>JAALGY010000019.1:1209176-2418352 GCA_032358165.1 Diplosphaera chodatii
CGTGGAAGCGAACGTGCCACAACAGATCAAAACTTCAAAGCTGTTGCATGTTCAACATGAGCTGGAATGCTGCAGCTTTGAGGTCTAGGTGATAGCTGTTCGATGACTGAGCATGGATCGTGCCACTGTGCTTTCCGGCACCGCGGCAGTGCCCCACGTGCCAGAGGCAAAGCAGCACAACAGACACATCCCTCAAGATGCATGTGCAGCATCTCCAGCAGCAGACATGCCGGATGACACAGGACGTCATGTGCCTGTCCAGAGACGTCACTCAGCCCAGGGTCAGCCGCTGGATGCAGCTGGCGCTCATACAGCCTGCGGCAGAGCTGCAAAGCGCCAGGCGGTTTTGCGGCAAATCCGCGCCCAGCGAGAGGCACTAGCATTGCTGTCCCGCAATGCGCCTGTGTCCGCGCAGCTGCTGGGCGACGTGGGGCCGCCCACTGCAGAGTTCGACCCTGCGGTGGGCGCCGCAGCAGCTTATGAGTGCATCATGCTGGAGCGCTTGTGCGATCGCTTGCATCAGGTTATTGCATGTGCAGTGCATGTTGCACTGACCCGGATCCGACATGGTCCGACAGGCGTTTGCACATGGGGTGGTTGCCACGGGCAGTCCAGCAAGCGACGCAGCACCCCGCCAGCATGACATGGCAGAGGGGGGCGCTGCGCAGCACAGCATGCCACAGCATGGCGCCAGCGCCCAGGTGCACTTCTCCTCAGATCCCTCACATCCCTTGTGTGAAGCACGTCTGGGTTCACTTGCCAACAATAAGCTCACAGCTGGTGTCATGTCACACACAGGGCTTGCAGCCAGCAAAGGCGCAGCAGCCAGCGGGGTGGCCACCGGATGAGGAGGCGGCGGCGGCTGCTCGGTCGTTGGCGGAGCGCCTGGCGGCTGAGAAGCTGGCAGCTCGCATTGCTGAGCTGGAGCAGCTGCCGGCACACCTCCCAGCGGTCAGTGACTCGGCTGCATGGTCTTATCACGGCTGACTGGTGCCTGTGTCAGCCTCACAAGCATCGCCACAGCTGAATGCACACATCGGCTCACACCACTTTGATCATGCCGTGCAGGACCAGCGGCTGCGGGCACTGATTGAGCTTCGGGGCCTGCGGCTGGCGGGGCTGCAGCGGCGCGTGCGGGGTGAGGTGCTGCGGGCGGGGCAGACGCTGGCCGGCGCGGCGCCTGACGTGGCGCTGGAGTGGCGCCAGTGGCGGCGGCCGCCCGCCGACCCCTGGGGCCTGGGCGCCGCGGTCGCAGCGGCCGCAGCAGCGGGCCCACAGCAGCCCGACCCCGCTGAGCTTGCCAGGTGGGTTCACAACTGCTGCTGGACTCTGGGGGTGTATCAGCTGGGGTGGCTGACATTTGCAGCTGGGATGCAAGGGCGGTCACGCCACGGCAACGCCGAGTGATTCGAGCAACGTCTGCAGGCAGCGGGAGGCGGCGGAGCAGGCGGCAGCCAGGCAGCAGCGCGCGGCGCTGGAGGCAGTGCAGCAGCAGCGGCGGGCGCACCACGCCGCACTGCGCAAGCGCATTGAGGACACCCGCGCCAAACTGGCAGCGCAGGATGTGAGTGTTGCCTGCCTCATGTGCCGGCAGCATAGGTACGCTTCGGATGCACCTGTACCTTCTCAAGAAGTTGCCAGCCTGCAAATCACAAGGCCCCACCCACGGTTGTCTTGGGCACACCAGGCGGAGGCAGCACAGCAGCGGGAGTATCTGGCAGCGCTGGCAGCGCATCAGAAGGACGTGTTCAGACCAGCAGCAGCCCTTGCAGTCAAGCGGCGGGCGCAGCGTGTTGCCGCCATGCGCGCCTGGCACATCAGGTGCATTCACATGAGCAGCAAACGCTGTGCACATCGTGACCCTTGATCTGACGCAGACGCCCTCACGCATGTTGCTCATCAGCAGGCACGCAAACACACCAGTCGGCAGGGTGTCCAAGGCAAGGTCCATGCAACATGTGAAATTAAGGCTGCGCATCGTCTCGCACGCAGGGAGGCGCGCAAGGTCAGCCGGGCGGATGAGACGCGGCTGGCGGCGCTGCGGGACAGCAACTACGAGGAGTACGTGCGCCTGGCGCAGCAGGCCAAGGACGGCCGCCTGCACGAGCTGCTGGAGAAGACGGACGCCATCATCGCCGAGCTGGGCGCCAAGGTGCGCACGCTCCCCGGCAGGCCTTCTGACAGGACATGTGGAGTGGAGTGCCACTGGAATCTGGAAGCGGTGAGCTGCCAACTGCTTCACTTCATGCATCCAGGCTTGAACAGACATTTGAATGTGTTGCAGGTGCAAGAGCAGCGGGCAGCGGCGACAGGCAAAGTGTCGGCAGTTGACACTGGCGAGGAGGAGCAGCGACCAGAGTCTGAGGCGGAGCGTCTACTGCAGGGGCAGCGTGCGTACTACAACATGGTGCACACCGTCCGGTGAGCCAGCCGCCACTCGGTGCTGTCTGCTTGAGGCCAACAGCATGAACCTCATGTTCTCTTGCTGTGTGCAAATGTCATCACTCAGTCTGTATATCAGGGCATGCGCCTCTTGCTGGTGACTAAATGATGCGCCTTGAACGCTCATGCTGCTCTCTGACCAGGGAGGACGTTGCAGTGCCGGCCGCGCTGCAGGGCGGGACGCTCAGGCCATATCAGCTGGACGGCCTGCGCTTCCTGCTGTCGTTGTACAACAACTGCTTGAATGGTGAGTCTTCGCTCAGCTGCCCGCCTATCATCGTCCAAGTCTGTGCCACGGCTAGGCTAGAAGCATTTTGGATCAGGCATTGGTGGCAGGCGCAAGGTGAGGTGTCTGTATGCAACCACTTGTGATGCAGGCGTGCTGGCGGACGAGATGGGGCTGGGCAAGACGGTGCAGACGGTGGCGCTGGTGGCGGCGCTGGCGCAGTACAAGGCGTGCCCCGGGCCACACCTCGTGCTGGCGCCCAAGGCCGTGCTGCCCAACTGGGTGCGCTAGGCCCTTGAACCACACCGCTGGTGGTACTTTTGCTGCTTCATCTGCAACATTAAATGTATTACAGGGGCTGCTTGTGCCTGAGTGTCGATGCTACGCATCAGGCCACGGAGTTCGGGCGGTGGCTGCCGGAGTGCCGGGTCGTGCTGTACGATGGCCTGCCCGAGGAGCGGCGCGCGCTGCAGCGGGAGTTCCTGGAGCCGGGCGGCTTCAGCGTGTGCCTCACGCACTACGACCTGGCGATGCGCGACCGCGCCGCCCTGCGCAAGGTGCTTGCTCGCTCATGTGTTTATAGCATCACCCAGTGCTGCTGTCAGGGCTGCCACAGGACACGTCCACAGCGCGGCCCGTGCGACAAGAGCGGCGAGTGCCCATGGTGAGGTCCCATGACGTCCGCTGATACCAGGACACAGCACCCTGTCCCGCCTGCTGCAGCCGGGGTGGGAGGTACTGGTGGTGGACGAGGGGCACCGCCTGAAGAACGCGGACAGCCGGCTGGTGGAGGTGCTGCGCGGCTTCACCTTCCGCCACCGCGTGCTGCTCACCGGCACCCCGCTGCAGGTCTGCCTGCTCCACCGGATGCCTCTGGGTGCCGCACCTGCAGGGGCAGCATCTGCCAGGCATCCCAGTCTCGTGACATGCTGACAAGGCAAGCGTCAATGATGCCTGCGCCGTGCAGAACACGCTCGGGGAGCTGTGGGCCCTGCTCAACTTCCTGCTGCCAAAGGTGTTCGACTCTGCGGACACCTTTGACGAGTGGTTTGCTGCGCCCTTTCAGGTCGGTCTTCTCATCAAGATGTCCCAGCTGTTCTTGCTAACGCTGACATGTAAGCGTGTGTGGCCAATAGTAGTCAAGGGCAACAAGGACACAACGGTCTTCTTCACGATCACTGATTGGCCTACCCTACTGTTGTGCAGGGTCAGGGCGAGCACGTGCGCGAAGCACTGAAGGAGGAGGAACAGCTGCTGATCATCACCCGCCTGCACCAGGTGTGCCTGGAGACTGTCCTGCAGACTGTTGTCTTCCCAACGCTGGTGCCCACACCTGTGCCACCCAGACCTGCAGACAGCTGTCATCTGTCGATGCATGGCATCTAGGGCTGTGCTGCACAGCTGACACACATGCGGTGTGCTGCCGCGGCATCCACATCCCTGGCGTTGCTCCAACAGGTGATCCGGCCCTTCATGCTGCGGCGCACGAAGCTGGAGGTGGAGAAGGAGCTGCCGTCGAAGACGGCGGTCGTCATCAAGTGCGGGCAGTCTGCCTGGCAGTCCTTCATCTACTCCCAGATCAGCGACCAGGTGGGCGTCTGAAAACAACATCCACCTCTCACCAGACTGGCAATGTACCCACATCCTCACGTTGGATTGCAAACATGTGGTTGATTTGTTTGTGCGTGCTTGCCCCGCAGGGCAAGGTCACCCTCGAGTCGAAGGCACTGCGCAGCCTGCACAACATTGCTATGCAGCTGCGCAAGGTGTGTGGTTTTACAGAAACTTGATGCAGCAATAGGCTCAGACAAATTTGTGTAGCTGTATGCCCCAAGGCCGGGAAGCCCCTGCTCAGACTTGACTGTCCATGCAGGCATGCAACCACCCATACATGTTCCTGGAGGGCCCGCCCCCAGACGAGCCACAGGCAGCAGCGCAGACGCCGCAGCATGCGGCGCCACAGCAGAATGGCAGCACAGGGGCCGCACCCAACTCGCATGCACAGACGTCCAGCAGCACAGGGGCGCTGCAAAGCCCTACATCGGGTGCCGCATACAGCCAGCTGGTGCGGGCATCGGGGAAGCTGGTGTTCCTGGCGCACGCCCTGCCCAAGCTGCGCGCAGCAGGTGAGCACCAACGATGCAGCTGCTTGCTCTGCAATGACGGTACAGCCCCGGGCATGATGCCAATTAAGGGGACGTCCATCCTGCAGCCTGTCGGCAGGGCTGACTACTACTGCTGCTTGCAGATGTGTCATCACGGCTGTGAAGCGTCTGCCTGCTGGCATCTGTGTCGAAACAGCCAAGCGATAGGTCTCCATGCCGCCAGGGGGTCTGTTGCCATGTGCAGGGCACCGGGTGCTGCTGTTCAGCCAGATGACACGGGCGCTGGACCTCATCGGCGATACCCTGCACGAGCTGGAGCTGCCCTTCCTGCGGCTGGATGGCTCCACCAAGACCGAGCAGCGCGCCACCATGCTCAGGGTACCTGCATGCAAAAGGCCTCCCTGCTTTTGAGGACCCTTGTGTTGACATCCCCCATGCAGTGCTCCTCATCACGCCCTTAACCCTGATGACCCGCTTGCATCGCTCCGCATGATGCCCTTGCAGGGGATATCCAGCGCCACTACTCGAGCAAGAGCAATCCCTAGATCTTCTGTGATCTGCTCATCACCTGAGGCCCCGCGTGACTGCAGGACTTCAATGCGGAGGGCTCCACCGCATTCTGCTTCCTGCTGTCCACCCGCGCCGGCGGGCTGGGCCTCAACCTGCAGACTGCCGACACCGTCATCATGTTCGACTCGGACTGGAACCCGGCCATGGACGCCCAGGTGCGACCAGTCTGTGCATACTGCCATCGAGTGCATCAGTGCGGAGCGCTGCTCATGTGACTGTGTGGTGTAATGTTGGTGCCATTCACCTGGGAGTTCCTGCACTTGACAGCACCTTCCCGGTGCCAACCGCAGGCGGAGGACCGCGCACACCGCATCGGGCAGAAGAAGGCCGTGCTGGTGCTGGTCCTGGCGACAGCGGGGACGATTGAGGAGGCCATCCTTGCGCGCGCCTCCCAGAAGCGCTCCCTTGATGCCAAAGTCATCCAGGTGGGCATGACCTGATGTGCTCTGGTCGGTCATGCCAGGACGAACGTTCGTCACGACTGAAGGCGGGCACATCTTTGTAAGCAGAGCATCAACAGCTGTGAGGGACACCTGGCAGGGCGCTGATGTCGCGCATGCATTTGGCCGTTGGCCTGCGACAAGCTCGTGTCAATGGCGGCGCGTGACTCGCTCGCTGCCCCCATTCGGCAGGCGGGCATGTTCAACGACAAGAGCACGGCGGCGGAGCGGCAGGCGGTGCTGCAGGCGCTGCTGCGGCGGGGGGCGCAGGACGCCGCCGGCAGCCCCCACACCCTGGAGCAGGCCAACCGCCTGCTGGCCCGGTGCGCGCCATTGCTGCATTGTTCCACAAGCGGCAGTCGTCAGGTCGCCACCTTGTGTCATCAGACCACAGCTGTCGTCGTCCTTTGGTGTCCCGTGTGAGAGTTGCAAGACAGCACGTCCGTTGGACATACCCTTGCCAGGGAGGAGTACACGCATTGGCTTGTGGTAGTCGTATACATGTCTTCAGGGTTGGGCCACCAGCCAAGCTGTCTTGCTCGGCCTGCACCAGGTCGCCGGAGGAGCTGCAGCTGTTCTCGGACATGGATGCTGCGGCGCCGCCGCCCGAGCCGCTGGCCATGGAGGAGGTGCCGGCCTGGGTCACCCGCGCAGCATCACCCGTCGTGCTGTCGGACCACGAGGTCAGCATCCACATGCTTCGGGTCGTGCACACGTGCTTGCAGTCTACCAGGCTCTATTGAAAGGGAATTTAGACTGCTGCCGCTTGGCCAGTGGGGTACTGTGCTCCAGCCGGTGAGACTGTCATGTGCGCAGGGCGAGAACGGCACCGGCGGTCGGAAGCGCCGGCGGGCGGCGGCTGCCAATGGTTACGCGGACCTGTCCGATGGCGCCTTTGACGAGCTGCTGGGCAGCTCTGAGGACGAGGAGGCGTCGGCCAGTGAGGACGCCTCCGACAGCAGCGCCAGCCCGGCGCCTGCCCGGCGCATCCGGAAGCGCGGCCGGCAGGTGCTGCTGTGCTCAGCAGGACAGCTCCTTCCTGAAAGCCCAGACGCATTGTCTGTTCCCAGGTAGTTCGGACAATGCCTCCACGGCTCTCGCGACACTATTGTGGTCCGCTCATGCAGGAGCAGTCTGCAGCAGCGAGCAGCGCTTCAGACGAGGATGAACCCTTGCAGACGGCAGCACGGCGGTGCGGCGGCAAGCGGCAGCGCAGCCACAGCGCGCAGCCCGGCCGCAGCAGGTCTGCGAGCGCCGGCAGCAGGCAGGCCCGCCCCAGGGCCCCCAGCACTGCAGCGACAGCTGGACCTCGGAAGGACGCCAGCAACGGTCGAGGCCGCACCGGCAAAGGGGCTGCGTCAGCACGGTCACACAAGGGCTCAACAGCCCGGCCCATCAGCAATGGGGCAGCGCGGACTCAACCTGCGGGCGCTGTCGGCAAGCAGGCAGGGCAGCATGGCTCTGCTGCCGGGGTCCGTGCAGCTGTGGGCGGCGCGGGGCAGAAGGCGTCGCCCCGCAGCAGCCCAGCAGCGGCAGCCAAGGGCGACTTTGCAGCGGAGGTGGCGCCGCAGCCTCGGCGCACCACCCGGTCCGCTAGCCCAGCCACCCATGAGCACGGTGTGTGACGCGGCTCGCCAGCTGCAGCACCCTGTGTACTCTGCTGTACTCCAAGCTGACAGCACATGCAGGAGGTTGACAATGAGGAGGCTGGTGCGAGTCGGGAGGGGACACCCAGACATGCCCTCACCGTACTGCACAGTGTCGCGCTGCTGCTGCAGGCATCACAGAGGCGCAGCTGCCTGCGCGGCGGCGGGATGCCCCAGACCGCAAGCCGCGCATCCGCAAGCCGGACCCGCGGCGGAAGCAGCGCAAGCCATTGGTGGAAGCTGCTGAAGCGCTGCAAGTTGAAGCAGCCGAAGGCGGCAGCGTGGCTGCAGCACTTGACGACAGCAGCCCTGCTGCGCGTGCTGGTGGCGCGGCTGCACCGCCGCCGAGCGTAACACCTCCAGCTGTACAGCAATCAAGTGACACAGCGCCGGCGGAAGCAGCCTCAGCACCTGCTGATGCGGCTCCAGCAGCGCAGGCAGGCAGTAGCCCTGCTGGTCACACAGCCACTGAGGGGGAGCAGGTCACGCACAACCAGATGAAGAAGGGATCAGGTGCGGGGGCTGATGCAGCGGCTGACGGACCAGCGTTGATACAGCAGCATACCCCCGCTATCAGGAGTGCAGAGCAGGGTGCGGGCGAGGCACCCGACTAGGTGTACCTCTGCTCGACCGAAGAGAAGTTCAGTAGTCGGAAATCCTGGGACATATTGAAAGTGGGCTCAGGCGATGCGGCCTCTTTGTTTTGTATGCTTATGTTTCACTGATTACAAGTTGTCACACCCTTCTTTGCCTGCACGGTGCCCGTGCTGGCTGTCCGCAGGGAGGTCATGTCGACGTTGTACTGAGCAGTGCTCTCTTGTAAACCAAGCACAAGTGCATGCACAGTGACCCAGCCCGATGTTGCCTCACCACACTCTACCTGCGCATCTAATAGACCCCCCTCCACGAGCTGCACAGCCATAGCATGCGCGGCGCAATAGAATCGCCCTCTCCCCAAGCAGGACACACGTCAAAACACGCCGTCGATCCGCAGGCCCAGGAACACCAGCAGCGCCACGATGACCGTCGCGAGGCCGCTGAGCAGGATGAGCCACGGGCGCTCCGACTTTGCCACCGCGCTCTCCAGCAGCCGCTCCACCTGGTCCTCCTGTAGCATTGAGGCGCAATATGTCGTGATGCTGGTCCTTCGATTCAACTGGGAGCAAGCGGCCACCCAGGCAGGCGCACAGCTGCCGCCACCGTCCATTCCCACACGGCGCCACTGCCGCTGTTGACACAAGGCCAGCGAGCACCAGGGTTGCCGGCGCTGCACACGGGGGGCACCTTGAGCTGCCAGCTGTCCTGCATCTCCTTGGCGATGTCCTCCAGCGGCAGGTCCTCCAGCTGCTTGGCGTACACCGCCTCCGCCTCCCGCTCCCGCCGCCGCCGCCGCCGCCGGTCTGCAACCAGAACTCCGGTTTCCATATGCTTGGGCATAAGTCACATCTGCGGTCATACATACTGTCCATGGTATGCATGCCCTGCTCTATGTATGCAGCATGGTAGCAACAGGCAGCCAGCCACACAGCTCAACATGGTGTCCACCTTTCTGCTCCTCCTCTGTCAGGCCCTCTTCATCGTGGTCCTCATCGTTGTCTGCCTCATCGCCCTCGTCTAGGCTGCTGCTGCTGCGTGCAAGGCGGTCGGCTGTCCACCCCTTGATGCTGCCCCATACGCCGGTTGCACCCTCCGCTACAGCACCTGGAGTGCAGGTGCGGAGAGCATAGCTTGATGTCACAATTCACAGTTACTACACTTGCAGCTACACGTGCAGTGCTGCAGTGCATGACATGACTCGAGGCAGCTGCAAAATAAGCGACAGGACAGAGGTCAGCATCAGGACACCATGCTGTTGTGGTTTTCAGGCGGATTTGCAGGCCGATCGTTGCACACACCTCCAGCAGCCACCGCGCCGCCTGATATCTTGGACCACAGGCTGTCGCTGTCGCTGTCGCCGCTGCCCTCGGCTGCTGGCTGGACCCCGCTGTCTGCTGCTGCTCCGTCACCCGACGCCGCAATTACGTCGCCAGCGAGTGGAGTGCTGCACGTCACGTGCATGGCATTGAGCTGACCCTGGTGGAAAATACTGTGATAGCTTGCACTGTGCACGACGTTCAACGTGCCACCATTGCAGGCAGCATACATCTGCTCACTATATCACGACCATTGCTCAGCTCGTGCATGTATGTGTCGTATTGCCGACGCACCTGTCTGGGATGTCGTTGTCGCTGGTGCCGTCGTCGCTGGTGGCGTATATCTCCTCCTCGGCCTCCCGGATGAGCTCATCCACGTAGTCCGAGGAGTAGCCATCTGGGGATGACGCTTCGGCAGGGGACGCTGCTGCACCCTACATGGCGCAGATTGCAGACTTTGAAAGCGGATGTGATGCCAGTCTGCGATCTTGCCGGAGTTTGCAGGTGTTGTTGTGTGGTAGGCATGGCTACAATCAGGTGTAAAACTGGCTGACAGCTGATGTCTTGCATGCCACCTGCGAGTCGGCGTAGGCGCGTGCTGCTGCGCCAATCTCAACGTCATCGCCGGAGCTGTCACTGTCGCTGGCGCGGCGGGGCCCGCCGCCCTGCCGTGCTCGACCCAGCACCCGCTCCCCTTCCTGCCACCACACAACCAGGGCGCAGAATTGCCAGCGCCATCTCCACCCAGCGAAGAGTGGTGGGTGCAATGCTCCCATCAATGACGACTCGTGCAGCGGGGCCTGCCCAGGTGCCAGTGTACCCCACCAAGTGCCTCGTGCAATGACCACTGTATACACAGACACAATGCCCCTTGGAGGCTGCAGTCACTCACTGCCCGAGTGGGGTCTACCACGTCCACCTCCAGCCCCATTGCGCTGCCCTCGTGGCCGCCGCCTGCGGCGGCCGGCATCGCTGGGAGCCTCGGCTGGTGTTGCACCTGCACCCCGTATGGAAGTCCCGACGGTCATCATGAAGCAGCAGGGACCCCAATGCTGTGCACACCTCCAGGTGTTGACGTCAGCATCCGAAGGAGGGCTGGGAGCATGTATGGGCCACTTGGCAGCGTTGCACCTGGGCCACCTCCGCGGCCAGGGACGACCGCATGTCGCTGGCCTCGCTGCTGCCCGATGGGCCGGCGCCCGGCGTGCCGTCCCTGCACGATGGCAGCATTGCATATGAAGTCAGCCAGCACATCGAAAGCTTGGCGTCCAGCAGCTAGCATAGGACGTGGAGGCAGGTGAAACTGCGGTGCGAACATGCTGACACAGTGTGACAGGGCAGTCATGCGCAGCAAAGGCCTTGCCTGCCAGCGAGGTGCGGCGTTCTGCTGCCATCGCTGTCGCTGTCGCTGCCACTGCCGTCGAAGTGGGCCGCCGTTCGGGCCAGGGTTCTGTCTGCAGACCGCTCGGCCTTGTCGCGCCGTGCCTGCTGCACCAGAACCTCGGTGGGCGAGCCACTCGCCGCAAGGGCTGTGTCTGACACGTCAGACTCGCCCTCTGAGTACTCATCTGAATCCTCAGTAGCCGTGGCCGCTGCAGCAAGCAGAGTGTCCCTGTCTGACTCGATATCTGACTCTAGCCCATCGTCTGATAGCTGATGGGATGCAATGTCTGCCGCTGCACGTTGCGCTGCCTGCATAGAAATAGAATCAGGTCAGCTAGAAGGAACTCGCCAAGCAGCAGCAAATCACGATGTGCAAAGCTTGCTTGCTCACCTGTCGAGCTATCTGCTCAGCAACCTGCTTCGCTGCCTCTGCCTTGCTGCTGTCAGCTGCTTCGCCACTGCGGCTGGCGCCCAGGCCCAGCTGCTCGACTGCACTGCTCAGGCCTGCAATGTCTGCCTTCTCCACCGCATCCTGCAACCCCCGAAAGCCCGAGCCTGTCAGCGTGATCAGGGTATTGCAGCCGCCTGCAGATCTCTCTGCACTCCGCTTGACCAGCATGCCAGCAAATATGTACTTCCTTGCAACAGCGACAAAGTGTCGTGGCAGGGCACCTGCACAGCGCGGGAGTAGGGGCTGTCCTCGTCGTAGGCGTCGGTCACGCGCATCGACACATCTGGGAACAGGCGCTCTGACCACTCGTCCAGTGAGCGCCCCGCGACCACTTCGTCCCCTGATGGCGACATCTCATCACCTGCAACACCACCTGCCCCGCTCACAGGTCTGATGTCTGGCGCACAACTGATGACCATGTATGACACTAGGACCGCCCAGCAACGCAGACATCCCAGAGCACAATGCGGACAGGCTGCACAAGCCTGCCACCACGTTGTATGGACACCCAGCCAAGCAACAGGGTGTGCACGACATATGCTGACCCAGAGGTGCTGCCGCATCTGCCGGAGGCAGTTGGACGGCCTCTTCATCCGTGCCAGAGCCGTTGCCTCCTGCCGCTGCAGCCCCCTGGCGGCCTTGCACCCTGACAGTGCCCGACTTGCCTGTGGCAGGGCCATCGGCTCCATAGACGTCACCCTGCAGGAGACCCAGACAGCTGCGCTTTATAGCATGTATGCAGCAAGGTACCGTTCTGCACCAAGAGTGAGCGCACAGTCTGTGTTCCTGTGCAAATATGGGTCCAGGATGCAACTCACCTGCAGCTGGTCATCATCAGCATGACTGCCATTGAGCCGAGCACGCGCCCGCCTCGCAGCCTTTGCCGCTGCACGGGCCGCCGCAGCCTGTCGCATCCAGGGTTGCAAGCATTGCTTTGCTTTAGAACCCACCACGAAAGCATGCGGCAGGGTGCTACAGGCCCTTGTCATGGCAGGCCCCTCAGCAGTGCACACCTTGGTGACAGCGACAGCGGTGGCAGCGGCGGTGGCAGCCACAGCTGCGCGTGAGGACGCCTGAGTATAGGACTTCACATCTGTGATTGCCGCCTCCTGCATGGCCAGCGCCAGCGCCTCCTTCTCTCTGTACCCTGCATCCGCCTCGTCCTCCTCGAAAGCCTGCAGGCAAGCGGCCCAGAATATTGCTTGGTGAAGGTTGCTAATGTAGTAGCAGGGCGTATGTTGATCTGCAGTGCTCCCGGCGCCACCTCAACAGGAATGCCACCTTTGGCTACGACCACAACATGCTTGCACCATGCTCACGGAAGTTGCCCCTCCCACCTTGTACGTGAACTTCAGGTGGATCTCGCCGACTGGCTTTGCAGGGGCTGTGAGGGGCTGCGCATCCATGACGGGCAGCCAGGCGTCCAGGGCGCCGTCAGCCGGCAGCCGCGACAGCGGGAAGCTCACATTGCCCAGCAGCGGCCGGCCCGTCAGGTGCGAATCCCGCACCTGAATTTCGAGGGACTGAATTGCCGGGTCCTCCACCTGCAGTAAAGCGGGCGCCCCAGTGTGCACACATCATATGCCACAATGATCATCACAAATTGCGATTGGTTATGCGGGCCAGAATTATCATGATCAGCTTGCAGCACACCAGGAACTGGAACTCCTGGTTCCAGACCGGGGCGCGGTGGCGGCCTGCGTGCGACGTGTCATCATCCCGCCGGCTGTTCTCTGCCTGCAGGTCAACAGCATCCAGGTAGTCAACTCTTGGGGCACTTATGAACAGTGGCTCATGTTTCTTTGCCAAGAAAGCGAAGGAAGGTGTGGAAGAGGGTTGCACGGGCAACATTGCTGTGCTGAATGTACTGCAGGGGGGTACCTGCGTGCCGAGGGTGAGGCGGCACCAGGGGTTGCTGGTCCAGGGGAAGCCCCACACCGGCAGCGCCCGTGCCGCAATCAATGACACCTGCAGCTCCCCCTGCATGATCGGTGTACATTGGGCGTCACGACTGCATCGTCACCATCAACACCGTCACCATCATAATCATTATGATGCACCTCTGGCATTGCTGGCAGCGCTGAGAAATGCTAGACGCCGGCCACAGCATACAGGAGGACCGTGGGCAGGTGCTGCTCTGACACATGGCATGTCACACCCTGAAGGAGTCGGGCAGTGTGACGCCGCCAGCCGGGGACTGCGGCCCCAGCGGCAGCGCTGCAATCAGAGCGTGCTCCAGCGCATCGCTCTGCAACAAGCAAGTATTGTCAGGAGAGCAGCGTCTGCAAACTGCTCTGTGTGGCGGCAGGCGTGCAGCACAGCATGACTTCCCAACATCTGCTGCAGCTTCGCAAAGCGTCACCTGCAGGACTGCCGAGGCAACAGCGCGCATCACAGCATCACGCCCCACGGCTGCCTCTGCCACTGATGTGAGTCCCGGCGGGATCTGGATCTCCAGGCGCTTGGGCAGCACCATGAGGTCCGGCAGGTCCACCGTCAGCAGCCGCGTCAGGAAGGCCTACGTCAGGCCGACTTGGTGATACGTTTACACATCAGCAAGCAACAGCATACTCGGTGTCACTTAGCAAAGATGAAGGGTCCTGTACACAGTGACATTGCAAGAGCCCAGAGCCGGTCGTCCGACCCAGCTGCAGCTCTGTTTGGGGTGTCGAGGCATGTGCCACTGTGCATGCAGGGCCAGCCTCTGATGCACAGCGCTGGGGTTATTGCACCTGCAGGATGGGGATGCGCATAAGGCGGACGCGGTTGTAGGGTGCCAGCTGCACACGCACGGTGGGCTGCCCCACAAATGCGAGGCTGATGGTGCCCACATGCGGCGGCAGCGGCGCCAGCCGCAGCTTGATCCACAGCTCGCACTCCAGGTCCAGCTCGCTCACCAGCACGGGCACCTGCGGGTCGGAACCGCAGCATGCACTCCTCAGATTGATGTTCTCAACCTAGCCACAGAGTATGCGGTTCCAGATACTATTACCAACAACTGAGCATCCTCTGCATCGGGGAGCACCCCGCACCTTGATTCGCATCTTGCTCTTGCGCCGGCCCAGCTCTATCAGCAGCAGCATGCGTGCGCCACCGGTGTAGCGGATAGCCACCACACCATTAAGATCGGAGTCCTGCAGCACGCCAGCAACTTGGCTCGGTATCATGTAGGACCAAGGATGTACGGTATCGAGGCTGTCCGGTATTGAGGCTGTCTCCCGAGGCAAGGCCAGAGGATGATGACAATGTGCACGCCCGCCATGAGCATTGATGACGATGATCTGCTTATATGCATGGCATTGCGCGGGCAACAACAGGACAGGGTGGGAGCCACCTTGCGGGAGGTGCGGCGGCGCATGTTGCTGAACACGGGCGCCTCGTGGTCCAGTGTGAACTCCACGACCTTGAGGCGCTGCACGAAGCGCGGCACGGAGCGCGCCGCCACCAGCCCATCGAACACCGGCTGCAGCAGGTCAGCCAGCCAGCGCTCCAGCCCCCGCAGGTACACCCGCCAGATCTGCAGCGCAGCACCCAGTCGAGACGTCTACGCTGCGTCAAACCCACACGGGATCCCAACTGCATCAACGCGCATCATAGGGGCGGCACTTGCACCGAAGGAGACCGTCACATGCAGGTATCAGGCAGGCGATACTCTGTGACCGGCAACAACAGTGGCTGCACATGGCAGCTTCGCATCCCCAGCCTACCTTGCGAAAGGCCATGTTGAACCACTCCACGCTCTCTGCATCCCCGCTGTACTGCATGACCGCCCTTGGTTCCCGATCCGCTCCATCACCTGGGGTAGAATCTACTGAGATCATACCCAACGGATACACTCCAGCATGCCGCACGACCTGCAATACCAGCCTATGCCCTCCCAAGGCTGCAGCTTCAAGGTTGGTTATAGGGTGCAGTGGCCTCTCACCTGACTGAGAGGCTGCGGCCCAAGGGAAGGACGGCTTCATCCAGATGAAGCGCGAGATCAGGCGCCGCACGAGCGGCAGCTGCATCGCCCAGTGCAGTGCAGTGTGCACTATGACAGCCATGATGGCTCCCGCCGCGAAGAAGCGCCAGGGGCTGCGGGCTGCAGCGTTTGGCGGTGACGGCGGCGGCCCGGCGGCTGCCTCTGCTGTGGCTGCCTGCTGCAGTCTGCCGGTCGCAGACGTGGTCTGCTCGTGAGATGGCGCAACCGCTGCAGTGCTGCTGTGATGGTCCGGTATGCTGCCAACTGAAGCGGCAGCTGGCCGCTGGTTTCCAGCAGGACTGACCCAAGGTGGCGCATAAGCGTCAGCTGATCCTGCTGTTGCTGCTGACCGGGGTCGGGACTCCAGCCCAGGTGCACCCGCGTCAACACCCGCTTCTGCAACCTCCGCCGTCGCCTGGGGCCTGCTGCTATGCTCATGGGCACCCTGGTCGGCCTCCAGCCAGGCCGCGACCTCCGGACCATACCGCTGCCGTGCCTCAGTGCTACAGCTGCTGCTAGCACAAACGACCTGCATCACATTGTCAGCTGTATCAGCATAAGCTGGGACAGCTTCAAATCAGACGCTGCAGCATGGTCTGGAGCTTGCCGCGTGGGCAAAGCAGCAGTGTATGACAGCCGAGTGCCAACACGCCACCGTATCGGGCATCTATGCGAGACCTGGTCATGCGAAGCTCACGCGAGTGCCCGTGCATGGTGGCCAGAGTGTCCGTCTGACCTTTGCGTGGCAGCGCCGACATGCTGTGCTTCCGTTCGGCGACCGAATGTTGCCATAAAGGCGATGACCACACGGGTGCACCCGCGCCGCTGTCTCCAAAGGTGGCAGACCAAGTGGCAGTGAGCCCATCACATCATGTCTTGCAAGCTCTGCTCACGGAATATGCATCCGATTCCGCTCCTAAGAGCGTCGATCATTGCTGAGAGACTGCGATGACTACTGTGTCGCAATCGTCAAGATGGTCATTGCGACATCTGCCTTTGCTGCACCCATGGCAAACATGTGTGAAGCAAACGTTTCCTCTCTCGTAGGAAGTCATGTGTATGCTCTGCTGTTTGATGCCAGCGCGACGGCGCGCGGTGTCTTGTGATCTGATATGCATTTGGAAGGTCGTGCTTCCTGCTGCTGATAGCAGCAAATTTACCCACCATGCCACCAACAGCTCCACTGGCCCCACACTTATCTCACCCAAGGGTGTTACTGGCCAGCCTGCTGGGACGACAGAACAAGCCAAGTTGGGCTGACATGCGCAGTTAGCGCCAAATATGGCGTTTGTTGTATGCCCCAGCCTGGCGTGCAGGTAAGCGGTGCATAACCGTTTGCCTCTGCTTCTGTGTGACAATCCAATCTGTATCTGCTTGCTGATCTAGCCGCCTAAGCTCATGATCGGCTTCAGTGCGAAAAGCAACAGTTGGCACCAGTATCTGATATGGTACGTGAGATGCCCAGCCAGAACTGGGGTGCTACCAGCTCCCGGCTCTTGCGCTACGCTTCCAAGTTCCAGCCAGAGCACCGCTAGGCCGACACAGCTTCGCGCGTGCTGGATGGCTGGCTGGCCCTGATCTGCCACTCCAGCTGCCGCAGCAGCAGCCCGTCTGCCTCGTACCCGGCATCCTCCATGCGCTGCTGCAGCACCTTGGCCTGGCCTGGCTGCTCCGCTGCAGGGGGCAGCGGGGTGAGGAGGTCAGTAGCCATCAAGCAGGCGGGACACTTTCTGTGCAGCTGCACCTGCCAGTGGCACACCACCTAAGGTCACTAGTGAGCTTCAAATCTGACAAGCCTTCAAGGACGAAGTGGTTCGAGGAAGATGGCGCACCATCGAGCAGCATGTCCAGCAGTGAGCAGAACAGCATGCCGGTCGTCTCCTCTCCCAGGTCCTCCTCGTAGCGCTGGATGATGTCAAACATGGGCCCCGCCAGCCGTGTGTTCTGCTCCGCCACGACGCCCTGCACGTGGTGCAGCCAGAGGACCGCAGGTCAGAGGATATCCATGTGAAGTAAGCCTGAAGATGACTGAAGAGGAAGGTCGTCATTTTGGCATATACATAACAATTGAGGCCTCTGCAACGGGCGCACTTTGACCAGCATGCCGACGTCATCAGGAGTGGCCCGGCCGCCGAGGGCCTCCACAGCTTGCAGCACCCGCGTCGCCACCAGGGTCTGCGCCTTGAAGTTGCGGTTGAAGTAGTCCAGCGCAAACTCCTGCAGGTGCAGGCGGCAGCTGAAGTGAGCAGGACATGCAGTCCAGCTCCGTTTCGATATCGAGACACGACCGAATGCTGAAGTGGCTGCAGCGCCCTTGCAGGTCACTGAACCCTCTTAGTTCTACAGGTCATGGAGGCAGGCTGCGCAGTGGTGCGCACCAGCTGGGGGTCGGACAGCCCGTAGAACTCGTTCTCCTCTTCATCGAACCGGATCTCGGGGCCATC
Source organism: Diplosphaera chodatii (assembly GCA_032358165.1). NCBI lineage: Eukaryota > Viridiplantae > Chlorophyta > Trebouxiophyceae > Prasiolales > Stichococcaceae > Diplosphaera > Diplosphaera chodatii. The sequence goes on from JAALGY010000019.1 coordinate 1,226,761, forward strand.
GGCGCCCAGGTCATCGTCCGCATCCTCCGCGGCCGAGTCCTCGTCATCATCATCATCCGCATCCTCGTCGGCGGTGCCCGTTGACGCCTCCACAGCAGCCGGCTGCACCACAAACAGTGCTCTCCGTCCAGGGTCATGTCTACAGGTCGGCGGTATGTCAATGTGTGGTGTCGTGACTGCGTGTTGGACAGTCGGCCAGCGGCAGATCAGCTTAGGCCGGGCACCTTGGCTTCGTCCTCTTCTTCGTCTTCGTCGTCCTCGTCGAACTGGTCCAGGCCCAGTAGCTCGGGGTCCAGCGTCAGCTCCTCCCGCACCGCGCCCCCACTGAAGTCCTCCCGCATGACGCCCTCCTGCGCAAGTGGCCATCACCCGGTGTGGTGCATTGCCTCAGACGACTGTTTAGTGAGCGTGTCGTGCCACTGGGCACTGCAGCTCATGTGACAACAGCCTCATGCGCCTGCAGCACATCTCCATAGGAGGAGGCTGCTACGCTGTGGTGTTGAGCGCTGAGCCGACAAAATGCTGAATGCAAGCTGTTGCACTGCAAAGCTGAGATCGACTGCACCTCCAGGCGGGCCACTTCGCGCTTGTTGGCTTCCCGTGCCACCTCCTTCTGGCCACGCTCCTTAACATACTTGGCGTGCTTTGCCGCCTGGTCACGCTTGGTCTGCGCCACCGAGGTCGAGCCGGCAGAGCTGCGCCGTGCCGCCTGCGGTGCGATGCAGCTGCAATGCTGAGGACATTGCCGAGGCAACTGTGCATGCAGATTGCGCCGTACGCATGTGCGTGGCCATCTGCTGGCCGTGTTCCAACCACCGATTGCACCATACACCGGATGCGCATACAGGGTTGCAGCTGGTTTTCCAGCTGTTGACACCCGAAATCCCACCTGCACGCGCTTGTACAGCTCACGGCGGCTGCCCTCGGTCATCAGCCCCCGCGCCTGCAGCTCTGCCACCAGCTGCACCACCGTCAGCTTGGACGGTGCCATCAGCTTGCCGTCGGTGTCCAGCACGCCCCTGTGGGACAGCACACCTCACGATGGCCGTGGATTGATGTTGGATACTGGGCGCCTCAGCTACCAAGACACAGGCGAAGTTTGCCACAGCAAGCACAACAAGCCCTGGCAGCAACAATCAGCGCAGCATGCAGCCTTTGAAGACTCCCAGCACCCGGGCTTGCACAGCTTACCCGTCCTCATTGACCTCGATGTCAATGAGCATTGGCTCATCATTATCGTCGCGCGTGCCGGGGTCCAGCACGCTGACCAGGCGGGTGGGTGCCTGATCCTCGCCGTCCGCTTCCTCCTGATCGGACGCCTGCTGCTGCCTCATGCCAGGATCTGCAGCAGGCAGTTATGAGCTAACCTTGCGATGTCGTGTGTGTTGCTGGACTGGACCAAACTGGATCAGTGCCAATCTTCTGCGTGCTACAGAGCATTCAAGCACAGTATGAGTGAGCACTGACGACCTCTCTGCAGTGATATAGCTGATGGTCACATTACAGGGCCTAGTTGCACACGCACCCGTGTTGAAAACTGGCGCTGGCACCTCTGGACGGTAGCCCACAGAACACAGCCGTGCAAAGCGGTCGTGCAGCCAGCTGGTCACGATGCTGAGGCCAATCTCATTTGGTTCAATCTCTGGCAGCGCAAAGCCTGCCTTGTTCATCGCCAGCAGCGACTTCAGCAGGTCCTCCGGTGCCATTGTTGCCTGTGGGCAAGCGCAACCACAGCTGAGTGTATGGGAGCCAAGGGCACAGCTGCCAAGAGCACACCTGGCAGCGGAGACAGCCGCAGCCTGCACTACCGCAACTGCTGCAGCAGATCGCAGATAGCACGTCATCTGTAGGCGCCCGCTCTTCAGCTTGAGTCCTGGTCACCTGAGTCAGCAAGTACTGCATGAGAACATCTGGCGGCATCGGGCAGGGGCAGGGCGCACGACCGCCAGCCTCAGAGAGAGCCCTGCGCGCCATCTCCTTGAAGGCGCCCGTCGCTTCCTGCATTGGTGTAGCTTGCACACTACTTTGACATGCAGCAAGCAAGCAAGACGCAGGTGCATGCAAGTGCACCATGGTTCTGGAAAACATGGACTCGGCAGGCCGGCTGAGCGCACCTGCATGCACTCTATGTCGCCTTCGCATATGAAGCCCTCGACCTGCAGTGCGTGGAACCTGCGATGCAGTGCACGGGGGGTTTTGAAACCTGCGGCACTATGCATTGCACGCCGCCATCATGCAAGTTCTGGCAGAGGCTGCAACCTTCAGCCTGTTGCGCATAGATTGCTCACCGGGCATTAGGCTCTACTTCGTATTTGGCCATCAGACCCTCCACCTCATACTTCAGTTTGTCCAAAATGCTGTATCCAAACCCTCGGTGCCTGTTATCGATGTATCCCTGCACACACGTTCACCCAATCTACACAGGTGATGCAGGGGTGATTATCCATCACAAGTACAGTCCCTCTGCAACCTGCCAGGGTTGGGCATTGGATGTTGCAAGATGACACCAGCGCACCCGTAGTAGGCAGTTGAAACAGTCGGCATCGATACGAATGTCAGGAGAAGTTGCGACATCCAGCAGCACCCTCTCCTGCAGGTACTCTAGTGAGCCGCCTGCTGCATATGTGCGCAGTATTGGGTACACGTGCCGGGTCGTTGGCAGCACACCCTCGCGCTGCAGTGGAAGTACACAAACACAGCCTGTTGTCATTTTGCGACGCTATCAAGACGATGGCTTGAATCTAACATCTTGGTGCAGGTAGTGCATGGTGAAAGGTATGTTGTTTGCATGCTGACTCACGCTCAGGTGGTGACAGCAAGCAAGACCTGATGCGTCAGTGGTGCAGTGTTCTGCATACTGTGCGTGGCAACACCTTCATGCGGTTGACGATCTCGATGGCCTCGGACAGGTGGCCGGCCTCGCATACGGCCGTCACCATGGCCTCATAAACCTGCGAGTTGGCTGCCCATCCCTGCTGCTGCCCACGGGCGAGCTCCTCTGCCGCCTGTACAGGTACATAACAGGTTGATCATGCTGCCGACTTGGCCCTTGCTGTAGATTGACATGCATCCTGGAGCGGGTTCCATGCTGCCGTGCGCAATCCGCATGTTCGGTGTCGAGATGGTGGCTGCTTGCGCCAGCTGCGCATCGAATGCATGTGCCCGCAAGCAACCACCCAGTCTGCAAGTCCTCAGCGCTTGCTGGACTCGCCAATTCACTACAGGGAGTGGTCACCTTTCTGTGGTGCCCGCGCCGAAGCAGCGACTGCAGCAGCACAAGCCAACCAGGGCGGGCAGACACATGCGGCGACTCTTGCATGCGCGCCAGCAACACTTGCGCGTCCATCACCATGTCCTCCTGCGGTGTGACACCTTGCATAGGCTGCAGTGCTGGCACGCTTTGCGTGGCAGCTTCTCAACGCATGATGTGATATGTATGTGCACCTGCATGAGGCTGAGATCAGTCATGCACAAACAGACTGCCATGGCCCATACAGCAGTGCACCTGCATGTATGCGTGGATCAGCAGGATGAAGGAGTCCTCCAGCAGCAGCACGCCAGCGTCGCTGGCACGCTTGCTCGCCTTCCATGCGCCCTCGGCATTGCGCGATATCGTGTACGCAAATATGAGGCCATGGAATGCACGCTGCCCTGTTCAAGCGAGCAGGATCTGTCGCTCAGCGGCCTGCGCAGCTTCTCCCCGACAGTGTATGATTGGGTGGCACACACAAAGCTACAGCGCAGTACCTGGTGGCAACCCCGCTTCCTCCATGTCCCGTAGCACCGCCTCTGCTGCCTCGATGTCGCCGCTCTGTGCCGCCCGACCCAGTCGTCTGCAGAATACCAATCCAGGTGGATGGCCCCTGGTTGGTGGCTGCCTCTATGCTTCTCACGACCTCAAATGTACTGTACATGTCAGGAAAAGCATTCCTTGCTGTGGCTGCAACAATGTCGGCTTACTTATGGAAGGGCTTTCGTTCAGGCACGAGCTCATCAATGGCAGCAGCAGCCGCCAGCGCCCGCTCGTCCCGCTCCGGCAGGCCGTTGCCGCCTGCCGATGGTGGGCCCCCACTCGGAGGCAGCACCGCTGTGGCCTGCTGTCCCTGCTGCTGCTGTGCGGCGTCCTCCTCCCGCAGCTCGGCACCTGCACCAGCAAGTGCGCAGGTGCACTTCAGATATGGTCATCTCACAGCGCGGCGCCGCTGATCATCCCGGCACAGGCAGACGGACGCCGCATAGGTGCATCTCTGCTGCCTGCATACCTTTCTGCACGACCCATCCTACGCCGTCGAAGGGCTTGCTCGGCTGCTTGCCTGCGCACGCCAGGATGCATGTCGCGCTTCCATGCAACAAACGAGCCAGCGATGCAGCAGTCGACAACTGCAGCCAGTCTGTACCACATACGAGCGGCTTCACCTTGGCCTTCATCATTCGACGCAGCACGCCGTGCTTCGCAGGCTCTATGAGGTTGTTGGAACCGGGCATGCCGGCTCCGAACAGGTCTTTGTGGCTTTAACAACAGTGCTGGCCAAGATGGCAGCTGCTTTGCATTGATGTGCTGCGATGCACTGCCGTGCAGCGGCATGGTTTGCCCCTCAACTGTGCAGGGTGATCATGACAGCACAAGGTGTGCAACAACTGAGGTGCAGACCACCTTCCCGCGAAGCTTCGCGGCGCACGGTCAGCAACAAGCAGCTCGATTGGTTTTCCGCGTGTTGGGTGATGCGATAATCCAGCATTGCGCTGCAACGACACTGGGCGCCAGCTCCTCAGGCGCAGCCGGAGCGAGGCAGATGCTTCTGCCCCTGCTTTTACAGAAGGAGACAAGGAGTGATCGATTCCGAACCACCAGGCCTGCTAACTCGATTGGGCAACAAACATGCAACCAGATGTTGAGCAGCTTCCTCAGGTCTGCAACGAAGACTCTAGTCATGGCATGTACCACAGATTCGTCATGCTGTAGTATTCTTAAACCAGCCATTTGATGCTGGTGGACACCTAGCAGGCGACGGCAGGCTGGCAGCAGAGTGGTAGACGGTGTGCGTTGCCCACAGCAGATGTGCAATTGTTGTACTGCTTGAATCTGGAGATGAACGACCAACCGGCTCCTAGTATACCAGTATTTACCCAGTGTTTCACAAGTACCGGAGGGAAAGGTTTTGGCAACGCTGCGGATGGCTAGGACAGCATGCTGCCTGTCACCATTAGTCTTCTCAAGCAGCGGCCAGCATACTTCAAATGAATGGTTAGAAAAGATGTAAGCGTGAACAAAGCTATACGTTCAGCATGAAAAGATCACGGTGTTCTGGCTTCATCGCCTTTGGTGTCATACTTCTGTCCCACTGTTCTTCTATCAGCAAAGTGGCGGCAGCCACCTTACTTCATGTAGGACATCCGCTTGCGCTTGGCGACGGCCGTGAACTCAATCTCCTGGCCCTTCTTCAGCTGGAACGGACCCATGTAGCCGACTGCAGAGCAGATACTATCTGACATGAGCACACCTTGCATGGCAGCGAGGACTATTGGTATGTGCCTGCAAGATGTCCTTCGAGCAAGCGTGCACAACTGACATGCACACCTGGGGCAGCCTCCTTCGATGGGTGCTGCACCACGATGCCCTGGTAGTCCCACTTCTCGCTGGCACGGTCCTTCCAGGCAAAGTTGCTGTGCACAACAGGAAATAAGGTAGTTATAAGACGCCCAGACACCGGGTACAGGTGTAGCTGGTCTAGCATAGTCATTCTGCCCAGGCTGCACGGCACATCATCGTGGAGCACCAGCACCAAAGAGCCAGGCCATCAGAGGGAGGCATGCAAACTCACCCAGTGACCTCGCCATCCTCAGCCGAGCGCAGGATCGGAGTCAGCTGCAGCAATGCACAGCGCACATTGCAGCAGCACTTTTGACATTGACTGCATCATCAAGTGGCCACCGGCATGTTGCAAACCCTTGCACAGCTGGTTGATGTAGTGATGCTGGATGATGCCATACCTCGGCGGTGTTGACATTGAAGGCCCAGGCGGAGTTGGCCTCGTGGCCATCGCCATCCTCACCAATGACCAGGGTAGCGTGATCCTTGATGCTGCAGCAATATCAACATTACGTCAGCAATGCGAGATGCAATGCAGTGTGTTGCACAACCAACAGCAGTAACAAGCACCACAGGAGCAGGGTTCCTCAAAAGGTGCCAACAGGCAAGAAGTGCCAACAGGCAGCGCACAAGTTGACGTTGTCCTGCAGTGCAGCAATACATCGAGTCAGGCGCAGCCGGTGCCAACGTGTTACAAGATGTAGTAGATGTGACCCCAGTCAGTATAGCTGCAAACCAGCAACCTGGGGACATGTGTGCTACAGCCGCACTCACCGGGTTGGCGATGCGGTCCTCAGAGCACTTGTAAGGGCTGCAGTGAAAGAACAAAACTCGAGTTAGATTCGTGGACTTGCACAGCATTGACATAGGTGGAGGCAAGATGGGTGGTACACACTTGAAATACGCACCTCTGGAGAGGGTTGAGCGTCTTGCCTGCAGGAGTGAAAGCAGGTATCGTCAAACGTAGTCCATACATCACGTGCACGACTCTACGACCGTCCACGATGCTAGCTCGCTGTTTCACAGTACAGGCTTATGCTATTTGCACATGCGCACCCATCAGTGCGTCCATGGTGTACAGGTTGTAGGCGCTGTACTTGCTGTCGACGTCCATGATGTACACGCCGCCGCACTCCTCGTGGGCCAGGCGGATGTCGTTGTTGCCTGCTCAACAGCAGAATCAGCAGCATGAGGAGGCGCCTCCTGCTCAGGGCCATGGCACCCGATGTCAGGCAACCCTACAGCACATGTGCAGTCTGCTGGTCCATGAGGCTGCAACTGCAACTCAGCAACACGCCATGAATAGTGAGAGAAGCATCAATCAACCTACCTCCCAGGTCGTAGCGGCCGCTGGGTGCGTCGGAGTTGGCAAAGTCCATCATGCCCTGGCGCTGGTAAGAGATGGCTGTGTAGATCTTGCGCTGCTTGGGGTCGACTGCAGCGTAGCGCAGACGACAAGGTCAGGCAGATGCATGTTAGCTCAATTGCAGGTGCATGTGGCATTGCACAGTTCAGACAGCCGTGGGTCTCCAAAAAGCAAGCATGGTCAGATGGCGACCGACAGACTCACATGTCATTCCCTGCAGATACCAAAAAACCACGTCAGGATGTGAGACATGGGGATATGCTGTTTCACGAAAACACATGCGCAGTGGACAGCTTGATAAACCAAGGCAGATAAGGTGCAGAAGTGCTTGCCTCCCACTTGGAGAACTCTGAGGTGGCGCCAACATAGGGGGCCATGCGGCGGGACTCAAGGAAGGCAGCGATGTCACGCATGCCGGGCTTCAGCTGCAAAAGCAACCCGATACAGAAGTGTCAGCATTTCTGTGCACATGATGCCCAGGCGTTCTTACGCTGGCCTTTGACCACCAGCAGCAGCAGTCACAGGCACAGCAGCAACAGGCCCAGGCACTGCCCGATGCTATGCAAGGCAACAGGCAACAGAGCAGCGCACCCGCAGGCACTCGCGGTTGTTGTCGCCGTTGATCTCCACGAAGCCGGGGGTCGGGCAGCCGAACTTGCACTGGCCTGCATGCACGAGGAACAGATCTCCCACGTCAGCGGCCTGGTGCCAGCCAGCGGATCAGTCCTCGACGGTCACAAGATGTCAGTCCGTGTCTCCTTTTCCACACCATCCCTGGCAGAACATTGGCTCTCACCCTTCTGCTTGCACTCTGCCAGCACCGCGGTCTCGTTCACGGGGTTTGGCGTCTCTGCAGAAGCACAGCAGCTCGTCACGTTCCCAACGTGCACAGAAGGCCACTTCAAATGAGATTGACATGGTGCTGGGCTGCTGGCCTAGCATGACCCTCACTCGTATCTGTGCAAGAGAAGATGAAGTCACTGCACATGGCGCTCACTCACAGCCCTGCAGCAGGAGGGATCGCAGATACGCACCAGCGTCGAAGAGGTCCGCGAACTTGAGGCCGCGGGACGCCCTGAACAGCGACTTGTGGTTGCTGCGGCCCATCCTGACCCACGTGATCTTGAAGTTGCCGCGCACCTTGCCAATGGTCGTCGGCCGCTGGACTGCCTTGGCAGCGTACAGCGTGGCTGCAACGCAAGCATGACATTCTGAGGGGTTGACATTGTACCATCATGCACGGTAGCCAATCTACAGATGTGTGCGTTACCAGAATATGCCCTAGCCCGTTCAGCCCGAGAGACAAGGAGCTGCTGCTAGTGGGAGCACGTACCCATGCCAGTGAGGTCTCCGCGGCGGTCGAACACGGTCTTGTAGAATGCGCCAGAGCTGGCGTCATCGCAGGTGTACACTGCAGGACAGGAGAGTCAAGCTGCCAAAGTTCAGTTGCTGCCACCATGTGCTCACATGCTGGTCCAGGCGACGACAGCAGTCTGCTGGACTTCATGCTGGGAGTCAGAACAGGTTGACATCACAAAACGGTTGTGGTGGCATGTCAACGGAACACAGGACTGAATGCACACCGGTCCGCTCATCGGGCATGACGTACGCCATCTCGCTGCTGACACGCGGCAGGCTGTAGATCTTCTGGAAACGCTCCACGTTGTCCCGGCCGATAGACAGCTCCCAGATGTGGCCGTAGTTGTAGGGGTTGTAGTACTGCTTGAAGGCGGCGCCGGTCAGGGTGCTGGGGTAGATGCCTGGAAGAAAGCAGACCATCAGTCAGCAGACCACTCCACAGGTGCTAGACCACACATGAAAGGCTTTGTTGTCGGCTTTGATTCCTTGAACGTGGCTGACAAGCGCCTGCAGCTGTTGACGGAGGGACTGGGGGATTGCCATCTGCTGTGCTGGAGTCCAGGCGCCAGAGGGAGGCCTACCGAAGTAGCGCATGATGGGGTAGATGCCGGAGAAGGTTGCGCTGGGCAGGATGGCAGTGTCGTTGAATGTGTAGCCGGCATCCAGGACGCGCGCTGTGCAGGGCAGTGAAGCACATGTTACAGGCTTGAATCAGTCCACAGCTATGGCATGCATTCAGCCACTTGGGACGAGGGGTTAGGCAACAGTAGCATCCAATTGCCAAAAAAAAGAGGATCTATCTACTTGAGCGTGCAATGGTGGTGCCACATTTGATGAGCAGCTTGAGGGGCAATAAAAAGTGTGCACCGTTGGGGTAGTTCTCCTCCGAGCCCAGGTGCGTGCCCCATGGCGTCTCAGAGCCAGCGCATGTGCCCTGCAGGCCCGAGTACGCGGAGGTGTCCACGTTGCGGAACTTCTTCCAGGACAGCTCGCCTGCGGCAGAAATCAGAAAGGGTGACGATGCTGGCCTTCTCCAAATGCAGCTGGTATCCAAGGGGACAGGTGCACATGCCGCATAACCTGTGATGCACACGGGCTGCAGGATGTCGTCTTGTGCGTGCAGGCGAGCTCGAAGACGCGGCACAGTACCCACCGGTCTTGCTGGTCTCCAGGTCGGCGATGTACACCATCGACGGCGAGGGGGACTCGAACTGCACGACGGCCTTCACCTGTTTGCCCACCTGCGGGGGCGGCAGGATCGCCTGCTCGGCCAGGCGCGGCAGCGATGCAACATGCGCTGAGCGAGTTTGCGAGGGAGCTGCTGCTGGTGGGCTAGGGACTTGGCGTGCTGTGGCCGGGGTTGGTGTCTCACCTTGAGCAGGGAGAAGAAGTCGGGGTTGTTGGACACCTGAGGTGCGGTCAGATCCGGCTTGCCGGCGCTGCCACTGCCGTTGATGGCCTGCGACACATGGTAACACCTTGATGAAAGGGTCAACCAGACAGCGTGCGCTCCTGGCACCCGTCATACATGCGAACGGCAGACCCGTGCAAGCAGTCGACAGCATGAGGCGGCCGCAGGTTCAGTGATGGATGCTCACATAGACTGGCGTCTTGCCATCGCTCTGGAAGAGCTGGCCCCTGCCGCAAGTGCACAAAGGCGTCTCAGGCGTTTGACATTGAAATCTTTCCTCATGTAATGACGCTCGAGAATGCAACAGCACATTCCGCATAGACGGGTATCCTCCTGGTGTTGCGCGCTTACCACTTGATGTCCTGGCCATCTGCACGCCAGAACCACGCGTGCTTTAGAACACGGCCAGAGGCACAACACGACAATGCAGCAATGGCAAATGCGAGTTGCACAAGACCCCGCCTTTGATCCTGAGGACTCACCCCTGCAGCCCGTGCACACATCGCCAGAGCGGACGATGATCTTGAACTCGCTGCTCAGGGTCTGAACATCGTCGCCGTGGTCCTGTAGCAGACCTCGATCAGTGTGATACTCATGAACAGCTAAGAGCAGCAGCAATCGAAGGCCGCATGGTGGCTGCACCTGCCTCGCTGTGCATCCGTGCAAGGCAGGACCTCTTAGCAAACCTTTAAGGAAGCCGCCTCGTGCAACAAGCGTGGACGCATGCTTTCACTTGAGCATCAAACAGTATTGAAGAGCTGAACCTGCGCGTCTTACCTCGTCATCATAGCAGAACTTGCCCCTGCAGCTGTCGTCGTTCTGCCGGCCGCGGCCGTGGTTGTCGTCGTCATCGCCCAGGAGCTGACGGCCCTATGCGTAGACGGCAGTGGTCTATGCGTAGCCCTCAACTGCTGTGGACGAGGGGCGGCGGCCAGCCGGGCGCACATTCGAGGCTGCACTTCTGATATGGAATGTCTTCAAACTGCAGGCGGCGACCCACTCGCGGATTCACCTCGAAGTCGCGGGCCGCCAGCGCGCCAGCGGCACCCAGGACGCAGGCCAGCAGCAGCAGCGCGGCGGTACGACGGAACGCCATGTTTCCGTCTGATTGGCCCCTGCATGACCGATACCAGTAGTATCAACTGCTGGAGAGAGAATAAAGAACATGTGGCCGTTCGACATTGCACAGTGCATTGGCCCTCAGCAGCATTACAGACAGCACTGATGGCAGTTCACAACAGAAGACGTCGCGACCAAGCATTCGGTGCTGAGATCAGGAAGCCACGGTAGATTCGTTGCAGGCCACAGCTGGCACCGGTGAATCAGGCGCAGGAAACGGGGCGTGTGTGCAATGGGAACGGCCACGCGTCTACACAGGACGTCGGGTATGCACTGTCAAGCTGTTCAGGATGCCGATGCAGGTGGCGGCGCTGTGCCAAATGGTACCACACAAGGACGACGTTCCTCTAGAGCCGGGTGCCGGATGCATGCATATAGCACAATAGCAATAGTCCGTCAGCCTGAACCGCAAGCCGCGTCCTGTACAAACAACAGCAAGGCCCAAGCGAAATGACGCCTCGGAAGCGGGTCGCAGTACCGGGCCGCCAGCCGCGAGATAGTCAGCAGCGGCCTTGGTGAGAGGATTCGGCCAGGTTATGTGCAACAGGAGTCACAGCTTACCTTGGCAAGCTCTGGTATCTCGCGCGGTGCGAGAGCGGAATGAACTGGGCAGCGCGTGACGTCCGTTTCGCATGAAGTTCGAGACCACAGCGGAATATGATGGAGCACATCTCCCAAATATTCTCGTGGGTGACTAAGGCAAGCCATGACTATCTGCCCCTTCCAAGAACACCTGTCGCAGGCTGCATATGATGTATGGAAGATCGGGGCCGCGTTGCGTTGCATGCAATCTGTTATGCATGATCATGCGATTGACGCCATGCGGCGAAGCAATATATGTGCAAGAGCAGCTGCACTTGCATGCAGGGATGGCATTTCACCCGCCCGAAGGGCGGGTTAAAAAATTTTCCGGGGTTAAGGGTAAACAACCCCAAATTAACCGGTTAACGGCTTCTAGTACTTCCAGCCCTTCCGGGCAGGCTGCAGTGCCAATAAGCTTGCTTTAACGCTACTTCCGAGCTCTATGGACCTATCAGGCACCCCGGACATAGTCTGGTGCAATATACAAGCCTCTATAAGCATTGAAGCCGCACTGGCGCATGATGTGTCACGGCAGTAGTAGTGGCAGTAGCACTGGAAGCAGCGGTAGCACTGGCAGCAGCAGTGGCAGCACTCATGGCCACGGCTGTGTTTCTGCATGCATATGCATGCATTACCACCAGAAACGATGCGAATACGCCATTAGAGAGTCGCTGTGGACAGTGTGCCGCTGTGATGCACTCGTGCGGCACTGTGCAGGCAATTTGGAGTGACAAGTCTTTAACCCCACGATTCTAGTGTAACCCCGAAATTTCGGGTGAGGGGTTACGGGGTTAAGGTTAAATTCGCGTAAGGGTTATGCGTAATGCCATCCCTGCTTGCATGCATGCCGGCCCTGGGCCTGCTTCCGCCTGCCACCGCCTGCATGCAAGGGCAAACCTCGGCTCAAGGTTGTGGTTCTTTCATGCAGTTGCACATCGTGCACGGTGCGGCATGCAAGGCAGGCGAAGGTGCACACGGGGGAGGGTACCTTATTATGATCCCTGATGTTGCTGCAACAGGTGCGCTGGGCAGCTTGCACATTCCGCGGTGGCGCGGTCGCACTGCGTATCAGATACCAAAGAAAGGGCTGGTAACACCTGCAACGTCAGTCTGCCGACCACATGACCCGCTGTCTGCCTGGACCTGCCAATGCAGGCGTGGGCGGAAGTGGCGCACCTGCGGCACAGCAGCACCTTCCGTGACTTGCTGGCAGGTAGGGAGCAGGACATACGCCTTTGCAGCCGTGTGTGCTCAGTGTTATCACGCGGAGCTGCCACGATGCTGTTTTGGTGCGTGGCAGAGCTCGAGGCGGGTGGCGGACGTGCGGTGGCTCTGCTGCTGTCCCGTGCTGCGCGGCTGCCACTGGGCGACATGGCAGCCGATATGTGTGTGGACGCCTGCTGGGAGAAGCTGCACACTGGCAGCTGGTCCGAGGTGCCGCTTTGTGCATGAGCACCCGCAGTCCACACAAGAGCGTGCGAGCCTGCGTCCTCACCACGATGCACCGGCTTCACGGTGTGGTCCAGCCACGTGTTTACTGTGCAGGTGTCTCTGATGTGGCGCAACGCGTACACCGCCGCAAGCCTACTGTGCGCCATCAGCCTTGCTGGGCTTGCACAGCCACAGCAGCCCGCGGAACAACAGGCAGCAGATGCGTCCACAGTCGACAGCGAGAGCGCAGTCAGCACAGCCGCTGCGTTGCATGCGCTGCGCCAGCTGGACATGGCTGCGCTGCTGGGTGGGCCGCTGTTCCGGCCGCAGCTGGATGCCTGCATTGCCAGCCTGCAAACCCGCGTCTCAGCAAAGCGCCAGCAGTGTCCACCTCCAGGTTTTGCTGTGTTTGAGCATTCAGTGCATCTGCTGCAGCAAAGCGGCGCACTGGGCAGTGCATGGCTTTACACCAGCAATCACAAAGGGCTTCCTACCAGACATCTGTGGACCAGCAGGTGACAGCGATCAACCCAGCAGCAAGCGCTTGCGCCTGAGCGAGCCTCAGATACACAGCCTGGAGCCAGATGGTCAGCGGGGCAAGGACCAGCAGCGCTTCAGTGCAGCAGCCGCACCACAGGTGCCGCTGCCGCCGGGAGCAATGCAATCTCACCTTGTGCAGCGGCATCCTCTGCCGTCCCTTGAAAGGCGAGGGCTGTCACCTCCCACGACACCATTGCCTCATCGACACTTGCCACGGAGCCTTTGAGTGGCTCCAGCAGACGTGTGTTGCGGCTGTTGCATGCAGCTTCTTCGGGGAGTTCATGTCTGCGCCTGACGGCGGCCAGCCCGTGATCATCACAGGTGCTTCCGTCTGCCGCAATGACCAGCCATGACACCTCCAAATCAGCAGACTTGCTGGGCTGCATGCAAGGCTGCCGCAATGCCCAGCTGCAACTCCGAAATCAGCACACTGGCTAGGCTGCATGCGAGGCTGGCACTCACGTGCAGGCGGCATGGACAGCTGGCCAGCCCGGCAACGCTGGCAGGATCTGGACTACCTGCGGGCTATCGCCGGGGCGCGGACTGTTCCAGTTGAGGTGTGCACATTCAGTTGGTGCACCCGTGTACTGGCAGTGTGTGCTCTCTCTGTCCATGCACCTGCTGACTGCACACGCATGCAGTTTCTCTACCTGCAGTCTTGTTTTGCAGATCGGACAGCATTATCTGGCGGCCGAGTGGGGACAGCGGCTCATGACGCTGTCAGACTTCATCGACCAGCACCTGCTGCCAACTACCTCAGACAGCACCCGCACAGCAGGTGAGCGAAGCGTTGCCTGAGTTCAGATCACCACACTGTCAGAACACCTCATCGGGCTGCTGATGGCCAGTGGGTCACCAGAATATTGGAAGTAAAGTTCGTCCTCTCTGCAGGGCAGGGGCGCGGCTACCTGGCGCAGCATGAGCTGTTCGAGCAGATCCCGCAGCTGCGGGCTGACATCTGTGAGCCAGAGTACTGCTGCCTGGGCTCTGGTGTGCCGGCACGCGTCAACGCCTGGCTGGGGCCTCCTGGAACGGTGCTTCCTTCAAGATGTCTTGCACCGAGCAGGCTGTGGGACGCCTGCCGCAAGCCGTCACGACTTCGACTTCGTGCTCTTTGAGTTCAATCTGGCTGTCTTGTGCTGCTGCAGGTGACGCCGCTGCACACGGATCCGTACCACAACCTCCTGGCGCAGGTCGTGGGGCGCAAGCATGTGCGCCTCTACCCTCCGCAGGCGACGCCCCGGCTGTACCCCTTTGAGTCGGGCTTCACGACAAACTGCAGCCAGGTGCGCCTGCTGCGGGTGGATCCGCGACACACCTCCAAAGATCACACAGCAGTGTTTGCTGAATCAGAACTAACAGTAGCAGCTGACCGCACATGGTGCGGCCATTCAAGTTCAGCTCAGGGTCATGCTGCAGGTGGATGTTGACGCCCCAGACACAGAGCAGTTCCCGCAGTTCGCGGACCTGGATCATTGGGACTGTATATTGGAGCCAGGCGACATGCTGTTCATTCCGACAAGGTGGTGGCACTACGTCAAGTCATTGACTGTGAGCTTCTCAGTGAGCTTCTGGTGGCAGTGAACGCTGCGGGTTGTGCTGTTGCGGGTGTGCCAGTGCGGTGTTCTGAGATGGGGCATACCTGATTGTTGCTGGTTAGTGTGGCAGCTGGTTTTGACTGATTTGGCAAGCGATTTGTATCCTTTATCAGGTCTGTTCGAAGTTGTGATCCGATTGTCGCCTGAACCTTATGCTGCCAGTCTGATTACTCTGCTGCCCAAGGCATCTTCTCGACAGCAGGCTATGCAGTAGGCACGGCGCAAGTTATCTGCCAAACCTCGTTGTAGGTACCCCCCAGCAAGTCCCCAAAAGCGCTGCCTCATATTGCCCGGGTCGAGCACCCCGCCACGGCCATTGCCACCACTGATGCAGGGCATCTAGTGCACGACATCCACAATGATGCGGCGGGACTTGACTGGCGCCCACTTCCACCGCTTGTAGTACACTGCAGCAGCATAAACCGGCGCTCAGCTCCACTGGTTTGGCACATCGCCTGAACACTCTGCAGGGATGATGGCAGCTCGGCAGCTCCGACTGCGTATGTAAAGCAGGCCACTCAGCACCTGCGGTGACCAGCACGATGGCCAGGACGAAGATGAACTTGGTGCCTACGGAAGAGATGTGTTCAGAGCTCATTGTCGTTTGAACAAAGGCAGGTGCAGACGAAAGTACTGCGTTTGCAATGCCAGGCTTAGGCAAAATGCCATGCTATGGGGGCCCAAATCCCTGTCTGATATGGACACTCTGCATGCAGCGTACCCATGAGCTTGCGATCGTCATGCTCAGGCTCTGCAAAGACAGGATGATCGACCATTGGTCAGCTGGCAACACCATTGCTACAGCTGGCTCACAGAACAACAGCGATATACAGGTTTGACGCAGAAGTACCTGCTGCCCAGCTGAGGAAGGTGACCACATCCTGCACAGCAGTGTAGAAAGTCAGGAGGGCGCCCACACGTCCAATGAGTGCAGTTGTGCTCATGCACTTACGGCACAATGGTCATTTCCACCACACATATCACAGAGCGTCGTGACACACAATGTCTGACATATGAGCCGTCCTTCCAGGGCATGCACACCTTGGCCTGCTGTGACTCGGTGGCTGGGGTTCCATCCTCATACTCGACACCTGCGGTGCAGACCAACATGACATTGCACGACAGTGTTTCCCTTCATGTTCACGAACAGCAGCGGCTTGTGCACTCAACACATGAGACTAAACAGGCATGGCTTGTCTAGGCCATTCGGGCACTTCCATGGCCAAGAAAACATCTCACCTTCGTCCGCCAGCATCTTCGGCATGGCAATGGCACCGCCAGGGAAGTCTGCAGGTATGACAAGCAGCGTCAGGGGTTGGAACGTGTGCATTCAGACCAGACTGAAGACAGATCAGCAGCAAGTGAGTGGGGGCTGTGCATATACAGATGAGGTTGTCAAGTCAGAGCAGAGGTGCTGACGCACAAGGGTTGTAGTGCAGCCCCTCGCGGACCTGCATCAAATGTGAAGAAGTGTCAGGAGCCAACGCATCGGCATTGACAGCCAAAAATGACAAGCACTGCATGCATCATCCCTCATGCAGCAACAGGGGCACGCCGGTGGTCACCGAGACGCCCGCCGGCGGATCCCGGTAGCCCAGCAGCAGCGAGAAGACGTAGTTGTGGCCGTCGTGGCGGGCCTTCGTGATGAGGGACAGGTCCGGCGGGTAGGCGCCGCCGTTGGCCGCTCGCGCCGCATTCTCGTTGGCGTATGGCCTCGGCAGCGGGTCCGCTAGCCGTCCAGGACGCTCAAACGTCTCGCCCTCGTCATTTGGTCCATCCTCCACCTGTTCAGGATGAGATTCGCAAATGTGAATGTGTTTGTCAGGCGAAACGAACATTTGTCCTGGCATGTAGCATGCACAAATGATGACGTGCAACACATTGGCGGCACCAGAAGCAGAACACCATGACAACCGCCGCATTGAGTGGCGCGACACAATCGCCAGCCGTATCAGCGTTACCTCGATGTCAGCAGCCATGGTCTTGGCTTCCTCCTCTGTATATGCTACATCCACCAGGTTACGGAAGTGTAGCTGCTGCACGCTGTGGCACGCCGCACACACCTGCCATCAGGAGCCACTGAATGAGAGCGGTATGAACCGTCGCTGCTGGACCAACACGCCTGATGTCCAGCCCAATGATACTGATTACCGGATGTGTAAGACCCATGCAACACGTCGGCTGCAACCCGGCTATGATTTGACATGTGAAGCGACTCGCATAGCAGTATGTTGTAAGCCCATACCTGCTGGTAGACCTGGTACCCACGCCGGATCGATGCGTGGTCGTATGAGCTGAAGGGGCCCTCATGCGACCAGGGGTGCTTGGGCGCATGCAGACCGTGCTCCGCCTCGTCCTCCGCCAGCGCGATGTGGGTGCCTGCGCCCACGGCCGCCGCTGCAGCGCCCGCCATGCCCCATCCCACCCAGCTTTTGTTGCCAGCGGCAGATCCCTCAGGAGCGGTGTGCACCTGACTTGCAGCGGCCGCGCCAGCCCCAGGCAACACCTGATGCAGATGATCGAACAGATTGCAGAGCTGAGCGTCACAGCCGTCACGCAGCCCAGGATTCGACTGCTATCGGAATGTAGGGTGATGGAGAGTATGTCAATCCGCCCCAACAAACCTGCTCTGATGGCGCCCATCAATGCACTCATGCATGGCAGTTCATCAAGGTTGAATGCATGCTGCCGTTGCTCGCTCTTCGGGAATGCACCTGCGGCAGACCCTGCGAGCTGAATCCGCCGGTGCCACTCTGGCGCAGCGCCCGCGCCAGCACACCGCCGCCCTTGCGCATCATCCTGGCGGCTTGAGGATCGCCACTGCAGAGTGGCAGTCATCAAGTATCCTTTACAATCAGTCAATCACACTGTGCTGGTTGCAACATTAGGGCTTTGCAGTTGGACGCACGTGCCTGCTCTTGAGCTGACCACGACGGCGAGTTCACAGCCAGGCGGACCTTGAGCGCCACTGCTCGTTGGTGTACCACTCGTGTTGAACGTGCAGAACCGGCTCAGCGGCACCGCGGCGCCCGAGGAGGCATTCGACTTTGGGCGCAAGGGGTGGGTGAGGAAATCTTAGTATAGTAGTGTAACGGCATGGCGCTGCTCAGGAGTGCCCGCAACGGTGCTCTCAGCCAGCTGAACGCCAGGTGGGCCCTGACGATTGCGTGGGGACACGTACCTGGGCATCAATGTGACCAATGTCAATGGGGATGGCTGTGTCCACTAGGCGCTGAGCCCACAAATCAAAGTTCTATTCTATCAGCGTCCGAAGCATCACCACAGCTCAGTGTGGCCTGCTGTCGCAGCGTCTGAGTGTCACACTGTGCTGTGCTGTGCAGTGTTGCACGGGCGTTCAGCGCCGCACCCGCACCTGGGCCGGAGCAGCCTGAGGCACCGCCCGAACGCACGCATTTCGGCGGTCTCAAGGACGAGGACCGTATCTTCACGAACCTGTATGGTCAGCATGACCCATTCCTCAAGGTTGGTAGTGTTATGCTGTGCACCACAACGCACATGTTGTTGGGCGTGCCCTGCATGCTCTACTCCAGATGACCCGCTGCGCTGCAATGTGATACCATGGTTCTGATGGTTATGATGGACAGGGTGCGATGGCCCGCGGTGACTGGCACCGCACGAAGGATCTGGTGGCAAAGGGCACCGACTGGATCATTGACCAGATGAAGAAGTCGGGGCTGCGGGGACGGGGCGGCGCCGGCTTCCCATCGGGCCTCAAGTGGTCGTTCATGCCCAAGGTGCCTACGGGGGTGTCTGGCCTGACCACGTGGCATCAGCATCCGACACTCCAACTGTTGCGCGGGCTCACACCGCATCGGTAGTGAACTGTTCCTCAGGCTGCTGGGCAAGGAGACAGGACAGCACATGCAAGCGCGAGAGCCCTATGGCAGCATGTCTTGTCCGTGCAGGTGTCGGACGGTCGGCCGTCTTACCTCGTGGTGAACGCTGACGAGAGTGAGCCAGGGACGTGCAAGGACCGGGAGATCATGCGCCATGACCCGCACAAGCTGCTCGAGGGCTGCCTCATTGCTGGCGTGGGCATGCGCGCCCGTGCAGGCTACATCTACATCAGGTGGGATAAGTTCGTGTGTCACAGCATTGGACTACATGCTACATGCCGTCAGCTCAGCTCTGTCTCGCCGCCAAAACCAAGACATATGTGTGCACAGTCTTTCGCAGGGTGCAAGTGGTGTCAGCCAGCGGACCACTGACTACATGACCCTTCGTGTCGTTCAATAGGGGTGAGTATGTGAACGAGCGCAAGGCAATGGAGAGGGCGCTGGATGAGGCGTATGCCAAGGGCTTGCTTGGGAAGAATGCGTGCGGCAGCGGCTACGACTTTGACCTGAACATTCACTACGGCGCCGGCGCATACATTTGTGGCGAGGAAACTGCGCTCATCGAGTCACTGGAGGGCAAGCAGGTCGGTGCTGTTGTTGTATGTTTCACGATGAGTCTTGCTTGTATCTTGTGCACGGAGGCATCATGGCATCATTCTTGACACCCGCCTGCACATGGTACTGCAGGGCAAGCCGCGGCTCAAGCCGCCATTCCCTGCCAATGTGGGCCTGTATGGCTGCCCCACCACCGTCACTAATGTGGAGACGTAAGCTCGGTTGCCCTGCTGCATGGTAACCAAACCCCAAGCCTGAGAGGGCAAAGCGTGCTGACGAGGGAAGTCCTCTAACAATGAAGCTTGTTCCATGTGCTGCAGGGTCGCTGTGGCGCCCACGATTTTGCGGAGAGGACCGGAGTGGTTTGCTGGCTTTGGCCGCAAGAACAACCATGGCACCAAGCTGTTCAACATCAGCGGCCATGTCAACACGCCCTGCACAGTGAGTACACCTGCTGCAGTCACATACATATCTCGTCCGAAGTTGCTGAGTGTGGTGTTCTCAGGGGTGCTTTTGCTCTGCACGAGCACAGTTGTCAGTTGCGACTGCACCACATGACGTGCACCCGGTCCATACTGCACCTGACCACTTGTATTCGTGTTTTCAGGTGGAGGAGGAGATGTCGATCAGCCTGAAGGAGCTGATAGAGCGGCATGCAGGCGGCGTGCGTGGCGGCTGGGATAACCTGCTGGCTGTCATCCCAGGTGCTCACCCCCGCCAAGAGCTGGCACACACCTGGCCTTGGATCAACATCAAGTACTCGGGCAACCCTGAGGTCCGTTGATTACGCTGATGCTGTAACACAGGTGGTTCATCTGTGCCGCTGATCCCACAGTCAGTGGCAGGCGAGGTCCTGATGGACTTCGACAGCCTGAAGGCAGCGCAGAGCGGCCTTGGCACGGTGTGTCTGTCCTTCGTCCTCCTTCAGGAACTCCTTCAGGAGGAACTCCTTCCGGAAACGTGTATGCTGATGTTCGTGCTGTCTGTTCATGCATCTTCCAGTTTTCCGCTCACTGGGCGTGCCCTGTGCTGCAGGCAGCAGTCATCGTCATGGATAAGAGCACTGATGTCATTGACGCCATTGCACGGTATGCACCCTGCCTGACACTGTGCTGATGGTGCATGCAGCATGATGAAATGGGCACTCGTGAGCAACATGAGCGTCAAGCAATGGGTCTGTACTATATGCAGGTTATCGTACTTCTACAAGCACGAGTCGTGCGGGCAGTGCACACCATGCCGTGAGGGCAGCGGCTGGTGCGCATCAACCTCCCCGTCATGAGATCATCGACAAGCAAGTTTCAGGGTTTTCATGCAGTCAGCTGCATTGTCGGCGGGCAGACCGCCTGAGTGGTGTGTTGCGTGCCGCAGGCTGTATGACATCATGTCAAGGATGCGGAAGGGTGACGCGCGGCTAGAGGAGATCGACATGTGAGCCGCAGCTTGCGACTCCCACCGTGCATGCTGCCGGTGCATCGTGTGCATGAATAGGAGAGTACATCAGCCTTCGCGCGCAGACATGTCTGACGCGCCCAGAGATGTCTGATGCCCAGGGTGCCCACACTGATGTTGGGTGCTGCCTCACCACAGGCTGTGGGAGATCACCAAGCAGATTGAGGGACACACCATCTGCGCGCTGGGCGACGCTGCAGCCTGGCCTGTGCAGGTGCACCCCTGTCACTGACCTCCTCGACTCCCTGATCCATCAGCAGCCTTGCTGCCACCCTCTGCCCGCTATTGCATGGGCCTTCGTCCCAGGCCCTAGCTCCAGACATCAATGCTACCCTGCTCTCATTTCGACCCTTTCCATGGTCGTGGTTTACATCGCTTGCGCCTTCAGCTCGACGCTCATGTGGCTGGGATGTGACATGCTGAGTCGATCTATGCAGGGCCTGATCCGCCATTTCCGGGGGGAACTGGAGGACAGGATTGGGGTTGCGTCACAGCGCATCACTGCCTGAGGACTGGCCAGCGAGACGCCTGCTTTCTGATGGTTTTCGGGGTGTCTTCACCTTGTGTGTCATCTTGTGTTTGTTTGACCAGCATTGTTTGACACATCCAGCCACTGGTGTACAGGAGCCCTCAACGTGCTGGGCATGCCCTATGACTTTGTTGCAACTGCAGCGTTAAGCCTTGTGTAAGACGGTGTACCGTACAGCGGAAATTGGGTCCTGAACACGAGCAGGAAACCACGGCTGCAAGTGCTAGCAAAGCCCAAAACGATGCAAGCAGTGCCCAGCGCATTCAGCCGGCACCACCCTAGGTCGCCCTGCCCGGTTGTTGTCCTTCCGCCT
This sequence comes from Diplosphaera chodatii, assembly GCA_032358165.1. Lineage (NCBI taxonomy): Eukaryota > Viridiplantae > Chlorophyta > Trebouxiophyceae > Prasiolales > Stichococcaceae > Diplosphaera > Diplosphaera chodatii. The sequence continues at coordinate 1,248,463 of JAALGY010000019.1, forward strand.
TCCTGGCGGCCCACACCTCGTAGATGATGGGCAGCACGGACACCGCAACAATGGCCCCAACCACTGCTGCGAAGTTGTGCTGCAGACAAGCGAGACTGAGAGTGTTCATGGACCCTGAACCGCAGCATGTGGTCACAAGCAGCATGCATAGCCGTCGTACTTCCTGCATTGCAATTGATCTTCAGGCGAGATCATGCACCTGTACGAAGGGCAAGTTGCCAAACATGTAGCCAGCCCCCACAAACAGCACCGCCCAAAGAATGGCACCACCTACATTGTACCTGCGCAGCCGCACACCCACAGCGTCCCAAGGCATATGTGTGTCAAAGCGGACTGGACTTGCGACATGACACGGCCTCTGCACCCTACATCACAAAGCCAAGAAGCAGACTCACGCTGCAAAGGTGGAATAATCCATCTTGCCGACGCCGGCAACAAAGGGTGCAAAGGTGCGCACGATCGGCACAAAGCGTGCCAACACGACCGTCTTGCCGCCATGCTTGGCGTAAAAGCGTTGTGTCTTCTCCACATAGGAGGGGTTCACTACCCTCGACTGCAACGCCTTGCGGCCTGCAGAGACAGGTTGAGGACGCTCAGAGCTGCTGCTCCCCATGTGCAGTGCGTGTTGCCATGGCTAGGTCATGACGACCGGCATAGTCACTGGCACTGTCGCTTGACAGGGCATGGTGCACCATGTGGTCTGTGATACACAGGGACAGGATATCATGCAAACCAAAGCTGTCGGCTCACCAAAGAACTGGCCGGCCGCATAGTTGACAGCATCCCCCAGGATCGCGGCGGCAATGAAGGTGCCCAGCAGCGGCAGCAGGCCAAGGTGCCCCAGCGCCGCCAGGCTGCCGGCAGCGAACAGCAGCGAGTCGCCCGGAAGGAAGGGCGTCACCACCTGTGGCACACATTACAGGTGGGGTGCGACGCCTACCATTGGGCACCACCAGCGCGCGACAGCAAAACAGTGGCGAGGCCTGTGCAGCCATATGCGTGCCAAGTGACGAGGATGCTCTGCATCGGTGCACTTTGTGTGCAGACGGCGGGGAGGTGGAATGGACTGCAGCCACGCAGCATCATTATGTGAGGCGCTCACCAGGCCGGTCTCACAGAAGACTATGGCCGCAAGCAGCGCATATGCTCTGCCGCGGCCCTGCTCTGCGATGATGTTGCCCAGATGCTTGTCCAGGTGCAGCACCATGTCGACCAGCCCTGCGGCAGTATGATGCTCCGCTCACACAGCTGAGCAGCAGCTGCGTGCACTTGCCGTCATCACGCTGCGGCAGCAACGGCATGAGTGCATGCTGGAGGATGGTGCCGGGAGCTCAGGCAAGCAGGCAGGCTCGCACATGCAAATGGGCTGGATGATCCAGTGGCGCTGCTGCTTGCCCACGACGGAGCAGGCAGCAGCACCGCCATGCACATCAGCGTTGCCATGCACACCAGCGCACGCACCGCCGGCGCTGGCGGAGCGGGCAACCCGACTGACAGCCTGCAAGGTGCACCCTGGTCTGGTGCACAGCGTCGAAGCGGCGCAACCACATCACGGGGTGGAGTGGACGGGACTACTTGCACGACAGAGTGGTACGAAAACCTGCTGCAGCTGTGCACGGATGACGCCAGCTCCTTTCGAGCTCTGGCGTCTGCTCCACTTGCTGTGCAGCATGGCGTCAGCATCACGTGATGCCTACGACGCTTCTGCTGTTTCGGCTGGGTCGTTGGCACCGGCCGAGCTTGCATCGCCGCCGCATTGGGTGCGTACAGTCTGCTGTGACAAGATGCCTGGAGCATGCACCCGCTGGCATGCAGCACCCTGTGCGCCATCATGTCCGCCGCACAAAAGCCAACGCCTCAAGTGTGCACGACAGTTGTGCGATCTAAAATGTCACAAAACCAGTGGATTCAACAGCTGATGAGATTGCCTGACAAATTTCTCACGGTGCTGTCAAGACCCTGTGCTGCAGCGCCCGGTGAGCAGATGTGGCAACAGAGCTGATCCACTCTTGGGTGTCCACTGATGGCAATATCTTTTCTTGTGCACTGCAACGCTGGCTGTGAACGAACAATAAACTTGGAAGAGCTGGCCGGCCGGGATGGAATGCTTGATCAGTGCTGAGCTGGCGCAGGGTGCAGGTCTGCAGGATCCACCTGGGCGTTGTTGGGACCTAGGAAGAGGCTTACAGCACAGAAGCAGGTTCGAACGCTCAAAACATTACACATGCATAGATGCTGACTTGAAGCCTTGGCAGTCTGCAGCTTGTCAGTCGAGGAAGATGCAGCCACCGTGCCGCAACCGCAATCGTGCCTGATCTGCGGGCATGCAGACGACGATGGCGTACACACTCAGGTGTTGTCGCATGGCATATCAGCGAGCGCATCATATGATACATGTCAGCAGATCACAATGCAGCAATCAGCAGTGGGACAGCGGGGAACTGACAATCGTCATGGCAGCCAAGCGGCAACAGCCACGGCCGCCAGTCAGAACACTGCTGCCGATGATCCCACGCATACGTAGACCTCAGCGCTTCGCGTTTGTAACAAACCCAGCAGATCTGGATCCAGCAGAGGTGCACCATACAGCTGCATTTACTTCGTCACGTCATGCGGAAGGCGTTGTCTGCGTCTGATGGATGCAGGCTGCCAACAGGATCTAGCTGACAGGCTGACAGTGCTGTCATCCAACAGGTTGACGCGCTTTGGAGGCTTGCGTTTGGAGCGCAGCCGCAGGAGCCTCGCCGTTGGCGCACCCCTGAACGCTGGGAGACAGTGCTGCGCCACTCGTATGCAGTGAGTGGTTTCTCTGGGCCACAGCCAATGTCAATCGTTTACACTGTCCGATGACCAAAATGCTGGTCTCCTAAGTATATGTCATGAACGGCGAGATGCGTTACGCCTCGAGCTGCAGGTGCAGGCTGTGTTCGAGGTGATACCAGCCCCACGAGCAGGCAGCGAGGCACAGCAGAGCAGGCGCCGCCTCGTAGGGTTTGCACGGTGCGAATGCCCAGCCGCACTGCCGCGTGTAGCTGTGCCACTGGAGGAGCAAATTGCTTGCAAGCTGCACTGGCGCTACTTGCCTGCTGACGAGCATATGTGGGGTGCTGCTGCAGGGCTATATCAGACGGCATCTTTGCGGCTCTGGTGTGTGACGTGATGGTGCACCCAGACCTTCAGGTAAGTGTTGCCAGGCCGTTGCGTCGACTGATGTGGAATGAGCCACGTCCTTCAGGCGTGATGAGGATGACACCAGTGTATGGTTTGCACCGCAGAGGCAGGGGCTGGGCAAGAAGATGATGGCGGCGCTGCTCAAGCATGTGCGGCGGAAGGGTCCCAGCAGCTTTGGCGCCTTCCCACGCCCCAAGCAGGTGCATGTTTGAAACCTGCAACCTGGTTGCAGCAGCACCTTCCTCTTCAGGGTTCCATTGGAACGGGAGGCAGCCTCAGCATTGGATGGTGGACATGTGGCTGCCTGTAGCCGGTGGCCATGTCATGACGCTGTGGTGCATCTGCCACAGCGCATGTTCTTTTGGGAGACGGGCTTCCGAGTGACGAGCAAGTACCGCGTCATGCGCTACCAGCTGCCGGCGCACGATGCAGGCGGCCCCACCAGCGAGCTGCTCGGCAGCATGCCCCCGGCTAGGGTGCCCACCATCAAACGACTGGTTTGATGGCGTGGCAGCCGTTATGGTGAGCAGCATCTGTTGCTGCTATCAGGGTCGAGGCGGTAACACGTCGACTGGTGATGGAGTTGTCGACATTTACACAGCCTGAACTGCAGGGTTGCGGGTGACAGCTTGACTGTGGATGCTATTGGGTGGCAAATGGACCGCTTCCTAGTCAGGTATGCATGTTTCAACCGCATGATGACCATGTGCGTGTGCCTGGCAACGAGCTGAGCTATCAGTCTGCATGACACGAATATCTTGCACTGAAGTGCAGGTGGCTATGCACAAGGCGGCGCTCTATTATGCGGCTGTACCAATGTGGACATATGGGGGTGTAGTGTAGGAAGTCTGAATTTCGAGTGTCTTCAGAGTCGTGCTGTAGATGTCGTGTTACAGAAGTGCGCTGCAAACCGCAAAGCTGTAATGTCATGATTCGAACCTGCAAAGGTGCCAGGGTCCAAGCATCCTGATCGGGCTGGCAAGGACCCTATGGGTCTGCCACATCATATGTGGGCCCTCGGCGGTGCCCCTCTTGTCCATCAGCTAGCTGGGACATCATTGTGTGTTTCTGCCTGCTTGTAGAGGCGCAAGGATTGCAGCTGTCTCGTACTCCGTCAGTCCGTCTCATGCGATGACATGGAAGCCTTGGATCTTGAGCCGGCAGAAGGGGCACAGCGGTGGCTTCTTATGGAGCTCACAGAGCGATAGTGCACACTCCACTGCATATGCAGACAACAGAGGGTCTGTGATGTGAGTGACTCTATCATGGGCAGCAGTGCGGCATCAGAGCATCATGTATACGCAGCCTGCTGTGCCCCTCACCGCACAATCGGTGGCTGCAACCATTGACGGCCACACCCTCCAGGGCGTCTAAGCAGATGCCGCACTCTGCTGGCTCCGGTTGCTGCTCTTCAAAGCCCACAATGCTGGTCTGCTGGCTGGCGGCGCCCTCGGCATGTGTTATCCTGCTCAACACAACGAGTCGACAGTGGCTGCACAACAGTGATGTGCTGCAGTGCTGGTCATATCAGACGCACCACCTGCAAGACAATGCGTACTGGTTTTGCCAATATGTGGTGGCAGGCAGCGACCTGGACCTTGCCTGCAACTGTGCAGACCTTTGTGCGAGGGTGCTGAAGGTGCGCAGGATGCCACGGCCCGGGGAGGGGCGCCGTACAGCCGCTGCATCGCTGCCACCATCACCGCTGCCGGCAGTGCCGAGGTTCTCGTCGAGGCCATCATGGCGCCACAGCTGCCGCCAGCCGCCACGTCCTGCACTACCAACAACCTGCGCCTGAACGATGCTGCAAAGCCCTCCGCCGCCGCCGCCCGCTGCCTTTGGGACCCAGAGCTTCCCAAGTGTCAGCCGCATTCTGAACGACACCCCAGCAATGCAGCACACGAGCCGTGCACAGAACGCAGCATCGACTGCAGCATGGCAAGCGGAGCAAGCGCACATGAGTTCGGCGCCCTCGGCGGACCGCGCATCTGCAGCAGCCCTGGCTTCCATGGCCGCCCTTGCGTGCGCGGCATGGCTGGCAGCCGCCTCGGCTGCGCCTGCCTGCAAGCGCTCGATGGTGGCGGCATCGTCTGCCAGGCGCCGCAGGGCCACCTCCAGCTGTGCATGGCAACGCAGGACTTTTGCCCATTTACACCAGATGGTGTGTGAGTAGTTTCTGCAGAACTGCAGGGTTCACTGAGGCAACACTCCTCGTACATCACTGCGCAGCCAGCCAACCCAGGTTGGTAGCCTGCATCAACCCGCCTCTGCACAGCAGGCCCCTGCCTGTTTGTGCGCATGTGTTGCCGAGACGGCCGCCACAGTGTCGTGCTGCCGTGCTGCCGCCGCTGCTTCCACCGCCAGGTCCGCCATCCGCTGCGCATCGTCGCATGCACAAATCGCCCTTTCCAGCTCCTGCCGGCAGCTTCGCAGCTGCTGCTGGGTCTCCCTCAGCCGAGTGCTGGTTCCATCCTCATTGATCAGGGCCGCTTGCATCGTTGAATCCAATGCCGACCGCTCCTGCAGGGCAGCGTGGCTAAGTGGACATCCCACATGCTGCATGGCAACCCCCTCACTGTCAGCATCACAGTCAGACCCGTACCTGCTGACTGCTTGCTCGCAGCTCGTCAAGCTGCTCCTCAGCACGCCGCTGCGCGGCTTGTGCATCAGCAAGCTGGCCTGCCAGCTGCCGCTCGCTGCAGAGTGCGGCACCTGCCTGCCGTCGCGCCTCTGCTGCAGCGCCCTCAGCCACCTGTGTCACCAGATATCCGTGACCACGCCTGCGCGCGATGCTGACATGAAAGGCCATAGCACAGGCCCAGGCTCGTCGAGCTTTCCAACTCCTGGTCATGCAGTTGCTGGCTAATCCTGAATGCCAGTACCTGGGCACGCTGCAAGGCTGCCCCAATGCGCTGGTCCCATCGACGCCTCTCGCCAGGCGACGCTGTGTCCGCAGCTGCACACGCCTCAGTGTGATGGCATATGTCCCGGATGGCAGTGCCGCTACTACTGTGATGCTGGGGCCGCCAGGCTGCCCTGGCGGGGTGTTTCGCTGTCGGCACCACCGCCCGCGCATCCGGCTGCCGTGGCCTGGGGGTGAATGTGGTCACAAGCTGCATACAGCCTGTGCTGCCTGCTTCTGCGGTCAACACATGCGCTGGCTGGTGCGGGCAGTCTGTCGCTGCTCTTTCAAAAGCTGCAGATGTGCCAGTGTCAGGCATCTTCGGCTGGGCAGCGGCATTGGTGTCCTGTTCAGTGAGCGGCTGACTGTGGTGGCCAGCAGATTTGCTCGCTCCCTCGATCGCGTCTGCTGGCCCCGCGCAGCCTGTGTCAACATCCACCGCGCCTGCCTGCCGACCACTATGGCTCTGCAGTGCGCTGCTGACTGCTGCGTACTCTGGTGCTGGGAGCTGGATAGCTATCTCTTTCGACTGCTGTGCCAGCTGCGTCTTGCCATGAGGCGACGTCAGCAGCGACAGCAACGACTCCAGTCGCGTTGCAGCTGTCATGGCTTCACATACTCGTCAGGGTGGCTGCGCCATTTTGGCGCGTGCCAAGTGGGTGGCTCGGTCGCGGCTGTCGATCACACCCAGCGTCCATTCTTTGGACAAAACCAGCCACGGTGTAGGGCTATCACCCTCGAAGCTGCAAGCTGCCCGTGCAGATAACCAGCGGAGGGCAAGGCTGGGATTGACCAAACCCACTGCCTCTGACAAGGTTGTTCTCTGTTCGCAGCCGCCGTGCTGAGGCGAAGCGGAAGCAAGAGATCACTAAGGCCTATAAGCAAATGGCCGTGTGCGTATCTGTTGAGTGGTGATGCAATGCTGGGTGCCGTCCCAGTTGCCACCTGGGACCTGGCAGTTTGCAACAAGGGGATGTGCTGGCGCAGCTTGCAGCGTTCAGCAGCCCTGAACATTGGTACTTCCCTTCTTGCATGTTCTTCGGATCCACGTGCAAACATCAGCAAATGTTCGCAGAGGATCGATGTTGGGTCTGGAGCGAATTGAGCTCTTGAGGCCTTTGGTCCTTGAAGTGGCTGTGTTGCAGTAACACCACTGCGCACACGACACAGTGTCGCGACGATTCACCCCATAAGACGTCTTTTCTGGTAGTCCTTGCACTGCACAGTTGCGTGGTCAGCCGCTCACATGGCTGCATTTGTGCGCCGCCTGCCGATGCAGGTCAGAGCTCACAACCCACTGCTGGACACATGCTGCTGAGCAGCAATGCCCAAGAAGAAGAGCCGGCGCTCCTCTGCAGGCGGCTCTCAGCCGCCAGACACGCCTGGCGATGGTGCAGCAAGCCCGTCAGCAGATGCGCAGCTGCCGCCGCCGCCGCCGCCGCCTGCAGCCGTTGCAGACGCTTTGAGTGAGCTACGTAATCGTTGTCCCATCATTTGCACGTCGCTGCACCAAGGCAATGTACATGGTACCTGACATGCCAAATGCCAATGGACTCATCCGTGTCTTGCAAATGCCAGCCAGCACATAAGTACTTACCATTGCACCCACTGCATTCTTACCAGGTGCGCCGGTGCTGGTGGCACAATTACGCGTCGGCAATGGAGACAGTCATGCTGGGCGCATCTACCTTCCGCCGGATGCCATGCACGCCGAGCGCATCTCAGCTGGGCACCTCATCGCGGTAGGGTCACCTCTTCTGCACACTACATGGCTGCTGCATCAGGGTCTATAAGCGGTTACTGCGCAAATACCCGATGCTGAGGCACTTATTGGGGAAGTTGTCACAGGTTGGCGCTGGGTATTCCATGGGCGGGGACGCTGCAGCCTCGGCGCATGCGCCGCTGTCACCGGCGCCGGTGTTTGGGGTGCCGCCGCCGCCACAGCAGCGGCTGGATCCAGCGGCCTTCGTGCTGCGGTCCATCCGCAGCACGCTTAAGGACCAGCACGGCATCTGCGTCGATGGTGATGAGGTATGTGCGCTTGCTGCTCCAGAGTAGCGTTCCTATCCATGTGGCATGTCACTTCCATATCTACCGGTGCAGATTCTGCTTACACAGATGTACACCAGACAGGGTACTTCAGTGCGCAGTACACTTGAGCGCTTCTGCGTGCATGTCTCGGCCTGCCGCAGACGAGGGGTCAGCACTCAAGTGACATGCTTGCAGGTAGAATCTGCTGGGAGCCATGTCGCACTTGCTGAGGCGTGGCCAGGCCCACAGCTGCCATGCACTGCTGTAGCCCTGTCAGCAGATGTTGCCCAAAGCCTCGGCATGCCGCCGCCAGGGTGCCATCTGCTACTGTACAATGCAGCACACAACGTTGCTGCAGCAGGTGCTGGCATGTTGCTCAAGCGTCAAGGAACACTGAGCCACTGCACCACTGTTCTCAATATCATCTTGGCAGTAGCTGCATCTGTATGTAGTAGCTGAGCGCATGTGTGCTGCTGTTACAGCTGCAGCAAAAGATCCTCCCACAGCAGCGCTGCGGCTGTGCCTTGACGCCAGATCCGGGCTCCCAGCAGCGCTGCCACGGCAGAGGACGCTGCCCGCTGGCAGCAGCAGGCAGATGCAGACGCCGGCCAAGGCTGGCACCAGCACCCCAACTCGCACGCCGCCGCGTGCTGTAGCGCCGTCAGCGGCACCATTGGCGTCGACGCCGCTCCAGCATCAGGCACCCAGCCAGACGCCGCCGCCACAGTCGCCGTCGGCAAGGAGCACCGCTACCGCCAGCACTGCTGCCACCCCGCCTGCAGGGCAGCCCGTGCAGGCTGGAGGCTCAGCGAGCAGCACAGCGGGGGCCGCCGAGCCGGAGTGGCCGCTGCGGGTGCTGGCGGGCGGCGGGGCGCGGCAGCGGCGGCTGCTCGCGGCGCTGGCGGCGCGGCAGCTCGCCGGCGCGAGGCCGCTGGCCGGCAATGTGGCGGTCCTGCCGCTGCTGGGCCGCGACATCGTCTTCAGGGTGAGACACAAACCCAGCAGCTGCACCTTTGATGGGCGTCCAGCATGTCATCGCACTTGTCTGGGAGTGTACATGTCACCTGGGTGCTCAGGGTCGAACACTGTCATCACGACGAGCTCGAACATCGTGTAGGTGGAAGCTGGTTCGGGGGTGCAGCTTCCGCATGGAGCCACAGTGCAGCTGCTGGCGCCTGGCGAGGAGCCGCCTGCCGGCATCGTCCTGGAGGCGGCCAGCCAGGCAGCACCGGGGCAGCCACCGACAAGTGCCGGTTTCGCGGATGCAGCTGCGCAGGCGGCTGCTGCCACTGTCGGAGGTGCGTAGCGGCAACACCAGCCCTGTGTGTTTCCGCTTTCCATGTTGCCTTGGCTGGGGCTCCTTATGGACGCGCGAGGGCAACCCGCGCCGCCAGGGGTGGTCCTGCAGTGGGGTGCTGACGCTGCTCTGGAGTGCCATCTTCGATATAAATGGAAAATTGGCCAGCCCACGGACATCGGGGCATGACTGCATGGCCGCGCAGACGTGCAAGACCACTGGATGAGGTAGCAGCTCCCATATCTGCGCACGGCCCATCTGCAGGTGGTGAGACGGGCGCCGCCGCGCTGGCGGCCGGCCGCGCCGCCGCCGCCGGCGCTGCAGCGCTCGCATCCGCAGGCGCTGTCTCCCTGGGCGGCGTGGAGGTGTACGCACGCATCATGCACGAGACCGTCACGCTGCCGCTGCAGGCATGGTGCATCCCCTGGCTGCCGTACCTGGCGCACTTGCATGTAGCACAACGCCATGTGGCCACAGCCTGCAGATGTGGTGTGCTTTGTTGTACCTCTGCGTGATGTCGTTGGAGTGCCAGTGGACATGGTGTTGCACTGAACCTGCACCTTGAAGACTCCTAGACCTTGAACCTCCTAGATCTTCTGACCAACGACTGTCAACATCCTGCCGCGGCCGTGCTGCAGTCGCCGGAGCTGTTTGTGCGGTACGGCATCCGGCCGCCGCGGGGGCTGCTGCTGCACGGGCCGCCGGGGTGCGGCAAGACGGCGCTGGCCAAAGCGGTGCGCCGCCCCCGCCTTCCCCCGTCACTTTGCGCGCCGCCACAGCTGACGCCCTGCATTCTGCAGGCCAGCTGACGGTCTGTGCTCGCGCAGCACTGCCAAGCAGTGCCACAGCCCAGCTGTCTCGGTCTACACTGTTGTTTGATACCTGTTCACCGTTTGTTTGCAGGCGGCAAAGGACGCTGGCGCTGCGCTGTTCGTGGTCAACGGGTCGGACGTGGTGTCGGAGGTCGCGGGCGACAGCGAGGCCGGCATGAAAGGTGCGCCCCCCGCAGAGCGCTGCTGCTTCACGCGCAGATCTTGTGAACCCCGCACAGCACATGTCATGCGCAACCGGTCTTTGTGGAGGGGTTTCTCCACCAGTGCTTCCAGAAGCAGCTGCTCCTTCTCTTTCACATCCAGCAGCTGCGGGGTGGTGATAGGCAGAAGCGGCACTTCTACCGGTGCCGGGCACACCCACGGTCTGGGCTCGCATCGCAGGCGTCTTTGCGGCGGCGCGGGCGGCGGCGCCCGCGGTCCTGTTCCTGGACGAGGTGGATGCGGTGGCGCCCGCGCGGCCGCACGCCGCGGCCAGCGGCGCCGGCGCCGCCGGCTCCGGCGGCCCCGCAGCGGACGCGGCGGCGCGCCTGGTGGCCACCCTGCTGTCCGAGATGGATGGCGGCGGCGCGGGTGACCCGGCTCGTCGTTCCGAAACCTGCCACTGAATGATGCAGAGCACGAGCTGTGCACCCAGTGACCCCAGACAGGCGGGGGCGTCATTGCTATGACGCCTCATAGCAGTACGAGATGCACCCGCTGGCCACCCGGCAGCTACGGAGGAGCTGATGTGATGACGTGTGTGCAACGAACTCAGTGCGCATGCCTGGCTCTCTGCAATCTTGCAGCAGTTTCCGGGATCCCTGCTCGGCCCCCACTAAAACCTCAGACCGGGCAGATACCGCATCAGCTAGTGAGCTCGTGCACCACCTGGCATGCATGCTCCTGTGCAGGCGCCACGGGCGACAGGGTGGTGGTGGTCGCGGCCACCAACCGGCCCGGGGCGCTGGACCCGGCGCTGCGGCGGCCGGGGCGCTTCGACCGGGAGCTGGAGGTGGGGGCGCCCTCCCCGGCGCAGCGTGCAGCCATCCTCAGGCGCGCCGACTTACCACTGGTCACACTCGGGATGCGGTACAGCTCTGCATGCCTTTGCATGCGTGCTGCCTGGTGGCAAACCAGAAACACCCGCACGAGATGCGCCCTGGGCAGTGAGCGCTATGAAATTTCTCTTAAGGCCTGACTTCTTGGAAGACGACAACACACTCATCGTGAGCCCAGGCGTTCCAAACTGACGGGTGCAAAATGTATCGTGAGTGAAAGTGGAGTGTGGCAAATGCGAGTGTCGATGTGTGGGCAGTGAGGAAAACCTTTGAACGACAGAGCTGGCTTGAAACACCGGCATCAATGTGGTGACCCTATCTTTAGTGATAGAGCAGAAACTGAGCCCACACATGTACTTGCAGTATCTAGCTGAGGCCATATATGTCTCAGGCTCATTATGAGCTTCATGAACACCTGCGGCGCAGACTGCGACACTTATGATGACCGTCTGCAGGGCACATCTGAGGGGCGTAAAGCACACGCTGCCGGATGCTGCGGTTTCAGCCCTTGCAGCATCGGCGCACGCTTTCGTGGCAGCGGACCTTGCGGCTTTGGTGGTACGTGCCTCAGGGGGGCGAGCCGTAATGTGGCATGCAGCTCGCGTATACTACATATGTTTGCGGCAGATGTAGGTTTGTTGTCTGGGGTTCAAAACCGTGCAGCCCCTGCACCTGCAGGCTGAGGCAGCCATGACAGCAATGCGTCGGGTGATCGCAGCGCGGCGCCTGCACCAGTCAGACCCTGGTGCCGCCAGCGGCGCCGGCACGGCTGCAGACCTGCTGGGCAGGCTCCGCCTGTCAGATGCGGCAGCACAGCCGCCGCCGCTTGGGCAGCAGCAGCAGCCTGCCAATGGTGCTGAGCACCAGGATGATAGCAGCAATGCAGCCGGCCCAGCCACAGTACATAGCCCTGTGGATGACGGCGAAGACGGCAGCGGTGCCGGTGCGGCGCTGGTGGTGACGCCCGGGGACATGCGGGCGGCGCGGGGGCGGGTGCGGCCCAGCGGGCTGCGGGAGGTGGCCCTGGAGCTGCCCGCCACCCGCTGGTCCGACGTCGGCGGCCTGCAGCACATCAAGCAGCAGCTGCAGGTGCCGCCACCGAAGCACCCGACTGCATGCCTGGTCAGAAGCGTACATGTTGTTGTGGTGGGGCGAAAGACATCTCGGCTCCTGATTCTGCATGGTGCATGTGCATGCTCCTGATATGTTCGCACCACATCGTCGGCAGCAGCCTGTTGCAAAAGGCCAGCATGTGGCTGACATTGCAAGGCTGCATGGCATGCTGTAAGTACTGAAGGCACGAATTGTCCACATCCGCAGGAAGCGGTGGAGTGGCCGCAGCGGCACCCAGAGGCCCTGGAGCGGCTCGGGGCGCAGCCGCCCGGCGGCGTGCTGCTGTACGGGCCGCCCGGCTGCTCCAAGACCCTGCTTGGTGAGCCGTCTGCTGCGCGTCGTCAGTGCCACGGCACCAGCCATCAGACCGCGGAAAGGGTGCATGCCTCCTGGCAGTTGGCGCCTGAAGAATGCCTGCCGGCAGTGCCCGCACTTTCTTTTGTCATGCGCTGCAGGGCGGGCGGTGGCGGGCGAGGCAGGCGCAAACTTCCTGGCGGTCAAGGGCCCGGAGCTGTTCTCCAAGTACGTCGGCGAGAGCGAGAAGGCCGTCGCAGCCCTGTTTGCCAGGTGAGCGCCTGAGGCTGGGCAGGCGTCGGGCACGCCGCGGCATGCCGTGCATGCTGTGGCGCCCTGCACACGCTGCACCGTGGGGTACATCGTCAGGCATTGCTGCTGCCGTGCAGGGCGAGGCGGGCGGCGCCGGCCATCGTGTTCTTCGATGAGATCGATGGCCTGGCGCCGCCGCGGGGCGAGACGGGCGGCGGCGTCGAGGCGCGCGTCATGGCGCAGCTGCTCACCGAGATGGACGGGCTCACGGTGCGCCTGCTGTATCCCTGACGATACTGCTCTGAACAGTAGTAGGAGACGTTCGTGGTGTCGGCTCCCGATTCAGGATCGTGGATGCTGGTGGAGGTAGGATGGAGGCTGAGGTTCAGGCTATCTGCAGGGATGTGTGCGGACGATGTGGCATTGTGGAACTGCATCGCATGGGCGCCAGCTGCACATACTGGGCCGCCGCAACACTGTACCTCAAAGGGCCAGCTGCACGGTTGTGTCCAACTGCAGGCGCGCAAGGGCGTGGTGGTGCTGGCGGCCACCAACCGCCCCGACCGCGTGGACCCCGCGCTGCTGCGCCCCGGCCGCTTCGACCGCCTGCTGCACGTGCCGCCGCCCGACGCGGCGGGCCGGGCCGCCATCCTGCGGGTGCATACCCGTCGCACGCCCCTCGCCCCCGACGTCGACCTGCAGGTGCTGCTGTCGCACGCTGCCTGCTGTCTGAGCGCTGCCCCGAGTGCTCAGCGATTGTGCCGGCAGCAGGCCGCACCGGTGCGCCACTTGTGGCGTCAGTCCAGCAGCCGTTGGAATGGCAGAGGCTCCACCCGCGTGCACTGTATTAGTCTGGCAGGCTTCCCGCCAGGCGACCAGGGCGACCGGGCCTATGGTCGGTGTGACAACCATGCCCAGCCCCTCCTGGACGGACTGGTTCTCCGAAGCGCAGGTGCTGGCGGCGCGCGCCGGGCGCTTCACCGGGGCGGACTGCGCGGCGCTCGTGCGGGAGGCTGGCCTGGCTGCATTGCAGGCACGACCTGGCCGTCCCTTATCGAGTTGCAGCTGTTGCCTCTGTGCTATTAGGACTTGTCGTGGACATGCTGGTGTCGACTTGCACAGAGCGAAGGATACGCTGTAGTATGCCTGGGGGACAGCCTGTGAGACTGACACACAACATGCTTGTGACGATGGTGTCGTCTTGCAGGAGGACTTGGCATCGGTGCATGTGGCGGCGCGGCACTTTGACGCAGCGTTCCAGCTGGTGTTGCCCAGTGCTCCGCCGTCTGCGACAATGGCGGCAGTGTATGCTAAGTTCTCACGGCCTGGAGGCAGCATTGCGGCGCCCTCAGCTGCTGCAGCGGGACAGTAAATGCAGCAGGCGCGTGCAACCCCCAACACCTTTTTGGCAAGACGGCACGCGTGTGCTCGACCGTTCCGCACGCAGCTGCAGCTGCAGCTTGCGCATCACTAGCATGCTTATGGCGTCTACAGAAGCTTGCACTGCACAAAGGCAGCGGGCCAGAATATGCAAGCGCGACTAGGACACTGAGACCATCCTAATCACTATGCAGGGTTGCCTGCTGAAATGTTTAATAGCGAAGCAAGGTCTATAGTAGTGGAGCTCGTCACATGCTGCAGCTTAGCTAGATTGTGTGCTTGTTGGTGGTTTCGAGTTGAAGGGGTCTGCTTAGAACGGTGCACATGTGGAATCGGTGGACGACGTGACCGTTTCCCATCTACTGTAGACCTTAGCAGTACCCACATCTGCAGAGGCTGCCACCACCTTACAAGCGAGGAAGATATCATACGCACCAACAGGGCTTCAGACCGGTCAATAGTCAGTTTGAAAGTGGTCCATTGTTGTGCTCTGAGCTATTATACTTCAAGGCACAATCCAAGCAGTTCTGCTGTCTGCTGGCGGTGAGCAAGACCGCCAGCTGCATGCTGGCAGCCACTGCCCGCTCTCTATTGCAATGATCGCTGCACCGCCCGCTTATCATTTTCGCTACCGCATACTTCATATTCACTTCGAGCTGTGTCTCAATGCAGCTAGGGCCTCGAAGCTCACGGCGCCTGCCAGAGCATGGCTGTCCCCGCAGCGGCCATCAACACCTGCAAGCAGCAAGCCAGCACAGCTGAGCCCCAGCCATACCGTCAGGGGAAGGGGAACCCCCTGGCTGAAGTTGATCATCAGAAATCTACAGGCCCGCTGGCCGCAAGGTGGGAGGTGCAGCATCAGATGTACCGCAAGCGCCCAGTGACACGGCACCTGCAGTATAGCGGCATTGGTTGCGGCTTTGCCAGCGGCCTGTGGCGCCGGTGCGGCCTCTGTGGTGCCAGCAGTGGGCGCGGCGGTTGGCGCGCCTGTTGGAGTGGCGTCGACGGCTGTCGCATCTTCAGCCGCAGCATGATGCAAGGCAAATGTGAGTCACCCACTGGTCGTATCATGTGCACCTAGTGGCGCAGCTGCTGCTTGTGCACTGTCACCTCCACCAGGAGACCCACTTGTTCGCGGCAGCAAAGCGAGGATGCAGTGGGCAAGCAGAAGCTCTGTTGAGGACACCTGCGGGCGCGTCTGCAGACGAGTCACCGCCGTCAGACACAGCGTCTGTGCTGGGATCCAGCAGCAGGCCGCCATCCGATGGCGCCTCAGCAGAGGTGTCGTCAGCAGGGGCACCGGCAGAGGAGTCGTCAACCGGTACATTGACAGAGGCGCTGTCGCCTGCAATGGAGCGGGGGCATGTCAAAGCCATCGCGACAGTGTCAAGGGCCACGTGCCACAGGCAGACCCGCTAACACGGATGACGCTGCTAGAGGTCTGGACGAATGTGCCTGTCACGTCCATTGTCAGGAGGAGGTGCAGAAATGGAGTTGCACGGGTGCATGCACTTACTGGGGGCATCGGCAGTGCCAGTGGCAAAGATGTCGTCTGGCGAGAAGGCGGAGCTGTCGCCGAAGGAGTTTGGGTCTGAGGACTCCAGGAGGCTGGGGTCGACTGGCGCAATGTCTGCATCAAGTCCACACTGCCAACTAAACACTCATGTGCAGTTGTTGTCATCTCGCTTGAGGACATATGCCGACACGTCTGACAAGCATAAGCAGGCCTCAGATACAAGGCCAGAAGACAAGATTCCGCCGAGCTCACCGCTGCTCGCGTCGGAGGGCGACAGCGCGTCTGCTAAATTGTCGCCATTGGTTGAGGTGTCCTCTGTAGGGGCATCCGTGGGCTCATCGATTGGAGCGTCCGTGGGCTCATCGACTGGAGCGTCTGTGGGCGCATCGGCGGTGGTTTCGGATGACGAAGCGTCGCTGGACGGAAAGTTTTCGACTGTGATGCCGCACCGCAGGCCCTTGCTGCTGGGCAGGCACCCGTTCTGGCACTGCACACACGCCAACGAAACGGTGGCCATCATTGCGCTCGGACCCGCAGCAACAAAGCGATGGCGCTCGGCATCGTGCTGCAACATCTGATGGGCACTACTGCACGCTGCTGCCATTGGAGTACTTTTGGACTCGAGCATGATCTGATAGACATGCGTACAAGGTGCAAGTGTTGCAGGGGGTAGAGTGGGCACCTGGTCGGGTGTGATGCAGGTGCTGCCGTCCGGCAGCGGCGACCCACAGGAGAAGGACGGCAGGCAGGCGTTCCCGGACGAGCAGTCGGCGCTGCTGGTGCACCCTGTAGCCATCATGGCGTCAGTGATTGCGGCATTCGCAGCATACCAAGTTCTAGCATATATCTTGTGCCTCTGCCGCACAGGAGGCAAGTGTGACTGTCGCCAGGCACAGGCAATCTTCCTGCCGCGTAGAACCAGCGCAGGCCATAATGTTGAGCCCAGAATCCGGACGCGCTGTGCGGTCAGCCGTGACATGAACGCAGCAAGCAGCGGTGATGACTGACAACACAGGCTGGCAGCGCGCGCACCTGAGCCAAAGTTGCCGGTGCTGATCCCGAAGTCGGGCGTGCTGCCGAAGACGGAGTCGAACTGCTGTAGACTTCTGCGTCCTGCACATCAGTGGAACTCAGTCGAGTCGTGCCCGTGTGCATTCAGGCTGGGATTCCGAGTTCGAGTGCCAGCCTGGGTGCGCAGGTTGTCGCCTTGCGCCTCGCAAGAACTGTGATATACTGCAGTAGTGTCGGCTGTGCGTTTGATCCAATGATCTAGTTGAGTGCACAATCACATGCTGCGTTTGCAGCCTTGCAAGGGGCCCTGCCACGTCATTTGCATGCGGGTCGTGCAGCGGCCAGGGAGTCTGGCCAAATGAGCAACCCCGTGTCGTCTCACGCAGATTGCATAGAATGATTCATTGCTTGGATCGCGTGCACGATCTCACCTTGTACGGGCAGTGCCGCCAGCAGGAGGCCGAGGATCGCCACCCCCAGTGGTGATGTGCGGACCGTCTTCATAGCAGTCATGGCCAACAAACAGGCTCGTATCTGACGGTAGTGCTCCTTGATGCGTTTCGGTTGTCCCCCTGTCCTGGTGCGGACGTGCCGGCGGAAAGGAGTGTCCCTGGCTCAAGGTCTGCACGCTGCACCGAGCTGTTGTCAATCTGAGCCTGGCACGCGTTCAAGTGCAACTGATCTGGACGCTCTATTCTCGAGTGCTGTTGGCGATCGAACGATCAAGTGTGCTGGTGCACAGGTGCATCTGCCGCTTTATGACGTGCTGCACCTCTGTCACCGTCTCAGGTGAGCTCTGCACGTGATGGGACGCCGCCAGGCTGTGCTGGGGCTGTCGCACGATGACTAACGCCTGTGACTCTTGTCTGATCGCAGCTGTGACCCCTAAGTAACGTGGCTTCTGACAGGCCACCGTTAGTCAGCGCATGCACCCGTTGCTGACGTTCGCGGCAGGTGCAGCAATGCAGTGCACGCTTCACTGGCACACTATGGGTGCGTAGACGAAGCGTCCTGCGCTGCGTGCAGGGGTATGGCTGTCTTTTAATGGGGAAGCTAACCAGCTGAAGGGCCTGCTCGTCAGAGCGATCGAGTCGTTTCGTTGTTTTGCCATCTTGCTGATGGGGTGCCCACAACTCGGCCATGAGCTCATCACCGCACTGTTGCTGCGATGAAGTGCTGGTGGTTGAGCAGGTGAAATCACTTGTTCTCGCCGTCGCCGCTCTCACAAAGAGCTCAGAGCCAATCGCTGCCTGCAACTTGTAAAGGCCAAGTTGTTGTTTGAGAGACCTCTGCTGGGGCGCAGGTGTTGCACGTGCCCAGGCGTGTCATGGGCTCTCGCATGCATGGCGCTGGCTGAAACCTCAGCGTGACAATAGCAGCGGAATTGGGCTTTCTGCTGTAATACTGGTCTGTCGCTCATCAGCTGCACGCCACAGTGCAGTTCCCATGTGCCAGGTGTGCACGCTGGCCTGCACACGACCAGCCACGCACTGCGACTACATGTCGGTCAAATTCTACTTGTCTACAGCGTCCATGGCTCCCGCACTTGTGGTTCTGACAACTGGGTGCCGTGCTTTCGGCAGCGTCCCCCGCTGTTGTCATGTTCTGCACCCTGATGCCATGCAAAAGATGTGCAGGAAACCGGGTGCAGTAGCGTTGCAGGACCATGACCTCGATTTCGCCCTGTAATCCGTGTGGAAGGGAGTATTAACCGTTGCAGCGCCGCTGGCCATGAGTTGATGATGGCAACTTCAAGGCACAGCTTGCATGTAGGAACAGGTTGTCAGCACCATCTCACTGCACCTGTGTTGCGAGCTTAGTCATGATCGCTGCAATCCTCGGGCCTCTGGTGCTCTGCGTGGCCGCTCAGGGATTGAAGGTAGCAGGTGCAGAGCCAACACTGACCCTCAAGCCATGGCAGTCCCGTGACCTAGACGGCATGCCACATGATCATTTCTGATGCACGCAGGCGCCTCCCAGGAGTGCTCATACAATCAGTCTGCAGCGGCGTACAGCTGGGATTACACTGGCGTCCTGTCCACCACCCGCAATGCCGGCATCGCATTCAGCGGTGGGTGCCGCAGCGCATTGGTCGGTTGTGTCATGCAGTCAGACACAGGCGTGCGGTCATGCAGATGGTAGCAGTGCATGCGGACGCTGGCCGCACTCTCTCGTGTCCACGGCGTGGCAACTGGTGCGGACATGCTGGGTCCTGGAACCTGCAGATCTGCCGGGCTTCACACGCAGCGTGTACAAGCGCGACCATGCGCTGGTCACGCCCGAGAGCCGCGTGTTCACTTCAGCGCCCGCAGGATGGTGCGCTGGACTACAACGCTGCAAGCCACATCTGCGGAGGCCTGCAGGCGGAACTGGCGTACGCATGTGTGTCTGAAAAGCACGTGTTGAGTGTGCTGCCATGTTGCAGACGTGCACCGCCCCTGCACAGGTCGAATGCACAAACTGCGCACATCATCTCCCCTGGCATGGGAGGCGCGCACTTTGGCATGTACTTCGCTGACCTTGCGCCCAACGCAACAGTGGGCCAACCTGGCCCAGGCGTTGAGAGGTCCGGTGGCTGATGTGTACAGCATGCCTTGGATCTGCTGTGCGGATACGGCTGCACTAGGTTCCATGTACTGCCAGACATATGAAACCCCGTCAATGCCAAGTGCTTTGGTAGCTGACGTAGGCCCTCTCGATGGCAGGTTTGTCTTCGTGGTTGCTGGCGAGCTGCAGTTGCGTTCAGAGCAGCTAGGGACAGGTTCAATCGAGTCCCTGGCTGTCGACGACTTTGCCTACTTTCCTCCAGGCGATACCCACAGGCACGTGTTTCTGAGCATCATACGGCCACTGTCCATATGATGCTGCTTGTTGTGCCCCTTGCATGGGCAGCTGCCATACGCTAGACTCTGCATAGTTCTGCTGCAGACTAGCGTCTTCTGGAGCGGCGGCAATGCTGGTGTTTGAGCGGAGACACGCGCTGGAGAACAGCAAGCCAAAGCACTTCACTGGCACGACAGCTGCGCAGCCGCTGCTGCCCGTGCCAGGCGAGGTGTTTGCGCTGCGCAAGCTGCTGCCGCAGACGGCGGACTATGACTTCAACGTCCATGTGATGGACTTCCAGCCTGGCGAGTATCTGTATGTGAAGGTAGGCAAAGCAGCAACCAGCTTCAGGGGCTTGTGATCCTGCGCTTGAACAGCTAAATGTACTGCAGGTGCTGTTTGCAGGGCATTTGGTACCCCTGGCCCAGTCAGCTGCACATTCACATTTTTTACGGCTGCGGACCTCAGCCATTTGTGTGTAAACGGTCACAGGAGGTGCACTACAATCAGCACGGCCTTGTTCTGCTACAAGGGCAGGGCATCTACCGCCTGGCAGACTCCTGGTGCGTCCCTGTGTACAGTAATTGCCACAAGTACCCACGCGCCTTGACATGCATCACACACTGCATGCTCTTGCACTGCTGTGAACGTGAATCTCCATGCAGCAGAGCAGCCGTGCACGATCATGCCTTGTGCCTGTAGTGGCTTGTCAAACCCGAGGACTGCCTCCAATCACGCATGTTACCCCCGGCTGTGCCAACGCACAGGTACCCAGTGCAAGCGGGGGATGCCATATGGATGGCGCCATACGTGCCACAGTGGTACGCAGCGCTGGGAACCCAGCCCAGCCGGTACATCCTGTACAAGGACACCACGCTGGACCCGCTGCTGACATGAACATGACAGGGCCATGGGTTGGTCGGTGGCAAAGGCCAGTGGAGCGTCGCGTTGTGCACAACAATAATTTGAGAGTGAGCGCTTCAACAGAGGGACTGTGAAAGTGATGGTGCAGGCAGGACTCGTGACTGCAGCACCTAGTCAGTGTGACGGTCATATTCGACAAGCATTCTTTGCGGGGATTTCAGGCTGAATGTACTGATGGATGAAACCATGGAAGCACAGCAGCAGCAATTCGAATGCGCATCTCATGTGTGATCGTCGACTTGAGGTCCCCAGATCCCGACACTCGACCCCACCTCGGGCTAACAGGGTCACCATCGCCAGTTTGCAGCAGCTGTCACCTACCGCCGTGCCATTCAAATTGCTTGCCAGCGTCACATGGTGCCGTTCAGAGCCGAGCCGTGGCTGTTGACGCAGGTCAAACGCCCATTCGTGTCTCCAACAACCTTGCTGGCTGCCAGGTGCCCCCATCATGATGCGCGGAATGTTGGCACGTCTGCAGACCTCCTGAAAGGTTTTCATCACACCTGCATCATGTGTCAACACTGTTCCCAGCTTTCGACGGTGATCGTGTCATATGGTGCTGCGCAGAATCGAAGGCCTGGTGGTGAGCCTGGCACCATACGCCGAGCTGAGTATCGAGGCTCTGCTGTTCGCTGTTACTTCAGCGTATCACTTCACCCTGATTGCTTTCATGTCGGCCCGGGGTACCCTCAAGCGCAAGTGCACAGAGACGGTGGCAGCTGCCGCATCTAAGGTCGCTGTCGGCGGCGAGGTGCGTCATATCGCGCCAACAGTTTGCGCTGTCAAGCACATAAAACACTTTAAAAACAAGTAGCGCTATACAAAGGTCGCGCCTTGTGGCACCTGACCCTCAGGGCCCTGTATGTGTCAAGGGAGGCATGCGCCAAAATGTGAAGACACACTGTGATCTTGCACATAGTGCCTTCAGTGGCACAAGGCTTGTCAGGGACGTCAGAATGCAGACGGCAGAACATAACGTAGTGCTGTTGTCCAGCGGTCCAGTGCTGGAAGCAGCCCTGAAGGGCGACGTCACCCCCACGTCGACATAGTGAAGCCATTAGCGACGCAAGTCCTGTGTGATCGAGCATGAAAACATACGCAGGTGCTCGTGCTGGTGGGTCTGGAGTCTCTGGGCAGGTACCTGCCCGATGCGGAGGCCGACAACGTGGAGGCATGGAAGGCCACCCTGCACAGGCGGCTTAATGTCGTGCGCCTGTTCGACCGCCCTGTTCCCCTGCTGCTGGTGAGCCGATGGTGCGTGCCAGGCCCGTTGAATGGCTAGCGCAGCTGCTGCATGTGTGGCGGTGCATGCCGACACGCACGCAATATGATCATGAGATGCATGGTGTCACCCAGGGGTACCAGTAGAATGTGCGCAACTAACGACTCCTCTTGTTTGGTCCTCTTTTATGATCGTGATACGCACTCCCACGTCCGTCATGCAGGGCCAGGACATCGAGGCCTTTGAGCACGATCAGATGGAGGCCCTGTACCAAGAGGCCCGCGCCAGCGACGACTCGCTCACCAAGTGGCGCCTGCCCAACAATGGAGGCAGACTAGCAGTGGCGCGTGCTTGATGGCCTCGAGTACCATACAGCCATTGCCTTGAAGCCAGCGCTGGCAAGCTTCTCCTTGGCAGTAGTGGGGTTCTTGCCCACATCAAGCCTTCTTCACTGGCATATATGGAAAAACACAGCAAAGGTGCTTCACTCGTTCAGGTGCTGCTGCCGGCGGCGGGGCCCACGGAGCATAAGAAGGCGGCAGGCGCAGACCCGGATGGCAACCCCGGCAGTCCCACAGCGCACTGGGCAGCGCAGGCGAACAATGGCGCTGCCGCGCACGACTCGGGCGGCAATGACGACACAGACGATGACTACGTCGACCTGGAGGAAGCAGAGGAAGGCGACAATGCGGAGCAAGAACGCCGCCCTGCCAGTCCCACGGCGCACTGGGCACAGCCGAGCGGCGCCGCCGAGCACGATGCAAACGACACGGAGCACACGCCTGATGGCGACTACATCACGCAGTACATCGAGCGCAGGCGGATGCGGTGGGGAGGTGGGAACCTTTGCTTCCTTCTGCTCCGGTTCTGCCAGCTGGCAAGACCTTTCACATCCACTATTCATGTTTGCTTGTACACCGCACTGTGCCAGAATCTGGATTGGCCACATGCCACGTACACTGTGTCGTGCTGTCTTGTGAGTTCACGGCATGTCCCATGCCAGCAGCAAGAGCTCATCAGCCGGGCAGGGCAATGCTTGATGACGTTAACATATGTTCGTTTCAACACATCCTCCTTGCGTTGCCGCCATGCCGCCTTGAAAGGATTGCAATTTCATCACCGTGCTGTGTGCAGCGTCCGCTGATCCTGACGATCACTGGGACCCTGAGTCGGGCCCGCCACCAGACGTTGCCGCCACGATGAACTCCGACGGCAGTGTGGATGTGTAGTGTGACGCCAAGACTGGCAACTTCCATCAGCTGCCACCCCTGTTCTAGGAGAACGACGTCATCAAGCGGCAGCCATGCAGATTCAGAGGGACTGTCAGCATGGGTGCCGCGGGGCAGCAGCACCTGCAGTGTCGTCCTACCTGCATGAGACACAGAAGGCATCGAGTTTGCTCCTGTTGTGTGCAAGACCTTGGCAGCGTCTGCAGCATTGCACGACATGCAGCACTTTCACATAGCAGCTCGATGTACTGCACATGCACAATATATTGAATATTTGCTTCGCTGAGTCAGCTCTGACATAGCTCAACATACGTCCAGTGCTACCATATATATGCAGGTTCAGGGTGTTCAGCTAGTCATGAGTGCACCTGCTAGTTGTCCATTGCGCCCAGATATGGCACACGCCAGCAGATATCGAGTGGGCAGCATGCAGCATTGCTGTGGACATGGTGTGTTTTTAGGGATGTCTGTGCGCCAGGCGTGCAAGCAATGATTGCCACAATATAGGGAGCGGTGCCACCCTATACTGTGCCCTCAGCTGTGATTCGCAGTTTGTAAGCGTGCTGTGATATGGCAGAACCTCTGTCCTTGATCATGCTCCACGATCTGCTACCAACCTGGTCTCATACATCTGGTGACAGCATTTGCACATCGACTGACAATGGTCATGAGCATTTCAGAATTTAAAGCAGGCGAGGCGGCAGTCTAACACTGATGTCAACATGACCATAGCACAGTGCTGCAGTTTCCAAGTAGTGATTGACAGTCAGGAGCCTGGTGGCGGCCAGGGGAAGTCCAGTCCCACATCCACCGGCGTGCATTGCTGCGGCTCCGGCACATCGTACACCACGCGCGACGGCAGCTCGTTGAAGTAGTTCCAGGGCTTGATGGCGAACGACGACCCGAAGTTTGACACCTGCAGCATGCATGATATGCACTGCTCATACCACTTTTGACCACTCCTGTTGTCAGACTCCATGTTACGATCACTGTGTGCCGCCGGCGAGTACAGAATGTAACAATCAAGATGGGCCGCAGTAACAGCACGACTATGCAACTGGCTGGCATGTGCCGTATTTGAACCCAGCAGCGGGGCGCACCACGGGGACGTCCTCGGATCTGGGGATGTGCTGCACGCCCGCCATCACCCACCCCACCAGGTCCACGTCCTCGGTGCCCTCGCCTGAAGAGGCACCAGCAGTTGCATTGCAGCCCATGGCTGAGCATTGCACGCTGGGCGATGCAGCATTCCTGTGCATATGCCCTGTGCAACACAGCTATGTAGCTTCTGTGTGCTGACCGGTGTCCAGATGCCGCGCACCGTCGATGAAGTCGTCCAGGGACACGAAGGGCGCCCCGGGGACGTAGGTGTCGAAGCGCGAGGCGACGGAGCGCGGCTCGGCGTCCTTGCGGCGCGTGACCGCCAGGTGGTACTTGGTCCAGGCGCCCGCCCGCGTCAGCGGGTGGCTGGGCGGCAGCAGCTGCACCGTCTGCCAGCCTGCGCGGCACCGTGCGGCACGACGGTCTTGAGGCCGTTGACATGTTAGTCCATATTGAGTGTGGGTCTACTTCAGCAGTTTGCAAGCCTGTGCAACGGTCAGTGAGTGCCCGCTGCACCTCTATGATTCATGGTTCACTTTCCATCAAGCGCTGTGACTGCACCTGTGGGCACGATGGCGTAGGCGCGGGGCTGGCCCCAGGCGTTGACGGCCCCGCTGCCGTTGCCCGCCACAAACTGCCACGCGCTCGGACCGCTCAGGTTGTATAGCATTCCCACCTGCGGTGCGGCCACCCGGCCTCAGAAGCAATCAAGGTGAACCAGGTGAAGTATTTGTTCATGCCGCCACAACAGCAGCATTACGCCACAATGCGCTTTACCAGGGGCTGGTGCTCTGCCAGGTGTCCGCCCCAACAATGTAGACAGTTTCCATGGGCTGGCTGTTCACCTCGGTGCCTGGCGTCGTCGTCTCGATGTACTTGACGACATCGGGGCCGGCGGAGTGCCAGCCGGGGCGCTTTGCCGGCACGCCCGCCGCCCGCACCGACTGCCCGGGGCGGCCGCCGCCCCCCGCCGCCAGCGCCTCCGCATACGTCCCCACCCTGACCGCCTGCCACACACAATAAGGTGTTTCAACCTCGTCTACTGTGTTACATCATCAATTGGAAGACCTGTTCTGTCATCATGTTGCAGACCACATGCCAGCTTCAACAGTACATGAGCGCGGACAGTGCTGACTGACCAGGCTGGCTGCCACCGCCTGCAACCACGCATTGCCTCTGTGGAGGTGCATTTGTGAAACGCACAGTGATGGACATGAATACTCAGTCAGCATAATGAGTACTGTCTGGCTTGGATTGACATCGTAGTGCTCGAAAACAACCGCCTTCACACGATTGCTTTCCAGTACGCCGACGATCGTTCGAAGCCATGTTTGCTCTGCGAGTGGGCATCATGTGTTGCCCAGCTGCGCCCTCACACCGACACCCTGAAGTGGCACACCTGTTTCTGGAAGGTGTTGTTGGTGCCCAAGACATCCAGGTCCACCTTCCACCCTGCACCAGACTCGACGCACCCTCGGGCCCAAGTCACGTGCAGTGAAGCACCGGAACAAGCCGGCAGCTCTGACTGTGACTGAACGCCAGTTCAAAGTCTGACTGTGCCTTCATTGAAACAGCACTACGCA
This sequence comes from Diplosphaera chodatii, assembly GCA_032358165.1. Lineage (NCBI taxonomy): Eukaryota > Viridiplantae > Chlorophyta > Trebouxiophyceae > Prasiolales > Stichococcaceae > Diplosphaera > Diplosphaera chodatii. The sequence continues at coordinate 1,274,182 of JAALGY010000019.1, forward strand.
CCCGCCAGGTGGTCGTGCAGGTTGGCAAGCACGTTGCGCTGCACCACGGTGCCGAAGGGCAGGTCGCCCGCCGTCTGCGGGTACTCCCAGAAGAGCGTCTCCATGTAACCGCCCGCCTGCACGCCCACGCCGATGCTGCCGTCCGTCATGAACCTGCGACCACATGCTGTTGCTTGCCGCAAGCTCATACGGGTGATTGGGGTGCACTGCACTTCGCGTCCTGAAGATCAAACGTAATTGCAATCAGCATACTTATGTGGTAATCCGTGCGCCATTTAACCATGCGTCTAAACAGACTGCACCAGAGAAAGCAATGCGCACCGCACGGTGATGATGTAGTCGTAGTTGCCGACGGTGGCGATCATGCGGACGACCAGCTCCACCGAGCGCGCGGAGTCCAGGTGCGGCCCATCGGGCCCTGGCCCCAGCGACCACAGCAGACAAACTTGGAGCTTGTATCGTACCAGAGGTACTCATAGGAGGCAAGCTCAGCGTGGCTTGATAGCACAGACGCGATGCAGCTCTTGTGCAATGATTGCCACAAGTTAGTGTAGCCGTAATATCGTGCAGCAGCCTGCCGGCCTGAACATCAGCTCAGGAGGCTTGCGCTCACACGACGTCCAACACATCGCCTGGATGACAGTGCTCCACACTTCAGGCTTTGCTGGCCTTGTGTTCAAATGCAAACCCACCGCCGGTGTTGGTGTGCCGCCAGGCCGTCTCGCTGCGGTCGTCCTCGAAGATGCACAGGGCGCCCGCCTGGCTGCCCGTGGAGCTGCGGTCGATGGCGGACGCCACATCCACGTAGATTGCGTGGTCTGGGCAGTCCGAGCCCACCTGCAGCCCGGCAGCACGCTCGTGTGTCATGCTGTTCAACAGTCCACCGCACAGCAGGGGGCACTGCATGGTCGTGGGAACTGCAGCCACACAGGGTGCTGCGGGAGCCAACTGCGCGCGCAGCAGACCTTCAGTGATAGGGCATCGATCCCCAGACCTGCAGGCGGCAGTGCAGGTGCTCTGCTGCTCGATGTTCTTGTGTTTGCCAGCACTTTAGCCAACCCGGGATGCGCACATACTCCGCATGCATGCTGTTGGTGCACGCACCATAGTAGCTATCAAGGAAGTAGTTCTGACCAATGCCTGTTAATGGCAAAGCAGCACAGCAGTCAGCGTGTGTGCCTTGCTTCCTCAAAAGCGCCTCAGCACCGGCAGATGCCTCACATGGTCATATCAACAACCAGGCCGCCAAGGGCCATGACAGCCCTGTTGCAAGCGCACCGCCGTATCCACTGTACGCAATGAACAGCTCCTGCAGCGCCAGCTCATACACAATCCGCTGGCCCCTGCATAGCACATCGATGCTGTCTCGAGTTTTGCACAGGTGCAGCAGACCGGAAACACAGCAGTGCCAATGCCCCACATGCGCATGGCTGGTCCTTGTCAGACCAGTGTGCTATTTAACGGTTGCGCTCTGCTGTTCAGACCTGAACCACAACACCTGGCCAAGAGTCGAAGGACAGCAACTTCAAGGAGTGCAAGGCCAGGACAGCACCTGAAGCGCAGGTCGTGCAGCGCGAGGCCGCTGGTGCCACGCACCGTGGCGTGCCCGCTCCACTTCACCCACTGGAACTGTGTGCCCGTGCCTGTGACCACGCTCATGAAACCGTAGGACGTTCAATGACGCCTCACTGTCCCAGCGCTGCCCGCAGCGCACATATTCTCACGCATGCTACAGAGTGGCCCCTTGCCTCTGCACATCGCTGGATGCGCAGGTGCTTCTCTTGGCAGACGGCACAGCGGCACTCACTGTCAAAGGATGGTATGACGGTCACACGCGACCCGTCTGGCATGTAGCTGCGCGCTGACGCCCGCTGCTCATCAGCGCGCACCGGGCTGCCCAGGTCGTCCTGCTGCAGCCCCGCACGGATGTTGGCGTTGTTGGCGGCAGTGGCTGGCGGAGCGTCTGCCTGGATACAGACACCGTCAGCTCAATTGTAGGGTTCAATGCGACCCGATGCGAACAACAGGCTGCACAGTGTCCCAGTATGGGTCTACACAGTGATAGCAGGCAATATTCGGGTCATCAAGGGAAGAACCACCCAGCTGCAGATGATGTGCTGATTCGTCACCACCATCTTTTGTATCATGTGTAGGCTTACGAGAGGGTTCACATGTAGCGTTGTTGAACAGGTTGCCAGCCCAGCAACCTACTGAGCGCGGGGTGAAAGGGATGGTGGTGAAAGGCAGGAAGTCGAAGCTCGGCTTCCCCCACCCGGGAGAGTTGCAAACATTCAGATCACCACTGTGAAATGCCTTCAGGAGCGCAGCCGCTGTGTTGAAGGGACCCTACATAGTTGCAGTGCAGCCGCATCATGATATGCGCTGGCAGCACTGCAGCAGTTGATCGCAAGAGGACTGCATGCCGTCATGCTGCAAGATATTTTGAGGATGTAGGTGCCTGATTGCAGTACACGAAGTTGCTGAGGGTCCACTGGTCGAAGTCGGTCGACGACTCATCAACTTGCACCGTCAGGGGGATCGAGAATAGGTTGCTTTCCTGCATGAGGTGACGGAACACAGTCCGTACCACCACAGGTTTTATGGGTCACAACCCGATTCAAATGGCATTGACGCTGTCAAGTTACACATGTGTGCTAAGGGGGTGTAAGACTCTCACATCGCCGCCCAGGGCATTGAGGAAGAACTTGATAGTTGTCAGCCGCTGGCTGGTGTTGCCTGACAGCGCTGGGTACGGCAGCAGCCCGAACTTGGAGTTTGCATTGCACCTGCATGTGTGGTCAGCAGAAGTACACGGGCAAGCACAGCAGACACAACAGGAAGGCAGTCTGATCCCTGAGTATGTGCATGGAACGGCATGTGACTGCAGAGCAGTGCTTGAGCAGACGGCTGCAACTGATGGACGTACTCATTGGGCGCGCTGCTACCAGCTGGCGGTGAGCCGAAGCAGGCGTTGCTGCTGGTGAAGTTGCGGAAGATGTCCCTCAGCTCGTATGCCACCTGTGCAGAGCATCTCAGTCAGCAAGCGCCGTATCCCGACGACTGCAGCCCACACCCTTGCTGTGCATTGCTGGGTGCAGCACTTCACATCACACACACTGTCCTGCTGATAGCGGCCAGCTAAATGAGGGGCCCAGCTGTCACGGTGAGACGTGGAGGGAGGGTAGTAGCCAGCGATCAGCCGATGACCCACGGGCGACAGGAAGGTGCCCAGCCAGCCGGCGCCGGGGTCGGAGCGCGGTCGCTTCACCCACGGCACCTGCCCCGGCAGCGTCAGCGGCCGCACCACCTGGCTGGTGTTGCCGTTGGTCGTCAGCTCGTCCAGTGGCCCCACCTGGGAGCGGTCAAAAAGGCGTCCCATCTTCAGGTATCGGTGTCTGGAGCCGTCGGCGGCGCACATGTCATCGGATCACCATCGACAGACGAGCAAGCATTGCAGCCAGACATTTGAGCACGGCAAGGCACAACAGTCATGTCCAGTGGCTGGACGCCAGCGTTTTGGGAATTGTCAGAAACTGTGCACATGCTGCTCACCTGGTAGTCCATGCAGTCATTGTGGCTGCCGCGGATCACGGTGACTCGAGCGTAGCGCTTTGGTGCTGGGCCACCATGGTCGAGGTACGCCAGTGCGTCTGCCTTCAGCGGCGGCATCAGCTCCATCTGGACGACGAAGTCCCCGTTCACCTGCAACATACGATGCAGCTACCGCGTTGCACATGTCTGCAATAGCACCATCACATTGTGAAATCACACTGCGGTTGTCAAACGATATGCCAACAGGTGCACATGACATCACCGCTGGTGGAGCGGTTGTTGTGCGGTCATCGTGCAGATGCAGCGCGGCTGTCTGCAGCAGGGACAGTGACGCATCTCTTGCAGCACTCGATGTTGATGCTTCCAATATGCACAATTATCTTGTGATGCCACACAAGCCACAGCTAATCAGGTGAGCGGTGTTTGCCGCAACGATAGCACCTGACTAGCAGCTGACTCACAATGTATGCCTGGGCCTGCTTGATCTCCACCGTCGACATCTCGTTGAAGATGAAGGTCTTAGGCCCGGCGCCAGACTTTGGCATTGCCACCGCCTAGAGGCATGGCAGGAACCAATGGTTGCAGCCATACCTGCCGCTTTGCGCCATTGTGATAGCCACAGTCAAGCTTCTCGAGAGCACACGTTCAGGAGCAAGGACAGCGCAATGCACCACACCTGGGGCATGGGGCATTGCTCCGCAGAGGCTGTTGTGGCTTTGGGGTTCGTGTACTGCCTTGCAGTCGGTGCAGGCGGCGGCGCCGGGGCCGGGACGGGCTGCGCTGCGGCTGCAGGTGTTGGCGCCATGGCTGGCTGCTTGGCTGGCGCCACGGCAGCCTTTGCCGGTGGTGTGGCTGGCCCCTTTGCTGGTGGCTGTCCTACCCTCTTGATAGGTAAGTTGGCCTTGATGGGGACTCTAGAGGCTGGCGCAGGCACTGGTGGCCGCTTGCCGTCCGTGAATGCCGGTAAAACCGTTGGCGGCTTTGCTGGTGGCGGCACTGTTGGCTTCTTTGCCGGCATTGCTGTTGGCTTCACGGTGAGAGCTGCTGTCGGTTTGGCCATCCCCGCTGGCGGCGGCTTCATCTGCGCCTGTCCAGCAGGTGGTGCTGACTGCTTGGTAGGCGGGCCTGGCGGCGGTCGCAGGGCAGCCTGCTGTGGAGGCTGCTCATCAGCTGGCTGCCCGATTGGGCCCCTCGCCGGCTCTGCGGCTGGCCTCGCAGCATGCTCTGCAGGCGCCGGTGCCGCAGCAGGCAGACCGCCTGAGGGCGGTGGTGGAGGTGGTGGCGGTGGCGGAAATGTCCCCGTAGCCTGTGCTAAGTGTCGCTGCTGTGTCAACTGACCATCCTGGGCAGCCATGACGTGCAACCTGCGACCAGCATGGCCTGCAACCTCAGCGTTGTGTCGGGCAGTCACCCCTCACGAGGGCTGGACAATCAAGCCAACAATCTTAGCACTGCAAATGTCTGCACTACGTGGGGAAACGTACTGATGGAGGACGAACACCAGGGATGTCAGCATGAGCTGCAGTGCTGCCTTTCGCCGTGAGGTGACACCCATGCTTGCTCTGCTGCGCTGGAAGGCTGTGCCAACAGCAAGAAAGGCAAGGTCTCCCGCCAGATGCCGGCGAAAGAGCCGGCAAACTTTTCGATCTTGGCTGAAAACTGCCCGAATGTAATTACCTTGTGCACTGCGCGTTTACAAAGCGGTGGGTTTGCCAAGTAACTATGCCAGATGACGTCGCGTGGCTGCTCCTGGAGATGGTACCTGCAGCAACGTGTATAGCTGTCGCTGACATACAATGCTGAAGGCCGCAGGATAAAATCCTGGCGGCAGCCAACGCTCGCAGCTAAGGACTGTCCTATCCTGTGCAATCCACCGACTGCTCTGAATGCCCATGGAAATGACCTGCTGCATCTACAGGGGTCCCAGAGCGGTGACGAACACCCGCCAGCTGTGGTCAAGCCCTTGACGACAGGGGCAAACCTCAGCAGTCCAACCTTGGACTAGGCCCAGGCCTCCCCCCGCATCCTGCGTGGCTGTGTGGGTTCCTGATCACCTGTCAGCCGTTGACTTGCCAAAGTGTTCAGTATGCTTCGGGCAGACGCAAGGCAGCCGCTCGGTGGAGCTGCATCATAGTTCCAAGCTGCAGCAGCTGCCCATGGGTCGCCCTTGCCCCAGCACGAACTACAGCAGCAGCAACAAGAATCTTACAATCCCAGCGCTGCAGCAGCACAGCCTTCGCCTGCTCTGAGCGACCCTGCAGGTGTCCAATTTGCTGGCGCAGCACCGATGCCAGACCCCTGCCCAGCATGCTACCATGCGCGCAAGCGCGCACGCATGGCCGCAACAGACACAGGTTGCTGCTGGCTCTCGGCCGGGCAGGCACCTGCTTCATCGCTGGCTAGTCCAGTGCCTGCAAAACATGCCTGCGCTGCTGTACTCAATTCCATGTGCCCATGCAGCACTGCTCTCTTTGTCCGTGCCGCCCACACTCTCAGTAGGGGTTGTATTTGAGGTGGGAAGAGTGTGCTCTGCAGCAGCACCTTTGGAAGGACCATCCAGCGCCTCGCTGATCAACACCCTGGCAGGTACATTGCATAGCATATACGGTCTGCATATACCGTAGTGCCCAGCATCTAATGCGCATAAATAATTCAAGATCTACTGCGCGGAGCGTATCGCGCACCTAAAATTGAATATTCAGCGGCTGCGCGATACGGTGCGCGAAGGGGGAAATTACTTACCTTTCGAGGGTGGACAGCCGAAACCAGGCAAAATCACCCCTTTGCGGCCAGCAATGGTGCCAAACACCGTCAAGCATGTAGAGTGCACCATTCTGAACATCCTCACGGCAATCAGACACCAATGTAGACCAGTATGATGAACATGAGTGCAGTTTGCAACTGTGTGCGCGAAGCCACCAGAAAATTACTTTTCGCCTGCGCGACTGTGCGCGGAGGCCAAAAACAATTCACTTTAGCTGGGTGCGCATTAGATGCTGGGCACTACGGTACAGGCACCGTTGCACAATTTGCCAAGCAAGTATGCAATGCACTATGACATGCCTGAGACGCTGCAAGACTGACCAGCAAGGGTACCAATGATCAAGCTGCTGCCCGTGCTATGTATGTCAGGCATTGGGTTGGCAACGCTTCGGCAGCAAACGGCGGTCCAGACAGCCGCCACCGGCGGGCTGGGCTCGCACGGTGCCAGACCTGTTGACAGCATGCCGCCGGCCCACCATGCACCACCAGGCCGTGTGGCGCAGCGGTCTCAGGGTACACAGCATACTCAGTCGCAGTCGGAGGTGTGCTGTTCCTCGCGACACCTACCACTGTCTTCAAGTTGCCTTGTCGCACATGATGTTGTGCAGATGAGAGCAGTCTCTATAGCAGTGCATGCTGCAGATGCCTGATCTTCCTGCAGCAACCCTAAACCTGCACTTATATCGCAGGTGTTGTACTGTGAGACGGTGGCCAGCCTGACTGCTGCTCTGCAGCAATGGCTGAACAGGGCGCCCCACCGAGATGCACCCACAGCCCTGCAGATCTCTGCAGAAGAGCACGCACGAACGGCTTTTGATATGGGAAGAGCGCTGCAGCAGCTTGCCAGCCTGGGAGCTGCTGCACCTGCTCTGCAGCCATCAGGTGTAGCATAGTCTTCCATCGGTCAGCGTGGCACATCGCATCCAAAACTACATCGGATTTAACACCCAATTACCATTCTGGGCGTGTCATGCAGGTGACATGATTACGGCTGCACATCCAGACGCATGCGCTACGCGGGAGGCACAGCCAGGCACCCTCCCAGCAGCGGGGTCTGCAGGGCAGGCACCGGCAGCAGCGCCAGCGCCACCCGCCGCTGTGCAGCAGATGCAACCTCAACGACCTGCTCAGCCGCTACCATTCCCACAGTCGCTGCAGCACACAACAGTGCTGCCGGCTTCTCACGCACCCAACAGGCCTGCAGTGTGCCTGCCACCGGCAGTGCGGCAACCAAGCGCTGCAGAGCTGAGCCGAGAGCAGGCAGGCGCTGAGGCGCCTGCGCAACAGCGAGCACCGCCCGCTGACTGCCCGAGTGCGCTGGCGCCTCAGCAGAAAGGTACGCAACGAAGTGACCGTTGCAATCTGTTGCATCCTTGATGGGTGATGAAGATGAAAATTCACTGCTGTATCACCTCGCATTGGTGTCCCAGCAGTTCCAAGCAGCTTTTGCGCTGCCATAAGCTTACTGCCGGCATGCTGTGTGTAGCAGCGCAAACATTGCTGCGACCACTGGCGGTGCGTACGCCGGCTTCGGACCAACAGGCAATGGCAACAAACCTGCCACCCTCGTCATCAGGGCTGCCGTCAGCTGCCTGCCACATGTGATAACTCAATGCATACCCACCTGCTAGCAGCTTGCATGATGGGGGCCAGGACACCCCGACGATTCAATCGCTGAAGTTTTGGCACATGTGCTTTGCCATATGCAGGCATCAACGTCGAGGGTGTCAACACTGATTGCGCTGCTGACGGCGCCGCCAAGGAAGGGCGCGGGCAGAGGCGGTGCGGGGGGCACCAAGGTGTGCAGGCGCTGCAGCGGGCCGCAGGGTCACCCACTGAAGGCGGGGCATCAGTGCGTGTGCTTCCGTCGGGCTCATGGGCAAGCGGTGCCGGCTGGCATGCTGGCAGGGTGGGAGAGGAGCAAGGGTCACAATTGCAACTGCATTATGTGCAATCCAGATGCTGCTGCAAGGACCCATCAATATCACTTGAAACAACTAGAAGTGCGGCAGCGGTTTAGGTGAAAGGGATAAGATGAGTCCAACTGCATGCTCAGGGTCATCGGGGCTGGCCCTTGGCATGGGCAACGGATCTCTGTGTGCAAGTAGCTGTCCGAGCTGGTTGTTATGTTTGAAAGCAGATGCTATAATGCCTTTCTTACAGAGCGCAGTAGTGCCAGGCATGGCCATGTTATACAAGCTGGCAAGCAATGCCAATAGCAGCGTACACAGCTGTACACTTGATGGCAATCTTGTCTGAATGTTGCAGGGTTCGTGATCATCGACCATACTTGCATCATCGTTCGACAGTCACGTTATACGGAATGTCGAGCAATGCTATGTTTGCTTGACGCCTGTCCCAATTTCACGACTTCGTTGCTGACGCTATATCCCGTACTCGAAAGCGATCACCAGACCCGCCAGCACTGCCTCATGGTATTGAGAGTGGCAGCAGGAGGCCCGCCTATGCTGTGAGCGCTGTTGTCTGCGACTCGTGGTATGTGGCGTGCAGTGATGTGCCAGCGCAGCGGAGTCCTACACCGGCACCTGCTCGCGTCTGCTGCTGCCAAGCAGTGCGGGAGCCTGCTTCACTATCATGCGAGCAGGTCGGGAGTGACAGGCAAGCGCTGAGCTGCGCTGTGCTTGGGCGGCGGCGCATCCGCAGGCGCTGCCTGCTGGGGCTGGGGCTGCGGCGGCAGCGGCAGCCCTGATATGGGCAGCGGCTGCGGCGGCTGCAGGTGCGCCTTCCACTACAGCAGAGGGGCATTCACTGCTTCATGTCGGGGCGTAAACAAACCGTATGCAGAGCAGGTCAATGTCAGAAGCAGGGAAGTGACAGCACACACTGCCGCTGCCGCCACTGATCATTGCCAATGGCCCGTCCCGCTGCCCAGCATTCCAGGCGGCCACTGGTGCAAACAGCCGCAGCCAGCAGATCACACACCTGCGGCGCTGTGTCCTCCAGGTGCGTGAAGATGCGCTGCGCGGCCTCTGACGGCTGCCACCGCGGCGACCAGCCATACTCCGAGTACCGGACGAAGGGTCTTGAGTCGTCAAAGCCTGCCCCATCAACCTGCGCTCAACCAATGGTTGCCTATCAGCATGCTTGCACATCATATGTCTCTGCAACGATTGGCTGACGGCGGCATGGGGATTATGCATTGCAGTGATAAGAGTGATACACCATAATGCTGCAAACGTACCGTGACTGGCAAGTATATCTCCACCTAGCAGCATGGCCAGCTCACCTGCAGCGTGAGCTCTGGCATACGGTCTGGAAAGTCGGTGCCCGCCGACACATACAGCAGGCACACCAGGCCCTGGATCTCCACCCGCCATGTGGCCTTCCTGCGGGTCACGGGTGTGGCATTGACATTGCCAGCTCAGCTGCAAGATGAGCGGTCATGCTGAACCCACACAAAATGCATGCCGCTCTCTGCAACAGACGGATGACAGTCCGTGCAACACTGGGCATCCGCACCACCAGTGCGCTGTGTCGCAGAACAGGGGCGCCCCCGCGAGGCCGCTGATGGCGTGGAGCAGGGCGTGGCGCGCCCCCCGCGCCGCCGACGCCCCGTCCACCGCCGCCTGCACCGCCTCCGCCGCCGCCGGCAGGAACTCCATGACGCACATGCTGCTGGTCCAGGACGGCAGCGATGGCGACTTGCCTGCTTGACGCGCAGCTGCCATGACCAACGACGTATGGCCGCAGCCCATTGTATTGTGGTGAATGCTTCATCAGGCATATGCAGGGACAGCACATGCTGCGGGAGCAACCTGCAGCTCCGGTGTGAAGATACCAAACATACGGTCCTTCAGCACTTCTTGATATGAGTTAGCATGTGCATGTTCCGAATTAAATACAGGCGCTGAAACATGTACATGCAACCAAGTTACCTAGGAGCGTCCACAGCTCGGGTGGCAGGTGCAGCGACAGCTGGGGTGTCCTGGCACTGCCGCCCCTGCCGCCACCGGCCATCGCTGCGTAGCTGACGGCATTTGCTGTCGACGCTGCTGAGCTCAAGGTGTACACCACCTGCAACCCAGAGGTGCATGCTGGATCTGACGACATGCAGGGTGATCGAGCTGAAGAGCATTTGTTCGGCCTTCACGCCAGCATTTGATATGGTTGTTACATGCTGCACCTTGAGGCGTATTTGTGCCGCCAGCGCCGCTGCGTGCTCAGCGACTTGCGGCGACGGCTGTGCTGGAGGGCTGCTCTTTGTCGGCGACGCCGGCCGAGACCCGGGCTGCTGCGCGGGCTGCTGTGCGCTGGCGGGCTGCAGCTGCGGGGCCGCCAGCAGCGGCGCCAGCTGGATGCCGGGTACCGGCAGTACGCATACCACCTGGGGAGTGTTTGCCAGCGGTGCTTGGGGGTGCAACTGTGCTTCGCAGGAGACCGGGTGGTGCAATGCAACAAGGGTGCAAACGCAGCTGGTGCTGATCACCGCCCCGTGTCTACTCAGCGCACCTTCATGGCTGCGGCGCCCGCCGGGCTCTGCAGCATGACCTGCCGCCCCTCGGCATCTGTGGTGTCCAGCTCGAACTGCAGCTGATCATCCGTGGCCGCTATCACCTCCACCCGCTTTGCATGATGTGCGGCGTAGCTGCAGGCCAGCAGATCCATGTCTTTCACGTACATTGGCCGGGCGTCAGGTGACAGGGACCAGGCATAGCAACTGCAAGATGCGAGTGCTGCAAGGCGCCAGGTAGCAGGCTACCGACTGACGGCACGCTTCAAGGAGACGCCCACCTCTGCATGAGCAGCGACACGACCCGCGCCAGCTGCTGCGGCTGCCCTGTAGCTGACAGCGCATCCGCGAGCTGTGCTGCGTTCGCCCCCGCGCTGGAACCTGGCACCAGCGGCGTGAAGGTCGACTCGCTGAACAGGACATCTGGCACAAAGGCCGCACCCAACCGCTGCATGATGACCTGCACCCCACAGCACACATCCGGGCGTTCAAACTATGTCCTGTTCACTGTGCCATTGTCTGCTCGTCCTGCAGAGAATAACTCGATCATTGCAAGCATGATGGTGAGCTTGCAGGTTGTACAGCCGCTTGGACCTGCTCTACACAGACCAGGCATGCAGAGGTGTGGACAGGTGGTCATTGGGGTACGTGAGCATACGTCTCGTGGACTCACCGTCCAGCGCACACGCTCCAGGCAGTGCTGGAACTCAAGGGCAAAGCGTGTTGCACATGACGGCATTGCCGATTGCACGGGCGACCCTGGCATTGGCGCCACCCCCAAGCTTGCATTGCTCGCCAGCAGTGCCGCCATCTGCGATCATATGTGTCATTCTGCTGCTTTCACGCGCATGCTTCGGGCTTGCGAGTGTAATGTTGTGCACATGATGGTGTGCGAAGTGGCAATTCACCTGCTGCTGGATGCCTGGTGCCAACGCCGTGAGAGCTGGTGGCAAGCTGATAGCGGGAATCATCCCGGGGCTGTGCAATGTCACAGTTCCTGCTTGTCGAGCTCGTTTGGCTGAGATCACGGCTGCTGGAACAGCACCAACAAGAAGAATGCGAACATGGCAATGCTATAATGTTTTAACAGATGTGCGGATGGCATCAGTTTACCGGATCACAGCAAGCTGCATATGCCATTGGTCCTGCAGCAGCGCAACGACGCAAGCTGGCAACGCCTGCAGACTCGTCCGTGGATGACTAACCCTGTTCCAGGGCATGCTTGCTGCGCGCTGCAGTCATCACCCCTTCACTTGCGCAACTCCTCACCGTGTCGCGACCTGAATCACCAGTACAGTACATTGGCGTCTACCTTTCCATTTCTTGGCGCAATTGGAGGGTGCATGTTCAGGCTGCTTGCGATCTGGGGTAACGATTCAAATAGCATACACTGCGGTGATCCATCGTAGACCGGCTCATTTACAGCATCTAGAGCCGCCGTAGCTGATAGTAGGGGCGCTCGATCAGCCTTGCAATGGCTTGGGTCCGTCTCTGCATGGCATGCCTGGTCCTTCTGGCAGCGGCACCGCAGCCAGCTGCACTGCAAAGCGCCGTGCCGCCTAATGAACCCACACCTGAGCCAGATCAAATGCCATTGAAGCGCACGATACCGCAGGTGCGGCGCTGACAACAGCTGGATGGCCTGAAGCTGCATCTGCTGCGTGCAGCCAGGCTACATGCACAGACTCTGACTGCCAGCCAATTGCCGCCTGCAAGCATTCGAGGATGGAGCTGTGCATGGTGCGTTGCAGGGACTCGCGGACGGCCTGTCAGCCCTGTGGCAGGGCACCGGCGCCCGCGTGGGTCCGCTCTCCGATGACGCCACACTCGCAGCTGCGGCAGCAGGCCTTGAGCACCCTCAGGTGCCTGCGCCTGAGCACAAGGCTGAATCTGCACAGCTGCATCAGCGCTGTGCGTACTGATCATGCAATGGTCAAAGCAACCACTTCATGCTTGCTGCGCGTGCAGGTGTCAGAACAGCTGTCCGCAAGCCAGAAGGCTGTGCTGCTGCACGCCAAGTACACTGCGCAGCTGCGGCAGCTCAGTCGCTCGTCCAGCGATGCGGTGTGCTTTCACGCATGTGTTGCTTGGGATCAGCCTATCTTTCTCATGCATGTGTTCAAGTTCGGGTGAGGCCCATTGATCAGTGTTGAACCGTGTGCCAACTGCACATCTCGGTTGTCGTTCGTCAATCCACCTGCTGGCTTCAATGCAGGCGAAGGTGGCATGGGCAGAAGCGCAGACACACTCCAACAATGCAGGCCGGTACAGCCTGGCACAGTGGCGGTCTCTGGGCACCTGGTGGAAAGCAGAAGTGAGTGGTCTCCACAATGCCCATGGCTGGTGTCAACCGCAAGCATGTAGCCTGTGAGCAAGCAGTGCACTGCCTACTGTGAGGCAGCTGCAGGCGTCTGTGCATTACCATCAGTAGCAAAGGTAGCAGGGGTGTCACCTCTGACAGTGTATCTGGACTCCCGATTCACAGGAGATCGATTTGCTGCGGGATCCATGGACCAGCGGCAGCAAGATAGCACGAGGAAGCTGGAAACTCACCCAGACGGGGGCACGAGAGTTTTGGGCCATCTTCGGGCCCGGCGGCCGGCTGCACCCCACTGCACTGTTCGAGAGCCAGGTCCAACCCCTGGCATCACAGCACGCATGCTGCATTATGTGCCCTGCACCTGCAGGAGCAATTGGCAGGAAAACACCCTGGCTCATCATCAGCATAACTGCTGTCTGCAAAGGAGCCATCGGACAAGGGTCGCATGCACTGCAGGGCCACCTGGCGATCGAGGCGGCGCTGCTGGTCATCCTGGTCGTGCTGCTGTCACAGCAGGCCTATCGACCGGGCAACAAGACCGCCGAGCAGCTCACGGACAAGGTGAACGAGTTCCTCGTACGTTGTGAAGCGTGCACCCGTCAAGAGCATGCTGCATTTGCAGCCGAGTGCCAGGCCTTCAGTAACGGCAATCACTGCCGTCAACCTGCAGGAGATCGACGAGCTGTGCAGCGACTGGAAGCCGGAGCCGCTGGAGGGCGATGAGCTGCCGCCGGCGCGGCAGCAGCTGCAGGCGCCGGTCGTCACCGGCGAGATAGGCCCCTACATCACGGCGGACGGCCGCCGCGTGCTGAACATGGCCAGCACCAACTTCCTTGGGATCGCCGGCGACAAGGTCATCAAGGTGGGCACCACAAGACATACCCTGCAGCGCTGACCTTGACCCCGCCTGTGAGTTTTGCAGGATTGCAGAGGCCGCCGCAAACCTGCCTGGATGTCATGTCAGCAACGCAGCACATAACAAATGTCACGGGGGGGCTGCAGGAGATCTGCCACAACACCATCAAGAAGTACGGGCTGGGGGCGTGCGGGCCGCGGGGCTTCTACGGCACCATCGACGTGCACCTGGAGCTGGAGGAGCGCCTGGCGCGCTTCATGGGCACCCAGGTTCGTGATCAGCTTCCACCTTCCGCCTTCCAGCTGCGCCATGCCATGACATGATCAAGGACGACTGGTGTGGTTGGAATGTGCAGCCCTGCAGCGTGTCATCCGATGTGGCCAGCTGTTGGCGCTGCTTGTACAGCACACTCCGGTGCTGGCAGCCAGCCGCCGTACTCTCAGCTTCATACAGGGCGCTCCTGCTGACATTCTGCAGGAGTCGATCCTGTACGCATACGACCTCACGACCGTGCCGTCGCTGCTGCCGGCGTTTGCCAACAAGCGCGACCTTATCGTGGTCGATGAGGTGCGAATTGAAGCGCAAGCATGCATGCATGCTGCAACCGTTGTCCAGGGCTGTCAGCTTGCAGCAGCCCTTCATCGGAGCTTTCAAACCCAAGCTGCATGCTTGCTTGATTCTGTGCTCGCTCACAGTAATAGCAGCAGACTGTGCGGCACCGGCGGATACCTTGCTGCAGGCGTGCAACTTCCCGGTGCAAAATGGCGTCATGCTGTCGCGCGCCCGCGCGCTGTACTTCAAGCACAACGATGTGGCCGACCTGGAGCGCGTGCTACGTAAGGTGGCCGCAGAGGACTACCGCGCCCAGTGCGTCCGCTGACCGTCCAACTGCAGACTCACGCTTGCGTCATGTGCATTTGTACTTGAATCTTGACCGTCAATGACGCGCACCATGATGCGCCTCGAAGAGCAACTCCACCCAGCCGTGCAGTCACATGCCGGTGGCAAATCGGCAAATGTGCACATGTGCCTGCAGCTGTGCTGACTACTTGCTGTGGCCCCGCAGGAAAAAGGGGTCCTGGAAGCTGAACCGGCGGTTCATCGTGGTGGAGGGCATTTATGCTAATACTGGCGATGTGGCGCCCCTCAAAGCCATCGCTGCCCTGAAGCACAAGTGCGTCCACACCCATCTGGGAGCATTGCATTGTTCCAGACACATGACATGCACTTGCTTGCAAGGAGTCGTCAAGGAGTCGTCAGAGCCTTGCGGGGTCAGAGTCTGTGCAAGTGGGTCATCCTGCTTGGCGCTCGCCCGTGTGCCCGAGGGCTAACTCCAGTGACCATCCTGTATCCAAGTTTGCCACAGGGCAGGCCCCGAGCTGCCTGCGTCACTGCTGTGCAGGTACAAGTACCGTCTTGTCGTGGACGAGAGCCTGGCGCTCGGGGTGCTGGGGGCCAGCGGCCGGGGCGCAGCGCAGGCCGCCGGGCTGGGCAACGAGGACGTCGACATCATCGCCGCAGCGCTGAGTGCGTCACTCCCCTCGCCAGCACAGCTCGTTCACGGGACACATCTGAGGCGATGTGCTGGACAGACAGGCGTCCGCCTCACCGCTGGCTTGAATGTGATCACGTCAGCAGCGCCTCACCTGCCTGCCAGCCTGCGCCAGGATGCACCACGGCGACACGGTTCAGGATGGACCACACTGCAGCACCGCAGTAAGGCCCCTCCTGTCACATCGGGGAAGTAGTGATGAGAGCCGCTGGTGACATGCAGGCAACTCGCTCGCCACCATCGGCGGCTTCTGCGCCGGCAGCCGCGAGATCGTGGACCACCAGCGCCTCAGGTGACTTGTGCCCGATCGGCAGTCACCCTCAGCATGGTCGCCCGAGCTTGCTGCTAAATAAAATATATGTTTTTAAATAATATATTTCTATAACAGAATTTTTTAAAATGAAATTTCCCTGCCTGTCTGCTTGCTGTTAGTACATCATCCTGCTTCTTGGCACCCCTGCCTCATATCAGGCCGTGGCAGACGCAATGTCCACATCAGCCCCATCGCGCGCAAGGCTCATGTTGCCCCCTCGCCTGCAGCGGCCTGGGGTACTGCTTCTCGGCGGCGCTGCCGCCGTACCTGGCCACGGCGGCCACGGGCGCGATCGACAAGGTCGAGCGGGAGGGCCGGGAGCTGGCGGCGGCGTGCACAGCCAACGCACGCAAGCTGCGCAGCCTGCTCTCCGACATCCCAGGTGTGCCCGAGTGGCTGATGTGGGTCCGCCCCGGCGTCACTCATCGCCCTGGCCACAGCAGCCTTTATCGCCCTGCTGATCGAGCACAGCATCCTTGGTGTCGTGCTTGAGGGGCATGCCAGCTAGGCCAGCAGGCGGTCCAATGCCTGTCTAGACCATGCTCACGCGGCAAGTGTGGCGCCCCACTGGGTGGGGACGTGCCAACGGCAGACATGCTAGTTCCCAACGTCAAGGAGCCTTGGGCCCTCACCCTTCGCACAGCATCGTCGCCAGCAACGTGCCTGACTCATGGTGCAGGGCTGAAGCTGGTGGGCAGAGCGGCAGATGCAGAGTCGCCGCAGATCCACCTGCGGCTGGCCGAGCAGCGCGCCACCCACGGTGTGCACCCCTTCCTTTGGGGCTGTGTTCGGCTCAATGTGGCTGCCGATTGTGGTTTACACACATCATGCATGCCAGAATGCCTGCAGATACCCAGTGCCTTTGCGATCGTGGGATATTTGTCACACACGCGCTGGCCTCGTGTCTGCAGTCAGGGATGTTGCGCAGGGGCTGCCGGGCACTGCATCTGGAGTGCCTTGGGAGGTCTGCAGCAACAGCAACAACGGCGGCCGGCCTGCTGACCACTGGGTGTGCTGTGCAGATGAGGCGGAGGCGGCGCTGCTGGACATTGCTGCGGAGGCGCTGCGGGCGGATGGCGTGCTGCTGTCGGCGCACCTGCTGGCCGCCAACGACCGCTGCGCCGCCCAGGTGCCCAATGGAAAGGTCCCACTCTATCAGCAAGGCTCGTGTAAATGCTGACGGTGGTCCCGTGATAGTGAGCACACATACCTGTGATCAGGGCCGCTTCATCCCTGTCTAACAGGCCAACACACTGGCTGCCAGGGCTTTCCCCAGTGCCACTTGTTCGCCACGTGGTTTTTACGTCGCCCAAACGGTTGTTGCGTCGCCCAAACGGCAGAAGTTAGTGGTACTAGAGTGTCGACATGGTTGTTGAGCTGCATGGTATGTGTGCGCACCGCAGGGGCAGAGCCCGCTGCCGCCCAGCTTGCGGCTGGCGGTGACGGCAGCACACACCGCAGACGACGTCGAGAAGGCAGCGGAGGCCCTGCGATCGGCGGCGCAGCGGGTGCTGTTCCCTGCCAAGCGGGAGTCCAGCCTGCAGCCGCAGACGTCTGCCACGCTCTAGGATGCTGCTGGTAAGGAGCAGCCACACATCACAAGCTGCCGGTCGGGTGGTGAACGGGCTGTTCAGAGCACGCATCAGTGGACCATTAGAGCATGATCCTGTGTGAGTTGGACGTCCCTCTTGCTTGTCCGGTCTCAGAGCTATACGCGAACGGTTGCAAGACCCTGCCGTCACGGCTGTACTCCAGCAGTCCGCATGGCTCAACAACAACAACAACACCAGCGCACAGCAGTATATGGCAGCCTATGACACGGTGTGATGGCTGAGGGCAATTAGCTGATGGCTCGATTGTACAAAAGGTACAAAGAAAGCAGCAGCGCATTGTTTAGTACGACCCTGAGCACCAAGCTCCTGTGGGCTATGACATCCCCTAACCCTGAAATGCTGCACAAATGTACAGGGATGGCAAGATGACTTGTGCAAGCATCTGCTGCATGCAGCTGCAGGACTTTAGTGGTACAATCTCGGTAGGCTTGCTTCACAACTGGTGGCTGTTCCGATGTACCCTGCTGGGCTTGTCGGCAAGCTGAAGCCGCAACAGCTGCCGCAGACTTGGCAGCCGCAGGCTTCAGCACAGGCACTGTTGCTCGGTTGCGCCCCTGGCCTGCTGAGCTGACTGGCGGATTTAACATGCGTTGGAGGCAGCAGCAGGTGACGGAGCATCGCTGCCTGGCTATGCGCGCTGGTGCGTCAACAGCCGCGCGGTCTCGGCAGCAGTCGCGGTCAACATGCCGCCTAGCGTGCATACGGCCCTGCGTGGAGACAGCCGGAATATGTACGACACCTCACACACATGTATAAGATTGTCCAGCGTTTTATTGTTACAACTCCCATGGCAGTCTGCTTGATGCTAGGCAGATCATTAACAGAGCAGCTGCACCTGTGGCTGGGTTGCAGCAGCTGAAGTGGTCGTTGCTCTTGTACTGCTTGCCGCACTGGTAGCAGAAGCGCGTGCCGCAGCCCCGGTAGTTGCACACCTGCAGGGATGCAACACTGAGCCAATGCTGTGCTACTGGAAAGCCCGTCAACGATGCACATGTTGACTACACTTGTAGGGGCTCTGGAGTCAATTGGCGTCAACAAGTGCCGAAGCAGACACAGCCAGCTCCAACAAGAACAACGTCTGAAAGGGCTTTGACAGGGCATGTACTCAAAGAGGCGTACCATGAAGTTGCACCCGTACGTGCGCTCGACCATGGTGCGGCACTTGGGGCACTGCTGCCAGTTCTCCCTCTTTGCAAGCTCCAGCAGCTCTGCACCAGATCGCAGATTCCATTTGTGAGTGATCATGTGTACTTTCACCGCGTGGGCTTAGGCAGAAGCAGTGCGGGTAACTGAGCATTGGAGACAAAAGGGCCTTGGGTAAAAGTCAGCAGGTCTGGCGTGACGCGTGATGAGGTATGAGCTGTATTTTCGACGAGGTGCAGATGCTAGAACAACAAGACAATCACGAATCTGGTAAGTACCTTTGTCACTGGCGAGGTGGGCGCCGGCGGCGGCGGCAGCGCAGTCTGCCCCAGGGTGGGGCACCTTCCCGCACTCGCCGCACAGCTGCCTGCATTCAGAGCAAGGATCCTGCGCACGGGGATATCTGGGATGCGCCGATCTGGCAGCGTGTGCAGCTGCTGAACACAACTCGAGGCTGCCACGACGGCGTCTCACCCCTTGCAGTGCGGGCAGCTCGTCACGCCCGGCTTGCCGAAGTCGGGGCCCCGGATCATGAGCGCGCTGCAGGCGGCGTACGGGCAGTACAGGCGCTCGTCCGCAGGCAGGATCGCCTCCGCAGCCTGCGAGCCATGCAACAAGTGCCGTCATCCGCTGAAACGTGGCATGGGACAGACCAGCGTGCGGACCCCGCACTGGGACGCACAGCCCATATGCTGGGCTGCCTCTGCAGCCCTGTTTGAACCCGAAGCAGATGTTTTTGGCAAGGAGTGCTCTCAGCCGTGAGGTTTGCAATTCATGGTTCGTGCAGTGCATTTGCATCTCTGCATGGTACACATGTGCACCCTCGTCAGCCTACACTGCAGCCCTGGAGCATGCTAACTCACCACGTCCAGCAGTGCCGTCCACTCCTCCGGTGTCAGCAGGCTGCGCAGCGCTGCCACATCCATCTCGTGCCTGCAGTCCGGCTGCGGGCACCTGGGAAGCAGAACCAGCCAGCTGTCATGCTCTGTGTCTACCCAAAAGCGCTATTGCTGTGGCGGCAACCATGCAGCCTGCACATTGAAGAGCATATGCTGCAGAGTGTCACTGTCTAGGGTGATTGCTATCAAAATCAGCAATCGAGCAGCAATGGTGGCCATGGTGCAGCGCCGGCAGCATCTCACGCCACCCGTGGCTGCAGCGAGGCAACATCCAAGGTGGACGAGGCTCTTGCGAGCGAGACACCGGCGTCCCAAAATCACCTGGGCACCATTCTGGCGTCCTCGACTGCCACGGTGACGTGCTGCCGCAGGCAGTCCCGGCAGTACTCGTGCTGGCAGGCGAGGTAGTACATAGACTCCCTCGGCAGGTCGTCCTCGAAGCAGATGCAGCAGGTGGCGCCGCTGCTGGCCTTGGCCGCTGCCGGTGCAGCATGTGGTTGTGCCTGCGGAGGGTGTGACAGCACCTGGCGCCTGGCAACTGAAGACTTGCATCCACCAGCAAGCACTGTAGCTAGCCAGCGCCACACCATTGCAGCAGTGCCATGGCAGGTAATATGCCTAACAATGCAGGCCCCTGTCACAGCTGCAGTGTTATAGGTGCAGATGTGTGATGCATGGCACAGTCATGCTGACTGGACATCAAGCTGCTGCTGATGCGCAGCAAGGCGGTCTGAAACCCACCTGGTCTTCGGCCACCTGCTGCTCGACCGCCTGCTTGTCACCCAGATACTCGTCAACCGCTTGCTGCTCAGCCGCCTGCTGATCAGCCACCTGCGGCTCTGCGTCATCACGAGTCGCCTCGGCGGCCCGCTTTGGCGGCAGCACCTTGCCGCCCGCGAACAGCACCACGAAGCGATCCGAGTCGCCGGCTCCCCGCCCAAACTGCCTGGTCGCTGCCGCCTGCCACGCCGCCTTCCACTGGCGCCACAGCTGCTTTGCCGGCGTGTCGCCCGCCATGTGTAGGTTGTTGCGCTTGACACCATCCAACCCCACCTGCAGCAGACCACAGTATGCCATTGGTATCTTGCTTGCTGTGAGCACGCAAGGCTCGACACCTTCTGGTGATGTTAGACCACTACCACAATCTCTCGTGTTGTGGTCAGACTGCAGAGCCAGTGGCCGGCGTAACGATGATAGCTCAAGGCTCAGCTACAGATGTCACTGTGCACATGTGGATCATGCATGTCACAGGCAAGCTGGCCAGACATCAGGCTGGTGCATGCACACAGCGGCATGTTTCAGCTCATGTTGAGGTCCACAACCTGCTGCTTGCCAGCTTGCTCCTGGTCTGGCAGGGTGGCGGGCCTCGTGGGTGGCCTTGCTGCCGACTGCGGCCCGCCACCGGCGACCAGCGTTACAAACCGGTCGGCCTTGGTGAACGCCTGCAATGGATGTGCCGGCGCGGTCATGCTGACTGGACATGAGCTGCACACGATACAGCCAGAAGGTCGGCGCTCACCTGCTTCTTGGCAACCTGCTGCCTGGCCACCTGTCCTGCAGCAACTCGTTGCTGGGGAACCGGCTGCTGTGGAATGCCAGGCTTCACGGGCAGCTTGGCTGCCGGCTGCGGCGCACCGTTGGCAACCAGCGTCATGTACCGCTCGGCCTTCTTGGCAGCCTGCAAAGGGTGAGGCGCAGTCATGCTGCTTGAACATGCTTCTTCCCGAATGAAACGCCTGAAACGAACCCCACAGCTCACCTGCTGCTGGACATTCTGCTGCTTGGCGACCTGCTGCTGGGCCGCTTGTGCTTCAGCCATCTGCTGCTCGGCCCTCGACCGAGCTGCGATGCCGGCCTTGGTGGCTGGCTTGGCAGCCGGCTGTGGCGCGCCGTTGGCAACCAGTGTCACATACCGCTCGGCCTTCTTGGCACCCTGCAAACAGTCAATATGTGGCACAGTCAAGGGCTGACCGCAGAATCTCACAGGCTGCTGCATGGGCACAGCAGCAGACTGCGCATCGATGAGTGGCTCGCCTGCTGCTGCCTGGCCTCCTGCTGCTCCGCATCGCCA
Source organism: Diplosphaera chodatii (assembly GCA_032358165.1). Classification (NCBI taxonomy): domain Eukaryota; kingdom Viridiplantae; phylum Chlorophyta; class Trebouxiophyceae; order Prasiolales; family Stichococcaceae; genus Diplosphaera; species Diplosphaera chodatii. The sequence goes on from JAALGY010000019.1 coordinate 1,295,735, forward strand.
TGCTTTGGCGGCTCGACAGGTCGCGCCGTCAGCTGCTTGCCGTCCCCAAAGAGCGTTACAAACCGGTCGGGCCTGTCAGCACCCGGCCCAAGCAGATGCTTAGCCGCCGCTTGCTGAGCCGCCTGCTGCTGGTGCCACTGCTGCTCCCGTGACAGACATGGCCCCATGATCTGAACGTTGCTTCTGTTGCAGCCACAGAAAAACTTCGTGAGAGCCCCAGCGTCGGCGCAATCACTCACTTTAAGAACACAATGGAGTTGATCAAGTGTTGCTCGATCGCCAGGATCTCATCAGCAGCATGATGCTGTGCTGGATGAGGCTGCAGATGCGCCGCACATCTGGCACAAGAGCCACTGCAACACAGCTGTCTCTTGCTCGACTGATGAGGTCGCTGCGTGTGAGCTTGATATGATGGCGCTGGGGCTGCCAGGCCGCAAGGTCCGGGTGCTGAAGCGCAAAGAGGATGACGGCCGCACCGCTGTGTCACGCCTTTACTGCAGCGTCCGTCTCTCCAACACCTACACCTCGAAGTCGAATTTTGTTGGCAACCTACCCTACGGACACTTGAATCAGGATCATTGGTGATCTCTATGTGTACGCCTGGCACTGTGGTCCTGCGATCTCGTTCGATGCCTTTCGATGATGACATGCAGACACAGCGAGAACATGCATGTAGCGCACTTCAATATGCGTCATGTACCAGGGAAAGCTGCAGTGACACAGTCACATCACGTTCCATGGGCGCTGCACTTCTGTCGGATGCAGAATCCATGTGTATGTTGCAGTCACGGAACCTCTGCCGCTGCAGATCATGCACGACCTAACATACCGGCAGGTGCAGCGTTGGGCGAATGATTGTCGAGATGCAACGCGCCAAGCTCGTTTTGTTTTGACACGCACGGCCCGAGGTGTGCGATCGATCAGGGGTTTTGCTGTCACCGAGACTCCCGAGCGTAGTGGGCAGGAATGCACTCGCCGGCTCTTCTGCAAGCTCGACAGCTCCCCGTGTACTCATTAGCCTGCCCAACAGAACTGCAGGGTGTCTCGATGCATGCGTTGCGGTTGTTCGCGTGCGCTGCACCCTCACCTGATGCTCTGACAGGCGTAGCCGGTATCCCTCGTCGCACCCGCTACCAAAGCCAGTGCCTTGCCGCTGATTGTTCGAAGATGCAGAATGCAAACTCTGGCACCAACTGGGGTTTTTGTTTCGTCTTGATTCGAGATTCGGGCTGGTGCACGACCCAAGAGCAGTGCCAGCCTGGCACGACGTGTCAGCACTAGCAGCAGGAGAGTGAAGTGAAGCTCTGCGAGGGGACTCCATGTAGAGTGAGGTTTGATACAGGGTCTCATGTTGGTTGGCCAACGCGCTACAAGAGTGAATTGAATGCGCTCTGCTTTCAGACGCACATACACATGGTCGACCTATGACCAGAGGCCGCTGCTAATACGGTAATGGCAAACCTCCAGTTCTGTGCCGCACACAGTATAGTGTTGGTGGTGGCTGAATCGGACTACTACACCCTCATGACTCGGAGCAATGTAGCTCAAGTGATGAGTGATAGCTGATGGCCACACTACTGTACAAGGCGTAGAAACAGCCAGCAGCACAACCCTGACGATCACACCTATCATTGGTGACGACCCACTGTCACGCATTTGGGAAGCTGCACAGTGCACAGGGTCGCCGATCTGGCATTGCGGCAGTTTTCACTGCTCGCACCTACAATACACTGGTGTGCAATGCTGATACTCAAATGCCTGCTGCACAGCAGACTGCCCTGGTTCCACCATTGCTGCTAGGAAGTGGCGAAGCTGACGCCTGCAGCTTCTGCAAGCACTGCAGCTTGTGTGCCAACCATCCACGTGGTGATAGGCGCTGCGTCCGAGGCTCACATGCCACGGGCTGCTGATTGTATAGTAGCAGCATTTACGCCCAAAATCGAAAGTACACGAGCAGCAGGTGCTGCCTGCACTAACCCTGCGGCCGGCCCCCCAGCCTTTTTGCTGCTGGCCTCACCGCCTGCGACGCCGTTTTGGCTGCGGCTGCGCCACCGGACGGTGCGCCGGCACCCGCGCATAAGGCCCTGCGACAAGCAGCAAGGGTAGGCCACAGGCGTTCGCGACCCCAGCACTTCCCCTGGAGTGTATCCCAATCAGCAGTGTATGCAAGGCATTCCACCACGGCGGATGCTCGCTGGGACGCTCGTGACTGACGAAAGCAGTGTGGATGTCAGCGCACACGACGTCGCACCTGTCAGCGGCGTGCAGCAGCTGTAGTGGTCGTTGCTCTGATACTCCTTGCCGCACTGGTAGCAGAAGCACGTGCCACATCCGCGGAATTTGCACGTCTGCACGCATGCAACACGGAGTTTACGCAATGCTCCAATGATCGCCGCCTTTGGGTGCCAGCAGCATGCAGGATGGCTCAACACCTGTATGTGCCAAGCTCGGCTGACATGAAGAAGTTCAAGCAGCCATCGAATCAGAGACTTGATGGCAGGGCACACCATGTAGTTGCAGCCCTCGATGCGCTCGATCATGGTCCGGCACTTGGGGCACTGCTGCCACTTCTCCTTCTGCGCCATTTGCAACAACTCTGCACGGGCAGCAGTACACAGCTACTGATTCAGGGCCCAACCGTGCGACCATGAAAGATTTATCAGAGCCAAGTGCAACATTGACCATGCAAATGGCAACGCTGTCCAGAATCACATATGCACACAACACACAAACATATGCCAGCATCTAGCAGCTCTGGCGCTTGGTCATGGCATTCCATGTTGGTGCACCTGCGTCACTGGAAAGGTGTGCGCCGGCTGCTGCGGCATAACAGTCCGCCCCCGGGTGCGGCTGCTTCCCGCACTCACCGCACAGCTTCCTGCGCACAGACGACACACCATGCAGCTCAGCGCAGCTCTGGCATTGCTATGCTGATGAAGTGCGACCCTATGAGCAGCTTGAAGATCGCTGCCCGACTTGGGGCCAGTACATCAATGTCGTGCAGCATCTATGACTGCCACGAAGATGCTGCAGACGCAGTTTGGTGCCTGCGATTGAGGATTGCATAGCATGCGCCGATGAAACAGCTGTAGATTGGCGTCAGATGAAGCTATCAAAGTAGGGTGCGCACCCCTTGCAGTGCGGGCAGGCTGTGTCGCCTTTCCTGCCAAAGTTGGTACCCCTGACCATGAGCGCGCTGCAGGCGGCATAGGGACAGTACAGCCGCTGATCTGCCGGCAGCGCCGCCTCAGCCGCCTGTCAGCCATGCCACACAACCATTCTGCTTGGTTCTGAGCAACCCTGTTGACGAACTGTGGCTGCGTGCTGATCAGTGTACATGTGCTGTGCCGCCTTTGCGACTCTGCACATGTATTATTGGCTGCAGGTCGGGTCCATGCTGCTGCAAATGTTGCAGGTTGGGTGGACAGCTCACCACATCGAGCACAGCCGTCCACTCCGTCAGCGTGAGCAGGCTCCGCAGCGCTGCGGCGTCGATCTCACGCTTGCAGTCTGGCTGGGGGCACCTGATCCACGGTGGGTCGCAATTTGATTTGACATACGGAGCGCAACCCGAAGTAGGCCACCTTGCAAGCAGATGCCCCGATGCAGCAAGCGATCACGAGATCTGACATTGACAGATGCCTCGACGCAATGATGTCAGCAACGACGGTTCCATGTTGCGCAGCAAGAACTGTCAGCAGTTGTGGCTTCATCACATGCAGGCTTCAGTGAAATTCACCATAGTCACCGACAGGCGCTGCCCCGAGGTCACCTGGGCAGCACCCTGTCGTCCCTGACGGCCGTCGTCACATGCTGCCGCAGGCAGCCCCTGCAGAACTCGTGGTGGCAGTCGAGGAAGTACATCGACCCCGGCGCCAGGCCGTCCTCAAGGCAGATGGAGCACGTGGTGCTGCTGCCAATGCGGGCCGCCCTCACCACTGCGTCCCACGCCGCCTGCAGACGACGTATGCTACAAGCTGAATCTCAGTGTGCATGCACTACTGCGCCTGCCGATGGCATTATGGCGCTGCAGCGTTGTGTGCCACAGGTTGATATTACAAGCTGCTACATGCCAGGCGGCTCAAGCTGACATCCTTAGCAGCGGTTCGGGACAGGCGATGTGAAGGTGCGACTGATGCAGAGTGTGACGCCATTGAACTGCGTGGATGCAGCAGAGGGCCAGGCAGCCCACCTGCTGCTCTGCCAGCTGCTGCTCAAGAAGGCCGTGCTCTGCGGGTTGCTCGCTTGCTGGATGCAACACACTCTCCACAGGCATCACCGCATCCCGCCTGCCAGCACTGGCACCTTGCCGGCAGGGTGCCGCTGCTGTCAGCTCCTGCTGCACCGCATGGTCTTCAGCCCGCAGCGCTGCCAGATCCCAATCTGCTGGCTGCTTGGCGGTGAGCGCTGCTAGGTGCTGAGTTGCGTTCCGCAAATGTCTCCGGTGCCGTGACGGCGCTGCGCCCATGATCTGCACGTCGCTGTCGTCGCTGTCGCAGGCGATCGCCGTGGCGTTGCTGGCTCCGGCGCCGCCTGTCACCTGCATACAATTGGGACAGCTGGACCCTGTCTGCTCTGTGGTAGGCTGTCTGTAGGCGATCACTCTGCAATTCGCACGCCGCACACACCCAGCACAAGGCTATCAACCATAGGTGCGCTCGCTGATCACCTCTGTCTGCCGTCTCTGGCGCTTCCTGCGACGGGGTTGCGGCCGAAGCACGACATCTGAGTCGCTCAGCGCATTCAGGTCGATGACAGCGCCATCGTCTAGCAGCGTCGCTGCACTCAGATCCACCACCTGCACTTCGAACAAGCTCGATTGATGATATTGCAGCGACGGAGCTGGAGACTGGTCCACCGGCCCAAATGGTCGACTCGTTGATCACCTGCTGTGCATGTCCTGCCATCTCGTCCGCTTGTCCTCAGGATCAACGTGCAATGCCAGCGCCAATGCGTGCTGCAGCTGCTATTACACTGTAGGAACGCACTCAGACCCGGCAGCAGGCTCGTGCATCACTTGTCATGCTCAAGAGACGTCGCAGAAGTGCAAGCGTTCGAAACCTCAGATGCTGCACCGCTTCAGCTGGAGCACGGCGTTGAGACATGCAGATGAGATGCGACCGAAGACACTCTGCAGAGGCGAGGTTGTAGTATGCAGCTGTCAGCAAACCAACTGTGCCCAGACCGGGGCAAGGCCCGCAAGGGTGCGTGGGCCATGACTGAGGGTTTGGCTGGCTTTCGATTGATCGTGGGCTCTTACAATGAGCCCGTTGTGCGGATCGAGGCTGCTCAACTGACCAAATCTTGACAGCACTCGAGCATCTTCAAGTGTGCAAGGCTTCCTGTCCAGAATGTATGGCGGCGGCACAGCAGGACCTGGCGCATCGTGTCATTTGATGCAGCATGCATGCATGCGCACTCTATAGCCACTTGTCCTGCTGCTGGCGGTGAACGACACACATGTCAACAACAATAATTGCACACAGATGCTCTGATGACGTCCAACCCTGTTCAAAACTCCACGTTCCTTACGTCGTTACGTGTCCTAATCGGCTCGTGCACAGTCCGAGGTGACATCTTCGCTGCCCCGTCCTGGACCCGCTGCCCGGCGGAGGGCGCTCTAGGGCAAGGCCTGCGCTGCCCGTCCGCAGTCGCCTGCAGTAGCTGCCACATCTGCGCGTCAAGGCTGCCGACTGACCTTGTTGACTGCTTTCCTATGCACGCGCATCTTCTCGCAGCACAGGCGCGTCCCAAGTATGGTTCGGTGTTGCCAGAACGACCACCTACCCCTGTGGCAATGGCATTGTAGAGGCTAGCAGGGGCGGGCTGCGGGGCGGGGTGCTCAGCAGGGTTGCTCCCGCCACTGCAGGCCCCAGCGGCGCCGATCGCGGGCGGGCTTCCAGGTGGCCAGGTGACGACCGCCGCTTCCGGCTGCCTGCTGCAGCCCTTTCCTCAACGGCTGCTGATGCAGGGTGCGCTGCCTGATACGCACCATAGCCAGCACCACCCCGCGCAAACCTTGCCGGCAGTGTTGATGCAAAGTTTCCACGCCGGCCTCTGACTGATGCAGCATGGCTCTGTGCAGCGGGCACGACGCCTGAGCCGAGGGAAGCTTGCACGGGACTGACCGAGACAGAGGTGCAAGAGTTGCCGGGCGCGCAACCGGCTGCGCTGTCCAGCTGCTTGGGTTGAGGGCTGTGCTCGGCCTGAGCAACAGATCCCACTGCCAAAGGCGATGTCTGCCCGGCAATGCCTGTGCTGCAGCGCACCCGTGGTAGAATCGGCGTGCCGCTGAATGGGCTGCTTCCCGCCTGCTGCTGCTCACAGGCATCGGAAGCAGCAACGATGGAGATGATTGCCGGCAGCACTGCTCCCGCCTGCTGTTTGCTGGCTGGCGAACTGCTGTCTGGCTGTGTGGAGAACACACTGCACGGCAACATTGATCCTGGCGCGTGTGTTGCTGGCATGGCTGCGCCAGCCGCTGCAACTGCTGCATCTGCTGTCTGAGCCTGCTGACAGCCACAAAGCATGGTGATCACAAGAAGATGAACAACCATGGCTGTCGGTGTTGAACTTACAGCATGCTGCCTGTCCAAAGGACTTGGGTAGACGGCTGAAGGGGTGCATGCCTTCAGGAGTACCTGAACGTGCTTGAGGAAGCCCAGCAGGCCCTGCCGCAGCGCATATGATGCCAATGTGGACAGCTTCTGAGGTCCAAACCTGCACGCATTACAGAAGCCAGAGATCCGTGCAACCCCGTGCGTGCGGTTGATGCCATGTGTCCAGCTTGCCCCGTCTGCATGTTGCAGAACTGCCTGTGAAGCTTTGACGCACCCGCTCTCGTTGTCCCTGCAATCTTCCAGTGCAGTGTCGATGGAGACAGTCGGGTTGAGGATGCGCAGGAGGTGCCTGTGGCAGAGGTCCAACTGATGACGACGACAAATGGTGGTGGAGTGGCATCCAGTTGTGGGAATGGCGGCGACATGCAAGGGCCAGCAGCCGTGACTGGGATAACCGCCTGTGTGGTGCCTCCCATGTGGGTTGCGAGACGGCACCTGTGGTTCATCTGGCGGGCCAGGTGGTAGGGCAGCTGCCGCGTGGTGCTGGTAACAGAGCGCAGATCCAGGCGGCCATCATTTTCCCAGTCCCGCTGCCCATCTGCAGCTGCCGCGCCGCTGTTCCACCTCCCCATTGCATCAGCATGCGCCTGACACAGGAACACGACGCCGAATCAACATCAACAACGATTGGCAAACACTGTAATGCATGTGCAGTAAGCACCACCACCAGTTTCGCAGATCTAATGGCACGTTCCTCCGATGCTCGGACATCTGACGCTATTGGTGTCCACCTGCAGCATGGCCTGGACGATGCCCAGGTCGCCGCGGAATGCAGCAGCGTGCAGGGGTGTGCAGCCTGCAGTCAGTGCCTGCTGCGAGCCCCGTGCACCAAAAACAGTCCGCCCCTGTGCCAGTAACACGCTATCAGCCAGTTCAGAGAGCTCATACTCTATTTTGGGGGCAGCTTCGTCGCGTGTTCTACATGATTGGCAGCAGCTGCACTGTGCAGCGTACCATCATGGAGGCGCCAGCCTCCAGCAGCAGTTGCACACACGTCAGGGTGCCGGACAGCGCTGCCAGGTGCAGCGCCGTCACACCTCCCTCTGCCCGTGTGTCAATATACCTGTTTGCATGGGTTAACATGCCCTGAGGATGCTTGTCACGGCTTGCACTATGCACATGTTGATGGGGTATGTCTTTGCTGCAGGAGTGGCCCATCGCATCGTGCCATCGTCAACACAGCAGCGAACCCATCGATGTTCAACCCACCTGCACGTCCCACTCATGTCACGAACCCTGGCATTGCGCAACGGCACCCGCTCGCCAGCGGTCTCGACCTGCGCCAGGAATGCATACCATCCCTGCCTGCTTCTGCACATGCTCAAGAAACACAGATCGATAAGGGTGCCACATATTGGTTGATGCGCTCGTCACACGACTGAAGGCACTTGTCATGCGCACCAGGAGGTCATCGGCCAGCAGTGCACGCAGCACAGATGCATGACCGTAGGCCGCGGCACAGTGCAGTGCCGTGCGGAGGTGTGCCCGGTCTACTAGGAAGGGATCAGCATCTTCACCCAGCAGGAACCTCACGCACTCCAGGTGCCTGCAGAGTGACGCTTTGTCATCCTCCGCGAGCGGCTTCGACCAGTGGCAGCGTCGCACTGATCGGTCTCTTCTGCACTTCAATGACAACATGACTCACAGGCGACGCCGTATGTTCACCCATTGGCGCAGGCAAGCATGAGTGGCGTCTGGCCTCGCGCCGCCCGCTGGTTAATGACCTCTACCAGGAACCGCTCCACAGACGCAAAGGACCTCACCTGCAAGATGATAGCCCCAGTCATGTTCAATAGGTGTGCTCTAGGCACACCAGCTGGGTTGCCACCCACCACCGCATGTGGTGTCCTCCGCCTCAAGGTGCAAGGCGTGTCCCGCTACCAGTGTAGCGATGGCTCGAGGGACGCTGATTGCGGCAGTCTTCCCAGGAATAGGCAAGCAGCTTTGCCCACCTTATGATCACTCTTAGAGGGGTCCATTACGCTGGCGCCATACGACCGTAGTGATTCCACGATGGCTCGCAACACACCCAGGTGGCCACCGGCTGCTGCACGGTGCATTGCTGACGACCGGTCGAGCATTCCGGTCAGACCCGCCAAATCTGGACGGACCTCCAGCACCTGTGGAAGGACTCAGGCATACGAACGCAACTCTATTTGTTGGACGCAACTGCACGCAACATGTGCATCTGGCTGGAGTGCAGTCGGTATCAAGTAATAACATGATACGGTGCGCAACTCATCCTATAATGTTAAGCACATGATTATCATACAGCGGCTCGCCTCGTACAGGCGGTTTGCAGTGCGATCAAGTCAGGACACGAATGGCATCAGCCAAGTTTCAAGGCACCAAACTTGCATCAGTCTGGGAGCCGCAGACCTGTCGCACACGTGTAGCATCTCCATTGTCCGCGGACTGCAAGAGGAGAGAGCTGCCGCCCCCACCACACCGCAGCCTGCTGACGCCACCTCCCATGGGGACGTTGACTGGGGTGCTGACGTGCCGAATGTGCGACTACTTACCACATGGGTGACTGCATGGAGTCTTCACGACACAATGACACAGAAGAGTACAGTTTGAAGTGCGACTGACCTTCACACTGTGTTGTCTGCAGTGCGACGCTTCGGCACATCCCATGGAGATCTGGGCCAGCCTGGCAATGCAGATGTTTCTTACTTCCTTACTTCGAGGGGACGACCATGCAGCAGCACTGTGCCGCCACACTTTGCAAACCACAAACAGGCAGTGCGGCAATTGTTCCCTACAATACCCTGGAGTCGTCACAGCAGCGCATGCACATTGACAGCAATGCTGTGATTCGACGCCATGGTTTCTTCATCTTGCTGTGTGAGCTCCTTTGCAATGGCCTCCGCCTGCAGTGCCACCTACGGTGGTGACCAGAGGGGCTATCAGCGGTTCATTAAGGCTGCACACCTACTGACATCAACAACATGGAAGTGGCCGCTGCACTGTTTGCAATGAATTTGCTTTGACCATGACGAACCTCTTGGCTGATATTGGCCTTGGCTGTGAGCACGTCAGCGTTGCGCAGGGCGACATCAACGCCCCTGGTCGCCAGATCGACCACCGCCAACGCTGCATCCGTAAGGTTGGCGCCCACCGAGACGTTGGGAAGCAGCGACTGCGGATGTGAGCACGAGCATGAATGGTGTTGAGCCATCAGCAGGCTGGAACTGTCACAGGCTGTCAAGTCAATCATGTTTAGCATGACACAGGACACGACAGCCTCGACTGCAAGTGTATTGAATACAGCTAAGCATAGGCTACATGAGCCCTACGACATCTGCCGCACCTCGCTGTCATCTGGGTTGAGGCGTGTCAGCAACCCAGTACCCCGCAACGCATTTGAACCGGCCACTACAAGTGCCTCTGTTGCTGCGGCATTCGCCTCGCGTGTGAGAGTCGCCACAAGCTGCTTCAGTTCTGCTGTCATCGAGACCTACGACCAGCAAAACGTGGGGGTTTCGTCGGCCCTGAACCATTGAATATTGCTGGTCAAAACAGCAGTTTGCCATCAATGACGGTCAAGCACCTGTAACGTTTCAAAATGATTCGCGACCACCGCAACGCCGGCAGTGGAATTCTGGGCCACCACAATCGCGCGCTGCATCGCCCTGGCTGCATCTAGCTTCTCCTGCAGGCATTCCAACCAGCACCGCTAACCAGACGAAACTCGGATGTGAGCGTACAAATGATGGTACCCTGGGCAATCCACTTTGCCAGCTGATATCGCCATGTCTATGCCGCCTTGGGTCTCCTAGCCACCACACGAGGGCATGCTGACGGCGAGCGTGCTTCACCGCCGCTGCTACAGTTCCGTGGAACTGCTGGTGTGGAAAGTGCCTCACCTGCTCATCCTCATGACCCTTGGCGCGTTCTACAGCAGCCGCTGCTTCCTCCACCTCGTCCAAGGCTGCTGCCGTGGTGTTCAGCGCCGCCAGCGTCGCCGCCGCCTGCTGCGCAACGAGGCCAAGGTCTGCCAGCTGGCGCTTCTCCTCGGCCTCTGCTCCGCCGATGTTGCTGTTCCTCTGCACAATCAGATCAAGGAGCTTGTGATGATTCACCATTCAGGGAATTCTGCTGCTGCCTGCTGACCACTAACACAACCGTGTTTGTACGCCAGCAGGCGCCCAGTGCCTTGCCCATGCATCTCGCACCCGCCGAGCCCAAGTGGCATTGGCGGCGCGGCTGGCATTGGCCGTCAGCAGCATGGCAGCGGCGGCACCCTTGCCAGGCGGCAGGTCCTCGACACGCTCCTCCGTCAGATTGTGCCGGAAGAATGACCATCCTGCGTGCCCCATTTGGTGGTTTGCTCTCCTCTCCCTCAACATGAATGCTTGAACCAAGATTCCTCCTGCTTGCATCTCATGCCTGCAGAAGCACCTGGAGCATCCTTGTCGGCTTGCAGCGCCGTTTCGAAGCTTCGCAGGTCTAGCTGGTGGCGCTGCACTCGCCGCATTGCGGTGTCTAGGTTGTCGCAGATCAGCCGCATGTCTGTGAGCGCCTTGTCCACGCGCTGCCGTAGGTTCTGGAGGTTCATGTTGACCGCGCCTGCACGCACAAGCTTGGGCTGGTTCCCACTGTCTGTGCACAGCAGCTATTTATGCAGGATTCATCTGAAGAGTGAATCTGGGACAGTGCCTGCCACATGTGCAGTCACTTCCGCAACAGCAGAGCGGATGACAGTGTTGACTCTCAAATGCACATGCTTAGGATCGCACTGAGGGCCAGAGCGTTGGTGCTGGCTGCCTGATCTGAGGCGGCAGTGTCGCCGTTGCTCTGAGTGACATTGCCCTCAGCAGATGCCTCCCCATCTGCCTGGGTGCTGTTGCTGGTGGCGTTGACAAGGCCGCTGAAAGCCGCTGCTGCCTGCAACATAGCCGAGTGCGATGTTGGGGCAGCCGGAACCTGTTGGGCCTGCTGCAACATTGCGTTTGCCACGCAGACTTCGGTATGCGGGTCGACCCAGGCATTGTCACGAGCGGCATGGGCGCTTGCAAGCCGGTGCCCAGATCCAAGCAGATCTGCACCTGGGCAACAGCGTCCATGGTCGCCGCCGCCGCCTCGCGCGCCCCGTCCAGCTTGGTGGCTGCCTCCTCGATCGTCTGGAAGGTGGCAGCCACCTCCACCGCCTTTGCCTCGTTGCTTACCGCCTGTATCACCTGGGCAAAAAGAGCAGACAGGTGTGACCAGGGCGATGCACTGATGGTAAATCCATGCAGAGCCTCCTTCTTTCCACCTTTCCCAGCAGCAACGTGTTGCATGTGCTTTGTGCAGCATGGCAAAGCTTGCCCTCACCTGCTGCTCGTGTTGCACTAGCTCCTTTGCGAGGCTGACCACCTGCCCTTCTGTGTGCACCGCCTGCGTATGTGTGAGCGTGCTGACTGTGCGTCTGTCTGAAAGTGCAGTGCTTGCAATTTGCATTGTCACCGACCTGCTGCACATATGGTACAGCCATCGATGAAGGGCTTGCCACCATGCTGCCCAAGTGCTGACCTGGAGAGTGGCTCGTGTGCACAGCACCCCGACCACCAGGCCGAAGAGCAGCAACGCATATGCTTTCCGCTGGCTGGGCGCCCAATGCAATCCAGGGAATGGCCCTGCAACATGGCCGCACCACAGGCTTTAAGCAACATAGCGATAACCACGAGTGATCATGGCAGACCGGGCAATGCTTTGCGTCGACCTGCTGTGCATGTCATATCGTGACAAAAGCTGCCCACTGGCGAGGGTGTAGCACCTGTAGTCACATCATCGGGATTGAGTTGCACCAAAAGCGCTGGGCGGCTGGATAGCGACAAAAACAGCGCTGCCGGCAGCATATAGGCAATTAGAACTGAAGCCGTGGAGCCCAGCAGGCCAAAGATGAACTCCACATTCGGCACCAGGATTGCTGCTGCCAATGCTGTGCCTGAAAAGGCGACAGATGTCCCAGTCAGCGACCCTGCCCAGCACCTATGCTGGTGCTGCAAGCACAGCATTGCCGCTGAATGTGACAAGGCATTAGCATGTAGATTATGTGCATGTATGATCTCCTTTAGTGCACCGTGTTGCAGCCTGCCGTCGTGTACCTAGCACTGCCGTGGTGATGGCCTGCTCCTGGATGGTGGTGCCCTTTTTGGCGCCCGGCTCAATTGGAAACACGACAGCCAACTTCGGCAGCAGTGCTGCCTGCATGGCAGCATTCGCTCCTTGTTGAAAGAGCACACCTTGCTACCGACAGCTCAAAATCTGTCCACATGCGCATCCAGCATAGATGTGCAAGTGGACCTGTGGCAAGGCAACGGAGGCGAATGCCTGCACCTGAAAATTGTCCATAATGAGCGGCACTGAAGCCATGATCGTGAAGCCATAGCCCAGCTTCAGCAGCCGCTCATAGATGGCTCGCAGCCCGCTGGCATTTCTTCCTCCGAAATTTCTCAGCACGTCTCCTGATGTCCTGATGGCATGTCATGCATGAAGCACGTTGCAGCTAGTCGCACTCGACCATGGCAGTAGGTTGAAGTGGCATGTATTTCAGGCAGCTGCTCACCTCTCACGAAATGACAGATATCCACAAATGCCGACAATAATGTACAACACTGCGCACGCACTCAGGGCCTGCAGCACAACAGGAGCCCGTTGTATGCACGCAGCCACTTCCATGAGTTGTGACACAGTAGTGTTAGTCGTGATGATGATCAGGCTGGCCAGCCAAGCGCCAGACCTGCTTGACCACTGCTGTCATTCGCTGGACTGAAGGGGCACGCAGCGTGCCGTATACACTGAACAGAAATTGCTGTGATGTGAAGCCATATGCCTGCACAAGTGAGATCATAGGTTGTAAGTTCCAAGTGGACCAGAACCCTCCTATCAGCCGCCAGAACCCGGAAAACAGAACACATCAACGGAGCTGGGGTTCAGAGACTTGTACCAGCAGAGGAAATGCGATGAGCATGCCCTCTGGCTTCCAAAGCAGCACTGGTCCTGCAGCGTGGTCATCACCGAGACTCAGCAGAGCATTTACAAGAGCCCTGCTGACGCTGGCCCCTGTCTACCTCACAAAAGCATGGCTCAAAGTAAGTGACGCTGACGCACCTGAGTTGTGAATGGGTGACAAGCTGATGACCGCAATCACGCCAGCAAAAGCAGTTACGAACCACACAGATATCTGAGACACTACTGCTAATACGGCTGGGCTTCGCACCAGCAGCGCTATGGGTCTGCACGGCACGTGGTGCTCAACGTCATGCTCGTCATGCAAGCGGGCCAGGGGAACATTCGCATGCATCTGATTGCAACTTGGAGAAATAGAGTGGTCAAGCCCAGGACTTACAGGGCACCCATGAATGTGATTGCCGCCAGCATGACGTTGCGGGACGGCTCTGCGCCTGGCGGGACAATGGTACCCGCAACGGATGAGAGCACATCTGCCAGAATGTTGACGTACGCTATCAACGCTCTGCATAAGTGGCACAAGTGCAGTTGCAAGGCCAGCTGGGTCATGTAGCTCTTTGCAGCTGCAGCAGCGCAGTTGTTGAGGTAGGCACAATTTGTAGTTGGTACACTCCTGACAGCATGTGTCACACCCCATGTTGAGGCAGAAGACGCAGCCCTGCACCACTTTGCGGCCCGCGCGGCCAAAGCAGTGGGTGGCGAGGTCGTCCAAGCTGCGCTTGCCTGTCAGCATGGTGACAAACTTGATTGGCAAGGGTGCGCATGTGCATGCTTGTTGTAAGTGTCTTCTGACGCACCTGGGCTGCATGTCACGCCATTGTATAGGCGTTGCAAGCAGCCCACCTGATAACTGGCTGGACGCAAGCAGCAGCTGCATTGATAGCTGGCATGCAGCAAAGCAGAGCAGCAGTAGGAGACTCGTCAACGCCAGCCCGCACTGCTTGAAGGCAAATGGGTAGCCCTGGAGCCAGCATATGCCCTAACATCAGGCCTGTCAATGGTTAGACTGTTGCGCCCAACTGCATCCTCATGCAGCATGGCAGCGCAGCCAGGGTGTGACGCAGCCCCACCAGTATTCCCGCACCAAGAATTCCATTAGTGAGAGTGAATGCTGCTTCAGTCTCGCTGCAATAGTGGCATATGGTGTCGAACCACCATCAGCTTGAGCATTGAGCATCGAGCATCGAGCATTGAGCATTGAGCATTGAGCATTGAGCATTGAGCATTGAGCATTGAGCATTGAGCATTTATTCAAAGGGCAGGGTACGCGGTCAAATGACCTTGTACGTGCACATCTGCATCATGAGAACAGCCTGCACAGTGCCCACCTCGCAGACGCTTCAGAAGCTTCCAGAGCAGGCCGCCTGGGCGACTGCACCTTTGCACTGCCCAATGGGCTCAGCTCGGAGCTGATGCGCTCAACCGCAGGGCTGCCTGGTGATGCGGCTGCGGTTGCATCCGTCTGCGACACACGAGACGCCCCAGACCTGCTCATCAGGAGGCCTGCAGATCCTCTGCTTGCCTTTGTGTAGGGCAGCGGCATGTCAGCGCCTCATCACCGTGCCCCCCCGACAATCTGGTCTGTCATCTCAGGCAAACAGGCATGCTCAAACGGCCGACTGGCGCACTGCTGCACGCGAGACGATGATATTTCATCTGTGATTCAAACAGCATAACAGCTCGCGCTGAAATGATTTCAGCATTTCACTGTGCGTCGTCTGCTGCCAGCCTGCAACATCTGCTGCATCTCGGCGCGGTCAACCTCGGTGTAAGGCTGTAAGCTGACTTTGCACGGGCTCGAACTCTCAAGCATGGTTGCAAGTAAATCCTGCGTGCTGCACCTTGCAACCAAAAGACGCTTCCTGGCTGTGCACTGCCGGAGTGTTCCTGGTGCCGGATGCTCCAGTGCTCATCAGATCTGGAAGTGATCTGAATCACCAATTCCCGCAAAAGTGCCCAGATGTGTGCTGAGCTGATGTGAATGCTGTACAGTACAGTTTCAATGGCGCCGGCGGAGCAATGCCAGCCCGTTGCAGGTGCTGCACGACCGGCATGCCAATGCTGTGCGCTGGTGCCATGAACCACTGTTCAGACATTGATCCTTCAGAAAGCGAGGCATGCTGTTAAGGCTGTGGAACATGTGGAACCTCTTCGTGATGGGGTCGCAACTGCCCACAGATGATGCAGCCGTCGACGGCAGCAGCTGGCCGCAGCGGTGGACTGGGAGCCTGCGACAGCGGCGTGTCAAACTATGCGTGGCCGATTCAGAAGCGGCGTTCACTCTCAAGCCTGCAGCGCCTGCACCGAGCTCCTGCAACCAGCCCAGGAAAAGGAAACGGGTGCTGCGAGTTGAGAAAGTTCCCGTGAAGCCACCGCCAGAGGCTGCAGCAGCACGAGCAGGGCCTGCCCTCAAGGTACACCCTCTGTACAAGCATGCTGACAGGCCACACTGCTCCAGCCACCAAATGAGCCAAATGCATTAGAATATTGCCGTACCAGGCGAGGTTGGCGGAGATGTTGGCAGCATCCTGCGATGGCTTCCCACCTGGATCTCGGCTGTGGGCAAAGCTTCGAGGTGCGCGTCACATGTTGACACTAGAACACATGGAAGAAGGCTGAAGCCGAAATGGTGTCAAGTTTGACTACATGATCTGTACAGGCAGCTGCGCCTGGCCAGCAGTGATGTGGTCGGTGTCTTTGTGCCGACGCCTAGACGTTGCGGACCTTGCAGCTGAGTTTCGCTCAGGTGGCTGCATCCGCTGTGTCTTGCATGCACATGAGCAGCTTTGGTACTTTCGATATGTGTGTGTGTCAGTCGACAGCCTCCATGATAACACACCTGTGTCACATGGCTTTCCGTGTGGAATGTGGTGTCACCTGACTCTCTGGCAGGCCAGGTGCTGGTGCGGTGCTATGGCGAGCACAGCAGTATGTGGGTGTCGCCTGAAGCGCTGACGCCCTGGCGGCCAGCGCCTGATCCTGACATTGACCCGCGCGTGGCCCGCATGCATGCCTGGTCCAAGCTGAACGGCAAGTGAGTGCATGACACTGCTGCATCAGCTGCTGCAGTCATCTCTGCGATGATAGACTGCAAGGCTTGCCAGCAGAAGTAGGCAACATTTCCGATGTTGTAAGTGCGCTTCCTACAACAGGGCTCTGCTTGTGGAGGCGACGCTTGTGGACATGGCAGACAGCGAGGCTGAGCCAGCGGCTGAGTTGGCACGCATGCAGCGCCTGGCGGCAACCTATGCCCGCTTGCCACTAGGTACTGCACTGCACACATGCGGCGTCTGCACAGAGGTGGGCCCGAAAGCAGCAGTATACAGCACGCTTTTACTGTCGCATGGCATGCTGCTGCTCCGGTGAACCCACCGCCGACATCCGACAGCTCAGATTGGTAGCATGCGCAATGTGTGGTTCACTGGTTGCATTTGGTGATGTCTGCAGGTCGGTGCGGCGCTGCAGTGCCGTAGCTGCGACCGTGCCTTCCACACGCTGTGCCTGGCAGAGCCTGTGCTGGCGGTTGCGGACCTGGTCCTGGGGTCACAGTGGCTGTGCCCAAGCTGCTCCTGTCTCAATCAGGCAAACCACTGTACAACTGGACGGCATCTTGAATCCTTACACACCTGCTTGCACAAGGTTGACCTCATATATGTGGGACATTCATAGGTGCAACAATTTGTGGCCGTGAATCCAGCGGAGGGCGTGTGCTCACAGCGCATGGGTCTGACGCCTGATTGGATCATTCAGGTACATCGGTCGTGAGTTACTACAGCAGACATGCACCTCGACATGCATGGCGCATTGAAGCATAATGCAACATGTGTCAAGCCGTTACATGAGCTAACGATGCATGCAGGCGGCTGCATATGATGTGTTCCAACTGCAGAGGCCCACACCATCCCGGCCGTACATCAAAGGCCTGCTGGACCCCTGCACGAACAGCAAGATGGCGCCGAACATTGCCGCTGAGAAGCTGTATGATCGGAAGGTATAGGCTGCTGGATTTCAAGGCTTGGTACATGCATGCATGCGCGGTGCGCTGGCACCTTGGCTTGATGGCAAGCGAAAGCCAGAGTCTGCCCACGACCTTGAAGCTTGTCTACTGTGTAGATACCACGTCAGCCACTATGATCCCTATGAAACTTGCAGGATAATGGTTTGAGGCTATCGAACAGTTGGAAGGGGTATCATGTTCTCCTCAACCCGGAGTTCAGCCAGCAGATCCTGTGGCGCTTTGTGAGGATCAGCTTTGCTAGCAATGATGTCTTGATGCTGCCGCACAACTCCCTCAATACGAGATGCTGTTTGCTGTCGCAGGTGAACAGGGCCATTGACGAAGTGGAGAACGACAGGGTGAGCTGCATCAGCTGAACCCCAGGCTGCCACATAGTCGGAGACCATTGACACCTGACACAATGTGTTCACTGATTTGCATGCTCACACGCGACAATGCTCTAACATGTGTGTTGACATGCAGGTGCCTGCATGCCTGCTGATAGTGCGGAACAGCACTGACACAAAGTACTACCAGCGCCTGCAGCCCTACCCGCGTGTGCTACTCAGGCGTGAATCATGCCGCTTCAAAGACTATGATGACCTGCCGATCGCTTGGGGCGTCGTCATCTTCTGCATCGCCAAGCATGATGTGCGGTGAGCAACACCAACTGGACACCCTATCCTGCTGCCGCCGAGGCAAGAACTCAGATGATGACACCTCATCGACTGCCTGAGCAGGCTGCATGCTCTGCAGATCGCTGTACCCGCGCTTCTACAGTGCATTTGCTTCCGCTGGCGAGACCAGCATGCCGGTGGACGCCACTCTCCTGCGCAGCGATGCATTCTATGAGCTGCTGACACGCTTGCGGCTGCACGCTGCGGAGCATGACGTTGACCATTGGTAAGCCTTCCTTCAGGCTCCTGATGCCACGGCCATGCTGCAGGTTTACAGCATCACCAGCATGCTGTAGTCCCACGACCCAGGGCAAGCAACCCAATCTTACGTCTCAGCTGCACAGGGTGCAGTGCAGCGCATGCAGCAAGTGGCGCATTCTGGGCTATGACGCTATGCGGTCGATTGACGCTGCCGCTGACTGGACCTGCTCGCACTCACTCGGGTGCAGATCTGCGTCTACTTCAGTCCCCAATATGCCAGCAGTGGCGACAGCATTCATGCACTTGGTGCTAAGACTGACACAAGCGTCATAGATTAGTGAGCAACTGGGACCACACTTGCTGTGCAGGGAGCCTGGCTGTGCCATGCTTCAGAGCAAGCGGGAAGCGCGGGGTACCCGCTATGTGGCCCTGGGCATCGAGCCGGATGCAGCGCTTTTCGAGTTCGGCGACGATGCTTCTGCGACGCTTGCAATGCCAACCACGATGCCTGGTGCAGCAAAGGCATTGCTGCTGGATGGGCAGCAGCAGACAGAGCAGCCACAGCAAGCAGCGGCAGGCTGCAACAATGCACCTGTCATACCAGCCTCCCCCGTGTGCTGCTCACCACCGACTATGGCACCCGGCAGATGGGGTGTGGTGCATGTAGCTGCAGAGCCTGAGGTACCACACAGGTACAAGGCAGAGCCCGCATTGCCAAGAGAGTATTAGCAGGCAGCCTGTTCAGGGCAGCTGGTGACCGCTGCAGCAAGCAGCACTGCTGCATTAGGATGGCATCGATGCCACACGCAGCGTCAGATGCTGGTCAGTCAGCAGCGCAGACGCTCCCTGGCTGCACACCGCCTTGGCCACCTGCAGCGTCAGCTGTAGGCCATAATGCGCCCTCACGTCGCTGCTGTCGTGTGCGTACAGTAGTCCGGCACGTGGTGTGCGGCAGCTCTTGGAGCTGCTGCACCACAATAGGCAAACAACGGCACAGCTGAGCAAACTTTGTCTTGACCTGGGGGAACAGTCTACGCAGCATGGGCACATGGACCAGACCGGGCGGTAATTGCTGTGAGCAGCGCTGCATAAGCTGATGCTCGTGACCCTGATGATCAGACGGCACTTGCCTCGGTTGCACTGCAAGTTGTTCTGTGCGCCAAGGCTTCGATGCCATTGAGCAGCATATGGTGCACTGCTATGCTAGCAGTGCCATCGAATAATACGCTCACTCTTCGCAGATGCTCATACAGCACGTATGCTTTGAAGAAAATGTTTGCAGCGGTTCCATGGTTCCACCTCATCCGGGCATTTGGTGCTGCACTGAGCCGCATGCAGCGTCCTTGCCAGCAGCACTGCATCATCCAGGCACCATCCACAACTCGCTGGCCCATGCTGCAAGCCTCCACATAGGTCAAGAAGATGCTCCCTCTAAAATCCGCCGCCACCCGACTCATTTGCCTTCTGCTGAAATCTCTGCACATGTTCCGGACAGACACCTCGGGCGTGTGAGCACTAGGTGATGTCACCAGCTGAGGGTGACAGCTGAGGGGATGCGACTATGCCCTGCTGCTGCATGGTCAAACACTGCACAGTACCTGCATGATAAGCTGTGTTGTCTCCAGGAACCGCTTTGCACAGTTCTCAAAGCATGCCGTCTCGCGCGAGCTGAGGTAGTTGCCTGGACTGCCCATGCACTTGTCCCAGCATGTCTGCGCCAGGTAAGCGGGATGTTAGGAGCACGATGAACGCAGGTTCTGGGCCAGCGCTCATTGCATACGGTGCATTTTTTTACCCTGCCGCGACATGATTGCATGCCCCACCTCCGTCAACTTTGCCACAGTCTGCTGTAATTGTGCACGCGCTTGTTCCTGCAGTCCAGTGCTGATGAGTTTGTAAATCAGAGGGATCTCGACAACATGCACTACACGCTTAACCTGCATGCTTGCGGACGCAGCGCAAGCGTCCGTACCTGCATGAGAAACTGTTGCAACTGCGGGGAGACCTTCTGCTCATCTGCCATTGCTAAATGTCAGGCGGAGCTGCGTGAGGAAGCCAGCTGCTGATGTTCTTAACGACTTCTCAATGCGACTGCCAGGAATGCTGCTGGGCAAACAGAAAGGTAATCCTAAGATTTAGCAGCGGGTGAGCAGAAACACCGAACGACTGTTCACAGAGTGCTTTCGCCGCTGCAGGCGATGGTTTGTATGTGCATTTGTGGGTAGTGCACCTTGGCACGGCTAAACATGCATAGCTGGGTCACTGCAGGGCGTGCTGTTGTGGTTGCCGCAAACCTGCAATGCATTGCAGCCTGCAATGCTGCTGCGAGTGCTGCCAGTTTGCCTGGCTTGTGCAAGCTGGTACCCAGAGCCATGCCTCATAGATTATAACACCAGAAGCGCTGTGAGCACAGCACATATCATAGATGTCATGGCTTGCATGCATCTTTTATCAGGGCAACCCTCTCTCAACACTGCGCACTTATCAGCTGTGCATCTCATCATATACACTGAAGGGCAACAGTAACTCACAATCAGCAGTCGGACATCTTCCTGCGCATCTGATGTCTAACAACAGCAGTGTTGCACGTTCGTCGGCTCTGACAGCCGCACGTCATGCCAAGATGCGCCTGCTTGCATTAGTATCAGAAGTGATTTCCATTTCCAACTCACTCGCTGCCCTCTGGAAGAAGCCGCCACCCTCTATGCTTCGGTGTCGGCTGTCTGGTAGTCGCTCTCGTTTGATGCACCGTTGGGACTCAACTCCGTTTGCTGTGGTGCAGAGAAAGTCTGTCCTAAATGATCACGCTGTGCGACACATACCCAATGCACTGCCCCTCTACTCTGCCATGCTACATCCGTAAATGGTGTGCAGATGCAATCTTGATCATGCATGCAAAGGCGCACCACTGTGCTGACATCCACCTCAACCGGCTTGTCGTCGGCTGTCGTGTCGATCGTGTCTGCCTCCTCCTTCTCATACGCAAGCTCCATCATGCCCAGTGCAGCCTCCATGACACCTGAGCAGAGCAGCGCATCCCCAGTGGGCACCCTGCTGTGATAGGCGCACGCAGCACTTCCGTGCTCACGCTTTGCAACCAGAAGAACGGATGGCTCAGTGGCTGGAAGCACGCAGCCAGCGCCCACCAGAGCGCAGCAGGCCGGGCGGCTGCAGGGGGCGCATGAGCCACTGGTCCTTGCCCTCCAGCGACTTCTCCCACCGGTCATCGGCGTCTGCCGCCGCCTCGATGGCCGCCGCCTCGCCCTGGTTCAGCGCCCATGTGCCCGCCTTCGTCCGCACGCCCTCGGCCTGCGGCCACCGCCCGCACGCACATCAGCACCTGGCTGGTCCTGGACGTGTGCTGCTGCTGGGCAGGGCCTGACTGTCGTATGCCCAGGTCTGCCACATTGACAGCTCTACGCTGCTCATGCTTCCGCAGCCCATCACACGCTTCCAGATGTTCAGCGCTGGACGTGACTGCCGCTAGCGCCCGCCACTCAACGCAGGTGAAGCACGTGCATGGACAGCCAAACCAGGCAGCAACTGTCCTGTCGGCCGTATCGGGTCCGCTGACAAAAGTTTGCTGGGTGGTCGGTTTTGAACCTTCAGCTGCAGAGTGTGCCGTTGACAACCACGACCTGCAGCTTTGAATGTCAATGCACTACACTCACATTGGCGCGCTCCTCGCGCGCTTCCCGCCAGTTGCCGCCCACCACGGGGTAGTCCGCGTAGTCACCCAGCTTCCGGAACTTGGCATACCGGTCCAGTTTGATCTCCTCCTCCGACATCTCAGAGTACCTGCAGTACAGGGTGCACGGACGATGATGTTACGATGATCCACTACAGAGGATGTGTATGCAAGACGAAGGAGCGGGTCAATCCAGACGGCCACGCTGCGTGTTCTGTACAGCATGGTACTTTGCATGCTGTGGTTGCTATTATGCATAAGATGGCTCACTCGGCCCAGAGGTCAGTGATGGCTGTCTTGATAGCGGGAAAGGCGGCCATGGGGTCAGCGTGCGCGCCGCCCGACGGCTCGGGAATGATGCCGTCCATCACGCCAAAGTTCACCAGCGCCTTGCTGGTGATCTTCAGTGCCTCTGTCGCCTGTCACGACACCAGCAACACGTCCGTACTGCTGCTGTTGCAGGACGTCAACACAGTGTCACACCTGGGCGCCGTCTGGTCTGCACCACATATGCCCAGCTGCAACCACAGAGGCTATGTCACTCAAGGTCTGCTCCACAGGCAACCCACATACCGTCGCTGCCTTGTCTCGTGACTTCCACAGGATTGCTGCGCACGCCTCTGGGCTGGCCACATAGTAGACTGCGTGCTCCAGAATGAGCGACCTGCAAAAAAAGTGATGGAAAGTCGACATTTACGACCCCATATCGCGAGACTCATCGGTAAAACCTATGGCTCAGCTTGCGGTGGCTATTGAGCAGCACCGAGCGAGCGCTGCGGTGCCACATGCGGCACAAGCTAGCAATCTCAGCCCACCTGTTTGAACAGCCTATGGCCAGCGCGCCGCCTGATCCCCCCTCGCCGATGACAATGCTGAAGATGGGCACCCGGAAGCCAAACATCTCCCGCAGGTTCACTGCAATCGCCTCGCCCTGCAGCAATCACCAGCGCTTGCATCCGGGCAGTGCACAGTATCCGCACACAGCATGGTGCCCCTCTTGCAGAGCTGACATATGTTGACTTCCTCCTGATAAGAGTCCATCTTGACTCGCACGCGTGAATGGCTGTCACTCAGTGCACCTGGCCCAGCTCCTCTGCATTCTTGCCCGCATACGCGCCCGGAGTGTCCACGAAGGTGATGATGGGGAAGCCAAACTTGTCGGCGTGGCGCATGAAGCGCAGCGCTTTGCGGTAGCCGTTGGGCTGCGGCATGCCGAAGTTCCGGTGGATGTTCTCCTGCAGTGGTGCAAGTCATCAACACTAATCAATGAAGTCCTTCCGCCCCCCGGAGGGACTCTTTGACCTTAGTGCACCGGTAGTGCACGCTGCTTGGCGCCGTGCATACAGGACAGCTTGATCGGGCGTACCTTTGTGTTGCGCCCCTTCTGCTGCCCAATCATCATGTATGACACGCCATTGATAGAGCCAATACCCGCAACCATTGCTGGGTCGTCCAGGCCTGTGTAGCAGTGCGCGGGGTTGTAAGGTACCCGTCATGCCTTCCCCTTCAGGTATGTGGCCGATCGGGCTGTTGGGCATCTGTCGCAGCAGGGATGCCTCACAACATGTACGCTTCTGTACCAGCACGCACCTGCACGGTCGCCATGCAGCTCGACGAATTTGTCAGTGATGTTGAGCGCAATATCCAGGAATGTGGGCCGATTGGGGTGGCGGGCCACATGCAGCTGCTGTACCGGCGTCAGCCGGTTGTATGTGTCCGTCCGAAGCTGCAGCAGCATGTTACCCCCGTGAGCACGTTGCCATGCAAGGTCGAAGCTGTACGATGCTGCGGATTACTCAATGATCAGACCGTTCTGCCACCTATCGCCTCAGAAACCATGCGCATGCATGTGGACAGGCAAGGCATGCCGTGCTGTGCACCAGCTGGTGGGCAAACACCAGCGATCGCAGGGCACAGCCTCGTACCTGGGCTGCCCGGCCCTCCAGCTCTTTGATTTGCTCAGAGACGTCCACGCCATTGTCCTCTGCCACTTTCCGCACCTGAATAGGGCGCGCATGCACAGATGAGGCCAAGGGCCACCAGTCCATGAATGGCGTTCACACCCCTCGTGCATGCCGTCCTCAACAGCAGGATATATGCTGTTAAAACGCTGTGCGTGCTGCTGACCTCCTTGATGCGATTGTCCAGCTCCACAAGAGGCTTCTCAAAGTCGAGCACGGCTGTGTTCTCTGCCTTCTCTGCAACGGGACCAAAGCGCGAGAGCATGGTCTGCAGCCATTCTCGCCCTCCCCGCCGCTCCTGCTTCGGGGTGTCCGGCGGGTCTGGCGCACCCTTGTTGGCTTGCACAGCGATCTGGCGAGCTGGGCACCGGCTCGGCTGCGACTGTAGAGGCCTCTGCTGCTGTCTGAACAGGCTGACGTGGCCCCCGAGATGGGTCTGCGCAAATGACATGCCGCTGCGCCGCGGCTGCACGCCAACGATCGCTCACTTGCGCATTGACGGACAGATAAAGGCTGGGCTCTGGGCGCCGAGCTGCTCGTCGCTGCTGCCGATCGTGCGCACAACGGCGGTCAGGTGCTACTGACACTGCTTGCCGATGGCTGATCAGTATCGGAGCCTGCAGAGCTGCGCAGCAAGCCAACACACTGCCCAAGAACTCACCGGCGGTGGTGCATGCTGAGTCATTGATAGGCGGAATGCATGGTCCTCATGCCCGATCACCTCGGAAGGGCACTGCTGACTGGAATTTACAGTAGCCCCCTAAGTACTGGCAGCAGTGATGGCAGCCACATCCTGGCAAGCTGCAGGTCTCATGCCATCAGCAAACAGTGAGTGAGACCTGCGTCGACGTGTTGACAAACGGTCATCGGACGTGATGATCGCCGCGCCGCTGGCGGCAGCCGGCTCTAAGGCCGTGTGCAGCAGCTGCAGAGCGCGGAGCGGCAGCCTCAGCATGCTGGCAACACGCCGAGTTCTGACGCCGCTGACTGCACGCCGGCTCAGCACGCAGATTACGGCAGCCGCAGCGGAGAAGCCACAGACGGAAGACGGCGTGAAGTCAAAGATCTATGAGATCCTTACAGACTCGAAGCCAATGACTTCGGCGGAGATTTGGACAGAGGCAGAGAAGAAGGGCGTGCGCAGCAAGCGGCACATGAAAATAATATTGCAGGACCTACGGCAGCGGGGTTGGGTTGTGACCAAGCCCGGCGCGGTCGCGACAGCCAAGAAGGACAAGGCGTTCCGCTACGAGCTCAGCGAGAAGACGCTTTCTAGCCCGCGGTACAAGGGCCCACAGCCTGCTGGCGCGTGAGACACGGGCCTCAGTGAGTGCACAGCATGGCGGTTTCAGACTGGCACAGCCAGCGGCCTGGGACAGGGCATCATGAACTGGCCAACGGCAGTCCTCGCCACAGCGGGAGCACCCAGCAGATGCGGGGCGGCATGGAGTGAACCATGCCATTTATGTTGCAGAGATCTAAGGCTGCAGGAGTTGAAGACCGAATATGGCAAGCTGCCCTTGGTTTCACACGATGCTCATCACACTCAAATCAATTTTGGGCACTCAGAACTCACGGTCTTTGTCAGTCAAGTGTAAAGTGACAAGCAATGCCAGTGCAGTCTTATTGAAGTTTCACTCTCCCAACGTATTTCGTGCAACCACCTCCGGCTAGATACTCACTCCTCAACATGTGGCCACATCATGCGGCTCTAATGGCAAAGGTAATCGCTGGTCATTTGCTGAGGAATGACTCGATGTTCTGCTGCCCAGCCTGCCCGACGTCACGTAGTGGCGGGACTGTGAACACCCGCATGCGCTGCCCATCATGCGCTACAGTGGCGCCCTGGAACATAAACACAACCCGCACGTCAAAGGAGAAGCCAGCCAGTAGGCAACAGACGTGGGCTGTCATTTCCACAAATATATGCTGCCCATACCATCTAAACACCTAGCCCGTGCACATTGAAACCGAACCTTGGGCACAGTGATCAGGTCGTAGCCAGCGTCATTGCTGCACGTCTTAGCATGCTTGCGCCTGGCTCGCACAATGGCCGCCTGATTTTGCTGGCGCAGCCACTGTACCACCAGCCAACCAGACACACATCAGGGCTTTGTCCCAAGCATGTTGCCAGCTTACACTGGTGCAAGCCCACATGCTTGTGCGCCTTATCCCGCCACATTGTGGTGTATTCTGTGCAATGATAGTGATGCACAGTGAGCAGAGATACCTTCATGTCAGTGGTGATGATGCGGTGCGGGTATGTCTGGCCGAGCACCACGCCAGCCTGCTGCAGGGTGGCCTCGGGCGCTGTCCAGGGGGCGTGGATGTACTTGGTCGGCAGCTCCTTCAGCTCTGGCACCCACTCGCGTGTGAATGCGCCTTTGGGGTCCTGCTCAGGACACGGCATGATGTTTGCTTATCAGCACATCGCTCGTCCTGACTGATGTCTGCAGACCGCCACCACAACCTGTGTGCCACTGCAATGTGCACAGCTATATTTCCAACACTTTCCCGCCGCGATGAATCCTCACCTGGCCCTTGCTGGTAGGCTGCAGTGTAAAGTTCCATTGGTCCAGGCCGCTCTTGCCCGCATTCTGCCACATCATGGAGTTGATCGCCAGGTCGCCATCCACCTGAGCATCGGGAAGTGGACAATTGCTTGACCAGCAGGATGGCCAGACAGAGCCATGCATAGCTGCAACTGCCAGTTACAAGCTCATGCACGTAGTCTTCTACAAACGCAGCCACAGTCATGTCTTTGTCTGTTTGAACGCAGATGTAACACTGCTGTATGATGCTCTGATATGCTTGCAGTGCGTGCACATCTCCAGCGCACCAGGGTGTCGTGGTACCAGCGTGCGCCCTCGACCCACGAGATGTTCAGGTACTCAGTCAGGAAGCAGGCGGTCACCATGCGCAACGACTGCATGGCAGGAGAAGATTCAAGGTTGTAGATTGCACGCAGGGAGCCGGAAGACGAGCAGAGGTAAGCAACAACACTTGCTGATGATGGTCACCTTTTTGCTCTGGAGTACTGCACAGGGCATGCAACGCCTGACGCAGCAGTGGAGGCATGGAGGCAGCAGTGTACCAAGGGAAGGAAAGAGCAGGAGAAACCTGCTGCATCCAGCCCGTGGCCCACAGCTGGCGCATGCCAGCATCCACCAGCGGGAAGCCGGTCTGTCCTCGCTGCCACGCCCGCAGCATGGCGGCATCATCCCGCCAATCCTAGGCAGTGTAGATTTCAGGTTGAGGGGCCATGGCTCAGTATATGCCAAGTTCAACAGGCTGGAATTTCCTGGTGGTGATGCAACGAACAGATGACGTGCAGGCATGTAGCAGTGCTTGGCAAGGCCTGATCGCCAGCAGTCCGCCAGCTGTCACGTCTGTCACCAATGTCGCTTGGGTGCCGCTGCACCTGGTCTGCATAGTGCGGCCGCATTGGCTCGCTGGGCATGTGTGGCCAGTGATGCAGCAGCCAGTAGGACAGGTCGCGCCACACCAGCCGCCGCATGAAGGTCTTGCTGATGCTCGAGCCACCCTTCTGATTTGCGCGGTCCAGCACCAGGCGTGGGCTGCAGGCAAAGTTGCAATTGCGTTCCGCATAGTGACAGACGAACTGTGGCAGCTTGTTGCTTGACAGCAATGGCAGCGGGATGGCAGCTGCAGCGCGTAGCAGAACTGCAG
The DNA here is from genome assembly GCA_032358165.1 of Diplosphaera chodatii. NCBI lineage: Eukaryota > Viridiplantae > Chlorophyta > Trebouxiophyceae > Prasiolales > Stichococcaceae > Diplosphaera > Diplosphaera chodatii. The sequence goes on from JAALGY010000019.1 coordinate 1,323,526, forward strand.
TGACAGGCCGCCCTGGGCTGCGCAGCTGACCTGAGCTGGCCGAAGTGGATGTAGGGCGACAAGCGGGACACCGCCCGTGCATCCGCAAACTGCCGCTGGGCTTCGTAGTTGCTGAAGCCTGCATGGCCACATATGTACCACACATGACACTTATAGTGCTACAGCAGGTTTGGCAGCCGCAAATGGTACAGACTTGGAACTCTGCTGCTGAGCATGCACCGCGCAGCAATGCTGTGAGCTGCAGACGGCTGCTTCAGTTATGCAATCAACGCACCTATCTCTAGGAAGTCGTCCAGCGCTGCCAATCCGTCCCGCTCACTGGGCTTCCAAGCGGACATGACGCCGGAGCCCCAGTCGATCGGCGAGCCGTCCCTCCGCCGGGGCATCGCGGCCAAGCCCAGCTGCTCGAGGGCTTCTCCGCCAGCTGCCTTGGCAGGCGGCAGCTGGGAGACTGGCAGTGCCTCGGGTGCTGGCAGCGGCTTGCGCAGCTTTGGCAGCCGTCTGCAGGCCCTGTATCGAACCAGAGCAGAGAGTATCAAAAGCATGTGGTGGTGTGTTTATAGCGCTGGGCAACCCAGCACCCAGACCTGTTTGCTGGGCTGACGCTGCGCTCTGCTGCACTAACATGCAGCAGCACTCGGTGTGCACAGGCCGACCTGTCGAAGGGCGTGAGCGTGCCGAAGTGGCCGCACCAGCGCCCCATGTCCACCCGCACCTCCCCCGGCTCCCGCATCAGCAGCGTACCGAACGATTGCACCTGCCACATGCACAAGGGTGTTGCATGACGAGAGACAGACCCGGATGTTAGCGAAGTTGAAGGTCCGCAGTCATGGGAACGCCATGCATGAGGCGGCAGCCCCACTACTGCAGGACCATGGTGACAATGGTGTGACAACCGTCAAATATAGCAAGACAGCTGGACAATAGCAGACCCTTGAAGCAGTCACCGCACCTGGAGGCCAGCTGCCTCCAGTCCCTGCTGGACAGCCTCGTCTCGTGCCTGCAGTGCATCGGCACCCGCATTATTGTAGCTGCCCTGCCATGGCTGGTGGTCGAGGATCTCCTTGTTGGGTGACGGATAAGTGTCGGCCCGGCAATCAGGTCGGCCATACCAGTGCACTACGCACCTGCATGGCAGGTTCGTGCTGCCGGCTGTAGAACACTGCCGCAACTCCAAGCGCCGCTGCCACCTGCTTGACTGCATCCAGATATGGACCCCGCCTGCATCAGTTGAGGTTGTCATCGCCATGGGTCTCAACACAGTAGTCCAGTGGACTACAAGGGGAGCTGCTAAGGGGCTGTATCTAGAAAGCAGTCAGTCGCAATGGGCTCGCCTGAACACGATGCCGGCGCCGGGCCCAAAGCGCTGCTGCAGGTCAGCATCCAGGCCTGCCAGCGCATGGTGCATCCACAGCCGGCAGGCTGCGCCCGGTCGCCAGGACGTCCCTGCACCATGACGAGAGGAAGAAACTCGACTGCTGCCATGCACAGCATGCTAATTGCCCTAGCTGTGGCCATGTGAGGTCCACAGGACACTTGTCTACACGCTGGCAGTGGTGGCATCTACAGCTGAAGAGGCGCATGCCACGGGAACGCACCTGTTGCGGGGTCGTCTCCATCTTCGTCTGGCGAGTGCACATACAGAAAGGCCAGCTGTCCGCCGCCAGCCCTGGCGTCACGCGCCGCAGCTACCAGCGTCTCGTTATCGTGCAGCCTCAGGTCCTGTGACATCACCACAACTGGGGTCTGTATGATGTTCCGTGGTCCTGATGAGGCAGCAAGCAGAGCAGGGCAACGCTGTGGTACTCAGCTTGTTTCGGAGTACCAAAAACCTTGATGAAAGGTAAAGCCAAGGGCGGCACCTGGCGCAGCCATACAAGCACGTTGCCACCACTGCTGCGGCTGCTGTCAGCGTGCCTGCGCCGCTTTTTGGCTGGTGCTGGCCTGCAGCACAGAGCGCAAGAAGCTCCCAACCGAACAGCAAACATGATCGAACATCATGGTGACGACCTGTGCACAAGGTGCTCGTCGGTAGCACCTGGCGACTCACGGAATCTGCACAAGGCAGAGCAATGTAATTACCCTGCCGCCAGTGCCTCGGGCGGATGCAGCGACAGGCCCGGATCGTCACCACCGGACCTCGCCACCGCTGCTGCCTGTGGGTCGTCCTGCAGCTGTGGCTGCTCGGCTGCCTCGTTAACTGATACTTGCGCTGCACCTCCGTCTGCAAGGCCGTTGCTGTCGTTACCAGGCGGCGGCTGCGACGGCGCTGACTGCTGCTGCATGGCCTCTCGCCGGTGTGGGACGTCTGCAAGCAACGATTAAGGTAAAAAGGCTGCCTGTTCAGGCAAATGTGGTCGGCGCAACGCCTTTGATGGCAGGTCTGCTTCAAAATGACCATGTGGCTGCCAACCGTGATACCCCGCACAACACGTCCACCTGCACCTGTGAACGTGCTCATGGGTTTGGATGCTCACAGTTCCTATTTCACATGGCTTGGGTGCTGTGGTGAATGAGCTTCTCACCAGGTTGCTGCATTGCACTTGGATTGCGCTCAGCTTCAAGTGCAGCTTGCAGCGCAATCTGCTGCTCCGCGGCAGGCAACAGCAATGCCAGCTCCTCTAATACAGCGTCCGCCTCGCCGCCCGCCCCGCAGAGGCTCCGGAAGCGGGTCAGGAACTGCTCCGCTCCAAGCTCGCCCTTCCTGCGACAGTACCTCGCGTGCTGCATTGGATTCATGTCCTTTGAACATAGAACATAGAAGACGGAGCGGTGATGACATCTTGTCAGCAAGCCTGGCGCAGGTGCATGTGCACCTGAAGGCGCCTGCACTCTGCTTCACTTGCTTCACAGCGGCTGCGTCACCAGCCAGCAGATCCTCGATGCTCCGTGCAAGCTGCACGTTGCGCTGCTTCCAGCTGGGGAATGCGTCACTGTTTGCCGCAAATGCCTGCACTCAACAGCACAGCATGCCTCGGCGAACCACAAGCACGGCCACCATTGCGCGACTGGCGCTCATAGCTTTGAGCATTAGGATATGACCCTGTAGACGTTGTTGTAATGGAATAGAGGGAGTCATCGCAGATTTGGACTTGCTGCACATGCATGCCGCACAGGCACACGTCAAGTGGGCGATCACCTGGAAAGCGCGCCGCTGTGATGCTAGCCGAGGCCTTTGAATCAACAGACTTAGCGGCTGACTGCCTATTCTTGAACTACATCGCGAAAAAATGCACACGCGCACTGCTGCAGATGTGCTGCGCAGCGCAAGCGATGTCAGCATGAGCAGAGGCACAATTGTGAGGAGAGTCCCAAGGCGCCAAGCTTACTGCAGATCAGGCTGTCACGTAACACGTGCAATGACGATAGTGATACATATTTTTCCGTTCGATAACGACATGACGTCGGTGATGTTCGAAGTCAGCTTCCACCCTGCTGCCCCTGTCGTGATCAGCTGACCAGTTCGACATTATCGCTTTGTCAGGCTACGGAATGTTGTAGGTGTTCCCGGAACCTCACAGCCAGCTCGAAGGTAGACGTACAGTGCAGCCAGTGATCACCGACAGCTGACGCTGCTGGGCTTAGTCTTGAGCAATGCGCTGCAGCTTTTTATACTCAGCCAGCGACAACACACGCCGGCGGGCTATATCAGGCGGGATGGCATGCACGCTGAGAGATGCCCGCCAGTCAGGCCCAAGGAGCTTTGCCGCCAGCAGCGGCGCCCGGGGCAGTGACAGGACACTCAAGTCAATGTCCAGCGCCACGAGCCCCGTCTCCTCGTCCTGCAGAATGTGACAGTAGGCTTGCCGCGATTGCCATGCCTCACATTGAAGCATAGGATAGTGAGCAGACTCGACGGACCACACAGCAATCAAACTGGAACAGCTACCCGCGATCGAGCCACATCCTGAGCGTCCGCTGTGGACCCATCATGCTTCAGTGCCGCAAGCGGGTGATGGGGATATGTACCTTGTGAGCTGTTGCCGCAGGAGTTTCAGGCTCCTGATCAGCTGCATCCAGGACGGCCGCTGCAATGCCGTCAGGCGCATCCGTGCTGCCGACTGCTGCATCACCATCTGCGTGTGTCACAATGACCGTCCATCAGACTTCCTCGATGTATTCCAGAGAAGCTGAGGGCTGACAGATGTACTGCACCACCAGCCAGGCAGCTTACAATCAGGGAAGATGACCCCTCTTCAGCAGCACCTGCATCCTTCTGCCGAGTTGACCAATAGTTGCGGGACACTGTTTTGCGGCGCGCAAAGGGATCCGCCCCATCGGCATCCAATCGGCCGCCCTCCGGCATGGCCGCGACGTCTTTGAAGGCATTCTGGAAGTTGGCGCCCTGCAGCCACAGTGGATCCATTTGCATCGAGGTGGCACACTGGCACACTGTCTCTGCAACGGTCGTCCCAGCTGAAGCAGGTGACACACCAACCGGCAGGCTCGAGGACGAAGCTCACTTTGTTGCGGACATTGACGGCTGCCATGCTGTTGCGGCCGGCGCGCTCCGCATCAAGTTTGGCTCGCGCCTCCAGCACCGCCACCACCTCCTGGAGCCTGCACAGCATGACAGACAGCATCAGAAAATGTCGTGCAGAAGGTTGTGGGCGTAACCTCTGCTGGCGCCTTGATTGATGGTTGCTACGAACAAACAGGCCCACTTGGATGCAAGTGGTCGGGCCAAATGCCCGACTGCAAAGGGTAGAACCAGCGGCCAGGGCTGTCCTCTGTCTGGTGGTGGGAAGGAGGCGTCACAGGCGAAGCGACACCTGGCGGCCTCCTCCAGGTCGCCCTGCTCCTTGGCATAGTTCATCTGCTGCGCCAGGCGGGCGCGCTCGGCGGCAGTGTTACGGCCGCCCCGCTGCCGCTTCTCCTCCACCATGCGCTGCACATCCTCCGCCGTGAACTTGTACCTGCACACGTTGATAGCAGCATCTGCCGAATGAGCTGACTGTGTGCCAATGCGTCAGCACATCATCCTGCTGTGCTGCTGCCTTTCCTTCCTGTTCGTCCACGCTGAGCTGGCGATTCCGCACAGAGATTGACATCACAGAAGGGGTGCAGCAATGCTGTCAGTATTGTGCACACGGTCGAGCTCTCAGAGGCTCTCGAGGCTGCATGCGCACGCTTCGGCGTCAATGAGCCTCTGGCGCATGGCGGCGACGTCCTCATTTGTGAGCTGCGGGTGGTTTGCCCTCTCCTCCTCCTGCCTGAGGCTCTCCCACTCGGCCTCCTGCCAGGATCAGGAGAGCAAACCAGTAGCTTCATCACATCCTGCCATCCTTGTTCCCTGGGCTTGCATGCTGTGAGCAGCCAGCCATGCAGTCACACGGGAAAGTCAGCACGTGCATACTACTTCCAATTGCGGCACAACGAGTGGCAGACAGGTGCTTTTGTGCAGTAAGCGCACCGATGGCCCCGTGTTGGACACGAGGGCGAAGGGCATGAGGCGGGTGGAGTCGCCCCGCCGCACATTGAGCCACTTGTTGGTGCGCTGCCCCTTCTTCCTGCCAAACTGGTATGGGTTCTCCCACCGCCGACCAGACGCGTCCCTGCGCACCAAGCAGGCACATGTCCAGTTTCACGGGCTGCTGGCATGCAGGAGGGCATCAACACTCAAAACGCTGGGAACGGAATGATGGCATGGTCAGGAGCAGGCAGGCGGTGGGTACCTCACGCGCGGCGCGACATGCGTTTGGACTTCGACCACCTGATCAGCAAGACCAGGGTGAGATGCGGGGATGTGGCAACGTCTCTATGTGGACATAAAGCAGTCGATGGCACTATATGCTACGGTCACTTCTGGCGTCATGCCACCACCTGGTGTGCTTTGGCCAGCAACCCCACCTGAGCAAGCATGTAAACCTTGCTGTTGGTGCCGCTGCTGCTGGTGCGCTCGCCCAGAGACAGCCGCACCAGGCAGCCCGGCAGCACACGCTCCAGGAAGGGCTTGTCCACCCAGTCCTCCAGCCGGTGCCGCCGCACGGTGACGCCCGGAATATCCTCGTATGCGGCCTCCTCCAGTGCATCCTCCTGAATGCCACATCGGGAGACTTGTTACGATTGGCTTCCGACTAGTAGCTGCAGACTGCTCACATATGGCAGGCGCTGTAGCTGGCAATCGCTTGCAGACGTTTGCAATTTGCCAGCAAACGAACGACGCGCCTGGGATGGATTTACAGCGCATACAACGCGCCAACGATACATCCATTGCCAAGGTGCAGGGTTATAAAGCTCACATCGTCGTGGTCCCGCTGTCGCTCGTCCGCCTCGGCCTCATCCTCATCTGACTCGGCAAGGCCGGGGCTGCGCTCCAGGGCCGCCGCGGCGTCCTCATCACTGGCTGATGCTGAAGGCACGGCCCCTGCAATGTCCGCAGAAGCAACTTGGCCTGCAGGCCATCGCAAAAAGGAAAGCCCCTGCAATGTGCATCCAGGATCTGAACGAAGGCAGCCAGCACATGGTCCAGCATGTACCTGCACCCCCGTGGCGGCGGCCAGCGGCGCCCTCATCGCCGCTGACATCTGGCGACTCACCCTCCCAGTCCTGGTCCTGTCGCACCCTGCAACACAGCATCGGCGTCAGCAGGTCTGCTGCATCCAGGCAACAAGGGCAAGCTAGCATGCAGGAGTTGGCAGATGAACATGCATACGCTTGACATGGCCGGATTGCACCGCTGTGACGAGCACAACCGCACCTTCGGGGCTGGGCTTTGCGCGCACGGGCCGCCTTGAGCTGATCCATGGCAGACGCCTTTGCCACATTGTCTGGCTTCTTGGCTCGCGTCGACGCCCGAGGCGCTGGCCGAGCCTGCAGCTTGTCAGCACCGGCGCTGTCAGCTGCTTGCCACCCAGGGCGCACGCACAGGTGCTGAGCTGGTCCACACAAGGCCCAGGTGCAGGGGCGAAAGACATGATAGCAGCAGTCCAGCTGAACCGCCATTTCAAACACTGTAGAAGCCGAACAGGCCTGACTGAGATGTGCATCACGCCTTGCTCTCGACTGCAGCCATACAATACAGCTTGCACAGGCAAGAGCCAGTCTGACCTTGCGAGTGGGCTCTCGTTGGCTGCGCTCCATTTGCCGCTGCTTCTGCAGCAGCTGCCGCCGCTGCATGAGGTCATCGCGCCGCTCCGCACGCTCCGCCAGCTCCATCTCACGTTCCAACTCGTTCATCGCCCCCAGCCGTGCCCTGCAGTGTGTGAAGGCCGATCAGCACCTGCTGGATTGTCAAAACCGCAGTCGTTGTGCCAGCATGGCTTGAAGCTGCACGACTGCGGGCCTGCACTGGTGGCTGGCTGTGACAGCATGATCCACCGACCGTGCTATGCAGCAACGCTGCTCCACGAGTGTGCACCTGTCATCGTCATCGCCCATCAGGTCGCTGCCGTATCCGTCGTCGAAGGCGTCGAGGTCATCCTCCACCTCGCCCTCCTCGTTCTCGGACGCTGCCGCCACCGCCCGCCGCTTTTTTGCTGCAGGCCCAACGCCACCTCGCCGGGCGGCGCCGTCCCAGTCATCTCCAGAGTCGTCCAGCGCCTGTGCGCAATGCAGGCCAAGGTGGCAGGCATGCACAAAGTCCTCAACCAGGGTTGTGACACAGGCGGCAGCTGCACCTGTGATGTGCAATGTGCCCTCACATGCCCGTCGGTCTGAAGTACTGCACGCTGCACATCGTGGCTTCTTCTGAGCAGACCTTATGCCAGTTGCACATTGGCACTGGAGAGTTCACCTCTTCAGACGGTGAATCCTCTGACACTGACGCCCCAGCACGGCTGCGCTTGCCGCCAGCAGCACGGCCTCCAGCGACTTGCAGTAACTCCTTATTGAGATCATCGTCGTCGCTGCTCATGCTGATCTGCTTGACCGACCAGCAGTGCCGCAGCGGTACTACTGGTTGCGCCTGCCGCACACTGTCAACAAGCCTCCTCCACAGCTGCTCACTGAATTTAGCCTGTGGGGCTGATAAGTAGAGTGCAGGTCAGGATGGAGCTATGCATGAACGTGGAATCCAATCAGAACACATGCACAAATCACCCTCGATTGCCCCTGCCAGCGTGCTGCGAATCGTTAGCAACGTGTGAAAGTGCACGATGACAGTAACAAACGCCGCAATTGAAGGATGGCACGCTTGGAGCCAATACCAAATCACAACTCGTTTTCTGGTGCAACTTCGTTAGCACCCTGGACCCTGCTGCATCAGGTTCCGTTCCGACACTGGGCAGCGCGCACCAGAATTTGCGCAGAGATAGGTTCGCTGACAGCCTTCCGTCGAGTTCGTCATGGCATATTATGTCACGCAAGGTGCGCGCTGCGCCTCACGCTGGACTTCGACGATTTGCTAGATGGGCGACCACCACCCCGATAGCATAAATACAGAGCAGAGCTGCGCCGTTGCCCTGTTGGATGCATGTGCGGCATTCTGATTGCGCGTCATACTCTGTACGTGTGACCCTCTGGTGATATGTTTGCGCAGGGTGCCGTTACGCTTGTACCGATCCGTGCATAGGTGAGCTGCTCGGAAGGCTGTGCTGGCCTGCTGCAAAGTTTATGTCGAAGCGCTGTAAGTAAACCACATGTCTTCTGTACATGTGCAGCGTGCGGGAGGGGCTGCGCAAGCTGCTGTCGTGCATTCGATGCATCATGCGGCGCCGTCAGCAACTTTGTGTGCCCACGCGACAGGTGCAGTTGCTGTGCTTTGTGGCAACAAAGTCCACAGCACACATGGGATGAATTGTCAGCCCACAAGGCTGACGTCTGCACAGTCGCCGTGCAACGGCCGCTCCTTCTGGCCTTGACCTAATGTTGGGTGATTTGCCCTGATGCAGAGCATCGCCTGTGTTTCTGCTGTATACCATCGGGATGAACGTGGTCCCAGGCGCTTTTGCAGTCGCGGCGGCTGCAACACACTGGCGCAATGATTGTGACAAGAATCTGACTCTGTGGCTCATGGTCACCGCTGTCGTGTTCAATCTCTTCATGATTGGTGCGCGCTCCCAGCATCATTATGTGTGAACAGTCAGATGTCTGCTATTCGCTCGAGATGAGAATAAATGTTTTGCTCCGCTCCAAACATGTTTGCTTTGACACTGCAGCATTTGCCTGCCGTATACACACGCAGTACAATCAGCCAGGTAGCCTTGGGCAAGGGCGGCGGCCAAGGGACACCATTGACAGGTGACTGCAGATGCCCTTGTGGTTTACATGTCTGAGGAGGGAGTGCTTGCATGCAATATTTTTGGTGTCGTGTATGGTTGGCAAGGGTGTTGCGCTCTGCTGGCATGGTCCGCACAGCTTCTTGAAGCTGCCGCCTGATGCAGGTGTCTGCACATCTTCTGGTGGGAGCCACTGGTGGCGGCATACTTTGTGCTGGCCCCTGCTGCGCTGGCATGGAGTATCATGGGACTCACCTGGGCTGCCAAGTCGGCAGATGCCCGGCATATGGGCGAGTCCCTACACTGTGTGAGTGCTCGCAGGGATACTTGCATCAAGATGTTGCCTGAGGCAGAAAGGCTTGCTAAAGGACCCTACATCTGCTTGCTTAAGAATACAAGTCGTATTGCTGCGGTCACCCTGATGCCGATGTGCACTCCTGGTTGGTGCTGCAGTCCCGGGCGCTTATACACATGACACGGGTGTCAGCCATCATCATGATCATATACCTGGCACTATCGATGGCGGTTGGCTTCCTCAGCTGCTGCTGCTCCTGTATGGCTGGCGCACTTACAACCGGTGACGAAGAGAACGTGCGGTATGCTGCCTATCAGCAGGTGAGCCTTTACTGCTGCATGCGGCGTATGAACACTTCTGAATGTGCCTGGTTCCAAAGCAGAGCTGTATGGCTAGAATGCTGTGCATATGTCAGCCTCGGGCTCTGTGCTGAGAGTCTTTGTGAATTGTTGGGTTTGCAGGACGGCACGCCACCAACACTGCCACAAAGCAGCACCGGGCCGGGCGCTGCCGTCATTGGCAGCCTGTTCCACCCGCAGCAGCAGCTCAGGTGCGCCACTCGCACTTGGTAAGGCTGGGTGGACTACCCTCGGGGGCCTTGACATGACGAAAGCTGTTGTTCCAGGATCAAATACTTAAGTTCCATCGTACCTTTTTGTTGTCGTTGGTACCAGCTGTCCATTATTCATCTCCCTGCAGATGGGGTGCACAGCCATCTGCGCCAGAGTATGAGCCGCTTCCCGGCGGCAATGGCGGTGGCGATCGCCATGCCCAGCAGGGGCACCTGTTTGACACACAGCCGCCACCCTCGGGTGCCCAGCAGCAGCCGGATGATGCGCCGAGCGCACCAGCCATGGAGCGCCATGGCTTGCCGCCGCTCGTGCCAAAGCTCAATCTGCCCACCCGCAAGGAGCCGTAGAAGGAGCCGTGGAGTCAACCAATAATGCTCAGCTCAGGGGCGGTGTTGCAACACCATCTGCAAACATCCAGAAGCTTTGTGCAGCATTGTGGTGCACCTGTAGGAAATAGAAGGCGAGATCGGCATATCTCAGCTTCATTTCTGTCTGCTGACAGCGACATCGTGTTCCGCACTTCCTTGCAGCTGCCTGACAGAAGCTTGCACATACTTCAGCGTGGCTACGCTTGGCTGTCTGCCGCAGTCAAACGGAACGGACTGCAGGAAGGACCGAGCCCGACTATCTTACAAGAGGCAGTGGACAGTGAAATTGGATGTGTCGACTGCACTACTGCTGCTTGAACCTGAGCCCTGTATCCTGTCACCAGTCGGCAGCTAATGTACATGGGAGCACCTGGGCCAGCTGAACTCCTACACTCTATCACACACCCTTCACATCTCTGCAGCGGCTTGCTTCATGAGCTTCGCTGCATGCACCCGCCCCTCTGGAGTCAGCAATGTGTGCACTGCCGTCTCCACCAGCCTGCTCATTTCAAGCAACAGTGGAGCTTTTCAGCGTAGGACTTGAATCACGTTGAGCTCGGAAATGCTTTGACAACCCACCCTGCAGCTCGCAACAACAGCAAGATGGCTGGCAGTCATCCGTGCAAAACTAGCAAGACTGATTGATGCCGCACGCACTTGTAGATGACGACCACGAAGATGGACACGTACAACCCCAGTTTGATCATGCGCATCTTCTTCTCACGTCCTAGTTCTCTGAAGACCTCTGCAGTAACAAGTGTGCAAGCTCATGTTGCAATTGGATAGTGCTGGAAGCATGGAAGCATGGAAGCAAGGCACAGCAAACTCTCATTCGGTCATGGTTATCGCCTCCGAATACAGAGCAAAAGGAAGATGGACAGAGGGCTGAGTGCAGCACCTGTCACATCCACGCGGTGTTGCTGCAGAAACACCAGACGCACATTGAACGCGAGCACAACAAGCTGCAGGCCGCCAACCAGCCACCGGCCGCTGAACACCATCAGCGCCGTCAGCAGTGCTTGCAGCCCGAACTCTGGGTACTGCAGCAGCACAACAGTTTATCTGCATATGTGGATCTGCCAAGATTGATCAGCATCAGAAATTCAATACAGGTATGTAACATCATGGGTACGCACCACCCAGGCGTTGATGCTGTTGGTAGCATCGTGGGGGTTGATGAAATCGTTTTCTAGATCTGAGAGTTTGATCAGCTGCAGCGTTGAGAATCAAAGTTTGAGTTGCAACACTGCGGGGCCGCAGCTGATTTGTAACTGGCACCAAGTCCGGCACAGGTGCCCAGAGTGGTTCTGTCTGCTGGTCCCCCGGCTGCAGGTGCCCGATCGGTCGAGTTATGCAGCAGAGTCTGCCACTGCGAACTCTGACACCTAAGATACAGATATATATATCATCCTGGCACACTCACCGTGAACATGCAAATGCCCATGAGCGCTGCCTGCAGGATGAACCCTATAAAGTATAACAGCAGCAGCCATGACATGCTGAGCTGATATCACGCCGATCGCAGGCCTACTGTCTGCGTCTCTGCAGGTGTGTCAACAGCGCTCATCAATGGTGCCACTAGGAGTCAGTTCTGTCGCACGCGGGCGGTATACAAACAGGATGTGAGATTTAAAGCATACTGGAAAGTTATTGCACGATGCTTCGCATCACATATTCTGCCAATGCGCTTCGAATGCGGAGTTGCGTGCGCAGAGTAGGTTTGCTTCTGAGACAGTGACTCGGCCTGCCGCTGCTGCACCCTGGTCCATTTGCTCCCGGTCAGTTCTCCCCTTCCAGGTAGTTGGCAAACCTACATGCCTTTCAGACACAGCACAGGTGCACAGCAGCGCCCTTGTCGCGTGCCGTTGGGCAGCGCCAGAACTCCCTGCACCACTCGTGATCGATGTGGTTGCCTGACCGCCTGTTGCGGTCTGACTCCGCAGCGGCCGGCTTCGGCATGCCACCTCAACATTAACTCGCTTTGGTACGTCCACGACGACAACAGCCGGCGTGATTATGCAGGGCTCTTTGACGGCACGACACAGATAGGCGTTCGTTGCGTACCCACTGCCGCATCTCTAGAGTTTGCCCCATTGCGGCAAATTTGAGTGATGTCGGAGTGTCTGGTGAACAAAAGAAATTTGCAGCGATCCAGCAGGGCGTGAGACTGCACCAGCGCTCCTGCAACATGACGCTGTGGAGACAATCCTCTCCTGCTGCGCCCCTTTCTGAGTGCGTGATTGAGGTCAACCTTCAAGTTTCAAATCTGTGCACCATCCCGTGTGCACTTGTGCGATAGCAATCGTCATAGCCGCTTGCTGCTGGTATACTGACCACTCCTTTCGGTGTCCAATAGTTTCGAGTTTTTGGAGCGTGGCACTCTTAGCGCAGAGCAATACATGGACCGTGGAAAGCGATGTACTGAGCAACAGTTGGCCAGGTTGGCTCTATCTGAAGGTCTTGCCTGTCACACAGTTTCTAATGTTTGATGCATGCACCTCAAATTATGTTGCTGTTCGTTTGCTGATCAGCTTTGCACTGCTGTGCAGCCTGGAGAATAGCGCCGAATACAAGCAGTGGCAGCGTAATAAATCCCAGCGACGGTCATTGCTGGCCGACTTGTCTGAAAGCAAGTCGTCAAGGCCGGGGCTGCTGCGGCGGCACCGCGCCACGCTGCTTGGCGCTGCGTCCGCTGCGGCCTTTTTCCTCCTGCTGGCTGTCGTGCTGCCTGCTCACACACCCGGCATTGGCCCTGCGCGCCCAGGCAGCACAGGTGACCCAGCCGTGGCCCAGCAGCATGCAGCACAGCTGCAGCACGCCGTTGACGAGGCAGCGGATGCGAAGCGCCAGTCGCAGGACGTGACGCAGCAGCTGCAGAAGGCGCAGGCGGCTATGACACCAGCTGATGCGGCATCAGCATCGGAGACTGCACGCCTCCAGGATCTGCTGGCCTCCCACGACAGCGAACTGCAGGACTGGCGTCAGCAGGTGCAGGAGGCGAAAGCAGCCGTTACGCAGTACAGAGCAGAGTCAGAAGCAGCAGCGCACCGGCAAGCGGTTGGCGCTGACCGTGCCTCGGCTGAAGTTGCCCAAAAGCTTCGCGATGCTGCAGAGGCGCACAGCGTCGAGGTGCAGCGGCTGCAACAGCACATCGATGCAGAGCGGCGCAGCAAAGCAGCTGCGGAAGCCAAGGTGGCAGCAGCAGAGCGCTCAGCTGTCGCTTCAATAGCCCAGAAGGATGCAAGCAAGGACGGCAGCGTTGGCTCAAGCACGGCTGGGTTCATGTCCCCGGCTTGGGCGCTGCACCGGCTGATGGCTCAGGTGCTCAATACGGACCATTTACGCAGGTGTACCTATCCAGCCATGTCAGTAACTACCATCAATGCGCACTACACGCCGCAGAAGCGATCACACTGCAATGTATGATCGCAGGGCCGAGTTGTCTCGCGGCACCTGCACGCGCTGCCGATGCACCTGCGTCTGGCTGAGGCGCTGGCTGCTGCTATTGCAGCGTACCTGCTGCTGTTCCTGCTGCCCTGGCAATGGTTGCTGGGGAGCGATGCAGAGGTAACAGCTCAGCTGTCTTGAGAAGGCTGGCCAGCTGCATGGTTTTTGCTCTGGTGCAGGACTCTTGGAACATACAAGGTTTAAGTGCTCCATGTGCTGCGTTGCTGGCCCAACCTCAACCTGCACAGACGAGGCAGCAGGCAATGTTGGCAGCCTTGCTCCTGCAGGACCCCGGCATTGCACAGCTGCGTGCAGAGGTGGATGGCCTGCGCACCAGCCTGCAGGAGGCAGATGACCGCCTGGCTGCCGCCAACCGCGTGATCTCCTCCTACAAGGTGACACATCACACGGGGCTGTCCGCATCTGCGGCTGCCAGTGAAGCGGTAGCAGCGTGCAGCAGCCGCACAGTCCTACAATTGTAGCATGGCGACACCTGGCAGCAGTTATCCCTGATGGTATGTCGTTGTTCAATGTCGCTCAGGAAGAAGTCGGGGTTGATGGGGCGGCAGGGCTGCAGGCTGAGGTCGACACCCTCCACCAGCGGCTTCACGAGGTTGCAGACCGAGAGGCAGAGCTGCTTGAGCAGGTGGCTCTGAGACTTCAAGGCAACCTCAGGACTTGGCTTGCCTGCGTGCACAGTCTCCAAGCTGCTGACCATGTGGAGGTCAGTTTTACGGCTCGCACTTTTTCGGACGGAGCTTTGCAACTTGACCACCAGCCTGCTTGCTGTCATGCAGCTTGCCGCCGCTGAGGCCGCGGCAGCGCAGGCACGACACCAGGCCAACGTCGCGGCTGAAGACGCCGAGCACTTGCGCGCTGCGCTCTCTGCTCAGGTCCAACCTGTGCTTCCATTCCTTGGCATAGCATGAGGTGCGTGACTTCCACAGCGCAGTGACTTGTAGCCTGTGTATGCATGGCATATTTATTCCTGTCACAGGCTGCCCAGCACATGGAGTCAACGGTTGCCGAGGATGCCAATGGGACAAAGAATGAAGGCCTGCAGCAGAGCGTCCAGGACTTGCAGGCGCAGCTGCAGGTGCGGCAAGATCATGAGCCCGATAGTGCTGAGCAGCGCTGTCAGTTTGACGTGCGGCACTAACATCAGTTGTAGAAACCTTCTGGTGCACCATCACCTGAGCGCCTTCTGCTCATGTGTTATATAGCCTCACAGTAGATGGTCAGTTGAGGTGATATTTTAGGATGTGCAGCCCAGGCGAGATGGTCACTAGAAGCCAAGCACAGTACAACATGATGTGCAACCATTACACATCTGACACCTTGAACTTGCTGCACTGGCATGCATAGGAGGCCAGAGGTGCTGTGGACGCTGCAAATGACACAGCCGAGGCGGCAGTAGCGCAGCGAGACGAGCGTGAGGAGTTGGCCAGCGATAAGGCCACCCTGGGGCGCCATCTGGATGCCGCCAACGCACGCCTCGCAGCAGCCAACCCACCCCAGCAGCGTGGCAGCCCCTCCAAGTGCGTCAATGCGCACTTTCCTCATTGGCACATGCTTGCACCTTCTTGAATGTTTTCTTTATTAATACAGTCAATCTTCGTCTTCATACAATCTAAAAGTAGGTGCTTACACTTCCTTCGGGATGTGCATGCTATAGTTGCTTGCATATTGACTCCATAGCACCGTCCATGTGCAGGCGTGCGCTGGCACACCAACACAGTGGGCATCTGCGCTCGCTGTGGAGCCGTGCAAACTCTGTCGACTCCCAGGTCCGACCCCGGTTCGACTCGCAGCAGTCTTCTTTCCATTAGCCTGCAGTTGCCAATGGTGCCAGCCTTGACGCTACAATGATCAGTGCAAGCGGAAACTGCAGATAATGTTGCTGAGACATCCGTTCCTTCTGCACATCAGGCTGTTGATGATGTGGCGCCTACAACAGATGATGCTGCCAGCCAGCAGCTTGCGTCGGCAATGTCAGAGATGATGCAGCTTCGAGCGCAACTTGCAGATGCTGAGAGCGCAATTGTAGCTGCAGACAAGGTGCCCAAACTGATTGACGCCCTGCACGGGCAGCCATGCAGCCATCCGTTGAGTGCAGCGCCTCCTGATGTACCTGCTACAGAAGCAGGAACACAGGTAATCCAAATACAGTCACTGTGTGCATTGTGCAACGGTCAACCTCATGCACCAGGCCAGGGAAGTGGCGGAGGCAGCGGCGGAGTCTACAGCTGGCCAATTGGCGGCAGCGGACCGGGAGGCCGCGCTGCTGGAGGATCAGCTGGAGCAGGTCACACACTCGCTGTCGCAGGCGCAGCGCAGCAAACACCAGATGGAGACCAGGATCCGCCAATATGAGCAGGTGTGCATCCTCCAGAACCTTGGCAATCTCTGGCACACAGCTGGCCTGCACAAAGACGAGCTTGCCCTCGCGCTGCACCCGCCAGCAGGAGGTGGCCCCAACACTCCAGGTTTGGCCTTACAACCCTCCTCCCTCGAACGTTGCAGCTACAGTTGGCCTGGTCTCCTCCACCTTCTTCCGAGGTGAGTGGCTCCTCCTGCTGCTGAGCCGTCTGTCCTCTGGGTTCCCTGCAGGACAAGGGCTCCACGGATGTGTTGCTGGCACGCTTGCGTCGGCAGGCAGACGCCATCATGTCTGATCTGAAGCCGCCTCAGCGCAGCGTTCGGCAGGCCAGCCTGCCGGAACCCCTGGGGCAGAGCACTATGCAGCAGCAGCCGACGCAAGCAAATCTGCAGCCGCTGCCGATTGCGAAACCCCGCAGCGGCCCTGTGCAAGCTGAGCCGCCTGCCTCGCCGACCATCCTGTCACGGGCGGCAGCCACTGCCGCAGCTCCTGCCACAGTGCCCGCGGCTGCAGTGCCAAGCAGCACTGCCCTAGATAGCCCCACTGCATCAGGCAGCCATGCCTCAGTTGCAGATACCATCCCAGAAACTGACGCTTGCACGCTCTGGATTTCCCAGCTGCGTGAGGACCCCCCTGTGGCAGGGTCCAGCAGGCAGGCAGCAGATTAGCCGGCAACGTCTCATGCATGCTCTTGTTTGTGACCTGAAATTGTCACCAGAAAGTGTGACCAGAATATAGGAAATGGCGGGGTGAAAATTTGCATGCACATCTGCAGACAGACTGCCAGTGTTGCTAAGACACAGGCACCTCAGATGTGAACACAGCTGTGTGCCATGTGTGCAGCGGCTGGACAAGCTGAGCATGCTGCTGGAGCAGGCCGAGGAGGCCAAGGGCGTGGCTGAGGACGATGCTGCAGCTTCACGTGCCGCTGTGGCAGAGGCGCACGCAGCTGCCCAGCGCCTGCTGAGCGCACAGGTGAGTTGCCCCTGCAACCTGGAGATTGTCCCCAGTATCAGCATAGGTATCGGAAGCTGCTGAGGATGAACGCAAGTGCTCATCAGCACATGATGTCCCAACAGACTGTATTATGTGGCAGGAAGCAGCCGATGCGGCCGCCAGGCAGATGGTGGCCTCGGAGGCCGAGGCGGTGTGGACTGCTGCTGCCGCCCGGCTGCAGGCGGCAACTGCAACAGAGAACGGCCTGGTGGGAGGGAATGAAGTGCTGCCCCTCACCTGTGCACCGCAGCATCTGCGCCGTAGTGCTCCTCGTACAGAAGACTGGCGTGCTGCCAATTCTCGGAGGCAGTTGCTCGGAGGTGACTGCATGCTGACACAACATTGCTACATGCGGTGCAGGCGCATGCAACGGAGGAGCCTCTAGGGGCCGATGCGCTGACGCCAGCAGCGCGTGATATCCTGCAGGCCTCAACGCATGCCACAACTGAGCAGGGTGCCAAACTGTACGACCTGCAGGTATTGTGGGCACTCGCAATGATGCTCGCAAGGGTTTCAGCAGGGAGTAGAAAGCAACGCACTACCGTGCATGTCTGTGTGTGGCTGCTGGCAGCAAGGAGGGGTGTGCAACCGTGCATTCTCCTGCCTGAATGGGATTCTGCCAACTGCATTGCAGGAGCAACTGGAGGCTGCAAAGGATCAGCTGGCCCACTTGCCCAACACCTCAGGAGCATTGCCCGCCGCACAACCCGCCTTTTTTAGGCAGGGCGTCGCCAGGCCCACTAGCAGCACAGGCATGGCGGCGCCAACACCAGACAGTCATGCAGCAGACTGCAGCAGCAGTGGCCGCTTGCCGACTGCGGCTCTGGCTGGGCTGCAGCGCAGCTTTGGCAGAGAAGTCTCTGCTGGCGCACTGTCGATGGGCGCGGGTTCCAGCACCAGTGGCCATCTGGACTTCAGTGCAGGCCGCCGACAGTCCATTGATGCACAGGTGAGATGTGTCTGTTGTACAAGGGACCAACCCACTGTAACATATCTGCCAGTGCTGAGCTCTGCAGTGTTGAATCACCAAATGGCAGTCCTGAAGCACGAATCCAGGTTGCGTGTCGCTGTTCAGCTGCGCTTCATGTTGATCCAGTTGACGTGGAGATGAATGCAAGGATTGGATTGTTGATTGACTAGAGTGGGCTGGGCCGCCGGCGCAGCATCGATTCGCAGCGCTCGCAGCAGCACCTGCGGGTGGCGCAGTACCTCAGCGGCAAGGTCGGCCGCCTCGCGCACCTGCTCAGCGGTGCGCAGGCAGATTGTTCCCCAAGGTCACAGCCTTGCAACTCTGCTCGGCTGCAGCACAAGTCGAGCAGCTGCGGGTTACCCCAACGACAATGTCGTGGGTCCTGCAAAACACTGATCTGGTGTTGCTTGTTGCTGGCTGCATAGGCGAGGGCGCTGACCTGGCTTCGGAAGCCGAGCGTGCTCTGCAGTTGGACGCACCTGACGTGCCCTTCGGGCGCATTGCCTCAGAAGCCTCTCAGGTTCGTACACAGTGGAGCGCATCACTCGGCAGGATCTGACTTGTGGCAAGCACTCGCAAAGCAGCAAATGGACAGCAAACCCTCAGGCTGAAGCAGCGCATGTGCTGATGGTGATTGCGTGTCTGCAGGACGATGGCATGTCTCCAGATGCCGAGGACCGCATGCGTGGCTGGCTGGACCGCGCCGCGACCCGCATGTCAGAGATTGGCGCGCTGCTGTCGGATGATGTGGCGTCCACCGCAGGAGACAGCCCCTTGATGCCGCTGCAGCCGCGCACTTCGTCTGATGGCCTGCTCTCGCTGCTGCCGGCTGCAGCGGCTGCCGCCGTGGAGCCTCCTGGCAGCAACGCACTTTTCCTGCCTGCGGCCAGCGTCAGCCAGCCGGGCATCACGGCAGCGCAGAACACCCCCCTCGGGGTGGCGTTGACTGCAGCACCCGTCGCAGCATCTCCTGCAGCGCATCAGCTTTCTGCAGAGTCTAGTGCCTTCCATCGGGGACTCGAGCAAGCGGAGGCGGCAGCAGCTGAGTCACCCAGTATCAGCGTGCCCCAGGGCCTGCCCCAAGTCCAGCATCCTGCCGTTAGCCCTGACGCCAGCGCTGCGGACAGCATCACTTCTCCCCGCACCCCGCAGAGCCCTCCAATATCAGCAACACAGCAGGCACATGGCACCGAAGCAGCCGCCAAGCCATGGCTGCTGACACGCGCACCATCACGAGCACGATCAGTCGCATCTGCTTCAGCCATAGAACAGGATGGAGGGTCGACAGCAGGCACAGCCCCAGTTGCCGAGCGTGCGGCCAGCTCCCCAGCCACTGCATCGGTTGGTTCAGCACCATCACCCAGCTCACAGCGCCCGCTGACGCCCCTCGCGTCGGCTGCTCACGACTCGGCTTCGTCTGGCGCCTGGCTTGCTGCGCAGACTCCGCCATCGCACAAGGCAGCAGCTTCTGCTGCGGGGTCAGCCTCCGTCCCTGCACCGACATCGCCACCGCTTGCGACGTCACCTGAGGCAGCGGACACCCCTGCTGACGCCCCCGCAGCTATGGTGGACCCAGTGCAGCAGCCGCCCCAGGCAGTGGCGGCCCGTTCAGGCAGCACTGGGGACCCTGCACAGGCAGGGATGGCTGCAGCAAACCCAGCTGCTGCAAGGCCGGCTGAACATGCTGGCAACTGCGGGGACGATGGCACATCCCCACTGCAGCGCGGTGTGTCCTCATCAGCACTGGATCACGGAGCGCATGCAGACGAGCACAGCGATGGCAGCGAGGCTGGTGAGGAGGTGGACAGCTCAGAGGCGTTGCTGCAGCAGGTGCAAGTTGAACACCACTGCACTATATGTCTGATTGCACAGCTTGACGAGGTGTTTTTCCTAGTGCAAAACATGCTGGTGATAACACTATGGGACACATGTCAGAGGAAGAACCAATTCGCCCTCGATGCTGTCAATCAAATGTTATACTCATCCTTTGGCAGGTCTGGACAGACTTGGGCTATAGCAGCATGCAGCCGGCCGCAGCTCTATTGGCGGAAGTGGATGCGGCTGCGGGCGCTGCCGCAGGGTCGCCCGCCTCAGATACACACCGTTTGCGGACGTTGCAAACAGCCGCCGAGGATGCCTGCCTGTGAGTCTCTGACTTTGCTGCCTCGAGCCCTTCTCTTGCAGCACCAGACTGCGTGTCAAAGTCCAAGCTTGTCGCAGCACATGTGCTGTTTTACATTGGGTGTGGATGAGGGGGCCGTGCATTGGTGACCATGCAGCGGCGCTGCAGAGCTGGATGGCCGTGTGCTGTCAGTTGCACGGCGCAAGCTGCGGTTGAACGCATCGCTGCGGGCGCTGGAGGCCGCTGCAGATGCTGCTCGCAAGCAGGAGGCGGCTGGCGACGCCCGTACTGCATCTCGGGACGCGGCCAAGCGCATCGAGGCAATGCACCGGCTGCTGGCCGAGACGCAGGTGCCTCTTGCGTGCTCATTGTTTGATGCATTCCTGATGTAGACATGCAGTGATCCGATCCCCTAGAATGCTGAGTGGGCTCTGTGGCTGTGTCATGCTACAACTCATCATAAGGCGTGACCCGAGGCTGCCAATGCTGGGCCCCCCGCAGGTGGACCTGGAGCAGCACGTCGCAGCCAGGTGGCGGGCCCAGGGCGCCTTCTCCTCAGCGCAGGCCGGCCTGGCTGCCGCCACGACGGGCAAGCCCACTTCCACAAACTCGCCCTCAGCGCAAGCAGCTCGGCAGGACCAGCAGCTGCAGCAGCCACAGCGTTCGCCTTCCCAGGCTTCCAGGCTCCAGTCGCCCTCGCCTGGCGGGGCGGGGAGCGGCGGCATCCTGCAGCAGCTAGGTCAGCTGTGCCCTGCTGTAATGTTGAGATGTGTGCAGCCTGAAGTGTCTCACCGACTCATTGCTGTTGT
Source organism: Diplosphaera chodatii (assembly GCA_032358165.1). Taxonomy (NCBI): domain Eukaryota; kingdom Viridiplantae; phylum Chlorophyta; class Trebouxiophyceae; order Prasiolales; family Stichococcaceae; genus Diplosphaera; species Diplosphaera chodatii. The sequence continues at coordinate 1,344,643 of JAALGY010000019.1, forward strand.
GCAGTGCGGTGTGATGCTGCAGTCTGACATCTCCTATGATTGTGCAGGTGTGGTACAGACACCGTCACGATTCAGCAGCAGTGCAGCTGGAAGCATTTCCAATGGCGGCGGCCTCATCAGCCCTGCTGCATCGGGGTCCCGCACGCCCAGAGGTGAGGTTCATCTGCTCATGTAACACGCAGTGCATCGCTGACCGTGAACTCTATCGTACCTTGGCATTATACGATGGCACATGCCTGTCACCTGAATGGGTGTCATGCAAGCCCGCATGTCTCGACAACATGACCACCTGCATAGTGCCAATGAACAGCAGTGTGGCCTGCTAAGTCTCCATTGAGTTGTAAGTGTTTGAAAGGCATTCCCTGGTGCAGGCACTGTTTTAGGGCTGGGTTTGAGCAGCCCCATCAGGAGCATGGCAGATCTGGCGGCAAGTGGTGCTGCAGGGCTTGGGACTGGCGTGGTCGCACAAACCAGCGCTGCAGCAGCGCCGCCGCCGCTCAGCCCCGAGATGTCCACAGCCAGCACCCTCAGTCCTTTTGCAGCCAGTCTGGTGAATTCCTGTTGACTGTAAAGCATATGGCCTCAATGCTGCACAGTTGCAACACCCCTCGCCCCGTGTGCATGTCAAGGGTTTGCCATGCGCGTGCAATGCCCATGAAAGTGCCGACGCTGATATGTTCATGCTAGACTAGCGTGCAACAGTCAGGTAACAACTGCAAACCGTGATGTGGGGATGGTGCTCAGGCTGCTGCAGCGGACGACACAACCTTCAGCCTCGGCAGCACAAATGGCAGTGAATCCGGCGACTCGCACAGCCTGCCGCTGGTTGAGCCGTAGCCGTCGCCGCACTACGAGCTGCAGCCGCCATCAGCGCAGATGCTCCACGCTAGTTGAGTCGAATGCACCTGCAAATCCGTCATGATTTGCTTTGGTTTCGAGTTGGTTTCGAACGTTGGTCCGTCTGCCACCTCGAATTGAGTGGTGCACGCCTCTGCCCCATTCACAGCTGTCGGCTATGTAGTCAGAACAGCAGGGTCCGCTTTGGCGATGAGCATATGCAGGACGTGATGGTCTTGACAGCAGATTAGTCAATCACATTAAACCCATCATACCAGTTACGTATTGGCGACAGATCAAGTTCACGGGTAGGAGCCATCTCATCTCCACGCATTGTTCTGTCACATTTCACGTTGGGGTCTTCATCAGCGACTGTTGTATGACACTGCGTGGATGGCACGAGGTTATGACTGCAACATGTGACTACCCCTCAGCTTCGTCATTATGTAGATCGTGCACCGCACGGTGAATTCAGTGCAGAAGTCCACAGGTTGAGTGGATAGCAATTGCCCTTGCCACAAAGTCGCTCAGACCCTTTCTCAACTCACACTGCTGGCCTGTGTGCCTTTTGCAGCCCTGCATCTCTGCTAGGTGCTGGGTGGCCTGTCCGAGCCTTCGGATTCGGTGGCCAGGGCCGCTGCACAGGCTGGCGGGTTGACTGGCACGGCCAGCAGGTGCTCCGCCTTGGCAGCCTTTGCCACAGCTACCAGTGAGAGAGCCGTTGGACCGCTTCCCCGGGGCTGTGCCCAGCAACTCGGCCGAAGCCAAAGCCTTATATGGGGCCTGACGAGCACCGGCAGCCGCTCTCGTCGCAGCAGGCTGCGCATGCAGACTCAGTTCGGCTCAACGGCGATCCAGACGCCACGGCGTACAGGCGGGAGACGGCGCAGGAGCTGAATAATGAGCTGGCGCAGGACCTTCAGAATGCCGCGGCAGCGGGCAAGTCCCCTTCAGCCGTGTCCCCTGCCACGCCGCCCGAGCAGGACGGCCTGGCTGCAGAGGAGACCAGCCACTTCCCCGAAGGCTGGTGAGCGCCCTCAGCATGCTTGAGCTGCACCATCGACTGCTGTGCGGTTTGACTATGCGTCATGCTGACTAGCAGACCGCCCAGCTGCAGCCATCTGCTGTTACTGTGAGCATGGGTGAGTAACCTGCTGCATGGCGTTGCAGCCACTTCCCGCGGCTGTCCTGCATGACGAGGCGCAAGGAGATGGCAGCGGCAGAGGCGGCCACGGAGACGCATCAGCGGCACCCCTCCACAGTCTCAGACACCTGGTCCAATTTCGCAGGCAGCCCCAAGCACACGAACATCCTGAAGGTGCCGTTGCTGCAGTCATGTAGCCCGTGCTGCCTGACTTCTGGCCTGCTATGCTCACTCCCGGCACAGCATCTTCTGCACGAGACTCAACTTGGCTGCTGCTCAGCAGCGCCCACACCTGCTGCCCTGCAGGAGGACCTGGCGATGCAGTCGCTGACCATCCCCCGCGGCGGGATTGCGCAGCGCGTGCGAGAGCACATTCAGCAGTCTGAGGTCGGGCACTTCATTTGAGCTCATCACATGTGCGGCGCCGCAACCCTGTTGCAGGCATCACACAGGTTGAGAAGCACAGAGTGGTCGCTCTGGTGTGCAAGTGCACTGTCTGCCTCTGCAGACGCCCATCATCACCGGCCTCAATCTGAGGGATGCAGCCGACACATCGCCAGACACCATCAAGCCTGGCTTGATTTTCCGGTCCAGCCAGGTCTTCAGGTACGTGCCAAGCTGCATGCCAAGCAACAATACAGAGTGTTCATGCTGCACACTGAGTGGCTGCAGAAGAGCAGCAGTCCCACAGATGCCAACCCTTCGGTTCACTGTTGGCGTGTCTCAGTGGCATGTGCACCTGTGTGACTTTTGAGCTCATCCCTTGCTCCCCAGGGAAGAGGAGTTGGCGGACTTGCGGCTGACGTCAGCGTTGGACTTGCGTGAGGAGCCGCACGCCTGCCGCAAGGCCGCCGAAAAATCAGTGACCACAGGCATTGCCGTCGCCCCTCTGGAGCTGCTGCCGGTAGGCACCACCTCCAGATTTGAGGACTTGCTTTGATGTAGTTGTGCTTTGAGGTCAGCAGCTGCCATATGCAGGCCAGAGGGTAGGCAGGCCTACCGCATGGAAAGCGGCTTTTGGGATCGTTTGTATCTTCAACCCTCGCGCTGCATCTGCGTCCTGCAGGACCGGCTGAAGCTGCACGTGCACCGCAGCCTGCCAGTCGCCTGCAGCAAATGTTCGGGCACCGAGGTGTCCACCAGCGGCTGCCCCAACCTGTACCACTACAGCCTGCAGGTCTTCCACGGTGCGACGTCCATCCGCTCCTGCCCAGCTCGCCTGCCTACATGTAGTCCTTCCCTGCTCTTTCAACGGCTGCTATGTGCCCTGTGCGCCTTGAGGTGTGGACGCTGCAATGCTTATTGCTGGACTGTCCGTGCAGTGGACCTGCTGCCCAGCCGCCTGAAGTTTCAGATCTTTGTGGACATGCCCTGGCGCATCCGGCTGGCCACCATCGCAGCACCACTGAAGGTGTGGTATAGAGAGGGCTGAGCCAGGAGTCTGGCCATGGCTTGCTCTCTTCGTGGCAACACTGCAAGCCTCCAGCACATGCAGCAGTAATTGCTGACGCATTTCGGTCCTGGTCTCGAGGCCTCGTTGCTGTTTTGCTCAGGGCAAGTCGCCGCAGCAGGTGATGACGCCGGCGGTGGCTGACCCCTCAAAGCTGGGCTACCTCAAGCTCTACAAGATGATGCTGGATATGGTACGCCTCCCTCGCTGTCGTGCTCAGCGGCGAGTGTCCAGCCCTGCAATTGTAGTGACTGCTGCACTGTGACGACTTGCCGACGGCTTTGGTGTGGCCTGCGCTCCAGTCCATGCGGCAGATTGCACGGGCGCTGCGGGTGTTTGCATACCCGGAAAACCTGCCCATCATGGTCCACTGCATCCACGGTGAGATCCGAGGCTGCACGCTCCGTGTCGAGTCCCGCCTGTGCCTGATGGCGCTTGGCAGCAGCAGCTGGCTCACACATGCCCCGCTGCTGCACCTGGTCGGGTGCCTGGCGTCCACCGTTTGCTTATTTGCACCTGCAGGCAAGGACCGAACGGGCCTGATCGTCGCGCTGCTGCTGCTGACGCTGGGCGTGCCCGAGGAGGTGGTCGTCCTGGACTACGCCAAGTCCGAGGTCGAGCTCAAGGTGTGCTGGCTGTCTGGCTGGCTAGCTAGCTTGCTGTCAACGTTGGCACTAACCTTCTAGCACGCCGACAAGTGGTGGCGGCGCCAGCAGAGCCGCACGCATGCTCGATATCTCAGCCTCAGATATGTCAGCCAGGCCGGTGGAGCCAGAGAGCTGACATGTGTGCCAGTGCCAGCCTGACGACTCCTGCGCTGCTTGTGCGGGCAGGGCGGGCGGGACAAGGGCAAGGTGAAGGGGCAGCTGCACGACTGGCTGGTGACGGACGACGTGGTGGCCAGCTCCGCGCAGACCATGGAGGACACCCTGCGCTACCTGGACTCCCGCTACGGCGGTATGTGCCGAGCCTCCATCCACACCCAGAAGTGGTTTTTGTCTGCGTTCGCCAGGCTGGTTCGGCTCCCAATGCACGGCAGGCCCCAACAAGGCTCTGAGTGCCAGACTGGACAACCTGTGAGTTGCCCAAGGTGATGGTCGCACTGGTGTCGTCTGCAGGCATCAGGCGGTACCTGCGCATCATTGGCATCACGCGCGGCGAGGTGCACGCGATCCGCAAGAACCTGCTGCAGCCGCGGCACACGGACGACAACGGGGACGCGCTGTCGGCCGACGTGCTGTCCACGTTCTCCATGGGCTCCGACATGGGCGGCGACGTGAGCCCGCTGTCGGAGACAGCACGCTCCCCTGAACCGAGGCGGAAGCATCGGCGATAGGGTCTGCTGGCCTTGCCTTGGCTGAGCCGCCCCTGCTGTGGTTCAAAGCGCCACAGCACAGCCCACCAGCAGCAGCCCACTCTCTGGCAGTGTGTTGGCACCTGGCATTGAGGAAGACCAGTCCTCTGAGAGAGGCAATCCTGAGATTTGTTCCTGCCGCTGTCGTCGAAGAACAGCTTCGAAGCAGGTTCGCCTCCATGCAGAGCGCCCCTGCGCCCAGGGACCAGCCAGCCAGCTGCTGCCGCCGCTTTTGGCGTGGCTGCGGGTGTCTGCCGAGGGCATTCAGCACCGCAACAGCTGGCTTTGAACACTTCCTGTGGCCGTCGGCCACAGGCCGTCAAAGTGCCAGGCCTTTACCTCCAGCCACTGCCGCCGCCAAGCGGCGTTGATGTGGCGACAGATTTTGTTACGGTAGATCGCCTCGGACTGCCATGTGCTGTCAAGAACAACGGCTGACAGTGTTGCATGCGCATTCAACCTTGCTGCAGGAGACCGCATGAGACCTGGTCTGGTTTCCTATCTGCTCTTTGGTGAGGCAGTGGTCGAGTGGTGTCGAGTCTTGCCTTGTGTGCGTTCAGCCAACATACCGTACTGTACTGTTACACAGTGTAACACGTCTCTGTTCGATGTAGCAATGCCATAATGACCGAGACTCCAATGTTGACTGGGAACCGACTTGCACATCTGACACCTAGCTAGGCCCTGTAAATAGCGAAGGTCTCCGGCTCAGCAGAAGCTCGTATGGGGTTGCCGAGGGTTGCCGAATGAGGATTGTGATGACGACGTATGCTTAGCGTCAAGGCGGTTACATCACTGCAGAAGAAACTGTTGCGTGTGGTGGCCAACTGCCAGCCCAGTGGTCAGGAGACCAAACACTAGGAACGGCTGTGCGCTGGCCTGTACCGCACATAGATGAGGGTTGACGAAGCATCTACACTGTTGACAGTGCACAGTATGAACATGCCACAACCTTGAAACGTTGTTGGTGGTGGCTCACCTGGTACTTGACATCGTTCTTGACCGGGTCTGGCAGGAAGTACTTCAGCTGAAGGGCGATCTGCAGGGCATGCCATCTGAGTGTGTCAACACAAATGCAGCCGTCCAGGGCCCGTTCACATTTCAAGGCTGACTGATCTGCAACAGCGCAACGTGCATGAGGCACACATAGGGATACAGCATGAGCCTCTGAGGACACTCAAGTGACTGCGCTTGTGCTGACCTGCGGGAGTGTGAGGCCCAGCAGCACAGCCGCATAAGTGGGCTCGTGCAGGCCTGCCCACAGGTAGGCGGCCACGCTGAGCTGCGTCACATCGATGGTCGCGGCGCAGATGTACTTGGCGCCGTCGATGCCAAATGCCACTGGCAATGAGTTCATGCCCAGCTCCCTGCAGACCGCATGCCGCTCACATCACATGAGCAGAAAGCAGCACGGCACGGTTGGGGACATCGGACATGGAGGATGCAAAGGCACGTGTCTGCTGTTTGTGAGGCCCGAGACAGGCGACGTCACAATCTGCACGCATTTGTTGTGCCCGAAGCACCCCACCTGTCGCCCTCGATGGACTTGAAGTCGTTGACGATGGCGATGCCCAGCCCCGCCAGCGAGTACAGCACCGTCAGCACCGTCACATCCCACCGCAGCTCCCCGAACAACGCCTGCGCCCAGCAGTGTCGCCATTGGCATCATTTCCGAGACCCAATGCATATGCACTACAGGCCTGTTGCACATGTGCCACCTCCTCGTATGCGATCCGCCCAGGTGCAATGATGACATACACCAGGGGCGCCTAGCCGGTTGGGTGCACCTGTCCGGCGAGCCAGGGCAGCGCAATGTAGGAGGCGCCCAGCGCGTAGTTGCCCGCCCAGCCAGACTGCTTGAGCTTGAGGGGCGGCGCCGAGTAGATGTACGAAATGAAGGAACCAAACAATGCCAGATAGAACAGCGTCGGCGTCTCATGGCCCGCCCACCTGCTCATGCAAAGGCGTTGCTTGGTGCCCACAACACACGTCAGCCATGGCGCGAAGCAGGTGCCAGCTGTCACGGCAACTGCGTCAAAAAGTGTCAAGGATCGCTACAGGCACAGCTGCATTGCCGGGGCACCTGTCCAGGGTGTATGACACACCCAGGCCCGCCACCAGCAGCGTCATGAACTGCGCGATGACCTCCGGCTCGGAGATGGCCCCTGGGACAGCAGTACATGAACATCTGTATCATACCGGTATTGGCTATCATCAGCAGTCGCCACAAGGGCCCGGTGCAGACCCGAGGGGATGGGGCGATATGGCTCGTTGATAGCATCCAGCTCCCTGTCAAAGTAGTCGTTGATGGTCTGTGGAGGCGAAACACAAGGCTGATGAGTAGGTATGCTGTACATGCGGCTGACTGTTGTCTACCAGCTGCGCACTGCTGGATTAAGTGCACTTGCAGTTACTGCTGAAGCATGGCACCACATCATGAACTGGTAAGCGGTGGCTGCAGAGAGAGAGAGAGAATTGCACACCTGTGTGTAGCCGGTGAGGAGTGGCCCGCTCATGAACATGCACAGGAGTGACTTGCCCACATTGTCTGGCGTCCATGTGAACTGGCCACTGGCTGCGGCACCGCATAGCACGCCTGCAGGCACAAATTGAAGCGTACCCTCAGAACGCAGTCAAGCACTCCTTGTGTACACCTCATGCTGGCACGGGGACATGTTGGTGCCGCTCCTCACCCCAGATGAGCGGCACCCAGGTGACTGGCTTGGTGAGCTGCAGCCGGATCTTCCACTTGTCTGTCACTGCCTCCGCGCCTCGGATGCCAAGCACCTGCCAACGGCACCGTGGCGCTTGAATGTCAAGCACACTCTGGCCCTGCCAAGATCACCGGCCAACATGGCCGATGAGTCAACAGGCCGACTATGTGAAACGGCAGCAAGGTGCAAGAGCGTGCCGCGCATCAGTGTCTAACCTGCGCAAGGGCTGCCTTTACAAAGTTTGCGTCACCCCCGTCATCCGTCTCCGCTGCGCCTGTGGCCTTCTTCTCCTGCTGCGCTGCGCATGTGCGCAGCTGCGGGCCGCGAGCCACTGCAGCACAAGACGAACAGTAATCAGGATCTTATGCGGTCAACGCTGCATGCCCTGCTGCTGTCGTAACTGCCGCAAGCCTGGCGGTGATGGTTTTCGATTATGGCATGGCCCGCTGTCATGTGGTCTGTACTGCAACATATCATTTGGGTGCGTGCAGTGCTGCTGACGCACCTCAGAAAGCACGAGGAGCGCAAGCTGAGTATCATCAATGCCGCGGAGCATTTGCAGGTGTCGACACCTGGATCGTGATCACCAAGCAGCTACTCACCTGGTTGTTGATGCCCAGCTTTCCTGTAAGTCAATGCTGTGCTGTTACAAGTGCCCTTTAGGCTGGTGAGTTGCGTTCTGAGGATTGGCGCTGGTGCATGCCGAGCAGTCGGAACTATGCCCCGGCAGCCGCCGGCAGCGCACGCAGGCAACAACAGTGCACCCATGTTATGACTGTGCTAGCTATCTTGCAGCTTTGTAAAGGTGACGTTGTGCATGATATGGCTACTTGCGTACCTGGCAAGTCATGGTCATCGATCCTGATACGGTGGAAGCAGCAGCTGCTTCCTCATGAAGGTCTGCCTGCTTCCACATGGGCGTCAGGTGACGTGGCCGAGGCTTGAGGCGACCACACAGGTTCCCGTCGGAGCTCAGTACCACAATTGATTGTCGACCAGCGCAGCACAACAGCTTCCCTGCTTGACTACCGATAAGCGTATCATCTGACGCAACTTGTTGCACTAGAACACAGCAGACGTCAGCCATGCAGGCTCCCACGCTTGCTGCTGGCTCCACGGCCGTGCCGCTGAACCGGTCGGCACGCCGCTTTCAGGCTCGTCATGCAGACAAGCTGAAAGCCCGCGTGATGCGCGCGATGCCGCAGGCCACGCGGGGCAAGCACACGTTCACAAGCGCCAAGCAGCAGGTGCCGCTGATAAGCTTTGTCACCGTGGTCTGTGTCTCGGGCGCCCGGTGCCTGCAGTCGCCACATGACCGTAGCAAATGGTGCTGTCGTGCCGTTCATGCACATGTTCAGCGGCTACGCTGCTGGTTTCAGCCTCTGTCGCTAGGCAGAGTGTTGGTGATTGCTATGCATGCATGATGTGCAACTCTGTTCGTGCACTGCTGTCCACGACGTGCGAAAGCTGTTTCGCTGTCTTACCGTGGCTTCCGAGCCACTGTTGGCTGCTGCACCGTTGTCAACGCAGCAGATTGGCTATGTCTGTGTATGGCTGGAGTGGCCTTCCCTGAATATGCGCCACGCAGCGGACAGCAGGCACCCTACCGACTGACATGTCCCCAACTGTTGGTGTTTTACAGAGCGAGCAGCTGGCGCACCACATCGTGCAGCGGGTTCCTGCCGCCAGTGTGGCTGCCCTGTGCGCAGCGCTGGCTGCCGGCAGCCCTGCAGCAGCCGCAGACTTCTTCCAGCAGCCGCAGCAGCCCCAGTCCGGCGCCCCCACGCAGACGCAGCAGTCGGGCTCGCCGCAGACCATGGACTTCCAGGGCAGCAAGACTGAGAACGCGCCTGCGGTCAAGAGCGACTCGTCAGGCCTGCCGGAGGGCAACCAGTGGCGCTACTCTGAGTTCATCGAGGCAGTGCAGCGTGGCAAGGTTGAGCGCGTGCGCTTTGCCAAGGATGGCACACAGCTCCAGCTGACAGCAGTCGATGGTCGGCGCGCACTGGTGGTGCTGCCCAATGACCCCGACCTTGTGGACATCCTCGCCAAGAATGGCGTGGACATCTCAGTGTCTGAGGGCGAGCAGCAGCAGGGCAACTATGTGGCGTTGCTCGGCAACCTCCTCTTCCCTCTGATTGCCTTCGCGGGCCTGTTCTTCCTGTTCCGCGGCGCCGGCGGCCAAGGCGGCGCGGGGCAGGGTGGCGGTATGGGCGGCCCATTCGGCGGCATGGGTGGCCCAATGGAGTTTGGCAAGAACAAGTCCAAGTTCCAGGAGACGCCTGAGACTGGCATCAGCTTCGATGATGTTGCGGGCTGTGATGGCGCAAAGCTGGAGCTGACAGAGGTGGTGGACTTCCTCAAGTCACCCGACAAGTACACCAGCCTGGGCGCTAAGATTCCCAAGGGTTGCCTGCTGGTCGGCCCACCAGGCACGGGTAAGACACTGCTGGCCAAGGCCATTGCCGGCGAGGCGGGCGTGCCCTTCTTCTCGTGCGCTGCCTCCGAGTTCGTGGAGCTGTTTGTGGGCGTTGGTGCGTCGCGTGTGCGCGACCTGTTCGAGAAGGCCAAGGCCAAGGCGCCGTGCATCGTGTTCATTGATGAGATTGATGCGGTGGGGCGGCAGCGCGGCGCCGGCATGGGCGGCGGCAACGATGAGCGGGAGCAGACCATTAACCAGCTGCTGACAGAGATGGACGGCTTCGAGGGCAACACAGGCGTCATCGTCATTGCGGCAACCAACAGGCCAGATGTGCTGGATCAGGCGCTGCTGCGGCCAGGTCGGTTTGACCGGCAGGTCACCGTGGACCGCCCAGATGTGCAGGGCCGCATCGCCATCCTGAAGGTGCACTCGCGGGGAAAGACCCTGTCGAAGGATGTGGACTTTGAGAAGATTGCCCGCCGCACTCCAGGCTTCACGGGTGCTGACATCCAGAACCTGATGAACGAGGCAGCTATCCTGGCAGCGAGGCGCAACCTGAAGGAGGTCTCCAAGGAGGAGATCGCAGATGCCCTGGAGCGCATCGTGGCTGGCCCCGAGAAGAAGGGCGCCGTGGTGTCAGAGCCCAAAAAGCGCCTCGTCGCCTACCATGAGGCGGGCCATGCGCTGGTGGGCGCCCTGATGCCAGAGTACGACCCGGTGCAGAAGATCAGCATTGTGCCACGTGGCCAGGCGGGCGGCCTGACCTTCTTCGCGCCCTCTGAGGAGCGCCTGGAGTCTGGCCTCTACTCCAAGTCCTACCTGATGAACCAGATGTCGGTTGCGCTGGGCGGCCGTGTGGCAGAGGAGATCATCTTTGGCGAGGATGACGTGACTACTGGCGCCTCCTCCGACTTCATGCAGGTCGCACGTGTGGCCAAGATGATGATCACACAGATGGGCATGAGCGAGCGGCTGGGCCAGGTCGCATGGACGCAGCAGGGTGGCCAGAGCTTCGTGGGCCAGCAGATGGGGCAGCCGTCCGACTGCTCGGATGCGACCAACAACCTCATCGACGAGGAGATCAAGCAGATCGTGGACCGTGCCTACAGGCGTGCAAAGGACCTCGTCCAGACCAACATCGGCGTGCTGCACAAGGTGGCCGACGTGCTGCTGGAGAAGGAGCAGATCGATGGCGATGAGTTCCAGCGCATCATGATGGCGGAGCAGGCCAGCCAGTACCTGAAGGCTGACAGCCCTGAGACATCTGTGCCATACCAGAACTAGGCGTATATTTGGCACATGCGAGACGAGGGAACTGCTTATGAGACATATAAAGTTGAACATCTGAGCACTGACAACGCTGTAGATGCATGTTGCTCCAGCTCCGGTGGGATTTAAGGAACTTGGTCTGATTGTTTGTGGAAGTAAAGGGTGCTTTCGAGTTTATGGAGATATCAACCGATAAAACCCAGTTTGCAACTAGGCATCATGCATACCTCTATTGCCATATGCCTGTTGACAACCAGTTGCTGCGCATATACCATACAAAGCAGAATATAGACTGACTTTCCAATGTCAAGGACAGGCGTGGCCTTGATCCCCCCACAATAAGGGTGTTGAGGTTACTTGGCCGTTCTCACTTGAACAGCTGCCATGTCAGCATGGTATCTCCATGCATCCCTCACTTCCTCCGCCGGCAAAGCGCCATGCCATCACCCACAGGCACAATACTGAGGGTGATGCGTTCGTCCGTCATCAATTTGGCATTGAAATCGCGCAGCGCCACCACTTTCTTGTCGGTATCCTGTCAGTACACAAGCACTGCAACTGCCCAAACGGTGTCTGTAACGCTCTGCTGCAGGATGACCCTGTTTGACAGCTTGCACTGGATGTGTATTAGTACATGTGCAGATGGGCCATCTGCATGCACCTCTGGGTCGGCAACACGCCCTCGAAATAGTACATTGTCCACTGCAATCACGCCGCCAGGCCGCACTAGCCGCAGGAGCATCTCGTAGTAGCTGTCAGTGGCCCTCTTGTCTGCATCTGCATGCAGGCAGTGCCTCACCATCAGAATTATAAAGGCAGTCAGCTCGACCCTTTTGGCTCCAGAAGCCCTGCTGGCCACTGACATCCCTTTGATGAATCCCTGGACACAACCTCCTGACCTATAAATGCAAAGTCGTAGGTGTCCGCCTCCCCAGCGTCCAATAGCTGCTGCAGAGTGTCTGCGGCCTGCCCCAGCCGCTCCTTGATCTGGTGCATAAGACGACAGATCAAGGCTCTAACAGAGAACTATGTCTATACAAATCGCACTCAATGATCGTGTCCCGCCTGATCCAATTCCTTCATGCATGCTCTGGTGCCCTGCGCACCTTATGCGAGACCCCGGCCTGTTTCCAGCACCGCCGTGCGATGTCCATTGTCCTGGCATCCCGATCACATGCTACCAGCACGCCGTCATCTGGCAAGGCCTGTCCTGCGGAGCAAAGGTGCACAGTTGGATGCATATTTGTTAAATTGATTTTGACATTGACTGAAATATAGTATGCGGAGTCATATGATCATCAGCACAGTGCAATGGGGCGCAGCTCCGCAGGCAGCATACCATTGCAATGGCTGTCGAAGAGTAGCCTGTGAAGACGCCAACTTCGACTGCTCTCCGCACACCCAGCGCCTGCAGTCACTGATCACGACGTTGTTGTGTTGTTGTAGCGACGCTTGATTTATAAGTGTATCTGTGCAATCAGTCCGAAGGTGTCGTGCAAAGGCTGCACTTTAGCACATGCAGCGCATCAGTGCACACCTGCACCAGAAAGCCCATGAATGCGCCCTGCTCTGGTGGCACCAGCATGCGTGCCCCAATAGGCACCTCTCGCTCCGTTTCAGTCCGTAAGTCAGCAAGGACCTGGCGACAACATCTCGAGACTGAGTACTTCATAGGCAGGAAGACGCCTGTCCATAGGCAGGAAGACGCCTGTACATGTGGAGCTATACAGGCACTCCGTCAGCAGGACTGGAGCGCCAGACCTGCGGCTCACGCGTGTGCTGCAGAAGATAGGTGTGCAGGCGATCGTCCATCTGCTTGGCGATGGGCACCTTCTTCGGGGGATCCTCTTCTATTTGCTGCGATGGTGCGGCTGCCTGACATGTGCACCTGAAGAGCACCACATGTGGTTCGTTAGAAAAGTCGGCGCTTTCATGTGCTGCTTTGCTGTGAGCCGCAGCCGCAGTCAAAGGAGGATATTGCAGCGGTCAGACATCAGCGTGCGGATCAGCTGACCAGCGTTGCAGCCGTCACCTCCGCAAGGGTGTCGAGGTCCTCAGCCTCATGCATGAAGGTGCCCTGGCGGAGCATCGTGCTGCTCCAATTCGGGCGATCATGACGACATGTGCATCACCGCCATGGTGCTAGCTGCTTTCGATCATTCACGCATGGCGCAGGCGTCAGTGCAACCTGAAAATCGTGCATGTCACATGCATGCTGCAGGACACCATGACCAATGGACGCAGACCGAAGTCCTACAGCTGCCAACGCGAACACAGTTGTGTTAGTTGATGAACTGCGTCAAATTTCCGTACTGGGGAGCAGGGGAGCTGCGGAGATGCTGGGGAGATCTGACCACTAGTGACATGTCTACATTGTTTGGAGGCCAGGGTCACAAGCTACCTTTACGAGCTGTGATAAGTGGTGATTTTGCATCCCTACCTCTGGTCTCGTGTTTGCCCACTTTTCTTCTAGCAGTGTGGGGTCGAGCTGTTTCGCACGCTGATCCCGTGCAACTGTGACGAACGCAGCTTGTAGGATAGCATCGTTTGATGCGTAGCATTTGATTTCGCCACTGATGAGTATCGGCTTTTGACTGCCCAGCAGTTATCACTTGCAACATCACCCCCGGTCTGAACAGCGCAGCCAGTACACGGCATTCCAGCAAATGCAGAACAGGCCGACATCAGCATGCAAGACGATGGCATGGCAGTGTAGGCTGTGTCCATCAGCTTCGTGCACCAGCACACGGCGAAGTCTCGCTACACTGAGAGCGTTGCATGTGACACCACCATCCGCAGTCTTGGGGCAACGCCACAGCAGCGTTTCCAGGGTGTTGCTGGACTGGCCTGGCTGCAGCCGCGCGTCTTGGATCGAGGGCGGCCCCGAGCTGGGCGGCTGCGGCAGCGGCTTTGCAGGCAGTGGTCATGGCGTGGTTCTGTCTGCAGCCGCGCTTGCTGAACCGCCTGCTGAATCAGCAGCAACAGCAGCAGCAGAGCCGACAGGGCCTGAGGCCTCCGGCAACAGCGTCGCTAGAGTGAGGATGCAAGTTTAGGGAGCAACTTCTGCGTCCTTTATTGCAGCATTTCTGCGGCTCATGAGCATTGACAGGTGCCGCATGACGGCATGGTACACTGGCGGGATGAACTCTGCCTGTTGCGTAGGTGTGTTCACCAGAGGAGTTTGAGGAGCAGCTGACCGGCCACGGATCTAACCTAATCGTCCTGATGTGCAAAGCTCACTCATGTCGCCCTTGCAAGGTGTGCATGGTGCTGTGCTCATCTGTGGCAAAATGCTGTGACGTCCATTCCACCACATCCGCTCAAAGCAACCGCTGCTTTATGATGCACAGATGTTCACACGGAAGTACCAGCGCCTTGCTGAAGCCTACCCAGATGTGACGTTTCTTGAGATCTATGGCGATGACACAAAGGAGACTCGGGTACCCCATTAAATGCATGTTGCACGACCAAGAGCATGTGCGCATGCAGCACTACAGGCACCAGGCTAACTACGCTTCATGATGCTGCACTGCAGAAGCTCATGATTTCCATGAGCATTCGGGTGCGCTACCTTGAGGCTTGTGCTCATCTGGATGCTTGTGAAAACATGTAGTGCTCCAGCTACTTCACAGTGCTGATGCCAGCATAGCTACGATGCAGGTGACGCCCAACTTCAGGCTGTACCGCGACGGCCAGCTGGTGAGGCAGCTGAAAAGCAACAAGCACATATCAGTAGCAAAGGCACTGAAGTCGCCAGAATCTCGAGGCACAACAATGCTTCCGACTGCTGGTGTCACGAGCTTGCAGGTGGATCAGTTTTCAGGCATCAACGAGACCAACCTGCGCAATGCGGTGGAGAAGGCGTTGCATCCCGAGCAGTCAAACACAGAAGACGATGCAGCGGCAACATGAGATGCATTTACATTGAGAGCGAGCGGTATAGTGGATGAATGTGTGGGGCTGCTCCGCAGCAATAATTGAGGTTTGAGGGAGCCCAAACTGTAGCAACTGCTTGAAGGCAGACGAGAAGAGATCTGCGTGCAGTCGTGTTTGTGTTGACTGTGCACACACAACAGTGCCCACTGATAAAAACCTGGACCATGTGTCCATTCACAGCTCCCCGTCTCAAGAACTATGGCTGTCAACAGCCTTATCGCTACCTCTCAGGGGTTCATGCCCTGACCGAGCGGAGCGATGCTTCCAGACCTTTGAAGTTGTTTTGAGATGTGGTTCCTTTGTGGCCACCTGCAGACATGCATGGCATCCCACCATCAATGGTGGTACGAGGACATTGAGATGGGCACTGACGCAGTTACACTCAACCCTATAGACATTTTGCACCTGAGGCGATTCGTATTGTCCTGTTCTGCCCATGCTACTGATTGGAGATGGCTGGCGGCAAACTCTCCTGATCCAGGCCGGGTCAGTTGGTCCAGTCAGGTAAACTTAGGCCCACACTGCGTGCTGAATCGCTGAGCTTCTGTCGCTGCCGCTTCTGTCGGTCAACGCCGATGTTGTAGGAGTACAGCAGCTCCTGCAAGCATGTCGATATGTCGCACCTTGAAAGTGGGCACTGCGCATTGTCATGTTGCAGGTTGGTGTGGGCTCGATCTGACCACAGTGATATAGGCAAAGCTGGCTCCCCATGGCTTCGACATCGAGCTTGTGTGGTTCAAAGTCCTGTACCTTGTGTGTCCTTACACTGTCCAAGTGAAATGCTATGTCCCGTGCCTCCTGCAACAGGCGAGCGACCGTGCCAGCGTCTGTTGCTCCGGCATGCCGCCTGTACAGGAAAATGTTAAACTGTCAGTGTGATCATGCGACTGACAGAGAGGTTATTGCATGGTGCATGCCGGCAGGAGACCCCTTGTGAAAGCGGTCCAACCCGACATGCTGCAATACCAGCGGGCAGACAAGGAAGTGAGGTCTACTACCTGAACTCATCGAATGCTGCGCGCCGCCACAGCGGGTTCCCGGCCTTTGAGGTGATGTTGATGTCGATAGTCCGCACAAGCTGCCGCAGCACGGCACGCGTCTCAGCCATAGCACCGGTGTGCAGCAACAGTGTGATCTGCTACAGACCTCTAGAACGCAGACGGGTCAAGAGGAGAGGATCTGCAATGCATCCCTTGGACGGCTGCCATCGATCTGGTCTTGCAGCATCTATGTATGCAACCACAGCAGCTGCTGGCTGGCATTCCACTGCCTGGATGTAACCAGCCTGTGCCACCCTCCACCCCACTCCTCAGGCCTAATTGCGGACTGTTCTGCCTGTGCGCAGATTGGCATGCAAGTTTCGACTGTGAGTGACAGGGCGACTGCCAGAGGCACGCCTGAGCAAACATGTTGGACCGAAACTGCAGATAGAGTCCCATGTGCTTTGCACCCTGCTGTGCAATGAGATCGAGCATCAGCAGGAATCAGGCCGCACAACATCAGCGAATACCCGTCGCTGCACTACAGATATCGGGACAGCGCCGCCGGCAATGAAAGCCGTGTGAAGTTTGATTCGTTGCTGCCAGATTCAAGCCCGCATTCACGATGGGGCAGGAACAGTCCACTCAGCGAACAGATGAGGAAAGAGAGGAAGACACCGGCCTGCCTTCAGCCCTCGTTATCGTCGGCCCATCTGGCGTGGGCAAGGGTACATTGATCCATCGACTGATGGGTGGATCGGACAGCTTTGGCTTCTCTTGCAGCCATACCACCCGCAAGCCGCGAGACGGCGAAAAGGTGTAAACTGTGTAGCCTGACGACTTTACATGGCAACGCACCAGCAACGCAACTACTTTTTGTTATGCTCATGCATGGCTGCATGCGCTCACACGATGGCTTGAATACGGCTGTGTCTGTGGCATGGCTGCAGAATGGCGTTCACTACTGGTTCACCGACAAAGAGACTATGCAGGCGGAGATCGAGGACGGTCAGTTTCTGGAATTTGCTCATGTTCACGACAATATTTATGGCACCTCGATCCGCGCCGTGCGGGATGTGGCGGCGCAGGGCAAGTGCTGCATCCTGGACATCGACGTGCAGGGGGCACGACAGGTACTGAGGAAGCCAGGTGCTAGAGTCCTCGATCTGGGCGGTGCTGTGCTGCATCACAATACCGTGTTCATGACAATGACCTATAATCACCCAAATGATAACCCGCTGTCTGCGCTGCCCACCTAAGATTGCTCTCCGCCACTGCAGGTGCGGCGTGCAGGCCTCAAGGCGATCTTCGTCTTCGTGGCGCCGCCGTCGCTGGAGGAGCTGGAGCGCCGGCTGCGCGGCCGCGGCACAGAGAGTGAGGAGCAGATCCAGCGTCGGCTCGCGAATGCCAAGGAGGAGATGGCCAGGTGCAGTCGCCACCTGCCTGGCAAGTCATGCTGTCAAATCAGTCATGGTATGCCAACTTGTTGTGCCTAGCCTGCATTATTTGGTGTTGCAGCTGCGGGGCTACGGCACCCAGTGTTGTCAGACACCAACGGTGCTGCTGTGCTGTGTGTGCAGCATCGAGGAGAAGGGCCTGTACGATCATGTAGTGTACAATGACAGCGTGGAGCAGGCCTTTGCGCAGCTCAGCCAAATTGCAAGCCGGGCACATGCCGGCGAGACAGGGCCAGGGCCCTTGACAGATGCCCCAGCCCAGCAGGTGGTTTGGCAATGCTGGTGCTACTGGTTCCTTTGCGGCTGCTATTTGAATGCATGTACAGATGGTGGTGCTGAATTGTACCATGTTAGTGCGAGAAGCTTCCTGTGGCTTTGGCACCAAGCTTTGCTGTCTGTGTTTGCAGCGGTCAGAAAGTCAGGTGCAGCCGGACTCGCAACTGGAGGTGCAGCCGGCGCAGCAGGACACCCAGGTCGATGCAAAGCCGGCAGCTCCAGCAGCGCAGCCAGAACCACCGCAGCAGAACGCACAGGGATCATCACCTACGGATGCTGCGCCACCTCCTGGCAGCGGCAGCCGCGAGGCAGACGCCGAGCCAGCACAGCCAGTGCCAGCAGCGGCAGCGCCAAAGGTCCAAACCGCAGGGCTGGAACGCTGGAAAGGCAAAGTTGCGCTTGTCACGGGTGCGTGCAACTGCAGCTGGCCTACAGTCGTCACAATGTAAAGGTTGCATATTGGTGGCTGCAAGTCCATGGGCGTCCTCGTCCCAGCGCTCAAGTGTTTCGCCCATGCTTGACATAGGAGCGTCAGCAGGCATTGGCTGGGCAATATGCGAGACTCTAGCAGCGGCAGGAATTCGTGTGGTGGCAGTTGCTCGGCGGCGGGAGCGGCTGGAAGCCCTGCAGCAGGCCCTTGTGGGGCAGGGTGTACCCATCGCCGACTTCCTGCCCATCGTTTGCGACATCACCAAGGTACAATTCGCTTCAGCAGGCATGGGTACGTAGGGTTCGCCGTTTCAGATGACACATGTAGGGATGTTGACAACGTCATTGCGGTGTTTCTTCCATCAGCATTGAGACTCCAAAACCGGGTCACATGCCAGCGAACATGCGTCCATCTGTAACGTGAAGGAGGCCGAGGTGGTGGCGCTGCCACGCATCATACTCAAGCGGTGGCCGGGGGCCGGCGTCGAGGTGCTGGTGAACAATGCAGGGCTGGGGCGCAACAATGCGGCGCTGTGGGACGGGTCCACCGCGTCCTGGGTGGAGATGATCTCCACCAGTGTGCTGGGCGTCTGCATGTGCACGCGCGAGGCCATCCAGGTGCACTGCTGCATTGCTATCTGAACATGCTGCATTCATAAAATACATGAGCGTTCCTGGTGTACCATATTGGCAATCGACCACGACCACATTCTTGGTCGTGCTGCAAAGGCTGTTCATGCTGCCCCTGTGCACCCCTTGATGTCAGCTCCAGTTTATGCAACCATGTGCGCGTGCAGGACATGGAGCGGCGGGGACAGTTCGGCCACATCATCAACATCAGCTCCATGAGCGGGCACCGGGTGCCTGACGGCGCGGGGGGCGGCGCCTTCTACTCTGCCACGAAGTTTGCGCTGCGGGCACTGACAGAGGGCCTGCGGCAAGAGGTGCGCGATGCGGCGCAGCGCACCTGAAGCTGTACACGGATGCTTGGTGCAGCGAACGACAGCAGCTGAAACCCATGCATCAATTGCTCAGATATGCTGACAGACATGCACCAAAAAAATCACGGTGGCAATTGCTGAACATTGGTCAAGTCCGGGCCATTGTTTCATACCCCACAGGCGCGGGCACGCAAGGTAGACCTGCGTGTGAGCAGCATCTCCCCTGGCATCGTCGAGACCGAGTTCTATCAGGCCAGCAGGGCGGGCGATGCCGAGGGCGCGCAGAAGTTCTACTCTCAGGCCAACTACTTGCAGGTGCCTGTCGCGCATCGCCTCAGTTGTTGTCGTCTTGATCGAAGTGCTTTGGGTCTTGCAGTCAGCATGCTGCAAGTTTGACGGTCTCCTCCCTGCAGGCAGCGGACATTGCGCAGGCGGTTGTGTGGCTGTTGTCAGCGCCGGATCACATGGAGGTGAGCGTCCTGGTGGCCTGCTTGCACGGGCACAAGCATGCTAATGGGCATGATGAGCAAGGTCCACACAGTGTCTGCAGGATGCTAGAAATGAAGTTCTCGCTGCCTGCAGGTTAACGACATTCTGATTCGGCCAACTCAGCAAGTCAAATAATGCAAGCGGCTTTAAAATTCAGTTGAAGTCACCCAGCCGTTGCAGATTTGGCAGCCGTTGCAGCATTAGCAGAGCTTGGGTTCAACAGCACGCCGCAATCTCGACAGCACACTACATATGTCATTGTCATTGGCGGTGCTCGTTTGGGACGCATAAGGAATGAATGTTATACAACACAGTGCTGTGTAAGCATACACTGACCGTGCAGATAGTGCAGCACACATATATCATGATGGTGATGGACGCACAGGCAGTTGTTATATGACAAGGCAGCACCGTGACGTACCAACGTGACAATGAGGTGCGGGCTAAACCGAATACAAGCTGCTCTCAGCTGGGTTGCCATATATTACTGTTGTGTCCTGCCTGGCAGTTGCAGGAAGCAGCCGCAAGCCAGCACCCAGTTAGCATCGAGGTGTAGCTGACGCTCGCAGACGCTAGCTCTGGAGTCCATGGCTCGCTACTGCGCCAGCAGCAGCAGATTATGCCCTGTGGTCCGTGTGTCAGCGTCACAGTCCCAGGCCCACGGCGCCTCTGGTCCCGCGACGCACGCCCTCCAGAAAGTTGCGCTCCAGGTCCCCCTCCAGCCGCTCCTGCTGATCCCCTGCAGCATCAGACACCCCAAGCATTCGGTCAGGTTGCCGTCAGTGTGCCGCCACCGCGGCGCTGGCAGCTGCATGCACTGCATGCTGAGAAATAGCGCTGCACAGGTGTGAGATGAGCAGACAGCGTTCAGCTGCGCACTCTGCGGGACATGGCGGTCGAACAGTTGGCCGTCTGTCGGCATTGTGGATGGTCCCACAGGGCCGGTGTGCTTCACGCCCTGCAATCGGCAGGACCACACGTGCCATGCCCAGCGGTTGCGCTCGTGGCAGACCCCACGCTGCAGGCATGCTGCACTCCAGCTGCGGTACAGCGCAAGGAGTCGAGGCCAGGCAGCTGGCCACTTGGCATCTGTTGTCAGCGGGGAAACACACCATGAGGCGCTGGAATTTGTCCTTGTCAGCGCCAGAGGTGAACTCGGCGGTGTCCCAGCGGTTGTGGCCTGCCACGGTGCCCTGGACTGGTGCCTCGGCCTGTCACAGAGCAGTTTTATGTTGTAATCATCTTCCCGGCAGACTCACTTGCCACATGCAGCCACAGTACATCACCTCCTCGTTGCTAGCTGTGTATGAACTATGCAGCTGTGGTGGCATGCACCACCCGATGACGCCCACCTTCTTCGACCCCCAGAGCAGCTTCTTCTTCTGCTCCACGGCAAAGCCCGAGCCTCCCGCCGGCACGCCCATCATTGCGCGCACTGCAGCAATGAGCTCAATGAAGTGTCGGCAGCCGAATGCTCACAGAATCATCGAGAGACGTGCCGCGCCGCACTTGCCCAACGTTGATGGGAAGGCAAGCTGCGGTGTGACGCAGCTAGCGTCCCCTACGTAGCATGGATCTGTAGCGTAGTCACGTTGGCATACTGGTGCCAGCGGGCTCACCGATGTCAATGGGGTTGCCAGCTGGTGCTGGGGCGGGAGCAGGCGCCAGTGGGTCTTTGAAAGCAGCCTGGCGCTCGCGCTGCTTCTGGGCTGTGCTGGACTCATCTCGTTCCCGCTTGCGATGCCTGCAAACACTCCAAAGCGTTGTGGATCGACACAACGGCACATGCTGGCAGCAGGAAGTGTGCACATCTTGGAGCCGGCCTGCTCTTGGCGATGCAAACTCGAGCGGTGGCCACTGCTGGACGGTCACCTGGCTGGGCTGCGGCTGCGGCTGCGGCTGGGACGGCGGCGCCTGCGGCCGGCAGCAGGGGACGCTGATCGCCGGCTCCGCTGCTCTCTGCTGGTGCCCTGCGGCCTGCTCGGCAAGGGCGATGGGCGATGTGGGACCGGCGCCCCGTGCCTGTGGCGGACATGGCCGGCCGGGCCGCGGCGATCGCGGGGTCCACCCCCCGCATGCCTGCTGTCTGCTGGACTGCGCCGGGCCCTGTCGCCATGCTGCTGCCGGCCGCCGTGCCGCGCCTCTGCCCGCTCACTGCTGCGGCTGCGGGGCCTGCGGCTGCGGGCCCCTTGGCGGTCTGGGCCGTGCTTGCCGGGAGCATCCTGAGCCTCGCGCTCATTCTGCCGCTGGTCTGCAGCGTCGCCCCTGCCTGTACCCTGCCTCTCGCTGCCGTCGCTGTGCACTGGACCAGGTCCAGTGGCCGCGCCATTTGCAGCAAGGCTGTCCCGCTCAGGATCAACTGTGGCATTTGACGTATGATCTGCATTTCGAGGAAGTCGAAGGCATGTACATGCCAATGTACATGCCAGAGCACGTACACAAACAAGCTTTTGTATCACAGACAAAAGGTCGACTTCACGCTGCTGCACACTGATAGTGACCCACAGGAGGCTCACCTGGAGTGGCCAGCATGTATTCTGTTGGGCATGCGGCACAGATGATCCTGTCTCCGCTCATCACCCTGGCCTTGCCATGCTGTTCTAAGCGTTCGCCGTTCAGGAAGGTGCCTGCGGTAACAGCCACGGCACCACCCTTACAAGGAGACTGGATGGTCGCATGCACGAATGCTCTGTGGCGACCACTGGCCTTCTTCTACAGGGCATGCTGCACACCGTGCGCGCTGCCGAGGTCCACAAGGTACAGATCGCCCGACGCGTCGTAAGCCAGGCATGCGTGCACGCGGCTTGCAGACTTGTGGGCGACGCATATGTCGACCGCCTGGCCGTTGCGGCCCAGCAGGTGTGCTGCCTTGCGCAACAGCCACTTCTCGGCTGCGCTCTCGCTGTTGCCAACTGGCACTGTCACCAGATCGAGCCTACTCTTGCTGCTATATGGTGGATCGACCGCCCACTTGGGGATGTGGTCACCCATGGGCTGGGACGCGCTGCTTCAAGCCAACCTATGCTGCATTTGGCTGCACTCCATTTTGTTGTCACCCCTAAAGTCTGTAACACCGCGCTTGATGCGCGTCAGGAATAGCTGCGTGCTTCGGCAGTGCACCGCAATCTTTGCATGACGACCTGAACCGAGTCCTGAGATGACTTGGCAACATCTGTTGGAAGCAGCAGCTTCCAGCTGGTCAGCAGCTCAGCACCAGTGCTGCCACCGCAACGCGAGGTGCACAGGCACTATGTTGCATACCACAACCTGCGCATCCATGCAGTCTCGACAACACCCTCATAGCATCACTTACTGCTGCTGAGCAAGCTGTACGTTTGCCGTGTTGGGGGAAATCTGCCGCGGTTGCCATTTGCATCGTTACACAAGCGTTGTTACATCCGGGCGATATTGCCGTGCTGTGTGGTGTTTGACCGCAGCTCTCTCTGGTGTGTGGCATTGGGCACCAGTGCGCGGCTTTTGGGGTCCCAAGCACCCACCTCCTTGAAGGTGCTAGAAGTCTGGAGCAGTGCAGCTCCTGCAAAAGCCCGCAGACTGGCCGCAATCCAGGCCAGATTTGGACCTGACGTGCAGAGAGGGGATTTGTTTCAGCTGTGTTGTTCTGACGGTGCAGCGGCACCTGCAGCAGCGCAGCATGGTGAGTTGCCGGCATCTATGTTGGCAGCATGGGTGACACACGTGACATGTGCAGTGCTTGCTGACTGAGGTTGCGCCCATTGGTGTCCCAAGAGCTGGTGTTGGGCCGTGCCAGCAATATGATATCATCCGCCAGCCACCTGTGCCTGCCTTGGAGGTACCAAGTCAAGAACCTCATGCACTTACATGGTACTGACATGTGCTTTGTACACACCACAGACGACGCCTCTGCTCGCGGGGCTGGGCGTTGCAGCAGCGGCATATGGTGGTAGGGCAGCAATGCAGGCGTGGCAGGCGTTCAAAGTGGCGCCGCCCCGGTTGCGGCAGTTCTACAAGGTATGCCCTGAGGAGCCTGCCAATGCCACAGGCTAGACGCATCTCCACCTGCTGAGCTCCAGAAGTAACGCATGAAGCTTTGCCAGAGGGACGGAGACAAAGGTGGTCGGCGTGGTGCAGGGCGGGTTCCAATCTGAGATGACGCGGCGGGAGGCAGCACAGATCCTGGGTGTTCGGGAATCCGCAGCTGAGGTCAGCGGTATGGTCAGCGTATCATCAACGAACACAAGATCATTGGCGGCCAGCGCTGCTGCTCCATCTGCTGCTGTCTATAGGACCATGCTTCAATGTGGCATCACACAGAACCCCGCCACCAGCACCCAATATCAGCACCCCAAGATGGTTGCTTGCTGGCTGCAGGAGCGCGTCAAGGATGCACACAGGCGGCTGATGGTGGCCAACCACCCAGATGCCGGCGGCAGCAGCTTCATTGCGGCAAAGGTCAACGAGGCCAAAGACATGCTGCTCGGAAAGTCGCGACGAGCTGGGTCAGCAATCTAAATGCGAGCTGCGGCAGGCGCAGCGGCCAGTGCCAGCAGTCGCATGTCCAGGTCGTTGTCGATTGGTGCGCTGACCGCACATAGCTGGCAGCTAGCATGAAGGGAGTGCTGAAGCGCAAGCATAGCTGTCAGGTGAACGTGCCTAGATGGGCGGCTATGTGCTAGCGCGACCAGTGAGGCTAGATTGACCAGGGTTTCAGAGCAGCAGTGCAGTCTTGAGTTTGACAGCAATAAGTTCTGCAACCGAACAGCAGAGCAGCTGCAGGCTAGACTTCATGTCCAGCCAAAGGCTGACCAGATGTTATTGTAGGCACTTGTTTGTGGGCATTCCCTGGTCTCCAAACTTGAGCCGGTGCTGCTTTAAGTGTTCAAAACAATCTCAGTATCCCATGCATTGGAAGTAGTCCTGATGGCAATGTACTATGTCCCAAACCAACACAAAAGGGCCTTCGGATCAGACGCCCAAAATCTGCTGTTCTAAATGCGCTTGTGCTTCAGCTGGCAAAAACGTGTGATGTGCAGCTGACGCCGCCAGGTTTAGAAGCTGGGCATCTGTGAGCCCGAAGCTAGCTGCTGCAATTGCATACTCCTCCGACAGGCTGGTATCGAACACACTGCTGTCATCTGCATTCAAACATAATAGAGCGTCTTACTGTGTGCAGCTTTTAAGGTGCTCAAATTCATACACTTGCCGTGAGTCCTACCTGTGCATAGAATTACTGGGTGCCCTGCAATACAGACACTCACGCAGAATCAGCAGACGTAATGTCTAATGGAAGAAAACGTGCAGTGTCTTCTCATGTGGTCAATCACCTGTGCTATGGAGCTTGCGGAAGTGGTGCGCGTCGTAGCCTGTGACGCTCTCTGCTGGCCAGAATCCGCATCTCAGCATCATAAAGCCAGTCATGGGTCATGCAGTTGGGAAGTGGCGCACGGCAGTTGCGACACCTTAAGTGCATGCGTACCTGTGAGCACGTTGCTGCTAAGACACAGCTCCACAGGAATGCCTGCGCACATGTACGGCGTGTGACCACGCTGAGGTTGTATGCAGGCACCTAAGAATTGAGTTGTGTTCAGGTAAGAGTGCAGGTCGACCTGAGTGCTGAAATGCTGCAGACAGCTGGTCATCGAGGCAGCACATGTGGCCAAGGCGCTCCGGCCGCCACGCCAGCATTGCCGCAGTCTCGCCAGGGTTGTATACCTGGAGGCAGCATGCAGCTTGCCGTCCAGGAAGTGGGACCCAACAGCACGATGTGCCTAGTACCTATTGTTTGACGCTTGTCATGTGTTGGCAGATGATATCCTTGCAATCCAGAGATGCATACAGTCGCAGCTGCGTGTGCAGTGGTACCCAGGCCGTCGGCCACACGCTCGCAAGGGTAGACAAACCTCAGCAGCGTGCAGGGTGACAGCAAGGCCGCAGGCTCGTGCCCTGTCCAGTGCCGGCAGCCACTGGCTCCATTCCCCAAGCTCGGGATTGCCTGCGCAATGCACCATCACACCGCAGTGCATCACTGTGGTGCTCTTTTCTGTTGTAGGACGTGCAGTGTATGACTTCAGGCGCTGCTGCAATGTGTGAATTGAGGTCGCCTTGCTTTGAGCTGCACCTGACAGGTCGATTCCCACCACGCCTCTGGATTGCAGCCCTGCTGCCAGCTCCACGGTTTCCAGCGCAGCCTCGCCACCTTCACGTCTGCAAATCTTGCATTACTAAGTTTACTGCATCGTACCTCACTCGGCATGCATACCAAACATGGCGCAGGAATCGGGAGCCCAGCTGCACTTGCATGGCGCGCACCTGTCGATGCTGAGCAGCAGGCGGCAATCACAGCTGCAAGTTGTCTGGGCAGCAGCGATGCCCTCAAGCACTGCTTCTATATAAGAGCGCTTTGTCATGCTGTGTTCTGGCCTCGCCTGGCAAAGCAAAACTGAAGTTGGGTCCGTGCCACCATATGCATATATGCTCAAGCCATTTGCACGAAAGCATCAGGTCAGCCAGCCATCTGTACTGTCATCATGCATCTGAAACGCACCTTTGGTGTCGTTCTGAGCTCTAGATATACCACATTGTCTGCCGCAAAGTCCTCAATGACCTACAGCAGAAGCGTGACCTATGCTAGTACCCATGCTCGTGCACACGCAGTACCCTGTGAGGGATGTCGGCAAACACTGTGCAATCAATACCAGCCCTCGATCATTCATTGCCCGCTCACCTCCTGTGCAATGCGTGTGATGGTCTTGTGATCAGTGGTCAGCTGATGTATCAGAGCAAACAGGTTGAAGCATTCCGCCAGTGTCTTGTCGCCTGTATGCCATGCCGCAAACCTGTCACATCTCTGTCTTGGAGCCAACAGCGCAAGAGCATGTCGCTTGATGTGGCACTCGCCGGTGCAGATGCATGCGCGCCCTTGGAGATGAGCCGCAAAGCCGTGGCATCCGCGCCTCTCAGCTGTGCCAGTTCTCTGCACATGCGTTGAGCACATCATACCAGCCGGTATGTGTCATTGACATGCTGCAGACGAATTCGAGACCCATGCAGAGGCAGCCTCCCGCACCTCAGGGTACTGGCGCGTACGCTGCCGTTCAAATGCGCATGCAGCTCAATCTTTTTCAGGCTTCTGCAGTAGGTCAGCTGTTGTTCGCTGATGCGCGGACGGACCATGGGTGGTGACAAGGGTACACAGGCGATGTTGCTGAAAGGAGTGTTGATCAAGTGTGCATCCTCAGGATGTGGACGCAGGCTATGGTGAGTCGATCCAAGTGGTGAACTCAAGCGATCTGACTTAGAGAAAGAGTAGGCTCATGCAGCAGGGTCGCAAGCACAGTACGCACACCGTTTTCTGTGACGAAGGAGGCTCTGCAGGCTGGCGATGTCTTGCACTATTAATACTGATGTGCATTTCGAGCATTCCAAGAACTGCTTCCTGGTCTCGGAGCGAAGCTGCAACACACGCAGGACAGCTGCAGTTTTGTCTTGCGGATTGCAGTTATCCACGAACGCCTTTAGCCGCTGCAGCGGCGCTAGCCGGAGGACAGCACTCGACGTGGAGATCAGGGTGTCGACCACCGTCGACCATATCAGCCTCGGGTGCCATTTCAGCCAGCACAACACCTTTATGCTGTTCCTCAGGATTGATCTGGTTTATTTTCAGAAGATTAGGGAGTATGAGCCTGCAACGTCGTTTTGGTGGCTGCGATGCTGCATATGCATGCATGCTGTTGCATGTGTGTGATTGGTCGACCTGCACCCGTCGACCTGCACGCCTTATCACATACTCGAATGGCTTTCCCTCAACCAACTGCACAGAAAATCAGGCAGAATATTATTGCATCCCGGGCACTTGCCTCTGCAAGCGGATGTGCCAACTGCACTGCACATGCATGTGCATGCATCGCGACGTGGTCTCTGGGTGCTGCGCAGCAACAAGCATAACCTCCTGATGGCGAACGTGAGTGCTCTGGCATAGGAAGGCGTATCAAGCACGGCGTCATGAACCTGGGGCGGCTGGCAGTGCGCGTGGGCCCATCACTGCGGGCGGCGCGTATTGGGCCATCGGTGCGGGGCGTGACAACTGATGCAGTGCCCAGAGCTGCGACCGCCGACACCGCGCCCAAGGCAGCGTCAGCAGCAAACGGCGATCACAATGAGCTTGGTCGAGTGGAGAAGCGTGTGAATGAGGTACGGAGCTAAGGGCGCAGGTTACAGGGTACAGCATGAAGCCAAACAGCCTGCTGCCCAGCCAAACTCTTATACCTTTAGGCTAATCGCACGACTGCGTACCACATCGCGATGCTCTGACCGCTCGAGACTGAAAGTGATGACTGACCCTTCCTGCAGGTTGCAGCCGTCGTCAGAAGCAATGCCACCTGGAATCTTGGTGATGCTCCAGCATGCCAACTGTTCAGCTCGCGGTGGTTGCCACCTGACACACATGAGTTTGACAGTAACCCATCACATCACTGGTGACTGCTGTCTACTGTGACCCGCATCTGCTGACAATATGTTATGCAACTGCAGTCCTGGGTGTGACCTACGTGATTGCTTTCGTGACACTGAGCGGCGTGATCAATGCCCAGGTGCGAGGAGGATCTGTGGTCACCAGCTGCTGCATGCCATTGCCATAAACGTGCTAGATGTTCTGCTAAAGAATGTATGAAAATGGAAAGACACACATCCTCAACCTATGTGAACCCCGTTGCGCAGGCGTGGGACATCAAGACGCAGCTCAAGGCAGAGATCCGTCAGGACCTCCTGGACTCGGAGATGCGCCTCAAGTGCGCACAATTTGCGCCGTTGGCGAGACAGCGTGTATGCAATCGACATGGACATGATCGTCTTCATCATAGGTGACACGTGCTCTACACCTGGTGCGCAGGGACGAGATCCGTGCCATGCGGCAGCGCTGACATTAAGGTGCGCCAGCAGTGGATAGGCGTGCACTCATCTATTCACGGTGCTCTGCTGGTTCTCACCCATTTTGTGCTGGGTGGCGTGAGGCCATGTATTGCTGCGGCTGCTGCAGGCAAGGCTTGATGAAGTAGGACGTGGAGTATTCACTCGTCAGCAGGGTGGACACCACACTTCAGGCGCCTTGCATAGGGAAAGAGTATGCATGTGGCGGCATAAAGGAACACCATCTGCTGACGGGTGCCACTGGGCGGCACATGAGCTCTAGCCAACACATGTGCGTGTATCTTGAGCAGCAATTCAGATTGATGAACCTCTGTTGGCCATTAGTCGAGGTGCATGGCCATGAATGCCAGTCAGAGAAACGGGTCATGAGTCGCCCACAACCTGACTACCTGAGCACCCTTCCTCCTTTGACCTAGTGCTAGGTTCGATGGTCTGACCGCCACTTTCAGCAGCTGTGGACTCTGACTTGACCGGTGCAGGCCGGTGCAGCCTCAGCGCTATCTGTGTCCACTTGCTTTGAAGACCGTTCACGTTGCACAGCTGACGTTCAGGAGTCAGAGTGCAAAGCTGGAACTGTCACCAGATCGCAGTGCATGACTCACCCTCTGAAGCGGTCATCTTTGCGGTGATCAAGCACTTTGCCCTCTGTGTGTGACATCATATCAGGCGGCATGGCTCCCTGGCCAGCGTAGTACCGGCTATGCCGTTCAGCGAAGCAATGGTGGAGGATGCACCCGCGGCGGCGGTCCCAGAAGCATTCACATACAAGCCGCTTCACAACAAGCAGACGCGATGGTATTGGATGAAGCCACCATTCAAGGGTGCGCTGCTGGATGGCAAGACAGGGCCCGATTTAGAACGGCTTGTCCGGTGGTTTGCACCTGCGGCATATTCCCGCTGCTGCAGGGGGCGGCACCCCACTGTCACCGGTCTCGCCCTCTAGATATGTCAAACGCTGATGCGTTGATGGGCGTCTGCCGTGCGGCTTGCAGCCGCAGAGGCCAAGGGCGTACCGCTGGACGTGCCGCACCGCGCGCACATCATGCGATTCTGCAGCGCCGACAGCAACGCGCTGGAGGAGGTGTATCGGGAGCGTAAGGACGAGTTGGAGGCTGCCTGGTGGCAGGTCTGTTCAGCTGTGACGGCTCAGCCTGCTGCCCGACACGAAGGATACGCCTGCAGCAGCGGCCTCAGCAGGGCCACCAGCAGGATTATGTCAGCATGAAACATCAGGCATCTGATCAACACCTGCCAATCTCAATCTTGCAGGAGTACTCGGAGCAGATGGCGGGGCCGGCGCCGGCGGCCACCCCGGCCAAGCCCGCCAGTCCGCCTGCCGCCAACAACCCTAGCAGCAGCCCGGGAGGCTCGCCGCCCGCCAACATGAACCGCACAGTGGTGCATGTCGCTGCGCGGCGGCAGGAGCTCATGGACCGCGAAGTATCCGCAACATCGTGGAAGGTAAGCTTGATGCTATGCCAAATGCTCAGCACACAGCAGTGCAATTCAAGGGCAGTCGATTGTCAGTTTCGCCGACGAATGGTGACGCGGACACTGCTATCGAGCCAGTGTGACTGCAGAACCATCTTCACGCTGATCTTGAACACGGCAGTGACTTGTGCAAGGACAGCACATGGGCGTCCTTGTGCCATGGCCATCACCAGTGGATTATGCTTGACAGCAGCTTACTTGTGTATTTCCCCCGGGTCGGCAGGAGTTTCAGGAGGCGCCCATCGAGCAGGTGGGCACGCTTGTGCGCGGCGGCCTGTGGGAGGTGGACCTGCTGCTGCGCCTCATGTCGCCCTGCTACTGGCCCGAGGTGATGCCTCTCACCAAGCACCATGCAAACACAGTGGGACGCTGCAGTATCTGAACGGGACCCCAATCCCTTGGCAGCCACTGCGCATGCTGCACATTGCTGAAGGTGTCTGCCCTCATCATGCAGGCACAGCACCGTGTGATGCGGGGCACGTGGTTCGTGGAGAAGGGACCGGACTGGGTGCCACTGCGTGAGACGATTGCAGATGAGCTGGAGACGGCATTCCGCAGCGAGGTGAGCGCAGGATGGTTGGCTAGATATGGATGTGTGCCAAAGGCTCTGCAACAAAGAGCATCCTGGAGATGGGTGCTTCAGGCCTGTGCATGCTGCAGGTGTGGAACCCGACTCACCATCACCTGGCGGAGCATCATCAGGGCATGGTGGCTGCACGGGTCAACATCGCTTCGTCTGCACAGCAGGTGCTGCGGACAAAGAGCGCCTTCTGTGGGCTTTGCTGCAGACATAGCCCAGTTGCATCTAGCGTCTCTTGCGTGATGCATGATGTGTACATCCACGGCATCCTGCAGGGCCTCTACGCTCTGTTCGAGACCGCCAGCGAGGCGTACTTGTGCCGCGATGACACGTACGCCTGGTTCAGCCGCAAGATGGGCTCCAAGGAAAAGGGGATGCGCCTGCGCCGTGGCTACGATGCGCCCCGCGCAGTGAGCCTCCAAGCGCAATGTGGCTGTGCAACCTGACAGTGCACCAATGTAGCTGTGTCTTCACAGCTGTGCTGACGTGTGGATGCCAACGGTGGGTGAGATGATATGGCAATAAACCATGGTGTATCCATCAGTGCATGCATCACCCTATGTTCGTGGGCAGGGGTCCATGGAGGTGGATGCCAGGGCGGAGGAGGCGGACGAGGCGGCGGCGGACCAGCCGGTGGACCGCCTCATCCTGGCGGTGCACGGCATCGGGCAGAAGCTGTCGGGCGCCAACATCGTGGACGATGCCGCCACACTGCGCGCCCTGGTGAGCAATATGTTGCATGCAGCCCCAGTCGTTGATAAGCGCTGGGCAGCTGCATGCGGTTGTGGTGGAAAGACTTCTTGGTGCAGTAGCCCCTGGGTAGCCTTCTCATCAATGCTGACGCAATTGAGCATTGTGGCTGAGCGCCGGACTACATGTGCACAGGTGCGGTCAGCAGCGAGCGAGACGGACAACATTGCAGCGGCAGGCGGCAGCGGCGGGCGTGTGGAGGTGCTGCCCGTCCAGTGGCGCAAGGGCTTGAACCTCGGGGTGCGCAGCGTGCTGCAGTGGCACCATTGTGCTCAAGTCAAGCAGATGCTTGCGAACCACCTGACTCGATGACCCCTTTGTCACATCGCGAGCAAGTCACCTATGCGAACATGCTGGAGTTATATTTCTTTGCTGGGACCGGTGTGAAGTCCGCCATGTTTGCAGGTGGACGACCTGGCACGGTCGCTGATGCCCGCAAACCTGGAGGCCCTGCGCGGCATCATGCACGCAACTGCTGTGGAGGTTGCCGCCACGTTATGCACTTTCACATCCAAGCGGAACCTGATTTTGAAGTCTGAACTATCGCAGCTCAAGCACAGTACAGAACGTCACACATTCCTGTGCCTGCGCAGGTGCTGCTGTACCTTACACCACTGCACTGCCAGGACATGCTTGACAGCGTGGTCACATCGCTAAACGCGACAGTCGCCAAGTTTACAGCCCGCAACCCCAATTTCACGGTGCAGCTCCCAATGACCCTGCTGCACGATGCATGACCAATGCGCCCTTCTCTCGTCAGCCATTGGCCGAACTTGGCTGATCGTGTCCCAACCTCCTCAGCCGTATTCTGCTGAAGGGAGGCGGCATGATCAAACAGCATGGCCCATTAGATGTATATAAGTGTGCCATGCTGGACTATTGCAGGGTGGCATCAGCATCGTGGCACACTCGCTGGGCAGTGTGCTCACTTGGGACATTCTGTCATGCCAGCCGCGCCTGTACGCGACGCTGCCAGTGCACCACATCACACCCACTGGTACTGCCGACGAATCAGTGGCAGCCCTGGAGCGACTCGCAAGGTCGCCAGGACGCAGCGCCATTGCCCCCAGCAGCAGCGGCGCAGCAGGTAGGTAGAGACAACCAGTGATGCAACAGTGCATGGCGCTGAGGTCTGGGTACAGACCCTCCTCCCGGGAAGATGTTGCATGAAGTGCAGCAGAGTCGAATCCTGGCTGGCAAGCCGACCAACGGTGCAATATGTGCAGGTCAGCCTTCAGATCACGAAAATGCAGACGGTGTCAGCGGCAACAGCCCTCCCAGCAGGTCTACGATGCTCACCAATGTCCAGCCGCTTACTAGTGCCGATCTTGACCTGGGCCACATCGATGCAGCACAGCCTGTGCCACCCGCTACACGCAGCAGTCAGATCGAGCCAACACAGGCAGCAGCTGCTGCGGGTGCAACAGAGCCACAAGACCTCAATCAGGAGGGCAGCACTCCGGCTGATGACGCACATCCCAAGGTGCTGCACTGGCGTATGGTACTGGCAGTGTGGTGCACAGTTTTGCCAAAGCTCAGCATCGACATCTGTACATAGACATCGGCATGATGCTCATCCAGATTGGTCATCATGGCAAACAAACCAACTGTGAGTCTGAATGATCTGTCGATGCTGTAGGTGCGGCAGCTGCAGGCCGAGGTGGCCGAGCTGCGGAGGCGGTTGCAAGCAGCTTCCGCGGAGCGCGACCATACTGTGCAAGCCAACCCCGCCGCGCTTGAGGTGCAAATATCGCGTATGTCATGTTCACTACCTCATGGTGCCTGCTTTGACAACGGACTCTCGTACAGGAAAGCAGCACCGGTATTGAGCTTGTGGCGCGTGTACAGGTGGGCAGCAGTGGGGACAGCCCAGAGTCAGCGGGACTGGCAATCCCGGTGCAGATCGCGCCCCTCACTTTCAGTGTAGATCAGTACATTGCCATAGGCTCGCCGCTGGGTCTGTTTCTTGCGCTGCGGAAGGTGCGGCTGCAAACAAGATTTGAGACACCACAAAACCCTGCTGATTGCTCGTTTCGCCTTGCCTGCTAACCACGGCCAAGCTGTTTTCACACTGAGAACAGCAGCACGAAGCGTAGTCATTGCCTCATGTGGCTCATGATCTGCAGATCGACCCAGGGCTGGGATCGGGGTTAGGCACACCTTCCGCAGCGAGGCTCATGCCTGGCGGCGGTGGTGGCTGTGATGGGCTGCCTGCTGTCAACCGTGCCTACAACCTGTACCAGCCCTATGATCCCATTGCATACAGGTGCATGCCATGCCAATGCCTTAGGTGCTTTGATGCAGTGTCCACTACCTCCCTGACAAGTCCATCAACCCTTTTTGCAATTGACAGTGCAACGTTTCATGCCTCCGGGGAGCAGTTCCTGATGCAGCACAAGCTACTAATGGGTTGACCGCTATGTCCGTACGCCTTCCCATCCAGGATGGAACCACTGGCTGTGGCTGGTGGTGAGAAGCGGCGGCCCCTGTTTGCGCCCTACCACCGTGGCGGCCGTCGTATCCATATTGGCATCCAGGTGCCGCCCACGTCGGCGACAGCCAAGTTTTCACCCAGCCAGCGCATCATCGGCTGCACGTTGAGTATTTGCTTGAATGCGCTTGTGGACTAAGCTGACGTCGTGTCCCGCAGGAAGGGCTGGAGGATATTGGGTCAGCAGTCGGCGGCTTTGGCAGCAACGTCGGCCGGGTTACCGGCAGCATGTGGGGCAGCGTCCGCAGCGGCTTTGGACGGGCAGCGGCTGCGGTGCATGTGGCCAAGGCGGACGGGTCACAGGCCGGCGACGGCACTGCAGCATCGCCAGATGCGAACCAGGAGGCGGCAGATGTGAGCAGCTGTGGGCTGGACTGGCAGACCGGCATGCAGTGGCTCTGCAGACTACACCTTGCGCCTTCTGGTCGTGTATGCCGAATCTGTCAGAGCGCTACTTACTCATGATACTGATGAGCATGTGACAAGCTCATAGTCCTCTTTCGATGGCACAAATTGATTTGTGCATCGACAGGCGGAGGTACATGCTCGAGCGGACGAGCCTGGGACGGCGTTCTGGCGGCTGACAGATGGCCGGGGCAGCCCGGACGATAAGACTGCTGCAGGTCGCGTCGACTTTGTGCTGCAGGTGCCGAAAGAAACACCCCTCCGAGGGAGGGTGTCACATTAGGTCGCACCACAGGTTAGCATTGCTGCCCAATCTGGGGACACAAACTTGCCTCCATGGATGTCTGCCATGACCCCATGTGCATGTATCTGCAGGAGTCCCCGACAGAGAACCCGTATCTGTCAGCCATCTCTTCGCACTTCAGCTACTGGACGAATGCCGACACTGCGCTGCTGCTGGCTCGCGCCGTGTCTGGGTTGGACGTGCTGACCGGCAGGCCCAAGGGACGCAACACAAAAGAGGTGGTGAGTCTGGCGGCCCCGCAGCGCTGCCGGGCTGCTGTAACGCTTCCCTTCTGTTGCGATGGTAGTCCAGGCTGTGCATGTCAGGAGCCAAGATACGTGGTGGCTTCACGCCTCAGTATCCTGCAGGTCCCTGGCTGAGCTCCCAAGAGTCTGCCTACATCAAATCCGATTGCACAATCAGGCATCTGGGTGTGACTTCTGGCTTGACCGCCCACGCGCACAAACTCTGTTGTGTCACTGGCACAGGCTGACCACAAGAGCGGCAACGGGAACAAGGCTGGCAGCAATTCGAACGGCACCCAGGCGCCCGGCAACACGCCCTCCAGCGGGTCACCCCGCAGCCCCCCGCTGCAGCAGGTGAGTTTCTGCTGTCGTGTGTGCAGTGCGGCTTGCAGTGCAGTGAGAGCAGCACATAGAGTCCAGCCTCCAACGCTGTCCTTCACACCTGGCGATGGCCAGCAGCTACAGCAGATGCTGTGCGCCCTGCCGTTGTTGAATGTTGTTTGGGTGGTGAGTGCAGAAGGCAGGCGGGCCAGGACCACCGGCACTGAGCCCGCACGAGGCGTTGGATCGTGCGTGGCACAGCTCCAGCGTTTGAGGCAGCCATACTGCGCTGCCAGTTGCTGGCCTGCCGTCCATTTAGGTACCGTACGTATGTTTTGTCCAGGGTCGCATTGCCACACCATTGATTTGAACATTGCGCCCATCCTACTAGAGGATGGTGCTGTTGTGGTCTGTGTAGCCTCATCACATGTTGCCACATGTGCGTCAGCGTGCTACAAGAAATTGCGTCCCGATCTGTTTGGACTTCAGTCGCTTGCTCGATCAAGCTGGTAGGTGCAATACTCCAAATCAGAGGCGCTATACTGCCAAATGCGGCCCCCAATGTAGGAGCAAACAAGATACTTCATGTTGTAGCTCTGCGATTCGCACTCAGAACTGCCACATTTGCTTGATCTTTTCATAAACCAGCCACGTAAGCATGTTGCCTGGCACGATGGTGAGCAATCGTGGCGTCAGGCCTGCGGTAAAGCCACGGGCACCTGCAGGGCGCAAGAGACCCCACCATTATTGAGCAAAGCCCTCATGCACATCTCAATTAAAATCAACACTTGCAACACGGGATGCATTGTCAAGGTGTCGAACGAGGACTACCTTGCTGCTGCAGCACGTTTCTGAACACCTTCGTGGCTGTCAGCGAGCCGCCCTGTTCAGAGGCTGATAGCACCTGCACCACAAGGCATACCTTGGGCACACGCTGTGGGCGGACAATGTCCAAAGCCTGCTGATGTGCAATTTGTGCAGGGAGTTGCCATATCTGGCACTTGCAGTGGTTTGCCGTGAAGAGAGCGCAGGCTGTGTGACTGAAGGTTGCAGATTGCAGCACCTGCAGCTGGGTCTTGCAGACGTCTACTGGGTGCGTGATGGTGCATGCCAGTGTCGCGGAGCTGGCTGAGCACGACATCAGCGCCCAGGCTGGCAGCTCGTGGGTGTGCAGCGTTCCCTCGGCCCACTTCTTAGCGTGTTCGTAGGATGCAATGTACACAGCATTCCAAGGGAACCACACCTGCGGTAACAAGGTCAGACTTGCACCGGAGACATAGCCCACATCAGTCTGCCTTGTCTGGAAGATTGCAAGCCATGCAGGTAATCGTCCAGCAGATGCCAGATGCTCACGCTGTTGCCGGCCCAATAGCCCTTGAGCATGCCGCGCAAGCCACGCTGCCTGACGATGCTGCTGACTGCATGCCAGGCGGAGCTGTAGTTGTAGCTGCCCTTCATCATGGTCTGCACCTGCACGACAGGGGCAGCACTGCTGCAGTTGTCAGCGCCGTCGTGTGCTATTGTCAGCAACTGTGAAGTGTCCAGCATCCATCCTTCTACAGCAACGACAGCAGCAGCAGCAGCAGCAGTACAGCCGCTGGGGTCATCAGGGTGGACCACGAACCTGCAGGCGCTCCTTGATGATGTCGATCGGGGTGAAGAGGATGCCAGCTGCTGATTGCTGCAGCAGCCCTGTGGCCATGTCAGCAGCCACGCCATGACCAGAGTCCCGCAGCGGCTGTGTCACCGCCTTGCCAGCCTGCTAGTAGCACAGCAGCATGCACTGGCATGTTATAATGAAAGCATGCCGGATACAAAGCCCGGCGTGCAGCTTCATTGCAATCACCCAAGCAGTGCGCTCACGCACCTCGTATGCGCCGAAGTAGGTGGCCTGCGAGTGCAGGGAGAGGGTCTCCACAGCTTCTGTGCAATGGCGGATGCTTCCAATGCTTGCTGGCTGGCGCAGTGCTCTTTGTCAGCACCTGCGCTGGTGCGAAGCCCAGCAAAATGGCGCCAAAGCCTCTGTAGAAGCCGGGCAGCCCCTCGGCCCTCGCCAGGCTTGCAAAGGCGTGCCCTGTGCTGTGATAGACTGGCGCCGCAGCGAGCGCGCCCTGCATCTGCAACCGTGCTTTGACTGTGTCCGCTGGATCTGCATGCACACAGTATGCCCTAGATTAAGATGCACGGACTCCAGACGCATGTGTGCAAGCTACCGTCGCACCAGACGTGGTCATCCAGCGCAGCACCACTCACGGGTGCATATGCGTGACACAATGGCGGCAAGTGCGCCGGCCGCCATGCTGCTGCCAAGCTGCGTGTCTGCCACCGCCGTGACGGTCTCTGCCTGAGTGTTATGCTCGTCACCCATGCGTCTTGAGGAGGGTGCTTGGGAGTATCAGATGAAAGTGAGATCATGTGCACATAGTGCTGACATGCATGCTTGCCCCAGTGATGTGGCTGTCAGATGTCATGCTATGTTGTACCAGCGACAATCGCAACATGGATGTCTGCAGTGGCTCTTGCAGTCTCAATGTGTTACTCAGGGCAATGCAAAGGGGAGTGTGCAATCGACCAGCGGCAGAGTGCATATATGCGCACACTACTTTGCGGCCACAATCAGCACAGGTTACAGAGGCAGATCTGTGAGCAGATTCAGGTGGTGTGTCAGGACTGGCAAAGGTGGAAGCTTATAAACTGGGTGCTCAGATATTCAGCTGGCAACGACAAAAGCAATGCCACCGTTGCTCGGCCATGCCCCCTGCATGTTCAAACTGTCATGCATGTGACATGCCCCATCCTTTCACATGCGGAGGTTGGGATTGTCCGTTGTCATGCCTCTACGGCAGTACACACTTCATTCAACACCTTCCGAGAGCAGTGACACCACTGTTTGAAGAGCAGGTTCAAATATCATATCAAGATGTTGCATGATGGATGATTGCAGATATCTCTGCAGAGCGTGACGCCGGATGCAACGGATTGTCGTGCCAGCAGGCTTTCAGTGCAGTCTCTGTGTTGGCTATGGGCCGCCGACAGGTGGGCTGCCAGCCATGCGCATGTTGCGCACTATGGCGGATGGTGCCAGCTCATAACAACAGCAGCACAGCATTGCAGCCATGCATGCACGCTGGAGTCTCGCTCTCAGAGCATCTTACATACATCACTGACACCGTACAGAACCATTGTCGTGCTGTTAGCAGGTGATTGCTCATCAAGTCCCACGCTGCTCGCCTGTGGCGTATTCAGATGTGCAGCCGCCAGCACAACAGCAGCACTTGCTCGACACCACCGGAGTGCAGCCAGCGGTCAAGCGGCGCCGTACAGGCGACGTTGAAGCAGTCTTCACGCACGCTGCAGCGCCATTGACATTCAGCGGGTCCAGCGCGGTCCCATGCATACAGCAGCATGTGGGCCGGCAGCCGCCGGTGCTCCAGACTGCTGTTCGCGCCAATGGTAGCTGCAGCGATGTGTCAGCACGGACTGCGACGATGCCCAGCAGCAGCGAGGGTGGGCCAGACTCTCCAGCAGTGCAGCCCGTGATGGATGGACAGCTGTCACCTGCTGTGTCAACACCGTTGATGGTTGGGCCCCTCCCACAGTGTCTGGATGACGCAGCAGAGGTGCCAGCATCATCCGCGGGACCCATCCAGCCAGCAATGGGGTTGGAGCTGCCGCAGCAGGCATATCAGCAGGCACCACCACAAACATCAGCAGGCGCCGCAGTTGACTCCGGGACGCTGCCCTGGGTCGACCCAGCAATGGGCAGGCCCACGGACTCAACATTGCCGTCCACATCGCCTATGGCATGTGAGGACGCTATCGGCACGCAGCTGTCACAGGCATGGGCGCGCTTCAAGTCGCACCGCTCCGAGCCCCAGTACCTGCAGTTTCACGAGTGAGTGACGGCTGTCATGCCCCACCTGCTGACGTGCAAGCACGTTTCCCAGTTCTCTTGCTGTGGAGCGGCATTTCCTTTGTGTGCGTGGGCTACATGGACAAACAGCCCGGATGATGAACTTTGGTTATCACCAAAGGACGTGATGAATCGCATTCCGTAGTGCACTCTAGTATCCACTGTCACCGCAGGATGGACACGCTGGCTGTCAGTCCTGCAGCCCTGGTGGGCCGCGAGCTTCGCCTGCTGTGGCCAGAGGATGATGCCTGGTTCCTGGGGACCGCAGCCAGCCTTGACGCAGCCAGTGGCAGGGCCAGGGTAGGCCCAAGTCCGCTGTGGTGCACACTGCACTGCATCATTGTGTTGGCATGATGGAAATCCAGGTGTCACGACTGAGAGCGGTGCACCTCAATAACAGCATGACTGAATCTGTTGGTGGTGCACTTAGGTCATGTATGCGGATGGCGAGCAGTCTGAGGAGCTGCTGTGCGCGGAGCGGGTGCGGGTGCGCATGCAGCCCGGTGAGATGCTGCCCCTGCCGTCCGCAGCGGAGGCGTGTGCGGTGGCCATCGCCCTTCAGGTGTGTCTGCGGTTGCACGAGCAGCGCTTCCTCCTCTGACAACCTGTGCACAGCATCTGCTGTTCCAGCACCAAGGCACCTCAGCATATCTGGAGCCGTATGGTGCTGTCCGGCTGCTCATCAAGGCCTCCTATGCAGGCGGCTGCTGCAAAGAAAAGGGGTGCAGCCGCAAAGGAACTGCAGAAGCGGGCTGCCTCCGCCGCCAAGCATCATGCCGCGCTGCTGCAGCAGTGTGCGGATGCAGGCGCAGCGGGCGGTGCAACTCAGCAGCAGCTAGTCGCTGGCATGGCACAAGCCTCGCTTGCAGCCTCAGCACCAGCACCGCAGCATGCCCAGGCAGCCAAAGCTGTCGCTCGGCCTGATACGGACAAAAGGAGAGGTGCAGCAGGCAGAATGTCCCGCAACAGTGGCGGTGTCGCCGCTGTCTCAGCAGCAGACCTGAGGCCTGGCGACCTCGTTTGGGCTCAGGTGATCCTTTTGCTGGACAGTTGCAGGCGAGCTGGCAACTGCAGTCCAGCGTATGCTCGGTGTAGCCGCACAAATACTTGCACACACATTGTTTGTGCGCAAATGCAGGTCAAGGGCTGGCCATTCTGGCCGGCGCTTGTCATGACGCACCTGGATGCTGACGACATGCAAGTGCCAGGCACGTCGCACATCAGAGCTACTTGTCCGGATGGGCCTTAGCACAGCGCTTGGCATCCCAAGCCTGCATCGCCCTGCCTGTCTGTGCTCAAGCATGAACACACAAATGAGATTGATGTGTCCCCTGCGGTGCAGCTGTGAGAGGCGAATCTGTGGCAGTCTGCTTTTTTGGCACCCAGGTGTGTGCAAAGGCTTGCATTTGTCACAGGTGCGCAGAGGCAGTGTGAGGGCGTCCATGTGCT
This sequence comes from Diplosphaera chodatii, assembly GCA_032358165.1. Classification (NCBI taxonomy): domain Eukaryota; kingdom Viridiplantae; phylum Chlorophyta; class Trebouxiophyceae; order Prasiolales; family Stichococcaceae; genus Diplosphaera; species Diplosphaera chodatii. The sequence continues at coordinate 1,385,173 of JAALGY010000019.1, forward strand.
GCTGTTTGATGCTGCTGGTTCGTGCCAATGGTGGGGCATATGCTGCAGGAGTACATGCGACTGCGGGCCAAGGCGATTGTGCACTTTGATGTGGGGCTGTCTGCGCAGCTGCATGCCAAGTGTCGAAAGAGCGTCGCCAAATTCCGCACCGCACTGTTCGAGGTCCTCACCTGGCTAAAGGTGACGCCACTGACCTGCTATGCCAAGTCCTACCCAGTTGTGCCCCACGACATGGTATGCCAACCTTGGGTTTTCACCGCATCCACGGCTTGTAGCTTGACTTGATATGTTCCTGTCAGGATGGCGAGCTGCCGGATGGGCCGATGGCGCCACCGCACTTTGATGACCCTTGGCTTGATGACGAGGAGGAGCAGCAACAGCACACGGCTGCGCGCAAGAAAGGCAGCCGTCCGCTAGCTGCAGTCAGCGGCGACGTGCAGTTGCCACTGCAGCTGGGGCAGCACCTCAAAGGTGCCGTACATCGGCCTGCATGCAGATGCTGCTGCCCGTCATGAGAAATGTTGTTTTCCATAGGAGACGGCGCCGTCAGTGTGATGATGTCGCTATGTATTCGCAGTGCTGGCACTGGGGCGCATCGAGTACATACACCCTGGCTTCCACGATGAGAAGTATCTGTGGCCGGTGAGCAAGTTCGATTGTGACACTGGCGCATGTCCACTTTGTGAGGCAGCACCAAATCGTCACAACATGCATAGCTGAACACACAAGTGTGCCACACCATGTGGACGGTTTTGACGATGCGCAGGTGGGCTATGTGGCGGAGCGGGTGACAGCGATGCCGGCGTCAGGCGGCAAGCCGGTGGTGCACCGGTGTGAGGTGCTGGCAGCAGCCGATGGCAGCGGGCCCCTGTTCAGGTGGGACCCGAAATCTGTTGTCGGACATCATGCATTGCTGTACAAGAGCACCAGTTGAATGCTGCTGTGATTGTAGTCCATCAACATGTGGAGAGAATAAGTGGTGCTTGCGTTGCCATGTGGTGGAGTCCAGCGTTGCGGATTGAGCTGTTGCAGGGTCAAGCCCAAGGGCAGCCCGGCAGTGGAGGCGCCAACAGCAAGCGGGGCCTGGAATGCCCTGTACAACACGAAAGCAGTCACGTCAAAAGGGTGCAGCCGTGCAGTCAGTGGAACCATGTCAGCGGCTCAGAGTCGAGGCGGTGTCGACGGCGACAGCAATGCTTGTGCGCCGGCGGCACAGGCACGCGCTGGTGGCGGCATGAGTGGCGCCCGGGCCTTTGGGCTGGGCAACCCCAGAGTGGTTGCAGCAGTGGCAGCGCTGCCAGGCGCGCACCTCTGTGAGCGCTTCTGCAACTGGCCAGACGGGGAGGAACGGCCTCCGCCACCGCCGCTGGTGAGGCTGTTCTCTTTCAAAGTAACAACTGCAAAGTTGGGATACGTGATCCAGAGGCAATCAAGCATCAGGCATGTTGCTTGCCATGCAGAGCCCGGCAGAGCAGCGGCAGCGGGCAGCTGCACTGGCGCGCATGCAGCGGCTGCCAGATGGTGTCACCGCTGTGGCAGCGCAGCCCTCTGGAACAGCCTGCCACGTGTGCGGCGAGGAGGACGAGGCCGATGACAACGTGCTGCTGCAGGTGATGACTGTTTCTTTGAAGCTGTAGGCCAACAAAAAGCTATGGGACAAGAGGCTGCTGATCTGGTCATAGATTTTGCATGCAAAGCATGGTGACATATAACAGTATATGTCATAACAAGGGCAATTGCTGCATACTTCACCGACATCAGCTCAGGAAGTGCCTCCCTCGTAGTACTGTTTCCTGACGCTGGGCATCTGGGCTATGCGCAGTGCGATGGGTGCCGGGTGCTGGTTCACCAGACATGTTACGGCGTCGCTGCTCCGCCCAACGGCCGCCTGTGGCTGTGCGACAGCTGCCAACTGGGTAGGCAACTTTGCGGGGTGCCAGCCTTTGATAGCGCATCCCTCATCGGCTCCATTTAGCTAATCATCACTGCTGCAGGTCAGTCTACAATGCAGATGACTCGCATGTCTTCTGCATTAATGCAGGGTTGCGCAGCCCGCCGCCGTGCTGCCTGTGCCCCGTGGCTGGCGGCGCCCTGAAGGGCACCTCCTGCGGCCGCTGGGCGCACCTCGCCTGCGCGCTGTGGGCCCCCGACGCCGTCGGCCTGGACCCAGACACCGGCCTGATCGAGGGCATTGAGCAGGTAGCATGTCATGTACAGATATACGGGGGTTGTGCCTTCACAGTTTGTGAAACGCAGCGACAGAGGGTTGCACTCAGCAGGAAGTCCATTGGGCAACACTCACATAGGCTGTCATGACTCGACTGCGCTGCGCAGGTCAGCAAGGCACGGCGGCGGCTGCTGTGCAGCCTGTGCCGCCAGCCGCATGGCGCCTGCATCCAGGTACACTGGTTTGTACCCATCGATAGTAGTTCTGTGTGCATCTTCGAGTTATTGTTGCATTCGTCAAGTCACGCTGCAGCCTATCTGCCCTGCCGATGTTCAACCTCGACCTAAGCAACATCAGCCTGATTGTACTGACGCAGTGCGCCGGCTCAGCAGCTTGCTTTGCTGCCTTCCATCCCCTGTGCGCTCGCGCAGCAGGCTATGCCATAGCAACTGTGGATGCTGAAGAAGAGGGTGCAGCTGGGGCAGGCGGCAGCATAGAAGCCTGGGGCTCTGGCGACAGTGATCGAGAACCTGGCGATGCCAATGTGGCAGGTGCTGATGCGCTGCGTCCGCTGACTTCTCATGCACAACAAGCGCTCAAGTGCATTGCAGGGTGTGCCACTATCAGCGTCGGCCACCTGTGCTGCAGCATGCATACATTTTGCAAACTGCAACATTGGTTGTCAATGGCCAACTCATCTTCGTGATGACAATGATCGTGCAGCCATGCTGGAGGGCCGGGGCACAGGCGACAGCAGGAAACGAAAGCGGCGGCACCGGGGGCAGCGTGTGGAGGGCACCACTGCTGGCGATGGCGTGCGCCGGCTGTGCTTCTGCCCGCGCCACTGTCACTGTGCTGCGGCACTTCAGCCCAGGGTCCCGCAGCTGGCCTCGCCAAGAGGCAGCCGGCACATGCTGGGCGGCCAGCAGCAGGGAACAGGTGACCCATCGGGGACCTTTCAATGATCAGACTGGTTGCATGTGTGAAGCAGCTGTGCAAGGTTTCGTTTACAATCAATCATCGCTGCATCATATCTCCTTCTGCATTTCGCAGGTCACAGCCCAGATAGCCCTGGCGAGACTCCAGCTGTTGCACCGTCGTCACCGCCGACCCCGCAGTGTGCTGGTTGCGCTCGTGCAGCACCCTATGACGCCGCCGCCCGCCGCGGACTGCGCGCACCAGATGCTGCGGCAATCGCCGTTGCCAAGCGTGCTTATCTGCGGAAGGTGGGGAACAGGCCGCTGGCCTGGGTGGCACCAGCAGCAAGTACATGCAGCCCTGCCGCCATCATGCCCAAAGTGTGGTGCTAGACCAGTACCGCCGTCAGTGGACCCTTCACAAGTATGAGACTGCCAAATGGTGTGTGGCACAGAAGCAGCATGCTACTACTACAGGTGCCATACCTGACGACCAGCAGGCCCCTGGATGCGCCGGTGCCGCCGCTGTCCAGCAGCCGCTGCCCCGCAGACTGCAACAGCCCAGGCGTGTCCTTGACAGATGTGCAGTGCAGCACCCCCAGCAAGCGGCCTACGAGTGGCAGGGGGCCTCTGCAAAGCTCGTCGCCCAATGCGCCCCGGGTGGCGTCGCTGGCGCAGCGTTATTCGCAGCAGGCGGCGACGCTGGCGAAGCGCGTGACAGCTGGCAAATCTGCCATCCATGGCTTTGGCGCCTTCACCAAGCTGCCGCATGCCGCAGGTGCCTCCAGAATGGAGTTGTGTTCTTGCATCAGACACTGCTTGTGGCCATGCATAGGATAGCCTGCCGGTGAAGCATGTGAGCGGCTGGCTGTGCTCGGTCGGACTACTGCTGCAGCCATGCAGCTGGCCGACATCGGCTGGGGCTCGCACCAAACATCTAGCGGGATCAATCTCCGGTCTGTGCACAGGCGACATGGTGGTGGAGTATGTGGGCGAGACAGTGCGTCGGTCAGTGGTCAGCCTGCGGGAAGCGGCTGAGTATGATGCCCGCTGCGGCTCTGGCACCTACGTGTTCGGCATGTCCGCATCCTCTGGGCTGTGCACTGATGCCACACGGGTAAGTTCATGAAGCGTGCCGTATCTGTTCTTCATCTGCAACAGCACCAGGCATGTGACGAGCTCCAAACGGATGATGCATGGTGCAGTTCACAACATGCTGTACATGATAGGCGCCGTTAAAAGGCGAGCAACCGCTTGAGTGAGGTGCCCACTGTTGCAGGCGGGGAACCTGGCGCACTTGCTGAACCACTCGTGCGTGCCGAACTGTCACAGCCGTCTAATAAGCGTGTGGGACGCCACTGCACAAGCGCCACAGGAGCACGTGATGCTGTTTGCGAAGGTGTGAGGTCTGCGCTGCTCAGGGAGGAGGGGGAACTGGAGCAACGCCTTTCCCCAAGCGATGCTGTCCAGAGGCTTCATCAGATGGACGTCGATCAACACAGACACTTCACAACCTCTCATTTCTTCATGTGCAGGCAGACATCCCTGCGGGTGCCGAGCTGACATATGACTACCGCTTTGCCGGCGAGGCCAAGCTACCGTGCAATTGCGGAGCCGTGACATGCCGCCGCTTTGTGAATGAGCCACGTAGCCTAGCCGGCGACGATGGGCGACTGCGGCTTCCTGCGTCGGCGCTGCGGCCACTCAGGCAGTCGGACCTCTGGCACGACGATGGCAGCCTCTGAAACCAGCCCTGAAGGTGGCTCATCCAGACTGCAGCAGTCGTACGAGATTGCTGCTATAGGCAGGCACCTGGGATGCACAGGCCCAACATGGTGGCGGGAACAACAGCTGCATGAAACCACGGGCGTGGGGCCTGCCTTGGATTTTGAACCTGTGACCGTGCTCTGCGCATGGGCATCGATGTGGCAAAATGGTGGCACACGAAGTTTGTTTCGGGGATACCATAACGTTGGCTGCTGCTGCTGCATGACAACCCTCACAGACACAAGGACGTCGATTGATGTTGGGGTCCGCGTCTTATGATGCTGTTCGCCAGCTGACCAACAAAGCGTGTAGAGCCAGCGCACAGCAGGGGCTAGGCCCTGGGTGGGTTGCACTAAACCCTAATTCCGCCATCAGGTTGGAAAGTGGCGTGCAGAAGGTAGATAATGGAGAATTGTATGGTAGGCATCAAATGATGACTAGCAGAGTTGCCAAGGTCCCTGGTTCGATCCCGGGTGAAGGCAGAGTTGTACCGGCCTTTATAGCTCAGTTGGAAGAGCGTGGCACTGAAGTCCCTTTCATTTTGCTAGACGTTGGTTCGGGAGCGCGAGCGATAGCCTTGCAGGTCTTTTATATGGAAATCGTTTTGCGTGCAGAGTGCCTGCCTGGGTCGTGTTGCCTGCGATACTGGCAGAAGCGAGATTTGTAGCATAGCTGTTAGGTCCTCGCATATGCCCAGCTGGCGTCCATTGAGGTGTGACAACTAGAAAATCTCGAGGGCTTGCAGTTCTGGCGGTGGTGTGTGGCACAGTTGGGTCATGGCGTTTGGTTACACTGCAAGAGAACAGTCGAAAGAGATGCCACATAAGCTTGCAGGTCATCAGGCTCCACCACGCTGCCCTTTTGCCGCCGGCTTTTGGCCCTTGCGGGCCCTGACGCGCTGCTTGACCTTCGCCTTGCTGAACTTGCCGCGCTGCACGCCGATCTGCCCTGCCCGCTTACCTTTGCCAGCCTTCCTGCCCTTCTTTCCTGCTGTGTTTCCTGCTGTGGCTGCCGGAGCACCATTGCCGGCAGCCGCTGCAGAATTGCCGGGAGTGTTCTGCGATGACACGCCGGCCCCAGCAGCCGCACCTCCCACAGCAGCCGCGGCGTCGCCAGATGCAGCTGCGCGTGCCTTTGCTGCCTTCTGCTGCTGCTTCATGGCGTACTTCTTCCGGTGGCGCTCCGCCTTTATGGCTTTCCGCTTTTGCTGTGCCTGCAGACAGCAAGGATCCATGCACTGGAAAATCATGCCTAATTGCAAAAAGCCCTTTACATCCTTACCTGCTTCTGTGCCTGTCGTCATTGCATAGCATCTGTGTAACAACGATCATGTCATACCAAGACTGCGAGCATGCACCTCCAGCTTGGCGGGCTGCCGCCGCTCCCGTTTCTCGATGCGCTTCTGCTTGCGCCGCTCGCGGTCCGTCATCTGCGGCGCAGCCCTGCCGCTCTGGCCTGCAGCTGTACCAGTGTTGGAACCAGAGGTGGCAGCCGCCGCGCCACTGGCGCCAGCCTGCCTGCCGGCACCAGCATCGCCTGACGTGTGCGACACGTAGTGCGCCGCCTCAGCCCCGGCCCTGAGCGCCTCCGCAATCTGCGCAGTCCACCGGTATGCAGGAATCAAACACAGACAGGATCGTTGAATGTTTGCAGCGCTGAAGTTACCATGCAAGAGGAGGCACACATGGGTCGGGGCCATAGCCACTGGGGCGGACTGGGTCAACACCACAACCCAATGCGGCACCTTGTCAGTGGGCGGCGGCGGCAGCGGCCGTGGCGCAGTCAGCGCTGCTGCTGCCTCCCGCTTTGCCGCCTTCCGCTGCCGCCGGCGCTCCTTGGCCACCAGCTGCGCCCGCTGCTTCTTGGTCAGTGGCTGCGCATCGCTGCCGGGCTGCGCTGCCTCTGTGTCCGGTAGTAAAGCACCATTGGCCGTTGCCTTGGGAGCTGGCAGCTGCCCCGGCGCCCCGGGCTGTGCTCTCCTGCAGGTGGTATATAGCTGCTGGGCATGATGCCGCGCTGCTTGCATGGTGACAAGCTGTCCATGGGTCCCACTTGATCACCGTGGAGAGCACAACCGGCTGCTCTGCCACGGGTGCACCTGAACAGCCGGAACGTGTCGGCCTCCTCCGCAGGCGGGCTCGCGTCCTGTGCTGGACTGTGGCCCTCGGCAGCTGCTGGCGTTGCTAGCTGGCATTCCAGGTCACCGTCCAACCGCTTGGCCAGCGCCTTCCACAGCTGCGGCACATACACACCAAGATTTTGCACCATAGCATGCAAGGTGTGGACAACCCAGGTTCACTAGATGTCCGCTGACTGTTGCATATGCCTCACCTTCTCCTCGACGATGCCGCTGCCCTGTGTGCCGCCATTTGCCACATCATCCCCGCGCCGCTTCCGCTGCAGGCGACAGCGCACGTGCATGTCATATAACAGGAGTTGAGGTCTGGACAAGAGGTCGCTGTAAAGGTCTGGCCACAGGGCGGATCTGCACCTTGTTATGTGACGGCACAGCGGCGGCGGCGGCAATGTCCCGCCCTGTAACACTGACGGCCTGCAGCCGCTGCAGCTCCTCCTCGTCCTCACTGCTGGAAGTGTCGGACATCTCGAGCAAGCACCTGCTGGTCGGTTCTTGAGCACGACAGGGTGTCGCAGTGAAGCGCAGGACCAGCAAGGACCGGCAAGGCCGTCTGCCTGCTGTCCCAGCAACGCTGCAGCTGACCCGCCAATGGCCTGTGGACTGTCACAGGCACAATATCATCTGATGCTTGACGTTTGTGCGCAGGCGTGGGGCGCTGGGGCCGAGTATGCATGGCCCACGGCGGGCGGGTGGCTGGCTGGCTGCAGAGTGGAGGATGCATTTGCCGATTGTCGTCCCGCCCTGCAGCATGGCTGCGATGGTGTTGCTTTGCGATCTCGGCGTCGCAAGTCCGCATCAATTGTTGTTCCTGGCGGCGGGCTCAAACCTGTGATGCGCATAGCATACGGAGAAGGACCTGCTGCAGCTCGCTGCACCAAGCACATTTGGCAGACGTAAGGATTGCACTGGCCATAGCACTGACATCAAGAACCAAGCTGCTGTGCTCTGCACGAGGACCAAATATCTCGTGCTGCACAGATGGTGATGTCTGACCCTTGACCAGCGGAGCGCAGCGCCCTCCCGCCTTGCTGCCATACTGATGAGCTGGCGATTGTTGCACTACAGGCGGTGATCAGGACGCACACGTGCCTCTGGTTTCGACTGTCGGTGCGGGGGGTACACATATGGCGCAAGTTGGAGTAAGTGGGTGAGAGAACAGCGAAACATGGCAATTTGGGCACCACGTGCAGTTTGAATCCTTACTGGTACCCCCCTCGTGGGGAAGTGCATCAGCCATGGAGGAGCACAGACTGCACCTTAACTCCATGTCGACTGTATGCACACGTGCTTGGTACGATCACGTCCTGCTGATCCCATAGGTATGTGCCGCCAAGCCTGCGGCCTTGTCCCGGCGCCAGCACTAAGCTCAGTCTGCAATGTGCCTTGCTGTGCAGGCACGGAATGGATGTAGGCGCAAATAGTGTCCCCCTGCACGGTCAGTATCTGTCAGCATTTCCAGTGGCCCAATGATGGTGATGCTGCACACAGCTCGGTATGTCTCTCCATCCACAGCTTGTCATACATCGGCATCAGAACCCCCAACACCAGCTGTCCAAAACATGCAGAGCCGCCCGAGTCCGACGAGGAGGTGGACGTGGACGAGCCCGCACCACAGGCGCTGCAGCCGCAGCCGGCTGGTGATGACGGAAGCGGCACAGACACAGATGACGATGGGGAGCTGATCCGCAAGGTGGGCTGCGACGGCAGCATCGCATTGCCAGCTCGGCACAACATGATCAGCGTGGCTGCACCAAGGGCACCATGATCTCAAGCGAGTGGCAGCAGAAGTCACAGCCTTTAGTCATGTGGTGCATGATGGATGCGATGGCCGACTGCGTGCAGGCGCGCGAGGCGCGTACAAGTGCGATGGCGCAGCGGCGTAAGGCAATGGCGGTGGCGCCCAAGAAGCGGCCCGCAACCACCAGCGGCCGCTCGCGCGCCGGCAGCGGCATCACCATGAAGGTCGGTCCTGTGCTGCTGCGTGGCCGAGGGCAGGCACCACTATCTGCACAGGATCTCCTGTCCGTGCTCAAATGTCCCGCAGGATCTACAATAAAGTGTACTCTGCCAATGTAATGCAATGTCCTCACTTGAGGAGCTGGACGGCGGCATCACCACGATGCAGGCTTCAAAGAGGATTGCTGGCATCAGGGGAAAACGGTGTCAGATGTGCTGGAGGTTCCAGATGAGCCATCTGCTGGTGCAGACACTCATTGAGGAGGGCCTGCTGTGGCCGGGCGAGGATGTGCTGAGCGTGGACTACAAGCAGCAGCAGACGCTGGCCAGCCTCACGCCCGATGGGAAGATCGCCTCGAGCAGTGCGTGCTCACCCTGGTGCAGCGGCTGAAGCAGCACCAGGCAGTCGTGGATGTTGATGACCCAACAAACCTCCGTTGCTTGCAGCACCTGCTTCTTCATCCATGTGTGCTGTCGATGCGCACCCAACTGCTGGCTGCACTGCTGCAGTCGGCGGCGGCTACAGGGAGTTCGAGTCGCCGAGCGCCTTCTCTATCTTCTTGAAGCGCCTGGTGAACCCGGACCGCAAGGCGGACGACGGCTGGAAGACCGTCAAGTTTGGCGGCAAGTGAGTGGCGTCGTCATCTCCTTGAGTGACGGGCTGCGTGCAGATGACTTGATGTCAAGAGGGAGGCTTGGTATTCTTGCTGCCAACCCTACAGCGCAGCGTGCATGTGCTTGGCCGCGTGGGTTACGAAGCACTATTGCCCAGGGTGGGCAGACATCGGTTCTGTTGGCTAATGTGCGCGGATTCGCAGGTACCTGGAGCACTACAAGATCCAGCTGGCAATGCGGCGCTTCCCGGATGCCTTTGCGCAGGGCGGCGCCGGCGGTGGCGCAGCCGCCGCCAAGCCCCAGGGACCCGCCCGCACCAGCCAGCGCCCCGCAGCCACACGCCGCAGGTGCATCGACGCACACTCACGGCGGGCACACATCCAGATCTGGAGCATGTGGCAGAGCTTGCACGTCCGACTGCCTTCTGTATTTTCGAGCTCACATTTCTAAACTCTAAATTTTGTCGACCCACTGCAGGTCGCCGTCCACCAGCCTAGAGGAGTCGGACGACGAGGAGGACGAGGAGGAGTTCGAGGAGTTTGAGGATGACGAGTCGTACGAGGCGCGGCCGCGTGCGCCCAAGCGGCCACGCCGGGCGCCGGCCCAGCCGCCCCAGCACGCCGCCCCCCCGCACTCGCCAGCAGCTGGCGGTGAGCGCCTGGGGGTGTCCATCATTGGCCAGCCCTGCGACGCCTCGCACTGGTTGCTCCGACCACACTGTAGCTGGCACTGTGCAGCTGGCAGAGAGGTTCTCGAGGTATGAATCGCTTGAGCAGCGGTGCTGAAGTACGTATGAGGTTCGTGAACGTTTTGCCTTTCTTGTTCTTGCAGCCCCACGGCAGCCCAGCAGTCTGGGTCCTCACAGGCAGCCTGCGGCCCCGCAGCACCAGCACCAGCAGCAGCCGCAGGCACAGGTGGTTACCAGCCCGCCTGCGACGCCTTCGAAGGCCGCCATCTCCGCCTTTGAGCAGGCGCTGCGGCAGGTGGCCTGCGACTTGCCATGCTGACAGCTGTGTCCAACCCGAACAGTGGTTGCCAGGGCTGCACAGCCACACGAATGTCCCTGTGGACGCTGCCCGTGATAGAGGGCCCCACTGCTGCAACTGTCTGCCATGCCATGCTTGAGAACCCAAATTCTCCAGCAGCCTGGCACCTCGGACCCTTTTTGTGGTACCCTCCCTCTGACTGTCGACGTGTCTCCGGACGAACAGCGGCACACAGGCGGCGCCACGCTGGCGAACGGGACGGGCGGCGGGGAGCTGTTCACGCCGCAGTCCGCCGCCTCAGCCGCCGCGGCAGCCGCCTCTGACCGCCCGCGGCGTGAGATCCGGCCGCCGCCGCGCATGCACGCCCAGTTCCTTGACGAGCACCAGGTGCACTGCAAGTGACGCATGTGTAGTGGCAAACCCCTTCACATGAAGCAAGTGACCACCTGAGCATGTGTGACACCGTCCGATCAAGATCTACCACAGCCCTGTGTCGGCCTGCGTACAAATTTCAGGCGCACTGCTGATCAACCACACAGTGTCGACAAGCCCTCACACAGCCGGCTGTGGGCTGCAGATGGTGCGGTGCGAGGAGTACCGGGGGGTGGCGGGCAGCGGGGCGCAGGGCGCGCAGCCCTTCTCGGTCAGCGTCACGCCCGCGGCGCTGCTGGCCATGGACTTCCACGCGCACCTGTCCGACCACGAGGTCATCGGCATGCTGGGCGGCACCTTCGACGCCGCGACGAGGTCCATGCGGTGCGCTGGCCCCGCTGTGCGCTGCGCCATCAACAGCAGGATGCAACACTGGCAGAAGGTCCTGTAGGCATGTCAGATTGCGGGGAGATCCTGACGTTGCTCTGGGCTGCAGGATCCTGCGGGCGTTCCCAGTGCAGGAGCTGCCGGGGGAGGGCGGCTCCATCGACGTGGAGATGGACCCGGTGGACGAGGCGGCGGTGCGCGCCGCCATCCAGGAGCAGCACGGCATGCGGTGCGTGGCCGTGCTGCGGCGCCGGTTCTGACCCGACGCGTTCAAGGAGTCCTGTAGGATCACGCTCGCCCTCGTGCTGGCGTTAGCTGTGTGATTGCACTGCTGAGCAGTGAAGCACCTTGCAGCGGCATACTCCCACTATTGCTGGCAAGCTGTCAATTCGAAACTGACAACTTTCCTCGTGTCCAGGTGTATCGGCTGGTACCACTCGCACCCGAGCTTCGCCGCCATGCCATCGGTGATCGACATAGCCAACCAGGCCCGCCAGCAGATTGCTCACAGGTGTGCCTGCGGTGCCCACCTGAGAACATGACGCCTGCCCATAAGGGTGCTAGCTTTCTGCAGATTACCTACATTTTCACCTCACCATGGCATGCGCTGTCCGCTTCTTTCACCCTATTAATCATTTGTGCATGCGTTCCTGCCGTGCAGAGACGAAGACGACGGTGGAGCAGAGCCGTATGTAGCGGCCATCATGTCGCCCTACGGTCGGCAGTCCACGTCGCCGCAGTCCGTGCTGACCTGGTTCCGCGTGGAGCACCCGCTGGGCCGCCTGCCCTCAGGTACAGGCTTATGCTGCTAGGAAAGAGTATACATCTGCGTGCTTGCGCTTTGCGTGCGTGCTGGGCACATCTGCCAGCAGCTTGGGCGATGTGCATGCATGAGAAGGACCTGTGCGCACGTCCTCCTGTCCCCGCTGCCAAGGATGCCTCTGCGGATTCTGTGCCAACATGGCATGGGTGATGTGCAGTGGCGGACCCGCTGGCGGTGGGCTGCAAGCCGGTGCGGGTGGTGGTGGGTGTGGACGAGGAGGGCGCAGAGGATGCGCACGCCCGCGCGCTGCCGGCGGCCGAGCTGCCCGCCCTCGCACAGCGCTACGCTGCAAAGGTGGAGCAGTTGCATGCACTAAACACCATGTTCTCGAGGTATCTGCAGGACCTGCTGCCGGCCACAGGCCAGCCGCCATGCAGGAGACTTCTCGCAGCATCAAAATCACTGGTCAGTAATGGCCTTCTCATACCAGCAGGCCTCGCGGACGGAGCTGCGGGCGGAGTGGCGCGAGGGGCTGTCGTGCGCTGACAAGCTGCGCGCCAGCCTGGCGGCCCGGCTGCCGGCGGCGTGGCCCGAGGCCGAAGCCCGTGCCTGGGCGCAGGCCGCTGCAGACACGGCGCTTGCTGCCTGGAGCGGCGGCGCCACACAGCAGGTGCTGCAAGGCTGCCCAACTTTATTAAAGACCAACGTCTGTCACCTGATGGTTGCTAGTCTGCCCATCTTTGGCTTATGGGTGCATCTTGCATACCCCTTGCTCACCGGTGATCCGCTCGAGCCCTGGAAGGTGGAAGGTGCAGGGTGCTTGGCAGATGAGGTGCAGCAGCTGACACGGTGTTAGCATGCTGCAGGGCGACCACCCTGTGCAAGCTGCTGACACCACTGCAGCAGCAATGCCAGACGGAAGCGGGCAGCAGCAGAATGGTGTTGGCACTGTGCCCGGGGCACTGGTAACACACCTGTTGCCCAGCAGCACAGCCACATGATGTCTTGCTCAAAGTGACCCCAGTGCATCGTACAGCTGTTTTGCCAAGGTATGCAGAGTGTTTGTCCACTGAGGCTATGTGACAGACAGAACAGGCATCGGCACACCAACCACCTATCTGGAAGTGTCGACACTGTTTGTAGCACTGGTCGACCATTTGTGCCGGTCCAGACTATTACATACGACCATGAATAGCGGTCAGCACACAGGCAGTTTATGGCTGTACTGACGGACCATGTGCTGCAAGGGACAATTGCAATGCTACAATTGGCTTATCATGTCTACTCCCCTCACTCCCCTCGCACGCTCATGCCACTCAAGCCGCTGACTGATTGCAATCACCGCTGCCATGGCAGCACAGCTGCATGTACGGCGTCATTGCTCCTTTAATTTCTGCCGTCTGCCGGCGCTAGGCATCAGCGCTCGCAGCAGGCCCGCGAGGCCACGCGCAGATCCACCCCACCCCGGCGCATAGAACATCGAGATCAGGCTGGCTGTGAAGGCGTATGCAGCATCGCCAATAGGGTACTGCAGCAGTGGCGGGATGTCGGTCCGCATGAGCCAGGGCACCCTGCAGCAGCATCATCCACATTGAAGTCCGCATCATTGAGGATATAGATGTCAGCATGGCGCAATAATGGTCACTCCACTCGGGTTTGAGAGCATGAAAGCATCGCTGACTCACAGCCAAATCGCTTGCCAATGTAGACGTTTCTGAGGGGAGCTGGAAGATTTGCAAGATTCACCTGTCCTCTGCGACAGCTTTCGGCACAGTCAGGCCGCGCAGCCCTTCGATGCCGGCGAAGCGGTCGAAGCCAGAGTGCTTCACGCCGCCAAACGGCAGCGCCTGGCACATGTAGGTCGTCGCGAAGTCGTTGATGCTGGTCATGCCCGCCTGCAGCCACCGCAGCGCACGTATGAGTGCTCGCTCACACTCTGGCGCTTTTGACGTGATGCACCTCTGCCCGCCTGGCACGCTGCGCAGCCATGAAAGCCTGAGCAGGCGCTCTGCTGCAGATGTGCCGTATGCAAGCTGGCATGAAAGGTGTCCACCTCAATGCGAGCGCCAACTGCACGGGCGCGCTTTGCACTCCGGCTCCAAACAGCCGAGCCCAGGCCGAAAGGGCAGTCGTTGGCCAGCGCCACGGCATGGTCATCGTCCTCAGCTGCAGATGCGCAGGCAACATCGTCATGCACAGCCGAGGCTCAGCTGCAGCCGATCCCAATGCTTGCTGCATCTGTGCCAGCATGATCCACCTTGGCCATCGCAGTGTGAAGTCATACAAGTGCAAGCCAGCACATTAGGTATGTGTCACATTGGGGCAGGCACCGGCGGCCACAGCCCAACCTTTGACGATGACCATGACTGGGCCGAACACCTCCTCTGTCCAGATGCGCATGCTGGGCGTCACGTCAGTGATCACTGTGGGCGGGTAGAACTGTCCGCCTCTGCCATTGGACAGTTGGCCGCCGACGAGCACCTGGGAGTGCAGCGCTGAGGGCATGACTTGCGCTGCGGCCTGATGCATCGACCAAGGATGATCTTTCTGGAGTATGGCTGCGCAACAGCTGCCGACAGTGTACATTGTCAGCCATGTAACTGCAGCCAACAAGTACATTGTGAGCATAGAGCACATCAATGATTCCCACCTTGGCACCCTTGCTGGCAGCGTCATCCACGAGCAACTGGACCTGCTCTGCTGCCCCCGGCATGCACATCGCACCGCAGTCCACTGTCTGCCCGGCCAGCGGCGGCCCCTGCAGCGCAGACAGCGCCGTCAGCATACCCCCGGGTGACGGGCCGAGCAGGAACCGCCTGGGTGGCCTGATCTGGCAGTGCTCATGATGCTGCTGGCGGCTTGCCATTGCTTACACAGACTGCGTGCATCTCCTTCACGAAGTGCGAGGTGACAGCCAAGATACCTGCCGCAGCTTTCTTGCCGTGTCCACGACTCGGGCGGTGAACTCGTCAAACAACGAAGCCGCGACGATGAAGCGCTCCGCGCCCGCGCAGTTCTGTCCGCACGACTGCAGCCCGCCGCGCATTGCTGTTGGCACGACCTGGTGCAGGACAGCAAAGACTGGATAGCTGGCAACACAACTGTGCCACAAGAGTCGACTGCATGCACGTCATATCATGTACATGGGGCATCTTTCAGCAGGATCCTTGGGCCACCTGGTTGCCGTGGAGACATCGACTGGCAACTACACCCTGCACTGCAGTGGCTGCAGCCTCACGTGGCTGAGGTCCGCATCGTCCAGCACCACGAAGGCGTCCTTGCCGCCCAGCTCCAGCACAACAGGCGTCAGCGTCTCTGCTGCCGCCGCCATGACCATCTTGCCGACCTGTTCGACAGGGGATTGTTAGGCATAAGGAAATGAGTTTGGTCCCTTGTGGGTTGCATGGTATGCTGCTTGCAGGCTGGTGGTCTAGATCAGACCAGCGAGTTTGCACTGGGCACAGGGACGCGCCTTGGTAGAGCCGACAAAGATGAGCTTGTCCACGCCGCCGGTGACAAGCGCATTGCCTGCATCACCATACCCTGTCACGATCTGCACCAGATCGGCTGGCGCACCTGCAGTGCAGAACAGGTGCCTTGTGATGCTGTCAGATAGCTCGGCAGCAGCCTGGCCGTCTGGTGCAGGTGAGCACGTGCATGCCGTTGGATGGTGCACATAGTTGTGCTGAAGACAGCGTACCAGTCGCTGCAAGGGCGGCAGATATGATTCGTCCATAGTACTGGCTGGACCAAGATGCATGTTCCGACACCTGCGGCCAATGGTGTGAGCCTCAGCCAATGCTCTACCAGTGTTGAGCAGATACATGGGGGCCAGCAGCAATCTTAAGCGGCAACGGTTGCTGCTGCTGGTTTCAACGGTAACAACGGACGTGCAGTCCCAGACCTTGATAACAATGCCATTGCCGGCGTACAATGCCGCCACTAACGGGTTAAACACGTTGTGGAAGGGGTAGTTCCATGGCACGATGGCGCCAACCTGCAGCAGCACGAATGGTCACGTGCTCTAGGAACTACGCACAGCAGAGCCTCGCCAGTTGCCTATTGTGTGCAGTGCTGATCTTGCTGCATGCTGAAAGGAAGCGAGGTGGCTCACCACACCCAGCGGGTGATACTCCACTCTGGCAGACTTGTAGAACATCTGCAAACCAAACAAAGGCACACTGGCAACTCTGGCCTAGGGCTCACAGCCAGCAGCTCGTTGACACGACAGCCAACAGGCAGCTCCTGTGAGCCAACAGTGCCCACCATGGCGCCTGCCTTCCGACGCTCGGGCCGCAGGTACCGTGCGCCCTCCTTGACCAGCCACCAAATCTTCTCGCACGTCACCATGACCTCGCCGAAAGCCGCATCCACCATGGGCTTACCAGAGTCCCGTGCCGACACCCTGCAGCATTCGCAGGGTGTGTCGGAGTAAACATCGGGCTTCACGGTCCAGCACCCACAGATTATTGCCTGTCTGGCCTGCCCTCAGCTGTGACAGCACGGCGCTTGTCTCTGACCTGCAGATGGTGTCCTGGTTCTCGACGATGTACTTGACGAGTGTCTTCAGTAGCAGGTTGCGCTGTCTGAAGGATGACTGGCGCCACTCCTGTGCGGCGACACATCATGCGGATGCTTGGGGCAGCGCAGCGAATGCACAGGGTGGCGGCAGCGGGCTATCTTGTGTGTATGAACAGTGTCGAGGATCTCACCATTGATGCAACGCGAGCTGCGCTAATCTTCTTCCGCACCTGCCAGCGCAGCAGTTTGAATCGTCGTCCTGCGTGCACGTTGGGTGACTGCATGCATAGTGGTGGTCATCTTACTAGCTACATCCACCTCGTCAGGCGTCATCGCGGGGAGCGTCCCCAAGTATGTCCCGGTGGCGGGATCATAGCAGGGGATCTCCTCCTTGCTGGCGCGCCCAGGTGGCCGCCCACCCTCAAATTCATCATGGCTCTCCGCTGCAACGCACATGCTGCTCAGAAATGGGATTCCTAAGCTCTTTCTCACATCATAACGAGGAGCATTATATTCAGATCGGGCTCGAACCAAGCTGCACATGCCCTGACTCACCTGGATCAACATGGACATCGAGAGTGGGGATACGGTCAAACCACTCCGCACTGCGCATGCAATCCACAAGCAAGATGACGATCAAGCCTATCAATGCGTGTACGACCCATCGCTGCTGCTCGTAGACGCTTGCGAGCACAGCCACTGCTTCCCACACACCCATTGATGCACATCAGTTCATGCGGCCGAGGGAGCGAGTGAGATGGACGTGTCGCTATGATATGTAACGCATGGGGCTGTGCATCGACATATGGGCGACTGCGCAGCATGGCAGGGATCCATAGGACCACAGCCCGGCAGGAGCCGAATGGAGTAGATGCTTGAAAGGGGCGGCACTGGACACAAGGACTGGGAAAGGCAGCAGAAAGATACTGAGCCAAGTCCAGTCAAGTCCCATCATATCTGTCCATATGGCTGTAGTACCAAGTTGTGCTTGGCAACATTTCGAGTGGAATTGGAGTCAACGATGTGCACAAGAGTGCAAGGTGCAGCGAATGGCAAAACTGAAGGCATTGGCAACCCCTACCCGGCTCCTTTCAGCATGCGCACCACTCATCAGACAGTGGATGCGCTGCTATCACTCAGCTGGCTGATATTCGTCTGCTATAATCCCTCTAGAAGTGCATCCCAGTCTGGCCGCTCGGGCCGCCCTGCAGCTGCATACCGCCGGAACAGCTCCTGTTGGATGTCCCTCCGCGTGCTGCAAAGTGTCATGCATGTTCGTATCAGCATCACGGAAAAGTGACCAGGATCTTGCCATGATTTTGCAGTCATGCAAGCCATGAGCTCATCGTCACGCTCAGTTCATCATGTACCCAACGCATGTTGTCTGCACCTTTGCTTCAAGCAGTTATTGAGGTCATTCAGTGCCGGCTTGCATGCCCACACCATCGAAAAGGACCGCCCCTTGCAGCACTCGGCATACGCCGTCGACACCTCGCCGCACTTCTTCTTCAGTGCGTACTGCTTGAGCTTGTAGAGGCAAGCTGCGGCGCAGGCACTATGCATGGTTAGCAGCTGTGCAGGTCCAAAGGTGCATGCAGGGTACTGCAGTTGGATGTTCAGCTGCGTGAAGACCTTCTTCGGCCTTCTTGGTGATGTGCACACTTGCGTCTGTCATCCGACCGGCATCCGTCTGGCAATGCTGCAGATGGCCGTGCGGCGAGGCGCCAGGCAGTTGGCAATGTGTTAGAAGGGCGATGCAGCAGCTCTGCAGCAGTCCTATGCTGGAGGTGAACCTGCGAGCACCTGCTGCAAAATGAACGGGAACGCCGAAGTGGCCCGCCCAATGTGGTGCTGAAGAGCTGGAACGTACCATGTGCGCACCCTGGAGCATGTGCATGGTCAAGTCACACCGATGTGTGTTCCCATCCATGGCCACATCACATTTGCAAGCGTTGCTACGGAAACGTGCACCAAAATTGCAAGTTCGTGCTGATTTGCACTCATGTGCAGGCCAAGCTAACAACACCTGCACCACCCGAATACTGCAATCCCCACCCTAGTCTGGCAATCGCTGTGCCATTGCATTGATCAGGGATTCGACAGGGTTGTGCATCAGTCAATGCTGAGGCTTCTTGTTGCGCAGAGATGCTTGCAGCATAGGGCGTCAGCATGCAGCAACAGCAGGCTCTTGGGTGTGGGTGCCGTGCATGATCTGCGTGCCACAACTTATGCGTCAGGTGACGAAGATCCACCGTTCCACACTTCGTTCAGTGTCAGTGAGTATCTATCACCAGTCTGCTGACGGCTGCACATTGACAGGATGTTGCAAAGCGCCAGATGTGCTAGCTGATAGCCTGAAGCTGTCGTGGCACAGAGTCTCAGGGCGGAAAGCCAAAGGGCTGGGTACCGGAATGGCTGCGGCAGCGGCTGCCAGAGGCAGTGGGCGGCACCCCTGCGGCAGAGGAGACCGAGGAGCTCACCCTAGACAGTGAGTTGCTGTGCTGTTGCCGTTGACCAGCATCGGCACAATGCATGCAGAGGCATCTCATGGTTGGCATGTGAGCCACTCAGCAGTTGTGATGGCACATCCCTTGTCATCACCTCTTCTTTGCATTTGCATGCGAAAGCAACGATCAGCATTCAGCGCTGAACTCATGATGCCGCAGAGTTTGCCAGCACACTGCGGCAGGCGCGGCGCTTGGGGAGCGTGACCAGCTATCTGCCTGGTGCCGGCAAGCTCAGCAACACAGTGCAGAGCGCCAATCTGTATCAGTATGAGCAGATCATCGGGTGACCACAGCAAGTCAGTCTCGTTTGTCCTGGCAAAACAGGCCTGCAATGTGCTGGTCTGCCGATGCCAAGTGCCTGCCATGACAGACGCAACGGCAGCTGAAGGGTGCACACTTGGTCCTAGGGTGATGTCGGCCGAGGACAAGGCAGACCCACTTCGGATGGGAGCGTCAGGACGGCAGCGTGTGGCTCAAGCCAGCGGCTGCAGCGTTGCTCAGGTTGCTTAGACGTTATGAATACCAACTTCAGCCTCCTGGTTCGGTGCGCATGATCTCATACCTTGGAACAGCGCCCGTCTGCTGGCCGCCAGGAGATCTGCAGGTGTGAGCTTGTCCTTTATGTGCTGCCGACAGGTGGACGACTGCCTGGCCAAGTGGCAGTGGATGCGGACGATGCTGACGCGCGTGCAGGAGGCAAAGCGCCAGGGCAAGCCGCTGCCAAAGAGCATCGACGACATGGAGCGCACCGTTGGCGGTGCGCCTGCTGCGGATGCTGCTGCCTTGTGCAAAAACCTTGTCATGCAGCGATGATCTGTCTTGCTTTGGCCATGGTGTGCAATGCTGTTGCGTCAGCAGATGGCGAGTCCCTTCCGTGAGTGAGCACAGTCCTTGCTGTCCAGAGCAGCTGTTACAGCCAGAGCTCAGTCATCAGTGCTCTGTCCCCTTGCCTGAAGCTCTTCCTTCACCACGTTTGCAGGCACATGGCGCAACTTCAAGCAGCAGCAGGCCCCTGAGCGACCACAGATCCTGCAGCCGGACGGCAGGACGCCGCACCGAGTGGCGCCCAGCAGCGGTGCGTGCAGGACATGGACGCTGATTGCACATATCGCTGCCCAGAGGCAGCGTCATGCATGCATGCAATGCGCACAGGTCCGGCTGCAGGCAATGGTGTCCAGCCCATCCCGGTCGCATGCTGTGAATTGTCGATGTGGTTGCAATGCAGAGCATGTCGTGCCTGTGCACGCCGTTAGTGCCAAAGGGACGCCTTGCCCGCTGGCGGGGCGGCCTGCAAGCCGCAACACCAAGTGCCCGCTGACCCGCAAGGCCTACAAGGCATGCTGCGGGCGAGAGGCCCTCCGGTGATGCTGGCAGAGCTGCACCCCGTAGCTCGACCTTGATGATAGAACTAAGTGCTGACGCAGCGGTCGGGTACTTGTGATGATCTGCATCAGAGTTTGACAATGCTGCCGGGTTTTGCGCCTATAGACGCAAATTGAAGCACATACCTCGACAGGTAACCCAGGCATGTAGTGATGAACACGCACGCTTCCAGTCAGTAGGCGCAAAGGGATCAACTGATGAGAACAGGTGATAAGCAAAGCGAAGCCTCCTGATGCGGCATGTCGGCCTGTATGCTTGGCTGGCCCAATTTTGATGGTCACGTGCCCACCAAGTCGTCACTCGAAGCTGGCACGTGTTTAGTCTGTATTACGACAACTTCAGGAGCAGGAAGCATCGCGGCGCCCGCAGGATGATCTATATAAGTGGTTGCAAACTCTTTTCTCGCAATCCATTTTCCAAGTCAGCCTAGCTCGTCATACTCATCAGCCACTGAGTCACTGTGCTGGTAGCCAGTCAGTCCGTGGCGGCCCGCTCACTGCCTCGACTTGCAAGTTGCCATTTTCAGCATCACCCACAAGAATATCGTCTCGTGCAGCTGTTTGCGTGGGTGCAATGACGGTACCGGAGCTGATGCAACCAGAGGCGGGCACCGCCAGGCTGCAGCCGTCAGGTGTGGTGCACCGCATGTTTGCTTGCACCGGATCATAGGCGCTGCGTAGGTTGACTTGCTGCTGCTGCATCAGCACTAAAACAGGGCAGACAGTGCTGGCTACCGCGTGTTGCTGCGTGCACTTGGCTCTGCCTTAGTAACATCCTTTGAGTAAACCATGGGCGTGGTGCAGCGGGCAGTCTGCCCAATATTGCCTTGTGCACCATCATCAACGGTAGCTCAACTGGTATAAGGGACTATCTGGGGGGCATCACAAAGTCCTGTCGCCTGCTGCGCTCTCTGGTTGGTCTGCCCTAGCGCGGCTGGCACAACAAGATGTAAGGATGAGTAAGCTGACACACTGACCGTGCCCTGCCCTGCAGACCAGGATGCCAAGGCGCCGTCCTTCCCCGAGGGCAAGCAGCAGCCGCTGCTGACACCCTTCAAAATGGGCGACTTTCAGCTGTCCACCCGCATGGTGTATGCGCCACTCACACGCTGCCGTGCTCTGGGCACCATCCCACAGGTACTTCATGTATGCATGCCTACATACGAGAGTACGCGCATGCTGCAGCATTGTGTTGCCTGCCCGCATACATCAAGGAGTTTAGCTGTGTATTGACACACGTGCATGTGCCTGCTTCGCAGACTGCAGCGGTAGAATATTACACACAGCGGGCGTTCAAGGGCAGCTTCCAGCTAAGCGAGGGCACGGTCGTCAGTCCTCACGGTCACGGGTACACGCCGTATGCACGCATGCTCAATTGTGTTTTGTTTCAGGTGTCTGATCACACCGTTAGGGCGCAGCTCGTCGACCACCATGTCTTCAAACACTGCTGTGGACGGTCTGCTGATGTTGATTTCATGCGCTGCGCAGGTACCCGAACACACCGGGCATCAATACGCAGGAGCACGTGGAGGCATGGAAGCCCATCGTGAAGGCGGTGCATGACAAGGGCGGCACATTCTTCATGCAGCTCTGGCACGTCGGCCGTGTGTCCCATGCAGGCGAGCCTCGCATGCTTGCTGTGGCGGACTGGTGTCCTGCATGCACCAGCATGCGACCCATGTTCTCCTCACGTATGCTGGCACGCACCCACTTCCCATCCCGAGGCAAGGGCATGGTGCCTTCAGCCTATGGCGATCGGCCCTTGCGCATGCAAGCAAAATAAGTCTGAAAACATGTTGGCTGCTGCAGTGTACCAGCCGGATGACCAGGGGCCCGTGGCGCCGTCCGCCATCGCCATCAGCGGCCAGCAGGACCTGCCCGACGGCAGCAAGGCCGACTACCCGGTGCCTCGCGCTCTGCGCACGGAGGAAATCCCCGATGTGGTGCAGCAGTTTGTGACCGGCGCCCGCAATGCCCTCGCAGCCGGCTTCGATGGTGTGGAGGTGAGCGCAGACCCCGCTGACTTTGCACATGTCGATTTCAGATAAAAGTCAGCCATGTAGTGTTACTACACATGGGCAGCCATGCTCTGGCTGCGCCAGGGTGCGTACATGCATGCGTAGTTGCAACCGCTGTGCTTCTGTTTCCGACTGCGACATTGTGCCTCTGCAGATCCATGGCGCACATGGGTACCTACTCGAGGAGTTCTTGAAGACTGATACCAACAAGCGCACCGATCAGTATGGTGTGGACATGCAGTCTGACTGTATCCAAGCCTATGCACTGTCCAACAAGTCTATGGCAAAGGCTCTGAGGGCCATAGCTTGTTTTGGGATGCATTCAGAATGATGGGTGATTTGGTGACGTTCAGGTGGGACCATTGAAAACCGCTGCCGCTTTGTCCTGGAGACAGTGGACGCAGTCATCGCAGAAGTCGGGCCAGGTAACCACATATCATTGATGTGTTGCCTGCTGCTTACCTTCAGGCTCCCTTGCATCGGATTTCCCCAACTCCCCCACCTTCAACACATGCCACTGGACGACTTGTGCACCAAGGTCTATGTGCCACGCTTTCAAAGTGTGAAGTCAGCAAGTCCTTTGTCTGCAGGCAAAGCGGGCATCCGCCTGAGCCCCTTCACCAAGTTCATGGACGCCACGACCGAGGATCCGTATGAGGTGTACGGCTACCTTGTGGAGCAGCTCAACAAGCGGGAGCTGCTGTATGTCCACTTCGTGGAGCCGCGAGTGTAAGCGCCCTTGGGCTGGGCACCTGCCCTTTGACAGTGCAACCGATGCATGCCGCGGGGCTGTGCGTGCACCACCCTCCCTCTTGACTGCTCGTATGACACAAACCTGGCGGCATTGAACGGCCACACAATGGTCAAAGATATCTGTATCTGCCTTCTGCAGTAACACGATGTGGGGCCATGATTTCGAGCACCAGGACACCCTGGAGCCTTTCCGCAAGGCCTGGAAGGGCGTGTTCCTGGCGGCCGGCGCCTATGACAGGGTGCGTCAGATATCAGGCCTGGCATAGCATTGACATGAGGTGCTTGCATGAATAACCGCTCTGCGCGCCTGTGTTCCTTGCACGTGCAGCCGTGCAGCAGCAATGTGTGGCATATAACGCTGCTCCCTGACATTGCAGGAGACTGGCAACAAGGCCGTTGAGTCAGGCCACGCCGATCTGGTTGTGTACGGACGGCACTGGTGAGCCCTGCTGCAGTGCTCATTCGAGATATAGTTCCGATCGATCCTGCAAAGGGATGCGTGTCCACTTCGTTGTCTGGCTCAGCTGGGTCGCGCCATGTGCAGGATTGCCAACCCCGACCTGCCAGAACGCTTCAGGCTGCAGGCACCGCTGAACAAGTACGACCGCAGCACCTTCTACACATCCGACCAGAAGGTACGTCAGCGGGACACCCACCATCTTGTTCACTCGAAGGAGGCTGGTGTACGCTGCTGCTCAGGGCTGCGGCGTGGCAGGCGTGCCATCTCTGACATCATGCGTTAATTCATGGTGCACTGCCTGTTTGTAGGTGGGCTACACCGACTACCCCTTCCTGGACGAGTCCCTGGCAAAGGAGCTGGAGGCCAAAGCAAATCTGTGACGGAGTTCTCAGCCAGTGTTTTGACCATACCACAATCAGGCGCCAAGCACGCAGGGAATGCTGCATACTGTAGTCACGTGATGCACTTGTAGGATTCTTGCGCATTCGAACGATTGTCTCGTGACAATTTATTACTGGGGACATAGGCGATTGAATAGCCCTGCCCGCAGTACACTATGGGTACACAGGTGTACCATTCTGGTGTCTACGCCACATTGGCGGCAATTGTGCATATTGATTTGGTGTTGGTGACTCTCGCTGCTGTGGCTCAGAGTTTGGGTGTGTGACGGCTAAAGGGATGCATGAATCGATGCTTTATGAATTGGAAACCAAGGTTACACAAACTGGAATACTGTGCTGCACCGTGCTCGACACTGGGTCTCGCACAAGCCGTACAGAAGATGGGGCCCCAAAGTGCAACCCAACCGACGACTGGAAAACATGGCATACACACGCCTGATCCCTAATAACCTGAGATGCTGATGAGCATGGTTCTCGGATCCGATAAGGCTGGAAAACCTCATCTCCACATCGTGGCGCTGCAGCCCTCATTGCACGTCCTGCCACATGATGCCACGCCCAGCTCATACATGCTGGGTGGGAGCAGCCTCTCAATGGCTGAGGCGAGCATACTGCAGCAGCGAACCACGCAAGTCACTGCCAGCTGCAGCACTGGCAGCCAACTCCAGAGTGCGCTTGATGACAGTGCTCCTGTCGCCAGACATGCTGCCTGCGGGGCTGCTGCTGCCACTGTCCTCCTGAACGCATGTGTGTGCCCAGTCACGCAGCGCCGTCATCAGCTGGCGTGCACTGTGCTGCCGGTGGCGCTGCTGCTGCTTGCTGACGCCTCCAGCCTGCAAAACGACAACAAAACCCTTCAGCACTGCCGTGTGGCACATGTGGGTTTGCAGTGCAGTTGCACAGAGGCCATTACAATACAGCATGGTCAGACACCCTCTGCCTGTCAAAGGCCTCCAATATACGACGCGAAAGCGGACCTTAATACTGGTGGTCGAACCAGACGCTGGAAGCAGAGCGTAGCGCGCAAGTGGGCTGTGCGCCTTGCGTGGGTCGCGCGGTGTCTGCACCGAATCGGTGGCCTTGCGCGCTGGCGCTGTGGTGTGGCTGCCACCTGCCACCACCCAACGCATGAGCATTGACACCTACGAACCTCAGATGAGACATGCAAACAGTGCGGCGTGGGAAGGGTCGCCAGCTCACACAGCCTTGACCTTGTCAACGGCACAAGCTCTCTGCAGTCAGGTGAAGCGACGGCCAATACATGCGCATTGCGCACCTGGGACGGCGGGCAGCTGTGCTTGGAAGGCCGGCGCTGCGGCAAAGGAAGGCGCCTCCTGTGCTGCGACTGGCGCCAGCAGGCTGCCATCCGTCGGCAAGTTCAGCTCCTGGCCCACCGCCAGCAACGCCTGAACCGTGCAGGTGCACTCAAGGGTCATGGTCACGTCTATTCGCGAGTGGTAGCCGCTGCACATTGCACCGGCGAAACAATCAACCTGACTGGGCCCCTGACAACATATTGATGTCTGCTACTTCACACTTTGATGGCATTCTTTCCACCTGGCTGTTGAGGAAGGGCAGCGCGGCAAAGGGCGGCCGGAGGGGGTCCAGCAGCCCAAACCCCCGAGACGGAGTTATGGCCTCAGCTGCGAGGCCCCCCAGCGCACGTTGACCACGCCACTGCTGGTTGGCGGCGCTGCCGGCGGCGCCGCTGGTGTTGAGCTCCTTGGTGGCTGCGAGCTTGCCCTTGCCACCTGTTGGCCAGGTGAGGAGAGATGGCGTCGCATGTCTGTCCAGCGTAGTGCGACCAATCTACCTTTCTACTTCAACCAGCAGCACTGCCGCCCCTGAACAGCGTCTGGATAGAGATAATGTACCGTCGGCATGTGATGGCGTTTGAATAGCGTTCAAAGCGCAACATGTCTGCATTCGCACTACGCGCTGGAGATGTTCCCCTGCGGTCTTTTGCCACGAAATATTGCAAGACCGCAGTGTGCTTGCGTTTGTGGTGACATCAACGAGCATCTACACTGCGGATCTGTCCACCTCGAAAGGCCGCTTTTGACGCATGTCGCCTGCAGTGCCGGATCGCAAGCTGGCTGATCTGCGACAGCGACGCCAGCAGCTTCGCCCGGGCTCCAGACGTCCAGTCAACGATGGCTGGATACATGTGGTGGGGTGCCGCCATGGCCATGGCGGCGCCCGGCGCGGGTCAAAGGTTGCAGCTCTTGGTATCTGGCAGGACACTGCGGGATGACGGTGCACGGCGGCAGCCCGGACCTGGCCAGCCACAACACTCTGCTGTGGCTGGCCAGCAGTGCGTCACAGCGGGCTTCCCGCGAGCCTAGGCGGGCAGCGCGTTGTGAGGGCTTGGTAAGATGGTAACCTCGGCCGGGCATTCTGCATGACATGAATTAGCGGGTTTAGACCTGGCCCCCCATCTTGACCTGATTTAGGAGCCCCGGCTAGACTGGCGAGGTGAGTGGAGGTGGGTGACTGCCACTGGTGGTGGGTGGCTTTGGCAGGCGAGTAGGGAAACGGAGGGAGCCGACTGTCCTGCTTGGTGCGAGAGTTGACAAGAGGCCTGATTCAGGTCTAACTTGATCGGTGGAAGTATGTGCTGCTGTAATGTTACAGCAAGGCTCAGAGCTAAGACGCAATCAAATTGTATCGCTAGCCAAGAGTGGTGTGACAGCGACACGCCAAACAGCAGTTACATCAGCAGGTGATCATGCTAGGTACAGAAGTGGACCTGGTTTGTATCGCTAGCCAAGAGTGGTGTGACAGCGACACGCCAAACAGCAGTTACATCAGCAGGTGATCATGCTAGGTACAGAAGTGGACCTGCGAAACCAGGCACAACCAGCAATGCCTTGATGCACACCACTGCAGTCGGCCTCTGCAGTCATAGTGCTTACTGCGGGCTGCCCGAGCAAGACTGGTGTGAGTGGCGCGCACAACCACCGGTCCACTGCTGCGGAATCAAGCCGCGTCATAGCTGGTAGCATCCTCCGAAATCATCTAGTGCTCAGCCTTACATGTTGGGGTTCATTGCATGATCACCATGCGAGGCCGGTGCTGGTGTCATGTGCGAGGCTGCTGCGGGTTGCGATGGCGCCGATGGCGCATCACCCGCTGCAGAAGCCATGGCATCACCGGCTGCTCCGCTCGACTGATCGAACTTGAAGGCCACCTACGGAAAAGATGACACACATAGTGCGACATGAGGCGACAATGGAGGGTGGAATACACATGTCATTGATGCTCGCCAAGTCTCTGAACACGCCAAGGGCTTACATCTCTGGTGTTGCTGATGTTGAGAACTCAAAGTATTGTCGCAAAGGCACTCACCACAATGCACGAGATGTTATCGTTGCTGCCGCGCTGGAAGGCCTCATTGGTCAGGCGCACTGCCGCAGCTTCTGCAGTCGGCATGTTCTGTACATGCAGGCACACGGCTTCAGTTGATGCAGGGGCTTCTGCAGCCCCAGTAAGGATCCACTGGTACTGCAGTTGTAGGTACCTGGACACCCATGTGAACGGATTATGAGCACAAAAACCGGTACACTGCCTAGCTTAGTGGCTCGCACCCGAACCATGGATATGGCGTCCTGGTTGCTGATGACGTCCCACAGGCCGTCAGTGGCCATGATGAGCAGCGTGTCATCGCCTGACAGGCTCTCCTCCACCACATCCGGCTCCGCCACCACGTACTTCTTCAGCAGCCGGTCGCCAAAGGCGCGCGACACTGCAGCACAGCATCGTTCTCTAAGCTGGACTTCTGATGGCCACTTTGGTACACACCTTCACATGTCCACATCGAAGACGCACTCAACATTGTCGTGCTCAAGGTTGCCACAGCTGACAGACGATAGCTTACATCGACCTTTAAGCTTTGTACGGTTTTGCGGTGCACTGTCTCTTGCTTTTATTTGGAACAAAGTGCACTTGACAGCATTGTTGCTAAGCTGTGCGGTGACTTCGGCAGGATGCGGAAGCAAGGCCACGCAGCATCAGGCGGCCGCACCTGCGAGCACGCCGCCCACACGCCAGGTGCCGGCCCACACCACCACGCCGCCCGCCTCCTCGATGCGCTGCCGCTCGTCCGCCCGGTTGGGCTTGTGGTCCTCGCTCATGGGGTACGCTGCGGGGCGCACTGACACGCATCGGCGACGTGGCAGGTTCCACAGCACAGGTGCTCAATCATTCCAGTCAAAGGTCGTCCCCCCTGTCCACGTCCCATGCCAAGTGCACAGTATGGGAGCGACCGACCGGCAGCCTGACGCATGCAGTACATGTCCTCAGAGTTGAGCGCAATCGAGTCTAGATGACAGTGGTGCAAGAGCGGGGAGGAGGCAGACGCCTCCGGCAGCCAGGTCGTCACTTCGTGCGACGGCATGCAGTGGATCCGGTCAACGGTGGCGAGGGCCTCACCCTTGCCGCCGCGGGACAGCACCGCGCGGGAGTCGCCCACGTTGGCCACGATGAGGCGGTCCTCCAGCAGCACCGCAGCCACCGCGGTGCACCCGTCGTCCTTCTTCGAGTTGGCCTCGTCCGCCAGGTACGCCTTGTCCGTCTCCACAAACGCCTCCACTGCATGCGCCACACACGCTGTCAAACATGTGCAGCATGTAGCGGTACTGGCTGGCCGGATGAAGGCCAAGGACCCTTTCTTGTCGACAAGTCAGCGCCACACACTGACGTCTGTGGGGCGCTAAATGACTGGACTGCTGCGGACTCGAGAGGTTGCTTGGCGCGCCACCATCACAGCAGGTATGACCAAGAGTGGGTCCTTGTTGCATGCAAACAAGCGCACCCAGGGCCTGCTTGATGTCCGCATCAAATTTGTTGTGGCTCTGCAATGTTTTCCACAGATTCTCTTGCACATATGCTGCTGCGCCTGGCCCGCCGTGGCCTGTGCAGCAGCAGCGATGGGTGCTCAGACCCAAGCACAACCTTCATGCGCTTAGCGCAACAAAATTGCCTCAACGCCACACGGTCAGCACACTGCCGGGACTCGATCCTCCGTCTCACCGTCAAATACGCCAAAGAAGCCCACTGTGCTGCCATTCGTTGGGTGTTGTGAGAACTGCATGAAGACAAATTCTGATCGTAATCATGATCATGCTTGCACAGCACCAACCCGTTGCACACAGGGGTGGCCTCAACATTCATTCCATAGACATTACGAAGACGTTACGAAGCCAGAGCTGCACCTTGGCCTGAAGAAAGTCCTCCATGCTGGCACGCTTTCCGCGCAATGTGCTGTAGCCAAAGCTGACCCTGCCATCTTCCCTGCAGACGCCAGGTGCCACAAGCAGTGATTGTTGTGCACAAGAAGGCATTTCATATCCGCAGAACCTCTTCCTGCCCCAGGTTGCCGCCAGCAGGAGGCACTGCGCTAAAAGCAGCGCAATCGGGCTGCTCACCTGGTCTCGCCGCCGCTAGTCTTGCCCTCTGCCTTGGTGGGCGCTCCTCGTGTAGCTGTGCTATCCATGGTTGCTCCTCTGCTGCCAGAGAAACGTTGCATCAAATTGAGCGGCATCCGGCTAGAATCTGGTGGATCACCAACGCTGCGCCAGCCCGGTAGCCTGCGATCCGGCAAACAATAGCACAGCTCAGCAGCAGCAGTACAAATTAGTGTTCGGCGTATGCCTCCGCGCTGCATGTCGAGGTGCTGCCCTGCATGAACCCGTTGCCGCTCAGCAGCTGCGCATGCTGCTGGGTCCATCGCTGTTTTGGTGCATGCAGGGCATACAAGCACGCCTGGCGCACTTTCAAAACAGCGTGGAAGCGTGGTGTCGCGATGGGAACAGCAAGTATGGAGAACTAACAGGTGCTCTGCTGGTCAATCAAAAGTGACACATCTACAAATGGGCCCAGCTCAGCTGCGTCACACCAGGTTGTGGCCTCCAGATCAGCCTCTACATGGGTTTGTGACATGCGTGGGGGCTTCATCTTGTGCTTGGGTTGCGGAGGACAGCGCCCTGCAGTATTCACCTGCCTGCCCTGTTCAGAAGCCCCAGCACCCTCAGCTCAGAGGTGCTGTGGGCGCCGGCCCCGTTGCAACCTGATGATCTTGTGGCACCTGTTTGCCCTGACAGCAGCCGCTGTCACACCCCTGACGCACGCGCAGAGCTTCGTCGCACTCTCGGTGACCAGCTGACTAAGGGCGAAGACGCGACGCCGGACGCAAACGGATTGCGTAGACCAGCCCAGCTGTTTGGTTGCAATCGGTCAGCGCTGTGCGTGTGTGTACACTCCAACCCGCGAGCTGGAGATTGCAGGTGCCCAGCTTCTGCCCAAGGGTCAGAAGAATTTTTTCAGATCACGTCATCTTTGGCAGGCCCCATGAGGCAAACCAGTGTGTGTGGTGAGGGTATGATGCGATTGCAACGGCTTTACAGGACGAACTCGGAGGGTCGAATAGCATTCGTTCTCCGAGGTGGCGTTCGGCAGCAGCCACAGCAGCAAAAGCACTGAGTACTGCCAATCCAAGCCGTGCAAGCACGCCTGGCAACTGTTCAGAATAGCCCGCAGCGGGGGTGTGTTCCAGCCTCCAGACCGTCTGCAGGCCGATGCCCGTGGGTGCACACAGCACGCAACACCCGACCAACACCCCAGCACGCCTCCATGGTCAGCCGCAAGCCCTCAGCAGCTTGATGAAGCCGCTGTGTCAAAGTGCGCCACCGGGGGCAAGGCCGCCCGCGCCGCCGGGCTTGATCGCTGAGGCGCCGCCGGGACCGCCGCCTGGCGGCGCCGCACCGCTGCCGGGCGCTGGGCGGGGCAAGTCTGGCGGCCGCTCCAGGCTGTCGTAGTGCACCACGAAGTTGTCCTTCCGGACCGCGTCCCAGGTGTTGGTGTCAAAGACCAAGTATGAGCCGCGCTCAAAGCGCTCCGTTTTCATGATGGGCTCTGTGTTGGGGATGCGCGTCAGCCACAGCTTGAACTCCTTGTGGAACCACCACTGGCGTGCGGAAAGCTCATCAGCAGCCAGCAGCTGTGCCTCGTCCCCCGGCATGGAGTAGAAGATGTAGAACAACGTGTCCTGCTGGAACTTCGCAAAGTAGCCGGGCTGCAAGCGTGGCGGGTTGTGCAGGTAGCACGCCGGCACCTTGAAGTCGGGCTCCGCTTTGAGCGGACCATCCGCCCAGGGCGATGCAAAGGTCTTGTGCAGCTGGTCTGGCGAGTTGAGGTTGAGCCCAAGCGTGGTGAGGTCCGTCCCAAGCGCCAGGGTGGTCAGGTCGGGGTCGGTCATGCGGATGACGGACAGCAGGCCCAGGAGGCCGAAGCGGTCCGGCTGCCCTGGCGCCCCACCGCCCGGCTTCGGATCCGCCGCTGGTCCCCCTGCAGCGGCACCTGAGCTGGCACGCGACGCCGCCTGCTGCTGGTAGAACCGCTGCATCTGGTCGTAGTTCGGGTGCCCCGGCGGCAAGCTGACCCCTCCGCCGCCATCTGCCCCACCCTGGATTGACTGGTCGCTGCCGCTGCCGAGACCGCCTGGCTGCGATGGCTGCGGCTGGCCTTGACCCTCTCCCCCAGAGGCATCCGACTTGTTGGCATCCTGCGCCTCGCTGCTGCCGGGTGGTGGACCCGGCCGCGGTGCGCCTGGCAGCGCTGGAAATTCCTCTGGCTGCATGTTGAACTCCTGGCCCTTGCCGAGTGACAGTGCCACATAGGGATCTGGCCCCAGTGTAGCAGACGCGGCGGTGATCGGCGAAGGCCCTGCGGCGCTGCCGCCCCCTGGGTTAGCGGTGCCACCATCGGCCGTCACGCCCGCTGGCCGTGCGGGACCGCCACCCAGCGATGGAAAGTCCGACTCGTCGAATGTGATCGGCGCATCAGACTTGGAGCCACCCGCCCCCGCCTGCACTCACATGACGGCAAATGAGCGAACTGCACCTCACGAGGCTTCACACTAATCAAATTTCAGCCTGGTACAAGTGAGACAGTCACCTGGCGCCCAGCTGCCTGGCTGAACTTGCCACCGGCCGCTGCGGCCATGCTGGTAGGGCCCCCGCCGCCACCGCCGCCGCCGCTGCCATCCAGCAAGGACATCAGGTCGCCGCTGGCGTGCAGGCTGCCTGCGCCAGGCTGCCGCGCAGGCGAGCCCACTGGCCCGCTTCGCATGCCCGCCCCGCTGCCGGCAAACCCGCTGCCCGCAAAGCCGCCTGAGATGCCAAGGCCCCCACTGCTGCGCTGGTGTCCGTCTGCTCCCGCGAGCCTCCCACCGAGTTCCAGTGACCCGCGTTGCTGCAGGCGTAGCTGGAACGTAAGTGCTCTCGTATGTTGTTATGCCTCTCAACCTGAGGCACCTGCCGGCTACCCAGAATGTGTTCTGTCCTTGGCTGATGAATGCACATGTCGGTCTTTGATACTGCAATCTGATCTGCAAGCATGCCTTTCCCTCTCGAGTTCAAGGTGCGCTCTAGAGTGTTCACCTGCGGGGCGCTGCCCTGCGGGGGCGCGGGTGCGGGGCTATCGCGCCTTCCGCTGAGGCCATTCATCGCCAGCAGTTGGCTGCCCGGCATGCCGCCACGTCCCGGTGCCTGCCCATACTGCTGCCCAAGCTGCTGCTGCGACACAGTGAGGTTGCAATCTTCGATAGACACGATTTTGCTGATGTGTGGCAGCAATGTGACTGCCTGCATGCGTACACGCAGCACCATCAGCACCTGTAGCTGGCTGCTGAGGTTGCCGCTTGGGAAGCGGCCCTGGCCTGGCTGTGCCATTGGTATGCTGCCGATGCCTGATGCCTGCCTGCGGCGACCAGGAGACATGCCACCTGATGACTGCACTGTTGTCTTGACAAGATGCTCCCCTGAACTTCACAGCTGAGTTCAGTTGACGGTCTGCCTGAGCGCCCTACCTTGAAGGTGGCACCTGGCCCTGCAAGCCAAAGCTGCTCTGCAGACCATAGCCTCCTGCAGCAAAGGGACAAGGTCTCTGGTACAGCATTTGATCACAAGCAAGGTGCAAGCAGGCTACGACGGCAGTCAAAGGCAAAGCCGGCGTGAACGCGCCTGACTGCTGGTAGATCGCGTCGCTGCCCCCCTGCGGCTGGCCCCCAGCATACGATGCGAATGGGCGCGCATTGGAGGGGTCAATGCCTCCGCTGCCTGTGTTTAACATCGAGGAGCTGCGCACCCCCCACTCCGCCCTTCTTGTCGCCTGTACAATGAGTAGGAAAGATGACCACCAATGCGCAGCAGCAACACCCTCTTGCTACCACCGGAAACCCTCACTACGCTCCTGAATTGCAGCAAATGTCAGTGGCTCCCCGTTACACAGACGTCAAGAGGGTATCCGCGCCAGCACCGCATTGCGGGTTCGCACTCGCAGGCAGATCACGATACGGACACGACCAGCGATGCACGTCTCCTCCAGTGAGTGTCACGTCGCATCAGTGCGCATGCGCACACCACATGCCTGGGCAGCATATCGCAGTGCTGATCTTCTGCCGACGACCACGAAGCTGCCAGACAGAATCGGACTGACTGCGACTGTGTCACACCCGCTGAAGCGCTCATATTACTCTTTGTGCAAGAGGATCAGTCGAGGTGACTGTCACGGAAAACTTCAGGAGCAGTCCATCGGGTGCCATGCTCGGCTGCAAGGCGCCTCACTCGCTCACTCAGCCTCCAAGGCAGCTTCTTACCATGTGCTGGTTGTTCCACGAGACGGTGCACGTGCTGGTTCGGTGTGCTTTCATAGTGCAAGCAAGTGAAGCACCCGCCAGCTCGGCATGTTAGGGTGGCTGCTACGATCCAAGTCACCATCGGTTGCCTGGGCAATCATGAGGAGTACCAGCAACCTGTGCGCGGCCTGTTGCCCGAGCTCACCTGCTGTTTAACGGGAACTTCCTTGGCATCTTCAGCCTCAACCCCTTTCTCGCCTCGCCGGGTGCACAGCCCCAGGTGACGGTTACACAGCCTCTCCAGATGAGGATCTTAAGCTCACAGGACACTTGCGTACGGTGTTTTGCTGCTGCAGGCTCAGGTACAAGCGACCAAATCGCATGGGTTTAGCTTTTGCTGAAAGGCAACTTGTGCCGGTCATCAGCGGGGCACACCAGATCGGCGAGAAAGAAGGGCGATGAAAGGCGCGCAGCTGATGGTTGCCCGCTGCGGCGCTGCGCCGCTTAGTGATACAAAACACTGACCTGACGTTTCCGATCACACAGATTGTCCGTTGTTGGTTTTCGTGGAATACGGCTGACAGTTTATCACGCCCAACCAAATCTGAAATTTGCTGCAATCCCTTCAGAAGAAGCAAACGGAGTTTTGCCTTGAATCTGCTGGTGGCCAGCATCATTGCTGGATAGCGCAGCCTGTTCATCTGATCAGTGGGCGTAACGTTTGTTCGCTCCTGAGGGCCTGCAAGCCTCGGCAGCCAGGAGGTTCTCAGGACCCATCATCAAGAGCACATCATGTAAGCTACACCAAGCACCACTGATTTCTGAGAGCACGCTTGCACTCGACCAGTATGCCTTGCCACAGACACCTGGCATATAATCGGCTCGCGCAGGTGCTGCTGCGCATGTAAGGGCCGCATTGGTGAGGCAACGATCGGTGCGGCTTGATGCCCTGCAGGGCGGACGACTCGTGGGAGGACTGGGAGGAGGCGGCGGACGTACCGGAGCTGCCCAAGCTGCCGGCCACGGGTGCTGCGCCGGCTGTCGATGACAAGTTTGCGGGCGAAGATGAGGGGGAGGACGAGCCGGAGCATGACGTCCCCCAACCCCAGCAGGTGAGCAGCTTGCCACTTCCTGTCATGCGTTTGACTGCCTCTGTGGAAGTGCACGACGAGTTTTGCTCAGCCAGGAGGCTCGCATCCAACATGGGGTGCAGACACAGCACATGATGGCGGCTGTGCAGCATAAGGTTGGCGCATCTAGTTGCCGTGAGCTGTGTGTGCTGTGTGCGCCATGGTAAACTCGCTGTGCCGCCTGCTGCAGCCAAAGAAGGCGGCGAAGCCCAAGTACGAGGACAAAGGCGCGGTGCCAGATGACACGCCACTCGACGATCCCATTGCTGAGAAGCTACGGCAACAAAGGTAGGGCATCATCTGTCTGGTGTTTAGCATAACAATACGCTGCAGGTGCAGATGATTTTTGACAAGTTGGTTGGTGGGGTGCCATTGGCAGTAATGGTCAGTCTGCTCGAGCTTTGGCAAAGTACTGTAGCATGACTGTCTGCACTGTATGGCCGTGATCGCGCTTCAAACGGCTCAAACATGCGCAGGCTTGTGGAGGACGCAGACCTGCGGAGCGCACAGGAGCTGTTTGGTGGGGGCGGCGACATGCAGACGCAGAAGCTGAAGACGCTAAAAGAACACGAAAACTATGGCAGAGTGAGCAGTCTGCAGCCATGCAATTTTGGAGCGCGCAGTGGAAGCACAGCTATGCCCACTCCTTCCTGCCAAGACTACACGAACAAGACTGGAACACTTCAGCCCGCATGGTGTTGACGTCATGACTTCCGCTCTGCAGGCAGTCGCGCTCACATACCTCAGGCAGCACGACGGCAGCAACCACTACAAGGGGTTGCTGAAGGCGCTGCTCAAGGCAGCGCTCGAAAACGTGTCTGTGCAGGTGTGCCCATGGTGCCGCACTACAACCTGTGTGCCCCTGTTATGGCGTGCCAACCGTCGTCTGACTCAGTTGCACACGCCCAGCTGTGTGCCTGCCACCGTGTCTGGCTGCTGGACGTCACGTGACCTGATCGTCACGTGACATCACCCACAGGAGACCAAGGACCTCGAGACGACGATAGCGGGCCTGCGGGCCGAGAAAATGAAGGCAGAGGCCGCCGCAGCCGCGGCCGCCAAGAAGGGTGCGCCCCCAGTAGCTTGCCGCTGCAGCGCATCATGGTGGCACCCGCCCCGGAGCGCTCTACAATTCCCAGCTATGAAAATGCACAACATGCAAATCCTCATCCGGCTTGCAGGCGGCAGGAAGAAAAGCCTCAATGTGGGGTCGAAGGGCGGCAGCGCTGGCCTGGAGGACTATGTGTACTCTGATGACGGCGGTGAGCCTCCTTGCCTGTGATTGGTTTGTTGCAGGTGTCCAGGTAAGGACGCATGTACCTTGGGCGTAGCTGCAGTCACGGTGCCACATCTTGCACTTGCAATGGCCGAGCCGGTGACCTGGGATAACATTTGCTGCCCAGGGGACGAGTACGACTTCATGTGAGGCGGCCGGCCTCCTCAGCACTAGAGCGGTGGACTGAGCAGGTGGCTGGCATCGTCGCTGGCATCGTCGCTGGGCAGAGACGGGTGGGCGCTGGCGACAGCGCTGTATGGGCGGATTGGCGTATATTTGCAACAACAGCATGTAACGTCCACAGCCTGCACTCCGATAAACTAGTATGCAAACCGCAGCTGCATAGCACTCCTCCCCCAACGCTGCAGTCCCCCTGTTGGAGCTAGGGTCTCGGCTCCAGATTTGGCTGTTGTTCACTCAAGGTGCAGCCAAGGCCTGCTTACACCACACACGACAAACGGCCATCTGATAGAGTCAAGCGTGACTCTGTGACTCTAGCGATACGTGAGGTGCTGCAGCCAGCAGATAAGGCGGTGCACCCGACAACCGTGCCCGCGGCCCCAACCGAACGGGTGCGCATGGCTAACGGATGCCCGAAGTTGCGCCAACCCCATCTGTTGGCGCATCTTGTATCCTGAACTGGCACTGCTGCACAGGTGAGGGGCAGCAAAGCAAGTTCTGCCGCAAGAACGCTTCTTGCGGTCTGTAGTAGAGGTTGCAGGTGCAGCAGCAGCGGATGCATGTTTTGCTGACAATGGAGCCGTTGATCCTCTAGAAAATGCTTTCGTTTGGATATGCTGGGGTCAGCAAGGCAGGCGGATATGATCGCGGCACTTCCGGCAACCTCCCCGGCATGCACCCGCCGGATATCCGCTGCACAGATTGCCGCAATCCTCCCAGGCTCGACATACTGCCGCAGCGCTTCTCTCACGCTGCTCTGTATCATATAGTGTCCATCTGACATGCCACTAGCAGCCTGACGTGCAGGATGGCTCGCGTCGGTTGGAAGGTGGGCCTGTTGGTGGCAGCGGCTGTGGTTGCTGTTGCAGTAGAGTCGTCAGAGGCGCGCCGGTTATTGGGTGAGTGAATGCCACTGACATGTGCATTCCCCACACCACGGCGGTTGTGTCGATGGCGAGGTGTCTTCGCCGGCATGCAAGGAGGCTGGCTGAGTGTGACAGCGGCCATGTCATCCACAGTGCTGCTGTGTGTAAGAGGCCGCTGCGGGCAGGCATGCCTGGCGCGAGTGCGGCAAGATAAGCTTTGCTATCACCTGCGGTCTGAGGGTAGACAAACTGCCTGCAGGGCCCGCACCCTACCTCCAGTGCGGCGGCAGCGGTGGTGATTGTAAGAGTCCAGGCGGAGTCTGCAAGGACGTGGCATGGCCAAACTTCAAATGCGCGGGGGACTTTGTGTGCAATAGAATCAACGCCTTCTACTGGTGAGCATGGCATGTTGGTAGGCTTGAGCCGTCGCGCCACCCACATACGACAGAGGTTGACACATGCGTCTTTATCAGGTCGAAGGCGTTGATCATACGTCTCTGAATGCACTTGCAGGCAGTGTGACAAGCCAAAGAGCCTGACCAACACAGGCGAGCTACCTCCTCTCCCTGCTGCTTCCGACGTTTTGTTGCATCCTTGAGAAGTCGAACCCAAGGAGGTGATGCTGTGCACGGGGTGAAGGTGATGCATCAATGCATTGCCTTTTTCAAATGCGCAGGTCCGCCAAGCGAACCCAAAGCCACCACTGCGCCCCGTACGTACAACCCTAGTGATTTCAAGCAGTGCGGCGGCGTCTCGAACTGCAAGGGCAGCCAGTGCCGTGACGGGGTGCGGCCCCCGCGCTTTCGCCCCAATCAACCCAGCAATCCCTGCTCACACTGCCACCATGTCTTGTAGCCCACATTGCGATCTGCGACCCTGATGTCCGTTGGTCGTCGGCGCAGGTTTGGCCAGGCACCAAGTGCGCAGCAGGACTCACGTGCTACAAGGTGTCTCAGTTCTACTACACCTGTGACGTGAAGCCGCCCAAGAAGACAGGTGCGCAGTTGCCCTGTAAGCTGACATCATTGGCGCCGGTCCTGAGCCTTGCCTCGTGAATGACGCCCACAGATGATACGGGCGGCAGCACACCCTGATGATTGGAAGCTTGCGGTTCTGGGCACCCAGGCTGACGGCCTCTAATGTGTGCTTTGGAGCAGGAGTTGACTGATGTCCACTTTCACGTGTTCACGTGTCTGCAGCGGCGCCGACGCTTGTGGAGGCGGTGGTCAGCTCGGGCAACGCCTGGAAGCAGTGCGGCGGGCTGACGTGCGAGGGCGCCGGCAAGGCCAAGTGCAAGGACGCGCCGTGGAAAGGCTTCCTCTGCCCAGCAGGTGCGTGTCCATGCCAGCAGCATGATTTGCCATCCCATATCTGCCTGAGTGTCCAAATGTGGCAACAAGGTGTGCGGTTGTTGACGCCCTGAACCTGCATGCTGCCAAACTGCGTCAAGCCTGAGCTCCGATCTGCCATGCTGTGCGCCCTGCAGGCTTCCAGTGCTACCGCTCGAACGCCTGGTACTGGGGATGCCGCACTGGGCCACTGACAGATGGTAGCGGCTGATGCCTGTCTTTGTCATGCGTATGTACTCACATACAGCCCCTCATCCTATGATCAAATTGAACGATCTGGGTCTGCAAGCGCCAGGCAGGAACTGTAAACCCTTCGATCACACCCGAATGCAGAAGACTGGCGCTACTACACGACCCCTGCCTGTCTGGTGTGTCCTAAAATCTTAACTTGAGGTCATCAAAAAGTGTCACACGTCCTGGGGTTTTGTATCCTTTGAATAGCAAGAGGTTGCGCAAGGTGCCATCATTGTCGTATTCGAAACTCTCCAACCTGCCTCTTTCCTCGGCAAACTCCTCAGGGTCGAAACGAGTGATCTTCAATCCTGGATTGCAGTAGTCGTCGTCTTTCCTGAAAGATCACCAAGCACATGCATGTGTGAACACCACTCCGTAGGGGAAGTCGACACACATGACAACATGACACACACTGCGACCCCAAGACCGGCAAAAATTCAATCAAACTCCAATGCAAGCATCCCTTTCAAACATGCAATGTGCTGTCAATGAGCCTGTTGTTGAATTGGCATATGCCCAGATGTTGTGGATGCAAGCAAGTGTTACATGAATCTCTGCAACGCTGCTCATCTACGGTAGCATTGTTCGGCATGCATCAAGTGCTCTTAGGTTGCAGTTTGTCACTCACTCGATGGGCAGGTTGCAGGCGAGTGCCGTGTTGTAGATCAATTCTGCCATCGGTCGGTCCGCCAGATCGTCGTCTTGGTCAAAGCTGGTGTATATCAGTTCCACGTATCCATGCTGTGCTAACGACTCAGCTTCCTGTCCCTGCAGCATGCATACACCACACTGGCTGAGACTGGTTGCTGTCCAATAGATGCGTATTCAACAACAGGCTAGGCATGTCCGTCCGTCCTTTGAGTGCTACTACGACAGCCAATATGTGCCATGATGTGCGGTGGTACGAACATCAAAGCAACGTTTATGGAAGTGTTCGTAAGACTGCACACGGAGATTGCTGGCTTGCTTGGTGGTGCGCTCACTGCGAAATAGCAGCATCCAATTGTGTCTGCACCAGCACCACGGCTGCGTATACGATCTTCAAACTCCTGGTAGTCTGCAAATGACCAGCACTGTGCTGTCATGATCTTTTCTTTACTCGAGAGAATGTCAAAGAACTGATCTAGCTGTTTCCGAGCTGTTGGCTTGCTGGCGCTGCTGCTTGCAACACTTGCCGACATCACTGCATAGCAATTTTGCGATCTTGAAGATCTTCCGACTCTTGGCGCTGAGAATGAACGCCTCGTGCTCGCGGAATCAAGGACCGCAGCTGCAAGACTTGCGCTAGATTGCTGCGATGCCATGCGACGTGGTAGCTGCAGCATTGGGACCTTGAGATGTGGCCAAGCTTGGCGCGAACAAGGCGCATGGGATAACAGCGTGCACTGCAACAACACGCTGCTGGATTGCACGCAACAGCTTGCGCAGGCCATGTTTGCCACCGATGCGGTGTCTGACGATCAATTTTGCGATGTTACATTTGTTCGTGATCATCGATGAGCAGTACCATTTGAGTGTGAACAACGCCACGGACGCAGCAGGTGTATGCTGCATCTGGACAGCAGTGCACGCACCCTGGGACAAGGATGTGACCCCTGCCAATGTTGAGGTCTCAATCTCGCTTGCCTGATCCTCGGCCGTGACGAGCGAGGCCTCAGCTCGATTGCAGTCGAAGTCACTGAGGCGCCAGGCATCTGGTACATTTCTGTCATAGTGAGCAGCGCTGCTCTTTGAAGTCGGGTCCCAGCAACAGTAGTGGGGCAACACACAAGGCTTGTCATACTGACCCCAGGTGGCGCAGGTCACATGCATGGGCATCTGCGTGTCACTACTGTGCACTTGTGATCTCCCTGATGCTGTGCATGTGCACGTTTACCAACACCCTCATCTGCGTCAAGCTGAAGGCCCGTCATGGGGCAGTTGATGTACCATCAAACCACAAGCTCATAACCAGAGACTGATCCAAATCAAAGCAAACACCAAGCCCGGCATCATGCAAATAAAGGAGGTGGCGTACTTGTTTGCGGCTCATTGCAAGCATTGACACATATATACTGGTCCCGTCCCTCCGTGCCCGCAAATAAAGCCTTGTCGCATTGCAGTTTGCTGATATTTACGCCACACCCACAAAAACGATGACAGGCTTGGAAGCCAATAAAACCATCAGCTGCCACAGTCAGCGTCACCGGGTGGGCGCCGCAGCAATTACGCGTGCCATGCACGAGCATGTGATGGCCGCACGTCCTCGCGGTGCTAGTATGTGAAGTTGCCGCGGCCACGGCGGGCGCGGGCGCCGCCAGGCTGCTGCTTGTTGCTGCCGCTGCTTCCAGGCCGGCGACTTCCGCCGCTTCCGGCGGCGCCGCGACTCGGCTGCTGGCGCCTGCCCAGCGCCGCCGCCATTGCGAAGTCGTCTGCCAAATCCTCGTCCTGTCCACGAGGCGAGTTCGACGCTTCCTCAGCCTTGGTGCAGAGCCAGTGCTCTTCTGGAGACACAGGCCAGACCATGTGATGTGGCCCATCTGCCACCACTGCGTCAAAGAGCCGTAGGTGCAGGATGAGTCTGCACAGGTGACCGTCAGGGTCTCCTCACTCACCAAGTCGTCGTCGTCTTCGTCATCGGACTCCAGGCCGCGCTGCTCCTCGGCACGAGCCGCAGCATTGGCGGCGGACACCACCTTGCGTGACCCCAGGCTGGTCCACGTTGCAGCGTCCCTGACAGCCTGCACTTTGCACAAAAGCAGTCAAGCGTGGGAGCGCATGCGTTCCAACCGTGCACGCGTGCTTCGCAGCATCGACCCTCATCACCTAACCTCTAGACGTTGCTTCTGACTTCAGTTCCCAAACCATTGCACATCAGCAATGCGCCGTGCAGTTGGGCCCCACCCTCAGCCAGCTGCCCGCAGCATCGCACGCAGCCTTCAGCTCGTCGGCGGGGCCCATGACGTCTTGCGAGGCGTCCCAACGACGGTCGCCCTCCACACGCTCCATCGCCTCCTGCACAGTTCGTCAGGTATCATGTGCATGCTGTCAAGTGACGGAAGGTCCCTTGCAAAGTGCGCGGATGTGCATTGCCTCTGCTGCACTTAAGCCAGCAGGCCGGTGGCTGCCTGCACCGCCTTATGTTCCGTCGACTTGCGACGCGTTGCTGTGGCTTGTTGCGGCGCTGCCACTGGTGCACTCTGCAGCCAGCCACGCACCAGCAGCGCGGCGACCGCCTTTGCGAGGCGCTGCTGTGCGGCGTGGCCGCTGTGCTCCAGCTCCGCGTCGTTCCCCCGCCGCACGCTCGCCAGCTTCTTCTCCACCTGGACACCACATTGGTACGGCCCGTCAGCGTTCCGTGGCAAGCCCGCAGTCCTGTTAGCTACACAGCACTGCTTGGCATTTATCGTGGCTGGAGATGCTCTGCAGCTGGGCTGCCGGCACGTGGCCGGAAGCATGGGGCAGTCTTTGTACCTCGGCATCCAGCTCGCGGTATCGGTGCAGCTCCGGCAGGAGCGTGTGCTCGAACAGCATGCGATACGTCTCGAAGCTGCTGAGCGCCGCTCGGTGCCCATCCAGGGACCTGCAGGAGCAGACTGCAGACTCTCTACCAGGACTTGCTATTGTGATGCTTTAAAGCATTTTGCACGTGGTGCGGTCTTGGGTGGCAGGATCCAGAGCGCCAGTGGCAGCCAGACAGTCAGCTGCTGCCAAGTTCCGTGGTGGACACGCTGGACGTGCTGCTGAACACACACTTGTGCGGGATGAAGGCGACGGCGGAGGGCGCAAGGCCGAGACCGCTGCGCGGGCTGCCGCCCGCCCGAGGGCTGCCGCCTGCTGTGTGCACCCCCTGCGGCGACACTGCACACCACAGCCACAACATTTCTGAAACCCAGGTGCCTTGATCTCGCGGGTCCGACAGCCCTGACATGGGGGGAATCCGGCCTCACAACTGCCAATCACCCGAACAGATTTCATCATGAAGAAGGAGGTGCGTTAACAGGCTCTGTTCATGACCCCTTCACATCATATTGCCATTGTTTTGCAGAGGAAGCGCCACGCACCCGGTCCAGTGCCAAATGCA
This sequence comes from Diplosphaera chodatii, assembly GCA_032358165.1. Classification (NCBI taxonomy): domain Eukaryota; kingdom Viridiplantae; phylum Chlorophyta; class Trebouxiophyceae; order Prasiolales; family Stichococcaceae; genus Diplosphaera; species Diplosphaera chodatii. The sequence goes on from JAALGY010000019.1 coordinate 1,428,014, forward strand.
GGTATCCGACTGCACACAGGGCAGAGGGACGCATCCAGGATTGGCGCGGCCAGCCGATCCAGCACCCACTTCAGACGGTCCTGTGTGCACCACACCGCACCAATATTGCATCGTGTGGTCACAAACGCACCAGCTGCCTGAGGCCACACACATGCACAAAGAACTGAGGGCGCACGCCTTGCCAGTTGCCTCAGCCAGTGCCAGGTCCTGCCAACCGTCAGATGGTTTGTGCTAAACGACATGAATGAACGCTGCCATGCCGGACAGATTTGCAGGACTCGGACTGCAGGGCTGCCGGGCACCTCGGCGCTGGCGGTGGAGGCGGCCCGGCGCTCAGCCTCCATGATCGCCGCCGCCTCCCTGGCACGCCGCTCGGCGATGCGGGCGCGCACTGCGGCCAGCTTGTCCAGGAACAGCCGCCTGCACCACGCCGGCACAAGCGCTTACTACAGCGTCGCGCCTGGTTCATGTGATTGACCCCAGCACTGGGAGTGCGCCGCGGCATACCTGACCTGAACACTCACATGAGTTGTCTAGCTGACTCTGTGATGTATCTGCAGGCGCGCCAGGGCCCGCAGCTGCGTGCGGTGCGACAGCAGCGCCCGGGCAGCCTGCTGGATGACCACCGCCGCCGCCTCGCGACGATCCTCCTCCTGCACCTTGGCCGCATCCACGGCACCCGCCGCCTGCAGAGACGGAATGTTACACGTATGAGATGTTTTGGAGATTTTGGTACAGGTGGAGCCTTTTGTACACAAACGCAGCTGGTCCTCGCTGGAATGTCCGACACCAAGGGCGGGATGCAAGCGCCAGTGTAATGCATGGCTGGCATGTTGCTGACTTTGCCAGCAAGAGTCCCAAGGTGCTCGTATGCAGATGCTGAAGCCGAATTGATGGCACACCAGCGCTGCGGCGAGTGCTCAGCAATCTGTCAGGCTACGTAAAGTCACTGACATGACAACTTACTGCCAGCTCGCGGAGCTGTGGCAGCTGCAGCGCCTCTGCCGCCGCCCGCATCTGCGCCTTACTGCCACAGCGCAGCGGCCTGTGGGCCTGCTCCTCGCTGAAGCAGCAGGCGGGCGCTTGGGGCGAGAAGAAGCCGATGAACTCCACATAGGCCGTGTCCTGCACCTGTCCATGTTGAGAGACAAGACACATGTGCGGTGTCCTATACCTGGTGCGGTGTTCTATACCTGTTGATGTTAAAGGGCAGACACATACGCAGTAGGTCTGGCCGTGAAGCTGAGCCACAGCAGCAGGTTATGAGAAGCTGCGCAATGCAACCATCTGCCACGTTGTGTTGGCAGTCAGAATCATGGTGGTGCCGACGAGTGTGGTTTGGACACCTCGACGACTGGGGTGTCAAAGGCTGCAGCAGCCACCCTCAGTGCCAACAGGGCCTCGCCAAGCATGGTGGCCCCGTGCATGCGCTCGACTGCCTCCTGAAAGACCTCGTCTTGCACCCGCGGTAGCCCCGGCAGCTCATACAGCACCTATGCAGAGGGATGCCATTGAGTCTTGGCGACTGTGTGTTGGCAGGCCCCATCACAGCCTGGTTGCGGGAACCTCCAGAGCGGAGCAAGCCCTACTGCAGGTTCTCACTCTGACCAGGACGCTGACAAAGCGGACGCTGCAACCATCTGCAGATTTCTGAAGCTTACCTGCGACAGGCCCCAGCGCAGGTCCCCAACACCGCCCTTTGGGCCGTAAACGACAGCAGAGTGCACTGCCAGCGCCGCAGTCAGCGTGCAGCCCAGCAGGGCCAGCCGTGCCGCTGCGTTGCGCTGTGTGGCCAGCCAGCTGCCGGCGCTGCCTGTGCAGGCATATGCCCAGGGACGTGAACTGGGGCATGTGACAACAGTGGGGCCTTCCATACTGGCACTGCTCAACTGGTGAGACATGCATGATCGACGCATGTTCCTGCATGGGTGCTGTGTCCAAAACGCACTAGCATCCTTGCTACCACGCAAACGCTGCAGCAGCTCGTCGGCAAGGTCGAACTGCGGCGCTGCGCCAGGGGCTAGCTCCCCCGCAATGCTGCGCAGCAGGGCTGCTGCACGCCGCACCAGTGCCAGCAGCGTCTGCGGTGCACCACAGCAGATCACACGCAGCTCGTGGGGATTCGCAACACAAGCTACGGCCGCATAGGCTGTGCTGGAGCTGATGTGGTCAGGGAAAGCACAGCATATGCAGGTGTGAAACGTCAGGCAGCAGCACGGCAGGTTGCCCACCCCGTGCCCTGTGCCGCTCCACAGGTCAGACACTGCCGCCAGCTGCAGCTGTGTGGCGGCGTCGTCCTGCCCGATGAGGGGGGAGTGCAGCAGCGTGTCGACGTATGGTTGCGGCAGGAGGGTGCAATGGGGTGCGAGCGCCAGCGCCAGCAGCCCGCCCACCGTCTCCAGCAGCTGCACATACACCTGCAAGACAAGCTGCCGGCCTGTGAACAGCTGTGGATACAACTGGTCGCAACCCCAGCAGACATGCGCACTAAAGCTGCATTGCAATGGGCGCCCGGCATGATTGACAAGATGTCCACAGTGGCGTGTTCCGAGGGTTTGACGCCGTGCAGTCAGGGTCACCTCCAGCGCCAGAATGTTCATGGCGCCGGCAAGGTCGCTAATGCGGCAGCGCTCCAGGTAGGCCAGGACATCTTCAACGCCGCTGCGCAGGTTGTTCCTTCTGAAGCCGAACTGCGCGGCAAAACCTTGAGGGCGTAAGCTCATGTACAACAAAGTATCCTGCTCGCAAGTGTTGGATCTCGTGACATAGGGTGACCACTTGGTGGTTGGGTACACAGCGAGAGAAGTGGCGGTTGTTCAGGTATCTGATGGTACCTGCTGGGCACGGTGTAGGAGGGTGATGTTGTGCTCTGGACGCCCAGTTGCACCCCGCAGCTCATACCCATCCAGCTTTTCAGTCCTGCGGCGCACAGCAGCACACAACTAGGCAATGCACGACCTTGGCACCGGCACAGAGCAGCAACATGGGCATTTGATCCTGCGCACACCACCATCTACCTGAGCTCTGCTGATAGCAATGCCATAGCCCTGTCCCACTTCGTTCTGAACTGTGCACGGCGGTCGTTGGCGCTTTTGCGCAGCAGTACGAACAGCGTGCGCCACAGCAGATGGGCCATGTTTTGGTCTTCAAGCCTGCAGTGCATGTGGCTTATCTGGCCAGTGACAGCTGAACGCATGATAGGATGAAGGCTGCTGCTTGGCAGTAACATCTGATCGCACCTGTCAGATGGCGACAGGGCGTTGAATTTGTGCAGCAATGTCTCTGCAATAGCTAGACATCGCTGCTCTTGCACCTATAGAAACGGCATGTGAACTGTGTGACCTCTGGCGCCATGACCATGATCAAGAGCTGCCCATGAACTGCTGCAATGGGAGTCCCTGACACAACCACACACACCGCCCCACGTCACTGCCAATGAACTTGACCCAGTACTCACCGTACGCTTGCCAGCAAATTGACGAAAGCCGCCGAAGACGAAGCTCTTCATGGCTATGGTATTGAGGCTGAGAGGAAATGCATATCTCGCAATGCCTGTAAAAGCAAACACTACCTGACACTGATGCTTTGCATGCTACATGCAAAAGAGATGGTTCTCGGCAACTTGGCTTGAGCAAGGACTGGCAGGAGAACAAGACGCACCCGCCCCCATACTGTCATGTTCACCCTGCAGGGCCAACTGCAGCTGGGACGCAGCCTCTGGCGCGGCATGCAGCAATGCGCTACCGTCGCTGAGCATGTCTTTGGCACGCGTGACGAACAGGAAAGCATCCAGCAACAGCTCGATACTGTACTGCGCCTCCTGCTTTGACATGGGAGCCCCGCACGGTTCAGAGCATAGACGACGGTGGACCGCAGCATTGCAGGCTTCATCAGGAACATGCACATGGACTGCACACATGCTACAACATACTGGACCAGTAGGTACGGTTGCGTTACCTGGTTTGCTAAAGCTATGCTGCTGGGGCCCTCCTCGCTGAGTGTCGGCATGCTAGCCACCACCGCTGTGCCAAAGAACCTGGCCAGCGTCACCTACATGTCCAAGAAGCAGAGTTGCGCCTCAGCCGCTGGAATGCTTCGAGTCCTCACATTTACACACGGCTCAGCACGAGGGTGTCGCTTTATCTTTCGGTGCTTCTGACATGTACCATGCTATGGAGCAGGTCGTGAGCGACAGCAGCTCGGGCGTCTGCTGCGCTGACCACTACTCGCATGACGCCCTGGTCAGCGGCCGCCTTCTGGGCGGCAGTGTGAGATGTGCAGCCCGCCGCACCTGCAGCAGCAGCAGCAGCACTGGCCACCATGCACCCACACGCTGCGTACATTGCACGATACACCCTGCGCGGACGCGCCTGGGACCAGGCCATGAGGGAGCACAGTCAAGGTGCTGTCGGGTGGAGCATACCGAGAGCAGACATGAGGATGACGTTGTCAGCACGCATTGCCAGGTCCCTGGTGCTTAGCGCCAGCTCGCTGACGCCGTAGAAGGCTTCGGCTGCCGCCAGCAGGGCGCGCTCCTCCGCACTCATGCCCCTGGGGCTGCTGAGCCTGAGCAGCAGCTGCCGCAGCTGCGACTGTACCATGAGCGCCTGTGAGCACCACAACACAGTCGATGTCAGCCTGATGCACGATATGTGGCGCCTGTGATAGCTCCTGCTTTACCATTGCTTTATTCATTGCCTGCCACTGCAATGAAGGATCGTAAGAAAGGGTGCTAAATATGTCAGACACCCTGGTGCTATACAGCAGTGATGTCAGGGTTATCTACACCTTGCTGATAGCGGGCAGCCGGCCCTTGGCACTGCCCAGGTCCCTGATGTCCATCACAGCCGCGCCCAAGGTCCTGATTTTGCCACTGTCGCACTGGTGCAGACCCTGGGCAAGTGCTGCCAGGGCCAGCGCGGTGCCGCAGGGGTTAACCGCTTTGACGAAGTATGCGACGGCAGTGGTGGCCGGCTGCACCGCCTTCTGTCGGTGAGTTGCCGCCTGTAGGAAAGTAATCGCAGGTAAGTCAAACCCTGGTCATAGTGAGACAAAGGTTGAGAGGCTTGCCCTTGATGATATCATACCGGGCTGCACAGCATCAGGGGTTTCAGCTGCAGGCAACCATAATGTTGCACGCCCAATGCTCACAATGATGATGCAATGCAAGAAGGCACAGCCAGCTCACCTGCGCATCCGCAGCGTCTGCTGCAGCAATGTAGCTACGCGCCCCTGCGAGGGAGAGCTGCCCGAGTGCCAGATGACGCTGCTGCCGGGCTGCAGCATCTGTGGCGGGGCCGCCCCACAGCTGCTTGGCCTTATCGAGCACCGCGCGTGCTCCGCTGCTGTCGCCCTTTGTTACGTTGTCCTGGAGGTCGGCACATGATGCTTACAATCAATGGGAAATTTAAGGCTGTAGTGACACAGGTAGGCTTGTGCCTGTGTTGACTCAATATTGCTGACAAGGTGCGCCATTCTACAGCCAGCGCGGCATGCCGGCGCAGGCAGAGCGCTGGACAGCATTTTTGTCAGTTTTGAAGTGCTTATTATGGAAAACCTCATGCCTGGGCAAGTCGTAATGCATAGCCATGCAGCCGGACGCGGATCTGCCTCGGCATGGTGAGTGGGTCCGAGCTGCCCTGCGCCAGCCGCCGCCCAGCTGCCGCCAGCGCCCCTTGCGACGCCAGCAGCTCTGCCGCCTCCATCGGATCCCCGACAGCCTGACCATGGCCGCAAGACGTCAAAATGCAGCGGGGACTGTGGCAGCATACAGGGGCAGCAGCTGCACCATGCCTGATGCAGGAGTAACAGGCGTCAAACATGAAAGGTACACAGCCTCTATCCACGTGGTGTAGCCTGGCTACACCCGTGCCCCATGACTTTACCAAGCAAGCACACCTCGGCTAGCTGCTTGAAGAAGCCATAGCGGCGCATGATATTCTCTCGCTGCTGGGGGTCGCTGATGCGCTCTGCAGCAATGAGCGCCGCCTTGCGATCACCCCTGTTCATCGCCGCCGTCACGGCGATGCCTGCCATGTCGTTAACCTGCCACGTCGAAGGATGGCATGAGACGGCTTGTCGTGTCGAGCTAGCACACGCTGGAGAAGGGTGTGGCGTACAGCTGCAGCTTTCTTCTTTCCTGTCAACACCCCGCATCCTCCATCCAGAGTGCAACACTCTTGAAGGTTCCAGGCATGGGCGCTCATTCACAGCCTCCAAACATCTAATGTTTGCACCTCCTTGGCAGGGAGGGCGTCTGCAACCTCGGGGTGCTCCTGCAGCAGCGCCAGGCAGCGGTCGAACATGCGTGCCGAGCGGTACTGTCGGGCGGCCCGCTGCAGCCACCGCCCCGCCTCGGCGCCGCTGCCGGCCGCCTGCAGCGCTGCAGCAGCCGCCAGCGCGCACGTCGCGCCCTTCTCGTAGTTGCCTGCATGTCGGAAGTGGCACCTCCAGCACAAATGTGCAGCTCCTCAAATGCATGTCAGTGGTACCCTCGAGGTGCGAGATCACGAAAGCACAGGGTCAGCACGTTTTTGACACACATGACAAGGTGGGTGTCTCCTGGCTCGCACCAGCTCGTGCAAACGCCTTGCGCGCAAAGGCAAAGTCGTGCAGCTGCACAGACAGCTCTGCGCCGGCCTCCGCCCAGCCCGCCTGCACCAATGTTGCAGAAGTGAGCGCCCGCACAGAGAACTCTGCAGATACATGTGCGTGTGTGGACAGCATCAGAGGTCGGGATGCCCACCTGCACCAGGGCACGGGCCGCGATCGCCAGCCACTTGCGCAGCTCTATGGCTGGCACTGGGATGACGGTCTGCTGCGCCTTTGTTGCGGCCGTCAGCAGGTCGATTGCGGCCTGGGGCGGCAAAGCTCAGGTGACTTGCTGGGGCAGTTTGAAATTGGGGTTTGAAGTTGTTGCAGCAGGATGATAGAAGTGGGCGCAGCACCCACCCCGGAGGGACGTACGCACGCGAGACTAGGATCCTTAAAAGGTGGCCGGGCACCTCGAGGTAGTGGGCATGCCGCTGCGCCTCACTGGCGACCTCCCGGGCGCGCTGGTAGGCGTGCCGCCCGGCCGCCGCCGTGCCGCGCACGGGGTCGCCCGCCTGGTTGTAGGCGCGCGCCGCAAACTCGAAGCGCAGGTTGTCCATGAGGTTGTCGCCGCGCGCCATCCACTCCTCCTTGCTGCTGCGTGCCTGCAAGTGCCACGCACCGCACTACATACCACAGATACCACTGATGGGGAAACCCTGTGCAGGAGCCGGCATACAGCCTGTACATGACCACTGTGGCTTGCATGGGCGCGCAGTGTCCTGCTCGCACCAAAAGGCTCTCAAATTCTGGTGCCCGCAAGTTGCGCCAGCAAAGAGGATGTGGGCACCGCACCTGGGACAGGCCGAACTTGGAGGCGTCGGCGCCGTCCCGCATGAGCGACTTGACGACGCGCACCAGGCCCAGCCGCCGCAGCAGGTGGAAGAAGGGCGCGCGCTTCTCGGCGTCCCTGTCGAACAGGATGACGTTGTTCTTGGCCCGCGTGACCTGCAGATGGCACCACCCACAATGAGGTGCATGTGGCACGCTGGTGAGCAAGCACTGAAGTCAACCACATCCAACGTGTTAGATGTGTTGGATGTAAACCCTGTCCATCCCAGATCTGAGCTGAGGGAGTACACCTCTGCACGAGCTGGAACTGCGTCACGGTCACAATTGATGACACTCACCGCGGTGTACAGGTGCTTGAGCTCCTCGGACAGGATGGGGTGGCGGGCGGCGTCGAATGGCAGCGGCCGCAGCGCCCCCGCCGCCTCCCGGGCATCGGGCTCCACATCCACCAGCGCCCGGTCCCCCGGCAGCGCCTGCCCCCCGACATCCTGCAGCGCAGGAAGGCACACAGATCATACAATACTGCTGCCACGCTGCCCTTGGGTGCGCACCAGCCGTTGCCCTCCTGCGCATGACATGCAACGGGCGACTTTCGTCTGGATGATGGGCTTGGCCAGGTGCAAAACCCCCACCAAGGCCTCCAACTCCTCGAGGTATGTCATGAGCACCCGCCACTCCGCTGATGCCGGGGAGTCACTGAAAAAGTTGACCTGCGGAGCATGCATGATCAATATATGCAGATGCCACCAGCCCTGGATGTGCAAGCTGCTGGCTTGATCCTCTGTAAAAACACCCTGAGCATTTGCTGAGCTCACCAGGAACACGTCGTCAAACTCCAGCCCCTGCAGCAGAGGACAAGGTCAAGTGAAATGGCATTGCTGCATTGCTGGAGCACACAATTGTGTCCACTGTGTTGAGGCAGCCTGCTTTGAATTGCACTCGCCTTGCTCTGCGGCACAGTCATGGTCAGCGCATTGGACTCCTTCAGCAGCTGTGGCAGGGTCTCATAACTATCGGTTGTGCGCATGAGGATGACCTGCAGCATTGAAGATGTCAGGGCAATCATCTGAGGCTGTGCTACAGTGGCCTCAAGCAACCACAAGCACACTAAGCGAAAGTGTTTACAAGGTATCAGCATGTTGCCCCACCTGGTGCGCGCCGAACTCGACCTGAATGTCATGAAGAGGCTGTGATGAGCTATTGGGGATGTAAGCGGCTATCCAGATCCGTTGAACACTGCAGAGACTGCGCCAATACAGGATCAGGTCAAACAGCACGATCACCTGAGACTCCTTGCGATCGGAGCCACTCAAGAGAATCGCCAGGTCATCATCCACCAGGCTGGACAGCAGCAGCGGCCCGGGGCCGTCAAAGAATGCCTTCTCACGCTCCAGGCGGTCCATGTGCTGTGGGAAGAAGCGCTGCAGCAGGTCCACGATGGTGGACGCCACCTAAAGGGGCACAGCATCAGATGTTATGGACATGCATTTTGTAGAAGCAGCGTCACATGGTAATTCGTACACTTCATCCTGTGTACAGAACATGCTGATAGAAACCACTCACGTTCATGATGCCGGAGTGCGTGCGGTAGTTGACCTTCAGGTGCTCCAGCGCTGGCACGGCCACTGGCATGGCATTGTGCATCCCGCCAATTGCCTGCAGTACCAAACCTCAGAGGTATGCGAGTGCAGTGTGGACCCATGAGACCTGCTCCAACCGTCAGTGCACAACAGTGTCCACCACTAACTCTGCTCGCACCTTGCGCCGCTCGGACTCCTCAAAAAACAGTGTGCGGATGTCGGCAAACCGGAAGCCAATGCCACGTGCAATAGTCTGGCATGTATCACCTGCAGACCACCGAGCGCATGTCGGAAGGATGCCTGACCAGTGCAGGGTGCCCATGCACAGTGCAGCAAAGTAGGCCTTGGTAGGAGTTTGGGGCGCCTGACATACCGCAGTAGAACAAGGAGTTGGGGTCTGCTACCACCCTGCAGACAGGGGTCAACCACAGCATGCAGCAGCAGCGCAGGACACACAGAAGTACCGTTGCAGTCGAACTTGTTATGGCATGCAGCAATGACGGGCAGGTCATGCCTGCAAGTAACCATGGCACACCTGAGGTCCATGAGCAGCTCGGCTTGTGCGAAGTCCTGCACTTCGTCTCGGTACAGGCTGTGCAGCGGAGTCCCTGTGTAGCCGCCGCACTGCAGCCGGCGGTAGATGGAGGCCACCAGGTCCATCGCATCGTACCGCCGCTGCTTCACCTGCGCATGTGAGACCCAAAGCCATTGCCATCAAGCCGCAGGGTCACAGTCAGACACTGCTCCAGTTCTCAAGCTCAAAGCGCAAAGTCGAGCAGGGTGTAAGGATGTCCGCTGCGCCATCTGCTGGCATGCTGCAGTTGAGCCTGCAGCAGCTAGGCAGGTGGGTGGGCCCGCACCTTGAGCTTTTCATATCTCAGGAACACTGGGTACACCCTCCTGCGCATGTCTGACGAGAAGTTGGGGGCGCGCTTGCGGCCCACCTGCAGGCAAACGTTTGCAGGGATGAGGTTCTGGGAGAAGCTTGTGCTGTGAGCAGTATGCAGTAACGGGAAGTGCGCTGCAACAATCATGCTTGCACCACAAGGGTTGCAGGTTTGGTTAGCGGGGACGAGGTAGTGCACAGCACCTCGAGATACTGGCTGAGTGTGAGCAGACCGCTGTCACTGGAGATGGCCTCAGCCGTGCCCTTGATGTAGCTCACAACCTCCTGGAAGACCTGCAGGTTGCCGACCAACTGATGTGTTGTGGTGATGACGTTTGTCCCACACATGATCTGCCAAGTACTGGTACATAAATGTGCATCTCAGCGTCAGGACTGGGCCACACCAGCGAGGCCTTGAGCTCCCGCCGCTCCTCCCCACTTGTGATCTTGGTCCACATCATCTCCACGAAGTGCTGCGCACGCCCAGCCAGCACAGTGAAAGGAGACAGTCGCTCTGCCCTACAGTACGCGATGCATCATAAGAGAAGCCAGGAGAACAGCCAAGACTGTCAGCACACCTGGTATGTCAGCTCCTTGCGGGTGGCGGCAAGCGCCACGGCAGCCAGGTCACCCGACAGCTCGCCAACGTCATCCTCATCGTCCAGCATCTCCTCTAGCTCGTCCTCCTGCACACGTCCAGGTGCCGACAGCTCTGGTCTTCACGCTGATCTTATCGCGTGGTTGCAGCAGTGTGTGTGCACAGCATCAGATATCTCGCCGCTTCACTAGTTTCCTGCAGAGGCACGGCAGGATGTAGGGCAGCTAACCTCATAATTCATGGACAGATTGAGTGCAATGCCCATGCCATCGGGGTCGAAGTCGTCCTCAACACTGTGCTTCAGGGCGCCGCTCTCGAGCCTGCAGGTCCACCAGACGCTTCCATCCTTTGCACGTGTTGCTGAAAATGACACTGCAGCAACGACTGCCAGGCTCCTCGCGCCAACAGCATTATGAAGGCTTTGAGCGCTGACGACCAGCGCACATTGCTGCTGAACTCGCCCTACCGTGGGAAGAAGGGGTCCTTCAGCGTTCCGTCCAGCATGTGCAGGTACTGCTTGGTGGTCAGGAACAAGGGGAAAGCAGCAGGCGGCACGCCATTGAATGTATGCAGCTCGGCCGCCGCTGCTACCGCCGCAGTCGCAGCAGCCGCCTCCGGCCCCAAGCTGGCCGTCTGCAGCTTGCGGAACGACAGGGCCACCTGCTCCCGCAGCGTCGCACTGGCCGTGAGGAACACCTGCACAGCGCAGAGGCTTACAAATTGCACAGCAAGGGGACAGCAGTATGGCAACAGATACGAGAGCAGCATCCAATTCTCAATCAAGGCAACTCCGAGCTGCGCTGAACCCACCATGTTGTCTGGCTCGCCCTTGTTGTGAGCATACAGCCAGCGGCCAAACATGCGGAACACGGCGCAGGTGGTCTTTCCCGTGCCGGACCGCCCCAGCAGGATGATGGAGCTGGGTGGGTCGGGGCGCAGCTCGATGATGCGCTGCTCCGCCGGCGACACCTTGAACTTGAAGTCCACCTCGCTCTCCTTCATCCCCTGCCATTGCATGGTTGACAAGGGTCAAATGAGTGAATCATTGCCCTGCGGAGGTGAGGCCATGACGAGCTTCCTAGTTCTGAAACGAGCAAGCGCAGCAGTCTTGCACAATCTTCTGCGGGTGATGTTGCGGCAGGTACAACTGACATGTGCAGCATGCTGACATTACAAACCTCCGGAGCACAATAGTATCCATGCTGTTGACGACAGCAAGAAGCTTTCACCTTGAGAACGGAGGACACGAGCAGCGTGCTGATGTTGTAGAACTTCAGCAGGGTGTAGGAGTCTTTGCCGGCGCTGGCGGGCGGCAGGTGCTCTCGCAGCTCCTTGACCTCCTCCTTCTGGCGCGCCCGCCGCTTGCTGGGGCTTGCCGGCCCCCTGCGCAGCAGCCATCGCTGACGTTGGCAAGGGTGGATGTTCATGTGCCTTGCACGAATCTTCATTGTCCATTGCATAGTGCGCATTTTGCAGGGCATAGCTCACTCGGCGCTGGTGCCTGGCTTGCGGTAGGACTTTGGAAGGCGCTCCCCTGCCTGCCCCGTTCCACCACTACCAGGGACCACCTATGAAGGAGGGATCACTGATGCAATGCAGCTTTGCTTCGGCTATGGCTTTGCATGAAATGAAAGAAAGCAGCAAAGTTTGCAATGCCTCTGGCGCAGCAGCTTGTACTACATCAGGTGGGATATGACATGCATGGGTGCAAAAGTACCTCCAAGCGCAGCTTGTCAGCGACCCTCCGGGATTTGCGGTAGCTTTCCTGAATCTTTTCGATGCTCGCCTCATACTTGTCGTGACTAAGCGTGATCACCTGAGCGTATCAATGTTTAGCAGCTCAACCAGGCCATGAAGCTAAATTGAGGCAGTATGTTGAGGCAGACTCAACAACCTGAGATGAGGTGCAGGACTACTGCCGAGTTCCAGCCACCAGCTGCACGGCAGCAGGCCAGACACAGTGAAGGAAATGACATTAATAAAGAGCAGGTTTCTGCTTCAATTCGGCTCACCCACAACCGCAGCATGTCACGATAGCCCTGCTTCTCTTCCGACCAGTCGAGCGCCACCTCGAAGATGATGCGCCCGCCCTTGGACCTGGCGATGATCATTGCAACACCAGCGTCAGCACGAGCTGGCGCCAAACAACAAAGACCGCAGCAAAGCACTGCAGGGGTTGCAGAATTGCAGAATTGCAGAATTGCAGAATTCAGTACCGCAAACGTCATGGCTGCACAGTTTACGCACCACTTGGTGCGCCACAGCTCCAACCCCTCGCAGCCGGACTTGCTCTCGGCACCTAGCCAGTCTGTTGAGCCGTCCTTCAGCCAGCAGCCCTCCCCGATGCGCCGCAACTTGTTGCACACCATCTTCCTGCAGCGTGCAAAGCAATGCACGCTGATTGCCTGGACGCGTGCCCCCCAGGGATCTTGTGATGCTGCCATTGCCTCTACCTGCCAGACCGCAAGAACAGGTGCCACTCTGACTGCAACTTCGTGCACATGGTTGTGAGTCTTGGGACGCTGGGGGTGACATGGACAGGCGACACAGGCAGCAGGTGGGCAGCGCACTTGTACACGGGCGGCAGCGTGGCCCACTCCTCCCTAGCCTCCTTGGTAATGGTAAACTCCCACAGCAGCCCGTCAAGCATGCGCTCCGCATCGCTGTCCTCCAGCTGCACCGCCGCCACCGCCTCATCTGCATCCTCGGGGTCCACCGCTGCTGCTGCCGCCGCCGCCGCATCCGCCAGCTCAGCTGCAGATAGAACGCAATGGCGAGTCTGCTTGTCAGGTGACTGAGTGTCACCCTGGTCTGGTTGTATGCCATCAGGACCACCTATACTCTGGCAAAACAGTGCAGCTAATACACCTGCTGCATGCGACCCGCCGTTTTGCATGCCGTGCGCAGCTGCTGCCTTTGCGACCACATGGGACAGCGCAGCGATCTCTGCATTCGAGGCTGCCTTGCCATCCACTTGCCTGCTTGGTAGATGCGACAGTGAGAATTTTGACCATAGGCTGGCATGAGGGGATGTGCTGCCTGAAGCCTCATCATGTAGAAGGCAGGGTGCATGCATGCATGGTGAACGATCGTCTAAACAACGTATGCGACAGCTGCACAGTCATGCATGAGATATCAAATGTCACAGCTCACCGCTCCTTCGCCAGGCGCAGGTTCATGTGAGTGAGGACATCGGGTATGCGGCTGGTCAGCAGGTTGTTGAGGCGTGCGCGCTTTTGCTGCTCCGATGCACCTGGGCGCACCAGCGGCTTGGGCCCCGGCCCATCCCACTCCTCGTCTGACCTGCAGGTTCGTGGATGTACACCCTTGCCTTACCGATCGATCGTCCTGCATCATCGACTTGCCAGGCGTGCAGCTGTGGAACGTGTCCAGGAGCCACAAGGGAGAGTACTTGGTGATGCCTGTCTAGTTCACCAGTTTTGCTCGTCGTTGATGGCTGCCTGCTCAGCTCGGCGCTTGGCGCTGGTCCGTGCCGCAGCCCGCTGCCGCTCTTCCTCGAAGGCATCCTTTGCACCAGCAACGGCGTACTTCTGCGGGTGCACCAGATGGCGCATCTGGAGTCCAGCTGTCATGACAGGTGAGGAGCTCCTGCTATCCGCATCGTTCACTGACGCTCTGTTCGCATGCATGGCTTGCACGCAGGTTCAGAGGCCAAACCTCCAGCGTCTCCTTGACTGCCGGGTTCATGGCCAGGTCCAGTGGGGTGTTGCCATCATCATCAACAGCCGCAACCAGGGTGGCGGGATTGCCGGCAACCTGCATACAGCACAGCAGCTCTATGGGTCTGCAACATGATCATTTGCGCAGCCGTCTCGTCAGGTGCGCATGTACGCTTACACGCCTATATCAGGCGTCCAGGCATCATATCCCATGCAATAGCTTACCGACAGCACCGCGTCAGCCAGGCGGTTGCGCTCCTTGCCATTGTTGTGCCTCACAGCCAGGTGCAGCGCTGTCTTGCCGGCCTTGTTGCGCGCCACCGCGCTGGCACCGCACTCCAGCAGCACGGCGATGAGCTTGCGCTGCCCCTCCTCCACCGCCTGCTCAGGAGCCGCCACGAGTATGCTGATAATTTCCAGTCCAAGCACTGGCGCAATGTGGAGCTGGGGGAATGGCTGTTCAGTGCAGGTCGGTGTGCAAACCACAGTCAGCATGCTGAAACCAGATAACGCTTCATCATGGTGCAATCATGGTGGAATCAGGGTGCGTATCATGGTGCAAACATGGTGCAACTTGCCCTGTGTAGCAGAAAGCTGCCCCTTTCATCGCGCGCATTGGGGTTGGCACCGCCCGCAAACAGCTTGTGCCACATCGCACCGTCCATGCCAGCTTGTCCCAGCAGCCTGTGCAGATGGTCTGCACTGATGACGACACCCTGCACGATCGACGGGGCAAAATCATGACCTCCATGGGGATGCATGCCATACCAGTGTGTGCATCTGAGTCAATGACAAGCATACAAGTAGGTCTGGCCAAGTCATGGAAGCTTTCCTAGCCTGAAGCGCACCTTCTCTGAAGCCAGCAGGCTCAACAGCGGTAGATTGCGATTGTCAATGACCCCATCCATGAGTTGCATCAGCTTGTCACCCTGTGCAAGCAGATGTGCTGATGTTGGGGTTCACTTGGCAAGGCGCCAGCAGCGGATGTGCCAGGAGCCTGGACAATGCTTGCAAAGGATGCACGCCATGCCGGCCATGCTGCTGGCATTGCAGTTGGAACTGTCACCTTCAGAAAAGGCTTCAGCGTGATTGTATGATGCCTACGCAACCAGGCTGCCATAACCTCGACATCATTTGCGTCCATGTCGGCATGCGTGGATCGCAGCGTATCACTTGCTTGCCATTTGCCTAGTATCGTGTCCAGAGTCTGCAAGGAAGTGAACAATGCTGGGCACTCACAACCTTCACAGAGCACATTTCGACCTGCGCTGAAGCATATAATCAATGCACGTCTATTGGCCCCCAGGACTGCCAGCGGTGACGTATGTGCTTGGGTGCATTGCTTGCCCAGCTGCATGCAGGGGCGCACAGCACTGGCGGCGAATCATGAAGCAATGCTGACCTGGGCAGCAGGGCTGAGCGCATCCTCGCTTTCCTGCCGCACCGCCAGCAGCAGCGGGGAAGGTGGCGGTCCTGCCTTCGAGCTGCGTGGCGCTGGAGCGCGGACATGCATGTTTGCTTCCTGCGGACAGGCGACGCAGTCCTGATCAACATGCATACTCCTCAGAATGTAGGTGGTAACATGCACAGTCAATCAGCAGGCAGACAGCTTGCCCCAGCAGCAAATAGCTGCAAAGCGTCCACAGTGCAGATCGCACATGCTGCAAGAGAAGGCGTGCAATGCTAGCATGGCCGGACTCCATCGCCACATGCAGCGCGGTGTAGCTGCGGTGGTCCATGATGGTGTTCAGTAGCATTCGCTTGCGGTCCTTGACCGCCGAGCTGGAGAGCATCGCCTGTCAGTGAAACACCGTCTGGTCTGCAATCAGTCACATCACACCAGCATGATCTGCTGTCAAGCCTTCCAACAAATTCATGCTGCAAGCTGTAGGTGCCCTTACCTCAACGCAGCGGAGGTAGCCCTGGTCCACGGCAAGGTGCACTGCAGTGGTGGCCTCCCCCGCAATAAAGCATGGTGCGAATGCATCTGCACCTGCTTGCAACAGCATTGCAACCGCCTCATGGCTCGTGGTCTCCACCGCCCTGCAGATAGCAGCAAACACGACATCAGCCAGATGTGCCCTATCAGCAGCACTGGGCACGCCCACTGAGCAGTTGCCCTATCAAGCATGTGAGGGGGATGTTGAAGCAACATGTTGAAGCGGTCGAGCAGAATGGTACTTGAAGAGCGGCGTCAAGCCCTTGACTGGGCGGTTGACGGCTGCCTCCACCCTGGCTTTGTCGGGAAAGGTCTTCAGGCAGTGTAGCACTGTCCGCAACACCTGCAAATGCAAACGGGCAGGCTTCCTATGGACGAAGGGGAGCAGACAGATGGAGACCCAATGAAGGCCGTCAGGACTCTGGCACTCGCCTTTCCCGTACAGCATGGAGTGCCCAGCAGCTGCTATGCATGTTAACAGGACAGCAGGGGCAATCCTACCTCGGGGGACTTCACGTTGCACAGCAGCATGGTACACAGCCGTCATACGTGCATCACCAAGCGCCCTGAAGGTGCTGTCCGGCTGTTGCATGAACTTCATGACTGCTGTCAGCTGCTGTAACTGGAGCGGGGGCGGTGCCTGCGAATGCAGCATGACATACCACAACTGATTCCCACGAGCAGCTAAGCCGGAAATCGGCATGTGTATTCAGCTTGACGAGCGCTCAATCGACTGGCGACAGGCCGCCTGAGCCTCACCGATGAGTGTTCTGCACACTGGCCCAGCAGGTGGGCAAGCGGAGTGTTGCCAGCTGAGTCAGCCTCATTCGCATCTGCGCCTCGGATGCCCCTCACCTGCCACAGCCATGGGGTCGGTGCGATGGTTCGAACACACGGCACAAGATGGTTGCATTGGAGAGATTAGGACACAGGCAAGGATGCGAACATCCTTGACAGGGTAGCACAAGTCTGCTACACACCTTGCGGCCCAAGATCTCGAGCATGGCTGGCGGCGCGCCAGACTCCACAGCAAGCAGCACAGGCGGCCTGCACATGATGTAGATAGAGCATAAGAACTGCCGGACACATCTGCCTGTAGACTGCTCTTGCGTGCCTCAACCGAAGCTGGCCAGCCGATGAATGCTTGCCCATGTAACAACAGAGCAGCACCTGGACAGCTTCTTCAAAGAATGCTGGAATCTGGTCAGCTCCAGGTCCAGCACGCTTGTGTGCCCCTTGCGGATGACCTCGTCGAGCGCCGTGTGGTTGGGAGGGTAGGCACTGCCTGCTGCCTGCAACAGACCAACGCGCGCAGTCATTGCAAGAGGCAAACTCGGGCCTATGCTATCGTATTACGGTGCCCGTCAACAGCTTTATGCACAGGCCAGCTTACCTCCATGTCTGCCAGCTGCAGGCACGAGACACCCTGCCACATGGCGGTTTGATGTATCTTGTGCAGCTCGCGCAGCAGCTCCTCCGAGCCAGCCTCAACAGACACCACCCAGTACAAAGCATTGACGAGCTTCTTGGTCACCGCACTGCTGTTTTCCCTGCCACACGCACGCCCATTGGCTCAGAAACCTGCTAATCTACGGCAGCAGCGTTCGCAAAGTCACGGTGGCGAATCACGTTTGGACATTGACACTTCACTGACGGCCTGTACAGTCGAGCACGACAGCTGTGCGCACGGCTTGGCAAGCTGCGCTAGCGCCGCCTTGGCGCGTGCCGTGTTGCCGTCACGCCAGTCCTGCAGCGCCTGCTGCGTCAGCGCCTGCACCCGCCGCTCTGCCTGCGCTTGCCTGCAAGTTCAAGCAGATCATCGTCGAGGCTAGCCTCAAAGACACCGCGGCACAAGTGGTTCTGAGCAGGTTGAGCTGCACGGGGATGGTTGTGCAGTAATTGTTACGTATAGCCCTGTGGCTTGACCACAGCTTCAGCATATTGCAACGCGACACATGCACACAATGCAAAAAGCTCACCGCTGCTGACGCTCTGCTTCCTGCCGTTGCCTGACCTCATCCCGCCGTTGCCGCTCCGCAGCAGCAGCTGCCTGGCGCTGCTGCGCCTCCACAGCTGCAGCAGCTGCCTGGCGCTGCTGCGCCTCTGCAGCCTCGCGCCTGCGCCTGGCAGCGGGCGCCTCTGGGCGGGCGTTAAGAAAGCCGCTCTTGAACCCGCTGCGAGGTCGAGCTTGCTGCGGTTGTGTTTGCTGAGGCCGCTGTGGTGATGGCTGCCATTGCTGCTGCTGCTGCTGCTGCTGTTGCCTCGGCAGCTGCTGGGTGGACGGCTGCCAAGCCGGCTGCTGCACAATGTTCCCCGGCCGGTCATGCTGCATGTGCGGCTGGAAGGCTGGCTGGCTGGGCTGTGGCTGCTGCTGCACATACGGTGACACATATGCCTGCTGCTGCTGGTGCTCCTGCTGCCACCCTCCAGGCGGCTGCCAGCTGGTGCCATCATATTGCCAGACTGACGGGTCCGGCTGTTGCTGCTGTTGCTGCTGCTGCGGCCCCGCTTGTGCCCGCTGGGCTGCTCGCTGTGCGTTCAAGCCAGCTGCTGCCCTGAACGTCAGAGGCAGAATTGTCAGGAGCTAGCTCCTGCTTAGCATCGTCTGTTGTTGCATCCTGAGCCTTGCGTTGAGCCCTGACTCAGCATGTCCACAGCACATTCAAGAGGGCATGCATCAGCCGGACGGAGGCACGCCAGCAATGGGGCACATACTGAGGCACAAACTGAGGGTTGCAGAAGCAGATCCTGATGTTTTGCAACAGCATTGCAGCGCATGTAGCAATGACAATGTGGGACTGACCTGTCAGCTTGCTGCCGGAGATACCGCTGTTGCTGCACAGTGTGGTCCATCAGCTGCTAGAACTGCACACGCAGAACTGCCTTGCACGCTGCGGACGACGGCTGAGGTGCTAGCGTTGCCACCTTGCGCACATACAACAAAGTACAGAGTAACCAGACCAGGATGGCACCATCACAGGTGACAGCTGGCGCCGCTTGTGCACTCCGAAACATTGACCATCCAGATCAACCATGTCATGAACATATGAAAGGGTGATCTGAGCGAGCAGCCCATATGTATGAGGTGCCTCCATCGCCATGCCCAGCAGCAACGAGGTTCTCACATTGGGTCATTCCCGCATGCACCACCAATGTCCCTCCACCCGGCAGGCTACGGGAGGCGAGGCAGTGTTTTGCTGACAAACTTTGCCAAGACTGCCCAGCAATCCAGACTGCCCACTAGGTTATCGCCCGGGACTGCCTGCGCAGCCGCATTGGGTGTTAGGATCATCGGCAAGAGCAATGTTATACAATCGTGCCGAACGCACGCCAAACCATACATCGGAGGCTCACAAATGCATTTGAACCGTCTGAGAGTGCAGTCTACCGAAGTACAGCCTGCAGGCATGATGTGCACGGTACCAGGCAAAAGTTTCACCTTGTCTATAGGCCGTTCTACTCACGATGTGCAAGCAGGCAGACACAGTTACTCAGATCCCTCCATGATTGTGAATGCAAGCGCTGCCGCTTTCAGCTGCAGTACTCCTCAGACGATTGGCCAGCTGTTGCCTGTTGTGGACTGCATGCCTGCGTTCTTACAGGAATGCAGCCGCTGAGCAGGTTCGTCAATCGAAACTGTCGACATTGACTGCCCTCCTTGTCCGATCAATGTCAAGCGACTAGGAGCGTACCTTCCAGGGCAATGTCCAGGTGCTGGCGCAGCACGGGCGTGCTGAGTACATGCTGAGCTGGATGATGATAGGCGAGCCCTTTCGACCGAAACAGATGCTTTCAAGGGATCGGGCGTCGCACTTCGACCCCCCTGTAGGGCAGGGCATTGCTCAAGGTGAGGTCACAGGCCAAGTCAGTTGCGCCATCTTCTGTCTCAGACGCCAGTTAACGTGATCAAGCAAGGTGCTTCACACGGGCTGTCACTGCGCTCAAGGCCGCTGCGCGTCCTCTGCAGCCCCGGTCCGCACTCTCTAGGCTTCTACACAGAAAGGTGAGCTCGCTGCTGACTTTGGTTTGCCACAAGCGCTCCGTCGCCAGTCGCCCGCTGAGCGGGCTGCTGGGTAGTATGACTAGCAAAAGCGAGAGGTTGCAGTGCGCGGCGCTGCGAACATTGCCCTGGTCATGTGCCAGGTCAGGCGTGGATGCCTCATGCCTGATGCTGCGACGCGACAGCCGCGCATTGATGAACCGCAGCTACAACACATGCGCAAGTGCATGCTCTATCTTAGCTTTCGACTTTGGATCGGCACGCAGCGGTCCAGATTCCGCTTTTGGCACCTGGTGCCTATCCGAGTCCCCGTCCCCACGAACCCACCTATCCGCTCGGTGCACATGGGACCAGCTGGCACGCGAACTCACAAGCGGACTACTTTGCTGAAGCAGGTGACTAAGAACAGCCCAGGCTGCTGCGCGGCTGAAGGCACTCGCGGTGGCCGGGATCTCCCCGGCGTGGTGGGGTGTTACAGCCCAGCGTCCCTGTGTCAAGACAGAGCAAGACAGTCGCAGCACAGCAGACAGACTGCATCATGGGCACCAGCCAGCGCAGGCGCGGGCTGTCGGCAGGAGCAGCAGCGCTCGTCGCAGCGCTTGTCTGCTGTCTTGTGCTGCCTTGCGGCGGTGCGGCAGCCAGGCTGCAGGTGTCTGCTCGCCGTGCGCAGCAGCTCAACGCCGCCGAGTTCCACGCCGGCGTCGCAGCTGGCATGCGGCAGCTGAAGATGGCTGCTGCAGCCACCAGCGGCGACTTCGCAATGGCAGCAGCATCAGCGTCCAGCACGGGCGGCATGGCACACGCGCAGTCTACCGGCTCAGCGGCATCGTCTGACCTCCACGCCGGCGCAGCAGCATCCATGGAGCAGATCCTGCAATACGTCGCAGCAGGCAGCCTGGCGTCAGCTGAGGCGCAGGCTGCTGCCGCTGCTGAGGAGGACGCAGAGACCGACCTGCACGCCGGCATAAGCATGACCATGCGCGGCCTGGCCAAGCTGGTCAGCGCGCGGGCTGCGTCGGCTCGCAGCCTGCCGGCCCGGCGATTCGCTGCAGCGGTGCCGGGCACAACTGGGCTGGATGCGGGGGTGGCGGCCAGCATGCAGCAGCTGCGGGAGCTGGCGCTGTCGCAGTCGGACCTTTCAGCGGCAGCTGAGCGTAGCCTGCGGACAGACCCAGTCAGCGCAGCGCACATTCCTGCCCAGCTTTTGGAGTGATGTTGCTGCTGTGTCAGCAGGATAGGGTCTGCGAGTGGTTTTGCAAACATGATGGCAGGGCGTAATGTGCGCAGCCTGATACGCAAGGCAGAGCACGGGTGTGCTGATGAGTGCATGAAGTCAGTTGAACCCGCGGCATCGTCTGATAGGCACACGAGGAAGTGCTTCGGCTCCTGGTTTCGTTTCATGTAACAAGTTAAACGAGATCACCAGAAACCTCGTCGGCCTACAGTACCATGGCAGGGTGTCCATGCCTCGAGTCAACGCAAAGTCACACGATTCTCAGACCCGAAAGAATCACTTGTGTAAATCTCGTGACCTTGTTGTTCTTTGCTCTCCGCAACATCATACACAGTTGCAACCTGTCGGCAGCGGCGGCATCGTGTTTCCGGAGCTGCACCCCATGCGTGGTGGCCCTGCTCATGCGGCCTCCAGCTTGACTGTGTATGCTCATCAATATTGGTGTGGTGATGCTCAGCACCAGCTATCCTGGAGCCCTGTCTACAGTGAGTCCGCTGCAGGAGCACTACGCAGAGCGGTTTGCTGTGGCGTTGGGCGGCAGCTGCGCAGGCGCCGGCGGCTTGTCCTGGTAGTACAGCGCCGTCGGCACCGCCAGCTGGGCGCCCGCGGTGCGGATCGCCTCCTCCGCGCCCCACAGCATGTGCTGTCGGAAGTCCCCATAGTTGGCCGCCTGCTCCCTCACGCAGTGTGCCTGCCCACCGCACCCCAGCATCAGGTCAGCAGCAAGTTCCCGGTCCTGATACCGGCAACAGCCTTGTTTCAACAGTGGATGAGCGTTCGTAGAAGTTGCAGCGCAGTCTCCCAATTCGGTGCGCGCTCACCAGCATGCCGACCTCCAGGTAGTAGTCGGTGGGGCCGCCGAACCAGGATGCGCGCGGCAGCGACGGCTCCACATCGGCGCTGGACTCCAGGAACGCCATGATGCCCGCCTTCACCGCCTCCACCCTGCTCATGTCCTGAGGCATGCAGGTACGGCGGTCGTGCGACCCATGGGTCCACGACACAGGATGTGCACGCAAGCGGCATCCAATTTGAGGAGTATAAGTTAGCAGTACTGCTTTGCGGTGGTCCTGCGAGCTATGGCTGCAGGTCGGCTGCGCGCCCCCCGTTTGTGGGGTTGCCCACCTGCAGCCGCAGCTTGAAGGTGAGCAGGACCTGGCGGGGGCACCGGAAGGAGGTCATGGCCGTGCTGAACTTGATGCGCGACTCGTTCTTCACCAGCATCTCCGCCACCGCCTGCGTGAGGCAGGAGCCAGTCTGAGAGCTGCCGGCCGTCAGACGTGCGGAAAATTGATCGTGTGCTACGCAATGCATTGCACCACTGGCAGTAAGTTGAAGCAGGTTCTGGTCATGTGGGTGCGAGGGCTCCGGTCGGCCGGGCCACCTTGTTGGGGATGGACACGGGGATGCCCAGGTCGGTGCGCACGGTGGTGTTGAGCAGGTTGATGGCCTCCACCACGCCCGCCACGATGGTGTCGCCGCCCGCCGTCAGCAGCACCACCCGCTCCCCCTTGTTGAAGGTGCTGCTGAAGAACTGCATGCGGGCCCAGTGCATGAGACGCAACTGCGTGACTTTGGAGGGTGAGGCTGGCAGGGGGCATGCTCAGAAAGGGCGCTGGGTCCAGTGGGGCCAACAGGACCGGCTGCCTGGCGTGCTGGGTGCCTGATGTGGCGCGCTCACCAGGTCGATGCCGCTGACGAAGTTGGTGGTCACGATCTGGCTGCCGAAGCCCAGGAAGATGGTGGAGACGCCTCCGACCGCCATCACCTGTGATGACACAATTCACCAGCGGTCACAGAAGCTCATCAGGCACCAAGTGTTTCTGACGTGACATCCCCACCCAAGATGCATGCGAGGTCCGCTGAAGGCGCAATCAGCATGCGCACCGGCTCGAGGTTGACGCCAAAGCTGTTGAGGACGGACAGGAAACCAGCCACCGTCAGCGCTGCCGAGGCAATTGCCGACAGCGGCCCTGTGACAATGGCTGTGTCATCGGGTACCTCTGGCGCCGACAAGATCAGGCCCAGCACCTCGTCCTTGAACGCGATGAGCACCCAGAACCTGGACACGGTCCAGTGATCACACGTGTATGCAATGTACATGTAGCAGAGCGCCCACTCGAGGCGACAGGGGACGCAGCACAGCATGTGCATCGCTTAGAGCAGAGCGCCGAGCCAGCAGATCGACTCACGCAAGGATGCTAGCTGCTGAGCTTGCGCCTGCGCCGGTCAGCTGGTCTATCCTTGCGAGCACTGCGGCTGATGGGTCTGCACTCACACCGGACCATCTGGTGCCACCACAGGAACACTGGCACGTCATCTGTGTCGTCGCAATGCAGGGTCCAGGTGTGACAAGAAAGCAAACACCCGTAGTGAGCTGCTGTGATCACACAGCAAATCCTGCACGTGCAGCACCTGCCGCCAGCGCGAGGGCGCCGTCCTGCACCCTGAGCGCTGCGGCGGCCACCTCGCCGGCGCAGCGCGCGACGAACAGCACCGCGGTGGGCGGCAGCAGCAGGCGCGCCGGCCTGCGCAGCGCCGACACCCCCGCGGCGAACAGCAGGCGCGGGATGTCCTGCAGGTGGTGCGGCGGCGGCCCCTCCTCCGGCAGCGGTACCCCCTGTAGCATCAACCCGCCAGCCTGGATCGCATGCTTCGACAACAACCGTGCGAACTGACGGATGCAGGCAAAGGATGCACCTGCAAGCATGTTCTTGTGAGCAGACAGTTGCCATGACTGCGTGCAATCAGAAGGATGATGTGCTTGCGCTCACGTCAACAGGCGTTGCGACGACTTCCTGGTGCAGCAGCTTGAGCAGCAGCCACGCGGCTGTGGCTGCGGCGCCACCCTTGAGCGTGGACAGTGTTGCCACCTGCCACACATCTGGCGGCGCTGCCGCTGCTGTTGCTGCTGGTGCCTGCAGCACCCGCACCTCTCAACGGGATTTGCGGAGGCAAGAGAAATGTGCATGTACGCAGTGCTTGTGACTCACCGGCTGAGAGATACTGACGATGGCACTGCCGTCGGCCGTGGTCAATGCTGTGATGGCATCTGCCAATGCTGCCGTAGCGCTGCCCGCAACATCAGCAAGCACCGGCAGAAGGTTTTCGATCGCAGCAGCTCTCAATGCAACGCTGTGCCGCTGCAGTTGGTGACGACGCGGTCGCTGTGCCTGCATCCGCTGCCTATTGTGCCGGAGACCTGTGGTGCAGCAGAGAGACACATGATCACGCCGACCCTTGGAAGCAGGCACAGCAGGCTCACACAGTATACTGTGATTGCAGTGCATACCGAAGGGGTGAGGTGTTCTGATGCATGTGGCTTCATGGTGCAATAGCCGGGCGTCTGCCAACATATCTCGGTGTGCGACCATTGGTAAAGGATGACCAGCTTCAATGCGATTTTCGAACGTCAAAACATCCTGAGGCTGGTGATGCAACTGTTTGCATTCACTTCGCGAATGTGTGTGCAGTGTGCAGATCACTCCGGTAGTGATCAGAATCAAATCAGTCAGCTTCCCAGTGGACACCATGCTAGAGTTGCTAGTGTTGCTGTTCGCCACATTCACCGTGTGTGCGCTGTGCATCTATGCTTTCCAAGTGTTGCAAGTGCGCGGTTGAGCTGCCCAGATCTGCGTGCCAGCTGGCATAAAATCGCGGGAGCTTGGCGGGACCACCTGCCACCGTGATGGAGGTGCAGCACGCCTTGAACCCGTTTTCGGCATTGCATGTTGACTTATATGTTACAGCGACCTACAAGCTGATATCTTGTTGCGCCAAAGCGTTCATTCAGTCAAGCACTGCCATCTCTCTGGGTGCCTCTGGGTGTCGTGCCAGCATTCTCCAACCGATTCAAGCACCACCAACTTGGCTGCAGCAGGGACGTACTTGCCCCCATGTGGCAACGGGTGGCAGCTGGTGCTGTGCTGGGAGCTGCAGCTACCAAGCTGCTGCTGTCTGCACGTGATGAGGCGTCCCAGAGCAGCCGGCCCAGCCATGCAGCCCCCAGCGTGACCTTTGCAGCAGGCAAGCTGCACGGTGGTGTGCCCATGCGCGTGTTGTGGCAACTCACAGACGCAGACTGCCACCATGTCGCTCCGTGCAAGAGAACTGCAGCGTTGCGCATCTGCGCCGACGGTACAGTACATCATCCTGGTCCCAAATGCTGTTGGTGTTGCTGCAGATGCGCTCAGAAAGGACGACAGCGGAGCAGATGCTGCAGCATTGCTACCAGCAGCAGCAGCAGTGGCGGCGGGCGCTGCACAGCAACAGGTGGGTGTGTCCGAAGCATACTTGCTGTTCCACTAGACAAACTTTCCTTCGTCTCCCGCCCAGTGGCAGGCACGCATCAGCTCGTAGAAGATGCGCACCGCAGCTTCAAAGCTGGTGTTGACAAGGTTCGTCCAGCGACCGATAGCCGAGGAGCGGCGGTCTCAGCCAAAACCCCTGTCTGCTGCGTGCGTAGGCCGGCAGCTGGCGCCAGTGGCGCTGGGTCGTCGAGGCCCAGCTGCTCGCGCTGCAGGTTGTGCTCGCAGCAGTCGCCACCGTCACAGCAGACCGGCTGCACGGCCGCAGCGTCGCGTTGCATGTGCTCCTGGCGTCCGGGTTCCTGATCGGCGGCCTGGCGCTGGTGTCCATACTAGCGGCAGGCGTGTCAGCAGCGTGGCAGGTGCAGCCCGCTTGTGCCGCTGCTGTGCACATGTACGCTGGGTGGGGGTCGTGGGGCCATGTGGACGGTGTGCACGGATGGTGTGCATGCAAGCTGGCAGGAGGAGTCACATTGGCCCGTTGAGGTGGCATGTGCATTGTGACGCAGGCGTGGCAGCAGCCGCGGGCGCCGGGGTGGGGCCCCGCCCAGGCCATGCGGGCGACGGCGCTGGGGGAGGCGCTGCTGGCGGAGATGGGCGGTCCGAAGGTCGCCATGGCGGAGGCCGCGCCGCCCGTGGCCCAGAACTTCAGCGGCGTCTGGGACAAGGTGGCCACCCCATCTCAGCGTTGGCGCCTTTCCTGTGGGACGGCAGCAACAGCAAGCTGCAGCCGACAAGGATGTGCAGTCTGCGAAACAGAACCTCGGAGTGTTCCTTACAATCAGATTGGCAGACAGGCTGCTGCATCGGACAGTGCCTTGTCGTGCCGCTCTTCCGCTAAGCAAGTCACAAAAGGTTGCAACGGCAGCGGCAGAGTCTGACACGGGATGCGGGGCCTGCAGGACAAAGCAGCCAGCGACAGCCTGGACCCAGCCATCACCGCGATGCGGCTGAACCTGCTGATCCGGCGCGCCGTCAGCCTTGTGCGCGGCGTCGAGATCAAGCAGGTGCCCGATCTGTCTGGTGCATTGTGTCGCAGTCGATTGACACTCTATCACATCTGAGCAGCCCAAGCACAGTCTGGGTGGCTGTCTGGCTGTTGCCCACGTTCTCAGCGGAGCAGGGCGGTGGCTGCAGGACGACGACGAGTTTGAGATGGCGGTGTTCTCGGTGGTGCCCTGGTTCAAGGTCATTGAGCGGTACCCGCTGAGCGGCGAGGAGCGGCGCTTCAAGCGGCGGGACTTGCGACGAGGTGGGGCCGGTGCATTGCGGCCCTGTGTGATGACCTGGATGGTGCCTCCAGGGCCGTCAGTGCTGTCAATCCTCTGGGTGCCCAATACCCGAGTACCTTTGCTGACGAATCTGCCAGGGGGATGGCAGCTGACCTGCCGTGACGGCTCACTCAGAGCAACCAGCAAGGCTGTGCTTCTGCAGGCAAGCACCTGGGCCATGCGGAGGTGCTGCCCGATGGGCGGGTGCGGCTGCACGTGGCCTGGTCTGACCCCATCGGCGGCCATGGCCACGACACCTTCTCCAGGTGTGCTGCATGCCCTTCCCCGGATGGCAGAGTGCACACGTGCAGTCGTGTCCGTAGTGTGTGAAGGCGGTCAAGGCATCAGATTGACTATTTGTCCTTCTGCCCGCACAGCCCGGCAGCAGACATACTGCAGGTGCACACCGTCATGAACATCCACGGGGGCCGCACTCTGGAGTATCGCACCATGTACTGCCGGAGAAGGCAGTGATAGCGATGCAGTGACGCTGCTGCGTTGCGCCTCCAACATGCAGCGGCTGAGAACACAGAAGCTGAGAATAGTTGGAGTGTAACGGGGAGCCAGGCAGTAAGCCAAATATCACAGATGTGCCGCTGCTTGTGCCCGTGCGTGGCCTCTCGAGCAGTCCTGACACTACTTGCAACACATCATCAGGCCTCACTGTGACTGCACAGCTACCTGCTGCCGGCAGACTGCCCATACGAAGGAAGACAGCACTAGCGTGATGCAGAGAGTCGGTCACCCTGTGTTCCAGACTGACATGTACGTAGGCATGTACCTGCAATGCTGGGCCACCTCCTTGTGCTCTTTTGCCGACGTAGAGGAATGGCCAAACGAGAAAGGCGCCACAGCACCTTTGCTGTGGTGCTTTGTGGCGCCTGAAGCTCGCACGTCGACATGTGGAGCCAGCCCTGAACTTGCGCAGGCCAAAGTTATTCTGAAGTACACGAGTATCCACAGTATCTTTCACGCATCTAGTTGTCGTCGGACTGCATAAAATGGTACCTCTGCTCGCCACAGTATACAGTTCACAATTGCATCGCGTTGTTTGAAGCAACCCAGCACCAGACACCATGGCAATCAAAGCCGCTGCACTCGCGATCGCCCTGCTGGCGACCGCCACCCTGTTGCCGTCTGCCGATGCCGCGGTAAGCGCCGAATACAGCCCGATCTTGCATGTCGCACCTAATATCGCTACAGGATCCGCAACAGGCACGAAACGATAGCCGTCTCGCTGTTCTTCAGTGCTGCACCAGCCAAGGATAAAGCGTGTCGTACTGAGTTCCCACATCTGGCTGAGCGTGGCCTCAATGTTGTGCAGCAATGCATTTGACATCGCACATTGAGCTTGATTTGTGTTTATGTATTGGTCTAGCGTGCGACTGCAGTGTGCGGGGGTCTATTGGTCATCAAGCTGCAGTGGCATATGAAGCCAGCCTGAAGCACATCACCAGGGGCTGATCCTGTCTACTAGACTGGCCACACAAAATCAACAGCATCACAAACTCAGCAACGTGTCTCATTCAGTATGTTGATGTGTGCAGAGGCTGCTGAAGGGCGTGGACATTCGCTCGTCGAGGTGGGTTGATATTTCCAGAATCATTGCCGGGTGCAGTTGAACGACAGTATCTGCTCGTGCCAAGTACAGCGTTGAGTGAAGCTACCACTCACTTGTGCTGCGTTCTCGTGTGTTGCAGCTGCCCAAACCTCATCCAGCAGGGGCAGACAGGTACGCTGATTGCAATCCTGCGTGCATCCCTCCGCTCCTGCCCGCCTTCTGGTCGTTGCAACAGTGCTTTCGCACGTAAAGTACACTCAGTCTCATTGGCGACAGCCTGATATGTGCTGTTGGTGCGCAGGTGCATGCGTGAGCAGCACGCAGGAGCTGCTGAACGGCAAGGGCGCAAGCCTGGCAGTCGATGGCGACTTTGGCCCGGCCACCCTGCAGGCGGTGAAGAACTTCCAGTCGTCGAGGGGACTCACGGTGAGCAGGCGGACCCACAACCCTTCCGCACACATGCCTACCCTGCTGACAGCCTCACAGCGCAGAGCCCTTCATGCCAACCCAACCGACACGTGCGGCGTGCCGCGGTATGATGTTGACCAGTTCTCTCGCCTGAGCGCAGGTGGACGGCATCGTCGGGCCCAACACCAAGAACGCGCTGTACGCAACCAGCAGCGGCCCCGCTCCGGCAACCGGCAGCCTGGCAGCTGTGCTGAGCGCCGCCCGCACGGAGAAGGGCGGTGAGCTTGCGCTGTACACACCATGTTGAAGTGCAGTCGGCTGATACTGCAGTTGCAGCCTGGCGAGGCGCTGTTCAATGAGGGCGTGTCCTGCTTGCAGTGCCATACGTCTGGGGCGGCGGCCACAAGGCGGCCCCCGGCAAGAGCACCGGTGCGACCCTTGCAGCGGTTAAATTATATACTGGGGTTGCAAGGGATTGCCTGTGACGCTGGCGAGTGCCAATACGCTTTGCTGCATGTCGCCCCTGTTGCACCATCACAGCTCCACCTCCTGAAGCCACTCGCTGCTGCTTTCAGGCACATGCGTTGGCTACACCGGCAGCATCCAGCCATGCCCCGCTGAGAGGACTGTCGGTGAGCGCGCTCATCACCTCCATGCGCGGTGCCCCAGTACACGCGTTGTGTGGGCGGCTGAAGCACATGTCAAATGCCATGTTCACACGACGCTCCATACAAGCAGGCAGCAGCCACCATCCAAGACGGTGTTCTTGGATGCAATGCAGGCTATGACTGCTCGGGACTCACTCGCTGGGCGTACTACAAGGCCTTCGGCGATGTGAACAATGGCGCCACTGGCACCCAGGTGTGCAGAGCTGACTCCACACGTCTGTAGTGAGTATCTGGGGAGGCCGACCAGTCATTGTGCCCCATATCGCTACACAGCCCATTGCATCGTCTACTCCTGCCGCACATCATGACGACGCATGCATGCAGCTGTCTCAGCATGTCGTCCGCAGTGATCCGGAAGTTGCAGGGCACAGTATTGCAGGCTTTGCCCGATGATTTCCCGGCTGCTTGTGTGCAGGAGTCCCGGCTGACCAACGCCGGCAAGCGCACCTACAGCCCTGTGCCAGGAGGTACTCATGCCAGCCTCGTGCAGCACGACTCTGTTGTGCGTGCATGCAGAGGCATTATTTTCTTGCCTGCAGCCCAAACCCCAGCAATCGTGAATCACGATTGCTGGGGTTTGCCAAGCCACCACATAAATGTTGCTTAGTCCGCCCGCTCGTTCTATATGAGCCTACGCTGCACCATTGGTTTTTGCCTGCCGTCCAGATCTCATCTTCTGGGACGGCCACACCGCCATCTACTGTGGCTCGAACTGCATGATCGAGGCCAAGCAGACCGGTGGGTGACGAACTGTTGTTGCTAACACCATCGCCATTGTGTCACGCCGTGCCGCATCTTTTACAAGTGTTGAACACATGGTCAGTCGCGCCAGACATGCATACAGCATGAAACAGAGCGTCTGCCGCCACCACTTGATAGGTGTTGGGTTGTGCGCTCACAGGCACCAATGTGCACGAGGTCGCGCTGCGCAGCGGTGGGCGCTACTACCACTACTAGAAGCCAACCATCATGGCTCACCACCCCACATTGGGGATTTTCGCTAGCACAGCATGTGGATGGCTCAGGCCGTAAGTCCTCAACATGACATTCTTGCTGCGACTGAAGACGGCCCCTCGCTAGGAGCACGGTGGCCACCTTGAGATGCATGGAACACTCCTCTGATACATCGTGCTGTTGAGATTTTTGCCAATGATCTGTCACAGCCTCCGCCATTTTGTGGGATGAACATTTTGACCCTACCTGACCTGTGACTTTGCCTGCGCTCTGCAAGCCACTGTACGTGACATGCACTCGCTCAGAAGAGTAACTGCTCGCACATCGCCGCACACCTGTTTTTGTGACACTCACCAGACAGCACCCGGCACTCCCAAATCACCACTGCACGCATACCAGTCAAGCAGTCAAAACAATGGTGTCTCCGTTTTAGACTGACAACTCAGACCGCCTGCAACTGCGCACATAATGCAGCCACTCCTACAACAGGTGCCATAGCGCACACCCTCGCCGCTGCGGAAGACAGCGCCGGACGCCACATCTGTTGATTGGTCGGATGTCACGATGTGTTCTCGCCAGGTACTGCCGCTGACTCATGCTATCGCCGAAGCCAGCCCTGGAATTGCGGCAGATCAGTGTGCTGGGGTTCAGGGCTTCGACAGAACCCAGCACGGACGCCAGCTGATTGCGCTGGGCGCTGCCGGCAGCGGCAGCGCGCGCTCGTGCTGATGGCCGCACGCTCCCAGATCGGCGGTCAGCACAGATGCTGCAGAGTTGGGCTACTTTGTCGTGACATGATGCATGATCACCCATCTTGCATCATCATCAATGTCTCACTTCAGCTCACCGGCGCCTTCGTTCATCTGCAGAGCCATACTCGTGGGGCAGCGGACACAAGGCGAAGCCCGGCAAGAGCACAGGTGTGCAGGCTGGGAGCGGCGTACATATATCCTGCTTGGTCATCGCAGATCGATACGTCATTTGCACGTTGCTCAGCTGTTTGTCTACGCTTACATGGCCATAGGCACATGCGCCGGCTACACCGGCAGCATCCGGCCCTGCCCGGCAACACGCACCGTCGGCTTCGACTGCTGGCCTCACCCGCTACACGTACTTCGGACAGGGGACATCAATAACGACGCCACTCGCACCCAGGTGCACAACCCGGCGCACCTTGGCAGCAGTGTGGCTGTGTGCTGCCGCCTGCCAGGGCACCCACGCACCTCAGCCTCATGCAGTCAGTTCGGTGTGTCTCGGAGCGTACGTGCACGTCAGGGCGCATCGTACTCTCTGACCACCACCACACCGCACTTGCCGCTGCTGTGCCCTGTAGGAGGCCAGGCTCCAGAAGGCTGGCAAGCGCACCAGCAAGCCGGTCCCTGGGGTGAGCCAGCACTACAGCACACGGCCATCGGGATGTCCAACATGTTGCCGCGGATGACGCACCTTGTTGCCTCAGCACCGATGATGTCGACCACACCTGGCGCAGCTCTTTGTCTCCTTGCCAGGACTTGATATTCTGGACGGGGTACACCGCCATTTTCTCAGGCAGGGGGTACATGATCGAAGCACAGAAGGCAGGTGCACGCCCTCACGTCTTGTCCCACTGACCTGCCTCAGGCTTGCCAAAGTGCAAGCACGGTATAACCCTGCAATCTCACCTGTTCTGCGACATTCATAAAAATGATATGATCAGCTTCCGTCATCAACAGCGACAAGGTTCATCGTTATGTCCATGCGCAGGAACAAAGGTGCACGAAGTGACACTGCGCAGCGGTGGCAGGTGCGTCGCTGCCGTCTGTGCGTGCTGATGCAGCATTAGATCCATGTATGCGCACCGACTCGCTCTTGACTGCAATGCTGACCTGCTGCTTAATGTCTGCAAGGTACTGACACTACTGAGCATAGCACAGGGCATGACCGACCAGCGCGCTCGTGACACCAGACTTTTCGGCATGGTATGGTGGCAGCTTGGCCCCACAAGCAGTGATGGTGAACGCACCCGGCACACTCCGTGATTTGCATGCCAGATCATAGGCTAGCAAACCTTTGCAGGGCACCATCAACTTCTGGCCAGTTGTTGGCACCACATCATGCATTGGCGCAGATGCCAGGCAGCTGGGGTGATGTCCTGTCCTTATACATGCTTGGCAGATCAAAGAGCAAGGACTACCTCTTCTATGAGTGATGAGAAAGGACTCGTTGGGGTTTCGATGTTGGTATGCTGACTGCACGCAAATGTGCAGTTGCCACACGATCTCTTGCAGGGTATGTGCATCGGAGCTGCATGATGGTGTTTGCCACTTCCCATGGTCTATATTGACACTTAATCACACGTTTTCATGCTCAATCCTGCTAAGCACAAGGATGTGCGGGAAGCAGCTGCACCAGGAGATGGTGCGATGCCTGTTCAGATGCTTGCAGCTCCCAGCGACCCACAGCCTGGTGGTCTGGCTTCACAGAGCGCTTGCGATGCTTTGCAATTCAGCTGGATTCCAGACAGCAGTGCCTTCTGAGTGTTGTCCGCGTGTGATCCGCGTTTGCAATCGAGGGCTCACGTGACCACCTCACTACATGCTGGTACAGTTTTGACACTGCAGTGCAGCGCCCTGTCAGACGTCTGTTTTGGACCACAGTTGCCTTGTTGATCTAGCTGTGAGTTTCATGGAACATTGCTTGCCTGCCATGGCAATGGAACACACGTAACGCGCCTATCTCATTGCTGCTCCATGTGATCGAGATGCCCTCATGTTTGGGTCCAAGCCAAAGCTAAGCCCAGTCCACGTACGACTGGCAGCAGGTTTAGGAGCCTTCTTCCTGACTTGGATCACTTGGAGCCTGCTGGCAACTGGACCTGATGTCAGGGGCAGTCTACAGGTCTGCTCCAGTTCAGTTGCAGCCCCTCGATGCAGATGTCAGCGAGTGCCTCGATGGCTGCCGTCTCCATTCTGACGCTGCGCTCATACATCATCGGCAAGGTTGGTGCATTGCAGGGGGCCGGGCTGTCAGCATTGCAACGGGAGGGTCGACGCATACAGGCATGCACGCCGCATGAGGCAGCAGTGCAGGTGCGACCCTGCCTAAAGGATACAAACACTACTACTGACTGCTAATTGATGGTCCAGCGTTGGAGATCGAAGCAATCCTGGCGAAATTGCAGGCACTGCACTTCAAGGAGCACCTGGGCGGCATGAAGGATTACTCCGCCTGCGGCGCCGGCAGCTGGATGCGCAAGTACCACCAGCTGGCGCCCAAGGGGCCCAAGGCGCGGCGATGTCAGTGAATGCCCTGCCTACGAGCAGCTTGGTGGCCTGCAAACCCCTTGCGCGAGAACACATTGACAGCGTGCTGGGCAAAGCAGCAGCTCATACCAGCTGCAAAGCTCCATGCAGCAGTACTTAACAATCCATTGCGAAACTCAGGCGCAGCCTCGGTGCTGCAGGTGCTGGTGGACATCGGCTGCAACAAAGGGTACATGAGCGCGGAGATGTTCAGCCTGTTCGCCCCGCAGCTGGCCGAGGCGCTCAGCCCGCAGGCCGTGCACCGGCACGTAATGCAGCAGGACCCGCCGCCGCCCTACCCCTGCGGCGTGTGCAACGACTGCCTCGGGTGAGCGCGGTGGCGCCGCCCAACTGCGTACTTCGGTCGGTTCGGGGAGGTGTGCCTCCACCTGCGCTCAGACCAGTGCATCGGGTGATGTTGAAGGGAGCTCGGGCTGCTGTGTGCAGGAAGTACGATCCGGCTCCCTCCGGTGGGCTGCCGACGGCGTACCCAGTGACGGTGCACAGCTTCGAGCCGTCGAGCACATCGTTCGGGCGGCTAGTCACGGTGAGCTGACGTCAGCTGCACCTGTGCTTCCGCTGCGTGTCATATTGAAGATCAGAAGCACCTCGGGCGGCAGCCGCACACCTGCTCCACTTCAGCCTGTGCTCTGCTGCGCGCAGCTGCGGGAGAGCAGGTTCCCCAAGAACGACAGGCTGCTGCGCTGGGAGCTGCACAACAAGGCGCGCCTCTGCCACCACTCGTCCTGCCTCAGCAGAACCTCAGGCATCCATGCAATGCAGGTGGTGCTGGCTGTTGCAGCCCCGCTGGCCTGCTGCTGGCCTGCCACCGTACGCTACTGCTGCCCTGCAGGCAGTGTCCAACGTGACGGGCACGGTGACCTTTTCAGCGGGCTGCTCCTCGGAGCTGTGCTCCATTCAGTCTGGGGGCAAGGCAGGCGACAGCGTGCAAGCCACCACTGTTGACGACTTTGTGGCATCGCTGCCCGGATCCTCATCTCCCTCTTTCAAGCTCGACATCCTGAAGATCGACACAGAAGGTGGGCCTTCACGTGGGAGACATAGCCTGCCTGTGTTGTCAGTGTTGGACAGCCGGCTTGGTGTGTAGGTACATTGCAAGTGCCAAGACGACTTGAACATGAAATGGTCGAAAATGGTTGGTGGCGAGATGCAGCTACAGATCAGTGCCGTCAAGTGGGTCGCTCATCCTGCAGGCTTCGACCCAGCAGTGCTGCAGGGGGCCCGCAAGCTGCTGGCGGCAAAGAAGGCGGCAGTCGTCTATTTTGAGTACAACATTTATTTGCTGTGGGCATCCACGGCGCTGAAGGTGACTAAAAAAGTCATTTAATTCAGTAATTTGAAAATACAAATTATTCCAATTACTTAAAATTTCTTTCCATAAATAAATCCAGCACGAAAATGTACAGAAATCATCATAGTTATTTTCATCAGATATAAATTTATCTTCAAGACTCATAATGTTTTTTTCTCTTTAATATACGGCAGGACGTCATCTCGCAGCTGGAGCAGTACGACTACCACTGCTACTTCGAAGGTGGGTTAACACAGCGCTGCCGTTCGTGCAGCTGCTTGAGGCTACAGCAAAGTACAGCCTCCCACGCTGCTTGATTGCACTTGCGCATGCAGCAGGTAGTGTTGCCGTCCCATCCACAGACAACGGTGTCCTCACAAGCACTGACTGCTCTGTGGAAACATGCAGGTAGGCCGACCTACACGCGGATCACCGGCTGCTGGGACGATGCATACGAGTTCAAGGGGTGGTCAAATGTGGTGTGCGCCACGAGTGGGCACTTCATGCATGCCGTGCTAGAACGCTTGTCGTTCAGGGCGCACTTCTGACGGAGGGGCTGTTGTTCAGTGTCAGCAGTGCACAGACATTCGTGCGTGTGAAAAGTGACACGAAGGAAGGCAATCTGATCAACGGCCAAGACATCGAAGACCACTTAAATAGTGTGGCAAAACAGTGCTTGCGAGCGAGGCTGCTGCGTTCGTTGGCTGTCAATCAAGAAAGCAAAACAATGAACAAACCAGCCATATATCGTGGCCTGCACTGCACTATGCAGCCAAGAATGAGAGCCCGAGGTTCTAGCTACTTGATGGCTAAGCTGAGCACGGCCACATCTGAACGCCAGTTGGGCGGGT
Source organism: Diplosphaera chodatii (assembly GCA_032358165.1). Classification (NCBI taxonomy): domain Eukaryota; kingdom Viridiplantae; phylum Chlorophyta; class Trebouxiophyceae; order Prasiolales; family Stichococcaceae; genus Diplosphaera; species Diplosphaera chodatii. Next base: position 1,463,927 of record JAALGY010000019.1, read on the forward strand.
GGCGGCCCATGCCCGCTGTCCAGTGTCTGGCAGCGGCAGATGGCACCCAGTGGTCTGCAAACCCCAGCAGCAAGGAAGTTGACGTCATGAGCATATACTGTCAACAGACAATTGCACCAAGCAGGAGCGCTGGCAGTCTGTTCACGAGACTGATGTTCACACCAGCAAGGCAACGAAGTGTACAACCAGCACGTGCACCTGTCTACATCTAAGCGGGTGGCACTGCGGCAGCTGCAGGTGCCGCCAGTCATGCCTGGCTGCAGACAGCTGCCGTGCGTGCAGCATCAGCCCATCTCCCAGCCAACCCTACAGGGTTGACGACCTCGGCCTCAGCTCACATTTGTGATTGCCAAAACTGCAGTGCATCTGTGACTTGCGAGCCAGGGTCCCAGCACGACTGCCATCGCAAAACTGCACACAGCAGACCAGGGCTGTCCCACACCGAAGCGCACCTATCCTGGATGACTGAGAACGGCGCTGGAAAGCAGGGCTCCTTGAGCAGGCGGTCGATCATGTACTGGTGGACAGCCTCGTAGGTCCACCAGCTGCGGATCTCCGCCAGCTTCCGCTGAGCCCGCGGCACATCGAACTGCCTGACCAGGTGCGGTATGAACTTGATCTCCTTGCGGTGAATGACGATCGAGATCTGCACAGCTCGAGGGTTAACTATCAGCCTGCAATCTTGATTGCACGTGCTGTGCTGCATGACATCACAGTGCACATGCAGCACACCATCTCTCATACGGATGGGGTATCAACAAGAGTTCTAGCATGCACCTCGTTCCAATCGATCAGCTCCTGGTAGGGCAGTATGGGATCGTAGTCCCTGCGAGACTCCAGGGTGTACCACTCTGGACAGTTTGCGCTCCATATCAAGCGTGCATATCCCTGTGCTCTGACATGAGCACAGAGCTGCAAGCCCCATGCTGGCCAATACCAGCCACAGAAGTCATGATGCTGCAACATAACGGATTCAGTGCTCAACGTGGCAGGCGCACCAGATGAAGATGGGGATGCTGCCCAGCTGCAGCGCCTCGTACATGCGCCAGCTGGCGGACCCGTGGCCCCGCGGCGCCAGCGTGAAGTTGGACCGCTCAATGATGTGGAACGTGTCCTCCAGCTTGGCCTGTGTACATCAGTCAATACTCGAGTGTGGTTGCAGATCAGTAGTTGCAGATCGGTGCTGCTTCAAACGACTGCACCAGATGCGCAGCCTGGATTGCCATAGTGCTTGCAAAGCTGCAGGCCTGCCTATGTCGCCATGTGGTCGCCGTGTCAGCAGGCCCGAGGCGGACCTTGCCGATCGTGAACCCCGGCTCCGACACCAGGGCCGTCGCCATCTCCTGCCGCAGCCGGTGCGACGTCAGGTCCCCCAGGAAGTTGACGTTTACATCCCGTGGCAGGCCCCCCCGCGGCTTCTGCACCTGCTCCATCAGTCAGTTAAACCTGTGCACTCGCAAGCGAGGCCATCGTCGTGCTCGGTACTACGTCGACGATGGGGCACAGCTGGCGGCAAAGCACTTGCCTTCTTGAGCAGGGGGATGGGCACCGAGCGCACGCCCCGCGTCGTGGCGCACGCCGAGAAGAGCAGCAGGTCCAGCCCGGGCGGCACCTGCATGCCCGCTATCACCATGCCCTTGTCCTGCGCAGGCAGTCACCATCTGCATGTCATCGTTGCACAGCGCCCGCGCACAGGCTTGCCTGGCACTGACGAAGCCAACCTGCCGGACACTAAAGCCAGCAACATGCACAGGCTATGTGGTAGGCCGCGCAACGGCTATGCACTTATGCACCGTGGTAGGCCATCACGTACCATCATGTACACGGAGAAGTAGGTATACTCGGGCTTCAGGGTGGTGAGGTACTTCAGCATCTCCTGCTTCCGCGGCTTGTCGCACTTGAAGTAGCAGTCGATCCACAGCACGGGGATGTAGATGCGGTCGCCCATGTCCGTGCCGGCAGCCCGGCGCTCCTTCCAGTGCTCCAGCCACAGGTTCTCGATCCAGGGGCCCTTCCACCCTTCGGATGGAACCGGCAGGGTTCTGAGGCCGCTGCAGCATCTTGTGTGTTGTCAGACAGCCAAGAATCTGCGATGCTTCCTTCGCATGCGCCGGTAGACCTGTTTCGGAGAAGTGAGCAGTACAACACCTGCTGGCACTCCAGCACTTACCTGCCCACTGGAGCATAGGTGCAGCAAAGCGTTTGGCGTCCTCCAGAAGGAAGTCCTGATAGTCACGCCGCGCCTATTGCAACCATGGCTTGTGGTCAAGCTTGCTGCCCTGCCTGCTCTGAAATATGAAGCACAGTGGCGTGAGCACTTGACAGGTTGGCCACCGCGCCACTGCTGCCGCACCTGCTGCTGCGCTGCGCTGAAACGCTCGCGGGGCCGGCAGCCGTCCGGCGACGTCGTCGACATGGCCATCGACCGCGATCCGAAGCTGGGCAACTGTGAGGCGTTGAGAGCCACGTGCTTGAACTGTGCGTCGATACGCGCTGCATCGAGCTTGGCTGGGCCCCTTGATCTGTAGGCTGCCACCAGCAGCAAGCCGAACGCCGCCGCGATGGTGGTGTACACAGCCTTGGTACGTGCTGTCTTGGACCGCATTCGCCCACGGACGCTGTCTGTGGCAATAACGCAACAGCTGATGTAGCTGCACCTGGTGCAAGCATGTAGCGAAGTTGTCACGCCAGCTTACCAGGCGTTGTGACTCAGAAATACTCTTACACTGCAGAAGCATGCAACCGTGTGATAAGATGCTCCAATTTCAGGCACACGATCGTTGCAACGCGTGCAGTCACATGGACTTCAATGCAAAGGGATGGCAGCTGTACTGCTGACTGGTACGGTCCTGCATCCTGTTACACTGGCCAGACGCACCGGTGCTTGCTCATGCCCTGAAGGCTGATCTTGTCCGAAATGCCTTGAGAAATGCAGGACATAGCTACGGCCGCTATACGCTGGCATTGCTGATTCAGCGAGCTTGAAAAGAAGCGCATGTGGCGGCATGGATGCTCATCGCATAGCTGGAGTCGCTGTCTGCGGTTGTCCTTTGATATGGGTCACAGCAAACATGCTTTGATTTCATGTCATATTTGCAACTTGTAGTCGCTTGACTCGAGTCATGTGACAACGCTCAACCACATCCTGACTGACACAAGAGTGAGCGTGCTGTGCTGCTATCATTGCAGGCACGGAGAATTGGACAGAGTACCACTTAATCTGGATTGCTAATAAGAATGACCTCTACCTGAGCAAACGATCTATGTGGTCTCCACTGAGCAGCCACGCCAGAGTCAAAGCCAAACAACCTTTAAGATCAACACTGAAGTCATGTCCTGCCCACATGTGAGGCGAACAACCACCTGCTGAAGACTATAACGACACTTTGCCAAGACAACCCGCTTGAGTAAGTACAGTGAAGCCTCACTCCGTGCCCCAGAGATCGTTCCACGTTGACACTGGCGCCGGGTGGCAGTGCTCACGCCGCAGGCGGTCGATCATGTACTGCTCGCTGAAGTCGTAGGTCCACACGTTCTTCAGCTCCGCCAGCCGCCGCTGTGCACGCTGGACGTCGAAGGCGGCGATCAGGTGCGGGATCAGGTGGATCTCCTTGCGGTGCACCGTGATGGCTATCTGCAACATCAGAAGCAGTGTCAAGCTGGCAGGCAACATGTCATCACCGATGGCATCCGAGCCAGGTACAGTAGTCTGCTTCCTGATGGACCATCTGTGCACAGCACAAGCAGTGCTGCTCCCACCTCGTTCCAGTCCAGCAGCTCCTGGAATGGCAGCAGCGGGTCGGTATCTGCAGGCAGGCAGCAGCTGGTGTCCTGGCCTCATCGCTGCACAAGCATCGGGTAGATTAGTAGACATCGGCGGCTCAGCGTTGAGGGCGAGCGTGCCAGGCAGCGGGAGCGCAGCGTGCGTGCTTGCCCCATATGAAGACGGGGATGCTGCCGAGCTGCAGCGCCTCGTACATGCGGAAGGAGCCGCTGCTGTGGCCCCGCGGCGCCAGTGTAAACACCGAGCGCTCGACCAGCTGGACGGTCCGATTGGTGGTGGCCTCCGCAAACAAGTAGCCCTGGAACGCAGCAGCGCACTTCAAAACCAGCTTGTGCACCGTACACTCACTGGGTTCTGCACCGCGTTGCTATGCTAGTTTGTTGCCTCAACAGGCTGTGCCGCCTGTAAATTGCGTTTCTGCACGGGGTGGTGTTGATCCTTCAAAAGCAAGCCGAGTGGCACAGCTGTGAAGCGTCACATATGCACTCCCCGTGCGGCGCCATGTCGTCATCAAAGGGACTTCTTCATCAACTAGGCAAAACCGCTGGCAGGTGGCGCACGGGCAGGGCTGCTGCCACACCATCGTGCACATGCCACCTCACCTGTGACCGCAGCTGATGTACCATCTCCTGCCGTAGCGCATGTGACTTTGCGTTCCCTACAAAGCTGACGTGGATGTCCTTTGGCAGGCCCTTCGGCTGCAGCACCTGCGCACGGCAGTAGTGCACTCTTGAAAAGCTCGATCAGGACGACTAACCCGTCCAGACGCCAGGGCAGCAAGTAGAACAACAGGTCGATTGCCCAATGCGGGCGCGCAGTGGCCTCTGGGACCGCGAGTTCTGCCATTTGAGGTCGAACACACCAAGCTTCCATCAGTGCGAGCGCCCACCTTCTTCAGGAGAGGCAGAGGCACGGTGCGCATGCCGCGCATGGTAGCGCCTTGCGAGAACACCAGGAGGTCCAGCCCCGGAGGGAGTCTCAGGTTGCTGAAGATCAGGCCCTTGTCCTGCGCGGGAAGGTGCCGCCCGTCAGCCGTTTAGACAGTGCAATGGCAACATCACAGGTGCTTTATATATTTGCAGCAAGCTGTATGGCCACATGCCAGTGAAGCGAGGGGTCTTGGGCATGGCCTGCTGCCAGGTAGGTGCCACTGGCATGGCGCACCATCGTGTAGACAGTCACATATCTGTACTCCGGCCTGAGGGTTCTCAAACACCCTGCGACAGCCGTCGAGCTTCACGTACAAGCTGATGACAAACATGTGCCAAGAGCACATGCGTCTGCTGGAACCCAGCTCACCCCCGCCATGCACATGTCTGATGGCTGCTGCCGTGCTGCGCCTTTGCAAACCTGTGAGGTCCGCCTTCTGCTCCTGACTGCAGCCGAAAAGGCAGTCGAACCACATGATGGGCAGGTACACCCGGTCCCCCACATCCTGCCCCGCGGCAAACAGCGCCGCAAAGTGGTCCCGGAATGTGCTCTCCAGCCAGGGCCCAGAGAAGCCTGCAACCAGCGCCCTGGACGCTTCATGCGTGCCCTGCGCTGTGCTGTCATCCTGGCATGCTGGCCACCGTGCTAGTTTGTGGCTGAGTCTGCACACGGGCGACCAGGCATGCACAGCGGAGAACGCAGTACCGCATCACCAAAGCATCACCTGCCCACTTGACGTGCTGCAGGTTGCCATGGCGCCGCACAGCGTCGTCCAGCAGGAACTGCTGATACGACCGCTTCGCTGCCGCCGCTGTGGTGTTCAGGCTGCTGCGCCCGCTGCACAGCTGCAGGACGCCGGCGCCACCTGCGGCACTCTGCGATGCGCGTGCACTTTGCTGCAGTGGCGGGGTAACTTCAGTATGCTGTGGCTCTGCACCAAGCTTCGAGGTTACTGTGCCAAGCAGTAGGCAGGCGCAAATGCCTGCGGCTACAGCAACCAGGATCGAGGACCGCTGCCGGTTGCACTCGGAGCCGCCGATCATGAGCACATATGGCCAGCCACGCGGTCTGGATCATCAGCATATGTTGCGTACAGTGGTATACCAAATGCGCTCTTTACCAGGACGTCGGATGACTGCGGCATTTTACTAAAATGACGTCACGCGGTCTAAATGGCAATGCTCATCATACAAGCCCGCAAGCTATCTCTGGTCAGATGTACAGCTTGAAAGGATTGTTGGCTGCATCTGATCTTCCGACCGGCGTCTAAACGCGAGCTTGACGAAGCGGAGTTGTACGGAATGTTGGGTGACAAACGGCTGGTGCAGCTGAGCATTTCATGGTTTCATCGCACCTGGCACGTCTGGAAACGCAATTCATGGCGTTTGGGTTCAACATGTGCGTTATTGGCGCCTTCGACGATGCAGGACCACGTTGTGTTGCTGCAGTGGTGCTAAGTCTCTGATGACCCTGAGGTACAATCTACAGCTTTCACAATTGGTGTACATGGTATACAAGAGCAGCGCAACCTCAACAGATACGTGCTCGCCTCAATGGAAGCGGTGGCTTACTCCGCCAACGTAAATGTCATGTGCACAGGGCGCCCAGTCTTGGCATATAGTGGGCCACCCCGGTGCGGATCATCACCAATGCTACACCCCGCGTACATGAAGCAATACTGCATGCGTCCTAGTAACAGCCTGCCAAAAATCATCTGACTGATGGTGTGGACGGATGCATGCATCCGCTTGGGTAGAGCGGCATCACCTTTGCTGGGTACTGTACAAGGTGCTGATCACCATCAGACCTGAAACCGTGCGGGCCTCCGCTGCGCTACTCCGTACCCCACATGTCGCTCCACACCGACACGGGCGCCGGGTGGCAGTGCTCTCGACGGAGGCGGTCGACCATGTACCGGTGGCAGAAGTCGTACGTCCACATGTGCCGGAGCTCTGCCAATCGGCGCTGCGCCCTTTCAAGATTAAACATTGCAATCATATGCGGTACGAGCTTCAACTCCCTGCGGTGGACGATGATCGCGATCTACGAGCAACACACAGGATGACGTGAGCGGTGAGTTGCTGTCAAGGAGCTGTGGCTGCCCCCATGCACTACAACTTTGGCAGGCTGTCATGCGTGCTCGCTCGAACTCAGAAGGATGCCTGCACAACCACTAGTGACAAGGGCATAGATCCAGGCTGACCTCGTTCCAGTCGAGCAACTCCTGGTATGGGATGACAGGATCGTAATCCCACACATACACAGGGACGCTGCCCAGCTGCAGGGCCTCGTACCTGCATGGACTCACCCCGGACCTGAATTAGCAGGGTGTGTCTACCAGCTGCATGGGTTTGACCCGGCATCAGCGAAAACACAAGCAGCACGGGCACAAGGAGGTGCAGCCTCATCATGCATGTGCATTTGCGCAAGTCAAGACATGGCAGGTGGATTCGGCTCACATCCGCCAGGAGCTGGACCCATGGCCCCGTGGCGCCAGCGTGAAGTTGGAGCGCTCAGTGATCTGGAAGCTCTCGTCATTGGCTGCCGTGGATATCGTGAACCCCTGCAGTACGGTGTGACAGCAAGACTGTGGCAGCCTGCCCAACAAACGACACAAAGGGGAGTTGCTAGGTACAGTGTTGAACAATAATGTGTACAGCAGACGCTGCCGCTGCAGCCAGCGTGCAGCGCATGTCCATGGGGACTTTGAGTCTCCGATGTTCGTGCGGGGCCCAGCAACTAGCACCTGGGGCTCAAGCGCCTCCACCATCTCCTGCCGCAGCGCATGTGACTTCTGCGAGCCCAGGAAGCTGGCGTTGACGTCCTTCGGCAGCCCCCTCGGCTTCAGCACCTGCTCCACGGCAGCTCGACTCTGAGCGCCGAGCTGCACTGTCAGAAGGCATGCAACCAATGCCGCCATGTCCACTTGGCATACCCTGACATTCGCTGCCAAGTACACAATAGGGCAGAGGGCAGTACATCCTTCTTGGAGACTGCAAGCCTCAGGATGTCCCTTTCGGCTGCTCTGCCCACCTGCTTCAGCATGGGCAGAGGCACTGTGCGCAGGCCCCGCATGGTGGCGTCACAGGAGAACACCAGCAGGTCGAGTTGTGGTGGTATCGCGACATTGCTCATGTGCTCGAGGCCCTTGTCCATCAGGTACACTGTGAAGTATTTGTACACAGGCCGCAGCTGCATCAAGTAGCCTGGTACAGGGCAAGAGGCAGGCTTGATAGCCATCAGCAGCATCATGCATGTCCGCCATGACGGTCGTGACATGACCCACTCAAAGGAAAGATCAAAGGCAACTCGACGGCAGACGACAGCCGCTGAAGCTCTTGATGCATGCTGCACTACTGAGGTCACCTTTGAGGTTCCCTTTCTGCTGTTTGCTGCACCCGAAGTGGCAGTCGAACCACATGATGGGCAGGTACACTCTGTCGCCTAGGTCCTGTCCCGCAGCGAAGAGCCGCACAAAATGATCACGGAATGTGTTCTCAATCCAGGGGCCCCCGTGACCTGATGCAGCACAGTACACAGCTATTTCTACGAGACTCCTTGTTGGTTGAGCATACGTGACATCATCATGCTCTAGGCCGCAACAATGGTCATACATCAGCAGGCTGCACGCATCGGGCCTCCACGGTCTGCCAGCATGACCCAAGCACATCACTCAAGATTTAGACATGATCTACCTGCAAATTTGACGGTCTTGACTGCAAAACGGCGTTGTGCATCGTCCAGAAGTGATTGCTGGTAAGACCGGCGTGCTGCCACAGCTGTTGCGTTTAGGCGTGGCCGCAGAGCTGATCTATACTGATGCCACTTGGAGCCGACTCGCTTGTGTGCACCAGGCTGGTATCATACTGTACTGCGCTGCTGCTGATAAAGTGGGCTTCAAGCCCGCAAAAGATCATACATACTGCAAACCCAGTGGCGGCACACAGCAGGTACACGACTGGCCGCCTTGCCCCGTCAGAGCTCGCTGCCATGTGGTCTGGCTAGCTCGATCGACACACAGATTGAGCAGCACTCCACGTTGCGAGACTTGTTCCACTGCACAGGTACATGTTATTGCACGCAATTGGCTGACTGACTGCCAGTCCGGTACAGTGTGTTACACCACTGACAAGCCAATTGCAGATGGTATCAATGCTGATGCCGTTCTATATCAGCAAGTAGTAAATTGCTAGTACATTGCTGAATCAACTTGCGATGGTACGAATAGCATCGAGTGCTGACGAACCTTGTTCACGACGTGCACCAAAGGAATCGGCAGTGACAAGTGCAGGCGTCGTTTGCTGGCCCAACGACATCGTTACGTACAATGCCAAAATACATTGTTCTACAGCACGAAATCTGAAAGCTGACGGCATGAAGGGTCTTGAGCAACCAAGCAACAACAACTGATACAGGTTCCGAAGATGCTATTCACTACAGGGTGCAGACAGCAGCACCGCAGCCTTGACCGATGACTACCACCAACTCCCTCGCAAACTGGCTGCGACCGTGCATGAGCCGTGGGCGAACAGGTGAACGCACTTCTGCCCTTACAGTGGGCACCCACAGCTGATGGCTCTTTGTGCAGTGCGCCGTGCCCGCGGCTACATGATGTTACAGGGGCCATCGCCACTCAGACGGTCAAACTCCGCCTTGACAAGCCTGCAACGATTGGGTCGAAGGGTTACAAGATGCTTCAAGATACATCAGGTGGCAAGTGCTGCATTGTCAGGGTGTACGCAGCGGCATGCTCCCAGTCACCACCATCACAGATGATAGTGTGGCTTCTTGGCTGGGGGCAGGGGCCAGACTCGCACCTGAGCCGCTCCGCGGAGTCGGTCATGCCCAGCAGCGCCTGCTGCTCGGCGGGCGCCATGGGCAGCAGGCAGGCCGCCCAGAAGCCGAGCGCCTCGGCGCGGGCGTCGTGCGGCGCGGGCGGCGGCTTGGGGCCCGCCCGCTCCACCAGCTCCGCCGCCCGGCCCCCCAGCCGCGTGCTGCCCATCGCCCTGCACAAAGTCGCTTCCAAGGATCTTCTCAAGAAGGAGAGGGTGCCACAACCAGCTGATGCCTCGGATCATGTGAGGCTGCCGACTTGCGAGCCAGCTTGCTGCCTGCCAGCCCAGCCGCGTGCACGACAGATGAATACAGCTGGCTGGAGAAGTCTGAGTTCTGCGGGCATCTGCACCGGATTGAAGGCCAGCATGCGCTACTGCGCAGACACTTCGGCAGCCTCACCCGAGGCGGGCGATCCAGGCGTCCGCATCGGCCTCCACCGCCTTCACAATCTCCGCCAGCTCCTCGGACTCGGGGGTGCCCGGCTCGGGGGGCGGACCGTCCCGCAGCCGCTCCGGCACCGCCATGCGGTACCCGTCCAGCTCCCACTCGCGCGCCACCGAGAAGCGGCCGGTCGCAGCGACCTCCAGGTAGAACCTCCTGTTGCAGCAGGCATCACGCTCACCGCGAGCAGCACTCCCAAGGCATGCTTACATCAAAAGACAGGCAGGACTTCGTAGCGGGAGCTGAGTAGCCCACTGGGCGTCTGTGTCGGGGTTAGCAGGCAAAGATGTGGCGAGGTGCTACACGCTCACAGCAGCGCACCCGTCAGGAAGCGGCTGGCATTCTGTGATCTCGCACTCTGCGCCCACGGGGGCAACGGTGCGGCCTGGACCAGGCGCGATCATGCCCAGCCGCCTGGAGCCCTCCATCGCCCGCCGAACCTGCCGCAGCCAGCAGTGCAGAATATCGGCGAGAGCTCAGCAACAAACGTCTGATACCATGGACCTGTCGAGATACTCACGTCTGGGCAGTGGTGTCGTGCAAATCTGGTGCAAAGCTTGCATCCTGCTACATGCACACTCGTGTAAGGAGGGGCATACAGCATCGCACCAACAGGCGGTACCGAGGCTCAAAGATGTGCAGCCGCATCCGCTCGCCTGTACCGACATCATAGCTGTCAGGCGTCTCACCATGCTGCATGTACTTGCACAACATAATAATGACCTGATGCATAAAGTGGGCACGACTGGGGTTGCACACCGAACATCACCTGGCAGCATGGACGCCATGACGAAGAGGGGGATCGGCCCATCCCCCTGTGCTGACGGCACGACCGCCTCCTCTGTTGACCTGGCGGCGTACTCCTCTGGGAACGCCTTGGTGAGAAAGCGGCGCACCTGCGTGAGCACTGGGATGGCGCGCCCCACATGCAGCACCTGCAAAAGCCATACGCACATGAGTTGCCTGGCGTTGACACGTCTCATCGCTTTCTAACTTGTAGCCGGCTGCCGTGCTGTGCTAATTCCCAACGTGGCGCAGAAGCCGCACCGTTCTGCAGCTGGGGCACTTGGACGAGTGGTCGCAGGCGCGCTGGAAGCAGGGGCGGCAGAACCTGCGCCCACAGCTGGCGTCGAAAACCAGTCCACATCACGGCGGCAGGCCATCCTGCTGACACCATGTAACATGGCACAACGAGCGGCAGAACCGAATGAGGTGCGCACATGTGGGCGCAGGGCGTCGCGACCGGTTCCCACAGCAGCTTCAGGCACAGCGGGCACTCCCAGTCGTCTGGGTCGCCCCGCACCGCCGTCCGCTGCCTGCAGATGCAACAAGTGAACAGTCTGAACGGAAACCAGCAGCAGCACCACAGCGCACGTCGCCCTTCGCTGCGTGGCTGGGAGGCAGGGTGGACGCACATGCGGCAGCTCCGATGTCCGCTACCTCTTTGGCGGCGTAGCCGCCGGGGAGGTGGGCGACTGCTGTGCCGCTGCGTCTGATGCCTCGCCACCTGCAGTCGCGGCTCTGAGCCCCTCGGCTGCCTTGGCATCCCTCATATCCAGGGACAGCGCCTCCAGAAACGACTCGCGAGCTGCGTCATACTGCTCAAGCGAGTTGTGCGCTTCTCCCTGCGCCAAACTTGTGACTTCATTATGTTGACTGATTTTGCGCTAGCTACAATCTACCGAATGGGCATGTTCACGTGCAGCACACAGCCGTCACCGCCTGTTCTCAACCAATGACAGCGGTGGTGATGTTCATCTGGCCAATGTGCAAACATGTGCCAAGCGTCACAGACCACTGTGTGACCTGGAGCCCGCACCTTCCGGCGATGGAAGGCTGGGTTCTTTGGGTTCATGCCAATGCCGCGCTTGGCGTCCTTGAGTGCCAGCATCGCCAAGTGTGTGGGGTCCAGCCCGTTGACGGGCCAGGCTTCCGAGTCTGCTGCCGAGATGCTGCGCAGGAGCGCTGCCAGCCTGCAGTTGCGATACTCCAAATCGGGGCCACTTCCAAAACAACATTCACGTTTGCAAGTAGCCCATGTGACCACTATGAGCTTCCCAAGGCATCGATTCATCTCGATGTCTCGAGATGCCGGGACCCACCGCAAGAGAGAATCGCAGCGCTCCGCAAGAGGCAGCTCCTCCTCGCCTGGAGCTGCTGCCCGGATCATTCCGCTCAGCACCTGTATCCGCTCCTCCAGCTACAATGGATGACGAGCCATCAGCGCCGCATAGACACCACCATTGGGATGATATGATGTGATGCGGGTGCACCGGTGAGGAGGCGGGTCTAGATGCCAGCATGCATATCACCACTCAGTTTACATGTCTGCCACCCAAAGTCTACACCGACGACGACATTGTGTGAGCTTATGGCGACAGCAGAGCGACATGCCTGCTCAGCCCATGTTGGTACACATGCTTAGGTTCAAGACCCGCAGAAAGAGAATGAATGGCATACCGCATCCTTCTCCTGCTTGCGAGCAGCAATGTCCGATAGCGACTCTGACATCGTAAGGCAGTGTGCCAGCAGCCGCAGCCGTGTCAGGAGTGGCTTCACGGTACGGGCATGTGCATGCCGAATGATGATGTGCGAATGGCTGGCGAGCTCGCACAAGCCGCGGCGCAATCGGATGGTCAGCACGTTGCAAACCACATTCAGCTGGTATGTGAGCCAAGCTGCGATCGTCATGGACCAGGCAATAGGCCAAAGGGCAGTTTGGCGTCGTCTTGATGACGTGCCCAAGCTGGAGCGTGAACGCCTTCCTGCTGCCACAACATCGGCAAGCGCTCAGGCGAATGGTTGACATATCCACTGCAAAGGGGAAACCGTGTTGTATGATGATGTGGCTGACGTCATGACATGCTCGTGCAACGCAGGCTTGCTGTGGCTGTGACATGGCAACACGATATCCCTGCTGGCAGAGGCCGCAGACTGCTTATACAGTACGCCTCCGACGCAGGTAACAACATACATCAGTTGTCAATTGTCAACAACTTACATCGCCGTGATACGTACCGTGAAAGGCTAAAGCAGCAATATTCACTACGGACTCGCTACGTCATTGCTGGTGGTGTATCTAGAGCCAACAGCGCGCAGCCTGCTGCCCTGCGCTGATTGAAGTTGGATGAAGTCTGGCTGCCAGGTTGCATGCAGCCTCGTCGTCAGGTCGTCAGGTTGGATGAATGGCAGCGCCGTCCAGCATTATCAGATGCCCGTCCAGTGCAGCGGGGCGCTCTTCGGCTCACCGACGTCCAGGTTGACCGACTTGGAGACTTTGTCGTCCGGCCCCAGCAGCGCGTAGCTCATGCCCGCAAACAGCTGCAGGGCACAGGGCACAGAGCAGGTACACTCGCAGGGTGTGCCAGCAGGCATCTGGCTGGTGATGCATGGTGAGACGGAGTTGTTGGCGTTGACAATACTGTGGGCTCATCATTGCCGTCCTGATCAGACGCTGCCCTAGCAAGGCACAAGAGTTATCCGGCGGCAGTACTGCGCACCATGGGTTCGGCGGTCTCATCGATGGTGCCATCCTTGCCAGGCATGCGGCCCAGCGCCGCCCAGGCCAGAAAGCCGGACGAGCCGTCTGCTGCCGCCACCACCTTTGCACTGTTGACCTGCTTCCAGTACTGCACAGTAGAAGCACCAGCGTTTTTGTGGCCCTGGAACGTACCCGTTCTTTAATGGGCACTCCAGGTTCAGCGCATAGCTTGCACAATGCAGGCAGACCCAACAGTAGATTCCTGGGCCACCTCCGCAGCAACACCTGGCCATGCTGCTTGAGGTTGTCCGCCACCGACTGGCGGCCACTCTTCGTTACTCCAGTGGCAGGGCGCCACTGCAGCAGACAATGAAAGGTCCGCGCTCAATAGTCCGACATCGCATGGGCCGCTGATGTCCAAGCAACAACTTGCACATCGGTTGACAGTTCGCAGAGCAGCTGCCCGCCGATACCTCGTAGAAGTCCTCGGCGAGCACGTCTGGCACCGCATCGACGTTGGCTTCATCGTACAGACCGCAGAATGCCTTCATCGCGGCCTCCACCTTGGCTCCATCCGCGGGGTTGACGGCGCCACCAGTCTTCGGCCGTGTGAAGGTTGCAGGGTCGAAGGGAAGTGCACCCTCGTCCTTCAGCTGCAGCACGTTTCAAACAGAAGCACGTGTGCACCTGTGATCTGCGATCACCAGCTTACTTCATGAAGCGCAGGTACGTGCATGCCATGCACGACTGCAACCCTGAAAACATATGATTGAGTGGCACAGGCGTTGCCAGCCTATTACGACCGTCTTGCTGCACCTTGACATGGGTGTACGGCCCTCCAAACACCACCAACTCCTTGACCTTGGAACCATCGGGTGTCCAAGATGCATGCCACAGGCACACCGCATTGCCCACGGCGTCGTCCGGACAATGCTTCTGTGCACAGTCCTGCTAGCGGCTGCGAAAGCGTGTTTTCAGGGCATCGAGAAGAACTTAGCTGCGTAGTTTGCCAGGGTATCTGCTGTGACGACTGGCAAGAAGCGGACCCCATCTGGCGTCACAACCATGCACGCAAGCAGTCGAACGTGCTTGCCTTGAAGTGCGCCAGCACAAAGGATGATTTTGCGTCGTCGTTGCAAGCGTGGGCCATCAGCTCGCTGGAGCCGACGGTGGCCTTTTCCCAGCGATCGCTCAGTGTAGTGCGATCCGCCTCGTCGGCCATGTTCAGCGGCGTGGTGTTATCTATATGCACAAGCCAAAGGAACAAATTGAAATGGGCTACAAGGCATTTGCTGTGCAGAGGGCGGCTCCAGGCAAGCTATAAGCGTATGATGCTCGAGTGCCTGCTGTGCATGATCTGTGCAAGAAATTGCTGCCACAGTCGCGAAACAGCATATGAACTGCACGCAAACAGAAAAATTGAATGCAGTTGATACCTTGATGCATGATCGCGTCGTCCGCGAGGTGCGCCATGATCCCAGCGTGATCGTGGTTTGCCAGCGCATGGTGGAGTTTGGAGGCATTCTCAGCAAAGGACGCCATTGCAGCAGTGGAAGGCTGGATTCCGTAGAGATCCGGTCTCAAATGCTGGTTGCTTTGTGAGATACGCGCAAAGCAGACTGGGGATGGTAGGGCGATCGGCGATGCTGTGCCTGCTCGGTCCAGGGTTAGTCGGGAGAATCTCATCACAGGATGTCTCTCGTTGCCAGAGTGGCAGAGCCAGCTCAGTGCTCCGTGACACCTCGAGTGACACTACCTCGGTATTACAGCACATGCACTGACAACAACTGCCTATACATATATCCTCAATGCGGTATGTTCACACACAGGCATGACAGTAGCCGCGCCACCGCCGGTCGAGCTGGTAGCTGCGAGCTGCAGCCGCGGCTCTGCCGAGCGCAGCTGCCACGCTGAATGACATGGCTAGCGAAACGGACGTCAAGTACTGTGCGACGAGCCCAGCAGCAGCTGCCAGGCAGGCGTCTGGGACGTGCGACAGGGGAGCTGAAACGCAATGCTCCGCCATGGGAGGCGTCACAGTGGGAAGTGAAGTGACAGCTTGCGCTGAAGACGGGTGCAGCTCCCCTGACGCAGCCTCGATTCACTTCTTCGTGGCCTTGGCGGCCGCCTTGGTGACCTTGCCACCGCCCTCCTTCTTCTCGACGGCCTTGATGACGCCGACGGCCACGGTCTGGCGCATGTCGCGCACGGCGAAACGGCCCAGCGGCGGGTACGCGGTGAAGGGCTCCACGCACATGGGCTTGGACGGAACCATCTTCACGTACGCGGCGTCACCGTTCTTGATGAACTTGGGGGCGGCCTCCAGCTCCTTGCCCGAGCGGCGGTCAATCTTGGTGGTGATCTCGGCAAACTTGACGGCGATGTGCGCCGTGTGGCAGTCCAGCACTGGTGCGTAGCCGTTGCCGATCTGGCCCGGGTGGTTCATGATGATGACCTGGGCAACGAACTCGGCCGCCTCCTTGGCGGGGTCGTTCTTGGAGTCGGAGGCAACGAAGCCACGCTTCAGCTCCTTGACCGACACGTTTTTCACGTTGAAGCCGACATTGTCACCAGGGCCCGCCTCCGGCAGGGACTCGTGGTGCATCTCCACCGACTTGACCTCAGTGGTCAGGCCAGATGGCGCGAACACGACGACCATGCCAGGCTTAATGATGCCCGTCTCCACACGGCCCACCGGCACCGTGCCAATGCCGCCAATCTTGTACACATCCTGCAGCGGCAGGCGCAGCGGCTTGTCGGACGGGCGCTTGGGCGGGTCGATGTTGTCGAGCGCCTCCAGCAACGTGAACCCCTTGTACCAGCCCATGTTCTCCGACTTCTCAATCATGTTGTCGCCCTGGAAGCCCGAGATCGGCACGAAGTTGACCTTGGCGGGGTTGTAGCCGACCTTCTTGATGTAGGAGGACACCTCCTTCACAATCTCGTCGTACCGCTTCTGGCTGTACTTGGGCTCGGTGGCATCCATCTTGTTGAGCGCCACAATCATCTGCTTCACGCCCAGCGTGTAGGACAGCAGCGCATGCTCGCGCGTCTGGCCATCCTTGGAGATACCGGCCTCGAAACCACCAGGGGTGGAGTCGATGACCAGGACGGCGCAGTCGGCCTGGCTGGTGCCAGTGATCATGTTCTTGATGAAGTCGCGGTGGCCGGGGGCGTCGATGACGGTGCAGTAGTACCTGGGCGTCTCGAACTTCCACAGCGCAATGTCGATGGTGATACCCCGCTCGCGCTCGGCCTTCAGCTTGTCTAGCACCCAGGCATACTTGAAGGACCGCTTGTTCATCTCCGCAGCCTCCTTCTCGAACTTCTCAATGACACGCTTGTCAATGCCGCCCAGCTTGTAGATCAGGTGGCCGGTCGTCGTCGACTTGCCGGAGTCGACGTGACCAATGACGACAATGTTCATGTGAGTCTTCTCCTTGCCCATGGTAACGAGCTGTTATCCACAAAGGGGCCTGCAGGCAAGTGTTTGCTAGCTGTTGTGGGTGCCTGATGTCCGGAGGCGGCTGTGCAGCGCAACGCTGCCGCTTCAGAAGCTGGTTGCAGGCGGGGGAATAGCAATCGGGTGTCCTTCCCCATCTCGGACTGGCAGATCGGTCGCCAGAATTTGCTGAGCCGTGAGCCGGCTGCATAATCAGGCCGCTGGCACTGTCGCAATTGTCCCGCTGCCGGCGACGCAAGTACTACCCTGTGCGCAGCCGAGGACCATGGCCGGGCTCATGATGTCGCCCACCCTGCAATGCAGCCGCTGCAGCTTTGCAGGCCGGCCCCTCAGGCAGCAGATGGCAGCCCCATCTTCAGCTCGGTGCCGGACACCGCTTACAGTGGAGGCCAAGAACAGCAAAGCAGCGGACTTCCGGGGTCTGTCGCAGGAGCAGATCCACGAGCAAGTGCAGGCTGCCAAGCGAGAGCTGTTCGACCTCCGCATCAAGCAGCGCACGAAGCAGGAGTTCCTCACCAGCGACTTTGGCAAACTCAGGCTGAAGATTGCTCAGCTGCTGACCGTCAGCCGGGAGCAGGAGATCAAGGATGGGCAGATTGACCGGCGGGACTGGCGGCGAAAGCAGAAGCAGGAGAGGGTTGCTGCAGGGTTCCCACAGTTTTGAAGCATGCTGCCAGGACTGCAGCATAATTTGACAGCCGACAGCAGGCACTTGCAGCACAGTATGCCACAGCTTCGGCAGGCAGCATCCATTTGGGGATGTTTTCAGCAATACATTGCTGGCAGGCACCTTGATGCACCTTGGACATCATCATATGCCTCTGGACAAACTACCGTAGTTGCTTATGTTTGTTGGTGACCCTCAGGCCTACGATGAAGTGTAACATCTCAACACCATGGTGTGCTGTGACCCGCCTCACACTCGAGCCTGTCACAGCAACCGTCTGAAGGGTGCCAACAACTTGACAGCATAACATGAGTCCCCCGAAGTTTGCCAACGGAATCGCATGAGAAGGGAACGCTGCAGCTCAGCCTCTTCCGTGCTGTGACTCATGATTGGACGACAATACAAGCCACTGCTCCTCGTTGCGCTCTGCGCACTTAGATCCTGCATAACAGCACCCTCCCATGTAACACCACACACACTGAGTGAGGCTTGTTGGCTTGCAATGCATGAAGGCGCCATGCAGCAAGCTGGACCTTCTGCTCAAACAATGCACCAGTCAGCAACTTACAGCAGCTTCTCAATTGCAATCTTGAGCGTCTGAATTTGGGACTTGAGCTGGCTGCCCTCGTTCGTGGTCACGGATGCGGCAATCACCTGCAACCAGGTGTGCTTATTCAACATGGATTCAATGCCGCAAAGAGCTGTGATGCTGGACATTCATCCATACACATCCAGGATATGTGCACCGGTCGTGACACGCCGCAGGCGCGCCCCAGAGCTGCCTTTGACGACACAAACACGTATGGGACGTTCTGCAGTGCAAGACAAGTCTATGGTCAGCACAGCTCTTGCATGACCCTTGAGTTGCGCCGTGCAACTCAGCGATGTGCTGGTTTGTCACGCCATGGCATGCTCTCAGATGAACCCAGCAGTCCTGAGATTGGAAGGGTACGATGTGCTCATACAGCTGATGCGTACCTTGTCCTCTGCGAGCAGCGGCAGGTGCAGCAAGATCTCAATGGGCTCGGTGTCACCCGCCATGACTGCAGGAAGGGAAATGGCAGTGGTTGAACCCCGGGGCAGACAGTGACACCGCGTTGAGCTTTTGTGAGCACAGTTGCAGGGCATGCAAGCATCTGACACAAACACAGAGCGCATCCAGCACAAAAGCAACGCACCCACAAACTCTGAAATGCCTCTGTTCAGCGTCTTCGTGGCTGTGGAACGTGAGCACAGACGTTCAATTGCATTGACGATCGACACAGCATGAATGTGCACTGCGTGCGGGCTCAGTCTGTGATGTAGTCCAACGGCAGCAGCTTCCACCTTCATTGGCGCCCTTCTTCAGCTGCTTGTAGTTGGCGGCCTGCTGCACGATGTCCAGAATGGTGTTGGAGAGCTGCAGCCACAGCATACGCCAAAAGCTTCAGGGTGCTTGACGGGCCAGTGTGTCGTTGCATACTATAAACATCACAGTAAAGGCAATGCACCACACTCCCAGCAGCTGCGGTAGCCGCCGGCAAGGCTGTCCTTGCACCAACCTGAGCGTCTGCGAGCGGGTACGCCTAGAGCGGTGCAATGCAAACGGTCAGTAGGTGTCTAACGTGCACGAATCGAGTACATGCGGAACCTGCACTTGCACATCAGCACTTGGCAGCAGGTTCCATCGGATGCAGCTCACCTTTGGATTCACAGCCTCACCCATGACGGATCCCTGGCTGATCACAATCCAGACGCGTCGACACGAGACGAGCTGACAGCAGCGCACGCTGTAGCGTTTGCCGAATGGGAGAGTGCGGCCGGCATCCAATGGGGTTGCATCTCTCTAGCGACCTTCACATGGTCATCTCATACCGGTCGGGTCAGCTTTGAGTCCGAGTGTCTTGGAGAGGCTCATGAGCTGGCTGCATGCCATGCAGCACCATTTGTGAGCTGACAACTGCAAACAAACATCGATTACTGACACAGAAGTTCCCATACACCAGCATGGCACACGCTCAAATGGCAGCGTCGAGCATGCAGCTCCGGCTGGGTAGGACACCTTTGACATCACAGACCTGTCGACGCGGTTTGGCAGCGCCGCAGCGATTGCGGTGTCACACGGTGAGCTTAAACGTGAAACTATAGTCCCCGGCCGACTGTGCAGCCAGACATCGCATGATGCACGGTGTGCTGTCAACCCTGCATATGCAGTAGCTTCCTGACACATGCTTGTGCAAGTGCAGTCCCGCACCATCACTGCGATGGCCGAGCCGTCCTCACAGAAGGAACGCACACAGGTATAAGACATCATCGATGCGATCGATGCTACATGTGCTGTGTTGTTTGTGGCAAAGGTGCACACAGCCGCTGACTTGATGATGCACTCTGCACGTCTAAGTTTTGTCAGAGCCAATGCGGCTGGCCACCATCTTTCTTACAAGTGAACTCATCATTCAGGTCGACGAGGCTGAGATGGTCGATCAGGCTGGCGGCGCTGACGTCAGGGACATCTCGGAGGCGGGCCAGACGGTGACATCCGCACCCATACAACAGCTGAACCTGACTGGTCTTTGAATGGTCGCCCACAGGAACATATGAGCTCACAGACAAGGCGGTTTCTCGTTGTTTGCGGACAGGCCGTGGTCACAGAGGCGGAGGTGGACAAGGACGCCTTCAAGGTGGAGTGGTGGCGCCCAGCCTTCACAAGGCGCAGGGAGATCTTCATGGCGCGCACAGCCATGGCTGGCTTCCTGTCGCTGCAAGTCGGCGAGGCAAGCCAAGCTCTCTGATGTCCGCTCTCGCCCGCCGCAACAAAGCTGAAGGTGTCACTGTTCCTCAGTCATGTTGGCAAACCCTACACTGAGACATTGGACGTCTGCTGCGCAGATTCTGACGGGCGAGGGGTTCTTCGGGCAGCTGAGCAGCATCACTGGCGTGCCCAAGCCGGTGCTAGGGGTGTTCCTGCTGGTGACGGTCGCCAACAACGCCATCACAGGGCTGCACCCGCGCTCGCCTACCTTCAGCCGCGAGAATCAGAACGACATTGGCAAGCGGAACAAGGTGACCATGACTGACAAGCTTACGAATCAGTGGCACATCTGCCATCCGAGGCTTGTGCCGTTGTTGTTGAGCCCTGGAATGCAGACTGACCCGGGGTGCTTGGTGTTGTGTAGCTCGGGGTCCAGCAATTCATCTCCAAGCCGGGTGAGCAGCACTGATATAGGCAGCAAGACCTGCGTATGCATGTGTTTTGACACCCATGTTTCCAACAATGTTTTGTCTGCTTGCAGGTTTCACAAAGCGCAACGAGCTCAATGTTGGGCGCATTGCGATGCTCGGCTGGGCAGCAGCACTGTGAGTGGCGCATATAGCCCTGTCATGGAGCAGCAGCATAGTATTTCTTGTAGTGCCATGCCAGTGCTGATCGTGGCAGGAGTTTTGGATATAACCCTATGACCATTCTGTTGCAGCGTTGGCGAGGTGCTGACAGGCAAGGGTCCAGCAGGTGGGTCGTCCCGCTGGTCCACATTCTGTAGCTCAGGGCATGGCAAGCAAGCTTCAGCAGTTCACAGGCACCTGGAACTGACATTGTGGCGTCTACCTGTGCTTCAGCAGTTCACAGGCATCGGGAACTGACATTGTGGCATCTACCTGTGCCGCAGGGCAGCTGGGCCTGCAGATGGACTCCCCGCTGGTGCGAGGAGGCAGCTTGGTGCTGCTGCTGGGCTGGTCGGCCTTCTGGTTCCTGGTCGCCAGGCGGCTGGGCACTGAAGGCCAGCTGAAGGGCGACACCGAGATCTACTGAGCATAGCAGAGCTACGGTGGTTGCGCGCCTGCGCTTCTCATGCACTTGCTAGGACGATGGTCGATTCCGAGGGCTGCTGGGCATCAGGAACGTTGTATGTGTAGAGGGAAGCTGACTGCTGTGGGTGTGTGCCGTATGCTGCCTTTGCATTTGCGGTCAGCTGGTTCACTGCAGTTGCTGCGCACCCCAATCAGCCCATCGTGTAAGAAAGCGCGGAGTAACGTTGCTCTGTGTCAATCTGATTACAAGGGTGATTACACCACCAACTCGATTGCAGTGTTGACGTCACTTGCAAACTTCTTTGAATGCCTAGGACTGACCCTGCGAGGAGCTTGCACAGGAGTTGCAACCTCATGTTATCTTCCCTGATCAGTCCTCTGCATCCAGCAGCTTCTTGAAAGCCTCGTATGCATAGTAGCTCAACGCAGCATTGGGGAGCACCTGCACCAGCCGTTGCACATGTCAGGTACGACCGTTCAAATGGCAGCAAATTGTGCAGGCATGGGCCAGTACGGCAGCAGGTGCAGCATGCAGCGCCGATGCAAGCAAGCAGTCACGGCCGACCTGCAGGATGTTGGGCAGCACGCCGGCATAGAAGCCAGGGAAGCCCTGGGTGCGGTGCACCGCTGCAGCCGCGTCGACAAAGCGCAGCGCCGCCCTGGCCACCGCCTGCGACGCCCCCGGCATCTCGGCCAGCCGGAGGGCATGGCGCGCCGACAGCGCCGTCGCATGGTGCCCTGCACAGCGGCGCAACCATCTGAGCGACTCCACCCCGGCGCTCCTGGATCTGGCACCCTGAGCAATTGTGTGACATGAAGCATGCTGACGTCCCTTGGCATATGCACTGTATCTGGTACACTGCAGACGGGCATCCCGGTGTCTGAGGAAACCCGCCGCATCGTGCCCCACCTGCTTTGCAGTGGACCTGCATATACCGCTGCACGATCTGCAACGGGTACACTGCAGTTTCGGCTGCCACGCCGGCCAGGCCGCCATACAGCAGCGTGAGCCCGGTGCCAAGGTTGCGCGTCGGCTTGCCCGTCCTCTTCGCCACCAGCGCGAGATGCCGTTCCTGCAACACGACACGAGCACAGCATCAAGACACACCATATAACACGCGTGCTTGCACCAGTCGTGACGCTAGGAACAGGCATGTGCCACTGCAGTCATGCTGCGGGGCACCGCGAGTTGTTTTAGTTATATGAAGCACATGGCAGCAGTTGGGGCCAGTGTGCACCTTCAGCAAGTCATAGGTGCCATAGAAGACGGCGCCGGATGGCGCCACGCTGATGAGTGCGGGCAGCACTCCCGCATACAATGCCCCAAAGCCCTGAGTGCAATCGTTCAAAGCCTGTGGACTCGAATCCGTGCTTTCGGGGTCATACAGGTGAGCATTTAAAAAGTGACTCGTGGGGTGGCTTGTACAGATGGATTCAACCTGAGCACACCTCTGTCTGTGCTATATTACGCATGAGCGACAGCGGCGATGGCATGCTGCCAATCGGCGCGGACATGATGCGCGTGCGCACCACATCCAGCGGGAAGCACGTCAGCATCGCCGTGATGCCTGGGCGCAGCAGGCACTGGACCTTGCTTTTCCATTTTTCCATGCTTCCTTAAGACACGACATAGAGCTGACGTCGTCACAATGACTGGACAGGTGGCAAAAGGCCATGCCGCGCAGCACCCACCTGCAAGTGCACCAGCGCCGAAGCTGCCCATGCGGCCCAGATGTTCGCCACCGCTGTGCAGCTGCATCAGCTTCCGGTAGGCGTCGTAAGACGAGAAGTTGACCGCCTGCGGGGTTGACAGAACCCGGTGGTGCGAGGGTACACGACTGGCAGCACGCACATGCAACGACCTTGCTTGAGGAGTCCCGTCACCAACTCACAGGAGTGTCGGCAACCAGGCTGCGGACGGTGCATGCCAACCTTGTAGGGTGCCGTGCGCAGGACGTTCAGGCCGTTGCCGAGCCAAAAGCCCAAGATGCCCTCATTGCGCAGCACTCCCAGCGCTACTGTTGCTGCGGCTGTACCGCCTGCAATATCGTTCCAAGGCTCCACTTAACGACCTTGCGTACAAAGTAAAGCAGGCAATCTGCCCAGCAACTCGACCCTCTGCATCAGCATTGGCTGGCTCCATGTGACACCACCATTGCTGGCATGCCCCGCTGATAGGGCTTTCCAGGGTCGCATGCCCAACTCACGCTGCCGCAGGATGCACTCCATTTTGACGCGCTCGAAGGGCGCAACCGTGGTGCGCGACACACACGCCGCGAGCGCCCCTGCTGCCATGTGCTTCACATGGTTGACACCCTGCACACATGTGCACGCAGTCTGCTGTCATAAACGTCAATCACCCAAGCGCCGACTCACCGCTGTGGCGACCGGTCTGTCATTATGTGGCAGGTGTGTGAGAGCATGTAAAGCGCATGTTGTAGCGGTTACATGTTCTGCAGCCGACATACCTCGTGCAGCATGACCGCGCGCCGCTCCTGCCAGGCAGTGGTTTTCTGCTGCCGCTGCCGCTGCTTGCGCTCTGCTGCCTTTTGCTGAGTTTCCTGTTCTGCACGCGCTTCAGCAGCAGCCCTGCAGGCCAGTCAGTGGGTTGCAGCGGAGCACAATGCCTTCTTTGGCAACTGACGCCATGAGCTGCTGCAAATGCCATCGTCAATGAGAGCATGGTCGTGGCTCGCAAGCTTGAAAGCATCTTACCGCAGCTCCTCTGCATGCAACCGCAGAGCGTGCCCCGGACCATGTACAGAAGCGCGCTGCAATGTTGTCTGCCCCGCGACTGTATTACTAATGCTGGCAAAGCCAGCTGACCAGCTTGGCGACGTCTGCAGCTTTCTGTGCTTGCCGCGCCGCCGTGCTGGCGTCTGCTGCAGCGGGCATGCTGCCGTTGCGTAGCTGATATGCATTTGCCCGTGCTGGTCATTTTGCACCGCTGCCGCGTGCTCAGCTGCCCAGTGCAAGTCACCCGAGGTTGACATGCATCGTGCACTCTGTGCGCCCGTAGACGGCGTCCTGACGCTGAACAAGAGAGGGGGTGCGTGGACACCATCGAGCTCGCATGTGAGGCAGCAGCCAGGGGAGTCTGGCATAGCTGCTGTAAAGCTGGCCCCAGTGGCGAATGCATTCTCAGCTCATCCTGCACGTGCAGCGGGTCAGCGCATCACGCTGCAGACTAGCGCCTGAGCTATTGCCAGCTTTAGGTCGGGGTGCACCTCCAAAGTTTGAAGCTCTTGTCGACGAGGCTGATGAGCAAATGTCAACACCTCGCGCAAATGTCCCGCAAGCACAATAGGCACTTCGCTGACACAGGATGTTTGCTCATACGCAGTTCTTGAGCAAGCTCCCAACGGCGGGCCTCAGCTTCTGCCTGGGCTTCTGCATGCTGCTGCGGTGATTAGGGTTCGGCGAGCAAGTCGTCAATGGGTCAATCTCCATATCCGATCACAGCATTTGCCAAGGCCGACCAGCATTGCCGATCTGGATCGTTCCTCAAAGCAAACTCTACAAAGCTCTACTCAAGCGAGAAGCGTGTGTGTTTCATATGTTGCATATGTTGCTGTGATCAGGTACTGGTGCAGTTGCAGCCTTCGGAATTCGCCACGAATTGCAAACTGCTGTAGCCATTGTTCGAGTGTCAGCATGCTGGCTGGGCAGCATGCACGTGCTCTTGCTCCAATGCCTCAACAACAGCTTCAGCTCTCCGGACACATCCATAGATGCACATGCCCTCCAGCATTGCAGAGGAGGCCACAGCGGCCGGCAGGCTCTCAGCTGCGGCAGCACAGCACAGGGCGATTCACACTCCAATGTGCAGCAGTAGCAGCGCCGCCAGAGCAGGTGGACACAGTCGAGGGGCCAGCGCTGGACAGCGCTGCCAGCGGCCGACGAGCGGTGACGGCGCCAGCCTTTCCGTTCGTGCGCATTGCGGGGCAAAGTGACATGAGGCTGGCGCTGCTCTTAAACGTCATCGACCCGCGGATAGGAGGCGTGCTCATCATGGGCGATCGAGGCACCGGAAAGTCTGTCGCGGTGAGTGGTACATCTCTACGCACGGCTGCGCCTGAGCGCGGTACAGAGCGTTGTGCAGCTTAACAACCATGTATTGCCCTTTGCCACTGCATGGGCCAGTGCCTGCCACTGGTGTGGATGGCGCACGCACGCACATGGTATCTTACCATCCTGGTGATCATGTGATGTCGTGCAACATGATTTAGGTGCGTGCAATGGTGGAGATGCTCCCGGAGATCGAGGTGGTGGCAGACGATGCCTTCAACTCAGACCCGTCAGACCCCAAGAACATGGGGCCTGAGGCGCGGCAACGTCACGCCGCCGGGGAGGCCCTGCCCACAGCACATGTGCCCACGCCCCTGGTGGGTGGTGCAGGGGGGCCTGCCCCTGGTTGCTGTGGGCGCTGACGGCATGCTGTGGTTGGGCGCTGTGGTTGGGCGCTGCAATTACAGAGGGGAGATGGTCAAATGTGCTGGCTCAGCAGCAGCTCAGCCATACAAGCAGTCGGACGCCCTGTTCCTGTTGCGACGTCACGAGCACTCGAGTTACACCATGTACAGGTGGAGCTGCCGCTGGGTGCGACAGAGGACCGCATCTGCGGGACCATCGACATTGAGAAGGCGCTGCAGGAGGGCGTCAAGGCCTACGAGCCCGGCCTGCTGGTGTGCATGACCTGTCACCCTGCCAGCTCAACAGTATTGCTGCATACAGCATGACAAAATGCGCTGTTGGGCACACCTAGTCAGCACTGCAGCCGTACTCACAGTTCCAACTCAGTGAGCGCCCTGGCCTTGCCCGGGCAGGCCAAGGCAAACCGGGGCATCCTGTACGTGGACGAGGTGAACCTGCTGGACGATGGGCTGGTGGACGTGGTGCTGGACTCGGCCGCCAGCGGCGTCAACACCGTGGAGCGCGAGGGCATCTCCATCGCGCACCCCGCCAAGGTGAGTCATTGGCCAGCAAGTCTCTCCCGGCAACAACATGCTGCTTATCACGACGGCTGGTCAGCATGAATTAACACAAGCAAGGCGTGGCAGTGGTGTATACACTCGTATGCTGAGCGGTGTGCTATTTCGTATCGATGCAGTTCATCATGATCGGCAGCGGCAACCCTCAGGAGGGCGAGCTGCGGCCGCAGCTGCTGGACCGCTTCGGGCTGTCCGTCAACGTCTCCACGCTGCAGGACACCGACACGCGCGTGGAGCTGGTCATGTCCCGCATGCAGTACGAGGAGGCAAGCCTCCTGTTGCGCGGTGCAAGCGGCGCTCTGTTGAGCCTGCTAGTCTTGCCGCCTGACAGTGCACCAGGCGTGCTCTCAGCAGATGCCTTTGGCGTCAATCTCCTGCTACGAGTGTCCAAATGGCGGTTGGGCTGTTTTGACTCTGCTGTGCAGCAGGCGCCATGTTGGCTTGATACTGGCAGGCATAGCGTATGGGCACCAGATGCATGACGGATAGGGATGCCCAACTGCAGGACCCCGACAAGTTTTGCCAAAGCGTGGAGGGGGAGCAGCAGGCTCTGCGTGACAAGCTCACCGCCGCGACTAAGCGGCTGCCGGACGTCGCAATCAGCAGAGACACGAAGCTCAAGATCAGCGAGGTGCTCATGCACTCACATACTGCTGCTGGGCGTTGGCAGGAGCACCTCTGTGTCAGCCAAGCAGGATATCTGGCACACTGCCACAAGGTCTTGTTGGCCAAGGACCAGTGCGTTGGCTGGCTGTCGAGCTTGCACAGTCGAACCCCGTCATACGTCCCGCAGATCTGCTCGCTGCTGGAGGTGGACGGCATCCGGGGGGACATGGTGGTCAACCGCGCCGCCAAGGCCCTGGTGGCCCTGGAGAGCCGCGCCGAGGTCACCCTGGAGGACGTCGCCCGCGTCATCGCCCTGTGCCTCAACCACAGGTGCTCCACCAATGCAGCCCGCAGCACGGCTGCCTGTGTGCTGTACGCGAGCAGTGCTCACCTGCCCCAGGTGTCTGCAGGTTTTGCTGGCAATGTGCAGTCTGAGGTTCCCTGATATACTGCTCTCTGTCAAGTTGCTCTAGGTCAATGCTGTTCATCACCCAGCTGCTTCATCTGCTGAGCATCTGCTGTACGCAGGATGCGGAAGGACCCACTGGACCCCATCGACAATGGCACCAAGGTGGCGCTCGCCTTCCGCCGCGTAACCAACCCCAAGGTGTCCGATGATGGGGCTTGTTGGGCATGTCATCGCGAACAGTCGACGATCAGCTAGCCTGCACATCCCGCCACAAACAGCAGGATGGCTTACGGGTTGCAGTAGGCTGACTGCCATGACTGTGAATCGCTGCAACACAGGCAGCCAAGGCTGAGGAGGATGACAAGAAGAAGGCAGAGCAGGAGGCTACAGCGACAGCAAAGGCTGCGCCCAAGAAGGCCGGCGCCTGGGGCGGCCTGCCTGGCCGCTGATGAAGCTCCTTTTTGGGTTCTTCGGCGACTGGCGCAGCGGCAGATGTTCCCGCTGCAGCCGCGTCTCGCAAGCTTTCCAAGCACTGGCGATAGCCAAGAGGCAATGTGCTCATTTCAGCAAGCTTCAGAGCATTCAGGACGGGTTAAACGATGCTGATGAGAAGGTCCATGCCACAATTTGGATATCAGACAGGTCTGGGGTGAGGATAGTGATGATATCTGAGTCACCCCGCCATGATTGCACATGCACTGATGTGCACTCAAAGTGGCAAGCAACAGCCTGCCTCAACTTCTACTCTGAAACTCACTTTGGCTCCTACCATGATCATGCATGGATGTTGGGGGGCAAACAATTGGGCACTGCTGCATCGGGTTGATTCATGTCCGCATCACTGAGCTTCCTACATCTGGTCTCCACCGACACGATGCAGGCCGCTGCCATGCCTGTAAGCTGCTCCGTGTGCAGCCTGCCCGTTGCCGCATCACTCACTTCTGCATCATCTGCTGCACCTGCTGCTCTGCCTGGGCGCTGAGCTCTGCAAAGCGCACCCCGACCCGCGCAGAGTGCTTCATGAACTTCTCGCAACACCGCTGCACACACTGCGCCAGCATGACCACTGCCAGGTGATGCCTGTGAACACCTGATAGATGCTGCGCTGGAATCCATGTAGGCATGTGCATGGTTTGGCATGTTGCAACTTGCAGCCTGACAGAGGACCGACCTTCTCTTCTGAGCTCTCGAGATCTTTCCTGCGGAAGGAGTCCACGCAGTCCCGGAAGCACTTCTCCACCAGCGAGTTGTACATGCGCAGACTGCAGCACAGCCCGCAGTGAATGTCAACCCGCAGCGCACGATGTCGCACACTCGTCTGGTCGTGATTGTGAGACGCCTTGCCCACGACATGAAAGAGCTGATCCAGTCTGCTACATTGGGAGCAGCACCTTGCATAGCACAATCGTGACACTGCATGGCCGATCGGATTGCAGTGTGCCACGTCCGCGGCGACGGCTCACCTATCCCGCACTTGCATTTGCTCAATAGCATCCTCCAGCTTCCGCTTCTGCTCCTCTGGCAACCCGGTGACGCCCTCAAGTGGGTTGTTCATTGCAGGAGCTGCAATGCACATGCTGCACATGTTGATGCGGCAATCTGAGCATGCAGCGGCGGCATGAGCATCTCATCCATCATTGAGCGCAGGACTCACCACCGAGATGTTGCAGCTATGTACACAAACTAGGATCAAGCTGCACTCTGCGGTATGCAGCAGATGTCTTCTGCTAATAATAGTGGTGCTGTCAAGCTTGCAGAACTGGGATGTCAGCCTTCCTTTACAATCAGCTCAGGAGCGCTCACGTGTTCAAAAATTGATCGCCGTCACACAAGGTCTGTCCAATTGGCGATAGCAGAGCTTGAAGTTGTCAGTCGTTGTGCCTGGGTTACTAGAGGAGGCACCCAAAGCCAATGCTCCTAAACCCTGTGCACCCACCCGCCATGCTGCCGCCGGTGAAATGCCGGTAGTGTATGTGCCAGCATGTGCACCAGGACTCGCAGCCGACTGCCCTTTGACGTACAAATGCAGCCGTGGTGCAGCACATGCACAGGGTGTCCACACGTAAGAGCATTGATGGCGACTTGTTCAGGTCACATTGCGGTGGCACCATGGCGTCCGAGGAGCAAGTGAGGCGCAGAAATGGTTGCGGAGTTGCACCGTGGCATCCACGCAACCATGCCACCATGCCACCGATCGATGGATCACAGGATCATGGTGAAGGCCATCTTGTCTAGTTTGTGAGTATCTCCCCAACCCCGTGCAGCCTATCCAGATCTGTGGTGTGAACCTGCAACAGCTGCCGGCAGCAGTGCTACCCAGAGCTGGCGGCAGAAACCACTTGTAACCTCTGCAGCTGCTCCTCGGTGGTGACCGCACTCCGACGGCTGCCGGTGGGGATATGGCTGCCGCTTCCTGCTGCTGCAGCCGTGTTGCTGCCAGCTGCTTTGCCGACGTCGCCAGCGCCTGCTACCGTGCTGCTGCCATTCCCACCTGCCATTGCTGCAATGGCGTCGCTGCTAGGCACTCGCCTGCAATCAGTCGACAAATGCGGTTTTGCATTCTACAATAGCTGACAATGCACACCCAGCAAAAAGGTGTGACAATGATTCAGACCATGTCACCCACCGATACATGACTGCTGATCCTGTATCGGCCCCTGAAGTTGCCCTGTTGAGGGTCGGCCGCTCTTTGCCAATGAGCGGCTGCTTCTGCGGCAGTAACGATGGCGGCTTTCGCCTTGCCTGCACAAGCACCGATGCAAGAGTCGACACCCATCATGGCCATGGCAGGACAGGTTGGGTTCATCAACAGCATACACATCGTGTAGCAGCCGCTCCAGCAGCTTGCTGGGTGAAACCGTTGTCAACCAGAAGCGTACCCGCATGGCCGACTGCATTGCATACCACACCGCGCCGATCATGCTGAGTGCAAGGCCCAAGACATTGGGCGCGCTGTACAGGAAATCTGGGAATGCCACGGCGCCGACCACAGTCTGCAAGTCGATGCAGACACCCCTCATTAGACCTTACGCACGCAAGTGTTTGCCTGACGCTGTGAGACCGTTTCACATGATGCAAAACGCTCTGAGATGTCTGTAGGCTCTTGCAGTATGCTCGCTGCATCACAGGCAGCGGAGATGCATGGCGCATGCACCAGCTGATGTACAACTTTGCGCACCATGAGCACGTTTTTAAGGTTGCCGGCAACACTGGTCATCAGCGGCTCATTCACTTGCGTGCACAGGAACGTTGAGTGGTTGATCGTCAGCCCCAGAACCGCGCTTGCTGCCAGCACTAGCTGCAGTCCAAAGCAACCCGACTGTCAACAGTGGCTGAGCAAGTGGGACGCCTGGGGCATGTAAAGCGATGTCCGTCCGACAGCTTGTGGTAGCTTGCTGGGCACCTGGAAGCCGCTATCATGACGGAGGGGGTATGACTGCATCAGCGCTGGCTCATTCGACATTGCTACCGCAACTGCGAGCAGCGGCACACTTAGCGCTGCATTATAGAACAGCAACCCCTGCATAGGATAGATGCAGCATCAGGACTGCTGCGTTTACTCTGCAAACCCTGTCGTTTTGGCACTACTATCACCACTTTCGAGTGGCAGAGCATGCACACAGCAAGCTGGTGGTGCGCTCGAGCGCGTGACAAACGTTCAGCTGGCAGCTACTGAACATGCACTGATACTGCAGCTGCAGGCTGAGAAGTTGCAGGCACTTGCCGTGGTGCTGAGTATGCTGGCTGCCGGTGTGTTCTTGACCATGATCAAGTACATTGCTGTTGCAAAGTCGTTGCCAATCACTGCTGTGTATCCCCATAAGTTGAAAGAGAGATCTGTGATTGCAGCCAGCAGCGCACCTGTGGCAAGCAAGCAGCAGCAGTCGAGGCTTGCAAGATTTATAGGATGCATGTCAATTGCATACTGTCTGACATCACGTCACAGCATCATGTAACCATGGACATGTTCCCTATTGGCAGAAGCGGCTGTACCCAGGATCATGGTGCCAACAGCGCCGTAGGTGCTGCGGTCATGCTTGCGCTTGTACATCAGCCGCTCTAGCAGCATTGTGGTCACCAAAGTGAAGCGGCGCAAAGCAATGAACATTGGTACATTGAGCCCACCAGTGCCTGCAGTCGAACATTCGATTGAACTGTTAGCCTCCGGAAAACAACCAAAGAGGTTGTTTGTGAGCAATATCAGCCCACACCTAGAGGCAACAGCCGCACTTGCAGTCTGCTGACATGCAACACTGATCTCACCGATGAGGCCACACACGAGGTTCAGCACGTTCACAACAGCCAGCGGCACTACAGCACGAAACGTCTTGGCCTCCAGCCGCGGACGTGCCACCGCGTAGCACACCTGCTTGGAGAGAAAGAGTGTGCTGGCCACCGCACGGAATCTGCAGGTTGGGGTAGTGTCAAGTGTCCAGCTTCAGGGGGTGATCTATCATGTCAGCCACCGACTGCAGTCTTACCGGTGTGATGATGGCCATCTGCAGCAGCCCGACGAGCAGCGGGCACTGGAAGTTGTAAGACGTGAAGAGTGCCTGAGCATATCGAGACCATGCTCTGGCAGGTTCGTGAGCTGACTTCGCAGTGCATGCACGTTTGTCTCAAGCCTCATCTGCCACGTGGTGCATTTCGACGCAATGCTATCCTAGAGAGCTACGTCATCAGCTATGCTCGAGCTCAGGCAAGGCGGCACCTTGTTCATCAGCTGCACCACCATTGACGCTGTCATGTAGTAGGTGGCGCCCCACAGCTTCATGGCAAAGCTGGCCTCCCCCATCGCAACCCCTTGTCAGCGCCAGCTTCTTCACCTACTGATCCCAATCACGCGGCTGACCCTTGTCTCCTCACATGCATGCATCCAAGCAACGCCGCAGTGCTGCCACAGCTGCATCCATGAAGGAAACTGCACCGTATCCAGCGCGACCGAGGCAGTTGTCACAAACCCTTCATGCGACCATTCATACCCAGACTGTTACATGTCAATGTGCTGACGGACAACTATCAGATGCTGCTCTGTCGCCCACCGACGAGACACAGGCTGCACAGCTGATCAAGGTGTGCGCAGGTTCAGTCAGATGCAATTGAAGTGAAACTTACGCAGCAGCTGTAAGCACAACAGTATATCCTATGCTGGCTCATCCATGCACTGGTTTTGCATGCATTTGTACATCAGGGCACCCTGCCACCCTGCAGTCAAATTGTAGTATCGGACGGCACGACAACAGGCCGATGCCCTGTTTGAGCCCGATCGAGCATGTTCCCATGCATGAGCGGGCTCATGAACGTGGTGAAGTATCAGTCTCATGAGCTTGTCAGGCGTGGTTGCACAGCTAGGCTTGCAACCGTGATGCC
The DNA here is from genome assembly GCA_032358165.1 of Diplosphaera chodatii. Classification (NCBI taxonomy): domain Eukaryota; kingdom Viridiplantae; phylum Chlorophyta; class Trebouxiophyceae; order Prasiolales; family Stichococcaceae; genus Diplosphaera; species Diplosphaera chodatii. Next base: position 1,496,691 of record JAALGY010000019.1, read on the forward strand.
AAAGCAACGCAATCCCTCAGTCTGCAAAGCACGACAGCGTCAGCACGTCAGCAGACGCTTTGAACCTTGGAAGATTGACACTTTATTCTATGATGCACAATACTACCACATTTTCCGGCCATTTGCGGCCGAGCAGCGCCATCCCATGGAAAGTGGGCATGCCGCCTCCTGGCAACATTGCAGACTCCTTCGAGAACCCCTTGTTTGCAGAAGTCGGCAACCCAGGCCAGCCAGGTGGTGTCTCTACGCTCTTGACACATTCTAAGGCACATTATCCGGCACAAAACCCGATGTTCGAGGGCCATGGCATGGGTCGGCGGCCCGGCAGCAGCGGGTCGGTCATCAGGTTTGCCGGCCAGCATGACGGTGACCTTTGCGCCTCTGAAGAGAGAGAGCACTTGCACGCCAGACGTTCTCTTCCAGCCACCTAAACCACACGCTTCACACCACCAGCTCCGAAATGCTGTAGCATGCTTGATGCTTGTGGTTGGATGCAGTCAGGCATCTAGACAGGTTCTAGAGGTCTTTGCAGCCCCTTACGCAGGTGCCAGCCATGCTTCGATGTCGCAGAAAAACTATCACGTTGACGTCCTTGATGTGGCAACTGGACGTGTGCACTCAGCGTCATCAGGAGGTCAGCCGCAGCTCAGGTGGGTAACCTTACTGTGATGAAGTAAGGTGCACGTTGAAAGTTTGGGGTGCGCCTCAGATTTCACGTCCGCTTGAGAGGCTAGCACCTGCACGTGCCATACCTTGATGCATCATTTCTATGCCAGCAGGCCAGCAGCAGAGATACAAGCACAGCACACGGTCGCCCCGGCGGTCAGCACCAACTGGCAACAACAGCAGAGGCCCGGCAATATTGATACGACTAGCGAAGACATCGCTCGGCAGCATGGGGGCATGTCAACCCAGCAAGTAGAGCAAAGCCTGCAGCAGCCGGTGAGCCAGGTGTCATGTGCTGCCAGTCACCAGCATTGCTCGACAATGCACGAAGCCAGAGATGTTGAGCTTTTGGCAAGCAACCGCCATCTGTGCCTGACTGTAGCAGACTCTCGCGCATTGGCGGGTGCGCAGCAGGCAGGTGCTGCTGCGGTTTGAAACGAGTGGCTGGGGGAGGTTGCGGGCGCGGCCAGGGCGTGCATTGCGGCGGCAAGGTCACCGCTGGCGTCAGACTCGGTGTGGCTCACCAGCCATATCTCATGAGCGCAGTGTGCTTCTCTGTGTTGATCATCTGAGGAACCTGTAAGGGATGTTCATAGGTGCCATTACGTGGAGAGTGCATTTGACGCTCAGCGTCGAGCGCAGGCCAGCGGTCCCACCAGAGTGGGTTGACAAGCTGGAGCAGCGGCTTGCTGTGGCTACCGCCGTGGGTGGCGGCAGCCATGTTGCCGGCGCAGCGCCGGTGCCCCTGGACGCAAACACGCGCAGGCAGCTGCAGGCAGCAGCTGGCATCGCAGCAGGTCAGCCAGAAGCGCTGCTCGAGGTGCAGCAGCCGCCCGACCCGCACCCCGCCCGACTGCTGGACGGGGTTGGATCGGTGGTCTGCTTGCCCGACCCTCTGCAGGTGCATGGCTGCAGCGCTGCATCGCCGCAGGGCCTTCAGCAGCCGCCTCCATCAGCTGTGTTGACATCTCACCCTGCCTCACAGCGAGGCACGAAGGCACACAAGCAGATACACGTGGTTGCCTCGTATGCAGCCAGGGTGGGGTCCGCCGCGGCGGCCACTATGGGATGGCACAGACTATCTGCGCACGCAGCGTGGCGCGATCGGCGCCAATGGCCTCACTGCTCTGGTCAGGTGATGTTCAAGCCTTGAAGATGCGCGCCTCGGAAGCACCGAGCAGAATGCTAAGCCAGACTCTGCAGCAGACCTCTCCTGTCACGCAGGGCCCTCATGCCCCCAAACACCTCTCGTTTGCTGGTGCAGAGATGCCCATGCGCCGGCCTTCCTGCTGGAGGTGCGCCTGGGGCGGCTGCAGGTGCGCAGCCATCCGTCGCTGGTGGACTGGGGCGGCGCCAGGCACGGGGGCATGATGAGTGCCGACGGCTGGGCGGCGGCCGCGAGGCACCGCCGGCGCCGCCTGGCTGCCACCCGCGTGTATGTCCAGGTCAGGATGTCCAATATGTGTTTCGGATGATATACAGAGACTGACAGAGCTGCCTGCTGCGCATATCGTTGTGCAGCTCGTGCTGGATCTCTCATCTGACTCCACATTTGAAGCTGCAGCGCGCCATGCAACTTGATCATTTCATACCGGCCATGTAAGTGCAGGTGCTGGTGGAAGCAGAGGAGGCATTGCGCAGCCGACGCCTGGCGCTGTCATCGGAGAGCCTGGCAGTCGACCTGCACTGCACAACTGGGTGTGCATGTTGCTTTCGATGAGTTCGGCGGTGACACCGCTGCCAGCTGACATCTCTCTTAGAAGGGGCTCATATGACATCAGCGTGGCAAGCGCACTTCGTCATGCACGTTCTGCAATGCATTGAGTGCTCTGTAGCAGGTTGCGGCTCCGTCGGTGGCCGCAAAGTGTGGTTGCCCGCATCTGGGAGTGCCGCCGGGGCACGATGGGCCTGTGGGACCGCCTGATTGGTGAGGTGAGTGCTGTCGTTTTCAGCAGTTGTAGATGACGAGGCACGTACCGCTTTGATTGTGCCACAGCTGGGTCAATGTAGCTGCAGGCCTCATGGTGGCATCAGATGCAATAGTCAATCCAGGAGGTCATCCAGATTCTCCTGCCAGGCTAAAGTATGGTCGTCCTGCTGTTCAGGTCAGCGTCGTCATCCCAGGAGCCAGTGGTCAACCCCCAGTCGATGAAGCAGCACAGCGCCACGAATGGGAGAGCGCCCGGTCTCGTGCAGGCATACATGAGTTGTTGCCTGCAGAACTCCTCATATTGACATGGCCTAGAGGAGTGCTCTGTGCGCGCTCATCCGCGTGTGCACCATCAGGGGGCGCACAGCCTCCCATAGATGCTGTTGTCCCCGAATGATTCACACCCAGGTTACACCTTGCAACAGGTCCGGCCCTGGCGGGCGAGATGGGGCTACACGGCGTGGTGGCCGGGACGCTCGACGTGCAGTGCGCCTGGGCTGGACCGCCGCAGCCCCAGCAGTGGGGCGTTGCCGGCGGTCAGGCAGCCGCATCAGGGCCGCCGATGCCAGCGCCGCCTCACCGCCGGCATGCACCCCAGCCGCCGCTGCCCCTGGATGACGGTCAGAAGGTGTGCTGGGGCAGCAATCTGCAAACTCAAACCAGGAAGACAGGGCCATCGTTTATGTTACCACGATCGATGAAATGGGGGTGTGCTGTCCGCATGCTGGAGAGTCGTCATGTATGGCTACGCTGTTCAGGCGGCTGTGGACTGGGCTCAGTACCAGGACGAAGCAGAGGCGGCAGCGCTGGTGCAGCATGAGTCAGAGGTGAATGGCAGCCTGCATGCCAGCTGGCGGTCACAGCCAATGTGGCAAGCCTGCACGCCGGAGGATACCCACAGGCCTCACCAGGATCGGCAACCACAGCAGCAATCCCAGCGCCTGGCTGCACTAGAGCAGCCCGATGATGTCATATCAGAGCCGCTGCACTGTCGTGACAAGCTCATCCAGGTGAAGAGCATCTGATACCTTCTCTTTCAAGCTCTGCCTCTCCAGCAGTGCCACATTGGCACGTTTGACTTGCTGCCTGCTGGTTCATGTGGCTGTGCCCAGTCCACCTGCCGCCCTGTCCAGTGCTAACCATGACGGCTGCAGGACTCGTGCGCAAATATCCACGGCCTCGTCACAGATGGCCTGGACGCCTATCAGCCCTCATTGCAAGATATCGTTAAAGACGTAGCCGTGCCACGGCTGCTGCCAACGGCAGAGCAGCTGTCCGACCGCTTGTGCGTCCTCCGACAGTTCCATCCACGCAAGGTGGGGTTGAACCTGCGCACAAGGCAGCAATCACTGGATAGCCACGGACTCGGCTCACCGGTGCATGTTGGGCAACAGGCGTCCGCTGCCTGCCTTGTCATATCGCCTGCTACAGTCCACCTGGCTGAGGATGGTGCTATGCGGATCTGCAGCCTGTGCTGGTGGTCAATGTGCACAGCGCCTCCTGTCTGCCCCAGCGCTTGGCACCCCAAGGCTCAGCACTAGGCGATGGTGCTGGCGGCGATGACACAATGCTGCAGCCCTATGTCGCACTGCAGTTCCAGGTGACACACACTGCTTCATAGCATGCATTGTACAGTCCGCAGCATCAGCTTGGCTGATGAGCAGCTGGGCAGCTGTGCATCTGCTTGATGTGGTGCAAGTGTAGGGGGAGACCAGCAGCACCTCCCTGCCAGAGACGCGAACGGGCTGCACCTGGGATGAGCTGCTGACCGTGCCATGGCGGCAGCAGCAAAAGCACCCATCAGGGTGCAAGTCGAGCCAGGTGAGAGGGTGTTGCAACCTGCACATGCACATCGCTGCACAAGCAATGCAGTGGCCGAACGACGCACCAAATGTGGATCCTATACTCAGGTCAATGTCGCGATGTGACTGCACATGGCACATTGTGGAAACTGCAGGAGGTCGCAGTGCTCAGCGTATTTGATAGGCTGCCGGGCGGCAGCAGGCGGCTGCTGGGCCAGCTGTGTGTGGCGGCAGAAGCAGTGCGGGCCTTGGGCACCATTCAGGGCTGCTTCCAGGTGTCCTCCGCTTATGTGTAAGCCAAAGCCAGCAGACAGCTCCGTGCTTATCAGTGTGTTGACACCAGCACCTGTTATACCCTCAGAACCCGCAGCTGGGATATAATGACGCGTGCTGTGCAAAACATGCCTGTGCAATGCGGCGATCATGTGCACGGTGCACAGATAAGGACTATGCGTAACAGATCAAAGATCACAGTGTCGGTGCTGCATCTCTGTGTAGCTGGACGTGCCGCCGCTGCTGCCGGGCTATGTCAGCGCCGGATCCGCCCCACAGCTCGTCTTCTCAATGGCGCTGCATCCGCGCCAGGAGCCGCCGCAGCCGGCTGTGCCCCGGGCGCTGCCCACCAGACGCTGCGGAGAGGCACCAGACGTGCAGCAGCGCTGCGCAGAGTGAGTGTGCGCATGATTCAGGTTCATGGCCATACCGCTGAGGCAGCTGATGCAAAAGACCACTGCGGAGTGCTTCAGCAGCACAAGTGGCATCTGTAGGAGTGCATGTAGCATGTCACCAAGAAGCAAACTTCACTCAATGTACCTGCAGTTGGGCTGCTGCTGCGCGCGCCCCGCGGCAGTGTCAGCGGCGGGGCATCTATGGGCTGGCAGTGGACTCAGTGGATGGAGCGTCCTGGCTGCTGCCACGCTGGCTGGCGCCGCTGCCGCCGCCGCCAGGCTACGGAGCCGAGCCGGCTGCCGCACCTGCCAGCACGGGGGCAGCGGCAGGTGCACTGGCCGTGCCAGAAAGTGCAGCCACCCAGGTGGCAGGGCCGGGCATACACCAGCATCTGGCGCAGCTGGCGCGGCTCGTCACACTCATTCCAGCCCTGGAGCGCAGGTGACACATCACATCTGCTTGTAACTCGCTGCTCTGCAGCCATGTGTGCGCCTCCTGCAGCGACAAAATGGCCCACCTCTGTGACCCTACTGCAACAGGCCTTGGCAAGCAGCTTCTGTGCCTGAACACCAGTACCCCGCTGCAGGGCACCGCACGTTGTGTGCAGCGGCGCCTGGCCCAGCGCTGCAGCGTCGCTGGCGGTGGGCGCTGTCAGCGCAGCGTCTCGGGCTGTGCTGCTAGCCGGCCTCTTCCTGCATGCTGGGGTCGAGGTGCAACACGCAGAACACCGCATGTGCTGCAACTGCATCTGTCTGAAAGCCACACTCCGCCCGGCTTAGAAAGATGTGCATGTGTTGTCGGTCTGCATCCGACTACAGGGTCTGCGCCGGCAACAGTGAGACTGCCCCTTGTCGTCAGCCATCGCCAGTGCATTACTTGGCCATCCTCGAAGGTTGACATGCTGTGGCACGCTGCAGGTGTACCTGGTTCTGGGTACGGCCCTGTCTGGCACTGGGGCAGTGTGGTTGCTGACATGCCTGCGCACCGCGGCCCCTCGGCAGACGCAGCCCCCCGCTGATGCTGGCCTCCCGCATGATCAACCACAACCGCTGCAGCCGGGAGCTGTGCACCTGTGGGACCCGCTGACGGGCTGGTCTTCAGAGCATTGCAGACGTCACCTGCGGCCTGCGTGAGGTATGGCAGCTGACTATGCTGTCTGGCATGCACGCAGATTGCAGCAGGTGCGCAACATCTGGTCTGCATGAGGTGCGAGCTCGGCTGCGCAGTTGGCATATGTGCACGGGTTGTGCTGTACAGGTGCACATGGTGGTCAGCCCATCCAACATGTGGGCAAACATCCAGAGGGCCGGCGCTCCACAGGCAATGAGCTGGCTGCTGGATGATGCAGCCGCCTGGCAGCCGTTCTTCAGTGCTGACAGTGTCCTGCCACGGCATCTCGGCACGCTGCAGCCGATGCTCAGGTGTTGTTCGCTGGCCGCTGTCCACATCAGCGTTGCCCTTGCCTGTGCATGCGGGAGTCCTGACTAGTTACACATGGCAATCTAGCCAAGCCTAAAGCAATACGAATGCACTTGACACATATGTCAAGCGGAGCTCCGTGCTGCCCCACTGCCTGGCACAGCATCCATTGTCGTGTGGCCTGCAGCTGGCGGGAGCTGGGCGACGACTTCTATGATGCCCTGGAGCAGCGGGCCGAGGCAGTTGCTGTGGCGGCTCTGCATGGCGGCGCCTGCACCACCTGTGGCCAGACGCTGCCGAACAGCAGCGGGGTGTCTGGTGGGGCGCAGACGGTGCTCCGCCGCGCACTGCAAGTGCGCTGCCCATGCGTGTGTGAACGGTACACTGTTTCACGGGGTCTCAGCCCATCCATCATGTGAACCCCATCAAGAACTGCCTGATGTTTCCCCTGCAACGTGAGCTGCTGCTACCACGGTGTGACCTCGTGTATCTGCGCAGGCCATGGCGCCCCAGCTGCAGGCTGCGGTGTTCGAGGCGGCAGCCGGAGGTTCTGGCGTCGACGGGCGGCTTGCTGCGGCCAGGCGCCTAGAGACAATGCATGCCGAGGTGTGCAGTTGCACCCGCGGGGGCCACAGCAGTGCATGTCTCGGCATGTCCTGGGATACGTCTCGGTTCCTTGGGTACCTGAGATGTTCTGCCCCCGTCAGCAAGGCCCCGGCTTTAGTTCAGCCTTCGGGTGGCTGTAGTGTGATACAGCAGTGCTGTTCCGCGCAGGAGGTGCATGCACGCTTGCGGCCCCTGCAAGCTCATGCGGCGCTGGTGGTGGTGCCTCTCGACGACTTGGACGCTGACATAGTGACAGCTTTGCGGCAGACTGGCCTGCCCGACAGAGCGCACCTGCTGCAGCTGGCAGCGATGCCGGAGAGCAGGCAGCAGCAGAGTGAGCAGGGAGGGGCAGGAGCGACTGCCGCGGCTTGCTTGGTGGAGCGCACCGGCACGGCATTTGCGTGCTGTGCATGGCTGTACGTTGCCGTGCTTGAGCAGGTTTGACTGTGTGGTATCAGCTGTGTGGTATCAGCACCTGAAGACTATCAAGAATTTGACCCTGAGACCAGGGGCAATGCTCAAACGGACAAACGACTCTGAATGGTATCGGAAAACCCCCTAGAAAACGCTTGACCACCACGAGGAGCGCATAATGACGCTTCTCAGAGTGAGGCTGAACCCTTGTTGATACCAGTTACTCTGTGCAGAACCACCCTGACAATGTCAACAGAGACCAGGACTATCAACTTGGCTGACACGGTGCATCCTAGTGCTGCTGCGCTGAGGGTTTGCAATCCACATGTACAGCATTCTCGTGTATACCCACTTCTGTGTCCGAGCTCACGAGTCATTACCCTTCAGCCCAATGGCGCTCAATGTGGTGCCGACAGCCCACTCCCGTGCCCTGCCGACCAGAAATACGAAGAAGGGGCCTGCAAGGTATGACACGCCATGATTTAGTGAAGGCCCCAGCAAACCTCATGCAGCACACCGGGATGCAATTTTTGTGATCTTGCTGCAGAGATGGTAACCGCGGAAACATGCCGGCCTGCATGGCGCCCTCAGCTGAAGGAAGCAGTGCTCTCAGCCTGACACCCGACATGCACCGTGCCGTGCAGCATCACAGCTCACCATACAGTGCTGTTGGCAGCATGACGTCGCATGTGTAGTCAGTCACGTGCTGCATCTTCTTATAGTCGGGGTATCGCTCCACTACTCGCCGCACTCCCCGCTTAACAACTCGCTGCTTCACTGCACGCCGGCAGGCCCACTGCTTCATACATATGCCAACTTCTCGAGACATTGTATGAGATGAGGGACGTTCAGCACGACAGGATGCTCAATCGTGGAAGGAATCGAGGACTTGTGGTACGTTGCCCGGACTCACCTTCATGAAACACTGCACACGAGATGGACGCCCTTATAGCCGCCTGCATTTCCAGTCTTCCGCATTGTTAGGCTGCCATGCCAACCACGCGAGGTGCAATAGCATCAGCCAGCAGCCGCAGCGCATGCAGCTGATGATGGGCACCTGTGGCAGGTTTCCCTTCAGGTAGTCCGTGATCCAGCTCTGCATCATGACAGACCTCTGATCATCCTTGCTCTCTGATGACAAGCGCACTCTCGCATGCCTGGTGCTCGAATGCCGCGAGACTTGACAGCCAGCCAAGGGGACTGCCCACACCGATGGATCTGTGATCTTCTGCAGACTCTCCACGCCCTTCGACACAGGATTCTCGCTGAGGTCGTGCCCAACATCCTTCCATGCCTTTTCAACCGATTCTGGCAGGTGCATGCCCTGCACCTGTCCATCGATTTCCTGCACAGTGATGCATTCTATCAGCTGTGATGCTGGTGCTGCTAGCTGGACCATTCGACTGACGCTGAACTGCTCGGTCGGAGACTGCTCGCTGCGCCAAGTGCAGTGCCTTGCCTGCAGTGCACCGCTGAACCACACCTTGTCTTTCCGTCTGTTCTGCTTGATGAATTGCTTACCAGCGGTTTGACCTGCAGCATAGATAGCAACCTCCATCCATGTTTGACCAAGGCATCCGATTGCAGGTAAGTGTAGCAAGTGCCGCACCCTTGCTCTCAGACTCCTGTATCTTCCGCCGCACATCATTGCCAACAGTCCACGACTGCCAGCTCATGTTGTGGATATGCTCTGATCTGTTTGCTGGATGCGATCAAGCTGCACGATCACTGATTGCAGCTGTGCATGTGCATGAACACATGCACGGCTGCGGCGGAGCCACCCTTCAATGTAGCAGTATGATTGCGATCGGCAACTGTCAAATTGAGCTTGGTATATAGCCGCTCTGTACCCTAGACCCGGTAGATGATGGTGGTCAATGATGAGAATGGGTACCCGCCTCCAAACCTGAGTTGGATCGGCTGCAGCAATCACCACATGCAACACTTCAGTTCAAGGGTGCAGGCTAACGCACGTGCAAATGGACCTTCTACATATTGAAACCACCATGCAAGCTGCGAATGGCTGCATGGGCGCTCTGGTCCGAAGCTGGCGCTCAGATCGTGTGATGACTGGGGGACGCCAGCTTTGGCGGGAACCAAGTAATCGTAGGACATGGCCAAAGTGTACCTGCCCTGCTCTAGACTGGCCTGCACCCTGCACTGCCGAAGCTGCATGCATCCTGGAACCTGGCATCTCCTACGTGAACACAATCCCAATCCTTGCTGTACGCTGTGCGGTGCTGCTCTGCCAACACCCGTGAGCGTGGGGCGCAAGCTGTAGTATGCTGTGCCTCATCACATGCCGTATGCTGACAGGATGTTCGTGGTTGGTGCGTCAGCTTTGAGGCCCTTGAATATCCCCTGGACCTGCTGCTGCACGCTGAGCCTCGCCTCTGCGCCACTTTCGTCGGCTGCTGCCAGACTCGCATCATCACCTGCATATGCACTGAGGGCCGACATGGGGAAGTTGGTGGCAGCGTCACAACTCCAAGATCAGGCAGCAAATTCATCAAGAGCACCATTGGGACTGCCCTTGCAGCTGCCAGCTGCCGGTAAGCAAAGAGTGGTGCTGAGGCCACTCAGCGTGAGTCGCACTGTCATAATGCAGTGATGCACAAAGAACATTTAGCACTTCAAACGGACCTGCAGCTTTCTCATCCGGCGCCTTGGCCCACTCATCTACGAGCTCGAAGGTGACGCCATCAGCTTCTGGATCGTGCAGCGCACAGATGCAGACGGTGGCGACATCGACTGGCGAGATGCTGCCGCTCAGCGTGTCGCCCTGGCCTGCGCAATGTAGGACACCGCATCGAAGAGACATGGCCGCACCACCTCCTCTGTCAGCTTGCATTCATACCAGTCTCTTGTGGATTAGAGTAGAAGAAAAGTACACGATAACTACAGGGCGGCGCCTTGATCTCAGGGCTCGCCTGTCTTCAGCTTTGCCGCTGCTCCGGCGGGCTTATCGACAAAGCGGCCCGGCCGCACGATGCAGTAGGGGACGCCGCTGCGGCGCAGGTGCTCCTCGCCGTCCCGCTTCCGGTCCATCATCCCCCGCCGGATGTTGTTCAGCATGACGCGCAGCGGGTGCCGCCTGTGCAGGGCAGCATGCTGGCAATTTCGGGCTGTTAGAATTGCAGGTCGAAGCACGATTTGCAGCCTTGAGTTCACCGAATGTGTCCCATGCCAGTTCTCTGATACCTGTGCCTGTCCGTAACCAGTAAGGAGGAAAGGAGCACGATCCGTGTGACGCCAGCTTGCTTAGCCGCTGCTGCCACAACCTTGATGCCCTGCACACATCCTCTGGCTCAACCGGTCAGCGTGCTGGGGCGCGGGGGCATCAGCCAGGTGAGCATGCCAGCATGCAGATGTGGACATGAACTGGCTGCGGGTACCCCTTCGTCCACTCGGCCGGCACTGAAGTAGCTCTTGCCCTGGAAGGCGAGCACCACCCGGCTGACGCCCTCAAGGCACCGCGCCACTGACTGTGCATCCGTGGCATCACCCTGCGTGCAGATGTTATGTAGCACGTGCACATGCGTGCAACCCAGAACAAGCAATTTGCTGGTATGCGCAACATTGCAGCTTGATGCTTCGTCCAAGCCAGCGTGCACCTGCATTAGCTGCAGATGCGCGCCATCTGGCACATGCCCAAAAGCCTCACGCCTGCCAGCTGGATCCACAAAGTCGACGCCTCGCACGCTGCTGCCTGACGCAATCAGCTGCTTGACTATCTCTGTGCCGGCCTTGCCCAGGCCTAGTACGGCGTCGATCGTCATGTCGAAGTCTAGGTTTCACATCTGCCGCGCTGTAACTGGCGTTTGTGGCCACGTGCAGATATGGTGAGGAGCACAACTCAGTGCAGATCGTGTGATGATAGCACGGCGTGGACGTGGCTGTCCCTCAGGAAAGAGCATGGCTTGCTCACGGTGCTGAGGGGCGCCCTGGGACGATCAGATCCCCTGCTTCCTGCTGTTTGGCTGCACAACCTGGTGCTTCCGATAGTCTAACGGCTTGCACAAAATTGCCTTCATGTTGCCCAATGAAGGATGGTGTCGATAATTTCGTAGGGTTGACCTTGCTATCATACCTGAAGTCCACTCTGCAAGATACTGGCAGTCATGGCGGCTTCTGTGGTGGCGGCCGCCGCGCTCTGAGCACCTGTTCTGTGGAACAGATGTATTGCAGTTTACGCTCGGGGTCTGCACCGCTGTCAACCCCCGCGCTGTTGCTGTGAACACCAAACAGCATGCATGAGCCGATGGTCTCCTCATAGGCTGCGGAGCATGCCGTGCCATCCGGCAGCTTGACTGTAGGCTTAAAGGTGTCGAGCCCCTGCAGGCATGCAAACATCGATCGGTGTGACCAGACGGTACCAGCTAACCCCTTGTGCTGCAGCAGCGAGCTATAGCTACACCCAGAGTGCGGTGTGCATCACAGTAGTGAGAGCATAACATGAGCAGGCAGCAACGTGTGCAACTGATGATGCTGAATTACCCAGTGTCTCTCATGGCAGCCGGTGCCATAAACAGCAACATACAGACAGAGCAAGTGCATCATGAATGTCAGACGGAGCGCACTGAAAGCTCGATCGTCTGTCCGGGCTGCAGCTGCCCACCGGCCTCCAGATCATCCAGATCCAGCAGCACGTACACCGCCTCTTCTGCTTGAGGCTGCGCATCACCTGTGCCCGAACCCGCTCGCATGCTGGACTGCCTGATCCTATCTTACAGCAGCAACGCTCTTGCACACTTGCATCCAGCACCAAAAGAGGACCTCAAAAGCATTACCTGCACGTCCCAGCGAGTCTACAGCTGCAGGCTCTGTGGCATCCGCCATGGGCAGGTCGTGCTGCATTCCGGCTGATCCAATGCCCTGCCCGCGCAGCAGCTCCATTCAACAGACACGTTGCGTGTGCATTGGCTGTGTCTGCTAACGAGTCAATGTGAGGGTGATATGACTGAGGCTGCCACCCACAAAACAACCCGGCTCAATGGCGCATGCGCTACTGAGTGCTCATGTGGCAAGAGAGGATGTGCTTCGCCGCAGCAGCTTTATCACACGTTCTAGAAGACGTGCCTCTCGCTACTAGAAAGTCACTGTGCCAATCAGCCTGCAACTGTGGAAACTGAGATCAGTATCGCACGTGTGAGCTTTGCAAAGTCATCAAGATCTCCTGCTGCACGTGCAAGCCGTGACCATTGTGCGCCCGCCGCACCACGAGTGGATAACTGACAGGTTGCATAGTCGCATTCACCTTCCCTGCTGCTTGGAGGCCTGGCAGGATCCGCTGTGCAGAGCCTTGCGAACCGTGTGGCCGAGTGCCCCGTCCAATAAACCTGGTGCAGGGTGCTGTCGCGGCTGTTCTGCAGACTAATACACCAGCATGCTGGGATAGCAAGCGCACGGAGTCAGAGGCAAGACACGCTCCCTGGCCTATTCTGCACGGCGGCGGTACCCGAATTTGAAACCGACCAAGGCGGCCTAAGTTGAGCAAGTGTCGAAGGGCTGCAGCGTGCCAGTTCGGGCGTAACAACCGCCGGCAAGGTGCCCCAGGCTGTCGCAGGAGTGCAAGCTGTGCCAAGTATGGGTGACGCACGCCATGTGCTGGTTTGCCGACGTCCACGAAGAGGTTTTCGTGTTCCGTTGCAGGCCTGTCATCGGCTGGTCATATGCGTGTACAGCCCTTGACAGCTTGTACAAGTGCACCCTGAGGCATTGGAGACCGTGAAAGTGTGGCTGCAGACCTCAGGTGAGCTTGTACTAGTGACGCTTGCTGCCCCTGCACTACGCCAGCTGCGGTGCCGTCAAACCCTTTGGCAGGCGATGCCTTCCGAAGATCAGTCATGAGCTGCTCTGAACACACCAGGGCGTGTCACGTCAGCTATCGCATCAGACGCCATAGAACCGGACGCCTGCCTGACGTGCAGCATGGCATCGGCGGCAGCTGGTGCCGATGCGCCACCTGCGCACCCGCCAGTCGCAGCAGCAGCAGCTACGGACGAGTACGCAGCGTGGCGCGGCGGCCCGAAGGAGCAGGGGGCGCGGCCCACCGCGCAGTCACCGGCTCAGCCGGCTGATTCTGAGGGTCGCCAGCACCCTCCACGGCAGTCCATAGACATGGAACCAGCCAAGGTGTGATGCCTGAGCTGCTCCAATGACAGTACATCCGGATCTACCTGGCAAACCACGACACCATGATGCATGCGGAGCTCCTTGTGCAGCGCCTGTGCATGATGCGCACCTGTTAACATGTAACAATGGAGCTCTGAGGCCGCTTCTCTGAAGATGGGTCCCGTCTGGCTGCAGAGCACGCCGCAGCAGCCGCGCACTCGGTCAGTGACCTCTCAGCGCGCCGCCAGCCGGCAGTCCCCAGCGCACAGGGCGCCGCAGCCACGGGCTAATGCCGCGGGCAATGCCACAGCCGCCGCTCCAGCGGTGAAGTTTGATGAGGCCCTGGGCGACCGAGCAGAGGCCGAAGCGGCTGCAAAGCAGCCCGCAGCGGCCACAGCGCAGCCCCGCGAGCAATCAGACGCTGCACAGCGTCCAGCAGACAACGCGCAGATGAGGGACATGGCCCAGACGCTGGAGGAGATGCCAGCGCCGCAGGTGCGTATTCTCTCGTGCGCATGCAGTTCAGTGGAGTTACTGGCTGTCCGTGGCTGGGCAAACCAGTACTCGCACGCAGTTCTGCTGGCGCTGACCGCGTCGTGCATGCACACAGGCGCGCATCTCCCCCTTTGCCGCCATGTCCACCACAGCGCCGGACGGCAGCTCCCCGCCCGGCGACCCTCCCGGCGGCAGCCGCCCAGACATCACAGGGCGCAACTCGCTCACACAGGTGAGCCCAGGGCGGGTTTTTCACAGAGTACTCGCACCTGGCCAGCCTGGTGGAGCTGTCGATGCCAGGCATCCAAGAGCACCATCATGCGATGCTCTCGCTGAGAACTGCAGTGGTGCAAGCCCACTTGTGGGCTGTGGCGACACACGCCTGCGCAAGCTGCCGGCGCATCCCTGCAGGCGTCAGTGGACTCGCAGTCGTCAGTGGGGCCGGTGCCGCAGTCGGGGGTGCGCGACCTGGAGAAGGCCGGCCACTCGCTGCACGGCGAGAAGGCCGCCCGCCGGCAGGTCGGTTGCTTTCTGTTCATCAATGACACCATACCATGTGTGCTAGCTGGTCACCAAACCAGCTACGTCTGCTTGCCAGCATGTGCCTTTGCTTGCAGTTCAGCACAGACATTGGATTTGCTTGGCTCACATCCTGGTTGCATGCACCTTACTTGCAGGCAACGATGGAGCTGCTGTTCTTTGCGAGCGTGGGCGACCCTGAGCGCTGCCGCGTCATCTGCGACACCTGGGACATCAGCGTGGCCGACCGCACATGCTGCGACTACGACCGGAGAACCCCGCTGTGAGAACAGGGAGACCCTACATCCAAAATGTCAGGGCTCACGCTGTGTTCAACATTTGCCCTTGTGTAACCACCACAGCAAGTCAGGACCGAAGGCACCTTCATGCATGCGCAGTACGGTGAACATGATCTGCATCGCAGGCACCTCGCGGCGGCAGAGGGCTGCTACGCCGTGGTGCAGTGGCTGCTGCATGATGCGGGGGCGAAGCCCAACCCCATCGACCGCTTCGGGCGGACGCCGCTGGAGGATGCGGTGGGTGCACCTGCCTTCCCCTGCATCCGCGACTTGCTGCATCTGCAGGGACACGTACGCTTGGCGGCTGTGCTGTAATCGAAGGTCGTAACGTATGCCATCGTCTTCGGGTCATGCCCAAGCTTGAGGAAGGGTTGCACGTGTGAGGGGACGGGCATCTGACTGCTTGCGACTTGGCACAGGTGCGGGGGGACCACGGGGAGGTGGTGAACCTGCTGGTGACGTCGGGCGGCAAGGTGCGCGCCACCAGCGGCGCCCTCATCGACCTGCAGGCCACGCAGCTGTCACGGTGGGCCTGCTCAGATCTTCGATAGTCTGACAGCTTGACAGGTCTGGATATGGTGCTGCATATCAGAGTAGGGAGCGAATTGGCAAGGGGTGAGTAGCAGCCCTGCCGTGTCAGAGGTTGGTGTGCAACTCCTGATGCAGACTCCCTTCATTGACTGTGTTGTGACTCTGCAGCTATGCCGGCAGCTTAGAGACATCGTATGACAGTGACGAGCTGCAGCCAGATTGGGAGGTCGATCCTTCCACCCTGGAGATTGGCGCCAAAGTGGGCCAGGGGGAGTTTGGCGCCGTGCACAAGGTTTGCAAATCCATGCCGTGCTTGATGCATAGCCTCGGCTGAAAGCTTAAATGTGTTGGTTCCCCACAATGAAATCCCACTTACTGAGCAGCTGCTGCGCATACATGTTATCAATGGGATGGGGACCGGCCTGCAACTTTGCATCTGCAGGCGAGGTGGCATGGCGCGACAGTGGCAGTGAAGATCCTGCGGCAGGCCGATGAGGCGGGTCTGGGTGACTTCCGCACAGAGCTCAACGTGCTGCAGAAGGTGAGCTGGCTGACCACCTGCTGCTGCTTCCAACTGGGCTGTCTTCGCAATCAAGTTTTCTGGAGCAAAGGGCCAGGTCGCTCCAGTACCTTGGATCCAGTGGCAGCCGGCCTGCCAGCTGCTCCCATACCTCTGGTGGCAAACAGTGCCCATGAGCTGCAGGTGCACCACCCGCATGCGGTGCGCTTCTTTGGCGCCTGCACCAAGCGGCAGCCCTACATGATCGTCACGGAGTACCTACCAGGCGGCAGGCGCGTGTTGCTGTCGACTAGTCGGCTTGGAGAGGCCTGGGTGTCTAGCGTTGGACTGCTTGTCCTTGGGCGCGCTTTCTTTGATCAAGACCAGCCAAACCCTTGCGCCTGTGAGCTGGTGTGGCGGCTGCGTGTCATTGTGTGACTACACTTAATGCTATGGCATGCTATCCTGCAGCCTGGCGGACCTGTTTAAGCGCTCAGAGGTGTACTTCCCATCGATGCGACGTGCGGTGGTTATTGCCCTGGACTGTGCCAAGGGCATGTCGTACCTGCACTGCCACAAGTGCGTGACACTCTGACACCTGTGCGGGCGCCAGCCATCCAGTTGCTGCAGATGTGCTTTTGTTGCAAATGATCATCATTGCACACAACTTGGCTCGCCCTCAGCCGGCCAGCGCAAACGCTCTACAAGCCGCTGCCATGGTCCTGACAGACAAACCTGCGGTCCGTGCAGCAAGCACATCATCGTGCATCGGGACCTGAAGCCGGCCAACCTGATGCTGGGCGGCATCCCGCATGACACCGGGACCCGGGAGATGGCGGCCAAGGTAACGACATACCATGCGCCGCAATGTCAGGCCACCGTTTGGGACCTGAGGAGCATGCACGATCTGCCAGTGGTCGGTACACTGGCTCAGTCATGCAGATATGGTACCGTCGTTGATGCTATTGCAGGAGGGGGTGGTGAAGATTGCCGACTTCGGGCTGTCGCGGTCGCTGGCCATCATGCAGCACCGCCGCCCCCTCGGCGAGTCCGTGGGCGCCGGCAAGCGGGTGCGCAGCCGGCTGGGCCCCAACCCCACCATCTCCTACCCACGCTGCCCCAACATGCAGCGCTTTGCAGCGGGGTTGACCTCATCAGCAAGGGCTGCGTGCTCTACTGCACACAGTGTGCCAATGCTGCCTCAGCTGCGTTTGTCAGCCAGTCGACTGCTCGCACAGCAGCCATGTGGCTGTGTGCAGGCGGGCGACGAGGCGGTGCAGGCGCTCAACAAGTCGTCCCCCGGCGGCGGCTTCCTGTCGGTGAGCTCCCTGAATACATGTTGTGCATAGAATCGGGACATCCCTGGCGGATGTACCCTGCCGCATTTTGCGATGTCAGTCCCTGGCATACCGGTGCTAACATGTGATGTACTTGAGGATGTTATGAAAGTCAAGGAGGTGCAGCATTGCAGACGGCGGGTGGCAACGTTGCCACTCCCAACCGCAGAGCGAGAACGGGGGCAGCCACAGCCACAGCCACAGCCGCAGCATCCGCCTCAGCCTGCAGCGGGCGGCCAGCCGGCGGTATGACATGACGGGCGAGACGGGCAGCTACCGCTACATGGCGCCCGAGGTCTTCCGGCACGAGCCGTACAACAGCAAAGTGGTGAGATGTGTCAGCTGCGCTGCGCTTCCATGGTTGTTCGTGTGTGTCAAGCCTGGTGCTGACATCAGGTGGCGCACAGGCCAAGTGCCGTTCCCATAGCACTTGAGGGGTTGGGTCTACCTGAATAAACACTGCTGAGTGATCATCTGCAGCAGCCAAAGAGTAGCTGCAGTGATACTTCAACCATGAATGTGGCGGTCTGGGCTGATGATGAGCTGAGGGCTTTGCACCATTTCTCCAGGATGTGTATGCATACGCGATGATCTGCTATGAGCTCTTCAGCGGCCGCAAGCCCTTTGGTCAGATCCACCCGATCGAGGCGGCGCGGCGGGCTTCGCTCGACAATGCGCGCCCGCAGTGGACGCCCAACCACATCAACAAGTGCGCTCCCAAGGGTGTTGAGTGTGTGACCTCAGCGCATGATGTGCATTGTGCACATGTCTTGAAGTATTGACATTCGCCTGGCCCATGCATCAGGGCTGCAAGGCATAATGTGTCTTTCAACCGACAGGTTTGGCACCAGGATACCAGAGCAGCTGGTGCAGCTGGTTGAGCAGTGCTGGTCGCCTGACTTCGAGGACCGCCCAGAGGTACTGCCACACCTTTGAGTTGCGTGCTGCCGGTCGCCCGCACAGCATCATGCCTGTGCATTGTGCTCCTGCCTTCGATATGCCACTGGCACTACAGAACGGGGCAGAGGCACACTAGGGTCGTTGCATGCAACAAAGCGTTCTGCTTTGCTGAAGTTGATTTGTCCTGGTGCAGTTCCCAGCCATCATCATGCGGCTTGAGGCAGTATTGAAGGAACTGCCTGACGAGCGGCTGAACCCTGCTTCAGTACCCACGCCACATCGCTGCTGCGCCGTGCAGTGATGCTCTTACGCAAGGCACGCAGACAGCAAGCAGCAGATTTGCGGCCGCATGCGCGGCTGGAGGCTGAAATGTCATGCGCTACTGGAATGAGATGGCCTGCTTGAAATCCACCGGCATCCTTGGTGGCATCACAGCGCAGCCTGCGGCATAGTGTGTCTGGGCAACTATTGATTACAAGCAGTCCATCATTGCGCAGGAACACACGGCTCCCAAATACATGTGGCAATGAACATTCACTCAGTTTGAACATGGCTGCGGAAATTGCCTGCGCTTAGGGAGTGTGCCTCAACTGCTTAATTGCACAGCATGGTGGTGATCGACCATGTCCTGATGACGTGTGTCATCAGCGTTTGTACATATATGTAGGTGTTGTCAGGTACTAAGGCTACTCCACACCCTTTGACATTGCATCGGTAGAAGGGACCACCAGACAGAACACGGGTCAGCACTCAGCCACTCACCACCTCTAAACCCTCCTTCAAATGGCCCCGCCGTGTCACACTCGTGCAGGACTACTGCACCATTTACCAAGAACGGGTTCCTAAGCTGACCTACTGTTGTTGGCCTTCCGATATACGATAGATCTGCTGACGTGCACACGGCATGGGCCATTGTTTGCATGTGTTTAGTCGCAAAACTCCAAGTTTTCGACTCCTTAAGAGGCTGAACATGTGACGTATCCATTCACTGGCTTTTGTGCGGATCAAGAAATGATCTGAGCAGTTTGCAGGTACAGATGTCCTCCAGCGGCATGCTATCAACAACAGTGGGGCTGCAGGGCGTTCGTTTCAGTCTCTCGCCGCACGTTAGTCAACCACAAATTCTCTGTTGGCGATCGGCGGGATCAGTGGAATCTCGTAGGCACAGGAGGCATCGTTCAGCCAGTAGCTGGCCATGCCGAGCAGCTGTGACGCCACTGGACACCACGAGCGTCGATCATGATTCGCCACAGGTAAAGGCTCGGCGCGCAGATCATATCAACCCGGAGCTACATGTTCACTGGACCGGTGGTTTCCATGGCGACTGATGAGTCATCACATGCTTGTCCAGCGCTGCGTGTAGACTCCATGCACTTAGTGGTACTGCTGGCCCGCAACAGACATCAGACGACGAGGCGGCTCTGCCCGACCGGGACCGACACCCCGATCATGGCACGGTCGCCCGCCGTGCGCTTGACAGCAGCCGCCATGCCACCAGCCTGCAAACAGCAGTCCAACTGCACCAGAGCCACAATCAGCGGGGCGAGCATGCCGGTCGTGCACAGCCTGATGCGCAGCACCTGCAGCAGCAGCAGCAGCAGCAGGGCAGCCAGCGTCATCAGCAGAACGGTGCCTCAGCCGCTGTGGCACCGGCCCCAGCCACACGGAGCATCGATGCCTTGCAGTTGTTTCCCAGTCGACACGTGCCACGGTGGTCGCCGCTGCTGCTGGCCTACTTCCCGATAGGTGTTTGAGGATAGCCCGTTGAGTGGGTGTATGTTTGTGACTTACCTGAAACGTGCTGTTGTTGACCGGTCGATACACTTTGTGGAACCGCTCTCACCATGTCTGTAGGCTGTGTGTTGGGCGTATTGCGCATGGCAACATGGATAGTGCTCCTAGCGGTGGACTCCGAGCTGCTGACGAACAACGACACCATGATCCGAGGTGTGTGGTGCAGCCTACATGCGGCCGCAATGGCTGGCCAAATGGCAGATCAGCAGGCTTGATGTTCTACATCGAGTGATCGGCACAGTCAACGTCCTGCTGCGGCTGCTGCAGTGCTGTACACGCTGCTGGGCATCAGGGTGCACTGGCACGGCTCGCAGCACCTGCCCACGGAGCGCCATGTGATTGTCAGCAACCATGTCTCGGTGCGCTTAAGCCCTGAGCGTGGCACCTGCATATCCCAGATAGAGGCACGAACCATGTTTTGGCACCTGCGGCACCTAGTCTGCATGCCTGCACCTTTGCATCGCCGATGGCTGCTGGCGCTGCTGGCAGGTGGGGGACCTGATGGTGCTGTATGCGCGGCCGCGCAGCTATGTGCACCTCATCACGAGCCGCCTGCCCAGGCGCATCACCCAGGTGCCAACGTTTGCCCGCTGCTCATATGGCGGCTGAACCCAGTTTGAGGGAGTGCAACAGGCAATGAGCAGGGTCCACTTGCTGCAAGGACCAACTTGCAGGGTTCCTGCCATACAGGCGCGCCACCACAGGGTGAAGCTGCGGCATGCGTCAGGCGAGACCTACTGCCGGCTAGCAGATGAGGGGCCAGATGCGGACCCCATCCATCTGTACCCAGGTGCTGCTGGCTGCTGGCGTGAGTTTGGCCTCCCGACGCGCTACTGAGCATTCGGATGGACATGGATGCCAAGCGACAATGGAGACGCCCCTCTGGTCTGCAATGCAGAGGGCGGGATGACAAGCGGCAGCGGCATGATGCGCTTCTCCCGCGGCTTCATGCGCTTTGGCAAGGGCCTGCCAATTGTGCCGGCAGCACAGCGGGCCACCCCCGCTTTCGGCATCTCGACGCACACGCTGACGTCATCCTTTGCCGCGAACATGTTCTGGTTTTGCTTCGCACCGTGGGTCGACCTGGACGTCACTGTGCTCCCGCCGATGCAGCCGCAAGAGGCATGCTCCTCACACCCTCAGTGCAGCAATTGCAGGAACACACAAGGATGTCAACATCAGCCTACTCACACATGCTTGAAGGTTATGTTTGTCTCGTCTGTGCACCCCTGTAAACAACAAACAACAGGGTTGCATTTTGTGCGCATCTGAGGTTCACCGGGCTTCATCAACAGTGCTAAGTTACAATCGCTGAAGTCCGCTCGCATGAGGAGTTGCAGCAGCTGTGGACCGTTCGCACACCTTGATGAGGGCTTGATGTTGGATGTGCAGGGAGAGGGCAATGGGTACTTTGTCGACAGGGTGCAGCGCGCCATCGCAGATGAGCTGGACGTGCCCATCATTGACATGACGCTGCAACAGAAGCACAAGCTGAGCCAGCGCTGATCTGCAACGGCAACTATGGCCGTGCCACCACATTGCCAGCAGTGGTCGTAAGAAGAAACTCAGGCAGTTGGTGGTAGGGATGGGGGTGCGTGCTGCACACACGTGTGGCGCCAGCATCTGCAGGCGTGGGCACCCTAGAGGGCAACGAAACCAACCCGTTCACTGCGTCAATGATTTTTGAGCTTGCGTCCTGTAAGCAGCCTGTTGATGTTATCTGGGCAGTTTTGATGGGTGTTCAGTGACCAGACGATACCAGGACCTACGATTTTGATGTGCATTGCACAGTTGGTCGGTAACAGCCACCTGCATAACTAGGGGTTTTGACCATCAGGTTGGAGGGTCGTTACACGGAATGTTGTCTGATCCTGCGGTTGCATGGCTTTCAAACAGCTGTCACGCTGACAATGATTCTGTTTTCATTCACGTGGGCTGTCACCGCTGTTGCCGCTGCAGGGCCTCCTGCACCGCCATGGCCTGGGCAACCTCGTAGTTGCTGATGTCATCGCTGTCGCTGCCCTCATTGTCAGCGTCATGTGAGAAACCCCCCTGCTCTGGCAGAATGCTGCCTGGCTGTCCCCTGCCTGCATAGTCATTGGATGCAGTAAGTGACTACCCATTTCCTCCCTAAGAAGAATTCAAGCAACACTGCCCACGCAGAAAGGTCTGTGGTGTTGGCTAGCTTAAGCTGCCGTGGGTGCGTTGCATGTATTTTGTGTAATGCAGCTGTCCGACGACTGTCATGGTCAAGCAGGATGTGTGTCGGCAGCAGTGCGCCATTATGGCTGCCCACCTCCGAGCAGGTCATCGACAATGCTTCCGCCTTCTGCTGCTTCCCGCCGCCGCCGCGCTCGCCGCTGCGCACGGGCGATCTGCAGCGCCGCTACCAGCAGCATCGCCACGGTCACCAGCGGCCGACTCCATGCCTGCAAAGCCAGGTTGCAAGCAGAGCTTGTGGGATGGTTGACGCACTTGCTTCATGTGTCTCAGACTCAAAGCCCGCCTGTGGTCCTGGCAAGTCTTCACGTTTGAGCGGCTGCACATCCTCGTTGATGATGATCCAGTACCAAGGCTGACCTCGAACCAGGAGAAGTCTGGCTCGTGCTCAAAGTGCAGCAGCGCCGGCTTGTACGTCACGACCACGCCGGACCCGAGGCCCAGCGCTATGGGTCCATTGCGGCCGGCTGACAGGAGTGGCGCCGCCTTGCTGGGTGCCTGCAGCTGGCATGACTTGGTGAAGCGCCCTACCACCCAATCTCAGCGAGACATAGTTGCCTTACCATGATCGAAATGCATGCCGGGCTGATGCTGGCGAAAGTCATCCACGGCTGTGGCGCTGCCGATCAGTTGCCCTCACTACGATCATCTGCTGTTGGACACACACCAGGATGTGGCACCTTCATCAGTCAAGCAGCCAAATGGACGTGCCTGCATGCGGAGCGCAGCCATGATGATGTGGAGGGTGTCTGCAAACAGCTGCACCGGCCCTGCAGCGGGCACCGACACGTCGAACACCGCCACCCGCGCGGCGCTGGCCACCACCACATGCTGCGCCAGCGCCGCCATGCTGACGCCCGCCTGCAGCGTCGCCGGCGGCCCGACACTCGCCGGCACGCTGTGCCGCACCTGAGGGGCGAATGGGGATGAGGGTTTAGGGTTTAAGGCATGTCCATGTCATGTGGATGGACACCCACATCCAGCTGCAGCGATCCATGTTGTTATTGATACATTATTACCATGCAGCACTAGTGAGGTGCACATGCTGCTCATTCAAGGTGTGGTGTGATCCAGCAGACGGGGATCTTCCTCGCGTTGGAGAGAGCTGTTTGGCCTCCAGAGATTTTGCCACGGTGGAAGGCGAAGTGGCGGCGGGCGCAGGGACGACCACGTCGGCTGCACGGCTGCGCGCACTGACAAAGGGGCCTGCCTCCCGCGCACCTGGCAGTTCTGGAAGGTCTTGGCGTGCCCGAGGCTGAGCCACAGCAGCTGCCCGTCCCGCGTCGCGCCGTACGCCCGCACCGGCTGCCGCACGTCAAACGCCGCCGCCGCCAGCACCGGCTGCCCCTCACCTCCCAGCCCGCTGCATGCCTGCGCATGAGACCAGTGCTGCTGTCAGTCCAGCCTTGGAGGGAATGTTGACAGATGCTGGTTGGCTGTGGCTGTTCCAGGCAAGGGAGGCCCCTGCATGAGCCAAGCCTACGCTGCGCCACAGGACCCTTGCTGGCCTCGCCGCCAGGGCCTTTAAACCCTACAACCTGCGGGATTCCCAGCCTGATATAGCAGGGGCATCATGTCTGGCTGTCGGCGACATACTCCGAGCAGTGCCAACGCCCACCCTGAGGCGGACGACTGGTTGCGGCGCCCCCGGGGCCGCGTGCGTCAGCAGCACGGCGCCGCCGGCGGGCGTGAGCATCGTGATGCTGGCCTCGCTCCAGCGGGCCGCCAGCACCGGCGCCGGGCACCGCCCCCACTGCAGCAGCCGCCCTGCACATGCGACTGATTGTCTGCACATCTGGCGGTCATCCGAGCCGCACGGCACAGCAGCAACAGTGGAGTTCCCCACACAATGGTTCTTGGGTGCGGCAAGGCCAAGGCGAGGAAGGAAGCATTGACTGAAGGCCTGTATTTGTGCGGTACAGCCCGTCGAATCAGGCAGTGCTTACCGTCCTCCCGCCACACGGCAATGCCGCCACCGCGCCAGATCGCAGCAAAGCGCCACTCGCGGCCATTCTTCAGTGTCAGAAGCTGCTGCACGGCAGCAGGGTTCCCCGCTGCCTGTCCAGCTGGCGGGGCGGGCGCCGCCGCCGCCCTAGCTGCCGGGCCCCCTGGCGATGCAGGTGCATCAACCCGCTCCTGCTCCCCGCTGCCGTCGCCACCACCACCGCTGTCTGCCGCCCCGCAGCCGCCGCCGCCCTCTGCCGTGCACTGCCCGGCGCCCTGCTGCAGCACGCCCGGCGGCAGCAGGATTGCGTGTGCCGCATGCACCGCCGCCACCTCGTAGCTGACGACCATCGCATGGGCGCGGCCGCTGGGCGCCTCATCATCCTCAGCTGGCCTGCAGACTTTGACTTCACGCTGACATGCACTTGTGTGGGTACTTTTCTGCAGTGTTTATCGGCTGCTGCTGCAGCCTGACATGTGACAACATCACTTCAAGCGCCTGCGGAAGGTGCATCAGATTGGGCTACTAGCTGCCAGTGCCATGACATGTTGGTGCACATATGAAATGGCCTACTTGGCCACTCGCAGCTCGATGATGTGCTCGCGCACAGTGCCGTCAGCATGGCCGCTCAGCAGCGTGGTGGCATTGTGCCGCGACGGGATTGCCGCCAGTGCTGTGACCTCCCCGCCTCCTGGCCATCCCACACAGCCGTGAACAGTCAGCGGCAGAACAGGATGACTCGCTGGCCAGATAGCTTGCCAGACTGTGCCATCGACTAGCAGGATTGTCAGCAGCTGCTGAGAGCCCTTGAGAAAAGGAACCTTAAACAATTGCGGACGTCATGCTGTGCACTCTGATCACCCGAGCTGAACTCGGCCAGCATCTCGCCGGTGGGCCGAAGCAGCGTCAGCCGACCCGTGGTGTCCCCGGTGACGAGAGTCGGCTGCACGCGCCGCCCAGGCCGCAGGAACAGCAGCTCCTGCAGGCGTTGGAGGCGGGGTTGCCAAGGTGCTGTGGGGTTTCCGATGGCATGCGCCTCTCGGGGTCAGGTGCGCTGCCTAAAGGTGCCACGGAAGTCCCTTCAGAAAGCCGTGCAGTAGCATACATTGTTGGGCGAGAGCAGCGATGCCAAGCTGTCTTCGGAGCCATAAGCCAGCAGGGTGGGCTGCATAAGGAGACACCTGAACGGTCACTGCAGCATCAGAGCCAATGCCCGCCAGCAGCTGCATGTGATGGTCCCACCCCTTGCGCCGCAGCACGAATGTGCGCGCGAATTGTGGTCCGTTTGCCTCGGTTGTGGTGTAGCTGGTGCCTATGTGGAGCTTCATCGGTATGTTGGTAAGATGGCAGGCTTACTAACGAGTTTGCCACGGCACTGTGATGCAAACACGACAGCCTGGCACCACCGAATGTGCACCACCGTGCTGGACACACCTGACTGGAAGTGCTTAAGCGGTGTGGCGGCGGCGGAGTCCAGCGCAGCGTTGACTGCTGCCCTGTACTGTTCGTCTCCGGAAGGCCGGGCGGACCGCTTTACAATGTTCAGCGATGGTTCGCCGCCATCGTTGGCCTGCTGTGCAGCGGCAAGGTACGCTCCGTCTGCAAAAGGATCCTTGCCGTCCTCTGTGCCATACCAGGTTTGCCTGAACCCTGATTCCTCATCTGTGGGACAGCCGTCCTGCCCTGGCGCATTGCATGCTGGGCCTTCCCGCTTGATGCCAGGGTACAGCTTCTGCATCTCCTCCCAGCTGGGCCTTGCTGGCTTTCCAGACGTCTCTGCACATCCTGCGGTGTGCAGCACGGGACCGACCAGCAGCATGCCAATCAGCAGCAAGGCGCTGCGCATGTGATCTGCTGACATGTTGAAGGCGGTGCGACCATCAGGAGTGCCTGACCCGCTCCGACATGCTTGCGATGCCAGCTCACTGTATGTTCATGTGTTTGAGCGCATGTGTATGCTGCTACAGCCCCTCTCTGAGGCCTTCCACATTGGGCTCAGATGTGTGGCAATTCCTGCGCACCCTTCCCGGCAATACATGAGACAGACTACGTTACGTCTACGGGTCATCCAGCGCCCAGACGCCGAAACGCGTCTCCCGCAGAGTCGCAAGCGTGCCATTGTATCTAGTGGCTTCGTGCAGCGACATCGATTGCGGTTTGAACCGTTGCATGGCATCGCCTTGACCTGGAAGAAACCTACAATTGCTTGGGGGGGTCCATGCCAGCTGTGTTATGCAGGGTGCGCCTGTAATCACGCCGCGGCTTGCCTGAAGCTACCAGCTGACGTTGACGCGCTGCAGCGACTTTGAGACAGTCACACTAGTGAGCGGCTGACCCCCCACACGGTTTGCCACACTACGCGTGCATGTTCCCCCCATCCCGTTTGGGGCCTGCGGTTGCCCGGGACGTCGTGGCTCAGCGCTACCATCGCAAACCGTAACCTACACCTTTGTCGTTGGCCATTTGAGAGTTCCATGTGCTCAGCTGCACCAGTGACGTTAGTCACGCACGACGCCTGCTTCGACATGCAACATACGCCATCAGCCTGAGTCCGTGCCAGAGGCTTTTCCTGCTCGGGCGCCGGACAACGTACCGCCATAGCAAAGGTTCCAGAACGAGACTGCAGATCGCTCGGCGTTTGCCCACAAGAAAGGATTGGAAAGCGCAGGGTCATGCTGTTCTGTATGAGGCACAGTAGGTGGCCGTGGCGGTGTGGTAGACATCGTGCAGTGTAGCTGCTACATAAAGCACACAGAGCAGCGATTCTCCTTGACAGCCGTGATGTTATTGATGCGGCGCCGTGCATTGTATGCAGGTAGCAGTCATGCGGTCGACGGCAAGCGGCGCCTGCCGGCTGTGTTTGTTGGTGCTCCTGGCGGCAGCAGCTGTCGTGACGCCAGTCAATACGGCGCCACTGCCCGTGCAGCGGCGGCTGCTGGCCATGAACGGCGAAGTCGAGGTAGCAGTCTGGGGCGACACCACAGACGGCGGCAACGGCAGCACTTTGACACAGAGCACGCGCGCTCTACAGGCTGATCGCTGCACCGGCTGCGAGACTGGCCAGTGCTTTGCGGCGTCAGGATGTGCCGCCTGCGACCTGGAGGCAGGCTACCAGCCAGACGGCGCTGGCGGCTGCACACAAGGTGCCATGCAAACCCTCCTAGGCTTGCTGGCTGCCGGCACATCGAGATACTTGGCTCTGCTAGACTCACGCAGGAATCCCTTCGCACCGCAGTACTGCAAGCAGCAGCTCACCAGCTCACAGCAGAACAAGAGGAACAGCTGGCCAGGCACCGACACGTGCTGGTGTGTCGCCGATTGCAGGGCAGCCAGCACCAGTGCCAGCCAATCCTGGCGGCTCCAATGCCCGCACCGCAGCTGCAACACGGCTAAGCTTCCATCCTCTATGCAGCGACAATGCGGTGCGTGCAACCTCCAGGGGCTTGCTGCCAGGTTGTTCAAGAGGCAAAGGCAGGAGCGGCATGTGCTGTTCTTCGCTGATGTGTTTGGGCCAAGTTGTCAGGGCGCGATGAATCAAAGGGCTCGAGCCCCGCATCTGTACTGGACGGTGGCAGGAAACCCAGTTCCACGTCCTGGATTCTGCTTAATCCTCCCGCAGGTTGGGGAGGCATGCCTGGGAACCCTACTGACTGTCCCTGACCCCATCTGGACAATGCAGGTGCTGCGGATGGGCGGCACTGGCTCAGTGTTTGGCTTCGGCCCCGCGGGCGCCACCGTGGCGGTGCGGCTGATGAACTCAAACGGCCGTTTCGTCGCCGCCGCCAGCGCCAAGATCGGGGCCTCCGGGGAGTGGCGGGTGAAGCTGGGGAGCCTCAAGGTAGGTCTGACCACCGCCTGGTTGCTGGCCCTCAAAGCCAAATGGATGCATGTCCGTTGCCTGGCCTGGTCAAAGCCTCCTGCAGTAGGATCCAGCCCTGCAGGATGCTGGACGCCTGTGCTATGCATCGCCTATGATCAACACGAGGGCCCTTTGATGCTGTGTAGGCAGGCAGCCCCTTTGCGCTGAGTGCCCAGGTGGGGTCCACCAGGGTGGTGGCCCGCAACATCGCGATCGGCCGCGTCATACTAGCGTCGGGTCAGTCGAACATATTCATCAGCCTGGCGGACATCAAGGCGAGATATCCCAACAGCAACTGGGCGGCTCTTGCGCAGCAGTCGATCAACGCAGCGCCAGCGAACAAGGCCGTGCGCCTGTTCAAGGTCAGTGCACTCAGGGAATTCAGCTCCCTGCTTCGTAACCGCAAACCCTCAGCGGCTTCAGCAATAGTTTGGCAGTGCGCCCCACCGCACTTGCCATGGTGCCACCATGGTGGGACACATGGCTGTGCACAGCCAGGGTTCCAAATCAAAGCTGGTGCTCGCCATGCTGATATGCCTCATATCCATGCGTCTGCATATCGTCACAGCAGTTGTCTCAAGCCATCTAGCCTGCACTCTACCGGGGGATCGCCCTCTTGACAACCGCAGACCACGGTTGAGGAGTCAGGTCGCGCTGCGGTGCTGAGGCGTGTGCCACTGCACTGCAGGTTCCGCTGGGGACCTCGTCCGCCTCCAGAGTCACGATTGCCTCCAGTTGGGCAGTGCCAACAGCCAACTATGTCAGCACCTTTTCGGCAGTGGCCTATCTGCTGGGGCTGCAGCTGCAGCAGGGCATGAGAGTGCCCATCGGCATCGTGCAGTCCTCATACGGTAGGCGACACAACAGCTGCTGCTGTGGTTGCCTGCCATTCCAGATTCTGGTGCATGAATAGCGTGACCTTGGCAGCAGAGCATTGCTGGGCGGCGGCAGGCGCTCACGTACCACTTTGGACACATCACAGCAGGTTTCATACAAAAGGGCCTCAACCTGTGTTGGTGCTGCAGGTGGCACAAGCATCACGCAGTGGATCAGCCAGGCGACGCTCAACACGCTGAAAGTGCCAGCCACCACCCGCACCATAGCGCGCACCAACACGTACAACGTCATGATTGTGCCGTTACGATATGCGGACTTCGATGGCGTCGTCTGGTACCAGGTGCGCAGCACTCGAATCACATGCTGTTGCGAAGTTTGCTGAAATGTGCATTACTGCCATCTGTTCAAAGCAACCCTTCGTAACAATGAGTACCCGAGGGGCTTTCAGACCTTGAGGGCGGCATGTCTGCATATCTGCAAGAACCATGCTGCTGTTGCTTGGGCACAGGGTGAGAGTGATGGCGGACTGACCCAGGCTACTCCAATATTTGCTTTCTACACTCGGCTCCTACAGGTGTGCGTTGCAGACGCTTGATGACTGCATGCATTAGTGTAGAGATTGGGTGCTGTTGCAGTGACCAGGCACTCTGCTGTTGCCTGCCGGCCGCCATCTGGAGCATATGCCGTGTACAGCCTGAGCACCAGCATGCGACTGCATGTAAGCAGGCGTTGATGCGGGAGTGGCGTGCGCTGTTTGGCAACCCCAGGCTGCACTTCGAGATCGTGCAGCTGCAGCTGAACAAGTACGTTCCTTGTTGGAATACTGCTGCATCCACGTGCCTCGGCATTTGCCTCATACATACAGACCACGCTGTCATGTCCTGCAGCGTGTCTGCCAGCGAATCCTGTTGACTTTGTGACGTCCTGTTGCTGCAATCACCTCAACAAGAGTCGGCTTGCATACCACCTCTGCAGGCCGACATATGCTGTTGCTGGGAAGCCGTCTCGTGCTGGGCTGAACCACTGGCCACTTGTGCGGGAGGCTCAGCGCAGGGTGAGCAGCTGGTCATGGCACGTTGTGTATATGTGGCATCGCGGCATCGTCAGCATGGCTGACACAGCTGTCACGCAGTCATGTCACAACATGTTGTGTTAGCGACAAAGTGCGAACTGGAGCCTGGGCGCGCGTATTGATGCTAGGCGCCCTAATCCATATGTCACCATGCAGGTGGCTCATGCAGACCCATACGCAGGCCTCGTGAACGTTCTGGATCTGGGGTTGGACAACCAGGTACCATTCCCTTTAAAGGCTGGAGGCTGTGGGCTGACACTCACTTAGTCCTGGCATCAAGCCATGAGACAGTAGCAACAGGCACGCACACGCAGCGAATTCTAGCTTGCCTACACTTACGTCATGCATCCACTTTACTGCAGGTTCATC
Organism: Diplosphaera chodatii; assembly: GCA_032358165.1. Taxonomy (NCBI): domain Eukaryota; kingdom Viridiplantae; phylum Chlorophyta; class Trebouxiophyceae; order Prasiolales; family Stichococcaceae; genus Diplosphaera; species Diplosphaera chodatii. The sequence continues at coordinate 1,526,987 of JAALGY010000019.1, forward strand.
CGCCAGATAAGTGGGACGTCGCTGCCAGACTGGTGGGTGCCTCTGCAGATGTTGCCAAGCCAATGCTTTGACCTGGGCCCATGACTCATGCTTGCCGTCCGCCACCTATAGCACCGGCTGCAAACGCTGTTGTAGAATACTCGATGGGTGCTGAAACCCGAACATGACAGCTACCTTTGTACACTGCCAACCCGACGGTCGCGCTTGTGTTGCATTATGCATTGATTTTGCGCAGATGCGTGGCGTGCGGAGGCACATCTTTGGCACGGCCCTCGTCGACACCGGGCCAACGCTCCGCTCTGTCGCATACAACACCAGGTGTGAACCGTTCCCGTTAGCTTCTGTCATCCTGCTGTCTGCATTGCACACAACAGGATCCATTGATGTTATTTGCGCATTGATTAGCTGTCTCAAGGCACTGGATAGCGGTGCGCAGCCTTGCGACTGGCCGGGATGCTGTGGTGCTGGACGCACATCTTGCCAGCTGCAGCCAATGCGACCAAGCGCAGCACCTGTCTTCCACCCTGCGCACCCGCTGCCTCTGCCTTGCAGGCAAGCGGTGGTGGTGTTTGACGAGGTAGGCTCCGGCTTCGTGATTGGGATCAAGGCCAACAATGTGGGCGGCGTCACCCGGCAGCGCAGCGGCACCGCCATCAACTGCTTCCAGCTGCGGTACCGCGGCCGCTGGTACAATGCCGTCGGCAAGGTGCGCTGATCGCATGGCCTGCCACCTGCTGTCGTGCCTCCGCAAGAGTTGGGCTTCGTACCTGCATGCACTCAAATCATGGTCTGTTTGGGGCGTGTGACATTGTTTGTGCAGGGATGTGGACTTGCCAGCGTTCCAGGTGGTGGCCCACACACAGCAGGATTCTCTGGCAAGTGTGCACTTCTTGCTGATATCTGGCTCCTCTGTTAACATGCAGGTAGCCGCAAGCAGGAAGGGAACGCTGTCGGTGTCGACTGCAGATCGCAGGGTCGGCAAACCTGACGGCCTGCGATATGCATGGTTAGACAACGCGAAATGCAACCTGTACAACTCAGGTGGGCCGCTACTCCCATGTTCATAAAAGATGTCCCATGTCGCACAGCCTGCGGCACGATCACGCAGTAGTAGAAACAAGGTGTCAATGTCTTGTTCGCCCGAACCTCTGTAGATGTGATGCCTTTGCTCGTCCTGAAAGGTGCCTTGTTGATGCACATGCAGGAAACCTACCAGCGGTCCCGTTCACCACCGATGGCAACTATGATGTAGGCCCTCGGCAGGCCTACGGATGACTGGTATCACACAGTAGGCAGCAGGTGGGTTGATGCTCTGCCCAAGCACTGATGTGCGGAGCGGTTGTGGCTTGCTCGCCTGGTTATATATAGGTGTGCCAACCCTTTGACAGCAGAGTCTGTCAGCCTTCACAGGTAGACAAGTGTGCACAGATTGGAACAACCAGGACCGGTCTACGAGCAACATGCTTCGTTGTTTGCACCTCACAGCAGTAGTAGCTTGGGGCCAGATGCGAGTCGCCTTCAGCTGGGCATAGTCAGGCTCATAGCGTGCTGCCATGGCTGCCGCCGCTGCTGCTGGCATGCATATGGTAGGCCGCGAGCGTCTGGCCATGCCGCAGCAGGGCTGGCGGGTATCATTTTGCAGAAACCTACAGATAGCAGATGCAGCATCATTGCAGCAGCTCTCCAGTGATTTGACCTAAGTATGCTTAGGTAGACCTCGGACATTCCGAGGCGCAATGCAAGTTCTCATACATGGTTTCGTTCCAGCAGGCTATTGATGTGACAGTCCCACAAATTTATTGCAGCATTGCCGCCAGCTTTCAGATGGGTTGTCGGGTTTGCACTGGCAAGCATTTGGCCAGCACCCCATCACCTGGCGGGTCGGCACACATAATGTCAATGGTTTCCGTGATTGCCTCTGTAGCATCTCAGTATGGTAGCAGTCTGCAGAATTTGCACACATGATGTATGAATAAAGAGCACTACGATACCGTATGTGGCAATAATGCTTGTAAGGGGTTCCGTCCGTAGTTATACTTACAAGCATCTATCCCTCGCCATACCATTCGTGTCTCATCCACTACAACACACATGCGAATGATGCTGCTCTCTGACAAGCCCCGGTCAGGTGTATGAGAGCAGGCATGACAAACAACAGGCAAGCAAGCATCACAAATGCTGGCAACAGACACAGAAACCACTTGCTCTGATTCTCATGCGAATGTGCACGGGCCACTCAACCGCAGGTGAGGCTGGGCTGTTTGCCGGTCGCTCTGTATAGCTGAAGCCAGTTGATCATATGTGGTGAACTCATCGGCAAGCTGGCTGAGCGGCAACCCCATGGTAGGAAAGCAAGTGTTTGCTGCCAACAGGTACTTCGCTGTGACCGTGGCTGTCGTGTGGTGGTGCCCATACGTTCTTGCTGACTTCTTCGCTTGGCTGGATGGTGCAGCCGCAGTTCCAGCACTTCAGGGACAGGGTCTGACGCCTCACTTCGGCAGCCCCATCGTCAGCAGCTCCACTGGGTCCGCGTGGCGTAGCCACTCGATGTCGGCCGCCGTCAGCGCCGTGCTGGCCCCGCGGACGGGCACCATCGGAGAAGACGCCGGCGGCCCCGGCGCCACCGGAGATGCTGCGGGCGAGTTGGGAACGTCTGCAAGCCGTGCGACGCGTCCGGCGTGGGGCTGCAGAGCCAGTGCCGCCGCTGCCTCCCGACCGCCCTGCCAGGCGCTGTGGCGTGGCTCTGGGCTTGGCAGCAGCGCGCCTTGCTGACTGCCCGCGCTGCCCTGGGCGCTGCCAGGCAACGCCGCTGCTGGGTGCTGACGTGCAGCGGCGACGGCCTGCATGCTGCCATGCTGCGCCGTTGAGACGCCGCTGGCGACCGGAGGCGGCGGGCCCAGTGCGTTGATGCCGCAGGGGCTGCCGCTCGATCCGGTGCGCAGGCTGCGAAGCGCGCCCCAGCTGGCGCCCAGCGGCCAGTCTGCTCCAGCATCGATCCCCGGGATGAGGCTGCCGCTGCTGTTGGTGTGCGGCGGCGTGGCGGTGCTGCCGCCAGCCGCGCCGGTGCCCGGGATGGGGCCGCGGGCGGGGCTGAGGCCCTCAACTGCCGCCGGCGTCACCGGTGGCGTCGGCTGCCGCATCAGGGCAGCTATCGACAGGTGCTGGGGCAGCTGCGGGAGCTGCTGCTGCTGCAGCAACTGGGGCGCGGATTGCCAGGCGCCCAGCTGTGGCGCCGGGCCAGGGCGCGCGTACTCCATTGGCTGGGCGGCAGACCCCAGCGGCACGCGGGCAGCGCCATGCGGCACAGCTGCGCCCCATGCTGCATCCGGCGGCGACTCCAGCTTCGACACCCTGAGCTCCATAAGCTGCAGGTGGCCCGCAGGGGCGCTGGCACGTCGCTTGCTGACTGCGCCGCCGCCGGCGTAAGCTGGCCGACGCACAGAACGCCGCCCAGTTACCACGGCGGTAGGAAGTGGCGGCCCCGCCCCCGTCCTGCACAGGAGACAGCGACGTCAGCGCAGCGATAATCGTGCAGAGAAACACACTGCACGCCTGCCCTGGCGGCAGCTGCTCGTCTGGTTGCTGGTCGTGTCCGCTTCCGTGGGTAGGCAACATTGCTGGGGGTCCAGTACATCGGCAGCGTCAGTGAACAGGCTGAACTCACCCAGCGGCGTCTGGTGCCAAGGCGTAGGCGGTGTACTTTGCGCTGGACCCGTGGCACCTGGCGGCTGGGTACTTCCCACCGTTCTTCACCATCTTCTGGTGCCTGCACACCACAGCCAGGTTCTGTGCACCAATCAACATTGTGTTTTGCACTACCTTTGATTTGTCTAGCTCTAGGTCATTGTCTAGCTTGCAACCATGCAAGCCCGACTGGGGCCATCGACTCCAGGCTGCACGTCGGGGCGTATCGCCACGTCGCGGCAATGCTGTGGCCCCAACTGCCGAATTGAGCCACCTTCAAGGCCAAAATTCAGCCCTGAAGCCGATCAGGAACGTAGTGATTAACCTACATGCGAATGAGCTGGCTCTCGATTACTGCCTGACAAGGGTTTTACGTACTAAATAATACTGCATGCCGTCATGACTACTCCGCCCCGCGGCCTCAATCTGTGCTTATTCAGCGGAAAGATAGTGCGTGATTCTGGTCCTATTGTGCACTTGGTAATTGCCAGTTGGTGGCTGCACCGGGCATGGCCTGACAGCTTGCACCAGGCACAGACATGCATGCTGGCAATGTGGGAGCGGGGCGCACGTGCAGGCGGCGAGGTCTTTGCCGCACACGTCCGCCAGGCGGACCAGGTACAGCAGCACGTCCGACAGCTCCTCCCCCGCGTGCTGCCGGTCGGCGGGGCTGAAGTCCGGCAACCCGGGCGCCACCTCCCCCCGCCACTGGAAGATCTCCGCCAGCTCCCCCACCTCCCCCGTCTGCCGCGGCACACACAGCACATGACTCTCCTGGCGCATCCCCACTGAGTGGTGCTGATCGGCTGACAGCCCATGTACCGTCAGTGCCCCTGCCAGGGTCAGCTGCCTGTCCGCAGGCCAGCATGGAGGTGCTGTGTAGAAGTATCAGCAGGTTTGAAGATGGTGGGTGGACAAAGTGGCACGATGAGCACCATGCAGATGCCAACGACTGCTGCCCGTGTCAACCATAGCGATCTGAACAGGAGTGGTAACAAGGGGCTTGCGGTGGTTTGGAAGCAGCACCAGGGCCATGATGAGATTGCGTGGGGTGTGGAATTTCTCCCAGCCGCGCTCCACCGCAAAGCTGTGCTGCGCTGCCCGCAGCTGCTCCAGGGTGGTGTGGCTCCACCTGCTGACGGCAGGGTCGCACACTCCGTTAGCATGGTCTGAGTACATCAGAAACTACTCCGATGACTGCAACCTTCGATCAGGTGGTTGCAAGCTTCTGGCACAGCATGTAACATCACACAGCTGAGTCTCAGGCACATCGGTCCACTGACAGCTCACCTGCTGCTGCCTGTTTGATGCTGCTGCTGCTGCTGCTGCGGCTGTTCTCGTTCCTGCTGAGGTGCACAGTCCATTGACAGGTCCTGAGCATTGAAGCTGTGGCCCACAGGCGGCAGTCCTGCCGATGTCTGTGGTGACAGGGGAGCGGCGGCTACCTCATCAACAGCAATTGTTGTGCCGCCGGTGTTACTGCCACCGCCAGTATGGCGGTTTGCCTTGCCGCCAGCCCTACTGCCGCTGCCCCTGCCTCCGCCCGCGGCAGACTTGCCCACTCCGCCGCCTTTGGCACACGCGCTGCCGCCCCACCCTGCACTGCCACCGGCTGTCTTGCTGGCCTTGCTTGCCTTGCCGCCTTTGGCTACGCTGCTGCCAGCCTTGGCTGCTGACGCCCTGTTGCAAGGCACACACATGTTCAGTATGGTTGTCGAGCATCCCTGGGCACACGATGCTGATCAAAGTGCTGGAGCGCCCCGCGTTGCTGGGGTGGGAAACCCACCTGGTGGGGGTCCCGGAGCCGGCTGGGCGGGGGGGCACGCTGTGGGCACGCCGCGCCGGCGGCGGCGGCGGCATGGCTGCGGCGGCCAGGTCCGGCTGCGAGGAGTTTGGCAGCAGGGGCGGGTGCGCCGCGACCGGCGACGCCCCCGCGCAGCTGTCCTGGCTCAGGCGGTCGTAGAGGTCGGCGGCCTGCAGCTGCAGCTGCAGCGCGCTGCCGCAGCTGTAAGACTGGTGCAGCGCGGCGGGCGGCGAGGCCAGCGGGTCCGGCAGGCCCTCCGGCTGGGGGCCCGCCGAGTGCCAGGACCCCCGCCTGCACGGGGGGCTGCCGAGCTGGAAGCTGCCGGGGGGGTCCTCGTCCATGTCCCCCGGGTGCAGGAACATGGGACTCCCGCCGCCGGCCATGTCTGCCATGCCCCCGGCACCGCCCTCGGCGGACGGCTGCTGCTGCATCAGCTGGGAGCCACATGGGCTGGCGGGCCAGGGGGACGGCGGCGACGGCGGCCAGGGCCCCGGCTGCCTGGCGGGGTCTGCGAACGTGGCGAATGGCGGGCTGGTGGCGGCGCCTCCCAATGCGAGCGGCGGCGGCAGCGGCAGACACAGCATGCTGCTGCCGGGCTCTGCAACGGCATTGCCGCCCCCGGTGCTGCGGGTCATGCAGCCTGCACACGAGCGGCACAGCGCGTCTGCATGCACGGCGTTTGCAACAGCGGCAGAGTCGGCAGCCACGTGCAGAAAAATGGTGCAAGGGGAGTGGGGGACACGACAGCCGGCTGACTTGGCACATGCTGCTCTGCGGCTGGCGTCAGCGGAACAGGACCCTACCCTCGTGCTGTTGTACGAATGCGGTGTTGCGTACCGAGCTGCCCATACGTATGCAGCATGACCACGCAGATCGGCAGGCGCCGTGTGGTTTGTCAACACAGGTACCAGATGGCGATCCAGATGGAGCAGATGGCAACTGCCTTTGTGCGGGCAACAATCTCACGGATTGGCCTATGCAAGGCTCTGGTGATCTAGGCGATAGCCCTCTCACACACTTCAACAGGATCGGTAATCAGCCGCATTGTCCATCCGTCCTCATGTTGACTCAAAGCTGCATGCACGCGTGCCGGGCTGGCGGTACCAGAGCCGACTGCAAGCCGTGCACCACACACACCACAGCGAATCAGCCCGATGCAGACTACACCTTATGCTTGCCCAATAGGATGATCTGCGCGGGGTTCACATGCACAGCCAGGCACTGCGGCGGGTGTGTTCGCGTGCGGACGAAAAGTAAATGTTGATCCTGTTGCGGGCAGCTGTGGCGGTGCGCAGCCCGCCGGGCAAACGCCGATTGGGTAACAACACACCCTGCAGGGTCGAGAGATAGGCCGCGGAGCCCCGGATCTCTCGCGTACGCGGGCAAGGTCATGGGCGATCGTGGCCGGCAGAACCGGCTAGGCACTACACCGTCAGCGGATCCCGGCGGACAGACTGCAAGATAGCGATTCGACAACGGACCGTGGACAAGGCGATACCTGGGACGAATGTCGATGTGACGCACCGAGCGAGCCGGCGCCTCTGCCCGTCGTTGCGCGAGGTGTCAGCGCCAATGCCACTGACACGCAGGAAGCCTAGCTGGCCATCGGGCAGGTCAAGCCTTCGGCAGGCTGTTGCAGCTGTCAATTGGGGCGCCGGCGATCGGACTGCTGCGCGTCTGGGAGATGCAGCTGTTGCAAAACACGCATGCCCCAGATGCATAGACGGGGCATCTTGGGTGCGTTAGCAATGTGGGGCCACCACTGTCGAAAGTCATTCTGTGGGTCGCACAGCAGCGATGTTTGGCGCGCACAACACTGTGCCCACACTAGAGCGTCTGGCACGCACTTGCCATCAGAGGTTGTTCCCGGGAAACCTAGTAAACAGGGCTTTGATGACAGGTGAAACAACAATCACCATCATCCCCCCGTGCAATACCACGGAACGTCTTAGATATACGAGTGACTATTGGGCACCTGCCTCAAACGAATGGTCCGAATAGTCCGTTGGGCATCAGGTGCAATGCTATAGTACTGTGCGTGGGGGCTCATTTGCTGCTGCCGTAGACGGTGTGTCAGGCCCAACGGCAGCCGCCGGCGGCCAGCCAGTCGAACAGCGTGTCCAGGCGCAGCTGGTAGCGGCCAGGGTTGCTAGGGTGCGTCTCGTATGGCAGCGGCAACCCCAGGCCGCCTCTGAGCAGCTCCGCTGTGCCTGCCTTCAAAGGGCTCACCCCGGGCACATTGCTGCGGTTGCCCCGCCCTGTACACACAGTTCATCCACATCGTGCATGAAGCAGCATGGCGCTGTGGATGGCAAGCATACACTTGCTGCCGACACTGCATGAACGCTCAAGATGAGTAGACTCACCACGTGCAACGTCAGCATGTACACGTCCGAGCTTGTGGCATGCAGCTTCCACGCACACGCAGCACCGCTCGCGCCGCACCTGTGACGATGACGGCGGTTTTTCGCTCAGGCCAGGGGTTCCTGCCGCCGTGGGACGCCGCAAGGAACCGCAGGTACCGGAACCAGGTCACCAGCGCCACCTTTGCCGTCGCCGGCGTCAGCGAGTGCAGGTCGATCACGGCGGCCTCCTGCCACACCGTCCCGCGCCTGCACAAAGGAGCCCGCGTCGCTCACACTGCAGCAGACGCCCCACCCGCTGACCCCACCGTGGTTGCCAACACAACTACAACGCTGTCCATGGTGTGACCGGTGTCGTCCAGGCTCTGAGTACAGCTGCAGCGGGTGTTTGTGGGTGCACCTGATGGTGTGCAGCAGGCCACGCTCAGAGCACTCCAGGAACAGGCGCACGGCGTCATCCATGCGGCCAGCGCTGCTGAGAGCCGAGACCACGGCCCTGCAGCAGAGGCGTGATGGCTGCTGGGAGCTCTGTCACAAACCCCCCCGAAGGCAGAACGAACTGGCGTACACGGAAGACGGCACAGCAACCAGCGGCACATCACTGTACCACCCGTCCAACGCGTCTATAGTGACGAACATCATACATGCTGCGGAGCTGCAAAGGCGCAGCTTCTGCACTGACGCGAACTCAGTCTCACATGTAGCTGCGGTCTGTCTGGAGCACATCGTCCTTGCGCATCTGGCCCGCCAGCTCCTCTGCCTCCGCAGCCTGCTCGCAACACCCTCGGTTCAGGTCTATTCGGATCCGTCAGCCATCAGTCAGTGTCGAATCTATCATTAGTCATTAGGTCAGCCTGCATCACTCATGTCGTTGAGCATGCCAGCATGTACGCACATCCCCACGCATCCGAGCCATGCTGACAACACCATAAAGTGCAGGGTGCCACTGCAAGTGTTGCTGCACGCGGCCACCTTGCCAAAGTGGATCAGCGCCTCCACCATGAGTGTCTTCGCCAGCTCGTCTGGCTGCCCATTCTCCTGCAGAGCGGCAGGGCTGCCGTCATTCTTGCTGCCGTCATTCTTGTCGTTGTTGCAAACGTTGTAATGATGTCCCAACCCGTATGCGGAGCAAGGAGCGCTTCTGCGTTCACAAGCGCTCAGGTGCACTGTGGGGGCAGATTGCTGACCTGGCAGTCACGCCACACGTCGCGCGCCCCTGCCTCGTCGCCGAGCTCCATGGCGGCCGCGATGCGGGTGGTGGCGATGCGGTTGTCGGCCAGCGAGACGTGCGGCGGCACCAGCCGCAGCACCTCCGGCATCCTGCAAGCGCAGAAGTGCGCAGCGCGTTTGGTCGTGACGGCACCAGCGCAACCGGGCAGTGCCGCCGTCGCCTCATGTTCTGGGCGTGTTATACAGGTCAATACCTGCACTGCCGCTGTGCACAGAGGCGCAAAACTGTGTCAGCATTGGCACGGGTCAGCAGGGCGCTGCAAACAGGGGCCACTCACCGGTCAAAGTGCCTGCCCCTGTTGCATGCGTAGAGCATGGTGGCAATGTGCACGGGGCGCACAGCAATGCGCTCCCGTTGCATACGGTGGAACAGCCTGCACATGGCACATTAGCCGCTGGTCGAGAGACGTGATGAAGCACCGGGAACTACTGGTTGCAGCCCTTGTCGGACACAACCAAGCCGTGGGCCCCGACGGTGGCAGGTTGCTGAAACCCTGCTGCGGGCATTGCCGCTGCCCCAAGCGGCATGTGGGCAGGTGGGGTGCAGGCGTGCGACATGATGCTGTCCACTTCGCGCTTCGCTCGCCGCCAATGGCGCTGGACACTGACATCTGACAGGCTTGGTCTGGCTGACAGGTTCGATCTCAATCAGGACATGACAGATGGGATGACGACGCACTGCAGGGTGGCGTCCAGATCGCCGGTGTCGCTGACGACGTCCATCAGGGTGGCGAACAGGATGCTGTCCTGCTGCAGCGGGGGGTGGGACCAGTTGAAGATGCGGTACGCCCTGCACACACATATGCACCCGTCACATGTGGTCGCAATGCTGTGCATCCCTTCAACTGCTGCTTGACCCCTGGTATGGGCTAGAGCCGTGCAGAGCTACGTTGTGCTCCGTATGGCACGCGCAGCAACGACACCTCACAGTCTCCTGATCTATTGCACTGACACAGATGCAGCCCACATGGCCTCAGTCGAGAGCTCCTCGCACGCCACTGATCGGCTGTCAGACTTGACAGCAGACCGGGCCGTGCACCGCCTGCAGCGGGGTGCTGTCACAAATGCAGCCCCACAGTGCCAGCTGCAGCCCCAGAAGGCCGGCAACAGGGGCTCACAGGTCCATGTGTCCGGCCTCGGCGGAGGCCTTGAGCAGCATGTTGCGGTGGCGCTCCAGCAGCTGCACCTTCCTCGCGTCGGCCAGGTCCAGCAGCGCGGGCAACACCGCCCACTGCTCCGCGCTCCGCATCGCCAGCAGGTACTGCAAGCCGTGCACTCAGGCCCTTAGGCTGTGTCGAGGTGCTGTCCATCGCCACACGCGGCTGGCATCTGTTTCTGCTGCCATTGTGCCGCTTTCATAAGCTGCAGATGATCACCATGATGCCATTCCACTTGAACACGACAATGCAAGCCACTGTGTGAGTGTGCAATTAGTCATGAACATGCTGCTTGCAGCCATAGATCCTTATGTGTTGTGTACCTTGCGGATGGTGATCGCGTCAGCCGGGGTGCCCATGGCATGTTGCCAGTGGAATGCCAGATGCGCGCCACGGTAGTCACCTACGCAGGGAAACACCACGAACCGTAAATGCCAGTACCCAGTTGCGCAAGCAGGCTTGGGGATGTCGTGCTGCGCCCCGCCTTGCAGGCTCACGGCACTGGGTTTGCATGGCGCAGCGTGCACCAGGACGTCCTGTGTTGCAGCATGGCAATCTCCCACAATCATGCAGCAGTGACTGTGTGAGCCGGCAGTCGAAGGCTACAGCAAAGGTGATTGATAAGCACCATTCCAGCCCAGGTGTTCCACCACGTGGCGCCACACGAGGGGTCCGCCCCGGCAGCCACGCGTCTCCATGTTGTTCACCAGCATGTCCTGCAGCGACGACCTGCGCCAGCCACGCAGCAGAGCCGTGCACAGGGTTGAAAACTGCGCGCTTTCAGGCCGCCTGCCGACCTCCTCGGCAGCACGACCCCACGCAACACAACGTGCATATGTTGAATTGCTGATGCCAGCTTCCATTGCTTGTTACGCATTCGGCATCAGCATGGGCGTTGCAGCCACTAGCATGCATGCCGTCCGCCGAATGTCACGTTCCTTCTTAGGTGAGCGTTCTTGATCAAACAGCTGCAGTGTCAAGCGGCGTGGGTCAAGAGCTGAGCCTTGCTGAGCCAGCTCCTAGCAACAGGTGCCTCGACACCAATCCCCATGCTCACCAGCGGTGCTCACTCTTCAGCAGGCTTTGTGACGCCACCAGGACCGACATGTGCACGCGGTCGTCCAGATGCCACCCCGCCGTGTGCGCCAGCGCCTGCCAGACGAGCAACAACCGATGATCAAGGAAGTTTATCTCTGCGCAGGGGAGGATAATCATAGAAGTTTATCTCTGCGCAGGGGAGTGTGGATATATGCCGCACGAGCTGTCATTGAGATGAGCACGCCGCACATGCAGTACAATTTTGCAGAAGGCAAGGGTGCCGGCCTGCAACGCAGGCACACCCTGCAAAGTGCTGCTGCACCAGCTGGTGCGTGGGCAGCTCTGTGGGCGTGACCTGCAGCAGGCGCCAATGGGCCAAACTACTGGCACATTGGTTCAGCCCTTCTCTGTACAGACAGGCAGCAGCGCGCAGGGTTGCTCACCAGCATGCGCAGGGCCGCTCCAGGGTGTCCGAGTGCTGCGATGCACCCCGAAGCCAGTCGCAGGATGCCGTTGCTGGGCTGCGACACCAGCACCTGCGCCCCCACGTATACTGAATAGATCAGCCGTGGTCTCGCGAGGTGAGTGCTTCACAAGGCCTCCTGGCATCTGCCTCTGGACATGGCACGAAGCAGCATGCGTGCCCACACCTCGAAGGACTCGCGCATGAGGCTCAGCAGGGCCGCCGCCGCCTCGCGCGACCGCAGCCTCAGGCGCGTGGTGGACATGAAGGCAGCGCGGAACATGGGCTCGCTGGGCGCCCTGCCCGCCGCCCGCCACCCGTCCACCAGCCCTGTGTGGGCACAGGGCGCAGCTGTCGCTGGGAGGCAAACTGGACAAGATTTCAGGCAGGACATCATGACTGATGGACGACAATTGTCGAAGTCTCTGGCCCCGCAAAAGAGCTGTACAGCCACAAAGCGAGTGCTAGACGCTGCACGTAACCCACCGCCAGCACCAAGCTGGTGAGCAAGTTGCGCATCCGACGATGCACCAACCCTGTCTGATGACTGCAATCAAGCTCCACTTTCAGAAAACAGCTCACCCAAGCAGATCGTGGGTTCAGTCAGCGCGTCGTAGTCCTGCGTCAGCCTGTGCACGCCTGCGAAGCTCAGGCGGCCGGCGATAGCTGCATCCTTGACGATGCTGCTGATCTGCGCCCGGTCGCCGCCAGTCGCTTTGATGGCCCGCCGCACCCGTTGCAGCTGCACGGCATGAAGATGAAGCAGTGTCAGCGTCCGGCAGCCGCTACACTGCAGCAAGGCGCCAGCCTCCCATCGCTGTGAGCACAGCAGATTGACCTGTGTGCCCTTGAACACAACATAGTTTACTGGCTGAGCGGTATACTCAAGACGGTGCAACCTGTTGTTCAACAGGCCTGATGACTGCCGCCTGCCATCCAGCTGCAGGCAGTCCCCAGTGTTTTGGCCGCACCTCTTCTGGATTTACAGTATCCTTGCTGCGGCTCTGTCGCCTGGATGCCACGGCCACGCCTGCACTGTTGGCTGCCGCCCTGCGCACATGCGCTGCTGCCCACCTCCCACGTGGCAGCTCAGCGGCTGAAGCACCATCACCCGCCGCCACTGTGCCGGCTGCATCAGCCGCTGCTGCTGCTGCCGCCTGTGCTGCCTCCTCGGCGTCAGCATCATCGCTGCTGGCGCTGGCATCTTCGTCGCCACCCTCCAGCTGTACAGTGTCGTCATCATCTGACAACTCATCAGGGGACTCATCCGCACTGGATGGACTTGCACTGGCCAGCTGCCCGTCCAGCTGGGCCTCCAGCGTGGCCGCCTCGTCAAGAGGCTGCTGTGGCACGGCTGTGCCCGGCGGTACAGTCTCGTCCTCGTCAAGCAGCACATCCTGCGCAGGTCGGCGACTGCTATCAGCGCCAGCAGCCTTCTGCTTTGGCAACATCACGCACCGGCAAGGTGCCCCCAACTGATGGTGGAGCATGGGTCATGCTACTGACATGAGGTGGGCAGGCAGCATCATGCTATGCATGTGTAGGGGGTGCAGCAGGCTGGTTACCTCAGAGCTGGCACCATCGTCAGCAGCTGCCTGGATGGCCCCCAACGTGGGGTCTGCAACGCGCCTGCGCCACACACGGCGCCCGAAATCCCAGAAGTTTGGCGGCGGATGTCGCTCCTGCACATCAGCACAGGGCTTTGTTGCGCCCTCAGTATTTCAGCCTTGTTCCTGGCTGCTGGCAATAGATGGCACCGCTGTATTGCAACAAGTTTGCAAGCGCATCATGCACCGCAAACCACAAATGCAGGGCGTGATCATGAATGACCGAGCGGGAACTGTACCCGGCGAGGTCGCTTCACCTGAGAGCTGACGATGGCGCGCAGCATGCCCTCCACTAAGATCGCCTCCCTGTCAGCGTGTGGGATGCCAGCATCAAAGGTGAGGGCACCTGCCAGCACCTGCGGCAACCCCTCCTGTCCACCTGTATTCAGTGTTGTGGTGTTTGGGATGATGTACGCAAGCCAGCGGGGGGCCGGCACTAACACACAGCCATACTGTGGCGCTTGCAGAGTGGGGCTGGCAATCCCGTCGACAGACCCACCAGCTGCCAGCCAGTCGACTCGCTGGTGAGCAGGCGTGCCAGGGCGGCCATGCTCGTGCTGGGAGCCTGATGGCAGATACCGCGACGCCACATCCAGCTGCCGGTACTCCCGAAGCAGATGGTGGTACCTGGTGGGGAACTTTACATGAGCATCAGCATGGTTTTCACGTTCGTTGTGCGGCGCCACCATCCCTGCTGTCCCGATCAGAGTTGGAGCTGAGAGCACTGCAAGGTTGTGCCGCATGTCGAGCTGCACTGGCCCCACCTCTGCAAGCCGCTGGAGTCTGCAAAGCGAGCGGGACGCTGAATCGCCATCAGGTACCTCACCCAGGACACCTGCGAAGCCGATGAAGCCTGAGACCCGAGCACTGAATGCCCCTGGACGTGGCAATGCACCTAGATTACATGTGCCAAATGCCCCGACCCTGTGAAGTCCAGGAAGCATTCCTGGTATGGCACAGGAGCAGTCGCCGGCATGCGAGCCGATGAGAGACGCGCACCTTCTTGTCTTGCGGGGTGTCCAGTCGGATGTATGCATTCACATCGATGCCCTTTGCCCGCAGGGAGTCTGCCACTGTCTGGGGCTGCTTTGGTGGCAGCTGCAGCCTCGCAGCGAGCGACTTCGCCCTCCGCCGCCGCCGCCGCCGCCCCAGTTGCACTTCGGGGACTGACGCACCCTGGCTTGGGTCCCACAGGGGCTGTTGTCGCGGCTGCGGCGGCAGCGATGACAGCTGCTGATCGACTCGATGTGGTTGCAGAGGCTGCTGCTGGTCGCGCTGCTCCCGCTGCGGTGCACGAGCCCCTCGCAGCTGCCGCTGCTGAGACCAGGCTGGCTGCTGGTGCGAGCGTTGATCCTCCTGCCGCCTGCGCTTTGGTGGCCGCTGCTGCTGCTCGCAACCCTCAGGATGGCCCGGCGACAGCTGACGTCGTGAGCGTCGCGGCCTGCGTGCCTCCCACAAGCCACGGCGCTGCTGGTCTTGATCTCCCGGCTGTGACAATTGCTGGTGCTGCTGCTGCTGCTGCTGCGGCTGCTGCTGCTGCGGCTGCTGCTGCTGCGGCTGCTGCTGCGGCTGCGACGGCCGCTCCAGCGGGGGAGGGGACGGCGGCGGCGGCGGTAGCCGTGGCCGAAGCAGCGGCGCGGCCTGGGGCTTTGCCTGTGCCATGCCACCATACCGTTGCAGTTTCGAGCTGTGCTTGGTGGGCTGCCTGGTGCTGGATGCCGGGGTGGCAGCTCCAGCACTGCCTGGCACTGACACAGTAGGGCTGCTTTGCTCGGCTGGGGTGGTGGCTGCGGGCGTTTTAGCCACCGGCGGCTGCCAGACTGCCTCCTGCACTGCTGGAGCAGCGGAGGCGGCCCCAGTTTCCTCCGCACCGGTGAGCATCCTCCACCAGCGTCGCAGCCTGTCGACAGGCGCTGTCCTGTTCGCTGGCGCAGGGCCAGCTTCTGTGTGCTGTTGGCTGGGCAAAGTGCTGCAGAGGGCCCCAGCCTGTGCATCTGCCATTGCTGGCGCCGCCCCGGCTGATGGAGCAGCAGCATGCTTCACGCTGCCGCTGCCACTCTCGCCCGCAGCTGCTGCTGGATGTGTCTTCCTGCCTCTGCCTGCATGCTGCACCCAGCTGCTGGACGGAAGCTCCAGGTCCTCGGGCTGCGGCGGCAGCCTAGGGCCCCGTGCCCTGCTGTACTGCATCTCCAGGTCCGCAGGGTCAGCGGCTGATGGCTGCCGACCTGCAACACAGAAGGCTTTAGAAGCGTAAGGATCATGTCCATTGCAGTGGCGGGAGTGGCTGCAGCTGCGACTGGCGGCACCCGCATCGCCGGCATACCTGGCGCGTGACTATCCACTGCCTTCCGAGGCCTCCCCCTGCCACGCCCATGCCCTGCTGCTCCCGGCTGCTCGCTGGTCTGTGTTCATGGCACACACCGGGTCCAATTGCCGAACAGCAAATGTCAGCACATGCTGAAACTACGCCACAACCTTACATGCGCCATACGTCGGGCACACGAGCACATGCAAGGATGCCCTGCGGTTGCTGATTTGCCTACCCGACCCAAGCCGCGGCCCCCTGGTACGCTCCTCATGACGCTGGTTGCTAGCGGTGTGCGTGCGCTTTTCAGCTGCTGGTGGTGCATCTGTGCTTGCTGCGTGGCTGCCGCCTCACGCTGAATTGGCTGATGTGCTGGGGCTTGCAGCTGCTCGCCATGCTGTTGGCTGGGTGACGGATGATGCCCAGTATGTTCAGGTGCAGAACGCTGCAGCTGGTGGTGTTTTGCAGCCGCCGATGCCTCCTGACCGTTCCGAGAGGGACGTGCGGCGTGCCGCCTGGACGAGTGCCGTCCCCGCTGGTGCTTTGGCGGCTTCGGATTGGCAGGTGGGCCAGCAGGTCTTGCCGCCATCCCAAGCCCGCCCGGTGGCACAGGTTCCTGTCTGCCGCCGGCAGCTGCACGGTGCTTGGCGGCGTCTGCCCATTGGCGGCCGGCTGCCTGATGCACTTCGGCTGGTAGGGCTGCGAAGTGTCGCACGTGCAGCAGCACATTCTTGCTGTGAGGCGCGGTGCCTGCCATTGGCGCAGGCGCAGCCGGAGAAGCTGTCGCCAGGAGAGCCTTCGAGGCGAACTCCAGCAGGCTGGCAAGACGGATGTGCTGTAGGCGCACAGCCATGCCATCTACCGTGCTAAGGCGCGGCACGATCGCACCTGGGCATGCTCAATCTAATTGCGCCAGCGGTGGCTGCATGGCCATGACAGCAATGCCTGCACAAGCGGCAAAGGTCGCGGCGCTATCTTGCTGATGATCTCAACATTTAAAGGTCGTTGATGCCAAAGTGCCATTCTTGCAAAGCCGCTGACTGTTGAGGATCATGCCTGGTTCACAGACACCAGGATGTGTATCATGATCACGGTCGATACACTGCAGGCCGCCTGCCAGTAGGTGAGCACCTGCTGTTATTCGCCAGATGAACGTGTGCTGTTATCTGAGGCAGTGCTAGTGTCGTGTGCTGACGTCTGTTACACTGCTACACTCTATCCCTCATGCTCAGCTGCTACAGGGGAGCTTATTGTTTGATGTACGGTTGTACTGCACGGCTCAAAATGGTTTGCACTTCATGCTATTGAATTGTGACCCAGTGCACTACAGTGTGCCCAGCAGCCACTACGTTCTGAGCCGGAACGCAGTCCAGGTTAGGTTGAGCAAGATGCCTTTTGATCTGTATGCCTCAGTCATATGCGCAGGCAACTTGCTTCACTGACACAATCAGGCGGCCGTGTTGCTTGGCTACATGCAGTCGGGCCATTGTTGACGGCTGTCGGCAGGTTTGCCGAGCTCAGCGTACAGGTGGGATTCCACGGGCGCTGCCTGCTCAAATCCACATTACGTGGTGGATTCTGTCTCCCCACCTGTTTCGGATGACAGGGGCGTGACGTGGCAAAGTACATGCATGCACTGTTGGCGCTCGGGTGAAGGGGATGCGGACCCAGTCCGTCTCACACGGACCAGCTTGCCAGGGGATGCATTGCCGGCAGGCCATGTTGCCGTGCTTTGTAGGCTACACTGTATCGCGACAGCTGGCAGCTGGAGGCGTGAGCGCCGACCCCCGGGACGGTGGAGCAGCGAGGCAAGCAAACGCTCGTTTCCACCCGCAGCCACTTGACGGGCGGCATCACGCCGGCGGCGTGCTGTAGCACTGAAGGTAGTCAGCTGCAGAGGCGGCACAGCGAAACGTGGGCAGTCAGCGGCAACGGCTGGGTAGGTTGGACCGAGGAGGTGCTTTCAGGCGGCGTCTCGAGAAGGTGAGTGGAGCCGAGAGGAGGGCAACAACGTGCACGAATGGTTCCATCGTGGCACCACTTGTGCTCGTCGACGGCGTGGTCCCCGGCACACGGGCTGTGCAGATTGTGGGCTGCTCGTCAACCCCGCGAGGTTTCCAGCTGCATCGGATGTTTGCACCGTGTCCATCACCCGCGCCGGCCCCGGATCGGGCTTCATGTGTTCCAATACCTGCTTGATGCGCGGTCGTCCGCCGCCAAACCGGTGCGCAGGTCGCTACAACCTATGCAGGACATGTGCACGAGGCTAGGGCAACAATCTGTTCTCAGGCAGCTCCGATTGACGTCTCCCGTTGGCGTGCAACTGAGCAGGCCGGCCCGCAGCTGGCCCTCTGGCTCTCGTCGCAACGTACGTCGGACTCGTCATCTGCTTTCATTGGCATGTGCCGTGTTGATCACGCCGGCGTCCCGACAGTAGCTGCTGGCATTGCAGCGGTGCCAGCTATCGATATTCCTCAAGCCGTGGCTTTGATGCCCATTACGCCGCCGCGTATGACCTAGATTGCTGTTCATGAGCCTTGCAGCATGTGTGGGCCCGCACCACGGTGCACGCCCAAGCCTCGCGCGGTCGAGGCAGAAGTGTACGATGCCACTCAGCATCATCGCACACGCTTTTCGGGCAACCCACCAACCGTTGAGGCCGCGTGGCGCTCGTCTATCATATCGTCGAATGGTCGTGCCAATACCGACGCTGTGTTGCCTGTGAGACAGCGAACAAATGCACAGCTGTCAGCTTTGTGAGCTGTGCCTCCGACGCTTGCAGGTGGTGACACCCTCCGATCAGCAGGAGCGTGGCACTTTGGGCGTGAGCAGCGATATAACCTCACGACACAGACACCGGAGCATGCTACCGTGTGCCCAGCGACAGCCCCCTGGCGAACGGCGGCACATCTCCGACGTGTGTCAGCGGGGGTTGTGGTCGTCAACCTGAGACTATCTACCACCGGCCACGCGCACATGGGCGATGCAGCCGGCAGCCTGCCGTCCAGCCGCGATACAGCTGCCGAGTCGCAGCTGGAGGATGACGCGATGCAGCTCGCCAGCTGTGCTGGCACCGGCCACAAGGCAACAGGCGAGTGCGCAGCACTACAACGGCATGCCGTGCAGCCCGGGCTGCTGCCGCCGGGCCGGGTGGAATCCGCAACCTCTGCGCGGCCCAGCCGGTCAGATGGCAGCCAGATGTCCGACGCCAGCCAGCCCAGCGGCACGCAATGCGCCAGAGCGGAGGCAGTCTCCGGAGCGCAGCCAAGTGGTGCCGCCGCCACAGCACCTTGTGAGCCTACAGCAGCGCAGCACGGGGCCTCGGGCCTGCTGGACCCCACGGCAGCAGATGACGCTCGGGCCGGCGCTGGCATGGCGACAATGGCGGCCACAGCAGCAGCGGTGATGACGGGTGCTGCGGCGGCGGTCACAGCGCCCGTGCAGAGCATCAAGCCACGAGGCGCGCACCGCCGAAAGCGGCCGCCGCAGCGGTCCGAGCCGGAGGGCGCCCTGCAGCGCAGCAGCGGCGCCGGTGACGGCAGCAGCAGCGGAGACGACGCGACGCCGCTGGCTGTCGACCGGCCGCGGCGCGGCGGCCTCATATCTACTGCTGCTGAGGGCGCCTCACCGCAGTCGCCAGCGCAGCCGCAGCACCCAGACGGCCCGCCGCCAGCCAAGCGACAGCGCTCAATGGCACATGCTGAGGCCATGCTGCCGTCAGAGGTCCCGCAGCCCATCCGCAAGGGCTTCGGCAGCAGCCACTTCCCGGCGTCGCCTGCCGAACAGCAGCAGCGTAGGGAGGAGGGCCAGCCCGCACGCTCAGGGTCGTCAACGCCCGAGTACCATACAGACGGTGGCAATCTGCATTGGAAGAAGTCGTGGCGGCGACGGTCTGATGGCGGGGGCGCGCCAGCAGCAGGCGAGCAGAGTGGGCAGTCGCAGCCGCTATCGCACCAGGTGGGCACCTTGCCATCAGCCGGTGTTGTGCGCCTGAAGGGCTACTTGCACCCTTCTGAGCAGAATGGGGACCAGCAGTGCGACAACGGCAGCGTTGAATCCTGAAAGTCCAAATCTGCAGGCGGCCGGCAAGGCGGAGCAGCTGCAGTGGGACGGGCTCACGCTGCAGCAGGCGGCCAAACGGGCGGCTGCTCAGCAGCTGCAGGTGCGGTCGCCAAGGGCTGGCGGCGCTGAGCAGCCCCTGCTGTCCGGCAGCGGCGGCAGCGGCAGCGGCAGTGGAGCCGCCGCCCTGCTCGGCGGCCTCAAGTCGCCCTTCAGAGTGAGCATCGGAGCCTTCATTCCCTCTGCCATGCTGTCAACTGAGCACCACCTGTTGATGGCCTGCTGATGCAACTGGATGGTCAGCGCACGATAGAGGCGAGGCACGTGGCCGAGATGTGGCACAGTTTGGTGTGCATCGCGCGCTGCAGGGCGTGAGCTGGTGCCGCATCATGAGCAAGTGGCGTGCGCAGTTCGGGTACGGCGGGAAATGCCGCAACCTGGGCTATTTCGACGACCCAGCAGATGCGGTGCGCACAGCCGCACAGCGTTGAATATATTTAGGGTTTCCAGGGGCCGCATGCCCATAGGGCGCATGAAAGGTGACAGACCGAGGTCCCAGGCGCCGTGGTGCCACAGCACATCTGCCGCTGCCGCAGCCACAGCATGATCGCCTGAGACTGGCCCGCGCTGGTGTGACAGGCGCGCTGCTATGACGCCGCGACTCGGCGGGAGCGCAAGCCGGGCGCCCCCGTCAACTTCCCCATCTCCGCCGAGGAGGTGGCAGCCCGGCCGCGCGGCCCGCCCCCCAGCCGCACCGAACGCCAGGTGCCCCAGCTGCTGTCCCCTTGGTACTCTGCAGGAGTTGCGAACAGGGTCATGGTTTGCTGACTGCCCAAGTACCGTATATGGCGGACCAGCACTACTGTGTCCGCTGGTCTGCTGGTCAAAGCGTGCGACTATCCAGCTATGTTTTGTGGGTTGAGCGGCAGCAGCCCTGTTGCTGAGGCAGAGCATGGTAGGTGCACTGTACAGCAACATGTTCGTACAGGCCGCCGCAGCGGTGTCAGCAGTCTGAGCGGTCGACCACCTTGTCAAGCACGAAATGACTAATCTCTGGTACAGCTACTTAGTGGTACTGTTGTACCGACGGTCGCGTGTCTTGTAAGACGGCTGACCCCCCCAGTCACGCACGACTGGGCAGGGTCCTACTGCTGACGGTGCACTTCCACTGATCAGATGGACGTGACTGGGTCATGACGTCGGGCATGACCTGGTACAATTGCAGTTTCAGGATCCGGGGCCAATGCCTTGCCCGCCGCGGCGGCCGAGGTCGAAGCTGCTGGGCGCCCGGTCGCAGCCGGTGGACGGCACGCCACGGCCGCAGTGGCGGCAGCGGCCGGCCGCGGCAGCAGGCAGCGAGGGTGCTGCTTTGCCTGCGGCGGAGGGCGATGCCCACCCTGGGGCACCCTCGCGGCGCTCGGCACGCCCGGCACGCCGGCGGCAGGTGCCGGACTACGAATTCTCCGGCATGTCCGACAGCTCCCAGACCTCGACGTTTTCCGACGGCGGCACCGCCGCCGCTGCTGTTCGGGCCTTTGCAGACGTCGGCGGCGCCTCCAGCAACCGGCGACCGTCGTTCGCAGCAGCAGCCGGAGTAGCGACAGGAATGGCGCCGGCTGCAAAGCAGCTGCAGCAGCAGCCGCCGCAGCCGCCGCCGCCGCCGCCAGTGGCACGCAACAGTGGGCGTGGCTCCAGGCGCTCGAGCGGCACAGAGCACCCGCCCCAGCAGAAGCTGACCAGCGCGTATGTGGGCGTGTGCTGGTCCTGCCGCTCCAACAAGTGGCGCGCGCAGCTCAACATCCGCGGCAAGGTACGACCACGGTGCCACTGACGGCAGGGCTGGCCCCGTTGTATGAACCAAACATGGAAGGGTGCTTGCAAGTCTTCGCTAAGCCTGGGAGCATCGTTAAAGCTGTACCCCTCAACGCAACCTGTGCATGGCTGCCTGCAGATCACGCACCTGGGCTTCTTCACGAACGAGGTGGACGCTGCACGCGCCTTCGATGCAGCGGTGCTGTCGCTGCCAGACATTGGCCGCCGCACCCTCAACTTCCCACAGGTCAGCACCCACGTGGCTCATCACTGCTCCTGCTTGTGGTTGTGCACGCATGATCACAGATCCAGATCCCATCCATCTTTTGGGCTGCTGCCCTGTCCGTACATGTAGATGCTGGAGTCGTGGGGCTTCTGTCCCCTCAAGACTGGCACACCTGTATACAGACTGTGTCGGTGCTCAGCGTTTGACGCTATGCTGTCTACTGCTGCTGCAGGGGGAGGCAGAGGCGGCAGCCTTGGATCAGCAGGCAGCGCAGCAGCAGGCGCAGGCACAGCAGCAGCGGCAGCAGCAGCAGCAGCAGCAGCGGGCGCTGCAGCAGGCACAGGTGCGTGTGGGCACTCACCCACCTACTGGCAGTGCCCTTGCATCCTGCAAAGTGCTCTGCACCGCAGCAGGCCCGGGCCTGGGTGTGGCAGCTGGCTGACCGCTGCAGCCTCCACACATGATCTGACTGCTGCTGCGCATGTTTCTTGCAGGCGCAGGGGGAGCGGGGGCGGGTGGTGCGCCCCCGGCCGCAGCAGGGGCAGGCGGCGCCGTGGGGCACGCAGCCGGGGGACCTGGCGGCGGTGGCGGCGCTGCAGGCGGCCACGCTGCGGGGGCTGGCGGGGGCCGGGCCGCCCCCGCCCTCCGCGCAGCTGCAGCAGCACCAGGCGGCGCTGCAGCGGCGGGCCGCCGACGAGTACCTGTGGCAGAGCCAGCACCTGCACATGGAGGTGCGGCCCGGCTCACTATGCAGTCGAGTCTGCGCATGCCCATGGAATACTTGGGACACGCTGTTTGTGCCTCTATACGGGCAGCCGGGAACGGGAGGCGGCGCCGGGATGCAATGTTGGCACCCTGCTGAGCTGATGCACCTGAACATGCGTACCCTTGCAGGCCCTGCAGCAGCAGCATCAGCAGCAACAGGCGCAGGCGCAGCAGCAGCAGCAGCAGCGCCAGGCGGTGCTGCTGCAGCAGGCGCAGGCGCAGCAGGAGGCCCTGCAGCAGCAGCACGCCCAGCAGCAGGCCCAGCTGCAGCACCAGGCGCAGCAGATCGCGCAGCAGCAGGCGCAGGCGCAGCTGCTGCGCAGCGTGAGCGACATCAGCACCGCCAGCAACATGGGCGGCGGCGGCAGCGGCGGCAACAGCCCCATCGCGGCGCAGCTGCTGCAGCAGTGGCAGCAGGCGGCGCGCTCCAGCGCCAGGGCAGCGGTCGAGAAGACCAAGCTGGACATCATCGCCGAGTGCGCTGCTAAAGCTGTGCATCCGCACGCCCCCTGACAACCCCATGCCTTGCATTCCCCCGTGCACTCTCAGCATCCGCCGTGTGCATCCTGATGGTGAGGCATTTAGCTCAAGAACGGGTGCATCCTGGTGGTAAAGCATCTAGCTCATGAGCTGTGTGCAAGGTACTCATACACATGTATCCCTGCTGCAGGCACGCTGCCCAGCTGCCAGACTCCGGGGCCAATGCCGCCCGCCTGGCGCAGGCGCAGCAGCTGCTGGCCCTTGCGACGCAGCTGCAGCTGGGGTACCCCGCTGCGCAGCCGGCCCCGGCGGCGTCGCCCCGTGGGGCCGCCCCGCCCCAGCCCACCACGCAGATCACCGACGTCACCGAAGCGCTGGCGACGGCGGCGGCCGCCGAAGCCGCTGCAGCGGACAACGCTTCGAGGCACGCCGGCCCGTCGGCACCCCAGACCGAGATGCACGCGGCTGCGCTGCTGAAGGCAGCGGGCGCCAGCTCGGGCGCCAGCGGCAGCGGCGCTGCCATGTCCTCGTCTGACGCCGCCGCTGCAGTGGCGATCGAGCTGTATGCGGCGGCGCTGAACAAGGCGGGCGGCACCAGCAGTGGTGCTGCTGGCGGCAGCCCGCCCGGCGGCGGCGGCAACCGGGGCGGCGGCATCAGCCGGCAGACCAGCGACCTTGCGCGCCAAGCGCAGCTGGCCCGCCAGTCCCAGTCCAGCGACCTGTCGCGGCTGACGGGCCAGAGCCGGCAGGCGGGCGCCCTCGGGCGGCACTCCAGCGGCCTGGCGCGCGACTCCAGCGGCATCGCCAGCTTCCTGACCGCCATGGAGACGGGCTTGGCGCCGCCAGGTGCCCCCTGGAGAACCCTGCTGACTGACCGTGATGACAATGTCTGCTCGGCATGCCACCACAATGCATGTTCATGGTTGCAGATACCCAGGCAGCAGCTTGCGCTCAGCTCGGCTGGATGGTGATTCTAAAGGCACAGAGCAGGCCACTGCATGAATTCGTCTGACGCTGCGGTGATTCGCTGGAACAGGGCTGGGAGCGTGGGCGGCGGCGGCCACGCTGCAGCAGAAGCGCGACCTCATGCGCAACTACAGCGACAAGAGCGACACCAGCACCGCTGCGCTGCTGGAGTCGCTGCTGGATGCTTCCAGGCGGTAAGCAGCGCTGCAGAAATCATGCCGCCGAGATTGTTCTTGCCCCGTAGTGTCATTGCCAACTTGTTGCTGAGCAGCTGCTTGCCTGTGCAGCATGCTAGGATGAGTGCTGTATGGTGCACCGTTGTGACAGTATGTCGGTAGTAGAGGGTGTCGAGGCCAGGCGCCTAACATCGGCGGCACATCCATGTGGTGCACAGGCAGGAAGCTGGTGGTCTGTCGCCGATGGCTGGCGTGCCTCAGGACCTTGCGTCGCAGGCGCTGGCGCTGTCGCAGGCGGCATCGCAGCCTCCGCAGCAGCGCCCAATCCTGCAGCGCCAGTCTTCGTCGTTTGCCGAGACACACGGTATGTCATCAATTGTGTTTGCATAAGTCATCCCGTCAGCATGCGTGCAAGACTTTGATTTGATGATGCATACACTCTTGCGATGGACTCTTCCAGATCCATGTCAGGTTCAGGGCACTATGTAGTGCATGCGTCCCAATGCCACTGTTTTGCCTGAAGCCAACAAATTCTGCTATGCAGCTACGGACCTGACTCTGGCCTGGGGCAACGCCAAGCGTCCGCGACCCTGAGCCAGGAACAATTTTGTTGCTGACCCACGGGTGGCTGAAAGCAGAAGTCGAATGGATTACAGCATACAGGCACCGCCGTGGTTTACTGGATGGCATAGGCATCAATACCTTCTATGACAGTCACATGGGGCTTGCACGAGGTTTCTTTGCCATGAACCGGCTGGCGCCTGCCGGGGATATAGCGCTAGCAGAGCTTCCAACAGCGGGGCGTCCTGCCACGAAGTGAAGCTGCGCAGCTGCACAAACTCATGCGGGTGTAGTGCCAAGGACCCACAGTGATTTGCCACACATGGCACCTTCCATGTTCGTGTGGCTGGGACGTACTGCAGCTATGGTGCTGCAGATGATACTATTGGTGCCGCCTTACTGTAAGGTGACCAAGATTGGGTGTGAAGGCGCCATAGCAGTAAGCGCCCCGGCTGGGCGGCAGTTGCGGTTTGCTATTTGCAAAAGCAGTCGTCATCATTATTTGTTGCTGGGCAGCGGGCACTTGATGCTGACGAAGCCATCTTGGGTCCTGAAGACTCTTACAATCCGTGTTTGACAACCGTTAGCATGGGCGAGTACGTGTGAGGTGGCAGCGGTGCTGGCGATGCAATGCTTGAAATTTGGATGGCTCCATATGCATGTGTGGTTTGGCTGATGGACTGGTCTGGAGTGTCGAATGCGAAGTGCAGTCGCTCTCGGTGTTTGCATCCTTTTGAAAGAAGTAATGCTCGTTCCAAGGCACAGACCACGGGCATCACTGCAGCTCAACCAATCCCTCGGCCAAAGTTGGGAACGGCAGCAAATCAACATACTTACTGAAAGCGGTAACAAGTGTAATGAGTACTGCAGCAGAGATCCCCAGCGACTCACTTCTGCAGCAGGCCGCCCACGTCATATCCGCTGCCGCCTGCCTTCAGTGCCTGTGCCCTCTTGGGCCCAATGCGTCTGAGCACATACATTCCCAGCGACGGAGCATGTTCCATGAGGTAGCCTGCAGCACCAACACACTTGCTGTCGCCATTGCAGGTTGGCATGGGGCTGGCGCCTATACATTCAATTTTGGAGGCGCTGCAGGGCGGTCTGTATGCCTCGGTAATGGACGGATGACTCACTGAGGAACAGCACGGGCTGCTTGGCGATCCAGGCCTCCCGCACGCCGTGGTGCGCAGCTGCCAAGACCCAACGGGCAACCTCCCCAGGCGGCAGGCGGTTCTTGCCAGCGGCTGACGTCTCCACAGGCTTGGTCATCATGCCTGTGCAGTTCATGAGGTGAGCAAGGCGTGAGGCCTTCCAAGCTCCAAGGCATCTTGGCCCCTGCGATGGTGTGAAGCGGCCTGTACATGCACGAACAGGTGGACCTGCTGGCGGCGGAAAATCCAAAGGGCCAAGATCCACCAGGGCTTGCAACATCAACCTGTGGCGCCCATGACGCTGCGCAGTGTTTGGGCGTCCCCACCGGCAACAGGCCCCGGGCAGCAGATAGTGATGCCCACATTCCTGTTGTAGCAGTGCATACACCCAGCTCAACACAAGCTTCCAAGATGCGAGGCGCTCCTTAAAGCAGTTCGGTGTATACTAGATGTGCATGAGCTGCAACGTCACCTGTCGCAGATCTCCGTCGACAGCGCCTGGAAGTAGCCGTTCAGCCCGAACTTGGCGGCTGAGTACAGCGCCTGCCCGGGGCTGGGGATGCGGCCTGCCATGCTGGAGATGACAACGATGCGCCCTCGCCTCCGCTCCAGCATGGCCTGCAGAGCAGCACAATCCTCAACAGCGGCGCCATACACCTCGCATCGCGGTCACACCGGCACTGTCAGCAACAGCAGTGTATCAGGTCCACAACCGGATGCTGCTTTCGTAAGGCCGGATGGCGGAGTGGCAGGGGGCATGGTGTCACCGGCAGGGCTGCTCGGGTGAGCGCGATCGGCGCCAGCGTGTTGAGCCGCAGCATCGCCTCAGCCACCTCGGGAGACGTCTCCTCGGCCAGCGAATGCTGACTGCACCCTGGACACCGACAGACCGCGCCTATCACCTCGTGTACAGTACACCATGGTGCACCCCAACTGCTCAAACACATCTCAACTAGGGACACAGTAGCACACTGCTATAAGCACTTGACTGCGATTACAATGACCACCTCAAGATGCTGGATGTGGTGTCGAGGTTGGCACCTGCATTATGGACGAGGAAATCGATGCCAGCGCCGCCGAATGCCGCCCCAGCATCTGAAGCCGCCTGCTCCAGCTCCTTGAAGGGCCCGATCAGGTCGAAGGGCAGCACGCAGTGCTGCTCGCCCGCAGACTGGCGGCAGTCATCCGCTACTGCCTTTACAGGTGACATTTAGTCCTGTAGTGACTCTGTGGAGGCTCCTGTTGTCACTTGCTGATCTACCCGTGTGCACTCGCTTGCAGGCTCCTCGGCTTGCAAACGAAACGATTTAGGCACGTCAATGTGCAGGGCGACCACTGCCCTTAGGACTGTGGTGGCCCGTGACCCTGCACCTGCAGCTGCTCTCGACGCCGTGCTGACAGGATGAGGCGTGCCCCATGCGCAGCAAAAGCCCGTGCCAGCTCAGCGCCCAGGCCCTGCAGCGCAGCACACAAGGGCTGCAGCAAGCTGCTTTGAAGCAGCTACCCCCCGGAGCTGGGCCCGGAGCTGGGCCCAGCTGCTTGCGTCCGCTGCAGCGCCTCACCTGACTGGCTCCTGTGATCCACACCACCTTGCCGGCAAAGGCCTCCTTTGGCGCCGGGCCCTTGCTGAGGAGATGCATGTCCACATATGACCTGCATGCCCAAAAATGATGGCTTGGTTTCAGGACGTGTGCTGGCGGGTATACGCCGTGCAGCTTGTGTGCAGTCTGCTTGATTGGCAATGTGCGTGCTATGCAGCTGCGGCCGGGACGTTGTGGAAGATGCACACCTTGCAAAGCGGATCACCCTGTAAAGCAGGACCGCCACACCAGCGGCCAGCGCCCAGGTAGTAACGGCGGTCATGTCTAAAGCTGGCAATTCCTGTGTAGCATGCAGATCACAGCTCTTGCAGCGTCGTCAAAAGTGTCCAAGAAAGAAGAGCCCCACGTAACATGCATGTTGATCATGGCCCACCGCATACCTGGGGCCACGCAAGTGATGCAGCTGCACTATGGACGGGTTGCCGAAATCTTCTCGACACCGCTTCAAGCTTGTACCTTGGCCTGCGGTCTAGCTGCAGGCAGAAGCTCTGCAGTAGGCTGCTCTGCTTTTGCGGTCTAGGTGCCACTGCTGCACAGGCCGAAATGGGTCGTGTTGGCAAGACCTGCAACAGCACGCAACCTAGCATGCCCCAGTCTATGAGGGTCGCTGTTCGGCCTTAGATGCTCAGCATTCACCATGCACGGCCGAGATCAGTGCCTCTGCATGCAGATCATTGCGAATGTAGACAATTGTGAAGTTCAACGTAACAACCAGCTGTGTTGCTGATCTCCGCTTATGACTCTACACACGCTGTGCAATCTCCAGTTGCAAGTGGTAACGCGACATGTTTGATACGATGCCACAATCAGAGTGCATGAAATCAGCACGTGGCCTTGTCTCACGTGCAAGGTGCATGCAGCAGGTGCACCAGTGCACTTGTTGACGCGCTGACCTTTTAGTGTTTGCGGTATTGTACGTGCGTACATCATCGACTGTCTGCTATAGGCAGTGCACTATAACTGCAGCAGCCATTGGGTGCCTGTGTTGTTGACATGTACCAGGCTGTGAGAGATGGTTGGCTCATCATACGTACATCATCGGTGTGGATCAACGACGCTGCTGAGGAGCTGAACGCTTGATCATCATCAGCCTGTCTGCTCTGATCCAAGCATGGACCGCCGCCGGTCGCACGCGAGGTACACCGCAGCATGGCGCCTGGCATGCTTCGTGGGCAGCCTGGGCATCATGTACTTCGCGGTGAGCCAGCTGATGGCGGACGGCGACATCGGCGTTCCCAGGGGTATCACTAGACGCAGCGCTGTCGCCACCCATGCATCGCATGACAAGAGCGAACACAATGGCAGCATTCGAGGCAGCAGTGATGGCCAAAGCGGAGATGCCAGCGGGGCCACGAAGCCTCTTGACAGCGGTGCAGCACAGGTGGGCACGGATTGCCCTAACGAGATCAAAGCATGTGTCTTTGCGCTCTTGTCTGCCATGATGAAGTTGCCTTCAAAAAGCCTCGACCCCAGCGCGAGGCTTCAAGACATGTGCGCAGCAGGTGGACGCGGCGCAGGCAGCGGACCAGCAGCAAGCAGACCTGGAGCACCAGCAGCTGCAACAGCAGGATGCGCAGCAGCGGCACGACCCCCAGGAAGGGGTGCTGCCGCAGCAGGAAGCGGCGCAGCAGCCTCAATCGGCAGGTGAGTGTGAACAACAGCGCACACACACTGGTGGCCTGCTCATGTCAGATACTTCCACCTGCGGGAAAGAGCGCAGTGATGAGACTATCTACAGCTGTACGGTAGAGGGCCTTGAGCAACGTCTTTCTGCTGGCACTGTAGTAGCCGCGAGCTGATGATGCAGGTGATGAGGCGACATGCCATGCGGAGGAGCATGCGGAGTATGATGGTGACCTTGTGAACTGGGGTCACTCCGTGTTCCCGGTGCGGCTATGTCACTTTCACCGTGCCTGTGCGGGCAGACACGCCCATGAGAATGGTCGTGCCACTTGTGTCCTTCGTCTGCAGGACTCCCCAGAGGCGTGCTGCGACCTGTGCAAGGCGGATACGCGGTGCAACATCTGGGTGTTCTGCCCCGTTGAGGCCGGCTGCGGCCCGGGGCTGCCGCACCGTGAGTGCTGGCTGAAGCACCTGGTCGCACAGCCGCCAGACCTGGCGCACATACCTGGGAAGCGCAGCCCAGGTGGGCCCTGATTGTCTACAAGAGGGCGCATTGCTAGACTCACCAGGTTGGCTGTTGCCTCAGTGGCAAGTGTGTGCACCGGGAGCCCATGCCTTCAGTTGGCCAGCCTTCGTACTGGGCTGTAGCTGATGTGAAAAATCCCGCACTGGCTGGCTGCAGACGTGCCATGGACATCAGGCGCTGTGTACCCAGACAGCCAGCGGGCAGCGACCGAGCAGCGCATAGCTGCTGAGAACGCAGCAGAGCAGCAGCGGCTGCTGGACCTAAAGAACAACCAGCACCTACCGCTAGTGTACATGGACATCGAGCTCAAGGCGCGGGCATGCAGAGCAGGCATGAGTGGGCAACCCCTGAGCCACTGGCAGGACGTGGCCTACATTCTAACATCTAACCTATGCAGGGCGAGGCGATTGGTCGCATGGTGTTTGTGCTGTTTCCTGATGAGGCGCCCCGGGCTGCTGAGAACTACAGGCAGCTGTTCACTGGCGAAAAGGTAGGGCATGGCCACAGACCTGCATGGTTGTGTGCATTTGCACTTTGGGATGCCCTGCTGCGGTCGTGGCTGGAGTGACAATAGCATCAATCCGTAGGGTACCGTGCCAGAGGGCCACGAGGGTGCAGGGAAGCCCTATCATCTGAAAGGGGTGCGCAGCCGCTTGTGCTGAAGACATATGTTCATAGACATCAAGATCTCACATCCGCTCTACATTTTCGTCCAATCAGTTGAGGATGGCAGACATGCTGTTCTGCTGCAGACGAGCTTCTACCGCATCATCGACCGCTTCATCGATCAGGGGGGTGCGGACACTGACAGCGTGTTTGGGGGCACCTTCAAGGACGATCCAGGTGCCTCTGCCTCTTTTGCAAGGCACATGAGCTCCGTGGTAGCTGAAAGTGCTGCACACTAAGCTCTGCATGTACACCACCTCCTTGACAGCGCGGTGTCATGACCCTTTGACTCATGTGCCAGCTGCCCATATTGACTGCAGGCGGCCTGAAGCTGGAACACGACCGCAAGGGACTGCTGTCCATTGCAAATCGCGGTCCAGGTGTGCAGATGTGTGTCAACAACCTGCAGGCTGTATGCCTTGCTGCACTGGCGCTTCAAGCTTTAGGCTCAGAGTACAACCTTCTTGCCTGCAGACACCAACGACTCCCACTTCAGCATCATGATGGGACCCGAGCCGCACAACGACGGTCACTACACGGTTTTCGGTGGGGCAGCTGCAGTCCTTCTGCTGCAAACCTCGTCGGCATCTAAGCTGGAGAATGGAAAATTTTGCGCAATCAGGATCAGCTGCTCGGCGGTGGTATACGCTGATTGTTGCCACAGGTGAAATGGTAGAGGGCTGGGATGTGGCGGTGCGCATCAACCAGCTGTCAGTTGGCAAGCCCGAGAACACGGCGGGACGGGACGAGGGCGCAGTCATAGCGGATGCAGGGCAGCTGCGGTCTGGCGACCCCATACAGCTGCCTGATGCTGGCAAGCAAACCACAGCGGAGTGATATGGAGGAGGCCATGCACACTGCCAACATGTCTTGCCACCAGTGGAAGCATCCGCACCAGATCGCCCTTGTACATCTTAGTGTTTACAGTCGAAGTGCATCAATCCCTGTACACGACGGAGCTGGCGCTGCCATCACAGCAACATGTCCCTCTCACAAGGTGGAAATCTCACTGGTTAGCGACTGGCTCTCCCGAAGTGTGCGGTCGTTTGGCTGGCAACTCGCTCCTGCCTGGTGCAGGATGGCAATGCACATCCCCATCTTCTTCCTGTTGCTCTGCCACCAAGCTGCTAGTAGTGCCAGCTGACTGTGATGGCGGTGATGGCGCCATCGCAGCGATTGATGGCGCTTGCTCCTCCTGAGGAGCGCCTACCTGCCCGGCTGCCCTTGCCTCCTGCTGCTGCTGCTGCTGCTGCTGCTGTGCCTTGCGTTTGGCTGTGCTGCTGGCGCCAGCGCTGCTGGAGGCTGGCCCTATCCGCGGCGGCATGTCTGCCCAGCAGAAGGGTATGACGCCCGGCGGCTCCTGACGACAAACTTACACACGGTTTTCAATCAAGTGTTGCCAGCAGAAAGTGCTGGCATGCTGCATTTTTACACAAAGATTGCCAGCAGCACGCTAACTTTTGGTCTGCGGAAGCAATCAGGGAATGGCGAGCCGCTGGGGTTGCGCCCTCAAACAGTGTGGATCATCTCACGCATGGCCCACCAAGACATCAGATCAAGTGCGTCAGACACCACGCACAGTAAAAGACAGACACACCAGAAGGGTGGGATGGCAACACTCAATTCCCCTTCATTGAGAGTTGCCGACACCTTGAGGCCCCTGGAGAGCGGGTCGAGCTTAGCCTTGGGGAGCGTCCAGATGCGGGGGGCGCCCGGCATGCGCTGCGGCACCACCAGCCGCCGCGGCGCCTGGCACAGCCATGCAAATGGCGAGCCCACCTCCAGCTGTAAGCCCGCCGGCAGGTCTGGCCACGCTTTCACGTCCTCGGCCTGCACGTTGCACAGCGAGAGCATGTCGTGATGGCACCGCACAGGATGCCTAAGCAAGCAACACAGCAGGCTGCTTGCCTGCCTTCGGCAATGCCATGTCAAGACGGCATTGCCCCAAGGCATCGCCTGCAGAGTCTGTGTGTGATATTAATGGGGCAACTGCTTCCGAGCAACATGCACGGCATTGTACTCACTGGCAGGCAGTCGACAATTTCCACGCAGCCGAGAAGGGCACTGACGGGATAGCTCTGCGGGAAGATTGGCAGCCTCGACTCCGTGGCGTGCACCTCAGTGTAGAAGGCCTCCAGCTCCTACGGACGGCATCCATCGTACTGAAGCGGTAGCAGCCTCATGTGAGGTAGGCACGACGACCCGCAGATGACCACGCACAAGGGTGAACAAAGGCTACCCCACTGTCACGTGTGTAGGGAGCACTGTCATAGAAAGTGTCCGCCACCTGCCTGGGTGTCGGTGGCGCTGGGCTGCTGGCTGGTGGCGTGGATCCACAGCCGCCCGCGGTGCTGCGTCGGCCAGCTGCGCCCCTCGATGCGCTTGATGCCGTGCACCAGCAGGCTCGCCCACGGCTGCACGACAGCATGCCGCGGGACGGTACTCAACAAGTCCAGGTGCTCGATAGCGGCAGGAACCTCGTTCGATGAGTGGAGCAGGTGGAGCGGTGCAAGGCCTTACTAGATAGGCTGACTTTGATCTGGCCTGCAGGTTGCTGCAGCCTTGACTCAGGACTCGCCTCTATAGCGCAAACTTGCCTGGTGCATGGACAGCACGGCATAAGGATCTGTGTCCCCAGGTGACCCAGAGGCGCCAGGCCCACGGTAGGGGGCTGCAGCCGCCGGCTTCGGCTTCCGGAGCGACATGGTGCCACCACGTTGCACAGTTGTCAGCTAAGCGACCCCTATGCCGTCCATGCCGAGTGCCTCCTGGCACGCGGCTGCGGCTGCGACAGGGACGACCATGCAGCTGGCGGCAAGGCTGGGCATCAGTGCATCACACTTCCCTGCCACTTGACAGTGTAGTGGAGCGCGTTCGACCTACACATGCGCAACAACTCAACGCTGTTCCAATCCTGCCATTAGCACACAGTGAGCTTGGCATATGTAACAGTGGCGCCAACTGAGCGGCGTCAAGGTCGACCCCACTGTGCCCTGCAGGACGCAGAGCACCAGGCAGCGGCTCAAGGACAGCAAGCGCGCCTGTGACGCAGAGAAGATGTTCTCGGTCTGCCTACGACTCGGTGTGCACTGTGCTTTTGCATGCTCTGCCATTGACGGGGCTGGGTCACCATGCCCCCTGCTGCTGTCGAGACTCTGCCGTTGCCCGCAGCGAACGCGTACGCGCAGGCGGTTACAGCAGTTTGCATGAGCATCAGAGCATCAGTGCATCGGTTCCTTGCGGCTGTTGGGGCACAGCTTGCAATTTGGGCATCTTGACGAGGTCGTGTCAGAGGGCGACCCGCGGCCCGCCGTCTCAGGCGACAGACTTCCTCCTGGAACGTGAAGCGCGGCAGATAGCATTGAAGGGACTATCAGTGCAGACCTGAGACTTGACAAGGTTGCAAGCAGGTCGAAGCAAGATGTGGAAGAGTGCATCTGGTTTGCATCCCTGGCAGCTGCACCGGTCGACCTGACATGACGCGCCCGATGTTCGATGCCAATGATCAGGTTTAAGCAATGACAATCATCTGGTGTGTTCACGACAGCACACGGGTGTCGTGGCCGCAGGCAGGGCCATGACGAATATGCATGCTGCCATCGCTGGAACAGTGTCAGCAGCATTGGTGCTGGGTGCGTCGCTCTAGCAACTTGACTGTTGAGGTATATTTCTTGCTTCATTTTATATCAGCCGCCGAGGGTCGTCCGACCCGCGTGCGAGGACGACCAACTGCACGCGCAGTAACTCTGCTCTTCGCTTCTAGCACGCAAAAGTTGATTCATGTTTGTGGTAATTGTCAGCAGGACATCTTGATCGTGTGCAGGCCTTGTGCTCGGACTGCTGGTGGCGTGGATCTGCCGGCTACAGCGCCGCCGCAGGCGTCGCCGCAGTCTGGCAAAGTACGGCCACAGCCTCTGCAGCATCCACATCACAGAGGCCGACGAGTTCGGCGGACTATTCAACAAGTCCCAGCAGAGGCCGCAGCCACCAGCTGGCAACGAGCAGATTCCTGCAAGACGAGGCAAAAGCATTCAGCTGCCAGCATTCAGCATACAAGCAGATGCAACCGGGAGTGGTGGCACCGGTAGTGCTTTTGCGGCGACTGCTGAGAAGTGGCAGTCGGTGGACGGCAGCGCACTTGGTGCTGCACATGCGCTACACCGCAGCATTGTGAGCCCAGCTGCCATACATGCCAGTGGTCCCTCACAGTGTAGGGCATCGACCTGCAGCAGAGATGTTCCTGTCCATACGATGCCCAAACCAGATGCAAGCTTGGCAATCCTGATGTGCAGGTTCGTGCATCTTTGCGCAGCGCACTCAGCGCCCCTGACGAGCTGCCCACTTTCGCCCGGCCAGCCAGCGCACCTGGCAGCCGCGCAGGTGTGCCCCGGCTGAAGCTCGTGTGCACACCGCTGGTCATGGCAACAACGGGTACTGCGTCTGACTGCTGTTGCCAGCAACGAGCAGCAGCTGGCTGGTCGTGTGAGCCACTTTTGCTATCGTGGTGTGCAGGCAGCAAGGCAGGAAGCCCACGAAAGCCGGCGTTCCTGACGCGACTCGCCAGCGGCAGCTGGGCTGGCCTCGGCGCCAGCAGCAGCAGCGCAGGCGGCGGCGTCATCCCGGAGTACGGTCCCCTCTCCACTCGCAGCGAATATGCGTCGGAGGCACGCGCCATCAGGTACACTGTGGGGTTGCAGCTGTACATATGGCATCAAAGCTGCATCCGATACAGGAGCCCACTGACTTGCACCCGCAGGTGTGCTGCAAGACCCACGCCTTGCACGTGCTGTGCAGTCTGGCTGGCGAGGTCCGGCTGGAGGAGGTGTGCCTGGCTGAGCGCATCGGCCAGGGCGCCAGCTCGACCGTGTACAGGGTAACCGCCGCTCGCTGTGCACAGGCCCTGCTCCTCAAATGCCTGCTGGCTGGCCACCAGCCTGTGGGACCCACCGCAACCCCCTTGTCTGCATTCAGTCTGCACTGGATGACATCCTCAGCTATGCAAAGCGCTGCTGTGGCGCGATACCCTACTTGTCTTCGGTAACCTAGGGTGCATGGCGTGGGGCGCCCTGCGCCGTCAAGTTCATGGTGTGCGACACGGCCGACGAGAAGGCCCTGCAGCGGGCGACGCGGGAGATTGTGCTGTCCAAGAGGCTATCACATCCCCATGTGGTGGGCTATGCATCGATTAGTAGGCAACCACAGCCCACATAAACGCTGACTTGCTGCAGGCTGCTCATTGGTCCATCTGCCGGCATTGTCACATGCTCACTCCAAGCGCCACATCATCTGCAGGCACAGACATATGCATGGACCATCTGCTGGGCTGGCGAGCAGCCACATCACCAGGCGAGTGCATGTGCAATGTGGTGCTACACTGCTGGGGTCGTGCAGAGGTGCGTGCAAGTGGCAAAGCGGCTCAGTAGTGTCTGCCGCACCTGCAGGTCGCAGACACGCCCCGGGCGCAACGCGTGCTCTCCTGCTCTGGCGTTGCAGCGCTGGCGCCCGCGATGACGCCCATCCCAGACGAGGGCGGCACCACTGCACGGCCCACCCCCACTGGCTCCCCACAGTCTGGGCTGGGCCATGCATCCCGGGCACAGGCTGCGGGGGACAACTCAGCGGCTGAGGCACACGTGCTGGGGTTCCATGCTGTGCTGGGCTCCACGATGCAGCACAGCGCCAGCGGTGTTGATGCTGCATGTGGGGTCTTGCAACACCCAGACCAAGCAGCCGCTGCTGCTGCAGCCGGCGCAGACGTCAACCTGCCCCTGTCCCGTGCTGGCAGCACAGCATCTGGTGCAATTTTCGAGAGCGCGCTGGCTCCCAGTAATGGCGGCAGTGACGGCAGCAGCAGCAGCAGCAGCAGCGCGGGCAGTCACACTGGCGGCGCTGCACAGGTCCCTGCAGCAGCAGCTCCTGAGCACCTGCAGGTTGCCGATGCGCAGCCTGCAGTGGCGCACCCTGCAGGTGGCAATGCAGCAGCTGCACCGGCAGCAAGCGCCAACCCTGCCGCTGCCGCCAGCTCTGGCCAAGAACCCTCCCGCCGCCGGCTGCCTGTGCGGCGGGTGCTCACATTCCCAGATGCCGATGGGGCGGCAGGGCCACCACTGCCGAACCAGCTTGTCAAGCATGAGCTGCTTTCAGCTTCTCAACCGCTGCCAGATGGTGGCTGGGCCAGCAACCCCCTGGCAGTAGCGTCAGATTGTGAAGCAGCCTCAGGTGTCGCGGAAGCCACGCCTGGCATCATCATGTCTGCTGCTGCGGTGGCAGCGGCAGCGAGGCAGCAGTCTGCAGCAGCGGTGCACAACATGGCGCTGCCTGCTGCCTGGCAGGTAGCTCCAATTGCGCAATCTGTCGTATCAACTGTCTAGCCACCCCGTGTGCAACACCCACGACAAGTGTCTGGATCACTGCGCAAGTGCTGCCCACTTAGTGCAAATCATGCTGCAGGTTGGGTTACCGCAGACAGAGGAGCCAACCAGCCGTCTCGCAACGCCGCAGCCGGGTCACAATGTGTGGGATGGCATTGTGGTAAGTAGTACTGAACATCCTGGCTGACATTCTGTCCTAGTGCTATCATCATCACAATGCTAGCGCCCTACATGGATCGAATGGTTTGCAAACCTCAGGCAAGTTGTGTTGTCTTGCTGTAGGCGGCCAGCACTGGCAGGAAGGACACGGTGCAGATATCCCGTACTGCTGCAGCTGCAGACGTGCCGGCGGTGCTGAGTAGCTTTGCAGCGGTATCACCAGACATGGCCATGTTGGGCATGGCAGCTGCAGGCAGCAGCATTTCTCAGCACGCATCACCCGACCTACCAACAAGTGGTCACTATGCCCAATACAGCGCAGCTGGCGGGCTGCACGATAATGACCTGTTTGAGCCAGAGCCAAACATTACTGATGGCGGCCCGACAGCACCGGCGGCTGCTGCGCCACAGCCAGCAGGCGCACTTTCGCCCATGGCGATGTTTTGGGCCGCGATGCCGCCCCCTGTCTGGGGCGACCCCAAGCCGGCGCCGGCTGCAGACGAAGATGCACTGCTGCCGCCTCCAGACCTGCAGCCCCTGGTGTGTGTGCATAACGTTGTATATAGATGCTTTGACTGTCATTGGTTCTGTTTTCTCGTACCATCCCTTCAAACGTCTTGAACGCTGGCACCAGATGACCTGCCATGAATGGCAAACCTGTTGCTGCTCACAGTCGGTGCTGGATGACGCTCCCGTGGCGCCCTCGCCAGATTCTTTTAACTCCGAACAGGGTTTTGGATCCCCCATGCGCCGGCACAATGGTGCGACCCTTTGGTCAGGCAGCCACAACTGTCCATGCGCTTGACATCTGGTCAAGTTGGCATCTGTTGGCTACCGCCAGTCTTGAGCACGGCAGGCAGGCAACCAATTGCAACACACAGGTTTGACCTATGCTTCGTGTCTCTGCAGCACATGGCTACCGCCATGGCAGTGCAGCAGCGGAGGTAGCCGGGCTGCACGGCTCGCAAGCTGTGCTGGTCACAGTCATGGTGAGCATCTGCATTGTGGAGAGCCTCGAAAACACGCCGACCTTCCACTACAGCTTGCAAGTGGATGCATGATTCTTTGTATATACTGTGACCAGCCTGACACATGGTCCTTCGTTCCATTGCTCTTGGCTGCCTCGGTGTACGTTGTCCGAAGTTCTGCACCAGCCAGGCGCGTGTGCATGCAGGAGTTCTGTGACCTGGGCACGCTTTCACATGCCATCCGGCGCAATGCTTTTCAGCCAAAGGTCGGCGGCCGCTGGAGCTTCGACCACACATATGTGCGCTGAGATCACTGGCTCGTCACCTGCCGAAGGCATAGCCTACAACCGATGGACAGTCTGTGCATGGTCTTCTTCAGATAGCATACACCTACCTTGCTCTCTGGGTGAGCAGAGCCTGCACGATCGGCGCAGAAGCATACTTGATTTCATGTGACTGAATTGTGCAGAGGGCGCTGCTGCGGACGGCGGCGGAGGTGGCCAAGGGTCTGGATTTCATGCACGGGCTTGGTGTGGTGCACGGCGACCTGAAGCCCGCCAACGTGCTGCTCAAGACGCACCGCGCCGACCGCCGGGGCTACGTCGCCAAGGTCGCCGACTTTGGTGCGTCCCCATGTCTTCCTGCATGTGGCACCTGCATGTCACACAGCTGCATATATTGCTGCCTGTTGCGGTAGATGATTGCTACTCTCAATCAACCTGATCAGCTCAGAAGTCTGACAATGATGGGATGATCTGGCAGGCTTAAGTCGGCAGCTGGTGGGTGGCGAGGCTGGCAACGACGCTGGTGCAGCGCTGGGCACGGTGCCATACACTGCACCAGAGGTGTTCGACAGCAGCACGCCCACGCAGGCATCAGACACCTATGCCTTCGGCATCATACGTAAGTCGCGACAGCGTGGTAGTACAACAGTCGAGGTCTGCTGCTGAATTTTGTCATGCACATTGTGACGTGCCAGGCCTGCAGCCTCTAGCCCCCTTGCAAACATCAGCGGTGACGACCAACCAGGGCCTGGGGTTCAATGTCAGATCAACAAGACTGTGGATGGGCTGCCCTGCAGTGTGGGAGATGTGGCATGGGCGGCGCGCGCATGAGGGGCTGCTGGAGGCGCAGGTTGCCGCAGCAGTGTACTGCCAGGGGGTGCGGCCGGAGTGGGACGCTGCTGCTCCGCCGCCGCTGACAGCGCTCGCCGCAGCTTGCTGGGCAGCAAACCCAGCTCATAGGTGATGTACAAATGCACAAGCAACGCAGAGCAGCTAATGTGCATCAATAAACTGTACAGTAGCTGCTCGATGGTTTCCTGGCAGGTTCATTACAAACTCGGCGGACGGCAGTAACCAAGTGAGAATGCCATGATCTTGCCGTCATGGGCATAGCCGTTGCAGCGTGTGCACATTGCAGGCCAGCCTTCCAGGAGGTCGTACAACGCTTGACCCACATCGAGGAGGACTTCCGGTCAGCGTGGCACCGCCATGGAGAGTTGCGTGCACAGGCGGCGGCAGGGTTGTTCGGCAACACTTTCCAGCAAGCACTGGCATAAGTGGCTAACGTATGCATGCCGTAGCGGCAACAGGCAGCAGCATGTGCTGTCCAGTCGGGGTACAGCACTCAATGCACCCAGCTGGAACAAGTCAGATCTGGATGTGCCAAACATCACCACTTCTATTACCAGTTTACCGTACACAAAAGATGCTGTCATGCTCTGCGCTGGGAGCACAACAGGGGATGTTTCAATTGCAGTCCTGGCATATGTTTGGCGTGATAAGAAACACTGCGAGTTGTGCGATGTGCAAAGCAAGTCTGAGCTTTCTCGCACCCCTTGCAAATGCTAGTAACCTATTTGGCTCCTGCTATAGTTCTGCATGCTGACTATGGATGACTAGCGGCAGGACACCAGCCCTTGATGCGGCAACCCCACGCTGTGGCCCCCCGATATTCCATATGTTCAGGTGGGACTGTACAGGAAGCCTCTGCTGCAGTTCTCGGTCGCCAAGCTGGTGGTGCCAGCGTCGACGAACATTGGCCACATCAGTCCTCTTCGTCCAAGCCCACACGGTGCAGCAGCACCTGCAGGCACAGTCCACGAGCACTATTTCCCATCGCCCTCACAGGCAGTTGTGGGCCCAAAGGCAGTGCAGGTGTACGTAGGCAGACAACAGATGCAGGCAGCACACTGCCACATACACGGCGCTGAGTGTCGTCATGCCAACGGCCAGAATGTCAGGGCAGGGTGGCGGGGCCGCACCAGGAAGCGGCGCGTGCCGGGGGAGGCCCACATGAAGCCCAGGCGCGCGCCCTGCGTCACCGGGCTGCCCTCTGCAAACTGCAGCAGCTCGCCCTCCACCCACCTGCAAGTAATATGATATAATACATGTATAGTAGTGCACCACCAACCAGACGTTCGAGACTTTGACGCTGTGCTTGAGGGTGCGGCATGCAGCGCCCACACCTTGTGCAGACGGCCCACAGGCAGCAGTATGGAGACTGTTTCGACACAGCACACTGGGTCTCCAGGGTGACGCTCAGCATTCGCAGCAAATGGGTGGCGGGCGGCACCTGGGCTCGGTGAAGCCCTGCTGCGCGACGAGGCCCCTGCCGGCGTAGCGGCCGGTGACGCCCATGATCTCCGGGTACTCGCTGACGTCCAGGCGCTTGTCGCGGCCGATGGGCGCCGTGAACGAGATCTCGCCCGCCGGCACATTGGGGTCGCCTGCCAATTAGCGATTGTGCAGGTTCAGCCTGGCGCCAGTTTCGATGCTTGCTGCAGCTCGGGGTGCAAAGCGTGCACGCGTGCATTCGGGGCTCTGGCTGCTTGCTTCAGCATAGCCGGGTGCCGGCAGCACTCTTACACGACAGTCCGCTCTGACATGTGTCTCCCGCTCTGTTAAGGGAGTCAGTAGGTGACTCCCACCTGTCAGCTTGCGGGCAGTCACGATCTCGTGGCCCTTGTCGATCTTGCGGGTCAACAGCAGGATCTCGATGCCATGGGGCCCGAAGCCGGCGAGGTAGGTGCCACTGAAGGGGTCGGTGTTCGGCAGCCCCGTGGGGATGCGGCGGTAGCTGATGCGGCCCTGCAGCATCACGGAAGCACATCAGTAAACGTCACAAAACACATGAGTGTGCCAGCAGAGCAGTGCACAGTTGGGAAAGGACATGTTCCACATTCTTTGTTCCAAGTCGAGCACTGGACCTCAGGATATGGGCAGCACCTGGAAGAGCTCAGCGGGGTTCACGGCAGCGAGGCCGCCGGCGGGGTGCGCCCCGGCTGCAATCGCCTCTGCCTTCCGCCT
Source organism: Diplosphaera chodatii (assembly GCA_032358165.1). Lineage (NCBI taxonomy): Eukaryota > Viridiplantae > Chlorophyta > Trebouxiophyceae > Prasiolales > Stichococcaceae > Diplosphaera > Diplosphaera chodatii. Next base: position 1,568,059 of record JAALGY010000019.1, read on the forward strand.
GGCTGACCGCCGCTCCCTTGCCACCTGATCAGACAGATGGGACAGTGTGATCACTGTTGACTTTCTACAACTTCGGTGCAGGGTCCGCACAACATGAGCAGCAGACGGCCAGAATTGCGTGTGGTTCTAGGCCTCAAGAGCCACGGTGTTGGGGAGCACGTTGAGGAACTGCGCCTGGCATGATGGATGTAAGCTCGTGTCTATCACTGGAACAGATGCAAGGTCGCAACACGTAATCCAAAGCAAGCCAGGGCGCACCCTGCGGATGAGGGAGATGATGGTCTGGCGGTCGACCACGGGGCCGGTGCCCTCGGCGTGCGCTTCCTGCAGCTTCCGCACCTCCCGGGCCACCGCGTCCCGCACCCCCAGCGCCTCCGACTGCTGGCCGTCCCCGCCCCTTGACTGCGACTGCAGATACAGCGCGCAGCAGTGCATCAGCAGCCTGACACACTGGTGTGCGGCACGAGACACTGGCGCTTTGTGTGCTCCCAGCCAGAAGCGGAGCGCCCCTGCCTTGCACGAAGAGCAGCCTGGGAGCTTGAGGTGTGGCATGGTGCAGGGAACTCTGACACAGCTCGCCGCACAGGAACCCTTGGGCGTTGCCACTCACGTCAAAGTCTGCGATCTGGATGAGGGACATGCGGCCCTGGCGGCCCTGCCGCCGCACGTCGGACGCCAGGCGGGGCCGCCGCCGGCCGCCGGTCTGCTGCCCAGACTTTGGCGCGTCGCCCTGCAAGCATGCCATTGATCCCACAGTCAGCAGTGCATCCCTTATCAACCGAGATTCGAGAGGGAGCAGGTGTGCAGCAGCACGACTTGCAGCTGCTGCTGCTCCTACAGACCCCATGTGTGGGTGCTACGACATCACGGCACACCATCTCTACTGGTGCTCTCAAATGACATGCAGAGTGGCCGCACCGTGAGGCGGCGGCTGATGTCGGCGGGCTCGCCGTTGGCCTCTGTCAGGTCCAGGAGCACCCGCTCGTACAGGCTGCTGTCCTCGTCCTCGGCCTCCTCCACGTCGCTGCCCGGGTCCTGGGGGTCGAAGTCGTCGCCGTCCTTCAGCACCTGCGGGCCACGACGCCGCAGCAAAGTCAGTACACCTGTTCTGCAGAGCCAGCAGCAGTTGTGAGGCGACACCAAGCTGAGTATGTGGCACGCTGCCGCTGCCCTTATTGCTGCGCTGACTTCTGTGCTTCTTTACGTAGATCAATATATTACAGAAGACGTTCGGTGTGTACCTGGATGACAAAGCGGTCTCTGCCGAAGCGGCGCAGATCTGCTGCGTGGCGCGAAAACCCCTGCACGCCGCCGTCGCCTGGCCCATTCGACACCTCCACCGTGACGGTGGTCGCGCTGTCGCCGTCGTTGATCTCAAAGCTGCCATCGCCCAGCTGCACCCAGCCCAGGCAGAGGTTCTGGCCACCCTTGCAGGCAGTGATTGGGCTGACACTGCTGCGCTACAAGCACAGCTGCAGAGAGCAGGGCATTGCTGAGTGACACGATAGTACGTGTAGCCAGTGGCAGCTGCACCTCAATGATGCCGGCATTGTCGCCGCCTGCAGCGCCCACCAGAGCCCGGGGGTCGATGATGTCGGCAAAAGCGTCGCGGTCCACCACCCCGCCCTCATCCGTCTTCTGCTCCATGCCAGCCTGCTGCGCAATGTGCGCTTTACGACCACTTCCAAGACGAGAGGGCAAGGCTGGAGAAGGCTGCTGCATTGCCAGTTGATGGCCATGTATGTTGTAGGACATGTCAGCAGCTCTGGGGACGCGAGAACAGCCTGCCCAGCTGCATCATGGCGACCATTGGCCGGCGGCCCTGTGGTGGAAGTGGATTCCAGCAGAGACGGACCTTGAGCTGGCGCAGGACCTCCTCCTTGAGGTTCTCCAGCACCTCTGCGGCCTCGCGCGCCGAGCTGGCCCCGCCGTCCAGGGTGTCCAGCCCCGACTTTGAGGAGATGTGCACATTCACCTGCAGGCATCGTCAGCTTGTGAGCATGGTCGGCCTACGCAGCGTACTTTTGTGGCACCGTTGTTGTGCAAGCACATCTGCAGGAGTCCACAGGAACATGACCCAATACGCCAGCAACCTGCAGAGGGTTGTTGCTGTCATCGCCGTTGCCATCGCTGTCATCTCCATCGTCGACAGTGATGATGCGCTGGTTGCTGCCCTGCAGGTGGCAGCAGTTTGTTAGCACTTCCGCTGTGTTGTCATCCTTGACCACCTGGCGTAGAGACACGTGGCATAGAGACACAGTATCCCAAGAACATGGCCCACGCAGCCTGCAACAACCAGCAGCCGGCTTGCCAGGGATGTGTCAGAGGGCACGATGGCGGTCGCGCAGCTGCGCAGGCGGCCCGAATCCTCGTCCTTGCGCAGGAACACCTCCATCATGGGCTGCCCCATGTTCAGCAGCACGGTGTCCACGTCGCCCTCCGCCAGCTGCCCGCTGTTGACATACTCCTGCGGAGTGGCCAGTGGGGGTCGTGGGAAATACCGTGCACGGGCGCAGCACTGGAACAGTTGCAGACCAGTTGTCTGACCATGCTGACGCCAATACAGGTTTGCAGACAAGCCCCCTGCAGCTGTGGCATTTCATGTCAGCGTTCCAGAATGTGAAAAGCTGTGCGTGCGCAAAGAGGCAGGCGGGCATGTTGCAGCACACCCGGATCTCGGTCAGCTGCCGCGGCAGGTAGGCACGCCCGGTGTAGCAGCCGTAGCCGGCGGACACGTGCAGCAGGTGGCCGTACGGGTCCTGTTCCCCGCGGCCGGCCCACCAGCCGACGATGCCGCTGTATGACTCATCACGGATGCGGGCTGCATCAGCATACCTGAAGCAGGATAAATAAAACTATCAGGGTAGTGCCTCAGCAAAGTTCGTCCAGGTCGTCCAGGTCGTCCAGGTCGTCCAGGTCGTCCAGGTTTCAACAGAGCACTCCACGACATGCCGAGGTTCTGGTGACACTACGCTCTTTAGGGCGGAGAGCGCCGACGCAGCAAGCATGAGGGGTGGTTCCCAAAACCCTACCGCTCCTCCTCAAGGGCCTGCATCAGCTCCTCCATGGCAACGAACACCGCATCCTGCCTCATCAGCTCCTCCACCTGCAAGTAGGCATGTCACTCTTTGAACATCTGGTGCTGTGAGGGGCGGCGAGCAACACGGCGCATGGCACCAGGATGGTGCAGCCAGCGTCACCTGCCCCTGCTCTCGAGGCCCACCTGCTTTCGGAGCCGCGCGGCATCCTCGAAGCGCTCCTCTGACGCGGCCTGCTGCAGGAGCTCGTCCAGCTCCATGTACGCCTTGATCTTCTCATCAATCTCCACGATGTACTGCGGTGGCGAGGTATGCAAAACTGAGACAGACGACAGATACACCAGGCAAGCGGCCAACAGCAGGTGCCATGTGTCACAGGTGCACTGTTGCAGGACGGCCACACTGCAGCAGATGTGATACGTTCACAAGACCAAGGTTGTACATGACAGCCTGCAAGCCATTCATGACGGACCTCCTTCCAGGTGTCGAAGGACTCCTGCTGGTGCTGGTCAGCCACCTCGTGCGCAGAGGAGCCGCTGTTCCTGCAGCTGCTCTGCTGCGAGCTGCTGTGCTGGGCAGCGAGCGACACACCACTGGCGGTGTCATCGGGCTGCTGTTGCTGTGGCGCCGCCTGCTGCTGTATCGGCTGCAAGGCCTGAGGGTCGTCCTGCGCTTTGGTGCCCTGCAGGCGGAAGAAGTCCTTCGCCCAGGCGATGACCCTGCTGGCGCTGTTGCTGCTGTCGCCGCCGGCTGGTGCTGCACATGTCACTTGCGCTTCACGGTGCCTGTGATTGCGAAAGGCCCTGCGTCCCAGCTGTGGCTGCTGCAGAAATGCGCCACCACAGTTGCCTCTCCCGCTGGTCACTTTCCCGGCTGGGACGCTGCCGATGCCAGTTGGAATGCTGGCACTGCTGTTACATGTCACGCTGCAGCGGCAGGGCTGCAGCCGCGGGTTCTGCAGGAGGCCCTGCCGTGCGCACAGCGCCATGCCGAGCGGTTTCGCTGGCCCGAACACCTCTACGCCTCTTCTTCCTTACTGCTGCGCAAGGCACCTGCAAGGGGCATGCAATCAGGTCGGGGTCAGCAGAATGCCAAAGAAATGCAGCGCCTCCCTCTCGCGGACACAGACTGTGTCAGCGTTGCTGTCACAAGTGCATCGCAGCAACCAATTAATAGCCCATGAGATAACCGCACGTCGGTTTCGTGAGAAACGCTGAGCCGAGCCACGAGAAGCATGTTTGCATAGTTGAGGCCAGAAAGCACAACACGAGCCATCACACACTCCGTGACAGGATGTGCAGTGCACAGTGACAGTCAAAGCAACTACTTACAGCGTGAAGCCTGTCAGGCGTGCCAGGGATGCTGGACTGTCGCCGATGCATGAGGCTGCGTTGCCCTGGAGCATGCCGAGTGGGTGCAGGACAGCATGCTGGGCCGGCCCGGCCCCAGTGGCATATCTGACAGATGCGTCAAGCACGATGGGCAACGGTGAAGCGGCCCACCTGACTCTTGCTCGTTTGGCAGCAACCGGCCTGGCCTTGCAACAGCTTGCTAGTCGCTGGTGTCAGGCCACGCCAGACCGTCAGCGCCGCTCATCTGATGTGCTTGCAAGCGGCGATGACACAGATGTCTGTTGCGTCATGTGCCGTGGTCTGGCCGTCTGGCGGTCTGGGACGCCGGGGCAGGCCTCAGCCATCTTGCAGGGTCTGTGATGAACGCCGCACGCTAAATCAGGTCAAGATGGGGGGTCGAAAACTGTATAATCGATCCGACGCCAAGAAACGCGCCGCGAGGCGCCGCACCATATGCTGCCCATTGCCCACGGCTTACAGCGTAGTTTCGACGACTAATACGGCCATGCTGAATCGCGTGGCACGTCGCGCTAGTGTCTCAGCGGGCTGAAAACGCTCAAACGCTTTGTTTAGGGATTAGGGTTTAAGGCTTACGTAGTCTTTCTTTTGGTATATCGGCCCCCCATTTTGACCTGATTTAGGAGCCCCGATTTAGGAGCCCCGCACACGGGGCTTCTCTCCTCGATATTCGCAGAAAGATATTTTCTACCCCTCGGACGGCGACCAGCTAGCGGCAGACAACGGTCGGGTTGGCTTGCGCAGAACGGCCACGATCGTTCGAGGTGCTCGTGATCTCGCCTGCCACGAAACAACTCTTACTCGCCAGCAAACTTGGCGCCGTCCGCGGTCCGCCAATAGGTTGTTTTGAACCAGATCGCATTGTCACATACGGCACCTGCCGCGAGCCGGGGCGTTCGGCGCATGGGTGGTGATCAGGCAGGGCTGCTCGACCAGATATGATAGCACGCGGGACCGTGCCCCTGCTGCCGCAGTTGCTTGCAGTGCCGGCTGCGGCAGCACACTGCTCACACCCCTGCGGCGCCCGCCGGGATGCCGCTTAGCAAAATAGCGGCTCGTCACCAGGTTGTCAGCGCAGCAGCAGCAGCCCGCCATCTCAGGGACACAGCAGGCAGCAGTGCACCAGCGGCGGCACCGATACACCTCGGCCGGCCGGCCGTAGGCCGCTCGCGGCGCGCTGAGGACACAGCAAGCATAGAGCCGGGCGTGCCGGAGGCCCTGTTGTCTCCAGACGGCGGCCTCGGCTGCGCAGTTGTGGGCGCTCCAACCTCGCGGCGGCGGCAGCTGGGCAGGCACTCCAATTGCGATCCGCCGATCGACGCTGCACAGGTGTGGGTGGCGCACGTTGGCGGCACGAGTGACCAGATGTGCTGCCGCGTGAAAGGTTCTGCGTGATGCTCACGCAACCACGCTGTGCCAGGCGCACGTGTCATTCGTGACTTGCACCAGCAGGAGCAGCCTGGCACGACTGGCGACAGCATCGCCGTGCGCTGGACCGTGGTGACGATGGCCGAGCTGGAGCGGCCGCCGAGCACCCGGCCCGTGGTGGCGGGGCCCAGCCTGCGCAGCGTCCGCACCGTGGACAACCTGCAGCGGCTGCTGGATGCGCGCCCGGCGGGCATGCCGCCCGCGGGGCTGCTCCGCACCCAGACCCTGCAGCCGTTGCCCGCTGAGGTTCGCCCACAACCCTTAGCTTCCTACTTCTGGATTTGATAACCTCTGGTTGCCATCTCCTAACGTTGATCGACCGTCGACCGACCTGGTTGAACCTGATATTGGCGATGTTGGAATGCCTGCAGCGGCGCATGAATGGCGGCAGAGGAGCGCTCAGTGAGTCTGGTGCTCCAGCAGAGGCGGAACAGGCGACGCCTGATGGTGCCTCAAATGGCGTGCCAGTCTTCGTGATGCTTCCGCTGGACTCGGTGAGCAGCGGGGTACAGCACCATGCCTTCATGCACAGGGCATATGTATGTGCAGATCAACTGCCGCGAACACACGTCCACGCTCAACTTTGTCAAACACCAGCCATACTCTCCAATGCAGGTCACTTCGTCCGGCAAGTTCCGCTATGCCAACTCAAAGTGGTTCGCAAGGGCGCTGGCATCGCTGGTCTGCACTGGCGTCCGCGGGGTCGCCATTGACGTCTGGGTGAGGACAGCACGCAGACGATGTTCTGGACATGTCGCAGTGGGACCCTCAGGTTGCTGCTGGAAGCACAGATGCCACCCTCGACGATCGCAGCTGCACGCAGTCAGCATGCTGACCATTGACCTCGGGTGACTTTTCTGCTGCAGTGGGGAGCAGTCGAGCGGGAGCCGCAGCAGTACGACTGGAGCGGGTACCGCGCGCTGTTTGAGGCCGCCAAGCGCGTGGGCCTCAAGATCCAGGCCGTCATGAGCTTCCACGCGTGCGGCGGCAACGTGGGGGACTCTGCGCAGGTCCCCCTGCCCGCATGGGTGCTGCAGGTGCAAGGGGGTCAACATAGTGCACGGCGCCTGTGCCTTGGGGTGTACCTGCTGGTCGCAAGGAACCTCGGCGTGCCCACAGGCTGTTCACGCATGAACCAGGCAGCCTGTTTCATCACATTGGCCCTACTGCTACCTGCAGGCAGAGGAACAGGATCCGGACCTGTTCTTCCGCGACCAGCCGCGGCCGGCCGCGCCCGAGGGCAACATCAACCGCGAGTACATCTCGCTGTTCTCGGACGAAGTGCCTTCGCTCGCCGGCCGCACGCCGCTTGGCTGCTACTCAGACTACATGGTGGGCACCTGCAGCCTGGCTGCAAGAACGTGATGCATGCCCAGCCAGGGTTTCTTACCGATTGCTTGACTGCCTGCTTTTGTACTTTTGCTAGCGACAATTTTAGGAAAACTGCAGAATGCCCACTCAAGCACATTTTGCATGGTATTACCTCCGCATCTCATGCATGGAATCCGCGTCGCAGGCGGCATTTGCAGAGGAGTTTGCGTCCGACCTGGGCTCCGCAATCGAGGAGGTTGTGGTGGGCAGCGGCCCCTGCGGCGAGCTGCGGTACCCGTCATACCTCGAGGCCAATGGGTGGCGCTTCCCTGGGGTGAGCTGTCATGCACTACTCCTCCTGCAGGCATGTGAGTTCCACTGGCTATGCCTGCATTGGTGAACAGTCTACGATTCCTGCATACTCTCTTGCATCTGACTCCTCGAAATCCTGGTGTGTGCAGGTGGGGGAGTTTCAGTGCTATGATCGGCGGGCCCTGGCGTCTCTGGCAGCAGCGGCAGCCGCAGCCGGCCACCCCGAGTGGGGCTACGGCGGCCCCGCAGACGCCGGCAGCTACAACAGCACACCAGAGGTGCACCACCTCATACACGCTTGCCTGCGCAACATGCTGGTCAATTGCGCTGGCGGTCTGACTGGTCTGCGTCCCTGCCATTGGCTGTATGGTTACCTGATGGCGAAGCTTGTGACAGCCCGCGCGACTATGCAGGAGGCGCCGTTCTTCCGGTCGTGGGGCGGCAGCTGGGACACCGAGTACGGCCGCTTCTTCTTGGGCTGGTACTCGGGGGAGCTGCTGGCGCACGGGGAGCGCCTCATGGCCGCGGCGGCCGCCATCTTCAAGCGCAACTGGCCGGTGCTTACATACGCATTTTGCTCAGGAGTGACGTTGCTTGATGCCTGAAACTCCTGAGAGCAACGGAGGATCTCAGGGTCATAGTCACCACCTGGGGTGCGGTACCATGACGGCACGGTACCCTGTGGCTAGTGAGCCGCAGGTCCTCCAACAGGAAGATATCGTAACTTTCTTCCATTAACTTCTGCTAATTCAGTGTGTAACATCATAAATATGATGGCCATTGCTGTGCTTCGCCAGGTGCAGCCGCAGCCGACAGGCCCAGATGCTGAGGGGGACGCTGCGGGGGGGCTGCCGGCGTCCACCGGTGGCGGCAGCAGCGACATGCTCAGCAACATGTCCACGGGCACAGCTGTGTCTACAGGCTCAGTGGCAGACGCCCCCCAAGGTGTGCCCTGAAACACTGCTTACACTGATGGCACGAGTGTGCCGTGTGCCACAATCGTGCTGATGATGTGGCAGTTCCTCAGGTTGGCAAGCACTGTTGCACAAGGCTGAGATGTCCCTACATCCAGCACCAGCTTGTCAGGGGAGTAGGGGAATGCAGTCGAGGTCTGTGCGATGGCAGCCCAACTCGCCTTGAAATGGATTGCACAGGCCTGCCACGGCCGAGCAGCGCGCCTGTGGGGATGTGGCGGCAGGGCATAGGGGAGGGCTCCTCTGCCGGCAGCACGCCGCACCGCCCCTCGCCCCCCGCGCCCTCCTCGGCCATGGGCGCCAGTCAGGTCTGCTGTTTTGGCCGCCCTTTGCACCCTGACGTCAGATCCTTGCTCCTTCCTTGTGTGTATCAGCAATCTAATATGGCATGGCAAAGGTAAGCGTACGGATGGCACTGCAACCGGACCCTTCCGCCGCCTCTTTCAATGACTGTGATTGTGCTGCTTGCAGAGTGGGGCCGGCTCTCCTTGGGGCTCAGCAGGCGGCGCGTCCTCGGGGTCGCTGCTGAGCGACAGCACAGAGCTGCCAGCAATGCAGCAGGACAGCACGTCTCCAGAGGGGCGGCAGAGCGCAACCCAGACCACCGAGCAGCAGCAGCCGGCATCGCAGCAGCAGCAGGAATCTGCTCTGCAGCAGGCTAGCACGCAGCAGGCAGCACCTGGCTCGCAGCTAGGCCAGCAGCAGCCGCCACAGCAGCTGCAGCCTGTCCCAGAGACATCTGCGACGGCTTCTGTTGATGATGCTCAGCGACGGCAGGCCCATGTGCCTGGGCAAGTGCATGTCACCCTCAAGGTATGGCGCCTCTGCAGTGTGCAGGTTGCAACTGCATGATGGTACGCATGCTGGACATATGTTCTGCACTCAGTCATCACGTGACACGACATCGTATCTTAATACATATCCCGCTGCAAACCTCCTTGCTCTGCTGGCCGCGCTCATACTTTCAGCGTCCGCACACACCAGGTGGCCGGGCTGCACTGGTGGTGGCACACACGCAGCCATGCGGCGGAGGCGACGGCGGGGTACTGGAACTGCACAGGGCGCAATGGGTACCAGCCCCTGGTGGCTGCCTGCGCCAAGCACGGCCTTGCGCTGACGCTGACGTGTGTGGAGATGTGCGATTCACAGCACCCGCCCCCCGCACTGTGCGGCCCCGAGGGCCTGCTCCGCACGGTGAGCACTCCTGTACCCAGGCTGCCGGCCGACTGCGCTGTCCACATTTCGCATGCCTGCGGCGTTTTATAGCTTGACAAGCCAGTCCTTCTGATCATCACAACAGCCGTCCCACGCAACCACCAAGATTGCACAGCAGCCATACAGGTCCATGTCGATCACCCGGTGCTCACCTGCAGCCCACAATCTCATGACTGTGAGCTGCACATATGTAGGTGAGGGAGCTCGCAGCGGCAGAGGGGGTGGTGCTGGGCGGGGAGAATGCATTGCCCTGCTTTTCCCCCAATGGCGTGGATGCCACTGCCCTCGAGCGCATCGTGTACAATACCCAGGTAGCCTCATTGCTGCTGCTCAACCTGATCCAAGCAATCAGCCGAGCGACACGGCCACTACATCCGCCAGATCACTTCCTCATTATGGCACTGCTGGCATTGCCACGTGGGCATCCTCCAGTGCATTGCTGTGCTCCAGCCCAACCGTAAGCCGTCTACATTAGTGCGATGTGGCACGTCATGTCAAAGATCTGAGGTTTGCATCCGGTGCTTGGTGCAGGCGTGGGCACCGCCACTGCAGGAGAATGCACGCCGCAATACAACGTCGCGCGATGAGCCACAGCAACCGGCGGCAGCGCCCTCTGGCATGCAGCCTTCTGGCGCTCGCACTGCGTCAGGTTGGCGGCCAGTTACTTGTTGTATGCAGTGCTTGATCACTTTTTGAACGATCGAGCCAACATGCAGATGGAGGTCAGGCGTTTTCTCAACACAGCAGCGGGCTGGTTCCCACAGCATGACATGGTGCAATATTCATTGCTGGTGCACAATGGCACAGGTCCCTCAGACCCATCGCAACCAATGAGCACTTCGGCTGCGGCTGCTGTCGCCGCTCAGCAGAGGGCCGAGGAGGGCTCCAGGGGCCCTGGGTCAAGCAACAGAGCCGATAGCCACGGCAGCGGCAACGGCAGCGGCGGCGGGCGGCCGCAGCCCCCGCCGCCGCTGCCGCCGCAGGGCCCAGCCAGTCCCTGGCCGGTGCGTGCAAGTCAAAGTGGACCACACCTGCTCGGTGCCTCTGGGCTCGACCGATTTCGTGCACTGCCTCTGCGCTGGCTCGAAGGCTGGCCTGTCCATCCATGTGCGTTCCAGCTCTGGAGGGCAAACGTCTCGTACGGCAACACGTGCGTCGCTGCACGACAGGCTGTGCAATGTGGTGGCTTGTGCCGCGCAGATCCAGGCGCCAGCCAGCGCCTGGCCAGGGCAGCCGTCGCAGCTGCAGGCGCTGCCGATCATGCGGGCGTTCACCTTCCTGCGGCTGTCGCCCGAGATGACCAGCCCCGCATACCAGGTGGGGCATGCACCGCCTGATGTCCAGGGCTCTGTTCACCGCTGCTGATCCCATGTTTTGCACCATTCTGAGCGCCCTGATGCCGTGCCTTCTGCGCCTCCGTGCGCGCTTGCTTGTGGCAGCTTGTGACGGGCACTGTGGCAAATCGCAGGGAACGTGGCTGCGGTTCATGGCCAAAATGCAGGTAATCCCCGTGTACAAGCCATGCTTGTTTGTCCGCAGAACAGCCTGCGACTTCAGATCCACACGAGCTGCATGACGCCAGGGTGCTATTGCTGCATCGTCACTGCCGCTGAACGTGCTGTGGTTCGATTTGCCTATGGCGTGTTTCAGAACAATGCCAAGCGGCCGGCGCCAATGCCGGGGCCGCACCTGGGGCTGCGGCCGGTGGCGGCCCCGCAGCAGGCTCCGGGCGGCGCCGCATCGGCCGCCTGGGCGCCGCCGCCGCCGCCGCCCCAGCGGCCATCCTCCAGCCAGGACGCCGTGTGACCACTCCACGCCCAGCACTGGCCGCTTGGCAGCTGCACAGCGCTCCACTAGCCCAGATGCCATGTCATGTGGAGGCCTGTGCCATTTGCGAGCTGCTCAGGCCGGAGGATGGCAGCAACATCAGTGGCTAGCCGAGCGCCTGTAAGCTGCCGTCCACGTGCGGCGCATAGCTGTACGTGCTCCCAGCGGCGCTCTCTGACCATAGCATTGATCGAGCAGCCTTGCCCAGGACAAGGGTGCAGCAGCAGATGTGTGTAACTGCCAGATTTTTTTCCTACTCCTGACATTCAAACCCTGATGAACGTGCTACACGCATGCACTTGAATGCTTGAGGTGACAACGTGCGTTCTGAAGGACCCACGTGCTGTTGTCATGTCGAGGCGTGGAGGCGCTCTGTTGTTGTCGACATTTATGATCAGCACATTTGTACTTGTCCCAGTGTTACGGGTGGCAAGCAACTGCATGTCGTTTGTTTGCAAGCAACCCAGAACAACCCAGAAGTTATAGCAACGTCCATGCCTGCGATACCAGCTGGTGATACGAACCATGTCCGTACGAAAGCACGACAGCGACAATGATGCTGCTGACAAACAGAGACGAAACCACTGCCGCTATGGCCGCACTCACTCAGGACACCAAATGTCGTCGTCAGGTTTATGTACACTTTCTGTTAGGGCGCAGGCCGCCGTCTGTACACTCTGCTTGTTACATCTGCCAAGGAACTGTTTCCAAGTTCCTTCAAACTCTGTCTACCGAATGCCTCGCTCTGGTGGAGCTCCTTGTGCACTCTCCCTCCACAGTGCGTGGCGCTTCATTGCCCTTCTATGCTGAGCTGTCCTCGCCTGGGCCGTTGTCTGTGCAAAGCCGCCCGCACGCATATGCAGTGCTTTGCAATGCGGGTCCGGGGGGCGCCATCACTGCGACAGCAGCGCCTCCTGCTCGGCCTCCCACTCTGCAAAATCGCACTGCAGCGCGATCCAGGCCTCCGACTCCTCCAGCTCCTCCAGATCGTGCTCGCTGACGTTGGCCTGCAGACGATAACACACCATGCTGAGGTCGCAGACGGACCGAGCTTCCAGCACCAGGGTGCATATGACCAAAACATGACCTGTGGTGTAGCAGAGGCACCATCAGCCAGTCTGATGCAGCGGCGGGCTGTGCATTCCCGAGGAGACTATATAACTCTTATAGACACTCTACACGCGCGTGTGGACCGCTTCGCAGTCGCTGCATCGAGGGCTCCTCAGGTGCAACGCAAGGCGATGTCAGCAGCTGGGAAGCGTGGAATCTCAACATCCATCTCGAACAGCGCAGCAAACACTACAGCAGACTTCCTCTCACAACAGCAATGCAGCCTACGCCGTGCCGTCCTCTGCCCAGCTGCGATCTTATCGATCTGACTCTGCTGCAGTGTCAGCAGCTAGATTGCGCTGTGGCCGGTTCAGGTGCCGATCCTGGGCCCGACATCGAAGCTAAAGCACAGCGACCGAGCAAAATATGTCCTGTGTTAGATCCGAGAGCTGCCCAACGCTGCGGTACGCCCGGCGCGCACATCTTCGGCACTAGCTTGCTGCAGGAGGTCTTACGACAGAAAGCGACGCACCTCAAGCTCCCAATCGTCAGCTGTGCTCTGCTGCTGCGTCTGCGGCTTAGCGTGCTGCAGGTGCGAGTCGGCCACCGGACTTGAGGACGGGCTGACGAACTCCGCAGCGAATGGGTTGAGGGTGAAAGGCATCCTGTTGCGCTTGACAGCAATTCCAAGGGACATTGGCTGCACACAAAGCGTGCTGGAGAACAGGTATCGTCCAGGTGGTTGCGTTGGATCAACAGCAAAGTGCGGGGCGTTGGCGAGTGCGAGTGCGAGTGCAAGTCTGGGTGTACTGCAAGAGTTGCAGCTGGTCATCAGTTGCACGGGCAGGACGCAGCACTGCAACACGGCCTTCCGACTTCCGTACCTTTTGCCAGGTCACGCACGCGTAGCTGCGGCTTGACAGTGCATGAGTTTAAGCATATGCCTGGCCGCACCGTGCCAAGTGCTACGCAAGCGAACATGCAGCAATGTACTTGGGTGCTTTGACTTACATCTTTTTGCTCACATTATGCAGATTTGTCTCCGCAACGCGTGCATGTCATGTGGTGCAACTACTTTCAGCAGCACTCCTCTGGCCAATAACACTAAGGTTGAAGCAAATACACCACACGAGATCAGCGCGGAGTGTGGTCTAAGGCATTTCGGCCGCAACAGCGTACAGATCACTTTGCACAGCATCACTGATCACCAGCAGGGCGGCGCCCTGCTGACACCTGAGCACCATGGTCCGATCAATGCCGAGTGCGCAGCACAGCGACGGCATGCCGAGGCAGACAGACTCCAATGGCGGCGTGCCCAGCAGGGAAGGAGAGGCAGCTGAGGGCGCAACAGCAGCCACTGATGGAGCATCAGATGGCCGTGAGCATCACAGTGCCGGCAGCGCTGCGCTGACGTGGGACGCGCTGCGGCCACTCGGCCATGGCCGCAGGGAATACAGCGACACACCAGAACATAGCACAGGTGGCGGCAGCCACAAGGCCTCGAAGAATGCCAACAGCAAGGGCAACAGCATCACGGGCAGCCACAAGGCGAGTGCCGATTCCACCAGCGTCAGCTTCGACTGCTTGTACGCCAAGCTGCTGGTGTGGGCGCACGACACAGACAGCACACCATCCGCCAAAGGCCTGCAAGAGCTGATCAAGGAGTCGGGGGTGCGGCTGGAGGACGAGCGCATCGCGCTGTCCATGGCGGAGCTCAGGAAGCATGCCGGCAAGGGCGACCGGCCGCTCAGCCCATCCGAGTTCCGCCGCATCGTCAGGCCCAACCTGAGGTTCATGATCAAGCTGCTTCGCCAGCAGCTGGTGGTGCCCGACTTCATGACCTTCTGTGACGACCTGTCGGCGCTGGCGCTGCTGGCGTCACCCGACACCTCTGGCAAGAATGCCGACTACATCCCACCGCTACGGGACGCTGACCCTGAGAAGTGGGGCGTGGCCGCCTGCACCGTGGACGGCCAGATGTTTGCGCACGGCGATGTGGACGACTACTTCAGCATCCAGAGCACGTCCAAGCCCGTCACGTACGGGATGGCGCTTGCAGAGCGAGGAGAGGACTTCGTGCATTCTTTCGTCGGCATGGAGCCGAGTGGGCAGCCCTTCAATGCCATCATCTGCCTGCCCGACAAGAGGCCACACAACATGTGCGTGAATGTCGGCGCAATCATGACGGCCGGAGTGTTGGCATCAGGCCACCCCGACAAACAGGTGTCAGAGCTGCTGCGCCACACCATGGACATGTGGTCCCAGCTCTGCGGCAACATTGGCGGGATCAGGTTCAGCGAGGAGACCATGGAAGCAGAAAAAAGCACCGCCAGCAACAACTTTGCGCTCGCCTACTTCATCAAGGCGCGGCGTGGCCTGCCACCTGATGTCACCCTGGAGAAGATGACAGACTTCTACTTCTCGCTCTGCTCCATTCAGGCTACATGCAGGATCATGTCAGTAGTAGCGGCCACGCTGGCCAATGGTGGAGTATGTCCCTTGACGAATGAGGAGGTGTTCACATCAGACACCGTCAAGCGGATGCTGGCGAACATGACATCGTGCGGCATGTACGATGCCAGCGGCCAGTTCCTGTACGAGATCGGGCTGCCCGCCAAGTCGGGCGTCTCAGGCATCGTCATCAGCATCGTGCCCGATGTGCTGGGCCTTGCCACCTTCTCGCCACGCCTGGACAGCTTTGGCAACAGCGTCAGGGGGGTGAAATTCAATCACATGGTGGTGGACTGCTTTACGTTCCACGTCTACGACAGCATCTCCGCCATGCACACGGGCTGCAAGAGGGACCCGCGCTTCAGTGTCAACACGCAGCGCGAGATGGAGCTGTCCAACCTGCGCTTTGCCATCCGCAACGGCGACGTGCACGCCCTCAAGTTCCAGACGCTGCTGCTGGAGATGATGTGGGCCATGGCGGAAGCCGACGGAGGGATGAAGGACGAGGAGATGGCCGCCCTGAGGCACGCACACGAGGACCTGCTGCAGGAGGAGCTGCACGAAGACGACCTGCAGGAGATCAAGCGCAGCGCTCAGGGACTGGGCGTCAAGGGCATCGAGGCCAAGCTGCGGCGGCTGTGCCGCAACCTGGACGACATCGAGCGGGACATCCTGCTGCAGGCGGCCTTCGCGATGGCCACCGCCGACGCCCACATGGCGGACGCAGAGGTTGACGTGCTGGGGCGTGTGGCAGCGGCGCTCAACGTGCCAGCCACCGTCGTGGAGCTCAAGATCTTCGAATGGCAGTCCCAGCTGCTGGACTCGGATGCGGCGCCTCAGATCGAGCTAGCTGACCACAGTCCCAAAGCGATACTGGACCGCGCGGGCCTTGGGCCGCCCAGCAGCGAGGACCTGTACCAGGAGTCTCGTGCCCGAGAGACGGCAGCCATCGAGGATGCGCTCAAGGCAGAGCTGCAGCAGCCAGCACGCGAGCGGCAGACACAATCTCGCCGCCGTGGCCGACGCCTGATGCCAAACCCCGCCAGGCAACTCATGGCGCTTGAGAAGCGAGGCAGTCGCAGTGTCAGGGGACACATGCCCCTTGTGCCCAGCCAGCCGGAGGCTTCAGAGGATTTGAACCCGGGTTCAGTTCGCAACCGGTGAAGGTGTAGAACAACATTTGGCAGGATGTAAAGGTGTCAAAATAGTATTCAGTTTGTAGTGTTCATTTGTGTCGTACAGAGAGTTGGTTGTTGATCAGTGCTGTGGTTTTACCACCTTGCTCGTGGAGGTAATGACTTGTGGACATGCGTTTGAAAAGCCATGGATCATAAGTCGCTTACAGCCTTGCCGTGCAGAACCTTCCAGCAGAACACTCGTTGTGGTGATGCCTTCATCATGTTGCCGCCTCTTACTGTTCCACTGATGAGCCCGTTCCGTGTTGCCACCGTCCGAATCATTTCGCGAAAGTCCGCCGAGCGAACCCCTCAAAGCCCTGCCGTCTTTGAGGGGGTTGAGATGAGGTGTTTCCGTCCGAGACACTCCCTCGGGTGTGATCCTACTGCTGTCGGGCCCACAACACACATGGCTTGCGCACCAACAGCGCCCCCGCGAAGCAGGCGCTGCCGGCCACAAAGTCACTGCGCCCCCCACAAGCGGGTGAAACAATGTGCTGCTCCCCTGGCAACCCGCAGGGGGTACGACGACAAACAAAGCATGCACAATCAAAAGCAGAATGTGCAGTGATGCCCGCGGCGCACAGGCCGCTGGATGGGTCTGCCGGGGCGTGCGGGGCTCCAAAACCCTGGCTTCAGGGCGCCTCGCACGCCCTCGGATCCGTCCAAGCGCTGTACCACTGACGTGACATCATGTAATGCAGATGCAAACCACAGGCCCCAGCCGTCCGCTCGTGAATCTCCTGTCGTCATTTGTGTGCGGCACGGTACGCGGGCACACGCCAAACTGCTGCGTGGCTGCCGCTTCAGAGGCTCTGCGTGAGGGCCAGGCGCCGCTGCCAGAGTGCATCCGGAGGTGGCGCTGCCCGCGACCAGACCGCCACAAGATGCGGCGCGGCTGCTGCCAGAGCAGCTGGTGTGCTGCTGCTCGTGCTGCTGCCGCTGCACTGTGACGGCGCTGGCCGCTGTCAGCGGGGCAGCCTAGTAGCCGCCGCCGCCCTGCAGGATGGAGTGCATAGGCTGAGTGACGAGTGTGCAGCCACAAGCAATGCAGCGTCTGCCATGCAGCTGCATGTGCCGAAAGCAAAAGCCACTGATCAGGCGGGTGTCTGCACACAGCAGAGGGGCCAATGACTCACGCCGTAGCCGCCGCCGCCCTGGGGAGGGCCGCCGCCGTAGCCACCGCCGCCGCCACCGTAGCCGCCGCTGCAACACGAAGACACCGCCGTGAGAGGCCACAGTTGTAGAACTCACAAGACCAAAGACCAGCGGAGTCATGGTCAGGGGCCAGGCAAGTTCGTGTACAAAGGGTTTAAGCTCTGTGGGCACTCACCCGCCATAGCTGTTGACGCCACAGCGCACAAGGACAGCAGGTCAGCACGAGTATACCCCACCGACAGCGCTCACAACTTGAGGATGCAATGTATACATCTCAGCATGCAGCAGGGAAAGAAACCAACAAAAACCACAGCACAGAGTCCCTTAATTATATGAGGGACATGCAGCTCACCCGCCGCCGCCGCCCTGGCGGTTGGGGCAGTCGCGGGCGATGTGGCCGGGCTGGCCGCACTCGTACTGCAGGCAAAAATGCAGAGGGCTTCAGCACGTTGCAGTATATTCAGGAATCATACAGGATGATGCATTCGAGTACCTAGCACATCAAGATATACCGAACTGAGTAGGATAAGAGCTTGTTGATGCAGGCAACTCACGCAAGCGCCACCACGGCCGCCACCGCCGCCACCTCCGTAGCCGCCGCCGCCACCTCCGTAGCTGCCGCCGCCGCCGCCATAGCCACCGCCGCCGTAGCCGCCGCCACCACGGCCACCACCAAAGCCACCACCGCCGCCGCCACGGTCACCGCCGCCCTGTTGTCACATCGCAATGCACGACTCAGGACTGTCATATGAGGGGCATGCACTCAGGCGTCCAGTTGTCAGGGAGGCATCTGAGCAAGGCCAGCAAAGGGAACAAAGGCAATTACTACAAGCCATCTTACACCAGATGACAACACGCTCTGCTGAATATCTGCAAACACAAGGCTAAACATAAGCATATGTCACACGGGGCGCACCAGGGGCGGGGCGCCGCCGGGGCCGGTCACGTTGACGGCCTTGGTGCGGCCGTCATCGCCGCTCTCGACGTCAAACTCGACCTCCTCAGCCTCGCGCAGGCTGCGGTAGCCGTCGGTCTGGATGCTGGTCTGCATGTGATGAGGGAGGAGCTCAGCAACGACAAGAGTGTGCCAGTTACCACTGCTGACATGTGTCGCATGTGACACACCTTTACAACATTGCACAGCATGCACGAAGGGCACCATCAAGCATTGCATGCAAAACAGAATGTGCAAACAACTACAGCGCAAGTTGACAGGAGACACAGGGTCATCGAGCAGGGCAATCGCATGGTTTGCTGATGTTGTGCATGCAAGTATAGGCGGCACACCTGGTGGACGAACAGGTCATCGCCACCGTTGGTGGGGGTGATGAAGCCGAAGCCCTCTACAAGCATAAATATGCAGCTGTGAGCAAGCATGGCCGTGGCAGGCATGCCACACCCTGATGACTGGACAACAGGTGCACACCTCACGCAGCAACGTTGGCATAGGGCATGGCTGCACGCACAGCACTGCGATCAACTACAGAAGAGAGTGGACCACTACTCACTTGTGGCGTCGAACCACTTGACGGTACTGCAGCCAAGCACACAGCATGTCAGCAGGAGTGCATTGAGTTGGGAAAATACAGTTGACACAAGACGCCGCCAGGTCCTGGCTTCGTGGGGTCAGCTCTAAAGCATTGCCGACGGGGCGATGTGTCCTCAGCAACCACACATGACATGCAATTGCAACCATGGCCCCAACACATTGCGCCCCTTGCAGCCTCTGAGCAGATACTGCTGCAGATACTCTGGTAGCGTGGGTTTGTGTAGGCAGGACGCAGTGAGACAAGTCAACGGCTGTGGCCTGGGTGCTGCGCCCAGACACAGTACAGACAGCAGTCGTGAGCCGCCCGCCAAGTTTAACGCAACCGCATGGCCATGTGGGCTTCCGGAAGACAAAGGCTGCTGCAATAAATATCTCGGCGGAGTTGCGATTGTGCGGGCTGGCGCAGCATCAGCCGTGCAGTAACGTGGACTAATGATCAATGGGAGTGCAGGCGAGGCGGTGCAGAGCGCTGCCCGCACGCAGCACACGCCAGCACAAACGCACACAGAGAGGCGGTGCGTCGGGGTGCGGCTTGTGCCAGTATTCGACACATCCCGCCCCGACCGATCAAAACTACGGTGCTACGAAGCCGCCAGCAGCGATGGCGGCTGCACAGCGCCGCTGTCGGAGCAGAGAACGCTGCCGGCAGTGGCAGATCACGAAAAGCTGCGCCGGCGTTGCTGGGGGCTGGTCACAGGGCGCAACGTGCTGCGGGCTACGGTGGAGCAGTGCGATCACTGGCTTAAGCACTGCGCGCGTAGGTGGCGCCCCCACCTGCGCAGGCGCAGCGGCGCCGGACGGCAACTGGAGGGCAGCTGAGAGCACAGTTCAGGAGTCTGGGAGTGGCACGAACCCGGTCGCCTTCGAACCCATGGTGTCGTTGATGTTGCGTCTGTACAGCTGGAGGATCCCGCGACGTGTGCAGCGGGTTGGAGCTTGTGCCGAGCTCAGCGCGGCGGCCGAACCTTGGCTCCTGCGGGTCTTCAGAGCCGGTTCCTTAGAAACGGATTCCCGACCGTACTTTGTCTGCGGGACGCCGTGCTGTTTTGAGTCCGCTGCCCAAGAGGGCTTTGCCATGCTGGAGTGATGCTTAGGAAGGTGCAAGGCATCGTCGTTCCTGCGAGCCAGTCTCTGCACATCGTGATTCGTGCAGCCAGCGCTGGCTATCCTGAGCTGAGCTTCTTGAACAGCTGCTGCGCAGTATCTGCTGCAGCGATCTAGGCAGGCAGCAGCGGCGAGGTCAAGGCGTTTCGCGGGTCGTGCAGCAAGCACCAGGGCGCACCACCAGCCAACGGTCTTGCAGGTGTGAGAAGTGTGCTGCTCCTGCGCATGGTGCACGAGCGTCCGGGCCAGCATGCCTCCATTGGTATGCTGTGTCAGCAAACCACGCAGGTGTCAAGTGAGGGCATACGCTTCTCGAGAGGCTCACTCAATGATGCTCCTGCTGAACACGGCCGAAGCTTTACTGCCTCAAACCCTGAAGTCACCACGAACATACAGCTTTGCGTTGCGTGCCTGGCATGTTTCATGTTTGTTTCAGCTTTAGCTCGGCCACACCTGCTGAAGTGGAGCACGCCTGGGACCGTTCGGCCACTTGATGAACCCTGGGAGGACTGGGCAACCTGTGCGCTTGTCAGCTGCACGGCTGCACGACTGAGGCCAGCTTTCGAGTCATTGTCAAGCTCGCGCTGGGTGTCATGCCGAAGGGCGCTGTGCCGCTGCTGAGCAGACCGTGACAGCATCAGTGAGGTTACTTGCACGCGACGCAAGCCTGATGTAGCCATTTCGCTTCTGGCTGTAGGCAACCATGGCCGCGTCGCCTCCGCTGCAGCCGCTGCAGCAGGCGAAACTGGTGTTGCTTGGCGAGATGGTAAGCTGTGCTGTACACATTGCAGTGACATGTGTGAGCAGGTGCATATCGGGAGGCTGCCTAATGGGCAGAAGCTGCTCTGCCAAGGGTGACCGATTGCAGACGATGGTGCTATGCCAAGGCAGCAGCCCCCTTGCATCTGCAGGGTTCCGGGAAGTCGTCGCTGGTGCTGCGCTTCGTGAAGTCGCAGTTCTTCGACTATCAGGAGTCCACTATTGGCGCAGCCTTTCTTACAAAGACGCTGCCAGACCAGCACGTGAAGTTCGAGATCTGGTGGGTCCATTTGCATTCTGTCTGTCTCGCAGCATCATTGCATTCTCACTTCATTTCAGAGTTGCTTGTGTCACTCCCATGCATGTCGTACCATTGCTCGTTGCTTACTTGCTGGGGTGATGGCACAGGGACACAGCTGGGCAGGAGAGGTATCACAGCTTAGCGCCTATGTACTACAGGTGACCAATCAAGCATCGCCTTAAGGATGGCTGCATGATATGCATGGTGTCAGTACGACATCCTCTGTTGTCTAGCACATCCAGCCACACCGCTTGGGATGGTGCAGGGGTGCTGCAGCGGCGGTGATCGTGTTCGACATCAGCAGCAGCGACAGCTTCGCGAAGGCGCGCGAGTGGGTGAAGGAGCTGCTGCGGCAGGGCAACCCCGGCATGATCATGTCCCTGGCTGGCAACAAGGCTGACCTGGCGGAGACACGGGAGGTGCGCACCATATTGCTGGCAGCTGCGAATATCTGATTCTGATGTCGGATCTGGCAGCTGTCACGCTAGGGCTGACGAATGCTAGGTTGTGTCGCGAACGAGGTATGCAAAGCATGGTTGGGGTGCTATTCATCGGGCCTGTGCTGTCCATGCTTTCTCCCACCGCTCAGCACATGTCCTGCACCTGCTGTAGGTTTCGACAGACGATGCGCAGGCTTATGCAGACGAGAACGGGCTGGTGTACTGGGAGACATCCGCCAAGACGAACGCCAATGTGTCCGAGCTGTTTGAGGACATTGCCAAGCGGTGCGCTTCTGCTGCACCCGCACTGCTGCCACCATCTGCCAAGCCAATCCTGCTGTGTTGTCATTGCCACTTGCAAGTCGCTAAGCCCTTGTTGGTGCGACGGCCGGCATGATGGGATGGCTGCATCTGAAGGTGCTGCTAGGCTACCTCACAGGGTCCTCTCGTGTAGGGCGCTCACCGTCATTCCTCCCAAATGCACAGGCTGCCGAGGTCGGCGCCGCCACCCGCGCCTTCAGGTGGCATCACACTGGAGCAGCCGCCGCCCCAGCCCAAGAAGGCCGCCTGCTGCTCCACTGGCTAATCTGCGCGCCGGAGCTCGGGGACAGGTGCTGCGCACGCATGTGCTGGGCATCCCTTGCCAATCACAGACTGTCACGAATTAGAGGCTGCCGGCTCTGTCAGCATGCGGCCCTGGCTCACCCACACAACTGCTGCAGCTGCGCCCAGCCAGCAGTGCAGCAGGTCTATACAGACGGTCTGAGGCAACAGGCTCTTGCGCTGCTGCATGCAGCTAGCGCAGTTGCTGCAAGAAGTCAGCATGCTTCTGGGCGCTCTGTATCGGTGAAGTGTCCATGAATGGTAGTATGTACAACATCAGTGAGTTTGCCCGCATACTGGTGACTTACCAGCTTGCCTTTGTGATTTCCATGACTCTAGTCTGTGGGCCGTTGTCCTTACAGAACACTCTCGGTAAAATCTGTGGGCGTCATGCCAATGTGGCATCAACTTAAAGATGCACAGTCATTTACAGACACCACAGACGACCAGGACGCTGGACACGAGCAGCTGAGGAGGCAGGCCAATCACATGTTTGTTAGTCCAAGCACATATCTGCACGGTCCATTGCTGTTCTGACGCAACCATATCCGTGTGTCGCAACCCAATATATGGTTCTATAGCAGAGGCAGAGCTACACTTCCCGATGCCTATAGCGTCACCAAAGTGACCCCGTGCTCATCTGTGCGTGACATGGCCCTATGACCTCAAAACTTGCCCATGAACTTGTCCACAGCAGTGTTCACACCAGTCTGCGCATCCTTGACGGCCGCCTTGGCGTCAGATGACATGGCGGGCGCCTATGACATGAAAAGTCAGACATGTGTTGAGAAAGCTTCGAGAGGAATGGAAGAACATGTGTTGAGAAAGCTTCGAGAGGGGGCCACATACAGCAGTGTCAGCAGCAAGGCATTCTGAAGGAAGCCCAAGCCGCAAAGGAATACCTCAGCGGCGACCTTGCTGGCGGTGTCTGCCAGCACCTGCGGAGCCTTCTTGGCCTGCTTGGCTGCGACGGCGATGGCCTGGTCCAGCTGCTTCATGGCGTCAGCGAACTCTGCCTGTGGTACCGACAATATCCCACAAGGTGAGCACATAGTAACCCGCCGCAGCCTTGTGCAGATTAGCTTGTATGTGGGTGGCATGCATCAGAGTGATCGCAGGACCTGCGTGCAGCTGCAGACACGCAAATGTGCCGACCGTCGGTTCTCAGGGCCCACCTGTTGCTCGGCCACATCCGCTGCGCGGCCGAAGGTCAGCTTGGCACTGGCAGGCGCAGGTGCGAGAAGCACGCCGGCCGCCACTGCTGCTGCAACCATGCTGCCGCAGACAGCCTGCGTCAAGAGACCGCTGCGTTTTCAGAGAGGGCACACATGTGTGGATCTGTTACAATTGACCATCACGTTGTGTGCAATTACATGCCGCTACTTACAGGACTGTGTAAAGCTCAGATAAGCCACATCCTTTTGGCCGTATGTATACATAATATGTGCGAACATGATAGGATCCTGAGCTTCACGACTTCAGCAATCAGCTTTCGGTATTTGGAGCTTTGTTGAGCCAGGCACCTTCATGACTGGCCTGTGATCAGGTACCGCGGTGGCCACAGTCCTGCAAGGTGCAACTCGATTGGTGAGCATCTTGAAAAGAATACTACATGCACATGTGGTGCAGCTGCGATCAATGAGTATGAGCAAGCATGATTTACTGCTGCATAAGGACAGCAACACGGCTCGGGAATCACTGTCAGCAATACGAGCGAGCATGCAAGAAACTATCCACTAAGAAGCTGCCTATGACCAATGGAAAAGAATCACCTGGCAGCCTGCGAGCGAGCGACGGTCGATCTGCAACTGCACTGGGTCGCCGGCACAGCGACCCGGGTGCGCAACTGCGACATCTGCAGCGCCATTGCAGCTCTGTGGGAAGACAATTGATGCAAAGGAGATGTGGGTCGCAAAAGTTGAGAGTGCAATGGCGAGGACCACACTGTGCGCAAGCGGCTGAGGAGCTGCACAAGCTGCAACAGCGAAGTCCTTTGCCAGCGTGCGTCCACGTCACAGGAGGCAGTTCTTCCGGCAGCAGGAAGTCCCGACAACAGGGCGCGCGTCCTGCATGTTCAGAGGCGCTGCGACGGGTCGGTCGTCTTGACGACTTCAGCAAGAGATGCGGTGGTGCTATGCAACCTAATTTGTGCGGCGAAGGTCTGGAACGATCTGCGCACAGACACGCCGATTCGGTTGCCGACTGTCGGCCTGCTTCGCCTGTCGCTTCGCATAGGGCGCAATGCGGCGCACGATGCCCTTCGAATGGCGTGTTGTATCTCGTGGTATGTAGGATCAAGTTGCGCACCCGTTTCCGTCGGCGGTGACACGGATTGGGCAGCATGCAGCTCGGGGCCATGCAGTGGACAGCGCCAGCCGACGCTGCCTTTGATGCCGCGGCCGCTACAGGGCTCTACTGGCGAGCTGTGCCTGTGATGATACGGCTGCCCGAACGAGAAGAACACGTCGCCGAACTGACCGTTCGCATCATGAGCAGCGGCGGGCGCAGCGGACATGCATCGCGGGTGAGAGGTCTACCTCAGAACGAAACTTCTCTGCTACCCCTTCTGCAGTAGTCCACCATAACATTTTCGTTGAGCACTGTAGTTGCTTGCACAGCCGGGCCCGGCCCTGCTCCGGGCAACAGCACGCGGAGTGCCATCATTGCCTGCAGGGTGCGTCACTCAAGCCATGGGCCTCCCACCATTCGTGCAGGCACTCCGAGTCTGGCTGTCCAACGAGGCTGATGCCTGCTTTCTGCACACTCTGGACGTGAGCGAGGACGACTTTGCGGGCCTCAAGGCCCAGCAGGGCATCCTGGTCGACTTTGGCGGATTCCCCGGGAAGCTCATCGCACTGCTGGACCGCTGCGCTGCAGCTGCTGCGCACCACCAACCGCCCAGGTAGCGTCTTGATCAGGAAACATTGCCCGTCATCTATGTGTTTGCACCCTCCAACTGCATTGTCGACCTAAAGGTTGGCTTGAAATCTCACCAAATCAACACCATTTGCCACAGGCAAATTCGTGCTTCACATGTCCCATATGCAGGTTCCAGGCAGTCCTCAGCGGTGGCCGAGCACCTGGCGAATCGGCTCTGCAGTTCCTGGAGACCAACGACTTCAAGCAGCTGCCCCACTTGACGCTCGCATTCCGCCCCGGGTGCTTCCACATCACCGCTGTTGACACTTGACCTCCGTGACGCATGCGCCTGTGGCAGGGCCGGTGCCATTTGTGAAACTCATGTATGCCTTTATCATGTCAAATGCAACTCTGCAGGACTGACGCCGCCGTGAAGCAGTTCCTGGCATTCCGGCTGGGTGAGGTGTCTGCGGCCACTGCCGAGCTCGCCTCCAAGCTATGCGCTGTCAAGGTGCAAGCTGATTTGACACCTGATCAGACTTCTTGAAATGTTTTGCTAGCTATATGTGGAGTATACTCCATGATCACGATTGCTGCTTGGCAGTCCCTTCGGTCATACATTTGTAAAATCCGACACCGCGTGCACCTGGCATGCAGACCGAGCGGGAGGAGACTGCAGCCAAGCTGGACGAGGCGAGGCAGCAGCTGGCGGACGCAGGCGCTGCGGCCGAGCGTGCTGCTGCCGATGCGTCAGCGCAGCGGTCGGCAGCAGAGGCAGCTGCCCTGGAAGCCAAGGCTGCAGAGCTAGCCAGTCTCCGATCCCAGCTTGAGAGGTAACCTCGGATATGCTGGTAATGAAAAGACCCTTCAGTTCAGTGGTACTGACTGAGGCAAGCCACTCGAGCGGCACCAAAAGCACATGGCTGCCGGCGGGATTGAGTGCATGAGCTGCCAGTCGACATCGTTGTAAGCGGATGTGGCACCTGCAGCGAGCGCAGCCAAGCGGAGGGGCGGCTGCGATCGCAGCTGGAGGCCTCAAGTCGGAAGTGTGATCGACTGCAGGACGACGTCAGAGCGCTGACTGCCACAAGATGCGAGCTGGAAGCAGAGGTGAGGTCGGCATAGTGTGTCGCCATCGGCTGCAGCTCTATGGTTCATGCATGCAGATGCCTTGAGTAACTGATATAGTACGTCACCTTATGGCATCCTGGCATCTTCAGTTCTCCTGCTTTCACATACATCATGCACGCCCCAGAAAGCTGACTGACAGTGATATCCCGCAGGTTGCAGAGCTGCGGCGAAGGGTGCACAGCGCAGAAGCCAGCCACGGCGTGGCCACGGCAGAGGCCGCAGAGGCGCGGGCGGCGGCAACCGCCGCCGCCTCAAGCAAGGCAGAGGCAGACGCTGCGCTCTCCGAGCTGCGCGCCACGCTTGCCGTCCGCAGCGAGAAGGTGCACTTGACATGTTCTTCGTGTTGGAATGCAGTATACTTGCCCTCACCAGTGGTCCATCTGCCCTGGCCGCTGCTCCAAGTGCAGCAACAACAGCAAAGCGACAGACTCTTTCCAGAGCTTTCTTGAGAGTGCTGCCAACATGCGTGCTGGCGCTGCAGGTAGCGGTTCAGCAGGACACCCTGCAGCAGCAGGCAGATCGCATCCGTGGACTAGAGGTGCACACTCTGCCATGAGCGCAGTCCAAACTCCAGGCACTACCCATACGCCTGCCCACACGACACCCACAAGGGCCATGCTGCCGTGTTCTGCCTGACGTGCAGCTCGCACAAGAGGCCACTGCTCTGGCGCAGCACTCTGCCGTGATATCATGCAATGTGGTGTACTCGAGTTCACGACGAGTCCCCAACAGGCGGCGGTCCGGAGCGCTGAGGAGCGCGCCTCAGAGCTCAAGGAGCTGGGCGCCGCCGCGACTGCACGCGCGGACGCAGCCGCAGCCGAACATGTTCGAGCCAGCCAAGTGATCGACAAGCTGTCGGTGAGCTGGCTGCACCACCGGCAACATCACTCCGACACCTGCAACATGCACGCCGCCATGAGATACCGTTCGAATGACAGATGGGTGCCCAATGTTGGCCGAGGCACATCCAGAACGCAACAGCCAGACCAAAGGTGCTATGCTCAAAGTATCCTGCTTGAACACGTTACAGGCGGAGGTGCGGGTGGCGCGGGAGAAGGGCCGCCGGCGCGGCGCGCTGGCCGCCAAGCAGGAGGGCGAGCTGGCGGCGGCGCGTGCGGAGGTGGCCGCCACCCGGGCGGCGGCGGAGTCGGCGCAGCGCATCGCCAACGCCGCGGCGGACGACAAGAAGCGGCTGCAGGTGCCCAGCGGCAATTCATGGTGAAAGTGAAAGTGAAAGTGTAGACCCCAGGAAGGGGTGGTCGTGCAGTACACTGCGCTACAACATCAGCGTTGGGACCTGGCCTACAAGACCCCGCATGCGCACGTCGCCTCGATGTGTACATGACACGGCCAGGCTGCCAGGCAGAGCCCCAACCCGTTGTCACATATGCTGAAGTGCACCACTGCAGGCAGAGCTGGAGGAGCTACAGGGCAAGCTGGCGGAGGCGCGCCAGTCGCTTGAGGGAAATGACCAGATGATCCGGTGGCTCAACAACCAGGTTCGGGCAACATCTCATCCTCGTGCACGTCATCACACAGTGCAAGATGAGGCGAACAGTCAGCTTGGCCTCTTAAGAAGTATGTCATCCCGTCTGCAGCTGAATGAGGCGCAGCTGTCATACAGCAGCATCGGCGGCCGTGTCCCACGCTGGCCGCCCGGCGCTGCAGTGGCTTCCTGCTTCCGGCCACCCAGCCAGGCCGCCTTCACGGTGCAGCCGCCCCGCACGGGCGGCCAGGGCGGCATGCCGCTGCTGTGCCACAAGCCCATACCACCTGCCAGCAGCCTCAGCGCCAATGCAAACTTGTCAGGCGCAGTGGCTGCTGCTGCTGCGCACCAGCAGGAGACAGGAACGGCAGCTGCTGCAGCAGGCAGGGACGCTGCAAGGGCAGAAGACAAGGGCGCGGCAGGGGCCAGATGGGCATCCAATGCCCCCGGCGCCATTGCGAGGGATGTGACCCCCATGCCGCGCACGCCAGCGACACCGGAGGCCGCCGCCAGAGCCCACCCTCTGGCAGTGACGCGGCCGCCGCTGTCCAGCCTGTCGAGTCGGTTGGGACAGACCGCCGGCAGCAACCCAGGTCCCTCGGCTGGCCTGGCAGCGGCGGTGTTTGGCAAAGTGCAGCAGCCAATCTACAGGTGTGCACATGCATGCGTGCTGCACAGGGTGCACGGATGTTGTTGATGGCACGCTGGACCTGGCGTGCCACTGTATTGGAGGTACAACGTCGAATCTGTGAAAGGAGTCAATGGCATGGGATAGTGCAGGCTGACCATGCCAAGGGTACGCTGTGGCGCATCCATTGCAGGAGCGAGCTGGCCCGGGCGCTGACTGCTGGGCAGGATGCGCCGCCCCCACCGGGCAGCAGGGCAGCCAAAGCGCCGGTGGGACGCACCGTGCAGCCCAGCAGCAACACAGGTCGGTTGCCTTTGTGCCGCCCATGTAGCCTTGACTCATCCATTGTAACTTCTTGAAACATGACGTGCATGGTGCTGCTGATATTCCAAACCGCTTGTCACGTGCTGTCAGGACAATTAATGATTACACGGTGTGCTTACTTGCAAGATCGTGACACCTGACTGCTGGAGGCGCAGGCAGCACTGGCGGTGACACAGAAGGCACAGCCCGCAGGCTGGACATGCAGTTCCAGGCTGCGAGCAGTCCGGCGGCAAGCAACAGTTTGCATTGTCGTGGACCAGCACCAGTGCCGACACAGGCCCTTGGGATTGGCCGAGGAAAGGCAGCAGCGCAGTCTGGCACCGCTGTGGCAGTGGCTTGACCCAACCAGCAACTGCATTGCAAGGACTTGCACGGCATGTTGGTATCGGGGTTTTGTGACGGTACAATGCAGAAAAGTCTTCTCAGTCTCGGTGATTCTGCACTTCCTGTGTACTCGACATATTGCTCTGCTCTGATTACATAGTTGTGGCACCCTGTTGAGTTAGCTAAGCATCTGACAGCTGGCAAACCTGGCTGTGCTGCTGACGCTGCGGCATGCCTGCAGGTGGCACGCTGTACAAATGCTGCATGGTGAACGACGACAACAATCAAAGCATGACCAACATACAACTCAACAACCTGTACTGCAATGTGCATGCTACTTCTCACTTCGAATGCAGTGACGAAAGACGGCTGTCTTTGGCAGGCAACACGTGGGCGTTGCCAGTGCTTTGCCAAAGACAGGGCGCTGCAAGGCTTCAAGATGCTTCAAAATTCTGGGGCTGTTGATCACTGCCACTCTGCTTAATGCTGTCTCTGATACTAGTCATTTTGAACCAGGCTGCCACGCCGTGAATGTCGGCAGCCTTACTGCCCATCTAGAATCTGCTGCCAAGCCGCCGCCCTCTCCGCAGCAAAGTCGTCCGCCCTGTACGGGGCGATCTTCAGGTGGCGCCGCACCAGCCGTGCTGGCAACCGCGGATGCTTAAGCGGCCCGTCTGCTGGGCCGCTGCGCTCTGCCTGCATGTAACAATGGATGCATACGATCAGCCTCCTGTCGACGTGAAGCAAGCAGGAGCACTGCCATCAAGCATGCTTGCACAACCAAATGGGGCGACGTCGACCCTTGACATGCAAAAAACTCGCAGTTGCAGCTGTGCAGAGAGGCAATTTCTGGTGTGAATTTGATGAGGTTGCAAGTCCCACCTCTTCACCGTCCTCATACTCGAGGCCACCCGCTGCCGCATCCAGCCGCTCGCCGTCAACCATGACCCAGATGTGACGCTGCGCCTGCTTTTTGGCTGTTTCCGCTGCGTTGGACGCTATGCCTGCTGCTGGCGCACCGCTGTCACGGAGGCCAACAGATCGTGCGGCACCGCCTGCCTGCGGCAACACCTCCTGCTGCCAGCCGCTGCCATTGCTGTCTGCCTGCTGTAGCTGACGGCCTGTATCCCGGTGATGAACTCCTGCACGATATGACATGCTGCGCTTGTCGGCAGCAGATCCAACAACACCAAAGCAGCAACTAGAATGCTAGCAGTGCATGAGGGGAAAATGTCACAGCGGATCCAGACGGAGGTGCAAACGTCATATTGTCCACGCAAGGCACTGCCCACCCGTGTACTCTGCCAGCCGGCGTGCTGCCGCCTGCGAGCCCTGCGTGACAGCATCGCCACAGTCCCTCTCAGCTTCGCACTACATGCCGACAACAGCCCCTGCTGTCCAGGGGCTGTCCTCCAGACCATCGCGCTTGCAACAGCGGACATGAACAACACGCTCAAGAGTATAAAACACGACACGCATGCCGACGGGGTCGCGAGCCGCCGCCAGCGTGCGACACACCCCTAGCACGCTCTCCAGTCCGAGTCAGACGACAACCCCTTTTATGAGCAATCTCAACGGTTGAAGCACGCGTCGCCGGACAAGAGGCAGGGCACGTACGAGAATGTTCATGCGTAGCGGTACAGACTGCACCCGTGACAACAGCGGACGCTGGTGGCGGGCTGTGACGTATGGTCGCAGTACGGGGCACCGCGAGGAACTTCGGCTGCGCTGACGACAGGGTGGGCCACAACAGACCGCACCTGTTCGGCACCTCCCAGAAACAGAGCTGTGCTGCGACAGTGAGCGCCGCCCACGCGTAAGAGCAGCGTCAGTGCCAAAAGTAGCGCTGCCCAGGGGCGGGGCATCTCCGACATGCGTGGCCCGCCCCCTTGCGGACGGCTCAGTGTCTGCTGCATTCATGCATGTTTGTGCAACGTACTGGATCAAGTTGTCGGTGTTGCACAGCCAGGTACACCAGCAGATCGTGCGCACCGGTGAAGGGCTGCTGCCGTGTTGGCGTCTCACGTGCTGGAGACCTGTCGTCATTGCAGTTCCCGCGAGAACCTCCCGACCCGGCGATATGCAACCCCTCTGAAATCTGGAGCTGAATCGGATAGCGCCGTCGCCAACTGGTCAAGTTAGTGGCTTGTGAAGAACATTTTGGAACAACCCGCAATAGTAACGGTGCGAAACAGTATCTCAGGGTCGTCACTTGCCAAACACAGTTCATCAAGAGGCAAGCCAACGCGACAGTAAACTGCAAATCCTCAACTTAAGGACACAACAAGCAGCAGTCATGCAGGCGCTGGGGCAGACGGTATTCACAGGCACTGCCTTGCCCCTGAGCAACTCACGATGCACAGGGCGCAGCCGAGGCAATGTCGCCATCCGTGCTGTTGCGGCACCTGCAAAGCTGGACACTCGGAAGTCTGAGCAGGTGCGGTGCTTGGACAGTCAAGCTGATGAGCTGTGTCACAGTCAATGTCGCTTGAAAGAGCGATCTTCTTCTCCGGACTTCTTGCTGCCTTGATGGATGCATGCTCAGTGTCAGCAGAGGCGCATGCACCCTGCATGTACAGCGATCATGCACGAAGCAGCAGCACGGTGCCGTGCATTTGATGCACACTTGATGCAGTCGTGTGCTCGACGTCGCTCGGACACCACACCGCTGAAATTCCCACCTGTGCGACGTGAGCGCTGATGTCACTCACTGACGCTGCATTGCTGATATTTGCAGGTGTTCAAGGAGGCACAGGACCTGATGCCTGGCGGCGTGAACTCGCCAGTCCGCGCCTTCCGGTCCGTGGGCGGCTCTCCCATTATCTTCGAGAGGGTGAAGGTAGGCCTGGCACCGTGGCACACGCTTTGATTGCACGTGAGCTTCAGACGCTACCTGCTTTTGCTTGGGCATTGATTGCAGCTTCAAGGTGCTCCTCGCCTGCTGGCAATCGTGGCTTGCACGCTGCGCGGGCGCCGTGCTGTCTGGCGGAGTCGCTGACACCTGCGCCCTGTTGCAGGGCCCATACTGCTTTGATGTTGACGGCAACAAGTACATCGACTACATTGGCAGCTGGGGCCCCGCCATTGTGGGCGCCGCCAACGACGAGGTCAATGCCGCGCTGCACACTCAGATCGACAAGGGCACCTCCTTCGGCGCGCCCTGCGAGCTGGAGGTGGGCGTGGCGCTGGGGCTCTCAGCACAGCAGCCCCTGCATCCTGACAAGTGCCTCACACATGCAGAGGGTCGCTGGGATGCAGATGCAGACACCGAGTCATGAGGTGCTGTGCAGGTGGTGCGTCTGCCACAGGCAGGGTCGTGCTGATCGTCGCCTGCGTGCGTGTGTGCAGAACCAGATGGCGCAGGCAGTCATTGACCGCGTGCCCAGCGTGGAGATGGTGCGGTTCGTGAACAGCGGCACTGAGGCGTGCCTGTCAGTGCTGCGGCTCATGCGCGCCTATACTGGCCGTGAGAAGGTGCAGTGCCCCCTCTCTGGCTCTGCTGACCGCGCATCAAGGCTGACCACTTGCATGCTGTACGCTGCGATGATCTCGCGCGTGGGGTGACATTGACCAAATTCTGGCACCTCTGCATTGTTGGAACCAAAGCTGCTAAGATGGGATAGAACGCCCACTCTGGAATTTTTTTGTTGCTGCACAGCTGATCAAGTTCACGGGCTGCTATCACGGCCACGCGGACTCGTTCCTGGTCCAAGCCGGCAGCGGTGTGCTGACGCTCGGCCTGCCAGACTCCCCCGGCGTGCCCAAGACGTCCACAGGTGCCGCCATACTCCTGACCCACCGTTTTGCCGACCCAAGCACGAGTCCAGCAGCATCCAGGGTGTGACAGCTATTCTGGCACTGGTGTTGCATGGGCATTTCGCTGGGAGTAGGATGTCCATCCGTAGAGTCGGTGCTGTTGTTCATTGTGTGAACGCTTGACAAGGACAACACGATGCAGTGTGGGCATTTTCATGGACGTGCCCGTGCAACTCAGATGTACTGCGCTTGCAGAGACGACGCTGTGCGCGAAGTACAATGACATCGAGAGCGTGAAGGAGATCTTTGCAGCCAACAAGGACGAGATTGCGGGCGTCATCCTGGAGCCGGTCGTGGGCAACTCCGGCTTCATCGCGCCCACCCAGGAGTTCCTGGAGGTGGGCTTCCCACTGTGCAGCCCAACATGTTGGGCACAGCAGCAGCAGCCATCATGGATGCAGCTTGCGAGATGTGCACTTGTTGCACACTGCGCTGACTGCACATCAATGCGGGTCTGCTCGGCCAGCAGAGCCGCATTGAGGGAGAACACTGCAGCTGGCAGGTCGCCTGAAGGTGTCAGCCTTTGCCTGCAGGGCCTGCGGGAGGTCACAGAGAAGGAGGGTGCACTGTTGTGCTTTGACGAGGTCATGACCGGCTTCAGGATTGCGAAGGGCGGTGCACAGGTGGGCGTGCGGCTGGTGCTGCGGTCTCTGCATGCAAGGGCTGCTTCAGCTGCCATGCGTGGCAGCGGCAGTGAGGTTGCACCGGACGACACCGAGTCATTCTGTATACAATGCGTCCGATGCATGCAGGACCATTTCGGTGTCACACCAGACCTGACGACCATGGGCAAGGTCATTGGCGGCGGTCTGCCAGTGGGCGCATATGGCGGTCGCCGTGACATCATGGAGACGGTGGCCCCCGCTGGCCCCATGTACCAGGTGCACACATTGCCATCAAGACAGTGAGTAGACCGCACGGGTAGAAGTAATCCGAGTCTAGGTTGTGCGTCCGTGGAGACCAGTGCAGCTGAGTGACATCCCAGCAACTTGGTTTTCCAACGACCTGCGCTGTGCTGATCTTTACAGGCAGGCACATTGTCGGGCAACCCGCTGGCAATGACGGCGGGCCTCAAAACCCTGGAGATCCTGGCGCGCCCCGGCCAGTACGAGTACCTGGACAGCATCACAAAGCGGCTCATCGAGGGCATCCTGCAGGCTGGCCGCGACGCTGGCCACGCTGTCGAGGGCGGCAGCATCTCAGGTGCAGTGCAGTGCAAATTCTGCCATCACATCTGACTTGCAGTGGCAGACACATGTGAAGATGGTGGATGCTCCACAAGCAACCTATGACGGCGGTAGCCGGCGTACCGCAAAACGCAAGTTCCACACTGTTACGCCTAATTTTTTGGCAAACGCCTGGCCAGCACACTGATGCCTGTCACTGAGTTGAACCCCTAACCTGACCTGTGCAGCCATGTTCGGGTTCTTCTTCGCGGAGGGCGGCCCCGTCACCAGCTTCGAGGACGCAGTGGCGCGGGCAGACGGCAAGAAGTTTGCGCGGTGGCACCGCGGCATGCTGGAGCACGGCGTGTACCTGGCGCCCTCTCAGTATGAGGCCGGCTTCACCGGCCTGGCCCACACAGA
The DNA here is from genome assembly GCA_032358165.1 of Diplosphaera chodatii. Lineage (NCBI taxonomy): Eukaryota > Viridiplantae > Chlorophyta > Trebouxiophyceae > Prasiolales > Stichococcaceae > Diplosphaera > Diplosphaera chodatii. Next base: position 1,602,278 of record JAALGY010000019.1, read on the forward strand.
GGAGGTGAACAACATGCCCTCATCAGTAGGGTCACGATGGTGCTGCAAGTAACATGCTCAAGCTTGTTTGGTGCCTGCATGGCTGCGCTGCCGTGTCGCTCAAGTGCCTCTGTCCACACATCGGCAGTCGGCAGTGCTAGGTGCAGAGGGTGCTCAGCACCGCTTCGACTATGGCATCGCCTTGGGGTGCCAGACACGAAGAGCTGCTAATCTAGCCCAAGTGCCACGTCCCTGCAGACAGTTGCTGTGTTGCATGGTGCAGGACATTGACAACACCATCGCTGCGGCCCGTGCCGTCATGAAGGAGATCTGAGAATCGGGGGCGCGCTTTTTGGAACCTGCAATGCATCAAGAAGGAGGAGGATCATGCCCAGAGACAACCAGCAAACTGAACTTTCTGAAATGTATAAACAATTTATTGGAGGGGCACTGTTGGACTGAGTGTCAGAACTGCTCGGCGGTGTGGTAGGAAATGTAATGCTGGAAAGGTCGCTGGAAGTAAGCTCGCATATGCATGCATGCCCGCGCCAGTGTGTCCATCACGCACTCACTTGCCCTGCATCACCGGTTGTGCGTTGCCAGCATGTGCACTAAATCTTGACATGCAGTGAATTGCACGAGCACCACCAGTTGCTGAGCTATTGACCCTCTCGCGTCGAAAAGATGCTCACGCCTGACAGCACTGTGCTGGGTGGTGGCTGGAGTGGCGCATGACTGCAGGGGGAGTACAGATGTCGCAGCATGCCCTCGGCCCAGCTGCAGATGCTGCCGCAGTTGGCGGCTTTGCGCGGCGGATTAGGAGGTGTAGGACTGGGTAGCCGCTAGAGGTGTGACATACGGAGTCGGCCGCAAGCAGTGGCACCGCTCAGTCTACTTTTTGCACCGTGCATCCAAGTTACTGCTCGCGCTTGCGGCGGTCGTACGCTAGCACTTCCTTTCATTTTCCTCAGAGCAGTGGCGAGCTGTTCTCTATGCTTTTATTGACTTATTGACTTCGTGATCAACAGCGTTGGCGGCGCACAGCGGCTGTAGAGCCTCCTGTGGTCCAGCCCACCCCGTTGTGCACTTGCATTGGTTTTTGCAGAGCGTGTGAGCAGCAGCACAGTGTACATTCTGAAGTAGCTATACATTCAGCAGCGGCCATGAGTGCAGCGCGGCGTGTGCAGATGCCGCTGGTGTGCCACGGCCACACCCGGCCGATTGTCGAGCTCGAGTATACGTGAGTGCCTGATAGTTGCAGCTAAGGCTGCATGCGTGCCCTACCCCACTTTGATTGTAGCAGATGATGCGTGACAAGCTGCATGCAAGGATCTGGGTCACAGCCGCAGGAGCATTCACAAGCTGCATGGTTGCGCACCAACATGCATGGCTGTAAACCTGCAGGCCTGTCACGCCAGACGGCTACTTCCTGGCGAGCGCCAGCAAGGATGGCCAGCCTATGCTGCGCAACGGCGAGACGGGCGACTGGATCGGCACCTTCCAGGGGCACAAGGTGTGCTTGCCCCGCCGTGCCCCGCTGCCGCCTCGCCATGCACCACAGCAACTGGCCAGCTGGCGCCGGACTGCATGCTGAGCGTCAACATCATGCAGCTAGGGTAAACCAAGCGTGGTGACACGCAGACCAGCAACTCACTTGGTTCTTGTTCTTCATCAGGGCGCGGTGTGGTCGTGCAAATTGAACAACCCGGGCATGCTGGGCGTCACCGGCTCGGCGGACTTCTCGGCGCGGCTGTGGGACGCGCTGACTGGCGACGAGAAGTGCGTGTGGCACCACAAGCACATCGTGCGCACCGTGGACTTTGCCAACGACTGCCACCGGGTCGTCACTGGCGGTGCGTCACTGCACTCCAAATGCCTCCTCTGCTCTTCCCCTACTTTGAGCGTCTGCTGCTCTGCTGCTGCATGTGTCGTGCCAGCAACGGGTGTGTCCCGTCCTCCAGCCAGTTCACGGCAAGCTGCTCGCAGCCGCTGCCGTGCAGGCCACGAGAAGCTGCTGCGCATATTCGATGCGGAGCGGCCGGAGGCGGCGCCGCAGGAGTTCCCGTCGGCGGGCGGGCCCATCCGCTGCGTGGCGTGGACCAAGTCCGACGACACGCTGCTCACCTCCGACCTGGACAAGCCCGGCATCACGTGAGCATCGTTCATCAGAGTGCCAGAGCCGGCCGTCTGGCTGCAACAAAGTCGGCGGAACCTCCTGTTGATTTCATGTCCCGCGGTCCTGTGCTGGACCCAGTTCAGCTTGTGTAAGCTGCGCATCACCTTGACAACACGAGCACACCATCACTGCTGTGTGCTCGTGATGATCCATGGCCTCGCCAATCTCCTGTGGTTGCTGGCCGCAGGATGTGGGATGTGCGGCAGGGCAAGGCGGTGCGGCAGATTGACACCGGCGCTGTGGTGACCAGCATCGAGGTGTCGCAGGACGGGCAGCACGTGACCACTGCGGATGGGCAGGACGTGCGCATCTGGGACGGCACCACCCTGGAGGCCGTCAAGTCCTTCAAGGTTGGCTGTGCATAAGTTGTGACGGCCACTTGCATCAACCGGCATCAGCCACTCGAAACACAGACACGCCGGAGCCTCTTGAGTGTCCATCCCTGGGTGGACGGAGTGTTGGGGTGGGAAACCATCCACACAGCTTGCAGCTGAGATGCTAGGAGGCAGCCAGCTTTCTGCTGACAAGGCGCATCGATGCTGCAGACGCCCTACACTGTGGAGAGTGCCAGCTACTGCGCAGAGCGCAAGCGGTGGGCAGCGGGCGGCAATGACATGTGGGTGCACCTGTACGACTACGATACCGGCGCCGAGCTCGACGTCAACAAGGGTGCGCCCTCGGACCATGCTGCAACTTGCTTTTGGTTTCCTCATGCCCTGGGCTCAGAGCACTGGAGGAAAAGGCCACAGCGAACCGGGGACTGGTTTGGTCATCTGGGTGCTGCAGATTGCCACATGTGTAAGCGGGATGCTTGATCGTTTGCAGGGCACCATGGCCCAGTGCACTGCGTGCGCTTTGCACCGGGGGGCGCCACATATGCCAGCGGCTCAGAGGACGGCACGATCAGGATCTGGCAAACTGACTTCCATATGCGCGGCGCCGATGGCCCAGGTGACCCGTTGCATGCACTTGAGAAATACTTGGTATCTGGAGAGGCTGTAAGGGCATGCAGTGCATGCCGTCACAGGCATTGCCTTCTGTGTCATTCCTGCACATCGAGGATGTGACAGTGTGCTTGCTACCATGTGCAGCCGCAGCAGCAGCGTCTCCTGCGGGGCCGCCGACAGCCGATGGCCCGCAGCAGCCAACGCCGCAGCAGCCCCAGCAGCAGCAGCAGCAGCGCGCCAATGGGCGCCCCTCGCAATCGCAGCTGCCGAAGCAGGTGCGCGAGAGTTCTGACAGCAGCTTGTTGGACAGCCGCGTGAGTCGGAGTAAAAGTTGTCGGAGCAAACCCTGCTGGAAGCCAAAAATGGCTGGCGCTCAGTGGATGCATACCGGCACACCGCTCCTGGCCTCCAACCTCGCACTCGATGCCTATGCAGGTGCAGGTGGCGCCGCAGCGAACACCCGACCTCACGAACGACTTCCCTGCGCTTGGGTAGCGAGGCATGCTGGCAGGGTGCCTATGCTGCATTGGTGTCGGTCTGCTGGCGTGCTGCATTGACATTACTGGACCACGATCTCACAATGCCAGTGCTTCACTGTGGTCAGCAGCCTTAGCACCAAGGTCATCATATACCCATTGCAACGGCAGTCAATTACATGGCATTGCGCGCGTTCAGCTGCTCGTGCAGCATGCAGTCAGAAATGAACCAATCGCAATCCAATACATGCTGTTGTTGTGTGGCTGTGCACCGCCCTCACGGCAGACATGGCAAACACTGAATACATCACCCTCGCTCTGCCGCTCATGTCAACGACGATCCTGTTACTTCAAGAATTGAGGTCTCCGATATAGTACTCCCCTAACAGATCCACCGTCGTTGGTGGATGCTGTGGCCCAAAGAAGCCGTCTGTTGAATCGCCACCGGCATTACGAAGAATGGCGTCAGCGCCGGGGTGTATGTCCACATACTCTGTCACATCGTACACCTGCGTGGCAAAGCAAATCCGTTGCCATGGCATGGAGAAGGCCACAGGAGCACAGCGTGCATCTGTCATGCATCCGCAGCCGCTCCAACAACGGCCTTTGTTTTGGAACTCACCCTGGCCTTGCCGTCCTCCCTGCTGCGCACAATGATCCAGATGTCCTTCTCATTGTCGTGCTTCGCAACCTCCGCCTCTGTGTATGGTCCAGCAACCTGCGGCGCCACTGCCACCTGGTGTGTGCTGTGATGAGAGAAACATACGGGAATGCATACCGCATGATCAGAGCATCCAAGTCACGGATGTAGCCACAGCACAATACAAGCGAGTTGCCCCAGTGATCTGTGCACATGAGCAGCATGCACGGCCAGGTCCCCACCGTCAGCTCGCGGCGGAGTCGCGGGGGTACTCTGGGCACGCCAGCGGAAAACCCTCCAAGCCACCAAAACACAATTGTGCTCAGGACCCAGCACACCAGCAGCGCGACGCCGTGCTCTGCGAAAAACTTTTGTACCGGGATCAGCCACTGCATGGCCCTCCGAAATAGCGGATTCCAGCCGTACGCAGGTGATCAGCCGGAGCCTGACGCTTCAGTCTGCATATGTGCTGGCTGACAGGTGTTGTGAAGCATCTATAACGGCGTGTAGCGCGGGCGCAAATGCAGATGTGGATTGAGATGCGAAGTGGAGCCGAGGAAGCAGTATGCCATGACTGCAGCTGTGCAGCAGGATGCAAACACACATGCCAGGTGAACTTTGTGAACACTTTGTGGACGTCACCGTTTAGTGGCTGGGTTAGGCAGCAGACTTTGCACCAATGACAATGCACACATGATCACACCCGCAAGACATGGATGCTCCCAGTACTATCTAGATCAAATATGGGAGTGCACGCCGACTGGTTCAAATGCAGCGGCACCCCCTATAGCTACCTATTGCTGTCTGAAGAAGAAAAAAGCACACACACACGTGTTGGCGTGTCACCCAATTCAGAGTACATTTCAACGAAACCACATGCCGATGCTGCATCACTGCAGTCATTGCGGTTCCAGAGGGTTGGGGATGCTGCCGCAGGCTGCGGCCAGCAGTCATCATGGCAGAATGGTGCGCTGCAGCAACTGGCGCTGTAAATTGCGGCTGCGGGCGCCCAGCCGCCAACAGCATATGGCCACTGGCTGGGCACCACCCGCGCCGTGCTTCATCATGTGTAGGGTGCCGGAGCAGCTGCCGCCGCTGCCACATCCAATGCCACCCGAGCATCGACCAATGTTGCCACCTATGGGCTGGCCCCAGCAAAGCGGTAGACGGTCTCATCCTCGGAGCTGCCGCCCACCAGCTCGTCGTCCTGTACATAGCTGCTGTAGTCGATGCCCAGGCCCTCGCACACGCCGGCCGCCACCTGCAGCACTGGCGCCGCCAACTGTCAGCTCCAGTGGCGCTGGTGCTTCGCACAGTTCACATGGGTCAGCAGCAACGAGCTGCGCAACAAGAGTGCTCAGAATCAGACTGCTTCCTGAGAGCTTTGCAACGAGATTGAATGCTGCTGAATCAATGCGAACAAGCGGTGAGCGTAGTAGTACCTTGGGGACGTCGTCCACGATTGCCGCTGTCACCCCGTGCTGCAGGTGCTGCTGCAGCACCCAGGCAGGGTCGTTGTTGCCGACGCCAAATGTCATCAGCTGCAGACCAGTAAATGCATCATCAGCAACTGTGTCAGTCAAAGCTACAAACTTCTGGCACCTCAGCGACACCACCATGAGGATTGTGCCAGGCACTCCTGCCTGCGAGCCGCTGAACGCTGCAAGCATGCGCACCAGTGGTCCGTGGCAACAACTAAAAGCACCTGCAGGCCCTGCTGCCGTGCGGCGGCGACTGCCTCGGGCTGGCTGCGCAGGGCCCCGCACTCCAGGACCAGGCCCTGCAGCGAGTGCTGCGCCGCCCACTGCACGGCGGCGGCCACGCTGTTGCGGCGCTTGTCCGAGTGCCACACGATGCCGTCCGAGAGGAACAGCACCTGCGCGGTGGCATGCGCCTGGACACGATGCACTGCGAGAGGGCGGGCAGGTTCCCAGGAGGGTGCAGGCTGCTTGCGCAGCCCATGCTGCTCTCGGGTCCACTGCTGCCTGCAACAGCACTCGCCGCTCAGGCTGGTGGCTGCTGCTGCGGCCAACAAGCGCACCGGGATGCGCTGCTGCCGCTGCCGCAGCGCCGCGCACACGTCCGGGTCGAAGCTGCTGAACATCATGCGCCGCCCGCTGGCGGCGGCGGCTGACGTCACGCCCAGGACGGCGTCCACCATGCGGTCCACCTCCGCCTGCGCGGTCAGCACCTGTCGCTCAGCACGTGCACAGCAGCAGTGCCCCGCAACACGTGGTGTACCAAGCGACGATCGAGCTGGCACGGCAGCGTGCTGCGGGGTGTCCACCTGGGGCGTGCGCGGGCAGCTCCTGGGTGTGGCCATCTTCACCTCGATGTCGAAGCCCACGTGCTCCGGGAGCTCCGCAAACACCTGCCACGACGCGCCGGCAAGCGTCAGGCGGGGTGGCTCACCCACGCATGGGCACAAGCAGGGACGAGGTGACGACAGCTGCCCTGCACCAATGGCACCAGCGGTGCTCTGGCGAGCACCTGGGCAAGCGTGGGCAGCCGGTCGTCGATGGCGCACTGCCAGGGCGAGGGCTCCTTGTGGTACACGCCAGTACTGTCCCAAAAGGACCGCAACAGCTGCTTGCCCTGCAGCATGTGTTCATGTTTTGCCCACATACCAGATGTGTCTGCCCGCCAAGGATTGCCAGGTTTGCAGCGGACTCGGCGGTCAAGTTATGAGGACCACAGCAGCCCGTGACCAGTCTGAAGGTGCTTCAGCAGCGTACCAGCAGGCTGCTGAACTCGTGCAGCGTCAGGTCTGCGATGTCGGCGGAGGTGGTGCTGCCATCAGGCTGCCGCCACACCACCGTGTCGTCATGCCACAGCACCGGCACGCCATCCTTTGTCACCTGCCGAAACAGTGCGGACGGATGCTCAGATCACCGCAGCAGCACCAGACGGGGCCTGGCGCCGCAGCGCTGTGCACAGTTGCTTCGTGGACGAGTCTTGTGTACCAGCAGCACATGTGTGGGGCCAGAACTGTCAGGGTGCAATCAACCACCTGCACGTCGAACTCGACGAAGGTGGCGCCGGCCTCCGCGGCCCGCAGGAAGGACTCCACCGTGTTTTCCCGGTAGGCCGGGATCGTGTCTGCATGCCGCAGATTCATGCCCATCCTGCATGCAGCACACGGCATGTGACCAACATCTCAGCAGACACGTGTGTTTGGGCTGCGTGCAACATCCATTTCAGGCCGGCATTGGCTCAGCAGCAGGTCCCAGTCAGCGGTGCTCTGAACACCATCGTACTTTGGCGCAAGTGGATGCTAGACTGCTTGCAGCTTCGCGTACAGTGCAGCTGTTGCTCGATCAGACCGGCCTGCTGCAACGACACGCCTCCACACGGCTGCTCGTCACAGTGCACCGAGGTCGGTTGCTGTGACGTGTGGCATGTTGAGACGCACCCTCTGTGACCGCCAAGCGCAAGGGCGCCGTGCGGATCCAGCAGTGATCCTAGGGACGTCCGGTGCTGGATGGACGAGGGCAGCACCTGCGGAGCAGCATGCTCGCGGTTGTGGTCTGTCTGACAAGCCACCGAATCCTCCGTCAGCACGTGGGAACCGTTTTCTCAGCATAGCTACTCGATCTGGTATGCAACAAGGTCACTCAAGCCTCTCGATTACGTGCGGTCAACACAGCGGCTGAAAACACCAGAATATGTCAATGGGATCTTGATGACCAAGAGACGCAGCACGCAGCCCGTGAGCTTCATGACACGCCAGCTCACCTGCGTCATGCTGTGTCGCTTCTGTACGTCGTGAGGGGCCGTGAGGGCTGGTGCAGCGGCCGCTGAGGCCATTGCCGCGTAGCTGCACCTGTTGATACCGGGCTGCGCACTGCACGAAGCAACTTCACGCGAGACTGTCAGCCGCTGGGCCCCGGGGCGAAGAATGCCTCCCGCGGGCAAAGGTACAAACCATCTGGCAAACATTGGTCGTCATTGCAGGCCCAGATCTGCGTGGCATCTGCTCGAAGCATATGCCAATTGCCGGGTAGCCGCCCCCAGCTCGCTGCTTGAACCCCTGCCGAGGAATATGACGCCACACCGGCGTGGATTGGCGGCACGGACGGCTGCGTTGCAAGCTGTGTGGGTCAAGGATTCGCGACCAACAGGCGGCCGCATGTGTGTTCGTCTGTGCAGCTTTGCTTCCTGTGCAGCTTGCTTGATACACGTCCTTCGCTGTGCAACCTAGCTGCACTAAGGGTCTGTACCTCTATAGGGGACACAGCCTGGCTGCTATGAAGTCTGTAGCCGTATATGGTCCTACCCCCTCCTACATACAGCCAGTATGCAGCTGCTGCCTTGCATACAAAGCTGACATGCGACCATGCTTCACAGAATTGCAGAAACTCTGCAAGGCCATAGCTGTGCACCACACAAGCAGGGTTTCCCCCAAAGACCTCTGCGAACCATGCCCGGCCGCCCGAGCGTCAGCAGGCCGGACCCTCAGCCGTTGAAGATGCGCAGGACGCCGCCGGGCCGGCGGCAGAAGGCGCAGCGCCCCGGCACCGAGGCCGCGCACCCCCGGCACAGCGTGTGCCCGCACTCCTTCATGGCCGCGTCCACTTGCGCGCCCAAGCAGATGCGGCACTGCCACGCCGCCGCCGCCGCATCTGCCGCCTCCGCCGCCTTGCTCAGATCCTGTAGGAAACACACATGCTTGCAGGGTGTCAACCCTGAGCAGGCGCTGGGTGCAGGGGCCCACTTCTGCAGCAGACGGCTTGTGTATGGCTTCTGCAAAAGGCTGCCGCAGGGTATGAACGAATCTGGCGGCGATTTGCGCACCTGCTGCAGCTGACTGGCCTTGAGCCGCAGCTCGTCCTTCTCGGTACGCAATGCGAGCGCCTGCAGCACCATACTCCGATGAGAGAGCAGCACAACCGGCAAATAGTTCCCCTCGTATATTCACATGCAATGCGCGTGCTTGCCATGGAATGACGCCCGCACGCACACATCTAGATGCGTCCGGGTCACCTGAGCCAACAGCTGGCGGGAGTCTGCGCCCGCCGGCAGCCCAGCAGCTGCCAGCATCTCGCTCACGGCTGCAGCCGCCTCTGCCGCGCTGACGTTACCATCGCGGGCAGCTGCGGCCGGCCCTGCTGCTGGTGCTGTGTCACCCCGCACTCCGGCGGCAGGGACGCTGGCAGCAGCACCAGCAGGCCCGTCGTCGCCAGTGGCTGCTGGCGACGCTGCTTGGTGTGCGGTGCCCCAGACTGCCGCATCACGGTGTGTACTGCCCATAGCGGTGGGGCTGCCGCTGCCGCCGCTGAAGCACCAGACTTGCGTGGAGAGCAGCTCTGCATACTTGCCTGGCGCCACCTGCAGCACATTCGTTTGCAGTACTTAAAATGTATTCCATCAGGATCGTCAGCTGCAGTCCAGGAAGGACGAGCTGATACGCACAGTTGGGAGTCCTGACTCCTTTAGCTTGGAACCCTCTGCAGACGGCCGCACCTCGAGCGGCACACGGTGCAGCGGCTGCCCAGCGGGCGGCCGGGCGTCTGCTGTGACGCGCCCATACAGCAGCTGCTGCTCCTGGCCGCCGCGATGTTCCGGCGCATATGCGCACAGCTCGCCTGCGTCGCCACGCTCAGGGTGTTCCGACACAATGCAAAGTGACAGATGTGGAAGCTTGCATGGCATGAGCGCTGAGCTATGCAGGGGCATGGGCTGCTTGCCGGTGTTGCTGTGCCTCACAACAGTTGCTGCCTGCGGCATGCGTGCTTGCCTGCACAGAATGGCCTCAACGGCCGCAGCTGCGCGCACGCGGCGTCCGCTGCCAGCAGCGGCGTTCCCGGCTGCCCAGCGCCGGCCAGGCGGTCCACCTCCAGGCCGCCTGCACACACGTACTGCATGCTCAGCACAGAATACATCACACACACCACACCTGGGAGCACCTCTGGACAAACACCCATCACAAACATCAAAGCGCACATTGCCCTGAGCTCAAAGCTGATAACCTTCTGCAGCTTCCTACTGAGGCACATGCCTCGCAACTTGTAACTGGGCCACAGCACAGTGCCTGCAGAGGGGCTTGCCTGTGCTCTGACTGAGGCCGCCTGGCGCCAGCTCAGCCGCGATCCCCGGCAGCAGCGCAGCGTCCGCCGCCAGAAGGGACTGCAGCGGCAGCGGAAGTGGGGACCCGAGCGCCGCTGAGATGGCTGCAGCGAGGACGGTGGCTGCTGGGACGCCCGGCGGCGGCGCGGCAATCACAGCAGTTTTGCCGTCCACGTCCACAAAGAACGGCACCTGCTCCAGGACTTTGTTTTGTCAGCTGGCAGCACGTTGACTGGCACGAAATCGACCAGGCACCACGGTCACGAAACTGTTCGCCAAGGCCATATCCAGCACTTCTGATCTTGCCTTGAGTGCGTCGCCGGCCTCGGCGCCATCAGAACGCCGCACAACCCGCGTGTAGCAGCGCTCCACGAAGCGCAGGCCGCCAGCAAGCTTCCCCAGCCGGGCTGCAACCTGCATGCACACCGGTAACATGCTAATGATCAACCAAGCAGTGCAAAGCGCTCTGGTCGGGTTCGCACCAATTTCAACGATCCTCTGATACTTGCAGCAATCAAATTACGCAGCATAAATGGATGACCGCAACAGGGTGTGTGTTCTACCATCAACTAGGGTATGCAGCGCCACTGCACAGGTGCATATAGTTCAAGTTCGCACCTCTCGTGCAGGCAGGGGCTGTAGTGATGGCACTGCGTCAGCGGACGCATGCAGCACATCACATACTGCCGCCGCAAAGGCTGGCAGCTGCAGTCGCTCACGTGCTGATGCCAAGGGAATGTCCTGCGCAGGGGCAACCAGCTTACAGGGCTGTATCAGGTGCAGCAGACATGACGGTGCTGAGGCAGGCACTGGGCACAAGATATGTTCACGGATAATCAAGCGCATGATTGCCACCGGCCTGCACGGCTGACGTTTACCTGGATGGACTGCAACTCGTTGTCGCTGGACGTGCCAAAGCTGTCCAGCACCTCGACCACGACTTGCTCCAGGGGAGGGATGTGCAGCACTTTTGCAATGGCAGGGCCCAGTTTGGGGTGCGCAACGGCCAGACGCCGGGCGTCCACCCTGCAAACATTGCACGCCTCCCACACGCTGTGGCACACAGAAGGTGCCGGCGGATGCACCGTACGACTTGCACGCATTCGCAGTGAAGCTCAACCTCCGTTGTGATCCCAGCAGAGCAGCATGCTAGCGCAGCAAGTGTGGTGCTACAGGAGCGGACCCACACCCAGAGGCGCTGCAAACTCGCAGGCTGGTTGCGCAGCCTGGCTGCACGGCAGCACGTTCTGGTGCTGTCGGGTTTGGAGCGTCTGGTTTGGGACGTCTGGGCTGTCGCACCTGCGCAGCAGGCTGCGGGGCGCGGTGCCGATGTGCACGCAGGCTCCAGCGGGCGCCAGCCGCCCGTCCGCGGTCAGCACCGGCACCCTGCCGCGCGCAGCGGCCTGCCTCGTCGCCTTAATCTGCACCCATCAGGCAGTCATCGCCGCGATGTACAGGGTGACCACAGGTGTGGGGGGCCGACCTGGCCCCCATCACGGCTTGAGATGCTGCCGCGCAGCAGCTGCAGCACTGGCCGGAGGACAAGTGGCATGGGTGACATGACACTCTTCTTGATGCTATGGGGCACTTGTTCAGTCCGGAAAGGACTGCGCTGCCAAGCAGTATGCAGCAGCTCACCTGCGCGGCGTCGGCATCGTTGCACAGGGTGCCCAGGAGCTGCAGCGCAGCGGCGCGCTCGTTGGCGTTCAGGACTGCGCCGCCGCCCGCCTCGAGCAACTCCGCGGCCAGCTGCAGCAGGTCGGCAGGCGAGTTCGCGTCCCGCATGCCGAGCGTGCGCAGCAGCTGGTCCCAGCGGCGGTGCTCCGCCGGGAGCTGCAGGTACAGACAGCCCATTATCAGAGATGCATATCGACACGTGAATACTGCTATGTTTCGCACAAGCTTGCGCAGACAACAGCAGTGCTCACCACTGTGAGAAGAGAAGTGCATGCAGCAGTTCATCGCACCAGAATACCTAGCAAAGCATGTCTTGGCTTACCTCGTAGATGAAGGGTGCGAGATTCTGCGGCAGGCGTGCAAACAGGCGACCCGGCGCAATGAGGCGGCTGCCCGCTGCCACCGGTACCAGCGGTACCATTGTCAGCTCTGATGCCTGCAGCCGGTGATGGGCTAATTTATCGCTTGTGATTGACTGTTGTGACCGTGCACCTGATGTTGGTGCACGAAGGAGAGACGATCCTGACTGGCAGCAGCAGCACGTCCTACTGAGCTGTGTGTGGTGGCAGCACACTGGCCGCCGCAGTCTCCGTTCTGAGCCGCACCTGTGATGGCGTCAGCCCCTGACCAGAGAGGTAACCAGCAACAGCGGCAAAGGCGGCGTCCGGAGCTGGCCGACCTGCCGGCCAGGCGGCTAGGGCCGCTTCACCGCCATCGGCACCCACCTGCATACAAACACACATGCAGCTGACCGGTTCTGAGGGGATATCGCTGGCACATAGCACTGGCTCAGGCAAGTGACGACTTGCTGTGACAGCATGCCACTGTCACATGGCCATGCTGCACGACACTGATCGTTGCAGTATGCACAGGCACCCACCGCCTGCAGGTGCGCAATGACGGTGGAGGCGACCGGCGGCGACCGCAGCCGCAGCGCCGACCAGGCGAATCCCGGCGGCACCGACCTGACAACGCAGGCGCCGTGGCACAGCTCAACAGGTGCTATCACCACACAACATGCCAAAGTTGCTATGCAGCATGCACAAGCATTAGGCAGCACCAAGCTTTGCTCAGTTTTTGACATTGGTGCACGCATAAAACAAGCTTTGTGGGAATGCTGTGTCGCACAGGTCCTCAAGGATGGGCGCGGCCGCCCAGGCAAGCGCCCAGTCAGCCGGGACTGCGGCCTCAGTCAAGCAGGCCAGCACCCGATCACCACCCGGCTGCCCTGGCTTCGCCTGCATTCGGGTGTGCCCCACTTCCATGGCTGCTGCTTGATGAGGACATCAATCAGTGCAGGCTACACTTCTGTCCGTGCATCGCCCTATGGAGGATGCAGCGCACCCTGAGAGCCGGCACAAAGGCGATGTTGCCCAGCTCGTGGAAGACATGGGGTGCAAACAGCGCATCTGCCTTGGCCGCCAGGTGCGCCGCAAGCAACTCCGCGGCCTGCACAAGGTTGCACTCAGCTTGAGGCGTGGATGGATATATGCCAAAGGCACAGCGCTACACCGGATCAGACGTCACAGGGAGTCATCAATTAATATCAATCAATGTTTCACGGGTCAACAACAGCACTGTCCAGGCGCAGTGAGCGCACCTTCATAGCACCAGCTGCAGCTGCTGCAGGCTCGTAGCTGACGGCTGCGTCAGCCCAGCTGGTCGCCACACGCCTCGCACATGCAACGAAGGTCTCAGCATCGTTGACCTCGTGCTTCAGGCCTACCTCCCTCAGGATCTGCAGCAGCATGTCAGATGCATATCGGTCTCTCTTGCCATGATGTGCTTACGAGAAACAACGTCACACTAGTTCACTCCACACATGACCCTGGAACACTGCCATGATGTTGTGGGGCACGTGCAGCATGCACTTTGCTGGCATGCAGCGCGGGACATGTAGGGCGCACCGCCAGCCAGGCGGTCGATGCAAAGATGCCAACTGGGAAGCTGTGCTGCCCAGCAAACACCAGGTGCAGCAGCCGGGAGCTCGGGTCGAACAGCTCATCTGGCCTCGCTGGCATCCCTTCCACACCTGCAAGTGCAGTTTGCACCAGAGTCGATGGATCACTGCATCAGATGAGAAAGTGCATGACTGTACAAAACTGGTCACCCAGCTGTTATCTCCACAGCCGCTGCAGCTGAATTTGATTTTGCAGCACCCAATGAGTGCTGTCAACGCAAGTCTGCTGAATTGGCTGACTTTGACAAGGCATAACTGCAGGACGAGCTGTTGCACCTGTGTCAACGAACGGCGTCATTGAGAGTGCTGTCTTCACTGCATCAACCAGCTTAAGGGCGGTCCATTGCCGTTGCACATACCGCAGCACCCGTTGCTGCACCTGCACACATGGGCATCGAGCTGATGTTTGCTTTCGGGCATGTAGGTTGAGCAGAACACCTCAGGTGACTGGCCGCAGTGTCAGAATAACATCCACAACAACCTTTAACATCATGAGGTCATTGCGAGCAGAGTCTTGGGCTGTTTTTTGATGTGACGATGAACCGAACCTGCTGCGGCAGCTGGAGCCACGCCGGGAGCAGGCCCTGCGCGAGGAGCTGCGCTGCAGTCCAGGAGGGGACGGACAGCCGCTCATACAACGGCGTCAGAGCTGGGTCGTGCTGCAGCAGCCGGTCCTGCAACGCACAGCACTTCAATTACGAAAGATCCCCTACAGGCCTCCTCCCTTCTCAGCGCCTTGCCATACAAAACGGGACAAGGAATCACGACACAGACTGCACCATTGGGCTGTCATGCAGGCATGGGCCCGGCCAAATGAGCTCACCTGCAACGTCGCTGGCAGGTCGGCCCAGTCACCACACACAGCTGACAGCACCTCATTGGGGCACACAGCAGCATCTGTACCAGCCCCATGATCAGCCCGCATTGCTCCTGCACCTGCACTTGCTAGATGCAGGATCAGCAAGTGAGGTCCGATGATGGCAGTTGCCATGCTTGCAAGTTTAGGAGCTGACATCACTTGCACGTGCATATGTGCGTTGGGCACGACAAAGCTACGTCCAGCCACTGATATGGCATGCAGGCTTCACCTGTCAAGGGGCGCCACAGAGGCTTCTGGCTGGTGTGCGCAATGCCAGGGAAGATGGGCAGCCGCAGGAGCAGATCAGCATCTTCCGTCTGCAGGCCCCCTGGCACATGCGCTGCAAAGTAGAGCAGCAGCTGGCCCCTGTCCTCTGCTGTCATGGCGTCCGTCTGCAAACCAAAAGGCACATGCCTTGCAGATCTCATCAATGATGGTTGCTACAGTGGCAGGTGCCACGGCGTACTCAGACTACACAGCACGGTTCCGTGCAGCGATCTTCACTTCAAACACCCAGCAAGGCCTGCACACCTTCAGCAAGCCGGCATCGGAGCACAGCCGCAACTTGTGCAGAATGATGTCCTCCGTCGGCTCTGTGGCACTGGCTGCAGCCGGCCAGCATGCCGGCGCGGCAATGCCGAAGTCAGGATGAAGCACCTGCAAGTGGGTAACCAGAGCATGTCGCCCTGACACCCCGCATCTCGCTCTCACAAGCAGTCGTGTGGGCTCTAGCTCCTTCCCTGAAACAGTTTCGTGCACACTTACAAAGGCAGTCCCTTCCCCACCCCGGTCACCCACAAGCAGTGCTATGCAGCGCACCGGCAAGTCCAAGCGCAACAGCATTGGCGTGAGCCACGTCCATAGCAGCGCATCAGGGTGCTGCGGCGCCTGCCCAGCTGCTGCCGAGCCGCCTGTGCCCTCAACCTCCTCCGCTGCAGGTGTCGCTGTGCTGCTGATGGCAGGCGCTGCCGCCGTGCCGTCATCACCAGAAGCAGGGGCTTCGCCTGCGGCGGTGCTGTCTGCATTGCCAGGCATGGTCATGGAGGCCGCTGGCGTGCTGCTGCTGCTCCCGTCAGGTGCGGAGCCGCTGCGAGTGTCGCTGTCAATGCCCAGTGCGGCAATGCCATTCGCCAGCATATCTGCTGCGCTGGCACCGCCTGCCCCTGCAACTCCGCCAGCCCTGCTGTCTGTGGCAGCTGCATCTGACTGGCCATTGCTGGTGCCAGCTGACAGGGCCTCAGGTGCCGATATAGCGGGCGGCGGCTGCGGCGGAGCAAACACAAGTGCGCAATGACACATGCGCATGACACCACCTGCAGGAAGAAGACGTTCAGCATGACGTCTGACTGTCCAGAAAGTGACACAATTGCCAAAAGAAACCAGTCATCACATAAAGCGGCCAGTCATCCTATTGCGTCAAAAGAATCATCATCGAGGCCTTGCCTGCAGCTAGAGGCAGCAGGCCCCATTCGTGAAGCGCATCCCAGGCGGCTGGGTCATGTGCAGCCGCACTATGGTGCTGCTGCAGGGCCACCAGCATGCGCCACAGCACCTGCAGCTGCTGCTGTGAGGGGCCCTGCATTTTATGGACAAAAGGGTCAAAGGCCGCGATGCGACTGCAGGGTGCAAGTGGGTTTCGCACCCTCAGGCAGCGAATGGAGATCCGTCTGCTGCTCGAGCCCTTGCACCTGACCAGGCTGCCATGGCAGCACTCTTGCTGCGAGCGGCACTTGGCCGGCAGTACGCATTGGCGGCCTCGGTGTCCAGTGGGGTGGCAGAATGGCGGGCAGGTGCCGCTCAGCAGCAGTCAGCGAGTATGGCCGGACCTGTCACACCATAACAGTGCCCCAGTGCTAAGGAGAAGCCATGCTACATCTTAGCTGCTGCTGGCGCTGATTCTGTTGCTCAGCACGTTGTGGCGCAAGGAACTGAGATTAACAGCGTCTTGAAGCATTGTGAGGATGCTCAGAGGATCTTTTGGCAGGTGACCCACCTTTAGCGTGTCTGCCACAACAGCTGTTGCGAAGTGGTGGCCCAGTTGCTGCACGACATTGTGGCTCAGGAACTGACCCGTCAGGTCTCTTGCTGCAGGTGGGAAGACATCCAATGGCGTCGGCGCCATGCCTGGCGGCCACACAAACAGCCTGCATGGCAGTGAGGACCGTCAAAACACCCATTATCTGTTTCTGGCCAGTTGGGCCATGGACCGCCGCAACACAGCCACTTGCCATGCTTCCCACGCCAGTGAGCGATTGGTAGTTGACATGCATCCTGTTGTGCGGAACTTGCGCACTGTCTGGAGCCGAGAGGTACGATTGCTCCGCTTCCTGTAGGCGCTGGTAGGCCAATGCAATCCCGCACACATGACAGCTTGTAAGCGCCCCGTGCCCCGGTCGTTTCCTGCTGGGGGGTGCTGCTGCTTACACTGGCAGTGCTGTCTGTGGTGCCGCGCTGTGCTGCCCATGCACCCAAAGCTGGCAGTCCGCCAGCCTGCGCTGCTGTCTGCAGGGCAGCACAGTCATATGATTGAAGATAGGAATCTCCTGTGCTTCTTGTAGCACATTTAGTGAGGAAGAGAGCAGCAAGTAAGAGTGTCGAACGCAGCTTGAATAGGGCAGCAGGTCTTCATGGATGATCTTTGTTGGTAAGAGCACGGTTCAACACACCTGCGCCTCCTCCAGGAGACCACGTGCAGCAGCCAGACCGCCCGCCAACCGGGTTTGCACTGCTGCAACTGCAGCTGCTACGTCGCCCTCCAACCCAGCAGTCTGCATACCCAGGGACCTTGATGTGCATCACAGATATGCGGTACACACTGTTGGCGGTTTGCAATCCAGGTGTCGACTCGGTTGTTCGTGCAGTGGGGACATATGTCCAGTTGACCGCTACCAGGTCGCAGGCACAACTGCACTGACGTGACAGCACCTGTGCGGCACTGTCTGGTGCGGCTGCTGGTGCCTCGGGATCATATATGTCTCCAAAGCAGAAGCGCAGCAGCTCTGCAGCTTCCGGGCCTGTGACGCTGCCGCCATTGCCACGCTTCCCCATCACCCGCTTCAACATTGTTCTGCACGGCATTGCCCGCACACAGTGTCGTGGACCACGATACTAGCAGGTGTAGCGGTTATCATATCCACAAATTGCAAGGGCGAGCATCCTTGCAGCTCGTCCTGCAGGAAGGAGAACGCATACTTTTAGGTATGCATTCTCACATGCGCTGTCACGCACCTGACGCTGGCAGGTGTGAGGGACGCAAGGCCAGTTGTCCCAGAAGCCTCCAGGTCAGCCTTCACATGCCCGGCTGCCTCGTGCAGTGGCGCTCGTGCCAGCAGCCAGGCCAGTGCCGCAGGACCCATGCCAGCACCATCACCATCCTGCGGCACCACAGTGTCATGGTTGTGGTACGTCCAAGCTGATGCTGCACAACCCAGGCACTTTGCATGGGAGGCTGCAGCAAGAGGCAGCGGGACAAGGCAGCTTGTTAGCCTTGCCTGCAAAAAGGCTGCATCTGCAGCACCGACCAGGCGGCCGCTGCGCAGGCGCCACACCTGCCGAGATGCCAAATCCTGACACACCTGCAGGCACCCGAGGTGTACAGCGTCACGCGAGGGCTCAAACTGGGACTTGAGCCACATGCATGTGGCTCGTCGACAGCAGCAAAAGCAGTAAATTGCAGTGTGATGACTGCAATTCAACACAGAAGACTGTGTGTCGGCGCCGCAGCATGCAGCCCACCTGCTGGGCAAGCAGGAAGGCAGGGCCGCTGGGTGCCCGAGCCAACAGGGCTGCTGCCGGGGGCACGAGGGCATACAAGTTTGCAGCACCAGCATCCAGAAGCGTGCGAAATGCTTCGCTCCAGGCCGAGCGGACACAGGCCAGCAGCTCCAGGTTAAATCGCGCTGCGGGGTTGTCTGGAGCAGTGCCCTGAGTGCATGATGCATGCAGTGTGACTGCAGCAGTGCCGAAGGAGTATGGTGCAAACAGAGGTGGTAGCAGTTGCAGCAGCCAGACGATCGCGAGACTTGACATAACTTCGTCATTGGTGGAGGCTTTTCGTACTGAAACAGGTACCTGCCAGGCAACCTTGCGAGTGCCAGCGCGAGACAGCAGGAAGTGTCCAGCAATGTGGACCGGCATGACGGTGGTCTTGGCCGCCGCTGCAGCAGCGCTATCAGCTGGTGCTGTTGTCGGCGCCGAGAATGCATCTGGCAACGGTAGAAGAACCGAAGCCCCTGCAAAAGCAACAGATAGGACAGCATGTTTGACAATGACCTCATCCTGTGCGTGTATGTGTTGCCCTTACATAAGGTGCTAAAGGGCGGATCCAGCACCATAATGTGCCACATGTCCCAGGATGGGTGATGCAATAGGGCAAGCAGTAGCACTAAGTCCCACGAGGAGACCTTGCAAGTGATCCACACCTGACACCGGATGGATCTGTAGGTTTCCAGACACTCCGAGCTGCACAGCGACACCGGCTGCAGGGACTGCGCCGCTGGCCATCAGGCGCCGATCGGCTGCCGCATCTGCAGAGCGGCCCGCGCCATGGCACCCCATCACCAACCAGCGCTCCACTGTAGCGGCCTCCTCACCTGCAGTTCGTGCATTTGCACACAGACAGTCACATGCAATGCTCTCCTGTACCCACTGCATTGAATATAGTATGATCAGCACACAGAGTCTGGAGGATGCTGTGTCTGGATGTCTGCAACACCCACCTTCTTGCCGATGCACCTCCCGCCACTGCAGCCGTGTTTTGCTCGGTCGCTGGGCTCGGAGGCGGTCCCCAATGCCAGCAATGCCGCCACGTCGACCTTCCTCGAACACATGCTTGGCGTCGGGGCTGGGCGATGGTGTGGCAACCTGTGCGCAAGTACAGCAGCACCATCATGCAGCATAGTCGGGTGAGAACCGAAATGCAGCTAGCAGTGCGCATGCAATGACCTCGGCAGCAGCTGCCTGTGACATCTGCATGAAGAGTGTGCTCCACAAAGCATGCAACTGACCTGAGCCATCAGGTACGGTTCCGAGGCATCAGCTTCGAAGCACATGACGCGCACTCGCCGCAGATGCCGCTGGAACAACAAAGACGGCGTCACAGCCGCGACAAAGTCCCCCAGCAATTTTGCTGCATCTTCCTCACTCCAACTCTCCTGCAGCAGTCCGTGACAATGGGTGGAGGGGCGTGCTCTAGCAAATGCTGAAGGTTTCTGCAAAATGCCAACACAACAGAGGAAGGATGAATCGCCAGCGACGGCAGACCTTGCTGATGCCACCAGCGGCTGCTTGCTCAGGCGTCCGCAGCGCCAGCCGCAGCAGTGTCCCGCTGCAGCCACTGGCAATGTTGCCACCAGCAAAGTCCCATGGAGCAAACTGGTGTGGAAAATTCTTCGGCAAGTCGGTACCTGCAGGCCATGTCTCCGATTCTACTGGATCATATTGCCAATATGCTGACCCAACAAAGGTTCCTCGACATGCTCCAGTGGCTGTCTTGGACGTGGGCAACACCAAGGTGCATCTGCCTTTGTGTACTTCAGTTGCTGTGGTCACCTGTGAACCGGAACTTGCGGCCTTGTGGCGGCGCGGGCGGCTGCTGGTCGCCAGACGCCGAGCCAGCAGAGGAGGGCCGCCTGCCAGGCGCCAGCACCCTGCCGCTGGGGTCCCACATGCACAGGCTGTCGCCTGCACGGCAGCACGTTGGTCCACAAAGTCACCACCTTGCTCACTGTCAGACAGGTTGCAGTATTGCTGGTAGCATATGCTGGATCAATAACGTTTTACTACAGCTTGCGAGCCAGGTGCAACAGCATGGATGCCGCAATACCAGGCAGCGCAATGGGCAGATCGGTCAGCGTGTATGCCGCCAGCAGGCCGGCGCCGCCACTGCATGTGCTCCCGCGCAGCCGGAAAGGCTGGCGTGGCAGCTGCAGCTCGCTGAGCTCCTTGTCATCCAAGCACACTCCTGCAGGCTTCCCCAGATGACACTGGATACTGCTGATGTGAAGGCAACAGTAACTCGAATACGCTGCCAGGTTGTCGCGTTGCTGCCTGGTCACCCCCTGTGCTGAACCTACTATTGATCGCTCGACATGCAACGGGTGCCTTGCCAGCATACTGCCTGCAACACACACTTGGCAATGTTACCAGGACTGTGCCAGTTGCACTGGAGTCACCTGGAATCCGGACGCAGATGGCGAGGCCCTGGAAGGCGGCCAGCCCTGGAAGCAGCATCGATTGGGATGGGTGCTGCCGGCAGTCGAGCCACAGCTCAAGAGTTGCCGCGCCTGCCGCTTCTGCAACCTCCGCGATGTCGCACAGTGCCTCCAAGCCGCGTGCCTGCGGTGTAGGTGTCACGACAGTTGGGACATGCTGTGCATGTGTTCTGCATCTTTCGCCCCGACTTGATGGTTGCAGGGTGCAGGAGAAAGCAACAATCTATTGAGCGAAGAAGGGAGTTGGCTTTGTGAAGCGGGTCCTGCTGATTGGCGCCGGCACTGCTTGTCACTGGATGGGCTGAAGTCACCTGCTGGGCCTCCAGCGCTGCAGCAATAGTGACCGCTGGTGGACACGGCAGCTGCTGCGTGTGGTCTGTGGAGACCTGCGATTTAACGATTCAGGAGAAGTTGGACCGGAAGTAGTCGGACTGGTGAAGCAACCTTGCCCACACTGGAAATCTCTATGTACGCATGGTCATAGCACAGGGTACACTTCATACCAGCTGTGTGTACCTGATGATGGAAGCGTAGCGACCGTGCGCCCAGCGCCTCTGCGGCGTGCACTGGCACTGCAGGGTGCACCAGGCGCGCGCCATCGCTGGGCAGCCACGCAGCATCGTTGACATGCAGCAATAGCGGCGGCGCAAACACGCCGTCTGCATCTGGCAGCACTGTTGGAACGTCCAGCAGCGGCTCGCCCTGCAATTGATCATCCACTTCATGATGCTGGCGGCTAGCAGCAGCGCACGCACTCTGTACGGCAGCTGTTGAATGTCGTCATGGTTGCACCTGCAGAATCCTAGCACCCAGCAGCTCTGCTAGGGCCGCAGCCGCGGCAATCTGCCGTTCTGATGCCTGAGCACCGCCCACACTGGCTGCTAAGTGGGCCAAAGCGTGTGCAAACTGCGAGGCGCCCGGCTCCTGGGCCACCTGCGTGCGATGACGGAACGAGCAGGCGTCATGCCGGGGGCCTCAACAGCCGCTTCTTGCCGATGCATGCTGCATTATTGGAAGTCGCAGTACTGAAACCAGCAGAGCTCAACAGGCTACAGTTTTGCCCTGCGTGTGGTGCACTTGAGCAGAGTATGGTATGGGTGATCATCAGGTGGTTGCACAAGTCGCACCCCAAGGCCCAACAGCAGCTCGCTGTGGCGCTGTGCCAGATCAGCAGGCACAGTACGCAATGGCGCAACTAGGTCAGGGATGCCCTGCAGCGCAGCAGCCGCTGCCAACGCAAAGCTATTGCCCACCCTGCGACGGCATATTAGACACTAGCAGGGTCAACTGTAAGTGGAATCATCTGCACACTGTGTAACTGAGAATATGTATGCGGGTGATGTCCACGCAGAACCTTCGTAGTCCACACATCCGCACGTACCACACCCAGGCGCTGCTGTCCAAGGTGGCTCTAATAATGTCTGCTGCTGTGGGCTGCACCATTGCAGCACTCAACATGCAGTACAGCTGGTCTGCGACCCCCGCAAGCTTCTCTGCTACCAATCTGTCCGCAACCTGAGCACCAGCGATAGCAGGATGTAGTCAACTTGAATTGTTTTGTGATAAGGCTGCCAGGCACTGAATCGCTTGGTGTGCTGCTCACCTTGCCGTGCAGCCGTCCCAGTTCCAGCAGCTGGACTGCCAGGACATTTGGTGAGGGCGGGTCCGCCCATCCCAGGCGGTGTGCCAAGGCCGTGCTGGGCGCCCAGCCTTCTGGCGCATCGACCACCCGCACACCTGCAAGCTGCGTTGCTGTAGTCCGTGCATGGCAGCAGTTACAACATGTGCCTTGTGCCGCGCTGAAGGGTGCTCATGTCTGCAAGATATGTGGCAGTGTCTACGACATGTGTCAGTGCAGCCGGCCAGGTCTGTGGATGATGTTTGGTACACCAGTGCACACGCAGCTGAGTGACCTGCAGAGACGAGCCACAGGTCGGCAGGCGGGCGCGCCAGACGGGGCGGCGCCACAGGTGACAGTTGCTGTTGCCGTCTGGCACCCCTGCCATCCTGATCCCGCTGCTGCGCTCGGGTCTGGCTGGCAGCTGGCCACGGCAGGCCCTGAACAGGAGGCTGCATGAGCACAGGGCACCAGGGCAGCCGTGTCACTGCTTCCCACAGCTGAACATGGCCTTCACCACCTGCGACCAGGTTGTGATACGTATTGTCACCCGGCATATGCAATGGATTGTCAACCGGCCCGGATGCAATGGATTGCCACACATGTATTTGGCTGTCATGGGAGCTTGTAGGTGGTTGACAGGCGATCGCAGACCTTCATGCTGTGCAGCACGATCAAGGTGGTCCAACAGAGCGGCAGCACGCCGCTGCACATTCACTACAGCACCCGCGGCCTCTGCTGCCACTGGGTCCGCTGCGATGTGCGCCCCCGCTGCTTCCAGCTGCTGTGCAATGCCTACCAGCGCTTCAAGGCTGGCAGCCGTCCGCATGCCTAGCTGTGCCAGAGCTGCCAGCACCTGAGCCAAGGAAGGCAAATCGCAGGGGTTACTACCAGCTAAGAACAACTGCACATTGTCCTTTTGCTGCAATAACCTCAAGCCTGGCATCGTTGTGCAGAACTTGGCGAGCACCGAGTGTTTTGACAAGCTTGCAAGGATGGCCGCACCTGCTCATCTGAGCTGAAAGCTGGGCTTGGAAAGCTGGAGTCACCGTCCAGCAACTCTGCTAGCTCGCCATTGCGTGGGTCGAACAGCTGCTTGGGCGACAGCAGTATGCCCGTGGCCGTGCTGACAAAGGCGACCTGCATGACGCAAAGTGCAGAAGGCTTGTTGTCAGACTGTTGCGTGTAATGCGGGAGCTACTTGCTGTCTACCTACCCAGACAATGTAGATGTGTCCTGGCACAGCTGCCAGCACGAGGTTGTCAGGACCAATAGTATCAAACAACAAATGCACACCTCGGACATGGTCTGCCGGAGGTCGGCCGGCGCATCGTCCATACAACGCAGAAGCGCAACAAATGCTGCATCCCGCGGTGCAGCTGGCAGCACAGCAGCATGTGGCAGCAAGTGCTGGGTCGCGAACTCGAAAACACTGAGCTGCGGCACGCCCAGGTGCGACACCAGGATGGCAGTTTCCTGACTGGAGCCAGTGATAAGGTGGTGCTGCGACAGCAGGGACTCAGCCGTGCCAGCTGGCGGCAGATGATGGGGCGACGACGCCAGACTTGTGAAGTTGTCCGGGGCAGCCTGTGCGGTGACGCCTGGGACTCGGCTGTGCTGTTGTGTGGCAGCTGGCTCGGCATCCGACTGGGGTAACTGCGCCCCGCAACGATAGATGGGCAGCTGCTTGAGGGTTGTGATGGCGGCAGCAGGCAGGCCGCCTCCATGTGCAAACCAGCGATCCTGCAGTGGAAACGCTTGCAGTGCCCACACCAATAGATGTCTGTGTCCTAACATGGCACCAGCTGTGTAGTAGCCAGGCATTCTGCGTGCCACCACAAGCCGTTGGGAGGTGGGCATCCAGACCTGTAACATGAACTCCCTCAGCTGGTTGCGCTCAGCTGCTTCCAGTCCTGCAGCGGCAAAAAACTCGGCTGCAGTGTGTGCTGCTGTCTGGTCGCCCTCGTTGGCTGCGCCTTCTGCACTGGGGCTGCCAGCGACTGCTGCCACGGCTGCACCTCGGACTGCCCCAAGCAGGCCAGTGCCGGTTGCAGGATGCACAAGCTGGTGCACCTGCAATCGCCGGCATGTCACGCGATGAAAATATTCATGATATGGGACTTCGTGTGCAAAGGTGACTTCGTATGCAAAGGGTCGTGAGCTTGCAGTAAGGAACGTGACATCTGGTGAGGCATGATCAACCATGCGATTCAGCAACCCCTAGATTGATGTGCTATGCATCTGTGTTCCTTGCCAACCTGCAGAACATGGTCAGGGAGCATGGATGCATCCAGCAGCCTGCAGCCCAGGCGAGCCAGCGCCGAGCCCACGCCGGGCGCCCAGGCGCCAAGCGCAACAACTGGCAGTGCTGCCGGTGCCACCAGGCGGCCGCCCTCGACCGGCACCAGTGGCAGGCTCCGGAAGAGCTGCCGGATATCAAACACATCATCGTCAGCAATAGTCATTATCCCATCCACTGTGTAGCAGGAGATCATCAAACAGCAGGAGCTTCAGCGCATGAGTGGCGGCCTTAGGTCAGCATGGTTGTTAGTGCTGCATGCTCTGTTGACAATTACCTGTGCATCTGCTGGCGGGCACGCAGCAATCCGGTGCCACAGGGCTGCCAGCGTCTCTGCAGTAGGCTGACCATCCTTGCCTGGGGTCCACTGCACCTCAGCCACCCCCCTGCACCAATGGTACAACCCTCTGAATCTGCAACGCTGTCTAGGTCCTACTACAGGAGAGACAGCAAGAAATTGCAAGCCAAAGAGTTGGTCATACTCAAGAGCGGACCTCCAGTCAAGTGGCAGCATAGCGGGCACAAAAACGTCCGCAAGCACAGCCGCTGAAAGCGGTGCCAAGTTCAGCACACTGCCTGCTGCAATGTCTGCTAGCCGCTGCTGCAGTGGCCCACTTGCTCGGAGCAGCAGGTGCGCTTGTGCATCACCCAGCAGAGCAACATCCGCCTCAGATGCCACATAAAGCATGCCTGTAACCACCATTGCAAGCACCGTCAATGAGAGCGTCTGATGGTGATGCCTGATGGATGCAAACGGCCAATGACAATATCCACACGCCACCTGCAGTTCCCGCTTTGGATGCGAGCTGCAGCGTTCCACGACGGCCATCGGCCAGAGGAGCCAATGGCAGGCCTGCCAGCTGCGCCACTGATTCGGCCTCTCCGTCCAAGACATCGTCAAGGCACTGCTGCAGGAGCAGCGGGGCTGCGGCTTGTGTCTCTGCCTCCGAGCCTGCATACAGGCAGACGTGGTCTCAACAAAATGCATCTCAATTGCTCGTTGGGACTTGAGATCGTTGGCAAGCGCAGGCGATCTTCTGACGTAACGCTCATGGTGCAACCTGCACCACACTGATTCAAGGAAGGGGCAAGCACCACGCATAACAAATTGAGCCATCCGGCTCAGTGTGACTCCCGTGCAGGCATCCCACGAGATAGAACACTGCATCAACTGTTATACCCTGTCAACCATGCACCTGCAAAGCGCCACCCCGGAGCTGCCAACCGCCGCCGCAGCAGCGCCGGACGCAGCGCCTCGGCTCCCGGCGCATGTGCCAGCAGCATGCTGCAGACTGCTGGCGGCATGTTGGGGTCTGCGAGCGGCACACCAGCTGCCAGGAGTGCTGCACGCAGCCGGCCCTCTGAACGGCATGCCTCATCTGGCAGCTCTGCATGCTGCGGCGCAATCCAGCGGCCGCTGCTGCCATCAGCAGAAGGACACCAAAGAACCGGAAGCGCAGCCACCTGCAAGCACACGGAGCCAAGTGTTGCCTGGCATTGCAGATGCAGGAAGATGATGCAGCTGAGTACCATGCCAAGCTTGATGTTGTCAGCATTCTGCGCTGATGTCAATATATCAGTATGCACGAGCTCAGTGCAAGCAAAATGAGGGAGGCTGGCCTCTGGTCAAGTGCTACAGTGGGAGTGCTGCCACAAGTGGGTGCATGCTCCCCACATGCACAGCAAGGCAATACTGTCCAGTCACCTGCTGATAGAGGGCCTCTGCCAGCAGGTTCCATGGTGCTGAAAGCTGCCCTGCTGGCCACAGCGCATAGTACTCGGGTGTCGGGCCCAACACCTATATAGCATGTTGTAAAGCACCAATGACATGCCAAACCTCGTCATCACCAATCATTCAAGCACATGAACGCCGTTTTCAGGAAGCATGACCATAAAAGCAGCAGGTTGGTGCAGGGCAACCTTTGTAGCGCGCTGCAGCGTCTGAGCGTACGCCGCAGCCACACCATCCCGCAGGAGCGCCTGGTTCCAGGCAGCCCGCCGCGCACCAGCGCCAGCCATATCGGTGCCCAGCCATAGCTCCCGCCGATTGCTGCAGCAGCAGCACTATTGGTGGTGAGTATGGCCAGGAGGAGGAGAACCAATAGTCAGCTGACCGGGACATCAGCCTTACAATCCAACTGCAACAACATGTGATATCAGTCCTATAATCCTATAAGAGCTGCATGTGATATCAACCAGATGCTTCCTCACCTGGACAACTCAAAGCAGCCATTGACATGCAACGGCAGCCCTGTGGCAATAGGAAGCGGCAAGAACACAAAGGCACGGCCGCAACCCGCAGTGGTCCCCGCTGCGCTGTGCCGTGCCAGGTGCATGCTGCCATCAGTGCTGCCATCCTGGGCTGCCTGGGCAGCTGCAGATGTGTTAACGCTGCGGCCGCCAGTGGAGGACGCAGACAGCTGTGGGAGCGGCGCTGCTGCACCGATCCAGGGCACCAGCCCGCGGGATTCCTCCCGTCGAGCCTGTGCCGCCAGCTGCAGGGGCATACCCCCGGTGAGTGCCGCGCACACCAGCCACCTCTGGGGCACCCCGATCGCGCCTACGACAGCTCACCCAAGACATATGGCTACAAGGTTTGTGTCTCTAGCCCTGTGCCTGATGCTGCAGTTATTAGCAAAAAGATTTGCACTTGTCAGAGAGCACCACTGTTGCTCGAGATCTCGATGGTTCTTGGGGGCCTGAGCTGTCACACCTGCTGCGTCTTCATGCGACACAGCAACCTCGCCGATGCTGCAGGGCAGGTCCTGGGGCGTGGTGTTGGCCAGCCGCCGCAGCAGGGCTTCACGATCAGCACCACGCACAAACTGTGTGACGGCCTGTTGTGGGTGGCTCTGACCCTGCGCATGGCCACCACCCCACATGATGGTGCCTGTGCGCGCTACACTAGGCCTGCAATACCACAACTGGTCAAGTGGGCACATGCTGCCAGTCCCCACATGCAATGTTCAGTGTCATGATCAGAATGCGCACCTTAGCAGCAGAAAGGCGGAAACGGAAAAGCAATCGTGGCTGGTCAGAAGCGCCGTCTGACGTTAGCACCGACAGCATTCGCACGCTCCTGCGACATGAAAATGATACCTCGGGCATGCATGTACATTCAGCTGAACCTATGACAGTGTTACAAATGCTCCGGAACCACACAAGCTGCAAATAATTACACCAGCCATGTTGAAGATGAGAAAGGACAGCAGGCGGGGCGCACTTGAGGAACAGGAGAGCATCTGCTGCCTGGCGCTGGAAGGCTGCAAAGAGTGCCATAACGTCTGCAGGGCTGTACGCTGTGTGCTTGATCTCGCTAGCTGCGGCTAGAGCATCAGTCCTACACCATTGGCATGTCAAATGAGATTGACAGACCGTGTGAAAACACAGGTGTGCACCTGGTCACTTGGCACATGACACACTGCTGACACTACTGTCAAAACTTGACTGATTGCCGCCGTGTTGTTACCTGAGCGGAAAGCGGAAGAAGGTGCCCGGAAAGCGGCGCTGTACGTCGCAGCCAAAGTGACGGTAGGGCGCGACGGCGTCAGGAAACCGTGTAGCCAAGCCCGCCCGCTCAAAACCAATGCGAAGCCCGGGCTGTGCCGCGCTGATGCCCGGCAGATACCTGGCACAGGCAGGTTGCAATCAGCAGACATCAGAAATCAAGCGAGGGGGCCACGAAGATGTAGCATGTGTGTCACCTGACATGACGAGCACAGTGCCAAGATCGCCATGCAGGGCCTCATATGCTGTTGCATGCATATGCAGACCGAACTCCATGCTCACGCAAGTGTATATGCCACCTCACAGGACAAGGGCTCGAGACTTGTGCAGGCAGAAGGCTGTTCAGGCGTTGTGACATGCAGTTTGCCGCTTGCTGTCTGGTGCACTGAAAGACATCACACGCACTTGGCATGTGGGTCGAAGAGGACGATATTGTCGCCGCTGCAGAAGGATGGCAGGTCTGTGAAGTGGTAAACAGCGTTCCAGCCGAGGCCAAACCTGCAAACCCAGCAAAACGTTGGTCAAGCTGACATGTAGCCAGCCTGACACTGCTTGCACATCATAAGGCCGTTGCTGGTTGCAGCAATACCGTGGCATTTGCCCATGTTTATGGCATGGTTGGCCACTTCATAGTTTGTAAGTATAACAGGTATGGGCAGAGCAGTGCGGCTTTTCACCTGCCAGTAGCCTCAGGCTTGTCTAGCTTGGTGTCCTGACCAATGCGGGAGATCGCACGCAGGTCGGCGGCACTGAACACCGCATTGTTGTAGCAGCACAGCGCAGGCCCCTGCCACGCCGCCATGCCTGGCCCTGCACACCGCTGGAAGTCACTGGCAAAATTTCGTCATACAGCTGGCATGCAGATACAACGGGGCCAACAGTGGCTCAGCATCCGTGCTGCATGTTGACACGCTCACCAAGAACGCTGTCTGCTGGATATGAGCGCCCATCTAGCATGAAGGCGACTTCGCTGGCACCAGCGTCATCCGCATTTTGCACCAGCTCTAGCAGTACGCCTGGTCCATCAGCATATGCGTCCCTGCAGCGGCGCAGGCACGCTCGCCTCAGCATGATGCTCCCTAAGCTCGTCTTGCTCAGTGGTTCATGCATGGCAAGGTGATCCTGAGGGTCGTTGGCAACTGTGACAGTACAACATGTGCGCATGCCAACGCTCCCCAGCTCGACTCACGACCATCCGTTTGACTCACGTGATGTGCTTCAGTCGTGTTGTAAGCGCTTCGCTCTGGCCGAATGCCTCGGCCGCCTCCAACTTGAAGTGGTCTGCACCCTCGGCCAGCAGTTGCCTCCGCAGCGAGGCCACGCCAACCGCATCAGCAACCTGCACATTCGGTGTCACAGGACTGACAGACTTGTTCGGCAAGAAGTGTCGGACCTCCTGCACAGCTGATGTGCATAAACTCGCAAGGGGCAACTGTAGCTACCTCGTTGGAGATTTTGGGGTGCACCACACGCGCAGCCCTGGTCGGCCCTGCTGAGTCCAGCCACGGAGCATCGTTGTAAGTCAGGTCTGCTGCTGGTGACAGGCACCCACGGTCATCCGGCACAAAAACCTGCTGCCCGCCCACATCCATGCTGGACAGCGCCTGGTGCAGAATGGTGAAGGGTCAGCTCACCATGCTGTCTCTACATCATATGTGAGAGTCATGCAAATATGGCTGCTCTGCCTATGTCATGCTGAGTTTTGACAGCACACTCGACGCCATGACCTGGACGATGCTCAGGGCCTGGCCGAGGCTCTTGTCGTCAAGTGGCGCATCGCCATTCTGCTGTGCCATGCCCTGCAGCACGCGTGTGTACTGCGCGGCGGAGAACGCCTCGGCAACGCCCAAGTGACGCAGCAGCGGTGCAAAAGGCGCCAGCTCCAATGGAATCACATAGAGCCAGGGGTCCAGGCTGAGCGGGCCCCTACAAAAGGCGTCGATGTCAGTGCTGACAAGGCCTATCATGGTGTCAAAACTTACTATCAGCATCAGCCTGCTGGAAATTTGGAAGCTGCGCCGCCTTTGCACAACATGTGACAAGGTCTAGCTGAGCACCTGAACGCCACTTTGTCAATGGCAGTGAAGCCTGCGCCCGTCCAGATGACCGGAGCATCCGCAAGCAACTTCACGACGGCCTGCAGCTCTCCTGCTGCCGTCCCGCTGAGTGCCTGCAGCACAACAAGCAGAGCAGGCTCCACAGAGAAGACGCAGGCTGACACAGGATGGCATGGGAGTGAGGCATATGCACTTTGGATGTGTCAGCACCTGAGAATGCCCGGTTTAGTTTCAGACCAGGGCACGTCACAGTCCCACACATTGCTCATGCGTGTGAGTTTTGCTACCTGTAACAGCTGCGGCACAACGACAGCAAGGGCGCGCCGCCTGTCTGCACTGATGTCACTGCTGCTGCTGTGCTTCTGGCTGAGAGCACGCAGCTGCGCCGCCAGGGTCTGTGGGTCAGGCGACCTGCTCCATCCCAAACCCTCCAGCAGCGCCGGCGACCTTCATGTGCCACCATGGATGACATGAGAGCCGGGTCGCCAGCACAGCTGCAACCTTCAACACTGCTGCGGGAGTATCTGCTTGGACCCACACACCTGCATTCGCCAGCCAGGATGCTCTTGCTGGCGGATGCCAGGTGCAGGTCGCCTGCAGGGCGGACTGCTGCGGGCGCGGTTACAGCTGCTGGGGCACCCTCAGGCCAAGGTAGCAAGTCGTTCGGTGGCACCGTCAGCACCTAGAGGTGACAGACGTAGGGTGTATAGGCAGACTTGGGAGTGGCAGGCAAGGCAGGTGGTGTCATGAGCTTCGAGTGTACACATCATGCACAAGGGCTCGGGGATGGTGATGATGCTCACCGGGCACCAGTGGATAGTCCGAAGGGTTGCCCACAGCTCACTCTGTAATGCTGCATTTGCAGCTGCCCCAGGAGCGGCAGCGTGTCCACTGCTCTTGCTCTCGCTGCTCCCAGCATGTGCACCCAGCAGCGACTGCCCCAGCGTGCCAACATGGCTGAACAGGCTGTTCAGAGAGATGCTGCTGCCACCAGCAGTGGACGCGCTGGTCCCACTGCTGCTGACGGTGCCTGCTGCCGGTGGAGGCTCTGTAGCAGCTGAGTGCATGGCCAGACGGCTGGCCTCGACATCCAGGTACGCCAGGAGCACCCTGCCCCTGCCGAGTATCATAAAACCATGAAATTTTGATGTAATGACAACTGGTGGTACCAGTCGGTATGTATGCAGAGGCTGTTTGCACCTTGCAGCAGCTGCTGATGGGTCATCAGCAGCAGTGGCCTCAACACGGCGAGCGACTTGCAGCACAGCTGCGGGTCCAAGTGCTGTCTGCAGACCCAGCATGGATAGTGCTGCAAGCATGGAGTCCTCGGCCCATGGGCCGCATGGGAACGCAAGGCCGCTGTCCAGCAGCCCGTGCAGCTCAGGCACCCTGCCGCAGCGCAGAGGGTACATCAGAAGCAGATAGCCAATGCAATCGTGCATCGATGCGCAACATGGATTCCAAATAGAGGAGCATTTTGACAGCAGATCAGCAGTGGGTTGAATGCACTCACCTGGGATCATATAGCTCGCAGGGAGCTCTGACGCCGCCTTTGCTGGTCGACACGAAAGCGAGGCGACGCATCTCTCTGATGATGCCGCCATCCTGCTCTGCCAGCTGCAGGATTCCACGTGATGCAAACTGCATGGCAGCCTCGCGGGGCCCAGACGCCAGCGACGCAAGACGCGGAAGGATATGCTGCCTGTTGATCGCATGGCATACGAAAAGGATGGATCGTGTGTTGCAACATCAATAGCATAGGCTTGCAGCAGGACCCTGGTTTGCAGCAACATCACACATGCTCTTGAAGCTCGAATGCTGAATTGTGGTTGCAGCAATGCTACACAGATGAGAAGCCCCTTGCCTGTACACTGCAGCAGCTGTGGGGCGTCGCACGCCCAGCAGGGCGAGGGTTGCAGGCTGTGCTTCGTCTGATACTGCGACAAAACTGGCTGGTAGCGCTGATGCCGGAATGCTGGACGGCGCAATGAAGCGCTGCCCCATGAGATCCATGAAAATTGGCTCATCTGGCGGTGCAGAATCAGCTGCTGTGGTAGCGCTGCGCTGTGAGCCCTCTGCTTCCGCAGAAGCTGCTGCTGCTTCTGCAGTGCCAGCGACTGCTGCAGCAGCTGAGGCTGCTGACTCGAAGATCGGTAGACGCTGCAGGGTGTGCCGGCGTTGCATAGCTAATGCCTGAAGGGAAGAGCTGCCAGTCGGACTCGTGAGCCACTGCTGCTGTAGCAGCAGCTTCCTGCAGATGCAGCATGGTGTCTTCAGACGTGCGGACCATCCAAACTTTCAGCCGACACTGCTTGGCTGGGTGGCACAGCTGGTGCTGTGGTTCCATACCTGAGAGCTCTCCGCTGCAAGTGCGTGATCTGGTGCCTGTCAAAAGTGGCATGCGCCGAGCCGCCACTGCCAAGTGCTACTTGCAGCGCTGCCAGGACCCCAGATCCATTGCCGGTGTGCACATACGCTGACAGCTGCAGCTGGTCCAGGGCGGCCTGAGATGCGAGTAGCCTGCAGGTAGCAGGTGCGTATGAAGGCAACTTTGGCATGCTGTTGTGGTTGGCCCAGCAATCGTATCATCTAAGCATGTGCACACTGGGGTTAACCAGTGCTAGTGCAACTTGCGATACACAAGGAATGACAGATCCAGCAAGCACCTGCAACCGAGTGCCTCGAGAGCATCCAGCAGCGTGGCTGTCCACTCAGCATCAGTGCCAGGGCGGATGATGATGCTGCGGTCCAGAGGGCTCAGGGCGCCCAGGCAGCCACCCCGCAGCGGAAGCAGCGGCCAGCCAACACAGGCTGACAAGTCTGCCGAATCCTGCTCGTTCGTGCAGAGAGTCAGGTTACACTTGTGTGAACACTACTTTCTGCCTGAGCTGCGAACATAATCAGATAATAAAGTGAACCCAAATTCTTGCCTGCAGCTTCGTCCACATGTGTGCCAGCCATGCCTCAGTCGGGTGACCGTTCTGCCCTGGAGTCCATTGCACGATGGCAGCACTCTGCCAGGCAGCAGGTAGCAGCACCGGCAGCAGCGCTGGCAGTTCGTGCGCCGTAAGCCTTCGGACATTTAGCACATCCAAGGCTGCCATGGAGTTCAATCTGCATTGCAGGAGGAATGTTGTCTGTGCAAGCCAATGATGAGCAGCCTGAAATTGCAACTGTCGAGATGCGACTGAGCTTGGTAGTTGTGCAGGTCAGATGATGTTCTGACCCAGCTTGAACACTGTTTGAACACCTACCTGGCCACAAGCTCTGAGCCAAGAGCTGCCCGGTCAAGTAGGAGGTGCTGCGCCATCGCCAGCAGCATTTCATCGCCTGGTGCTGCCAGATACACCCTGCCGTCAGCGCCGGAGGGACCATGGACTGCCTGGAGCGCAGCGCTCAGCTGCAGCGATGCAAGGCCGCCGCTTTGGAGGGGCAGCAGCGGCAGGCCAGCCAGCTCGCTGACCATCTCGGCGTCCGAGTCGACGATGTCAGCGACTGCGTAGCGCAGCAGTGCAGCCGCGTGCGCGACTGGGACCTGCATCCTGCTGCCATCAGCCTTGACGGACTGTAGGTGCTGCCGCAGCCAGGCTGGCGTAAGCAGATGCGGGGCAGCAGGCAGCTCCCTTAGCAGCAAGTCAGTTGTGGCCGGCTCCAGCGCCGGCAGCGGCGTACCAACAGCAGCCAGCGCCACCATGAGATCCTCATCTCTGTGGTGCATGCATCACCGACCATTGACCGCACAGCCACTCATGACTGCCGCTCTTCACCTTGACCAGCATTGTGGCACGGCAGCAAGGAAGCAAGAGGTGCTGTGGTGTGGTCTGACAATCTTGCACCTGGCGGCCATTGCATCAGCAAACACAACATTCCTGGGTGTGAGCCATGCTGTCCCACTGCTTGCGGCAGATGGCACCACTGGCTGGTCCAGCACTGATGCAAGGAAGCCTACACGTGACCAGAGCAAGGCCATCAGGTTTGGCTCTTCCTAAGAAGTAGCATTTGCTGCACATCTGCTCATGTGGCGTACACATGATGAAGTTCATCAAGTGTAGGCACGTCAGAGTTGCGTGCATGGACACAACAGCAGCGGATACCCTTCAGGAGGCGGTCCCACGGTGGCTGAAGTGCCTGCATTGGCCACAGGCGGCTGTACGCCGTGCCCTTCCCCAGCAGCCTGGCTGCCTGGCCCAGAACATGCGCATACAGCGGCGCGATGACCTGCGAGGGCACAGCAAACAGGTGTGACAAGTATCCGATTGTGGCACCTGAACGACGCCATATTGCATGGTGCTCAGCTCATGAGAA
Organism: Diplosphaera chodatii; assembly: GCA_032358165.1. Classification (NCBI taxonomy): domain Eukaryota; kingdom Viridiplantae; phylum Chlorophyta; class Trebouxiophyceae; order Prasiolales; family Stichococcaceae; genus Diplosphaera; species Diplosphaera chodatii. Next base: position 1,637,056 of record JAALGY010000019.1, read on the forward strand.
GGAGTCGCGGCGGGCCAGACCTCTTCCAGCAGGCGCATGTTCCACTCAGAGCGGTCGGCACCGGCTCCACGCATGTCGCTGCCTGCCCAGATGTCTCTTCGATTGCTGCAGGTGTGGACATGCTGATTGTCAGGCGGTGTTGGGTCACCAACAGCATGACGGCCTGCACAACACTAGCCTGGTTAGTCACCATGCAACTCGCTGTAAAAGCACCATGACAGTGCTGTCACCTGGACAGCTCAAACAAGCCGTTGATGTGCACCGTCGGCAGGCCTGTTCTCACTGGCAGCGGTAGGAAGCAATATGCCCGCCCGGGACCCAGGCCTGCACACCAACGCGCCACAGTTATTCCCTGCATTGCCACCTAGGCACATGCTCCTAACCTGTGGTCCCTGCAGGTTGATGGAAGCCTGGCCACTTGGATGTGCAGCCCTTGGGGAGCATGGTGGCAAGTGTGTGTCCAGCACACATCCTGTTGCAGGAACCTTGTCTGCGTGACATCACCAAAGCACTTCATCTCGCCTGGGGACGTGAGCGGCGCAGCAACTGCGCCCCAGGGAACTAGCGGCGCTCCAAGCGCCTGGGCTGCTTTCGCGGCAAACGCAGCCAGCTGCCCACCATGGCCTCCACCATTGCTCTGCCCGACGAGGAAGGTGTGCTCGGCGGTCTGCTGCGTGCTGTGGTCTGTTGTTCGCAGTGTCAGCTGATGCACCGACAAGATGGCCGAGCTGCTGCCCGCCTCTTGAAACAGGGCACGCTGGCGCCTGAGGTCCGCCCCGGCACCCTGCATGCATGAGAAAGCACGCAATGCTGACAGCGGGGCTCGGTCTCCACTAACACGCCGTCGACTGCACCGTCTATCTGCTGTTCAGAGCCTGCATGCAACACATGTGCGAGGCCTCACCTGGATGGTGCATGAGTGCAGCAGCTGTGGCTGGGCTGCGCCTTTGGGCCACACCAGCACCTCGCAGCACTCCACGTTGCGCAGGAACAGCAGCAGCGATGCTGCCTCAGTAGCCAGTGTCTCCAGCTGTTCTCGCATCTTCGTGACTGTGTACACCTATGCAGAACATCGTAGACAGCAATTTTGTGAGCACATTTTGTGGATCGTACATAGCACCACTCATGTGTGTGCCGGCAGGAGGTGCATCAGCAAGAGGCATAGGAGGTGTCACCTGTGTTGAGATGCGGCTGTCAGCAGCTAGTGCTGCAGACCGCAGCGGGAACCGAAACAATGTACCATCAAAGTCTGACTGCATGTCACATCCGAACGCGCAGTACGGCGCAGCCTGCATGCAAATCAACGAGTGTGATGCTGGCAAGTGATCGTGCAAGTCCAGCTGGCACGCATGCGAATGTAGCCGCGGGGGTCAGTCACCTGATCTGGGAACTCGGACCCAAGAGGGTTGGCCACAAAGTCAATGCGCTTGCCAGGGTTGTCGGCAGCGAGGTTTGGAAGATATTTACAGTGTGGGTCAAAAATGGCCAGATGCCGCCCAGAAACGAAGCTGGGGACATCTGCACATCATGTCGGTGGCACATATTCAGAGTAGACACCCTGAAAAATCATGTCGGATTGCAGGCGTGCCTTTACGAGCAATTGACTTCATTGCACCTGTCAAGTGATACACAGCCGAGAAGCCAATGCCATAGCGCCCTGTGCAGCCAGGGCAAGTGTCAAATATATCACCACAATGATGTGCAGTGTGGAGGCATGTGCCCGATGCTGCAGTTTGACAAAGGGCTCTTGTCTCACCTGTCTTGCCGGACATAGCACGCTTAACGGAGTTGCCAACAGAGCTGATTGACTCAAAATCAGCGTCTGAAAACGTGGCATCATTGCGGACCAGGAGTGCCGGCCCCTGCAGTCCACCGCAAAAGTAGGATCACCACGTCAGAGTTGGCATATGCTGGACTTACAGATCCACATCCTTTGCCGCCCCTCAAGTGGATCACGTTGAATGTCAGATTGGCATATATAGCACCTGCAGTGCCGCCAGGCCATTGTAAGCAAGTCTACTGATGCCATGCTGCTGCTCGTCTAGGCAAAAGCTGACAGTGCGCGCCCCCGCGTCATCTGCATTCTACAACACAGGAAACCGAGGCGTCACGCTTTGTGCTACTGCATCTGCGCGCTGTCTGTATCATACAGATGGTAACATGGCCCAGGCAAAATGCTCCAGAACTGAATGCATGGCACATGCGCGCACATGCTCATCTTGCAAGCCTAGTATCGGCACTCAGCACCTGGATGAGCTCCTTGAAGATTGACGTTCCCTCTGGATAGTTGAGCAAAATCTCTCGAATGCGAGCGGTGAGGTCCACGCGCTGGCCGAAATCATGCCATGCTGCGGCCATTGCCGCATGCAACTTTCTGCCAAGGGCTTCTCAAGACCTCAAACAAATTTGACGTATCTCACAGATGTAGGCTGTGTATCGAATGCCTAGCATCTCACAGAACGTGATATTGTTGGTGCCCAGGGTGGCATTGATTGACCTGGGACGAGTGCAACACATGCACATCAACCTCTCACATGCACATCAACCTCTCAGAAACTTCGGTGGCCGAATCTTCACTGGTTTTAGCAGTGCTGTTGTTTGCACTGGAGCCAATCACAGACTGTTGTCATGTGCATTGCAAATGTGCATCGAGACACATAGAGCACGAACTGTGTCTGACTGCTGCTGACTGTTGTCTGACAAGTGTAAATTTAACAGCTTCGGGGTACTGCATCGCAGCACGGGTGCAGCACGGCCATTTTGCGCATACCTCTGCGGCGATACATCGGCAACCTGTTTGTGCAGAGACTCGTTTGGTGTCAACGACCTCATGAGACAGTCGGCAGCAGGCTGATGATGCTCCTGTATTGGTCGCAACGGGTGTGACGCGATACCGCACTTTCGTCGTGGTCAGGCAGAGCTGCCAAGCCTACCTCCACCGTCGTCAGTGAGAGGTGTCGTAGCTGCTCAGCTACATCAGAAGAACCAGCAGGTGACCTTCACAGGTGCCTGTGTGCGGTGTGTCAACGTGACAGACTGAGCCGATGGACCCCAAAATAGATACAAATTGCATTGTCTGGGCCGCTGCATCAACTGCGTGGCTAACATGGCCAGCATGTCCTAAAACTGCAGCGAGGACGCCGCATAGCAGCCGCTTCCTGGCTGCAACGTGCACTTATGACTGGAATGTGCGACTGTGCTGCTTGCAGGCTGCTAAACTCCCGCGGCTCTGGATCCCATGGCCGATGTGTGCCGCCTGTACACCGTAAAGGCAGACCGGAGTCGTGGCGAGGTGGCTTATGACTTGTCAGCCTTGTTCGCCGATGCAGCGTTGGCAGACGGGCAGCGCTGCATTGGTATCGGCCGCGCTCAGCCTGTCAGCCCAGCAGAGGGTGTGCCGGTGCAAATCGCGGTCCTCTGCAGCCGCAAGCACGCAGAACTGTCCCTTAAGAGCCGCATCCTGCTGCTGCGGGATGGAGGTGGTGTAAACGGCACCTACCTCAATGACCAGCGGCTGCAAACTCATGATACAATGCCGCTACGTGATGGCGACGTCATTTCCTTCGGCGGCGGGCACGTTCTGCAGCAGATGGTAGGTGGATGCGCTTGGGCATTGGTCCATGCATGCAAATGATGGTGGTCATCCATGCCTTTCAAGTTGGCTCTGTGCACATGCATCCTGTGCTGACATCAGACCCAGTTCTTGGTGATCGTCCAGTGATGGTTTGCCAGTTTTGATGTTGGTGCCATGACATCACAGGAAGGACAGCTCAATCCCATGCAGTTCATCGTCAGCAATCCACAGGTGATGCTCGTCATTGACATGCAGAATTCCTTCTGGTAAATGCCTGGCTGCACATGAGGCTTCGGTGACACTGTCAGCATAGTGACCCTGCTGACATGTGATCCCCTGCAAGTCATAGGCTTTGCAGAGGCTTGGCGGGCAGCATGCAGGCCCTGCTGTTGGGCTGGTGTTCCAGTCCGCAGAGGCACCACTTCGCAGCCCCTTGCCGATGTCTGAGCCGATAGGTCAGCTGCCCGCTGTCACCTCTCTGCCAACAGCATCTGATGCTGCTGCAAACGCTACTGCGGCGCCAGCCAACCAGGCAGTCAACCACGATGGGTCACCACCCTCCGAACCTGCTGTCGACAGTCCGAGCCGATTGTCAGGCCCCGCACGCAGCAGCATGCATGGCACCCCTTCACGGCATGCAGCCGGACAGCGCCACCTGCCTCGCAGCCTGCAGGGCAGTGCACAGCAACAGGACGGCAGCCAGCACACAGACCCCGCAGCTGCAGAGCTTGCGTCGGCACAGCACACAGCAGCTGCTGCCTCTGGACAGCCGACAAACATCTGCGCTGCCGAACAGGCAGACACCAGCACAGCTGACAGTGCCGACCAGCATGCAGCGGTGCAGGAGGCAGTAGGAACGGTAGCGCGACCACCAATGCTCAGTGCAGCAGCGCCACCTGCAGCCGCAGCACGTGAGCGCCCGCAGTCAGGTGGTGAATGCTTGCCGCCTGCCCTGTTGGCAGCAGCAGAAGCGGGCCTGCGGCGTGCAGAGCTTGACGGCGAACGTCGCATGTTGTCGCAGCAAGAGCAACAGCAGCAGCAAGTCCACGACGACCGCCAGGGGACAGCAGCGCAGCAGCCAAATGTGCAGTCAGAGGCACCGGCGCAGGGCCTCAGGGCCCGTGTGCAGCGCCTGATGTCACAGCAGGAGCACCAGCAGGTGTACCCAGCAGCTCCTGAGCAGATGTGCCAGACACCCCGTGGCTCTTTTCACGACCCACCGCAAGCAGCAGGAGCTCAGATGGTCACAGTCCCAGCCGCTCCACTTGTTGTCAGCAGCGATGACGAAACCCCATCTGTGGGTCCGCAGATGAGCTCTGGGCAGGTGAGTGCCCAGACATCTGGCGGGTTTTGCTTCTTGACGGCACAGTGTGGCCCGTTGGGCCTTGCGTCCTGTTGCATGACATATGCACATCGGCCCATCCTGCACATCAGCCCAGGGTGGGACCCAGCCGTTGCAGATGCTGCTGTGTGTCGAGTCGAAGGCAATTGTTTAAGTGAGTCTGGTAACATAACAAGCGGTTCCCAGCAACTTGCTGTTTGTTTGCAGCAAGCTGACAGCTTCAGGCGCAGGCGCCGTGTGGCGCCACACCCATCGCATCTGGCTGCCGAGGTACGAGGAGTATATGCAGCCAGCGGTCGGCAGATGCCACACAGTCTGCAGCGTCACTGGCCGCATGCCATGGCGCCATCTCGTCCTGACAGCGCAGAAGTCATCAGTCTGCTGGTATAGTCTCTTTCTTGCTGCTGACATGGAACCAGTTTGCACCTCATGACCCATCGAGTGCACTTGCCTGCAAGCACTACTGGGCCTGCAGGCCTATCAAGTTTTGCTCACAGAAGCTGGTCACCTGTGCAGCTGTCCAATGGTCTTGTTGCCATGTGCAGGATTCGGACGAGTCTGATGAAGAGGTTCCGCAGCGTCCTGCGACAACCGGACCGGAGCACCCGCTGCGCCACCGTCTGTCTGCTCAGGTTAGTTCTTGAGGCGCATCCTGTAACATCGTCAGCTCCATACACAAGCTGTCGCTGGATTCAGATCTGGTCCCCTCGTGAGTGCCTGACGTGTCCATTTGTTTCTGTTTGCAGGAGGGGCGCGCCAACAGCAATTTGCCTGCAGCAGTGCAGCGCAGGCGGCAGCAGCGCGATGAGGCGACCTCTGCCGATCCTGAGATTGTGCGCCCTGCGCAGGCAAGCGGCATCGCTACCTTGGCAGTTTGCCACAACATAATGTACATCCGCCATGATGGGCATGGTTCTCAAAGCATGAGTTTAAGGTCGATAATCTTCATGCTGCATCTGGTCCATCTGGTTGCGTCCCTTTCCGCTTCACAGGTGGTTAGGACAGCAGGGCAACAGGATGCACCTTCTGCAGCAGCCGCTGCCGCCTTTGCTGCGGCGCAGCTTGCCTCGCCTGCTGCAGCAGCCCTGGCCAAGATGGACGCACCGAATCCGGGTGCTGCAGGCAGCGCCTCGGACCCCATGGGAACAGCCTCCGCAGGTGCATTGTGCGCACATGTTGGTTTCTAGACATAGATTTGCACATCCCTCCCATCAGCTCGGTCATAGCTGGAGGCAAGTGTGCTGTACAGCCAGGGTGCAAACGTGCTTCACTTCCAAACCAACAGCACCGTTGCGTTCAAGCCCTCATGTTGTTGGAGTGTGGCTCTACTACTAGATGTGAAGCAGCACAGTGCACCCTTCGGATGCAGCGGCTGGCGACACGACCAAGGCGCTGGAGGAGCAGTTTGAGTGCACCATCTGCCGCGACTGGATGGTGGCCACACACTCCATGGTGCCCTGCGGCCACATGTTTTGCGGCTCCTGCCTCGGCGACTGGCTGCCCAAGAAACCTACCTGCCCTACCTGCCGGTGAGTGTCCTGATCGTATTTCGCCACCGAGAATCTGCTGTGCCTTCGTGGCTGCTGAGTCATGTGCATGGCATACACCCTGGAAAGTAGTGTAGCGCCCAGGGGTCGATCGGATGCAAGCCGCCGGCGTTGTCATGCGGCGACCGCACAAACACTGTATCGACTGTACTGTAATGCGCACCTGCTACCCGAACATCCGAAGTGAACAGCTGTGTCGAATGCTGTGCGCGCTGTGGGCAGGATCACGCTGGAGGCGCCGCCGGTGCGCAGCTGGGCGGTGGACGGGCTGCTGGACTCGCTGGTGGCGCCCACGCTGCCGCCCGGCGACAGGGCGGAGCGCGGCCGCCGCAAGGCCGACTGGGACCGCCAGGCCACCGCCACCACCCAGGTGTGCACCCTGCGCTCGCGCGGCGTCGTTGTAGTTCGCAGAGTACAAATTGTGTCATCCTCAGACCTGAGGCCGAGAGTTTAAGACGACTGTATATAGGGCCCTCCAGTCCATACCATATGCCTCAAAGTTTGCTGCCAGCTCTTTGACTTGAGGTATGCCATTTGCAGAGATGGAAGGGGCTGTTCAACGCTCCGCGGCATGCAGCGGCAGAGGCCGGCGCCGGCGGCGGTCCATTCATGTACATGCCTGGCCTGCACGCCGGCATGGGCCTCGAGCTGCAGCAGCTACTGGGTGACCTGGTGAGGCCCACATCGCTGTCTCACATTGGACATCATGTAGTGGGCCACCACTGCCAGGGTGGTGTTGGCCTGGGGAGTCATTGCAGGCCCCAACCGCCTCATCATCTCTGTTCACCACGAGTGCATGATGTGGGTACGTCCACCTTGCGCACTGAAGGCGACGCTTGCACGCCAGCAGGACAGAAGCGGCATGCGCCGCCACCAAAATGCATCACGAGCCCGGCGCCGAGCCGCACCCCCGCCTCTGCCACTGCCGACACCCACGCTGCATGGTGCGGCCCCGCACACTTGCCATTACAAACAGCTGTTACCTTGCCTCAGATGAACCTGGCAGGCATTGAGAGTGGTTCACCTGTGCGCTGGCGCCATGCAGGCGGGGCAGCGGCCCAGCACGGGCAGGCGGCCAGGCGCACCAGTGGACGCAGGCGGGCGGCAACACCGCTGCCGCCGCCTCCGCAGCCGCCGCCGCCACCGCCGCAGCAGCAGCAGCAGGGGCTCGGGGCGTACATGCCTGTGCGTGCGCAGCAGCAGGTACCAGTTGCAGGCATAGATGCCGTTTCACAGGGTGAACGATGGCTTTGCTGGGGTATGGCGGCGGTTACCCATGCCCACCGCTTCACATTGTCGCTCACATTTTGTTTGATATGTTGGCCAGGACGGCTGGGTCGATCCACAGGCACCACAGCCGCCGCACCAGCACCGGACGCTCAATGCAGTGGTGAGTTTAGTGGCTGCCCAGTCTCTGGCACCGTGCCTCGGATTGCAGAGCATCGTCAGCTGAAGCGACAATAGGAGTCCATGGCAGCTTCATCTATGGAGTTTTTTGCCTTGCAGGTTGAGTATGCCGGCGTGCAGAATGCAGCAAGCAGGAATCGCATATGTACCCTGTGCAACCGCCGCATCGATACGGGCGCGTGCCTCATTCGTGACTCGCCTCCACCTTACATGCCACATCAACCAGGTGTGCTGAGTTGGATTCCATTGGTCCATAATTGCAAAGGTGCCATGCAGGTTGGCATGGCAACTCACTGCTGATGCTTAGTCTGATATCTGCATGGTCTTTGGCAGGCTCTCGTGGCTCGTTTGCGTATCACCTACGCTGCACACCAACCAATGTATGGGCACAAATGTCGGGGCCACCGGCTGGCTTTGGCCTGATTGCACCAGATGACCAGGTAGGTTGGACGATGCTTTTGAGGTGACGTATGTCACAGGCTGCTATAAAGCTGTAGGGTGCCATGATGCATGCAGCTGGCACAGTATGGCGGTGTGACAACGTGCATTGTGCCCTTGTGCAGGCGTACGTGCAGCATTGCTATGCTGCATATTATCGTGGGTAGCACCTTGTTACCGGGCTCGACTCCACCTTGGGCTGCGCTGCAATGCACATGTCCTGGCCTCGAAACCAGTGCAGCAGATTGCTGCAGCTATGCGAGCAGCAGATCGGATTGTGTATCTGACAATGGGGTGACATGGGAGCAGAAGCGTCATGTTGTGCTCATCGGCTTATGATTGTGTTGGCATGTCTGGACTGCATGTCTGGACTGCCGGAGACAGTTGGATACGGTAGTCCAAGGGTGGTGCCCAGAACTCATGGCATGCTGCACGCTGGGCGTCATGTACAGTAGATGCTCAGCATTGCAGGTCAGCTAGGCAGCCCAGGTAGTAGGTTTAGGTTTGACTTGTGTGATGCCACCGGCTCTGGCGGAAAAGAGCATCAAACCCCCGGGTATGTAATCTACCCTACTGTACGCCGGGTGTCACTCTGCAAACACCTCCCGTTTTCTGCCCGCACGTTGTGTGCTTGCCTCCGCACCCTTCGGCGCATCCCCTGTTGGCTCTGAGTGCTGCATCTCCCCAGGCTCCAGCGTGTCGTCCAGGTACTCGACCACATGTTCCTGCAGCCATGGGAATCCCGTCCACGAACATGCACTATCGAAGCTGCTGGGCACGGTTGCAATTGTGTGCGGGGTCTCACAACCAACCCTTCCCATCTCATGAATAGAGCAGGACGAAGGCACAAGTGCGGGGCACAGAATGCTCACCGTCTTCCAACCGTCTATCAGGACTGACTTTTTGGTGACGCCAGGCGCAGACATCACAAGCCGAGGCGCGACGCCATACCTGTCTTGGATCTGCATGGCGAGAGAGTGGTATAGGTAGACGCCCGTTGCAATCCTGTGTGTCGCCCACCCTCTTTGTTGCGCAGCTCAGCACAGACAGTGCGTTGCACTGCAATGCCTCCTGGGAGCAGCTGCACCTCGAGCGCTGGCTCATACTTGTGCGCCTCGTTCTTGACAAAGCCATCAATGTGCGGCCAGCCGCTGCATGCAGGACGACCAGACCTCAGCATCGTGTGCTACATCGGTTCCACGCGCAAAGCATGAGAGGAGGACTGCTGTTTTTCTGCACCACCCTACAAGCGACCAGGCGCGACATATTTCCAACCACCGCAGTCACGTGCTGCATTGCTGCGCCTCACCTCAGCCTTTCGAGCCACGCATACAGCAGTGCATGAGTGTACTTCTGCGAGGTGGCCTCCTTGCCTTTGACGCAGCACTGCCGGCACTCGCCCACAAGCTCTGTGTTCATGCACAACGTGGTAGGTATTCAACTGATGCAGTTACGGTGTAGATCACACGGTAGGCCTAGGCTCTGAAGCTTGCAGACGAGGACGGCACTGAAGCATCGTGCTGAAGTACCATACGCAGATACTAAAAGCGCACCCTCGTCCTTCACATAGCTGGCAAGCGTGTCGCAATCGGAGCACACAGGCCCTGTGAAGCCCAACGCTTGGCACTTCTCGCTCTCCGCTGCTGCGCTGAGCTGGACAGCGGCGAGCAGCGCGGCTACAAACATGCAGCGCCTGCTGACCAGCTGTGTGGAGGACATGCTCTCAATGTCCTTGCCTAAGCTCCAACCCCGCGCTGATGCAGCTCCAGTGTGCTCAATTGATGTTCTGCACAGCCTGGTCTGGCTTGTAGAGCTTCAGCTTGTGCGTGTCTGCCGTGATGGACCTGGAACTGATCTGCAGGGCTCCACGACAATTCGGACTCCTGACGGCACGGTCAGCTCGCTCTTATCAGGTGCGATCGCTAAATGTTCCGCAGCTGCCAGTTCACGACAGTAGCGTACTGGCTGCTGCAGTCCTGCAGATCCAGCACCAGCGCGAAAGCAGGATGCAGTGCCCCCGCTGGAGCGCAGCAGCTATTGAAGCAGCTGATGGAGGGCACGTCCGTGCGGGAGTGTTATAAACATATATGAACAAGATTTACATAAAATCTGATCACAAAGCATATGGTCCTGCGCTCCAAGCTGATGAAGGGCTGCTGCCGGCCATTGGGCGCCCAGGCCATCTTGCACTGAATACCACTGAACACCACTTCATGTCACCCACCGAATGTGGATGGAATTTGGCTGCTGTCCCTCCCCGAAGCCAGCCTGACATACCGCCTCTCACTCGATACTGTCAACCCGCACAAGCCGGCGTGTGCGGCGGCATGAGCGTCAGGTTCCATGTGGCATCTACGCAGGACCAGCTCTCATCGTCCGCTGCCTCCAGCGCAGGCCATGCCGAGTCTGGGACCACGCGCCAGGTATCACACCTGCATTGCGACCGGTGCACGTAGGGTGTGACCGTCCGGTTCCAGCTTTCTATCAGATGAGCACACCAGGGTCTGATGCTCGGGGCGGCGGTTGCTATGCCTGCCAGAACATGCTGACAATGATGACTCTGAAAGCACCGCGCCAGCAACGGACCAGCTTGACCAGTGCTCACCTGTCGCATTGGATCCACTGGTCAGTGCCATGCGGCGCTGCTGCTGCAGGCACCTGCGCTACGGGCGCTGGCGCAACCTCATCGTCAGCAGGCTGCGGCAGTAGGTCATCCTGTGTATACCAACTCACATCGTTGGATGTTGACTGCAAGCACTGCCTACAGCTCGCATCACCCCATACTGCGGGACAGCTGGCGGCAATAGGTGCAGCGCCGCCTGGCCATCAACCATAGGGTCTGCACCTGCTGTACCTCACCTCATCAACATCATCGGCTGCAGGTGCAAACTGTGCAGCGTAGGCCTTGCGCACTCGCTCCAGCGGTCCGCCCTCATAGAGGACCGAGCGCCAGCCATCATTGCCCTGCCGTCCCGCGGGCGCTGCCTGCCGCTTGACGGCCACTGTGAATGCTGTCGGGCTGGCGTACCGCTTCCCTGCGTCAGATGATGGCGCACACGATACTGTGTGTCTGCAGATCACTCCTGACGTCACATCCACAGCCATGAGCATTGACCACCACACACGTGTCAGCCAGGCCAGCTACATGCTGCACCTTGCCAGATGATCATGCCTTCCTTGGTCAGCGTGGCCGTCACGCGCTCCCCCTTGTACGCGACCGCCACCTTGTTGCGTCCAGGCTTCAGATACCCCGCAGCCACCAAGTCTGCAAGGCCCACACCACCGCCGCTGCCTCCGCCATCTTTCCGCGGACGCTTCGCCTGTACCTGCATCGCCATGACGTTGTTGCATGGCAGGGTCGTCAGGGTGGAGTGGCGCACTGGATCGCGTTGCTAAGGTGCGGTGCACAGCCGTTGATCAGCAGCTGTAGTGCCACAGCCATCAAAGGCACCTCGCCAGGGTGAGAAGCGCCTGGTGTCACCCGCTCGACGGCTGGCTCCGCGTCTGCTTCCCCATCTGACGCCTCGCCTGCAACGGCGGCAAGGGACCTGACGGCGAGCAGCACGTCCACGCATGCCCCACATCATGGTTACCCTAGCAGTGCTATGATTGCGCAGCTACATTGCTACCTTGCAGCAAGTCACCGTGAATGTCAAAGTTTTGCGAACGTGCGTGCAGACAGTTCTCACCCACGACGGGACGCTGGCCCAGCTGCAACACTTGGTGGGTTGTGCCGCTGACGAACGGCCCAGGCCGCACCGCTGAATAAGCTGGCCGCTGGAAAGGCTGAGCTAGGTCCAACGCTGCCATGCTGCAGGCTCGTTAGTGTCTCACCTGCATTTTCTGATGCGATCTGCCCATGATGTAGGTCACATGCCTTCCTCTTGCGGTCACCTTGGGTGCACTGCGCTGCAGCCGAGCGCCGTTGAAACGCGTGACAACGGCAAGAAACTCGACCAAGCGGTGTGACTACAAGCAAAAGCTCGGCTGCGAGACGGGTTGCAGCGTTCGCAAGCCACCGTTTGTTTCACTGTGGTCTGCCTGGAATGTCCTGGCCAATGCAGCTGGTGCTTGCGCGTGCCTTTGAACCTACGCGGGCTGCACATGCCTTGGAGGTAAATAGCAGGATCTGCCGGCAAGCTGACAATGCAAGCTCCGAGATGATGCTACACTCCAAATTGTTCGAATGCACCCTGCCTGCAGGTGCTGGCACGTGCCAGCGCCCAGAGGCGACGTCTTGCAGAATGTGGTACCACCAGACCATTGTTGCTCTGCAACAGCAGATGCTCAAATGCTGTTGCAGTCCTCGGCATGATCAGCGGCCAGATCACGTTATCATGACATGCCTGACAAGCAGGTTGCGCACGGCGCAGCCCGCGCAGATGCTGGATACCGAAGGCAGTAACACAGCACGTCGTGTTGAAGCGGGTTGAGCATCTCATATCAGTTGCGTCAGTGAGACTGTTCCAGCTACTTCATATGTGACAGCGCACTGCGCCACGCAAGCCATGACGGTGGCCAAAGCGCAGCCACAGCAGGATCTGCAGATAAACGGTAGCGCGATGAACGTGATGAATACACCGACATGGTTCGAGGACACGTCAGCTACATTAACTAACCAATGAACGCAAGTATTGTGACTGCTGCGCAGGCGCAGATTTCTCTGATGCGGGCGGGACCATCAGAATCTCTGCGACTAAAACACCTGCGACGGGCCCAGACAGCCACACTGTTACAAATGCAGCCGCGCTCGAGGGAGCAGCAGCAGATGCAGCTGCAGCGCCGCAACCTCTGTCAGAGTTCGGTTCACAGTTGCAACCGCATGCTGGGCAGCCACAGCCGCAGGGATCACACAGCAGTCGGCCGCAGGTCAGCGTCGCCTACAAGCGGCTGCACCAGAAGAGCAAGGACCGGCTGGAGGAGGCGCTGATTGGCTGGGCAGCGTGGCACGCTGCCGCGTACGGCGCTGAGCCTGACGACAGCCACGACGGCCTCATCATCAATGCCACACCTGTAAGACACCTATCCACTGGAGGTTGTGCAGCTGACTTGGTGCGCCGCTTGTCATACACCCGACAGGTGCATGGCGTGGCAGGCGACCTCCGTCAGCCTGCTGCGCAGGTGCAGCAGGGGGCCAAGTGCAGCGGGCGGCTACGCTTTGAGCCGCTGGCGCTCAGCACAGCTGACGGCGACGCAGCGGAGCCCAGCATTGCCGCCGCCAATGCATGGGTGGACATCCCGGAAGCAGGCGAGGAGCAGCAGCCGCTCGTCGGCAGGGCCAGCTTCAACCTCGCCTACGAGAAGGTGAGCAAAGGGATGCTGTGCTCCCAGACTACAGCACGCTGTTTGCGGCTGGGGTGGACCTGGTCACAGTGCTGGCTGCGCGCTGACATTCCCCCGTGTGGTCACATGTGCAGGCCGGCAGTGTGCCCAGGTACGACCGGACCGTGCTCACCCCTCTGGGCCTAGGTGGCGGCGCAGGGACCAGCGCACAGCAGGTGGGAAGGGGCCTTCAACGCTGCCTGCAAGCTGGCGGAGCAGACTGCATGTCGACCCTGACATGCGGCCTGACATCGAGAATGTGCCTCCCAGATGCGTGTAAAAATAAGATATCCGACGAACAAAGTGTGCACACCTCTGACCTAGGATGCTGCGGTGCCAAGCCCCGCACCCCGTCCGGCACGTGCCCCGCAGCGCTGCTTCAACTGCGGCAGGTGAGCCGTAAACAGCACGAGTGAATGCAGCCCCTGCACCTTGAAGTGTTCCCGCTCGACCGAATGTCGCATGGATGTGCAGTTGCCAATCATGCGACCATGCATGGTGCGACCTATGTTGTGCAGCTACTCGCATGGGCTGCGGGACTGCTGGCTGCCGCGCGACAGCGCTGCTGTGACCACTGCCCGAGCGGAGTTCACCGCAGCTTCAGCGGGCACCGTAGCAGGCCTTAAGCTGCCATCCAGGTACATAGAAGTCCAGGCCTGGAGATTTGACCTCCATAGTCACTTCACTGCACTGCAGTGTCTTGCCCTGGCAAGGTGTTTTGAGATGCAAGCTCAAGTGCTGTCATTCTTGATGAATGGCCTGCATCAGCTAAGCATGCTGCAAATGCAGCTGCATGCTGTGCCCAGGTACTTCACATCGATGGACGGCGCCGCCGATACCTCAGAGGCAGTGCTCGGGGAAGCGACCGCGCAGCCAGCGGCAGGCAGCGAGGTGGTCCCGGGGCAGCTGAGCGCTGAGCTGCGGGCAGCACTGGGGATTTCAGAGTTGGCGCCGCCGCCATGGCTGGCCCGCATGAGGCGGCTTGGCTACCCGCCTGGGTACATGGCGCCTGATGTCGAGCCCGCTGCTGATACAGGTGACATAGGTGTTGACGACCGACACGGTCATAAGTAACAGTGCTGCAACACTGCTTTATTATATTCTCAGCGCCACGTGCTCATTAGTGCTCCTGTCTGCATGTTCAAATGTTGCCTGCCATAGCTGCTGTTGGTGCAGATACATTGGAGCTGGTCTTTGGCGACGACGCCCCGGCAGAGATGCACGCAGCCTGGGCCACCGCGGGTTCCACTGTGGCTGCTGGTGTTGGATCTTCGGCAGACATAACTACCAGCGGAGCAGCGGTGGAAGTCGCTGCCAGTGCAAGCTCTGCAGCAGGAACAGGCGGGGCGCTGGGCCAGGCGGCGACAGAAGCCGAGACGGCGCTGGTTGCCCGCCTGGTGGCAGCGCTCACCGGCGCATGCTTTGACAATGGTGACGTCAAAGGTGTTGCTTCAGCAGGTGGGCTCTGGTCGGGGTGCATCGCAGTCTCGAACAACGAGCTGGGATCTTATCAGGGTGGAGGAGGGCGGCAGCTGCCTGATGGTGCTTCCCTGGTGAGTACCCTAAACATCGGGTTGCCACATGCAGGGACACCGCAGGGTGTGCAGCTGCCAGACGCACGACTGAGGACTGACCTCGTGGCCGATATTACCAGCAGCATGTCTATCGACAAGGTAAGCTGATCACATCACACTCCACCGTATGCCTCTGCAACACGAGTGTACAGCATAATCTCGTCATACGACTACCTGTCAGGTACTCACATGGTGACACAGCGGACGCCAGCTGCATCGTGCGTTGTACACGACTTTGTACTCAAAACAGTGCACTTTGATTTACAGGCTGCACAGTTGGCAGCACGCGCACTCGCGCTTCAGACAGCCTCGGAAGGCAGCAGCGGCTCTGCTCTGACACGCAAGCAGATCAAGGTGGGCAGGCAGCACCAAGATGGACCGAGAGGCCGCTGCCCAGATGCCAACATGACCATAATGCAGTACAATGCAAGGCATACGTCCTTCAGTCTGTTCCGCCATGTTGAACGTACATGTGCCCTGCAGCGTGCGCTGTTGATGGCGTCAAAGAGGACGGCGGCATTCCCTGGGCTAAATGCTCCGCTGCCGGATGGCGCCAATATTGCAGCATGGGCTGCAACTGAGCATGATGCCAAGGCTGGGCAGGTAAATTGCAGCCCTTCTGCGAATGGCGGCTGTGCTGCAATGTCCCTGTATTGTTGCCCACTTGTGCGTACACAGCTCATCAGCTGATCTGCAAGCCGAAAACCCGTACAAGTCTCGTGACAATGTCAAGTATGTCCTGCAGAGCCATCAGCAGCGGCCAATGCTAGCAGGCAGCAAGCGTGCCCAGCCGGAGCCACAGTCGAGCAGTGCTGAAGCTCGAGTGCCGGTAGATGGCAGCGCTCCTGCAGTCACGCCTTTGCTGCCACAGGGTCAGCGGCAGAAGCTGCAGAGGCGGCACGGTGTCGGCAGCAGCCTTGCTGTCAATGGCGGTGCGAACGCCGAGCTGACAAATGGGCAGCATGGCCCTTCGCAGCCGATGTGGCAGGTCCCCACGTGGCCCGGCTGCCAGCAGCAGTCACCTTGGCCACAGCCAGCGCCGCAGCCAATCGTGTCTCCTCCACGGCCGCCGCCACGGCCGCCACCGATGCAGCAGCAGCAGCAGCAGCAGCAGGCACACATGTCGCCCTCTTGGGATCAGCATGCAACGCCGCCGCCGCCGCCGCCGTCGCCACCAGCTGCGCCCGCGCAACTGCAGACGCCGCCGGTGGCTCAGCAGCCGCAGCCGTCACACTCCCCATATGTGCCACCGCCGGTGCAGCAGCCCTCGTGGCCTCAGATGCAGCCTGCAGGAGCCCAGCAGGAACAGCAGCACACCTATCTACCTCAGGCACTGCTGCCGCCGTCGCTGCAGTCTGCACGTCCGCCAATACAGCAGCAAGGCCCTCAACCGCAACTCGACCAGCATCATCCTCAGCAGCACCACGCCCTTCAGGCGCTGCCTGACTGGCAGCCACCGCAGCAGCAGTCAGCTGCGGTCCACAGTGGCGCTTGGCAGCAGACCTTGTTCACGCCCGCAGCGCAACAGGCGTGGTCAGGTGCAGAACAGCAGCCGCCCCAGTTGCACCAGTGGCAGCAGCACAGCCTGCCACAGCCGCATGCCAGTGCAGCAGGATGGCAGCAGCAGCAGCAACAGCACCAGCAGCAAGTCATTCAGCATCATATGCATCAAGATGTTTCTCGACCGCCTCTGCTACCACAGCCAACCTCAAGTCGCTGGGATGACCAGCAGCAGCCTCCGCTGCCACCACCAGAGGTGCCTCAGTCGTTGCAACAGCAGGACATCATATATAGGCAACCGCAGCCATCTCCGCAGCAGCCGCATGCGCGCTGGCAGCAAGCTGCTGCTTGGCAGCAGCACGACCCACCACAGATGCCAGCGCAGCCAGGTTTCTATGCTCCGCAACCTTGAACGATGGGAAAGTAGCCTGCAGATCAGCAAACACCTGCGCAGACTGACCATGCCTTTGCAGCACACTGGTTTGGGGTTTGCCACACTGGCGGTCTGCAACCAGCATGATGCATGGCTGCTGATGCTGCATGACTATACTATGTAGGACTTGTAGGGCACTTGAGGACGCGTTTGTGATTTCGTGGAAACGGTACAGTTGAAGGATGCTGGAAGTGACTGCACATGCTCGGCAATAGTGTGGGTCACTGTGCAGGATCTAGGTTGTTCAGATCTAGCTGACAAGCTGTCACGAGCGCTGATGTGGCATATCGAGACGGCCTCACCAAACCACCAACGCCTGCACATGTCTGACTGGGGCCAGCGCCCCCGCCTCAATCCTCGACATCCGCAACATCACCAAGCTGCGCTCTGCTGTGCCACTCTGCACCCGCCGGCAGCCGATGCAGCAGCTCTGCAGCTCTTTGGCATGTGCCATCTGAGGCTGCCGCCGGTGGAACAGCACCTCCATGCTTCCGCCTCTGCGCAGGCAGCACCTGTACATCATGGAGCGAGAGGTTGTGGTCCCATCGCACGGGCATCGGTGTGCAAGCATCACTGTCAATGTGTCCCTGACTGTACCCAGTACGAGCATGACATGCCTCCTCCTTCTCTGGGCGGTCAAGTGTCACAGCCGATCCTGAGCGGCATGGTGCCTGCTTCAACGCTGCCATGGATGCCGGGAGCCAAACACACTGGATGGCTCAGTCTTCACTCCGGATCTGGCACCCTCACACCGACCTGGCAGAAGCTCGGGAAGGCAGGCCCCGGCGGCGGCGGCAGTGGCGCACCTGGTGCCGCGGCGGCCAGGGACTCCAGCACCAGCCAGACCGCGTCAGAGTCCGCCGCTGCCAGCGCCAGCAGTGCCTGCCACGGGCCAGACCCTCACGTCACCCAGCCGATGCGTTTGCTACATAATCGTGGCAGCTAATCAGGGTAGGCAGGCAAAGCCTTGCGACGCTACTGGCCACTTCGACATGGTTTACGACACTGTCCTGCAACATCAGGCCAACCAGTTTTGCAGGCTCTGAGGTGCTGCCCACCTCTGAGGCGGCGCCGCGTATTGCCGGCGGGTAGCTGTCGGCCAGGCACGCCGCCAGCTGCTCGGCGACGTCGCTGGCCACGATCTGCAGCACGTCCGCCGCCGCGGCCGCCGTGGCGGTGGCTGTGATGCTGCGCAGGGCCGCCAGCCGCAGCCGCTGCGCCGCCCCCGGCGCGGGCCGCCCCTCGTCCAGCGCCAGCGCAGGCGACCTGCAGCGAGTCAGACGCACCATGCTGCCTCAGATCACCGGGAGCTGAGGACCCCAGAGACTGGACAATGCGCCACCCAGCTGCGCCTGGCACCTCGCCGTCTGCAGCAGCGCCACACCATCAGGCGGGCAAGCGCAAGTCGTGCTGGTGCGGGAAGCGGGGACAGTCGGGGCAAGGCTGCTCACGCGCGGGGCGCGGGGCGGCCGGCCAGCATCTGCCGCAGCGGCGGCCACGCCTCCTTCCGCCAGCGGCCCGCCAGGAAGCGCGCCCCGGCCACCGCCGCCACCTCCGCCGTCGCAGAGGCAGCGCGCTCCGCCAGCGCCGCCCTGCCGTCCTGCACACAGCATAAGATACACACTTCAGCAAGGGCTACAGTGTTGCAGGTCAGCCGTGCCACGATTGCTGAGATGCCCCGGGCTGCATGTGTCGAGCTGGTCCCGACACGCCACCTTGGGGTGATGAGCGCGGAGCTGCGTCGGGTGAGGGGCCCACCTGTAGCGCGGTCACGAGCGGCGCCCACAGCACGTGCACCGCCGGCAGCAGCCGCGGCGGGTCGGGCGGCAGCGGCTCGGCGCCTGCGCGTGGCTCCAGGGCCTCTCGGAGCTCGGAGTCTATGTCCGCAGCTGTTGTCGTGTCCACCAGCACCTGGAAGGCGGCCCTGGCTGCACCAATGGCCAGCAGTGCAACCTGCAGCATCATCCCAGCATGTAAGCGATGTCTACCATCTTATGCCTCGTTTGATAGCGGCCCGACCCTGAAACGGTCTGCCTCGTGTGCATGTGGCAGCCCTGTGGTTCAGCAGACGAGTGGCACAGCAGAACATGTTGAAGCCCACCTTCAGGTCGGCAGACAGCAGCAGCGGGGCCGCCACATCCGCCGCGGCGCCGCCGATCTTGGCGCTGGCGGCCATGCGGCGGGCCAGGCCGTCCAGCTGCTCCCACTCTGCCGGTGTCAGCGCCACCTTTGTGGGCTGGCTGGCCGCCTGCTGCTGCTCCTGCCACACGAGCAAGGACGGCAGGTCACGCACCGAAGGAAGCCATGAGTGCAGCTTTGATTCGCCGGCACCTGCTGTGCTGCTGTTTGCCGCTGTGCAATGCAACCTTTTGCGTTGACAAGCAACAGCCAGCGGCAGCACAGCTGCGCTCGTGCGCAGATGCACTCACAGACCAGCCAGGGAGTGACATCCACCTGCTGCCGCCTCAGGAAGTAGTCCTGGATCTCGTCAATGGTGGCGTCGTCACCTGGCACCCCCTCATCAGCCAGAGAGAGCTGGTCCTCAACGTGTGTGCCGCTGACTGGGGGCAGCGCTGCAGCAGCTGCAAGTTCTGCGTCCTGCAGCACGTGCCGTACACCATCGAATTATAGCTGAGCCCTGTTGCTATTCGTTCATGCCTGTCGACTTTGAAGCTCAGCGCCAACCCGATTGGCACAGTACCATTTCTGGGCACATCCCCTGCAGTCTGACACTAGAAATCACCTGCAGTCTGGCATTGACCACGTCTGCCAGCTGCCTGTAGCCAGCAGTCACCTCCGCACCGTCCGCGGCAGCGCCGCTGCACATCACTGTCAGAGCCTGCGATGACGGGGGCACCGACCAATCTCAACCTCTTCGAAATTTCAGTTGCCTGCAGCTTGTCTCTGCGGCTGGAAAGTGCGAGTATTGGCGGTGTATCGTATATCAAGCTGTGGGGAGGAAGGCTGTATGATCAATGAGAGCCTGTGCCTCAGCAACAAGAAAACCTTTTGGCTGACTGCATATTTCAAATTTATAAAGGCTCAGACCTGGAGGAAGGGGGCGGATGCTGAGGGGTGTGCACGGCGTGCCGTGACGGAGAGGCCCCGCAGCGCAGCAGCTGCAGCCTCGGCCAACAGGGGCAGCAGGCCCGTGCCGCAGCCGCTGCGGCCCAGCACGGCTGCCAGGAGCTGCGGTGCCCTGGCAGCAGATGGGACAACCACCGATTCAGCCAAATTCTTGGGCTAACTGCGACCCACACCTACGTACAGCCCAGCAACGCAGGCTGACACTGAACATAACCAGAACCAGAGGCAATGCACATGAGATGTACTGCAGCCCTGCTTCATCCGTGTGACTGCGCGTAGCAGCAGGCCAGGCAGGCCAAAGTCATCAAGGTCAAGCACGGCTGCCCTCATATTCCCACCTGGGGTTGGAGTCCATGGCCCGCAGGCGGGCGCACACGCCGTCGACCAAATAGTCGGCGTTCTCCGACAGCAGCCGGCTCAGGCTGCCTCCGTAGCCGCAGTGCACGCAGAGGCAGGAAACCGCTGCGTCGGCAGCGGCTGCCACTGGCGCGCAGGGGTCACCTGCAAGGTGCCACATCTGATTGTCGGGCACCAAGTGGAGCCAGTCACAGGTTGTTATCTTTGGGGAGCTCGTCACATTGGCGCATACTGCGACCTAAGCATTTAGATCGATCACAGACGGGCCATGCAGCAGCTTTGACTGTGGCCATAGGTACTTGGCTGACCGCACCAATGCGCTCCAGGGTGGGCAGCAGCACCAGGCGCAGCAGCGTCCCGGGCCGCACGAATGCCGGCCCGAGGGCAACTGCCACAGCGCCGAAGGACTCAAGCACCACACGCACCAGCATTGCATTCTCCCCCAGCACCTGCGTGGCAAAGCAACTTACCAAAGTGTACTTTAGTTGCCATCCTGTCGCTCAGACATGCGGTATTCGACATGACCGCTGCGCAACCGTCTTGCCAACCAAATGTCTCAGCAGTTTTCAGCGATAGACAGGGAGTCACCTGCGGACTCCACTGATGAGCTGCAAGCTCCATGCCGCTGCCTGCGGAGGGACCTGTTCGCTGTTGGGCTGCTGACCTGCCGGCCGCCACTGCAGCTGCAGCCTCCGCATTTGTGGGCAGCCCGGCCAGCCGCTCGTCTGAAAGGAGCTCCAGCAAGAGCTCAGCGCAGTGCGCCAGCTCAGCAGATGCTGCCGCGGCCGAGGTGTGGCTGATGCCTGAGCCGCCGTTGGCTGCTGGCACAGCAGTTTGCTGAGACCCATTGGCCGTGCCACGAACTGGCACGGTATGGTTGCTGTCAGGTGCTGCAGTCCTGAAGGAGCCGGCTTCTGCTCTAGTAACTGCCGCCGGCACCAACAGGCAGCTGGTGTCATGCCAGCCTGGCGACGCACCGTACAGCACCTCAGTCGCCACGGTGGCAGCAGCAGCACAGCCCTCCTGCAGGCATTGCCCATGCATGATTGAATTCGCACCCAATCCTGCGCTCTGTGCGGAGTTGCTGGAGCCTGCCATGCAATCTACACACTAGGTGGGCCAATTGAGTGCCTAGCAGTGCTCTCTGCGCACCTGCCATCCGCCAGTCGCAGCATTGCTGCGCTCCAGGCCAACTTGCAGCCGCTGCAGGGCCTCCTCCAGCAAGCCACGCAGCACATCCGGCGCATCTGAGCCAGGCACCAATCATGTGTCAGACAGGCCAGATTGGCCAGCAGGACATCGGCAAGTGTATGCTCTTAATGGCGATATGGTGATATGCACCGCTGACAGCTAACATAGCGGTGATAGCAGCTGGGCATGGGTCAGTGAACTCATCTGCAATAGGTTGATAATTTGTGCACCAACCTGCGGCGGCGGACACCGCCAAGCGCCCCGCCATGCGCATTGCAGTTGCCAGCGCTGCATATCCGCGGCGGCTGCCGACATAGGCGAGGCCCATTGGGAAGCGGGGCAGCGCTGCTGCTGCTGGATGCTGTGCAGCAGGTGAGCTCGAGCCAAGAGGCCGCCCTGACGGCTCGGCACCTGGTTGTGTTGTGGCTGTATCCGGCGCGTGGCTTGCTGCACTTGGCCCATCTGCCGCTGTGGTAGCTGCATGTGGCAACATGACGCACCTTCTCAGGGGCTGCCTCTGAGCCCGACATTCTGTATCCTGATATTTCTTTCGGCATGCTTCCAACAGGTACATGTCATCCTTTTGACAAAGAAGCTGCTAGCTCACATTCCTGTGCGGGTTCAATGGCACGGGGCCCAGCATCTGAGGCGCCAGCGTGCAGCAGGAGCGGCGCGGCCGCCCTGTCGAACTCCAGCGCTGCGCAGAAGGCTGACACCAGCGCGGCGCGGCGAGCCGGGTTGGCTAAGATGGCGTTCACGACCCCTACCGCTGGCGCCGCCTGTAGGTACGCACTCACAGCAGTACTGGGGGATGCAAGGAGCAGCAAGAGGTATGATGGTGCCTGTTTAGGACTGCGATGGTGACATTCTGGTGTATGCAGGGGTTGTCAGTGGTGACACACGAGAGCTGACAGCGGACACCGGGTGTTGCACACGGTTCGCGCCTGCAGGGCCGTGGTCAGGCGGCGTGCATGGAGGATGAGTGCAGCGTCGCCGGCCCGAGCCGCTGCTGGCAGTTCGTCAATGAGCGTGACGATGGCCGCCTCGAGCGTGAGCCATGTCAAGCGGCCACCGCCTACAGCGTCGATGAGCCGCCTCATAATGCAAGTGGGAGGCCTCAGAGCAGAGTTTCGCATGTGGGCCACATGTTGCTGAGTTGCCAGCTCATCACCTGGCACACTAAAAGCAGACGGATCCAGGGTCCGGCTACCTGCTGCATCGCTGCCACTGGTAGATATGCGAGTCGCCAGCCAGGCGCGTGCTGGCTGGGACACTGACGTCCACTCGTCCTGCGCCGCCGACAGCAGGCAGTCCAGCAGCATGGCGGTCACCTGCTGCGGCAGCGCCCCGCTGCAGCTGTCCAGCAGGTCTGCTGCGGCTGCACACGGCACAAGCGAAGCGTTGCAACAGAGTATTCAACGCTTTAAGGTGTTCAATGAGCGAAGCCCAAGTAGGTCTGATTTGTGGCTTCAGATGTTGTGGGCAAGGTGTACGTGCGCGAACAGTGACGCCCACCCTGTGTTACGGCGGCGCGCACGGAGGCATGGCCATGGCCCTGTAGCGGCGGCAGCGCCTGCACCAGCACGCCGGCCACCCGGTCGGCCGTCTGCCGAAGCCAGGCTGCGCCCCGCACCACCCTGAAGCTAGGCCGCTCCGGCATCGGCTGACGCTGCGGCGGCTGCTGCGGTGCTTCTGCAGATGCAACACCAAGATCACAGTCATCACATTGCATGCCCACCGCAGCCCAGACTGCTCACAGGAACTTGGGCTGGATCCAGGGGCATGTTGTAAGGTGGTGATCAGAATTTACCTGGGGCTGCGGCGGTATCATCGGCGCTCGGCATCGCCAGGCGCTGCAGTGCCGCCAGTGCATCCCCTGCGCCATGAGCTGCTGTTGGGGTCGCAGAGTGGCACATCAAACGCCGTGCCCTCAATATTGAAGCATTGGATTGAGAGTCACCAAGACCAAGCACGTGTGATGTTGCCGGGGCGTGCCGGCACCTGAGGTCTGGGGCTTTGGCGCCAGGTGCCGGCGTGCCGTGGCATCGCCAAGAGTCGCACGGCACACCGCCACCATGGCGGCCACCGCCTGCACTGCTGCGGCGCTCCCTGCTGCCGGCCCGCTGCGCACGCGTGTGCCATGCGCCGCTCCTGCCGCAGCATGCAGCACCCACCTGACTCCAGTGTGCAATGAGAACAGACAAGCCACTGCATGTCTGGCAGCAAGGGTTATCGCACATCACGATAGTTTGGCGGCCAGAACCAAGGGCTGCATGTCGCTCACCTGCTGCCGCCAGCGCCTTGCCCAGGCCGGACACGAGGCCCGGCACAAAGAAGGCGAGGGCATCGCCGCTGCCCACCGCCTCCACCAGCAACCGCAGCGCGCCGAGAGCTGCGGCCCGCACTGCTGCGCTGCCTGTGCTGCCAGCCTCGATCTCGGCGCTGGCAGCCTGCAGGCTGTCGAGTGGGTTGCCAGGGCTGCGCAATGGGTTCCGATGATCTGACCCTTTCAAGCGAGTCAGGAGAAACATGAGGGAGTGCGGAACACGACAGTCAACCCACTTCCACAACATCTCGGGGCACTGCCTCCAGCTGCTTGCAAGGCAGCACAGGCTGCTGAACACACGCGCAGCGAAGTGCGTGCACCTGCAGCAGCACGGACGCCATGTGCCCCACCAGCGCCGCATGCTCCTCCGCCTGCAGCGCGGCTGCAGCGGCAGGCGCACGCTGTCGGATGCCCTGCAGCGCTGCCGCCAGAGCCCGCAGCCCGCCAATACGCACCTGTTGAATGCATTGCCCAGCGTGGCTGTCATTTCAGTTGCATGACCCACAATGACATTCGAAACCTCCTCCAGAACGCTGACGTCATCAGCAGCTGTTGAACAGCGAAGCTTTCGACCGCGCCACGCTGCATCTGGGGCTGAACATGCTTTGCAGCCGATGAGCTCGTAGCCCGCCGCCCCCACCTCCTCTGCAGCACTGGTCCTCGACAGCGCTGCCACACGCAGCACGCGCTCCAGCAGCGGGACCAGCGTGTCCGGCGACTGCGGCGCCGCTGCATCCAGCACAGCGGCCAGGGCCGCCAGGGCGGCCTCGGCCACCGCATCGGCCTTTGCCGCTGGGAAGGGCGGCGCCGGGAGGTCAGCGGCAATCCCACCTGCAGTGTCACGTTGATTTGCAGCCTGGTCACACTTGTCCGACGCCAGGTGCTCACGACTCCAAAAGGCTGAAGCAATAGATGTGAGGGCATACACACATATAGACGCTCTATAGTGTTCTGTGGCCTCTGCACCTGGGCCGGTTGTCCGTGTCGCCACAATTGAATCGATCAAAAAGAGCAGCGGCAGCAGGGTGTACTCCGAGCAGCCTGCCAGACCGGCTGGCTCCTGCCGCTGCACCTCCGCCGTC
Organism: Diplosphaera chodatii; assembly: GCA_032358165.1. Taxonomy (NCBI): domain Eukaryota; kingdom Viridiplantae; phylum Chlorophyta; class Trebouxiophyceae; order Prasiolales; family Stichococcaceae; genus Diplosphaera; species Diplosphaera chodatii. Next base: position 1,662,236 of record JAALGY010000019.1, read on the forward strand.
AGGTCATGCAGAGCAGCTGCCAGCGCCTTTGGCTGCGTGCGCAGCTGCAGCAGCGCCGTCGTCCGGGGCTGCAGCGCTGCGAACGCCGTGCGGCGGGCAGCATCTGCCGCCAGCGCTGCTTGCATGTCTGGCTCCATTTGTGGTTGCTGGATGGTCGCCCTTGCTCACGACGCCTCACAGGCTGCACAGCGTGATGCCGGCGGCGACGCACACCACTCCTGGGATCGTGAGCCTGCGCCGAAGCATTGACATCACGTTGCCCATCCACGGCGGCGCTGTGGCAGTCATGCTGACGGCCAGGTTGGTGCGCGTCGCTGGTTTGTCGTGGTGATTACCTGAGGTCCACGTGGTCTCCCAGCAGCCAGTCGCCCACTGCGGCCGTCAGCAGGCTGGCACCGTTTGCCACCGGCACAGCCAACGTCAAGGGGGCGAAGCCCAGCAGGATCGCGAATGCAATGCTGCCAGCAGCGCCGACTACCTACGTAAATGAGTCGAACGTGTTGACGGATGACAGGGAGGTCAGTTCCAAGCCATATACTCTTACCCGCTGAATCTGAATCTGAATCTGAACCGCTGTTCTCAGGTGGTCCTCTGCAGTCAGCCAGCAGTGCACGCGCTGCAGATAATTCCTTGGCAGTGGCAGTCTGCATCTTGATCTCATATTTCATTCGGCATGATGCTGCTGATTCGGACTCACACCTGAGGAAGGATCAGCAGTGGAGTGCGCAGCACATGGTTGACTGTGCGCAGCCAGCCGCGCCCACTGATCACACCATCACCCAGCTGCTGCCTGCGCTTCAGCTGCAGCGCACCCTGGCGAGTGAGGGGGTTGCTGATGCCCCACAGCAGGCCCACAGCAATTGCCGCCAAGAGCTGCTGCCACAGCTGCATGCATGCACATGCACTGGCGCCCTTCTATAATTTATGTGATGACCTCTGCGACCATACTGACATAGGAACATGAAGCTAGCAGCACAAGCAACAGCATGACCGGAAAACCGCAGGCACTGTCTGTTCAGTTCATTGAGTTGCATCATTGCAGCGGGTGTCGGAGATCTGAGATCCCGTGTTCTCGCCGCACGCAGGCAACCAGCAAGACCACACTGCTTTGCGGTCAGAATTCAGCATTCGCATGCAAAGCATCCTTGCATCGCAGCCTTGACGACAGCTTGGCACAGCTTGAAACTCTTGACTGATCTTCAAAAGGCAAACAGTAGAGGTTGCTGACGATCATCACATTGCAAGACGGTAGTCGCGAATGCAACATCCATCAGCACTCTATACCGCTTGGTGCAGCTGGAGCTTTCCCAGCATTGCAAGCGCCGCGTCGCTAACAGTGCTTCAGGAGCACCAGCATGAGCAGGGTGACAACCTACCGATGCGAACCAAGCACTAAAAGCCTCGTGGCAAACCCGTGAGGCAGGTTTTGGTTAGGCTGCAAGCAATTCGCCCAGCCTGACATCACAGTCATTCGGGACCATCGCTGTGCTGACGCCAGCACGCCGAGCACCGCCATCACCGTGCCGGCAGAAGGCGACTCAGCTGTCAACAATATGCTACGGGTGCTGTTGTGCTGAGTATCGAGAGCACAAGATCGACACTGGCGCGCCACTTCAATGCCGTACACCCGACCAGCCAGCGCCCTGCAGTCCGGGTGCGCAGTGATCAAGGATGGACGATCTGCATCTTCGAAGCCCACACCACACACCTCCTGCAGCATGTGCTCAAGCCGCACACTAAGCAGCTGCGTGAAGACACATCACTGACCGGGCGGCACTGAGATGGTGCTTGCATGGTGCGCAGGTTTGTACGGCCACAGAGTAGTGGCAGCTCTCAGGCGCAGTCACAGCGGCAGGCGGCAGCTGCTGCCGCCCGCAGCCGCACTGCAGCATGCCTGATCGTTCCAGCAGTGGCACTGCTCCTGTACCTGGCAGCATTCGGGTTGCCTGGGCGCCCCAGGAGCTCCATCAGCAGTGTGGCTGTGAGCTGTGGACCGTGTCATACCTGATATATCACACGATGCAGATTGTCTCCAGGATAACGGCTTGCAGCGTGGCCGAAAGCACCCTGACCATAGCAGACACGAGCATCTGCTTGGGTGATCCCACCACTACCTCACATGTGCAGGTCCTGGATGGTCTTGCAGCAGCAGGCACCGCCAGCGCTGCCGCAGGCCCAGCAGTCTCAGAACAGCAAATCAGGGCGGACGCCACCAGCAAAGCAGCTGAGCTGGTGCAGCAGCCAGGCGCAAAAGCGCTGTGGTCAGCATCGAACGTCCCAGATTTGAAGGGCCGAAAACACAACCTGCTGCGCGGTGAAGTAAAGGCTCTGTGTGCAGCAGTTGCGCCGCCAGGGAAGCAAACTGTGTCATTGGTCGGCAACGGGCCACTGACTGACGAATCACGAAAGGGCATCGCAGCTACGGATGCCATCATCCGGTTCAACGACATGAACAACAGGTGCGAGTCCCAGACTTACGGGTGCATTTATGGCATTGTGGTACAGATGTGCATCCAATCCAGGCTTTGAGCATGAGCAGTCAAGCAGAGGAGATGGGCGGATATGCGCGATGGAGACGTTGAAAGCTGATGATTTGCAGGCTGCCAGATGAGCGCTTGGATGTGTGGATGTCACGGCACAACTATCGGCAGGTGAACAAGCTGACATGCTGGTCACGTTGTCAGCACCTTATGCAGCACCTGCATAGTGTGGTGCTTGGTAGAGGGATCAGTCAACTGTGCCTACTCCCAATCCGCACAGTTCCATGCTGACCAGCGCCAATGATTTGCAGCCGGCAGCGTTTTGGGGCTTCTGGCAGCTTCAAAACGGGAGCTCTGCTCAACCGCTCATAGATCAGGTGTGTGTGTGAGGTACAGAGGTTGCAATGATAGCATGAACCCAACTGCAGCTGTCCACCAGACCCTGGTCATTTCTTGGTGCATCATGTCACAACATGACCCACTGAATTTGGATGTTGGCCAGGCGCATGCCGTGCTGCTGCTTGGTGGCAATGCGACTTCAGCACAGCCCCTGCTGGCTACATATCCCACCCTTGAGCCGAAATTGTTTCAGGTGATGAGCTTCCCCGCATCTGCCCTGCGGTTGCACGTGGATGTCGAGCAATGCCTGTGTGTTACGTCTCAATTCTGCTGTTGTTCGAGTGCAAGACGACAAACATTTCGTGTTGTTGCAGGCAGACACAGCAAGGTACCAGCAGCTCTATCAGCATTTCTTCAGCAGCGTGCGGCTGACAGGTTCATACAAGCCCGACCCATCTACGGGGCTTCTAGGTAGTCTGCGGCAGTATCATACTGCTGTCACATCCCCACTACGGCCGACCACGTGTCACCTGCTATTTTGTTGTGTTTGAATGCATGTGCATACCGCAGCGTGATGGGACTGACTGCGTCTACACTGCAATGCTGCAGGGCTGCTGCAGGTGCTGGCATGCATGAATGCAGCTGGCAAGGCCGCGCCGCGCCTGCATGTGTACGGCTTCAACTGGAGCGGCAAGTCTTGGGTGGAGCACCAGGTACGAATCTGCCTGGCACGTCCATGCAGCACTATCCTTGCAGGTATGTGCCTTGGGTGTGGTCCATCCAACGCTGGCAGTTGGTGGCAATGACCGGATCTAGCGTACAACATTTTGTGCAGATGAATGCGGAGGAGGCAATAATGCGGAAGCTGGCGGCGCCTTTCGGCGTGGAGTTTCATGCGGCGGCGTGCGATGGGCTGCGATCCTGCGACCCTGCATGCGATGCTGCTGACTACCAGGCGGCCGATCCGCAAGCGTGCATGAAACGGTGAGGAGTGTGACATCAAGCCATCTCAAGAGGTTTCAGAAGAGGTCAGGCCGCTGCTTAATCGTGATACTCATGTCATCATGCATGCAAATGGCAGTCACATTGATAGCTGCTGTCCTTGCTGCAGAGGAGCCACTTCGAAGGAAAAGGAGAAGCATGAGCCAGCTGCCGATGCCGCAGAGCATGTAACAGAAACTGTACAAGAGACTGTGGACATGATGCCGCCGTGAAACTGTTCAAAAAGTATTGAATGACAGATGCGCGCGCACAGTGAGTAGATCCTACCCTGACAGAAGTCCGCACAGTGAGCAGCCAGCGTGCTGCACGTGAGTCGCTTGACCTTGATTTACAGGATTTATTGCAACAACCCGTGATGGATGAGTCACATTATTATTAGACGCACGATATCGTGAGGTGAAGCGTGAAGCTGCCAAAGCCCTATGTGTCACTGGGCTGCCTGCTGTGCTGTGCGCAGCACAGCAGGCCACAGCACGATCAGCGAGCCGCTGGTGCGCACACACATGGGGCGACCCGGACTGGGAGCCCAGGTAGCACGGCGATCAGGGGACAGCCCGGTGCGACGACCGGCGCCAGCGCCGTCTCCTGTGGCCTCGCCTGACAAACGGACAAGTTTGGCCACTGCGGCGCCCGAAGAGCACCACGACCCGCAGCAAACGCAGCCTGCGAGGGAGTCTTCCGATCCAGATTCTGGCGAACAGCCCGCGTCGCAGACGTATGGCGATCCGGACGCCAAGGGCCTCTCACAGCTGAGCGATCTGGCAGACTTGGGCTCGGAGCCAGGCCCCGGCGCCTCCCAGTACAAGCCTATCACTTCGGTGCAGATGGCCATAAACAGCCAGAGCCAGGTGCTTCCGGAATGCTTGCAGACTCCTGCCCTTCTGTTCTATGGTGCCAATCTGGCATTTCAGCTTTGTGTGCAGTAGCCCACTCCACAGTGCTCATTGATTGCCGTGCCGACTTTTTTGTACACTGGACGATAGGCCAGTGACAGCCATCGAGTGTTGCCAGTTTGCCAACCGCACCATGAAGGCCATGAGCGGCAGAGTGCCAAGGTGCAAGCGCATCCCGGCATGCAGGAGGACGTGGAGATCTGCAACCCCCTGCCCAGCCAGCCCGACATTCCGGTGCCGGACGGACCGGACGGGCCGCCGCCCACGTCGGAGCCGGCCCCCGAGCTTGCGCCCGCGCCCGGCCAGCACCTGGTGCCGCTGCACGCTGCGCATGACCTGCACGCTGCCCATGCTGGGGTCCAAGACATTCCAGACTGTGACTACGATAGCAGTCCGAAAATCCAGTATCACGTACTGCTCCGTGGATGGAGGAGGTTGCTTCCTGCCCAGAAGGGCTGACGGCGCCATTGGCGCATCTCGGAAGTTTGCTCAACGCCCATGAGTATTGGTCATCACTGCTGCAGGCGGTGCCTCGCCTCCCGCACCCAGCAGACGACGAGAACGGCTTGCGTGTGAAGCAGCTGATCGACTCGATCAGGAATCCTTCCGCGCAGGCCATGGTCCCGCAGTACACCTATGTGGTGCGACAGCTCGCTGCTTTCATCTGTCGCATTAGCGTCTATGTCAGTTTCAGCCCTCGTGTCCTGCGGGCTGCCTTCTGCTGTCGTGAAGTTCATACGCTACACCCCCGGCCCAGGTACTGAGCCCTCACTCTGCCACATGCTGCAGGGTGCGCCGCGCGCAGGCAGCAACGGCAGCAGCGGCCTTGATGAGGAGGTGGTCCACCCCAAGAGCAAGGCGACCCGGCGCGGCCCGATGGACGAGATGCGCCAGCTGGTGAGGCCCCGCACGCTGCCAGGCGGTGTGACCCGGGCCAGCTGATGGTTCCGACTGCCGCCACATCGCATTTCGCATGCCTCACCTGTGCCCAGATCACCCCAGGCTGGCGTGCACTTCCTTCTGCCTCACACAGCTGCAGCGGGAATGTCCCTTCTGTGGCATTCAAGTGTCGAGCCTTTCCCGCCCCGATGCGGCTCACAAACTCTGCAACGTTGCAGGTGCGCATCCTGGTCAAGGTCATCCCGCAGAGCATGAACCTGGTGTCAGCAGGACCCGAGGGTGGTGGCAACAACCGCATCTCGGAGGAGCAGATCAAGTGTGCTTTCCACGACACACTGGATGTTATTTGGAGGATTCTCCACGTTGCCAGCTGTAGGTGTTACGCAGGGCAGAGGTTGGCCCGCTTGAAAATGGCCTGTTTCCATGCAGGTCGTATCTGGCCAACACGCTGGGTGATGCACCCTACCCACAGTGGGGCGTCCCTCAGGGCTGGGGTAACTACCTTGCAGGTATGGTACGCCGCCTGCTTTCAACTGGTACCATGCGACATGTCACCCGTCGCAAGACGAAGACCAGTGTCACATCCTGCAATGCGGCCCTGACATGCGTGTGTCGTCTGCAGACCTGCTGAGCTGGGCATCGGGGCGGCACATCACCAAGGCAGATGCGATGCGGTGCGCGCGGCGGGAGCCCGGCCGCTCCTGGCAGGCCATCCCCACCGAGCTCAGTCGCCTGGGTGCGGCAGTCCGTGCCTGCCAACGTGCATGCACCTGCTGGATGGTTTTGACGTCTACTTTGCCCCTCTGGCAGCAACGGGCATCCTTTGAGCAGTACACCACATCGGTTTCGGTTGTGCCAACGCGGTGCAGGTGTCTTCCCTGAGCAGTGGCAGCTGCCGCTGAACGCTGCGCAGCTGCGGGGCCTGGGCGGCGGCGGCGGCGGCGGAGAGGGCGCCGCTGCCGTCAGCAAGCTGCTCGCAGGCGACGGCGGCCTCGGCGCGGGGTCAGGCGCCAAGCGCCACTCCGATGCCAGCGGGCTGACGCCCCCTGTGCGCATCGTTGAAATGCGCTGGCCATCCTAGGGCTGGTGTTTGCGCAACGCAGAGCATTGCCTGCCTGTTGCACCTCACCTCTCCCATCACATTGAACCTGCTTTCCGCTGCAAGACCGCCTCGACCTTGCATCACCATTGCTCGTTGTCCGGCGCCAGTGCTTGGACGCTCTAACCCAGGGACAATCAAGCAGTGGGTCACACCTGCTGATAAGACGGTCCCAGATCCCTGGGTGAGTGGTTGTGCCTTTCGGTGCGCAGGCGAAGCGGCGAGCGGCAGCGCCAGCAGAGGCCAAGCCGGCGTCGTGGCTCGCGTCGGCTCGCACCTTGGCGGAGGGCCAACCCGCGCTGGAGCTGTGGCAGCACATCGCCGAAATGATCCGGCTGGCCAAGCGCCATGCAGGCGCGCTGCTGCCTTCGATGCAGATCGATGCAGCTTTTGCAGCACATGCGCATCCTGCTGCGCAGTGGGCAAGCTCCAACAGAGCCCCTGCGGTCCAGATGTGGAAGTCAAGCATTTGCTGGCTGGCAACAGGAGGGGTGTGAGACGCTCGTGCTGTGGGCTGCAATTGAATAGAAAGCTGAAGATGCGAAGTTACATCGCGATCCGTGATGAACCTCATGTGAAGTTCCCTGCGATGGCTTCTCTCTGCAGGCACAACACCCGTGAGTGACCTGCCGGCGCTGGGGGCTGTGCAGCTGGATGTTCGGATGATGATCAGTGAGGTCGCCGCTGTTGAGGGCGTGACCTTGCCATCCTCTGAGCTGCCAATCGCGGGTCTGGAGGTGGGCTCTCATCAGTCCCACGCGCCCTTGACCATACGGTCGCTCATTTTGCAGCCATCGTACTGCAATGTACAAATTGAGGGTTGGTGCTGAGTTGCACCTGTGATGCGTGCCCCAGGCGGGACCCTCGGTATCTCTGCCCGGCGTGGTGAATGGCCCGAGCATCTCTCTGCCGTTCGGTCTCACGCAGGAGCACATCAACTTCTACGCTCTGCAGGTGTGCCAATTGTGCTGCACACATCAAGGTGCCATTACCATGAGGTCCATGCCTCTGACACCATGAGATCAGGCAGGATGTCATCGTCTGGCATGCTGAATGCCGCCATCACTGGTGGCTGTAAAGCCCAAATGCCCGCATTTCTTGCAGACCGGCAAGGAGATGCGGCTGCACGTGGAGAAGGATGGCAAGCAGTACGCGATGATGCCACCTGAGGAGGCCATTGCCGCCGCTCAGGTGACGCCCCACCACATGCATGCCCAAAGGCTGGCTCACGGTCTTGGCTGGGAGAGAACATGGTGAAGATCGGGTTCTTGCTTCAGCGCTAGCCGGGTGTGTGAGCGCAGCAAGATTTGAGTGCACCTGTCATCGTGGCTGCAGCTGTTCAACGAGTACGGCGCCAAGCACGCAGCCGCTGTGGCGGCACAGCAGTCCCAGCCGACGCAGAATGCGTCGCTCAACCTGATGCAGGTGCTTGACCTGATGGACTCGTCGTACTTGCCGTCGACTTTTTAGTTCCGAATTACCGATATAACTCGGTGTCAAGCTCTGTCCGTGAAAAGTGCGTCCAAACATGGGTTCGTTTGGCACAGAACACGAGTCTGAATGGCAGCTTGGGCCCTGTGCCGGCCGCATTTGGCACGGAGTCGCAGAGCCTCATCAGCCCGCATGCGCACCTTGAAACGCAGGTGCATCTTGCTTGGACACAATGATGCTGCACACCGCCTGTACCATGCAAACCCTCCTCATGCGCCGCCATCCTTGCTGCACATCGCATCCATGCGCATGCACCACGCTCCACAAGCGTTGTGTCCCCCCATGCAAAAGCACTGTGGTGTGTTGCGGTGCACAGGCGTCGCAGGGTGGGTTCCAGGATGCGCGGGCGGCCCTCGGCGGCCTGCGGCCCGACTCACCCGACAAGCAGGACTCCAAGCGGCTCAGCTTCCACAACCACCCAGGTGCACACCCAGACCCTAAGCTGCAAACCTCTCCCTGCTCCCCAGAAGTATGCGTCTATGCCCTGCAGACCTTCATCTCTTGCAAACCTGGGTTTTCATCACGCCGACCGTGCTCTCCCTGCTGGTCCAGACCTGCGGGTGGGCGGTGAGATGGTGCCGACCGCAGCGCTCGACCCTGCCAGCCAGGCGGTGTCCACGGAGTCGGACGTGCTCGTGCACCTGTGAGCTGGCTGTCCCACTGCCTAGTGCTCTTCAGCACACCAGTCCCTGATATGCTGTGAACTCACACATGTGGCTGTTGCCGGTACACGCGACATGCTGACAAGCTGCATTTGGCAATCACCAAACGACCGTGCGACCTGATGCCTGACGTGCGTGGCCCCATGTATGTGCAGGAAGCCGCATGCCAAGTTAAACGGAGCTCGTCTGGCGGACGCCCCGGCGTCCAATGGCGCGCCGTCCTCGCTGCATTTGTCGCAGATCGGCTCCCAGGTGCTTCAGCAAGGCCACTGAGGCAAACATCCTCTTAGTACACTCACATGAGGCCCTCCGCATCAGTTGCCACAGCCAACTGCTATGTGCTTTACAATCGTGTGCATATTCTCGAAGCCCAGCGAAAGGCAGCTGGTTTTGATGTAGATGGCATATGCTGCAGGGCAGCGCTGGCAACCCGCAGCCACCTCGCCAAACAGCAGCTGCCACTGGTGCAAGCAGACTCAGTGTCCCCATCAGCGGCTGAGGTGCTCACGCCCGACGCAGCACAGCATGCGCGCAGGGCTGACCGCTGTGCGGTTTGGGCGATGTATGTGTGTTCTGAGTGTCCTGTTCGCCGCCCATCGTGGGCTGTGCAGCTCGCTGCGGATCAAGTGCTGTGGCGCCAGTGGCCACAAGGCTCGCTCAGGTTCAGGTGAACAGCGGTGGCGGCTGAGGTATGCAGGGGCTGCTGCCGCCAGGGGTCCAGGAAGGCACCCCTTCTGTGTTTTGGAGGCCACTAAATGTTTGGGTCTGATTTGAGCTGGTGAAGTACGACGATAGGATGCTGTGAGGTAGACACTCGGATCGTGAAGGGACAGGCTTCGGTGGTGCTCCGTACCATACAGCTGTGGGTTGCATTTGGCAACGCCGTCAGATGCCGTCAATGTTGTTTTGGGCCAAGGCTGTTTCTTGTGGCTGTGCCTGCCGCTACTGTACCATCTGGAATCCCGAAGTCAACTGGGAGGTACAGCATGAGGCCCTTCTTGGGGCTCTAGTCCTTGTATATATGTGGCGAACCTCAGGTCGAGCCCACACCGATGCTCCTATTAGCGGGAGCCGCAGGCATTGCCCCAGGGCCGCTGTTTCTTCTGCCGGGAAGTGGCCCAGCTTCCCGGCAAGGGCGAAATATTGATTGGCTCAAGATCCTCTGTGCTTAGGTAGCCGGAGACCTCTGGCGCGCGCCACAGATCACGGCCAACAAAGCCCAGCGTGCTGCACAGCTGCCTGACAGAAAGAAGTGTACCGATCGGCGTTACCTTCAGCACCCACCCACGGCTAGGAGTGTGCTTGATTGCAGTCATGCAGACGGCGCAGCACACAAGGCTGGGCGGCCGCATGGAGGTGGTCGCCCGGCCGAGCGGCCTGATCCAGCGCCAGAGGCCTTTGAACGCCCAGCGTCTGGCCCCTAAGCCGGTGATGGCAGCCAAGCGCACCGAGGACGCCGTCATGCACGTGCTGATGCCCGGTGAGCTGTGGACCGTCAGTCCGGAGCATGCAGTATGGCAGCAGAAATGCGACAAGGAGGATCGTTTTATCATAGTGTTGTGCACAATCCCCTATCGCGAGGGTTGCGGCGACCAGCTGGGTCACCGCACATCGGCAGGGCCGAGTTTCGGGCAGGGTTGCCAGCAGAGCCCTTGTGTGTATGCCTCTGCTCTTTACCCCCAGGGCAGTCAACAGATCGGGAAGTGATTTGCATGAAAGGGTGCTTGTCTCGTTCTGGGATTTAGTGTGGCACAGCATGCATGGCCGCAGCACAACCAGTACAGGACATGGCCGTCTTGGATCTAGCTGCACAAATGGCCAAGCAGACCTTGTGCACACAGCTCCACTATTATGTGCAGCGAGTGTGGTGGCGCTCAGCACATCTGCCGCGGGGCGTGCTGCTGCCGAGACAGTCATGCCATCTGGCAGCGGCGTCCCGGTGGTAGGTGGCGTGGGCGGCAGCGGGGGCAGCAGCATCAGCGTTGATGCGGCCGTCAATCAGCTGGTCGACGCCATCAAGGTGTGTCGCGTGGTGTGGTGCAGCTCTCCGCTAGCGGACAGCACGCAGCACGCTGATCCATCGAGCGGCTTTGCATGTGCAGCTGGCAATATTGCTAGTGTTGCCTTCCTTGCCGAGGCCTGTGGTGTCTGTGATCGCAGGCGGCAGGCGGCTATGTGCAGCAGGGGGTTGACGTCGCTGGCGTGGGCGTGCAGTATGCCAAGGGGGTGCGCCTGCCAAATCCTCGTATCCCTTATTGTGCTTGGCTCTCAGAGCTGTCAGGCTTGGGGTTTGCAGGACGCTGTTGGGGCACATGCACAGCCAATGCTTCGGGCCTTGCTGCAGGCGTTGGACGAGGTCAGCCCGTACGTGAAGAGCGCAGCGGACACAGTGTCGCCGTACGTGAAGACGGCTGTGGAGACGGTACGGGATGTGGCGGGGCCCGCCTTCCGGCAGGCGCAGCCGCAGCTTCAGGTACAGGATCGGAGTAACCCAGCTGGAAATTAACTACCCTCTCATGATTGTCTGGGATGCACATGCAAAGGCTATCTCATGTCATGTCAGTCTGGCCACAAGGCAATGGAGGGTGCACCTGGGACCTTCAGTTTATGCATCAGGGTTGGGCAGTGCTTTCGTGGGAGGTGGCCCTGACGAGCCTTGTCTGCTCATTGCAGTCGTCGCTGACGGATGCGCAGCGGCTGCTGCAGCAGCAGGGGCTGGACACCGATGCAGTCACTGGTGTCACTCGCACTGCCACCGCACAGGCTTCCGGCGTTTTTGACCAGGTGAGTTGACACAGCCATCTTTATAGTGTCTGACAGCGAGGGCACCAACGCACGCCCCCGCTGCCTCATATTTCAGTGCCCCTTCGATTAAGTCACAGCAGCCGGCAGCTGTGGAATGCAATCATGAATGTTGCACATGATGACGGGCGCACTGTTGCATGCGTAACTTTGTGTCAGCAATGTAGAGCCACCTGCAAGTGGCCCAGCAGCTGACTTATTTGGCGACCTCTGCTGAACGTGCTTTGCCTGCCTGCCCTTGCAGGCGCGGCCGGTGCTCAGCCGTGCGGTGAACTTTGTGAGGACGACGGAGCCGGCGCTGCTGGCCGAGTATGCCGTCGGCGGCATTGCAGCCTACTACCTGGTGGGCGTGCCACCGCAACCATCGATCAGTCTCTCTGCGACCGGCAGCACAGGGCGCTGCTGCACACAGCCGACTCAGTGTGCTATTGCTGTCTCGCTGTGGTGGAGGTGGAGTAGGAGCATCATAAAACCTGCACCTGCCTGCAGGCGCCGCCGCTGCTGCGACTGGTGTTTGGCGGGCTGCGGGGCTACGCGGGTGATGTGTCGCCGCCCGCAGCGCTGGACCTGGTGTCCACCCGCGGCAACACCTTCATCATCGACCTGCGCTCCTCACGGTGGGCACCCGCACCCAGCTCGCTCCACGCCGCTCATTTGACGAAGTGCTACGCTTTGCAAACATTATGCTCTCTTATAGCTCGCCAATGGGACCTGCTTTGCTGCTGTTGCGGGCTCAAAGTTTGGTGAGGTGGCCGCAGGGAAAAGGAGAGCGGCGGCGCGCTGGACATCCCGGGCGGCAACAAGCTCATCGAGCTGGAGTACGCGCAGGTGGAAGACCGCAAGCTGCGCGGCCAGCTGCGCAACGTGGCCAATCTGGAGCTGCTGGTGCGCCCGCCGGCCCCCGCCCCCGCCGCTGATACCTCTCAGCGTGGGAGGATGAGTCACTGAGCGATGATGCCAGTCTGCACCTCCCAGCGAGGCTGATCTGGTATACAAATCTTGGCATGCTGCATCCCAAGCGGGTTGTGTTGCACGGCCTGGACTGACCTGCCTGCCTGCGCATGTGGGCGCCAGGTGACGGTGGAGGAGGTGGCCAGCCTGAAGCGGGTGGGCAAGGGCTCCACGCTGCTGCTGCTGGACGGGCGGGGCGGGCAGTCCAAGGCCGTCGCCAAGGCGCTCGCCCGCAAGGGCTTCCGCCGCGCCTTTGTCGTGTCCGGCGGCTTCAAGGGTGCGTCACCTTGATCACAGCAAATGGACTTGTTGATGGTGATGCCTTCTGGACTTCACTGTCTGCATGCAAAACATCGCTGAAGCACATTCTGACCAATTGAGACGCTGGGTCAGGACAGCAGCTGTGCCTGGCATAACGCAGGCTGGACGGATAACAAGCTGCGGGTGAAGCCCAGCAGCAGCGTGAGCCGGGTGGAGGTGCTGTCCCCGGCCTCCATCGGCAACGCCTTCAGCAATGCCAGCAAAACCGTGGGCGGTGGGGTAAGCTGCCCGCCCACACTGACCCGCATTGCGATCGTTCCCCTGCGGTTTTGTGCCTTCCTCTTTCTTCTTCGTTCTCTTGTTCCTCGGGCCAATGTCATGGTCGTCTGTGTTTGTTGCTCTGAAGACTGTGCTGCAAAGTCGTGTGTCGGGACACGATTGTGAGTCACGCTTTCCTGCAGCGCCGGAACAACCAGCGGGCCCTTCCCAGCGGCCGCTGAGGTTAACCACATACACCATAGCACACGGCGCTTATGCAGAAACGTGGCGAGCATAGGATGAGCACAGCCTGCGATTAGGGACCGTAGCGATGGCAGGCAGCCGATGACGATAGAGAGCATTGACATTCTGGTTGGGATCTGCTGTGGAGGTGCTGCCCCTGCTTGATGGCAGCGGTCAGGTGGGGTGCTCGTTTAACTGAATGGTTTCTGTGATTGCTGAGCTGCGCTGGTTGCAGCCAGTGGGAGACTACAATGTCGTGGGGCCTTTTCGCCAATTTGCTGCCAGCCTTATGTTCAATTCACTAGGGGGTTTGAGGGTTTGAGCCTGCTGGCAACAGTTTTGCAACGAATCTAGAGCATACTTGCACACTCGCTCTCTATGAGGCACACCATCTCCTATGCAAACAGCCGCGTTGCCAGCTGATCCGCTGGAAGCCTCTGGTTTTGAGCCTCTCAGGGTGCTGTCGAGCTCGGTGCAATGCATCTGAGCCAACCCCATTTCACAGCGACCAAACAAGTTACACGCGCTGCGCAGCACATGTGTGCCGCTCAGCGGAGCAGGTCCGAGATGGGCGGGCGGTCCATGCGCTTGAAGGCGTTGCGGGCTGCGGCGCGCAGCTCCGGCAGCAGCTGCGGCACATGCGCAGCCTGCAGACGACAGGGCACCCAACATCAGACCAGCAGTTGCAACACAGTGGCACAGAACACAGGTGCTGCTCGGTCACAGCAGCTGTTGTGCAGACGCTGTGGCGGTGGACGGGGAAGGGTGGCCCCCCCCTGGAGCAGCACCTGGCGTAGCAGGTCGGTGGTGCGGGACAGCAGGCGCGAGATGTCACCGTCGTCCAGGTTGCAGTCGTCTGCATGCATGGCAAGGGGTGTGAGCCGGTCTGGACCGCGCAAACTGCTTTTCTGCACACGTTTGGTACGAGAGTCGACCTGTGAACGCGGTCCACAGGCACACCTGTGATCGCACTCCAACCAGCGCCCTCCGCCCATGCCTCCACCAGCCCTGCAGCACGACACACCACGTCATCTAGCTACGACCGTGGTCTGAACTTGTTGCACATGGCATACAGATGGCAGGGGAAGCCTGACTTCGCAGCGCAGGTCCTGCCGCCTAGTCGGCAGTCAGGTTTGGAGACAAGCCCTGTGCCCAGCGCACCCGCGAGGCGCAGGTCCAGCTCCAGGGGGCAGTCGACGCCGTGGCGCGCCTGCAGCTCCGCCAGCGCCTCCCTGTCCGCCTCCAGCGCCTCTGCCGCGTCCCACACCGGGGCCGACGCCTCGTACGCACACCGCAGCTGCGGCCGTGATACTGCCTGCATTGTGCCATGAATACGGCCTCTCAGGCCGGTGCTGCACCACCTGACAAGCGGCAACAGCACTGCAAACTTGCGCATGCTGCACAGAAACAGTCAGCGGCGCGCACGTCGGCAGCCACCAGGCCGCAGGCGAGGGCGGCCAGCTGCGGCGGCTGCAGCTCCGAGGTGCCGGGCGCCGCGAGCGCCAGCGCCAGCCACAGCTCGTTGCTGCCGTTCAGCTGGCGGGCGACCTCGCCGAGTGGGCCCGCCTCCAGGCTGCCCTCCTTCAGAGCACCTGCGTGGTCACAAATGACAGTCGTGCCTGCGCTCTTGTTCTGTGCCAATATCCTGCCTGGCCCTGCTGTACTATGGTCAGCATGCTGACACCGCCAGGTATGCACAGCGGGTTCTGGCGTGCGCACCGATGGGCGGTCTTTCCTTTTGCTTTGGTGCCCCACCTGCTGCGACCAGCACGTCACGCAGGCCCTCGAAGGTGCGCCAGCCGGCGGACAGCTGCTTGTCGAGGCCCTCCCGCGCGACCTCCAGCTTCTTCTCCAGCTTCCCCGCACGGGCGTCAAGGCGGCGGCCCCGCCTGTCCGCCTCCTTTGCTGCTGCCTTGCCCCGCAGCCCCTTCAGCTGCTGTTTCACCTGTGCAGTGGGTGAGGACCGTGCCCATCAACTGACCTTCACACCTTTAGTAGCTCCATCACCTAGGCAGCCGCTGATCATGCTTGGAGTGTATGTAGTGCAAGCAACCATGGCATCATCTGGTGACAGACGCAGTACAGCTTGTCCTTGGCTGCTGTGCACATGCCCGCTTCACGCCGTCATGCAAAGGCATGCGGGCAATCTGGCCGCCATCGTGATAGTGGGCTGGCTTCTGGCTAGACTTGCATGCAAGCACCTAGAAAACTGTGGAAGTGCAGCGCCGCACCTGCCGTGCGGAGCTGCGCTGCAGGATGAAGGCATCCTCCAGCGCGGGGTCCACCTCGATCGGCACGATGCTGCCCTGCAGCGGCAGCCGCTTTGTGATCGCGCCGCTCTGCTTCGACCCTGCAGGCCGTGGTGGATGAACATCACATGCCAGCTGAAGGTGCAGCAAATGCTGCAAAGTGCTGCACAGACCAACTCTCATGAGGTGCTGCAGTTGCCCTTCGTCCACATGTGGGTGAACGTCACGGAGGCTCGCAGGTTTGCAATCATTGCAGGGTTGGGCCAGCTTAGCTCAGCACACCTGTGGCTGTTTGGACGCCTGCAGGGAGCGACGCCCATTCTCCCCACGCCGCCGCCCCCGCCTCATCCACCAGAGCCTCCAGTTCAGCGGGCGAGACCAGCTCACTGCTGCCGCTGCTGCCACTGCCACTGTGATGCTGCAGCTCGTCCGCTGGTATGCTGCCATTGCTGCTGCCGCTGCCATTGCTGTCCCTAGGATCATCAGCTGCAAAGCCGCTGCCTTCCTGCCTGCCCTCAGTGCTGCCGTTGCCACTGTCACCAATGGAGGCGCCGTTGCTGGTGCTGACAATGACGTCTGCAGTGTCTGCAGCAGCACTCAGGCTGCCAGACCCAGCACTGGCCGGTGGTGAGCTGTCCTGTCTGCGCCAGTCAGTGTTGCTGGCTCTGCCTTCTGCCTCGTCAGCTCCAGCATAGGCACTCACGAACGCCTCATGCATCGTTGGCTCTGCTGCGTGCAGACTGCTGCTGGCAGCGCCATCCATGTCACTGCTGACGCCCACACCGACTATGTGCTTTGCCGTCACCAGCATGAACCTGCAGGGAAGCAAGCAGTCCAGCATGGCGGACAGGAAGGGTAATCACATCCAAGCATCCTATGATCTCGGGCATGTTGTTGTTAACAGCGACGTTCAACTGCAGTTCAGGAGAGCACAGTGTCAGTGTGACACCTGTTGTCGGCCGACAGGCACAGGTAGTAGGGCGGCGCATCAGGTGTGGCCTGCAGAACGTCTGCGGGCGGCTCCAGGCGGCGCAGGGCCACCGCAGGCAGCAGCGGCCCGGGCGCCTCCAGTGCATCGGCAGCCGGCGCCAGGTCAACCCCTGCAGCAAGAAGCACGAGCGTATAGCTCGAATCTTCGAGCACGCAACATTCGCATCAGGTCATCGTGCAGGGTTCAGAACATCTGATGCAACTTCTCAAGCACGAGCTACTCCTTCAGGCAAGCTTCGGCCTGAATTGACAGCACATTCACTTCCGAGATGCCTGGTCATCACCACGCAGATGCAGTCCTCTCTCCCGTGTCATGGGCGGTCACGTCTCACCAACTGGGCAAGGAAGTGTGACCGCATCCAGGGCTGCGGCAGTGCGAGCAGTCCGCTCTCGCAGCGCCTCAGTGCGCAGCACTGCCACTGCACGCCGCTCTGCTGTCAGCCGCTGCTGCAGCTTTGTGTACGCCGCCAGCTCCTCGGCGTTCTGCACTTGAGATCAGACTCACATCATGCTTCAGGAACCAGCATGCTGGTACGAACGCTGGTGCCAGGGTCAGTGGAGCACAAGTGCACCTGGGTGGCGTCTGAGAGCGCTGCCCGCTCTGAGCTGACCGCCGCAATCTGCGCCTCAACCTGCTGGATCTCCCGCAACTGCCGTGCATGCCCATCGCCTCCTGCGCAGAGTTGCAGTCTTAATAATATGTATGCCAGGAGGCAGGTAGAGATGCTCACTCGACTGCTGATGTGTGCAGGGCGCCGATAAGTGCAGTTACGCAGCGGCAGGCGGGATGCTGCGCACCCATGTAGTTGCCAAAGGAACGCTCCAGAAAGGCGCGCGCCTCGTCCAGCGACCGCGTGTGCAGCAGGTTGAGCACCATGCCGTAGCCCGCGGAGAACTGGCTGGTCAGCGGCTCCGGGCCGGCGGAGATGATGTCGGCCGCCACATTGGCGCCCTCGAAGCGGCTGTGCAGGATCACGCAGTGGCCTGCGCGCGGGGCAATGGGCAACAGGCATCAGCAGGGGTGCGTCACCTGCACAGCCTGCGTGCATTCACATCATGTCTGCCGGTCCCCGCATTGGAGGCCAAACTGGTGGATGGATTGCAAGCTCATGCATAGCGGGAAGTCGGAGAGTGTCGCAAACAGCATAGTGGCTATGGCACCTGCAGTGTCAAAGCCGCGGCGGCCGGCACGACCCGCCATCTGCAGCAGCTGGTTGTGCTTCAGCAGCACGTGGCCTGCGTTCTGCCGGTGGCTGAGCGATGCAATCACGGTGGTGCGCGCCGGCATGTTGATGCCGGCTGCCAGGGTCTCCGTGGCCGCGACCACCTTCAGCAGCCCTGCAATAGTGTGTAGTACATGAAATCAGTCGAGGGTCCTCAGTGCCTGAAGAGGTCGACAAGCTGATCACTCGACAGCAAGTCAACCAGAGCCCGGGCACGGCAGCTATGCCAATCTCACCAATCTGCCAATGCCAACCTCAAATACCTGATGTACCAAAGCCCCAGAGCTGCCAGCATGGGGAAAGGCTCACTGCTAGGCTACTTTGATATGCAACAGGCGTTGCCTCACCACACTGGAAGCAGCGCTCGATGAGGGATTTCCAGGCGGGCAGGCAGCCGGCGTGGTGCGCCGCCAGGCCGTACCGAAGGGCCGCCACCAGCGGCTCCGGCACCGCCTCTGGCTGCTCCGCCCGCAGCGCTGCCACCGCGCCCAAAATCTCCCGCTTCTCCTCCTGCAGTTGCACCATCACCGAGCTGTCAGCGTTCTTTAGGACGCCTAGATGACGACTGCCATGGCAGCAGGGGCCAAAGCCATGCAGTCTCTCCATGCGGCCTCACAAAATGCGTGCAGTTGTCAAGGAAGATGAGAGCTGTGACACTCACATGAGTTGTGAGGTCCACGCCGGCCGCGTGCAGTGTGAACACCGCCTGCTCGCAGCCGCGGCGGCTGAACAGGAACACGATGGCGGGCAGCAGCTGCTCCTGCGCCAGTGCTTCTACCACCTGCAGAGGCACAGAGGAGCAACATTGTATGGTCGCTGACTGGAGCAGCCAAGTGCCACTGGTGATAAGGGTCTCCGCTCTCACAGGGCGGCATGTTGTCACCTCTTGCAGCGGTGGTTCTGCTCGCTTGTCAGCCCCTGAGGCAGGGCCCTCATCCTCGATGCCCGCCAGCAATGCCTTCAGCTCGCGGTTTCTGAAGGACAGTCGACAGCCAGGTGTGAGCCGACCATCAGGACATCAGCCCATAAATGGTCGGCAAACAGGACAAGTCGCTGCAATGTCAATCTGGCTGATGGGAGCCCATCCCCAACCTGCAGGCATACCTGCGGCGGTTACGCCGGTTGCCGGCAGATGCTTCGGCATCGAGGCGGCGCCACTCAGCATTGGGGTCTGGCTGCGGCTGCAAAGCCGGGTTCAGGGCCTTGCCCTTGCTGTTCAGCAGCCGCACCAGCTTCGTCTTCGTGCCATTGCTGCAGATGTGCATCGAAGTTACAGTAGCTCTGGCGCACCTACATGTGCTGCCGCCGGCTGCCTGCTCATGAACTGCATGCAGAAGGTGGACAGAAAAATGTCTGATCAGGGCCCACACCTGTAGCAGAAGTGCCAGGTGAGCGGCACAGGACGCCACCTTGTTGTGATGGTCTCGCACTTGCCATGCACCTGCTGGGAAGCAACCCCACATCTGGCAAGTGGGTACGAAGTGCAAAAGGCTGACATCCCTAGCTACCAAGCAGCGAGTGACGCCTGCCAAACACGTTGACGTGCCTGCGAGATCCAGCCGCCAAGGTCATGAGCGTTTGCAATGGTGGCAGACATGGCCAGCAGCCGGATGTGCGGAGGGCAGTTGATGATGGTCTCTTCCCACACACTGCCGCGCCCGGGGTCGCCCAGATAGTGCACCTGTGGTGAGGCGTCAGCACAGCTGTGTTGTTCTTGTAGAAGATTGGCCGCCAGCTAGCTTACACACCTGGTCTCCACAATCTTTACAGACACATTGTCAACAGCACCAGAGCCACCATGGGAACAGCTTCTGCATAGGCAACAACTTGAGGGTCAGTGCTAAGTCTACCTCATCCAGGACGACCAACCCGACGGTGGCGAGGCGGTCCTCGCGCTCGGGGTTGCGCTCGGTGTCAGCCTGCCGGTACATGATGTTGCGCAGGATCTCGGTGGTCATCACCACCACCTCCGAGTCTGCATGGTCCCACACCAGAGATGGCCTTGAATACGTCCTGATGTTGTACAAGGAAGTTCGGGTACATGTTGAAAGGACTTCGGCACTAAGACTGCAGCCAGGCGCCAGGCACAGGCCCACCGATGTTGAGTGACCCATCCCCGGTCTGAAGGCCGACGCGGTCCACACCAAAGCGCAGCCGCATCTCCGCCAGCTTCTGGTTGCTGAGCGCCAGCAACACACACGCCTGGCAGTGAGCGATGCTGGCAGCAAACAGCCCAGCTATATGTGCAGCTGGGCATAAACATCGACCGCAGCGGACACCGCCCTACTGATGCTTACGCCCTAGGGAGATTCCACATAAGCCAGCTGACGTGCGGAAATCTGCACATCTCCACCTTGAGCGGCGTGGTGTAGATGACTCGCTGACCGCGCGCCAGCACTGCGATGGCAGCCGCCTCTGCAATGGCTGTTTTGCCAGCGCCAGTGGGCGCAGACACCACGACTGACAGCCCTGCAAATGCCAACACTTGCATCATCGGACAGCGGACATATGGTCGATTGGCTCGTGTGGAATGGGTCTTATCTTTTCCAGCTGACCAGTTGGCAACGACTGACCAGTGTGATCACCTTGCAGGAACGATTCCACAGAGCGCTGCTGGAATGCATCAAGGGTGTAGGGGAAGGCCCCGCACACTTGCTGCAGCGACATGTCGGGATTGCCCTCTGCAATGAGGCGCTCCAGCTCGAGGCGAGCCTCCTGCAGACCGCAACATCACTGCTCATGCTGCCATTGCCACCCTAACCAGTGGACGTTCAATGCAGCAGCACGCTGATCAGTATAGACAGAAGCCAGGAAAGTGCACCTCCTTAGAGATGGTAGGGATGGCGGCAGTGGCAGCCTCTGCGGCGGCACGAGCAGCGTCTGCCAGAGGATCATCCTCCTGCTCCAAATCTTCCTCCGCAAGATCCTCCCGCCTGCCAGTAGAGGATATATCATGCATCCGCCAGCAGCAAGCCGCAGTATGTGCAATATGGCATCACCTGCAGGCACAGTCAGCAATGCAACAGACTGCATGGCCCGACGCACCCGCTGATGCTGTCCAGCAGTACGACATCATCGTCATCCTCATCCTCATCGTCCGAGTCCTCATCAGAGTCGTCGTCAAGGTGGTCCTGGCCACTGATAGCCGCTGCCAACTCCTTCACGACCGCGATGTCCCTCTCGGACGCAGCGCTGGAGCTGTGCAGCCTGCCAGCGGCGACTGCCAACCTATCACCTGACGCCCTGCTGCGGGTGCTGAAGCACTGCCCGGCCGCCCATAGCTGCTGTCTGCCGCATGGCACGCTGTGCTGCAGCGTATGTGCGGGGTGACTGTGGGGCTGGCTGAAAGCTGTGCTATCTGGAATGCATCTGCTGAGCAGCAGCGCCCTTCGCCGCAATGGCGCTGTCGTGCTGTGACAGCCGCAGGAGCGACCAATGAACAGCGGGGCCATCGCCTGCCATGGTGGCGGCAGCAAGACTCCTGGCAGCGACATGATCCTCAGCGGCACGCCAAGCCGCCAAATAGCCAGGCTTGCGTCTCAAGATGCCAGGCGAGAGGGAAACTGCCATGTGGACGCCATGCACAGCAGCGCTGCTTTCCTACTGGTGCTGCTGACTTCGCACGTTGTGCACCCAGCGTTCAGTACCCTTTCTGGCCCTGGATGCGAGAGCGAGGATCAGTCTGGCCCTTCTTGCATTGGAAGAATGAGGTGCGCAGGCCCTGGCACTCCTCGACAGTCTGTGCACACTCCTTGACGTCCTTGCCAGCCTGCAAAGCGTTGATCAAACGTCACCAATGCACGTAATTGGACGTGTTGCATGCATGCATGCCTTTGCATGCCAACGTGCTGACGAGCAAGCGGTCTAGCCACATTGTCAACGAGGTCGACACGACGTGCAACGTGCAGGCATGCAAACGCTTCTGCAAGCTGCTTGGTCACTATGTATGAATACACAGTGATAGATAGCTCGCAAAGAGTGCTGCACCTTCACGCAGTCGCTGTTAAGCAGGCATCTCACAAACTCCTGCAGCAGGCCCTGGCAGCTCTTCGACATGGTGCATGTGCCTTTGATGCGGATGCTTTCATTTGCAGGAAGACGCTTGCTGCAAGCAGGACTGTTCAGAGGTGGCCAGCAAGACCCCCGTGAGCAGCCTACGACATCAACCGGGGACTGGCAGGATTGAATCGAGTTGGGTGCCCCTATCAACCGTGGAAGGACACCTTGGATACAAGCTGGAAACATACCAAGTTACCGTAACATCAGTTCCATAGGTCAGATGGTGTCAGCAATGTTGTGACGACGACGAGGTGGACAATGCCCATGCATGACCAGAAGCACTGCATGTGCCGCCGCATTGGTAGTGTGTCGGTTCCGCTGCCGAATGCCTCAGAGAGTGCCAGTCCTTGGACAGGTGAATGTGTCGATGGTCAGCAAGTGATCTTACCATACGGGTATGTCAAACGCTGCAACACATGGTGATGTCTTCTGGTGTGTCATTCTTGTAAATCTGTCTGGCGGCTTCCATTTGCAAATGACGTCTGCTCCAATGGCTGGGAGCATTGCTGACAGGCTTTGCCCTCACACGAACAACGTGAAAATGAGCTCGCACGTTGGCCTGACAAGCCCATGCGAAAGCAACACTGCTGATCAATGCACTGATCAACTGCAAGAGCTGCATACGAGTTGACGATGCATGCATTACCATAAGTACAAATACAATCGTAGTAGGCAACTCATGTCGTGCTGCAGATCACAGAGTCATGCTGCCGAAGCTGTTCATTGCGCCGTCAGCAGCCTGCGCAGCGCCTTGGTCTTCATCTGTCTGTGTCGCCCACTCGTGCAGCGCTGCATGGGCTGGCCTCCGCACCTCGCCTGCGGGCAGCAGTGCGTCAGCACGGGCATGAGCTCCCATCAACATGATCGTCTTTCTGAAATGGAGTTGTGGGACCTGTTGAACACATTGCTGAAACATTGCCCCTAAGCAGATGTGATGTGCCCCACCTGAGGTGCGCATCAGCCGGCGCTTGACTCCGACTGATCCCGGGCGCCTGCTGCTGCCTGGCGTGCGTGGCGCCTCGCCACTCAATCTGCAGCACGCGAAGTCAACCATCAGGCTGATTGGAGTGTTGTGATGGTAGAATGCATTCACACATCACAAGCATACATGGCACGCCAGGATGTGCTGTGTTGAGTATGGCATGCAGAACATAAGCACAAACCCATCAACACTTGATGGGCAGACCTCTCAAATGGGTTGTGAGGCGCTGCTTCGTGATGTTCGTCCGGCAGCATGGGGGATGCAGTGTCTGGGCTGCCAGCGGATTGCGGTTGAGCAGCTGCAAAGTCCTGTACTGCCTCTGCCTGGTGCACTGCTGATGTGGGAAACAAACTGTGCCGATGTGTGCTGCTGTTCTGCTGCCACGCGGAGGCTGCACCGCCCATGTCCTGATGTCCACTTCCGTGTACTGGTGTGGACATGAAGGAAGGCCACGGCGCTGCTGCCTCTGCATTGCTGTCGGTGCCTGCCATTGCTGGCTGCCAGAAGTCGGCTGGACTGCTGGGGCTGCACACATGGACAATGCGCATTGGCACCCTAAATGTATGACGTGAGGCGCAGCGGGACGAGGGGAAGTACACTGGCATGCTTGCGGGTGCGAGGGCAGTTGGCAGGTACCTGTTGGCGGCGGCGCCAAAGCTGAAGCGGCGGCGTGGCCACCGCTCCATTGGGCTGACGCTGGCCGTTACAGCCGGGGAGCCTGGCTGTGCGTGCGGGTCCACTCGCCAGCCGCTCAGTGTGGGTGGTGCCTATGGAGCAATGGCAGAACTGCCTCGTCTCAAAATATTTGCCAAGTGGTGGTTCCAAACATCCAGTACAAGAGGGTAATTCCGAACATCCAGTAGAAGAGGGGAACCTTGTCGTATGAGTCACCATGACATCAGCCTGTGAAACAGCAGGGACTGGTGCATCGCAGGTATCGACACCCACCTTGAGCGGGGCCATGGACGACGGCCAGGCGCCCGACACTGCTGATGAGCCTGGCACCATGTCCCTACCACCACCCCGCAACGCAGCCATATCAGGGGTGCCATTGACACGCGGGCTGGCTCCATCTGACAGTCCCGTGGCGCCACTGCTTCCCAGTAGCGCTAGCCGCAGGCAGGGAGTCGCGGGGGATGCCATGTCTGTGTGGTAGAATCAAAGCTGCTGTTAACAGTTGTTTGGGAGATCCCACAGCTTCATGGTTCCGCTCCACACAGAGCAAGCATGGCAGGCGGGGCATATGTGGCCGAACAGGCAGGTGCACCTGGCGGCGGGTGGCGGCTGCGCGCCGGCGTCGGAGGCGTGGCCGTGGATGCCATGCTGAAGGGCGTCAACCGGTCGGACTTGGGTGTCGAGTCTGCATGCAGGAAGCCTGGTTGCAACCTGCCGACTGCTCTGATGCCGCACGCCTAAACTGCACCACGATGCATAATGCATATTGCAGCAGCAGCAACCGCACATGATCGCGTCAGACAGCCTCAACACTGTGACATCACAAGAGATGAGTTACCTGCCATGCTGTCATCTGTCAGAGGGGTCAGCGCCCGCCGCCGCTGCACCAGCAGCCCGGCGATGGGCGAGTGCAAAGCCAAGTGCTGCCCCGGCGGTGGCAGCGGCGCCTCTGGTGTGACTATCGCTGCATCGCCTGTTGTACCGCCGGGTCTGCTTCTCCTACCAGCCCCAATGGCTGCCAGCGCAAGTTCCGCCTGCTGTGCTACTGCCTATGGCATGTACAGACGACTGCTTTGAGTACTACTTTGCTTCAGAGTCACCTGCTGTCACATTCTTCACACGCTAGCAAGATGATGCTGCCATCTCGCTCTGGACCTGGGCAGACGGCCGTGCTGCGGGGTCGGGCTGCAGCAGTGCTGCAACCAACTGCCGCAGCTGCACAGAGGCGTCCAGCCGGCCCAGAGCCGCCTCCAGCGGCACAGAGCGTGGCAGCTTCTCTCCAGCAATGCATTCGTACAGCGTCGCCCCTGCAGACTCAGCATGCACACTTTCCTGGAACCATGGACAACAGCCACTATGAGTGCGTTGAGGCGTCCTGGAGCTGTTCGCATTGAGACCAGACTGTACGTCGTTGGTAGCAACGCACCGAGGGAGAACATGTCGGCTGCGGGAGATGCCTCTGTATTGGCAGCCAGGAGCTCAGGGGCCACATACTCTCCATCCCCCTCCTCCCACTCCTGTGAACGTCATACGATGGCTGAGGCACACTGCCCGCAGGTAGATGCATTGTGTGCATGGTGAAGGGCCAAGTCGCAAGCGGGCACTGCCAGCATGAGGGCCGTTCTTGCCCCGGCTGATTGTGCAGCTGCCTGAGCGCATGCCACACACCGACCATCTGCGTCAGCAGGCACATCTGCCGGTATATGCACACGACTCACCCACTGGTGGCGCAGCACCGCGAGCCCAAAGTCGCCCAGCTTCAGGTTGCCAGCGCCATCAGCAAACACATTGCCGGGCTTCACATCCAGGTGCAGCACCCCGGCGGCATGCAGGAAGGCGAGCCCCGCCGCCACCTCCGCCGCTACCTGCCACACCGCAGGCTCACCCACGCCGGCCTTCCCGTCGGCCTCCGTCTGCAGCAAGCATAGACCTCGTTGGGCAGTGCCTGATGTCCGGCAACCTGACGCCTGCCCCTGTCACACCTCTGGATGAGGGCACAGCCCTGATGACACATCGGCACACCCAGGCATGACATTCAGCATGCACCTGCCGCAGCAGCTCAGAGAGCGAGCCGCCGGAGCACAGGTCCATCTGGATGTAGAAGTGGCCGCCCTGCTGCCAGGCGCGGTATTGGCCCACCACGTTAGGGTGCCGAGGCAGCCCCGCCACCGCCTGGATCTCGTGCAGGCACCTGCCCAGCATGCAAGGCCGTGATGACACGGCATACCACGCCCAGGGCCAACGCTGAGCTCAAAGCACGAGAAGCATGCAGGCCCTCATTCAACCTCCGTGAATTTGCACAGGAACACACAGCGCAGCAAGACGCGCTGCATGGCTCACCTCCTGCGGTGCGCACGGGAGGCAAACTTCCGGCGTGACCGCTTCACAGCAAATGGCTCCCCGCTGATCTTGTGCCGAACACGGAACACCTGCAGACATACTTCGTTCGATATGCGATCATACGCATAGGTAAAGTGTCGCACTGGTTGGAATGAATTGCCAAGCATGAGCCATCTGTATGCCGCTGACAAGGTTAACCCACCTCGCTCATGTGGGATCGCCCGATGATCTCCTCAAACTCAAAGTGGTCATCGAAGTGGAAGAGCTGCGGGCTGAGCATACTGTCTGTCCGCTTCAGCTCTGTTGCCATCAGCACCTGCGCATCGTTTGCTTATTAAGGCACGCCTGCTTGAGCGCTCCGGTGCACACCACCCCAAGTTCCACAGGGTTTGCATGTGAAATAAGCAGCACTGGCAGCGGGACCCCGGTCAGATCCAGCACATGCATCGAGCACGAGACTCTGCCAGCAGCCCACCTTGGCTTCGTTGAGGGAGGATGTACGGTCCAGGGGACGGAGGGGCCCCAGGTCAAAGGATCCTCGCCCGCTGCGCTGCCGCACCAACTCGAAGGCGCTGCCGTCTGTGGACCGCGCACTGCCCCCCTGCAGTCATACGACGTTCCCTCGGTTGGACTAGAACGTTTGCTGCTATTGCATTGATCGTCACATCCGACAGCGCATGCTCCTCCAGCACCCCAACGAGGAGATCACAGGAAGAATGGCTGAAGTTCTGAATTTTACCCTGCACCTGCAGGAAATGCCCTTTGCAGTGGCGGCCCTCAGGCAGGATGCCAGCTGAGGACGGCAGGAGAGACTGTTATGTTCGCTTCATACCTGCTGCATGTCTGAGGGGTTGATGCCACTGCCGCTGCGCCACAAGCTGAAGCTGCTGGAGCTGGTGTTGCTGTCCGTACGGTCGATGCGCAGCATGGGCAGCGGCTCGCTGGAAGCTGCCTGCTGTGCGGTCGCGTCTTTGCCCCTAGAGCTGTCGGCTGCAGCAGTGGCTGCAGAGTCGCTGATGCTGGCATCGCTGCTGTGGCTTGGGTGCCGGCTTCCCCATACAGGATGGCCCTCAAGTGGATCGGGAGGTCCACTGCCACCGACCTCAGCTGTGCGATATGCAGCTGCGTTCTGTAGCCCAGGCGGCCCTGCTGCTGCTTTCAGTGCTCCGATAAAGTGGCCTCGGCCTGAGCCCGAGGCTTGCCGACTGAAGGAGGGCGGCCGTGGAAGAGGCGGCAGCTCCCCAGACGGCTGCGCGGCCATGGCAGTCACTGCAGTGGTGGGCACTGCATCTGACTTTGCGGACCTGAAGTGCCACCAGGGGTGCTTCACACACGCCGTGGGCGCGGCGTGCGGGGGCTGCGCAGCGGCGCCTGTTGAGCGGCACGCCGGCGGCAGGGTGCCTCCGCGCTTGCGGGTGGCCGCCTGCCGTGGGGACCGCCGCGTTGCTGCAGCCTTTGAGTCCTCATGCTGGCCGCTGCTCTGCATGCATTGACTGCCGTTGACTGCGGCAGGCAGCGGGCTGAGGGGCAGAGCCCCCGGTGTGGTGGCGACCGACGATGCCGGCGAGTCCAGGGTCAGCAGGTCGAAGATGCTGGTGGGCGAGCACTCCGGCTGTTTGACCTTGCGCGGCATCTGCTGAAGTGCCATTGCTGCGCTTCGCTGGCCGGCGGACGCTGACTGTGCAGCCTGCAAGTAGCCAGGGTCCCTTGTCTTGTGCTCAGCAAGGGCTGCGTGAGGAGGGCAACAGGCTTACGGTCAGACCGCATCATGACAGTGCACAATGAGCGAGCTTCTACGGCACCGTTGCCGCAGTAGCCCCGGTCGTAGTCGCGCCTGCGTTACGGTCGCGAGGCAGCTTCCTGCAAGCAGTTCACCTGGAGGAGGATGCTGCCGGCCGCCGCAGGTTCAACCTGAAGATGGCTCAGAATCGAACAGATCCCACGCTTGTCTGTGCAGGAGCGCAGCGTACAGGCCGTGCAGATAGCAAGAGATAGGTTGGCAGCTGAAATTCAAAGTTTGCGTGCTAGAGCTATCACGTCATTGTTGTTCTAAAGTTACCATGATTAGAAAGTACGACAGACCTTTTTCCCTTACACAATGGCCGTGCCTGAAAGTGCATCAGAACGTACTGCTAACATGCGTTACACTTGCAGTCCTGCTCGATACATGTCACATGTACGCCGCTCGCATCTATTGGCAGGGCTCGTCATCAAGCAGTTCTGATTTTCTGGGCGTAACACCACTGGGATAGACCTCACCAGCGACTAACCCGCACAAGATTGCGGCCGAAGCGTTGCACAGCAGCATTACGTGCAAGGTGACGCGCAAAGGCTGCTGTGGTCACTGGGATTAGCGCTGCCCTCTGCGGGCCGCTTGCAGATACACAGCATGCGCATCCACCATGCGCTGCTGGTTGGTGCCGCACTGCTGCTCAGCCTGCCTGCGTTTGTATCCAGCAGTTCCAGCAGTGGGGTCTCCGCAAGCGTGGACGGCAGCATCACCTTTCCCTTGCACCGTGGACCGCCAGCATCGGCTATCAATGTGAGGCATGCTGAGTGCAGCGGCATCAGCCCATTGCAGGCCTGGCCGATGAATCAATAGCAGGAGCACACGTCACCTTTCGGTCAGCTGATCATCAACTCCATGCTCGTGGTGCCTGGCAGGTCGCACTGACGTTGGAGGGCGGCAAGCAGCTCCATGCATACCCTAAGGCAGACATGTCCTGGCAGCTGTCAGGCGTGCCGGCGGGGGCGCACCTGCTGGAGGTCAATGCCCTGGGCTACACCGTGCCCTCGGTGTGCTGCATGTCAGCGAGCCAGCGTGCCATGCTCCGCACGGGCTGCACAGTCTGTGCTCGCCTGTGCACATTTGCACAGTGTCCCGCTGAGCAATCCGTCTGATTGCTCATGCACCGCACAGCCTGAGAGCGCCATTGTGGATCAGTACCAGGATCAGGATGGTCACATGTACGGTGGACACACATGCTGGACCCTGTGCACGCAGATGCGATTGGACGTGGGGCAGGACGGTGCAGTGAAGGCATCATATGCAGAAGTGCCCTTGCAAACGCTGCCACTGCCCATCCAAATCCGTGCAGTACCTCTGGACTACTTCGATGTGAGCCCCCGACATGAAGCTCAGCAGAGAGAGGAGTGCTGATGAGTGACGTGCACCTGTCGCATGCATGTTGCAGCTGTCTGCTGTTCGTGGTGTGATCAATGTCCTCGCAAGCTATGTAAACATGTCTTTGGTGTGCTTGCCATTGCCGCAGAAAGTGGTGCCCTTCAACGTGGTGGCATGGCTGAAGAGCCCCATGGGCATGATGGCAGGCTTCATGGTGTTTGCCATCGCCATAATGCCGTATCTGAAGGTGTGCAGCCAAGCCAGCAGATGCCTGTCTTTGGCGTCTGTGCATCATGCACAATGTTTCGCAGGGCAGACAACTGCTGTCTCGCCCTGTGAAACACGACGGATGCCCCTCACTTTAGCTTGACCCCCTGCTGTTGGCTGCAGGTGGACCCAGAGGAGTATAAACAGATGATGGAGGAGGCCAAGAGGGAAAAGCGCGGGCAGCCACCTCCAGAGCGTGTAGCGGCTGCCGCCTCACCACAGCGGCAGCTGCAGGCTGGCAATGCACAACAGCGGCTCCGCAACAAGCGGTAGCCGACTTGGAGCAGCTTCAGACTGCTGGGACCTTCACTGTGACACAGCCGGTACATCGGCTATAGATGATCTTCCCATGTGGTTCCGGATTGCATTGTCTAAGAGTTCGCAGTATTTGTGCACAACAAATAGGTGCCATCAGGCTTCTGGTCCCCAAAGAATGTCAGTGCCACAGGGCAACTGCGCATCGCTACTCTACAATACAAAGCCGAGGTCCTTCCTTCCGAATACCTTGGCAAAAGGCATGTTTGGTGGCAGTCTGAATGCGAGCGGGTTGGCCTCACATACTGTGCCGAGCTCACTGTGGCACCACATCGGTGCCCTCCTTCAGCACCTCGCCAGCCTTCTCAGTGACGTCTGTGGGCGGCTTGGACGTCGCAATCTGGCACAGCACTGTGTTCCACAGCATCTGCGCGGAACACACGCATTTTGCACGTCAGCCCTAGGTCATAGCCGCAGAAGTGCAGTGCACAAGCAGCATGGATGCATAAGATGTCATCAGGCAACCATGCGATGATGCAATTGCAGAGCCGAGACTATGGTCTCGGGTTTCGAGTGCACCTGCACGCAGTTGATGTACAGCACACGCAGGTCGGACGGCACATAGCGGAAGTTGATCACGTGCGCCGCCGGCCAGACGCAGTAGCCAAACAGCATCGTCTTCACCAGCTTCTCCCGGATGATCTGTGGTCGAACACCGTCAACAAGGGTGAGTTTCCTGCAGCCTCGCTACATCCCGCCACCTTCGGAACTTGTCTGCAGGCTCTGCCCTGCAGGGAGCTGCATGGTAAGGTCACCAGCATGCACTTGGTCAGACAGCCACCTGCGGAGTCTCCTCGGGACGTCCCTCAAGGGTGGCCAGCGTGCCATAGAACAGCGAGATACCAACTGGGGTGAACAGCAGCTGGTCGGTCGCCACCTTTGTCAGCACTTGCCGCGTCCTGCGTGTGCCAATTGCATGTTCCTACATGTAATTGTTCATGTAGGGAGCCATGCCCCTGTGTAGTGCATCAGCTGACAAGCTCGTGTCCCGGAGAGCACAGTACTTGTATGCAGGGTTCTTAGCTAAACTGCATACTGCATACTGCATGCATACCCTGTGCCAACAACCATGTTGTCCAGCCAACGGTAGAACAAATGGCAAGTAGGGCCATGCACTGCAAAGCCATAGGTCGCAAAGCGTGCAGTCCGCTTCCTGTGTAAGACAGCAGCAGCGTTGGAGCCTGAGACTTGTTTCTATCAGCTAGTATACTGAATAGCAACCGGTATGACATGCAGCTCACTATTCCTCATCAACAGGTTGCAATACGAAAAACAGGACCAGGGCCGTGGAGTGGGGCACACCAGTCATACTGCTCCCGGCCGCCAGTGGCCATCTGAGCCAGCGTGTCGCCCACAATGAAGCCGCCTGTGCTGGTGAGCGCCTTCGTGATTACCGGGTTGGTCTGCAGGAAAACCAGTTGGTATGCTTTCAATAATCTACGCGGCGCCGTTAGGTGACTGTACGGCACTGAAAATAGCCCCCAGTGGCGAATCTGCTTCTGTGACATTGCGGTGATGACCACAGGCTCCCTTCATTGCAAGCTTTGCAGTGTTGCAAGTGCGATTGCCGCATTCAATGCACAGCGTGCAATGCTGTCAGTAGGACGCTGATCGAGCACCGCTGCAGAAGTTGCTCATACACATGTGGTCCGCAGCATCAGCTGTTGAATCTGACGGCAGGCGGACCACAGCACACCCTTGATTCAGGTGCCAGCCAGCTGCCATGCCATGGCCAAAGCATCTACCTTCAGCGATGAGTTGTAAGCGTTCCATAACCGCCACAAGGGCGAGGTTGCTTTCGACATGAATGCGTGAAAGCGGCTGCGGATACCCTGCGGCTCGTGCTCACGCTTGCGTGTTGTCACAAAGGTGGGTAACACTAGCTTGTCGTCCGGTCTTGGTCCAGTCCGTCTGGCGGGCTTATCTATATCAGTTGATCGAACACTGTGCAAGTCTACAGGCCGTTTGGCCCTCGGGTCCTTGGACGCACTCAGCTTGTTCGCGTTTGATCAGTCACCGGATAAAGTTTTCTGATCGACCGGCAGAACCAGCCGCGCAACAGCCACAGCTGTGATCAAACTGTGTACACAGGCAATCAGCTTGATGACGAGCTTGATCACAAGAGCGAAACTTCGAATCAGGGCAATGCACTGTGTTCGGTCAACGCACGCCGAGGTGCGTCAGGGTCGGCATTCGCATGCCCCTGGGCTCCCATTAGATCTTTGCAGGCAGGATGCATTTGGTGTTGCCAGCGCACGTTAGGTTTGCCTCTAGCACTTGACATTGAACTGTTGCACGGCAAACCACAACTGTCAGGTTCATCAGAACGTCAACGGTGCAGCATCCTTGTCTGCAGGCCCAAAAGGGGCAGACCCTCGCTGACTGGCGGCTGCCGCCACCCAAAACTGAACCTCAGATGCACTGCAGTTTGTCCAGCCACTCAGATGTGGAACGTGTCCACCCGCATCCACTTTGTGGCGGACCACTTGTTGCCGCGGATGACGGGGCAGCCGCTGTGCAGGCTGAGCGTGTCCAGCGTGCCGTTGGGCGTCTGGCTGTAGAACAGGAGCGCATCTCCCCGCCGCGGCTTCACCGCCACGCCCTGCTGCCCGCATGTCGAGTAGCTGGGGTTGCCCACGTTCGGCTTCTCCTGGCTGCTGGGGAACACCGTCTCACCGCCCTCCTCCACATCTGACAAGTACATCAGCATCGTGGCCAGCCGCTGCCCACCGTTTTGAGCGTTGACTGAGTCGTGGAAGTAGTCGAAGTGCGGCTCATACTTCTGTGAAGGCTCGTAGTGCAAAATCTGCAAAGACTCTCCATTGTCGAAAGGTATTTTCGACAGGCGAGCAATGCGCTCCTCCACCCGGCGGACCACATCATCATGGTCTCGATTCAAAAATGTGCCTGAGCTGGTTCTCACCCTGCTGTCTACGCTTTTCCCTGTGTCGTTGTCTACCACTGAAGACTTGACCATGGATGGCTTGCCCAAATTGATCAGATGCTCGCATTCCTCCGCTGTCATGAAGTTGTGATACACGAAGGCGCGAGGATACCATGACACTGTCTCCACCCATATCTCATCCTCCACTGGCCGCTTTTGCGCCCAGCCATCCATTGTGTCCCGCTTCCTGGGCAGTCTGGCAGTTTGACCATTTTGTGCACAGAGAGCCAGCAGCACGAAGCCCCATAGGTGCAACGCCGCACGCCTGGGCATGCTGCCTTCCCCTGGGGGGGCTGGGCTCGCTAGATGGTACACATGAAAGCTGCTGCAATGTGTGACGTGCGGCGAGGTGACAACCTTCTGGGTGATGAGGAGAAAGTCAATTTACACAAACAAGTCGGGGTGTGAAGCACATTATGGTCAGTATAGGCGCAACGTACATGCTCTCAAGTCTCAACGCCTGCGAAGAAGTCGACCAAGGGGTGCAACGAGGGCGCTATTCTAAATAGGGCAATCAGATGACAGCATGACACGGCCTGTCTCCGAGGCACTTCACCACTTGCAAGTTGCAAGCATCTCACTAGGCGACTGTCTCACGCAGTCTGAAACCAGCTGGCAGCATCTGCATGCCGCACCATAGCTGGGAGAGCACCACGGCGCAACCTGTGCAAACCGTGTACATGGGCTTCACTGTGGTTGTACTATGTGAATAAGCACACATGTGGCAGCAGCTGCGGAGTACCGTTGCTGATGTGAAGGAGTTTGGTACTGGGGCGCTGACCGAGGTCTCGCAGGGCGTGTCGCAGGGCCGCAAGCTTGCTGCTGAGTCAGCCAAGCGCGCTGCTGAGACAGCTGCCAGATCACAGCCCAACGCTGCGGCTCTGGCAGGCGCCGCAGCGTCATTCGTCGACGGGCGCCGCCGGAAACCAACCGCATCACGAGATAGCAGTGCGGACTTGGACACTGGAGGCACAGGCGTTGATCCCTCAGAACACCAGCAGTCGGCAGTGGACCTCTCAGGGCCAAGCAATGGCCACGTTGCCGCGCGTCCAGTGCCGTTGACAGGCAATGCAGACCATGCCACAGCGTCGGCAGATGCTAGTGAGCATGATGCAGCGACAGGACCTGCAGCATCACCTGTGGACCTGACACGGGATACCAGCTCAAGGCCTGCAAAGCTGCTGTCAGATGAGGGTGAGCAAGGTGCACAGCTGCATACCTCCCCGACTCAAAGTGCCTGCAGTCAAACAGATGCAAGAATGTCATGGCCTTGAAGCGCACACCCCTGCTGGACTGCTGTATGAGGGCCGTGCTCTCCCAATATGCAGGCAGAAGCACGCAGGGTGGCACTCCTGTGCTGGGCACGCCAGGTTCTGCTGGGGCACAGCATTCGGAACCGCTTGCTGCACCAGTCGAACCAGAACAGGCCCAGCATCAGCTTGCAAATGCTGCATCAGCGTCAGAACAGCCCCAGCCCCCGTCTGCACACGCCTCGAGCGCACATGAGCAGTCAGCAGCAGGCAGTGAGGCAGTTGACACAGTGGGGCCGGAGCAGCGGCTCACAGGCAGCAGCGATGATGCCCTGTCCAGCACAGACGGCACATCATCACAGCATGCTGGCATGGAACGCATCGCCAATGCCATTGAACCACCAGTTCTGCCAGCTGCTGAGGCAGCACCCAGCTATGTGGCAGATGATGCACTGCTGGCTGAGCTTGAGGCACTGCGCAGTCAAAATGCCAAGTTACAGCAGCAGGTGGGGTGACTCAGCATCTACATTGGCAGCATGCTTCAGTGGCATCACAATCATTCAAGCCTCCTGACTATCATGCAGAGATTCTGTATCCTGTCTGCAGTAGCCAAGGCGCCTATAGCACTAGGGTTTAGCACATGGGTTGAGACTGTGTGGTCTTCTCAAGCGTTCTTGGATCCCGTGTAGGTGGCAGTGGAGCGGCAGCTTGCAAAGGCAGCGGCAAGTGAGAAGGCCGACATCGAGGCCAGCCTCGCAGGCCTCACAGCGCAGGTCAGGCCTCGAACACTGCACTGCGGCTACCATGTTCTGTCCTGACGAAATGCCCTGCTCCATGAGGTCGAATGACGATCGCGATCTGATCGGTGGCGCCCCTTCCCGACGTGCGCAGGTGCAGGAGCGGGACGCCGATGCAGCGGCCGCCAGGGCCGAGGCCGCGGGGCTGGCGGCGGAGCGCCACGCGGTGGACGCCGCGGTGGAGGAGCTGCGCACCATGCTGATGCAGTCGGTCGCGGAGCGCAGCCGCCTGGCGGGCGAGGCGGAGGCGGCGGAGCAGCGCATGACTGCGCTCCAGCGGGTGCATGTGGCTTTGGGTTTTGGCACTTGTGAAACGTACGCTCACGTTGACAGCACATACAGTGTCCTGAGCCCCGACCGCCTGCTATGATGCTGCGATTGCCAGCTAGTGCTGTCTCACTGCAGGACCTGGACGAGAAGGCAGCTGCCATGGCGGGTGTGCAGGCACAGGCGTCTGGTTTTGCGGCCAAGCTGTCGGAGGCGGAGGCGGCCCTGGAGCGTAACACCGAGGTGGTCATCTGTCAAATCCTCGTGCACAGACTGCACTTGCGCATGTAGTGGCCATCTCACCCTAGGTCCGGTCAGTGTTGCCAGCACTATTCACTGCACAACCTCAAGCTGGTGTTTACACAGGCCAACTCGGCGCTGAGTCTGGTGGAGCGGGAGGGCTTTGAGGCGCAGCTTGCATCCGCGCGGCAAGTGGCTGAGGATGCCCGGTCGTCTGCGGCAGCGGTAAGATCACCAGGCACTCTCCAAGGCCATGCGGTGTACAAACACAACATACAGCCAGGTCACGTGCTAGTCACTGGCCTGCAACAGTGAGACAGTACCGCGCTTGTGGCTGAGTGGAAGCCGTACATACTGCAGGCGGAGGGTCGTGCTGAGAAGGCAGAGCGGGCACAGGCGGCTGCCGAGGCTGCTCGGGACTCGGCAGAGCAGCTGCGGCAGCAGATACAAGCAGAGGCGGAGGTACAGACGCCCCATTTGCTGAGGTGCTGTCACAACTTCAACAGTGGTGGCATACTGCTGGCCATACATCTGGTGCTGCCGCTCGAATCATATGGCACATCTGGGGAGCCATGTGCGCAGGCTGCAGCAGCAGTTGCGGACCTGGAGAGGCAGCAGCGGGCTGCGGCCACCGGAGAGGCAGAAGCGCTACGGGCAGATGCAGAGCGGCGGGCCAAGGCGTTCAACGCCGCCGTCTCCGCCGCTGTCGGCCGCATCCGCACCGAACTGGAGGCAGAGTGCAGCGGGTTGACTGCCAGGTGTTTGTTGTTCGCCTTCTCCAAGCCATCGGATGCTGCCGAGGTCTTGAGTTCATTGACGAAGCACAGAGGTGCTCAATGTCTGGCACAATCACGCAAGCTATGGCAGCGCTTTGCTGCAATGCGTATCGACATCCTCCTGAACGCTGCTGCAGGTTGCAGGAGGCAGAGCAGCGCCTGTCAGAGGCGCAGCTGGAGGCAGAGCAGGCGAACTCTGCAGCAGCTGAGGCAGATGCCAAGGTTGAAGCAGCCGGTGAGGCGGCGGCAGCGGCAGAGGCGCGTGCAGCGGAGGCGCAGCAGGCAGCTGCGAATGCTAGTGGCAGGGAGCAGGCAGCGCATCAGACGGCGGACGCTGGGCAGCAGGCACTGCTAGCTGCTCAGCGGTGAGGTGTCTCCAGCTTTGGGCTGGACCTTCCAGGATGTGCACTGTGGTTTGACCCTGCTTCATGGAGACTTTGGGCACCACCCCATGCATGACGGATGCCCGGTCAAGCATAGTATGTGCCCCATCTGCAGGGCGCAGCAGGATGCGGAGCAGCAGCTGGCGGCGGCGCAGCAGAAGCGCTCAGAGGCTGAGACGCGCGCAGCGGCTGCAGAGGCCGACGCACAGACTGCTAAGGGGAATGCATCGGCTGCGGAGTCCCGTGGCGCCGTGGAGGCGGCCCTGTGGCGGGAGCGAGCCGAGGAGGCAGTCAGCGAGCTGCAGAAGCTGATGGCAGAGCGGGATGCAGCAAGCAGAGCGATGGCAGTGCCCGGTGGCGCCGAGGTCGCAAGGCAGGGCGCAGGTGCGGAGGCGACGCTGCGACGTGACGCTGCCGATGCTGCAGCGGCGGCCGCGGCAGCCAACAGCGACGCGGCGCACCTGCGCCGACAGGTACAGCTTCGCTCTTCGTGACCAGTGCAAGTGCCTGCAACAGGTGCTGTGTTGATGCCCACAGCTGTTTCCTGTGATGCTCCGATCATTTCACAGGTTAGAGCGTACTGATTGCACAGCCTCCGAGCTGCACGATGAGCACTGGCAGGTGCACGCTGCAGGTGGTCACCTTGGAGCAGGAGGCAGCCGAGCTGCGGGCGGCTGCACGGCGGTCTGCAGCGGTGCGGCTCCCGGGTGCCGGCGATGTGCTGTCCTCGCTGGGCCTCGACAGCTGGAAGGACGCACGGCTGGGCCCCAAGGTGCACACAATTGATATCATGCTGGGCGCTCTGGGTCGAACGTTGCTGGCAGCACGACTGCAGGATAGGCCCGGGCTATGTTGCTGCAGGGCACATGCAGCCTGCATCTCCAATGCAGCCCGCATCCGCAATCTGCCACGTCCCACCAACTGCAGGTGAAGGGGGATGAGGATCTGGAGGTGGGCATCCCTCGCTCGACAGCAGCCGGCGGCAGTGGGGTGGGCCTCATGGGGGCGGCGTCCGCCAGGAGGCGGGAGGTTGTGTCCCAGGTGAGGGTGCATGAGTGCAGTGGCTGAGGATGGCCAAGCCAATATGTCGTTACACCTGGATGCTATGCAGGCACATGATCCAGTTGCATTGCAGGTAAACGCATGAAATGCAGCCGGTGCATGTGCAAGAGGTCAGTTACAGCGTTGCACCCTCAAAGCACCCTCAAGAGCGGTGAATGGCGCAATTTAGACAATGGCGTCGACTGCCTGCAGATGCGGGGCACAGTGTCGATGCGCACCTGGCTCATCATCGCGTACCTGACGGTGCTGCACTTCGCATTGATGGCCAGCTTCACACGCCGCGGCGGCGCATTAACAGGTTACGACCTGGAACAGCTGTGTGCTGGCGGCCGCGCCCACAGCCTGCCTGGTACATAGATATTGGGTGCTGTTAGTGGCTCATCACTGCATGTTGACACAGTGCTACCGTTGGTTTTCACGATTGTGACGATGATCACCTCGATCATAGTGACTCGCTCTTCGTCAAGGTCACGGCTGATGCAAGTGTACTGCTGCGCACGTGTGCACTGCGCCGATTACCGCCGGTCCTGCGGACTCGCATGCAGTGGCAACGCTCACATCTGCTCGCATAGCTGTTCTGCGTCAGGATGAAATATCTGGGCCAGTGGTCTGTTGCGCTTCAGGACCAAGGGATCGCGCAGCGGAGCACAGCGTCGCACCCGCCATAATCATCAAGGTACCTCACGAGCGTCATCTGAAGCTTTCCGCCGGTTGGGAGGCGTTGATAGGGTGCAGCCGGAGTGCATCGCTGTAACGTGCACTGCTTACCCAGCAAGTGGCATCAGGCGCGCAACAGAGATCGGCACCGTGCACTGGTGACTTCGAAGCAGACGAAGCTGTACTCGTGAGCAGCAGTTGCTAAGCCCTACTCTACACCCAGCTGCGGTTCCGTACGCGGTCGCGGCAGCGGCGCCGACTGCATGAAGGGATCACCAGGGGACCTGCCTCGATATGGCGACCAGCAGTCTGCCACAGGGCTGTGGCGGTGGCTTGGCCCCACAGGCTGCCGGCGATGGTGGTCTCGCGTCACGCTACTGGCGTGCACCGCAGCCATTATCCTCGTGTGGCCGCTGCCCATCTTCATGCAGATGCAGCGGGGGGTGTGGCTGATGCCGCCGCCGCACGGCGGCTTCATGCACCATGCGTACGGCCCGCTGCACGGGCGCTACCTGCACGGCCTCATGGCTGACGGCACCTCGTGCGAGCGTTTCGTGCCCGACTCTTGCTATTTCATCCCAGGTCAGAAGCAGCCATGGCAGCCACCGATCCCAGAGGCCCCAGTGACCTTCGATGTGGGGGAGGTGTTGGGGGAGTGCCCTTTCCCAGCCGGAGGCGTCTACATGGACCAGCCTGGCCCCTGGTGTTTGTCGCCGCCGCCAGCTTTCTGGCAGCCACCGATGCGGGACCGCCCTACCTGCGGCAACGGCGCATGCTGTGTCAAGGACGTGCTGCAGGGCGACTTTGCCATTGATAAAGCGACAGGGCAGTACGAGCTGGTTCCAGCCGTCTCGATGGGCTGCAAGTACCATGACTTCAGTCGCCAGGACGTGTTCAGCTGCTTCCACAAGCGCAGCGACAATGCCGCCGTTGTCATGATCGGTGACAGCATGACAAGGCAAGTGTTCGCGCGGGCTGTGGGCATGTTTAGGGGCCAGAAGCAGTCATTCGACTTTGCGTGGCACAACTCGGCACGTTATGACGTCTGCGCAAACGCCCGTGCTGGCGCTGACAGGTTCATCGTGGCACCGGCACCAATCGGCCAGTACCCCTTCAACTACAGCGGCAACCTGGAGCTGGACGAGCTATTCAGCGACACAGAGTATCTGGGCCCCAGCCCGCTGGACTTCTGCGCATCACAGCCGCTGGCGATCAAGTACATTTGGGCCATCACATTCGAGTGGCAGGCGTACCACCTACTGAAGTACTTGAACACACATGATGTGTCGGACAGTGTTATCACCATGATGATTGGGTACCATGACCGCCGGCATCAGGTGCCGCCCGACTACTGGGCGGCCATCGATGCGGCGGCGCACCTGGCGCGGCGGGTAGTGGTGCTCACGGTGCCGACGTCCATCGTCGGCGAGCCGCTCCGGCAGCAGCAGGGCCAGTGGCAGCAGCGCAACAAGGAGATTCGGGACTGGGTGTCAAAGCGCAAGGACAACAAGGTGGCGCTCGTGGACTTTGACAAGCTGGCCTGGATGGACCACTCGCCGCCCGGCACCCATGGCCACAACTGGCACTACCAGTGCACGCTGCGCTTTGCGGTTCCGGAGGGGAATCAGACGGTGCTGGAGGCGCGTGAGAAGGAGCACCGCTTCATCACCCCCACAGGGTGGGCACTGCATGAGGTTAGCGTCAACGAGGGCAAGGCGGATTGCGTGGATGACATGAACAGGGTCGTCATGAACCTGATCTTCAATAGTGCTTGCAACGAGGGGTAAATTGCTGAGGAGCCTGGAGTAAAAACCGTGGGATTGAAAGACATTGGGATACCACACCTGCAGCACTGTATGCCGACATGCTTCACAACACCACCTAACAAGCACTGTGCACTGCATCGTTAGCCATGAAGTCTGGGAAGCAAGGGATCTGGCTGTTTTGTGCTGAAAGTGTCAGCTGAGCGCTTTATAGACGTGTGCTTACATGTGTGCGTGTATGGACGGGGGCGCCGGCCATGCAACACACCAATGCAGCTGAGACAATGACAACTAGGATCTGCAGCGTTCATGACAGCATGTGTGCCCCGACTATTTACTGCAACTACACCAGGGCAACATGTATCCGCCAGCAGCAGCCTCACTAGCCCTCCAGTGTTGAGCGCCGCCTAACGAGCAGCTTCTGCAGCACATCAGTCCGAACCTGGACCACCAGGCTGTTCCCGCCGCCACGCAGCAGCCGCAGACTGTCATCTGTGTACATGATCGTGAACTTGCCCTTGCCCCTGTAA
Source organism: Diplosphaera chodatii (assembly GCA_032358165.1). NCBI lineage: Eukaryota > Viridiplantae > Chlorophyta > Trebouxiophyceae > Prasiolales > Stichococcaceae > Diplosphaera > Diplosphaera chodatii. Next base: position 1,702,510 of record JAALGY010000019.1, read on the forward strand.
CACGCACGAACATGAACAAGGCATGTCAACCTGTGACATGTGGCGAACATAAAGTTGCCAGTGTAGGGATTGCTGACCCACCGCTGATTCTACCGCAAACATTGCCAGGCAGCACACGCTGGTGCCTCCCTACCTAATGGGCAGTGCCAGCTGCTTGCCAAACGCATGCAGCGTGGCGCCTGTGACTGATGTCTGCACCTCCACCGGCGTGTTGCTGGTGTCCCCCTGCACACCAGTGCACCCAAGCCCTGACATGCCGGCACTCTGCCACTTCATCTCCTATGACGACCAGATGTTGCACCACGCATCCGACAGCATGTCAGGACTCAAAGCGACGGTCGGCAACGATCAGATCTGTGTACCTGCGGCTGGTATGTGCCATCTGCTGTCACGAAAACCGTCTTGCCGAACACATCGGCACTGTTGACAACCGTTCGGCTGCTGGGGTCGAAGTCCTGAGATGCCTGCGCCGGATTGTAGAGCGTTCAGCCCAGTCTGCGGAACCTCAGAGCTTGGTGATTGGGTGTGCGGCGTGCCAGACAGCGCCAATGCGCATTCAGGGACGGCAGCTGTCCTGCTGACCTCATTCTTGAAGCTGGCCAGGCGGCCGGGTGCGCCCCATCCCTGCCACAGCAGCGGCCCCCTGGACCACACCACCTGCACATCACCGTGCAATATTCAGACTAAATGCCCAAGTGCTGTGCAATAAGCCACTGGACCGTGCAGCCTGACCGAGATGCCACAGCAATGCAGCATGCAGTGAGTAGGTGCAGTTGCCACATTGGGCCATCAGCAATGCACCTGCCAGGGTCCGCCGCCAATCAGCCGCTCGTCAAATGCCCGGGGGGCGGACAGCAGGGTATCGACGAGGCCAGGGATAACGGCCTCATTCCCTGAGGCGATGCTCTGCCTGATGCCCTCAGCTGCCTGCAGCAGTGGATCCCTGTGGGACCACACATGAAGTGCACCTGAGTGCAATGTGTATACCCTATTTGTGCTCCTGTGCAGGTACACACGCCTGACCAGCGGTGGCAAACATCGCAGGATGGTCGAGACTTTCTCACGCTGGTCGGATGGCAGGAGCAAGGAGCCCCCGCAGGAAGCTGCTGACCGTCTGAGGTGGTGCGGATTGCGCTTTAGCCTCAGCGCCTGCCTCTGCCTCTGCCTATGGAACGGCCTCTGCCGTGAGGTGCAACCCTACCAAGCGTCTGGATCGCAATGGTGCCTGATGTCTGAAGTCCCTGTATGATGCAAAAGAGGTCCAACCATGTGCGCGTGCGGCAGATGGCGGCAGTTTCCGTTTATTTCAGGCAAAACAGCGTGCGATCCTTGCGTCACGAACAGATGAGACGTTCAGTGGGTCACCTCACTACATTTCTGTGCCGCTGCTGACACAAAGGGACACCATGGGCTTTGTGGCCCAGCATGTGAAGCGACATCTGGGTTGAGTTCACCCAATCAGCATGGGGTTGCAGCGTCTGATGTGCTCGTGTTCGCAGCTCATGTGCTGACAGTGCTTTGGCCGTTGGCTTCCGATTGAGGCGCAGGGAAAAGCTGCAACTGACTCAGATCTTCGTGCTTACCACGATCACCCATGATCAATTGGCACACAGTCAGAATATCTATCTGCAGATATCAAGCAGAGTCCCAATCAGGAAGATGGGTTGAGCTACGGTCGCAATTGCAGTCACATGTCGTCCAACCCGTCCAGCAGCATTTCCTCGTCGTCCACTGCCTCTGGCAGCGTGCTCTGCACGCTGAGGTGGTGCCTGAGGGGCTGACACATGGCCAACGGCTGCGCGGCTGCAGCGTTTTGGCCTACTCCCGCATTTGTTGCATCGGCCAGAGCTGGTCGCACAGCCATGAGCGGCAGCCCTGCAGCAGCACCCTCGGTGCTATTGCGCTGATTGACACTAGTAGCTGCTGCTGCTGCTGCTTCACCAAAGCGTGGTGCCAGCTGTCGGCTGCCGCTGAATGTCTGGGTGCCACCATATGGGTGGCTGGGATGTGCACCAGCTTGGTTGCTGCCGCTGGGCACCGTTCGCACGGTCACAGCTGGGTGCTGGGCACCCAGCTGGCGTTGACTGATGCGTGGTGCCAGCACGACCGGCTGCTGAGACGCCACCTGCGATCTGGCAATGGCATACTGCTCAGCCGCTGAGCGGTGTTGCGCCTGCTGCCGCTGCTGTGAGGGCATCTCCAGGCCAAGCAGACCCTCCGAAGGCATCAGCCGCCCCGGCCGTTGGTGGTCCTGGACGCTCGCAGCACTGCAGCCACCAGAATGCCGTGGGTGTTGCTGCGGCTGCTGCTGCAGCGCTGCCATTGAGGACTCGAGCAGCTGCTGTGAGGGTGCGGCTGCGCCGGCCTGGCTGGGCAGGCCCCCTGGACTTGGCGCCAGCACCTGCAATCATGCGGTTTCGATATTCAACAGCCAAGATGTTCTGGATCTGTGTGCACTACTGCCGTACCATTTTGGAGCGTGACTGATTTGCACCACTGCAGCTTGTTGCACACCCATGCCATGTGCCACTCTCCTGCACAATGTTGTCGGGCGCGACGCACAGCACGCAAGGGCCCTCGAGGCTCAGCGGGAGAAGCGGCACCTGCAGTGCAACAGAGCATATGCATTGAGGAGATCTGGCTACAGCCACTGCAACAGCCACCTCGAGCCTGAGCACATAAAGCATGTGGTAGCATAGGCATCGTGGCACTGGGGACCCGTACATAGGAGCGAGGTGCCTGTGGCCAGACATGGCGATGTACCTGCTGCAACATTAGTACAGCGCCAGGCTTGGGGCAGTCTTCACCGGCCATCACCGCCCGGTTGAGACAGCCCGCCATGCGCCCAGTCGGGTCCTGCATAGATGCAGCGCCATGAGCCCTTGAGAATCGAGAGGGTCCTCAAGTGTCATAACAACATCAAGTGTGCGGCTCCTTTGTAAGGCTGACAACTGCTGTCTCGTACCTTGACGACCATCTGTCCTTCGCCGGATGCCAGACAGCTGGCAGATACGACAAGCAGCAACATCTGCGCTGCCAGCACATGTCGTCAGCAATGATGTGGACACGCATGTCGTCGAATTGGCATTCCTGGACAACATTGTATATAGTTCCATTGACTGTCCCTATGCAATGCTCACAGACTACAGTCCAGTGCTGAAGCGGGTACAATGCCAGCAGGCGTACCCGCGGGATCACGCTTGCACCAGCCAAGGCCAGCACCCGTCGCACAGAGTGCCGCAGCAATGGCGAATCCTCTGGAATTGCAGCAGACACCAGCATTATAGTACGACCAATGGTTTGTTGTATCCATGTACGTGCACAGGGGTTGCTGTCATGCAGCATGGCAATTGCCTCATCTGAGTTCCCCTCAGCAGCTGCTCACCATCAAAGTGCGGCAGGTCAAGGGCGTCCAGCGCAGATCGCCAGGTTTCTGATAGGAAGTCCGGATCTGTCGACTGCTGTACGCTGCTGTGACGGCGCGCCCTGGCAACTGCCTGCACGTTGTGTAGGGTTTGTTTATGGCTCAGGGCCGGGGGCTGTCACATTGCAAGGGTTCATCTCCCACATTGTTCTTGGCTTGGTGCGTATGCATGTGCTGACAGGGTCCCCCAGGGTGGCCAGTGCACATGTGTACAATGTGTCCACACCTGCGACGGTCCGAGCACATCCGCCAGGGTGCAGGGCGCTGCCCCGGATGCCATCTGGTGTTGAAGCACACCCGCTGGGCCGGGTATGGTGGCAGCCTGCACAAGGTGTCAGCTCGCTGATCATGCCATGCCTGGACGGGGGACTTGCAAAGGTCATGAAGATGTGAGTGAACAGCTTTGTTGGACACTTGCATTCCGTATGCAACTGTGAGCCGCTGTTGCAGGGTGCACCTGTGCCCTTTGGGCTGGCTGAGAGGCGTGATTGGGGTCTGGTGCATTGCCTGGGCTCGGCGGCTGCATTTGGCTGGGCACAGGCATTGACATGCCAGGAGGATCCACACCCTGTATTGGCTGCAAGATCCCAGGCATAGCGTGCTGTGGCAGATGATTCAACTCCTGCTGTTGCTGCTGCGCAGCCTGCCCCGTTGCATGTGATGGCTGCAATGCCTGCTGAGAAAACTGTTGCGGCTGCGAAGATGTGCTCCGCAGCGGGGCCGGCTGCCGCGGTGTCACCAGCTGTCGTGGTTGGAATGGTGCCATAAAAAAACAACCTAAAACTAATTTGCCGTCACTCATACAAAGCTCAGCATTGGAGGAAGGTGGGGCGCTGCTGCGCTGAAATGGTGGGTGCATGGCAGCTGACTGCGGCGCAGAACACTGCCCCACTGGTTGGAGTGCAGCGGAGCTGCTGTGGCAGCGTGATGACGGCGCCGGCAGGGGCTGCTGTGGACGCTGTGAGGACTGTAGCTGGGACTGTTCACATAGCTCTCGTGGCGGCTGCGTCCTTTGCTGCTTAGCCGGCGGCGGGCCGCTGCGTCTGGCTGCAGTGTTTCCCCTGGGCGGGCTGAGCACCGGCAACCCAGGATCCACGCTGCAGGCACCAGTGGCACTAGTGTTGATTGCTCATAAGACGACGATGTCAAGGCTGCAATCCGCGACGTAGCCCGAGCTAGTGTGGATTACCTCTGAGCAGCGTCCAGGTGCCTCTGCTGTGTGACGGAGGGCGGCAGCACACCAGTAGGCCGAGGCTGCACTGCCATCTGGTGGTACACACTCTGTGTTGCTGCCGCCGCAGGCTGCCGGGGCTGCATGTCAGCGCTTGCTGTGAGTGGCGAAAATGATGGGTGCGACCGGTGCTGCACCTGCTGCCGGCGTGCTGGCTGAATCACGCATGGCTGCTCTGCCCATGACCCTGCTGGCACCGTGCCAATGTCCATGTCCAGCTGCGATGGCCCGTCTTCACGCATGGAAGGCTGGTAATGTAGCTGTGCACAAGAAGGCGCAGCTCCTGCAGCGGCTGCAGCAGCAGCATGTTGCCGGTCATGGGTGGGCAGCTCAACCGGCCGCACTGCAGCTGGCTGCCGCGGATGCCCGGCAGTGGCACCGCATGCCTCCGTGTCCGGACGATGCTCGTGCTGACGGACGCCAACGGACTTGCCTGTCCCTGCTGCCGTCAAAGCCTGCCAGGTGTGCCCACCGCGCTGCAGGGGCAGTCCTACGGCCGGAGGCGCGCTAGGCTGCAGTGCTGGCAACTGCTGTCGAGGCGCCGGGCGAGGAACCGGTGTTGCCGTCTCGTCCAGCTCCAACGCAAATTCGTCATCGTCCATGTTATCAGCTTGTGTGGAGGCTTGTGTCACCGACTGTGCATTTGCGCGTGCGCTTGCAGCTGCAGTGTCACTTGACCTGCTGAACGGCTGTGATGACTTGAATCCTGTTCCGCACTTGGCTTAATCGTACTTGCGAAACGGTCCATGAAGAGCACGCCTGAATATCAGGTACTGTCGCGGTCGGATGGCATGGGAGATGGGACCAAGCAAGCTGGCCTGGCAGCATTTGCAAATTTTGCAAACTCGCGCGAGCCTAAACTCGCGCTCCACCGAACAGGGGCAGTTAGAGCATTACCAGCAAGGTTGACGAGCTCAGGTGCAGTGAGGCAGTTGTCAAGCGCTGGCTGCTTCTCTGTCGCCTGGCATGATCGGCAGAAAGATGGTGGACGATGATGTTCAGCGTTGCTTCTGCTCTGGTGCCCTCAAGAGCCCGTGGAACAAAAGCTGAAGCAAGTGGTGTGAGCGGCAGTGAATGACCAGCAGTGCAGGTTTCAAGCACCTTTCGTCATGTGTCTGGCGGCGCGCCGCATCTAGGCTAGGTGTCACCTCAGATCAGCCGCTGCAGCGCGCACGCAGCCAGGCATGGGAGATCGGAGGGGTTCCTACGGGTCTTATGGCAACCAGCAGCGTGGTCATGGAGGCGGAGGCGGTCATCGTGGAAGTGGAGGCGGGCGTGGCGGCTTCCAGCAGCATGGCAACAAGCGGAAGCGCGATGAGCCCGAGGACGACGGCATGACAGAGCTCTGCTATGGCATCTTCTACTTAGGGGACCGCAAGCATGTGCGTCGTGCATGCTCGACTCGCACCGTGAAAGGGGAGCCTGGCGCCATACTTGCATGTTCTCTGATCTAGTGCATCGAAGACAGATATTCGACATCTTGCAACCCATGTCGTTTCAATGCTGTAGGGCAAGCAGGTTGACGAGCGGCCGCCCGAGCAGCAGGTGGAGGAGATGGCCACCGGCATGCGGCGATTGATGCATGCCAAGCCGGCCGCCGTCACACAGTTCCTTCTTGACTGCTGCGTGGAGATGGGCTACAAGGCACCCACCTACGCCATGCTGCTGGGTGAGTGGCAGCACTACTGCACGATGTTGGATGCTTAGATGTACCCAGGGAGCCGCAGAGGTGTTGTGGTGTGCTTGATCTGCTGCCACCGCCTCATAACTTTGTGGAACTGAATCAAGTCCCGATGCTTCTGCAGGGCTGCTGAACACGGACGACCCGGACTACGTGGTCAGCTTCGTGCGAGCTGCAGCTGAGGGCTTTAAGGCGGCCCTGGCGGCAGCAAACACAGCGCGAGCGAGGTTGCTGCTTCGGCTGCTGGCGGCGCTGGTAGTGCCTGGCGTGCTCCAGCCCAGTGCTGTGTTTGCAGCCCTCGAGGGTGTGGTGCGGTCTGCGCTTGAGATCGCAGAAGCAGGTGACTCTGAGGCTAGCAGACATCTGCCCAATGACTCAGCGCGCTGCTGTCGCTTGGGGGTCCTGTGGCCGGGCTGGAGATGACCTGGAGATGCGCATAATTACAGATGCATGATGCTGGTACAGGCGGGCCTGCAGATGAGGGCCGCTCGTGGCAGCCGTACACAGACTCACTGGTCCAGGCAGCGGTGATGGCGCTGCCCTGGGGCGGCCCGGAGCTGCTTGGCGGCGGCACTGGTGAGCACACTCCTACATAGCTAGTGCCCTGCAGAAGCCCCACATCTCAGTGTCTACCCCGGTAACAGCACATGTCCCTGGCTACTGCGGCAACACGAGCATCACAGCATCACTTTTCAGGTCAGGTCAGCTCTCTGACATGCAAGCAGGTGAGGACCTGGACCGGCTCTGGAGTGCCGTCGAGGCATACATGGCGGTGCGGCCCCGCAGCAGCCAGCCTGGCCTCGCGCCCTTCTTTGCAGCAAATGGGCCAGAGGACATTGCAGCACAGTGAGCACACTGCAAGAGACCAAGCATTATAGACACATGTTGTTGCAGCACTTGACCACTTCGAACCTCGGCACTGCCTATAGGGATTTCCTTGCTTTTGTTTGTGTTGAACATTGGCCCTGATGTGCACATTGGTGTCACAGGAGTGACAGCGGCGGGGCCAGCTTCCTGGGGCAGGTGTGGGCAGCGACTTGTGAGTGGCGCGACTCGGGCGAGTTCCAGCTTGAGAGCATTCCTCACCTTGAGCTTCAGGTTTGTGCCGTGGCAACAGTGTACTGGTGCTCCTGCGGTCATGCGCTTCAGCATGACCTGTTGCCCCTTGCGCTTTGAAGCGGTTACACGGCTTGCAGCAGGCGTTCCTTCCATGTTCATGCCATTTCTGCAGGCCTACGAAGCAGTGCTGGCGTCAGGACAATCGGCAGAGCTGCCAGAGCTGGCAGTGCCCCAGAACCCTGCGGGTGGCCCAGCCACCGCAACCCCTGCAGAGGTGCTTCCTGACACGCACATCTAATCTGCGCATCTTAACATCAGGCTGCATATCAACTGGGTACAAGCATCTATGCTTAAGCTGCTGCTGCTGCTGCTGCTGCTGCTGCTGCTGAGGCCATCTGGTCTTCAATTCAAAAGCACACAGGTCCGAAAACAAAGAATTTTGGCGGTAGGAGATCATGCAGTCCTGTGGGTGCAGGCAGCAGCGGCAGCGCTGGCAGCATTTCCTCCGCGTGGCAGTATCGCGCTGCTGCCTGCAGAGGCCACAGGCGGCGGGCGGCCTGCCCTGGAGCGCCTCATCGCCCAGGATTACATCATCGACTCGATGCTGTACTTTGATGGCGACCGCGTAGAGTCGGCTGTGCGACTTGCCTCAGGTAGCTATTGAGCCGGCGGACCAGTCAGTGTTGTTTCTGTTTGCTTGCGGAGGTTGAGAGGTTCTACTCCGCCTGGGTGGTTTACTATCTATCACAGCATGTCTGTGAGCACCTGCGCACATGCCGTCCAGCTGCAGCTGCAATTGCACCACAGCCCAGCCAAGCAGCGCCTATCATCTTGTGACGGCACGAGTGTCAGCCGCAGGTCTGCCACTGCCGTACAAGTACGAGAGCCTGCTGGCGGAGACGCTGTTCTCGCAGATGCTGCGGGTGCCGGCGCCTGCCCACAAGCCCGTCGCGTACGGCGCCCTGATGGTGGACCTGTGCAAGCTGCTGCCCACCTTCCCGCGTTCCATGTCAGCCTGCGTGCGCGAGTCCTTTGCCAGGTACCAATTAGTGTAGGATGCGGCCCAGCACTTTCTGTCACTTCGATGGCGTTGAGCTTCCTTGCATTGCATCGGCCTGCAGTTGTAGCAATATCAGAGCCGGTTGCATCCTTATGACTGCCGCATTGGCGGTGTCCTGTCTGCTCATGATATGAATGCCACCTTGTATAGCTAAATGACGACTGTACAACACCATGCATTGGAGCGTATCGGTCTCCTGCACCAGGCTGAAGAACGCAGACCCAGAGCTGCGCACGAGGCTGGCAGAGTGGCTGGCGTACCACCTCTCCAACTTTGAGTACGTGTGGCCCTGGCCCAAGTGGGGCCATGTGCTCACGGCACCGCCGCATCACCCGCAGCGGTGTGCCCCGATGCTCACTTCCCGCAGCCTCCAAGTGGTTTGTGATCGGCCAGTGGACCACGGGCAGCCTACCTGAAAGGCTCAATTCTCGACATCATGAACCAGCGTACTGGTGCAATCATTGTCCATAAGAAGAGGGTTAGCATGCGTGGCTCTCCATGCAGGCACTTTGTGTCAGCAGTGATGCAGCGGCTGGTACGGCTGTCATATCATGATCGCATCACAGCGGCCGTGCCAGACTCCTTCCACGAGATGCTGCCGCCGCGTCCCGCAGTGGAGGAGCTCCCGGCACCAGGCGCCGCCAACGCTGCCAATGGCGCAGCAACTGCAGAGGACATGCAGGCCAGCACTGCAGCGGATCTGGTGCAAATGGTGCGCTGCTGAGATGCTGCCCGTGTACCATGCCAGCATGATCCTGCCGATTGTCTACTGCTGCATGTGTACAGGGTGAATCAGATTATCACCAATGCATGCAGGTGAAGCGGAAGACGCTGGACGAGGACTTTGCAGCTTTCCTAGAGGATGGCGACCTCATCCCACGCCTAGGTGGCCCAGCAGCTGCATGCGCAACGGCATTGCGGGGGCTGCTGGTTGCCGGGGGCAAGTCCTTCACGCACACACTGGTGGCCCTGGAGCGATACATGCGGCCGCTGCAGTCGCTGGTGGCACAAGCGGGGGCCGAGGTGTGTTGATGATAAAGGACTGCAAAATGATGCTCTGTGGGACGGCCGTGACAGAAGCATCACTGCATGCCAGACAGCAATGACGGCAGGAGGTTGCATACTGTTGAGGGTCAACACTCACTGCATGATCAGGGGGAGGCGGCAATGGTTGGCGCAGCAGCACGGGCTTGGGTGGCATCGCCTCAGCGGGCTGCCATGGCCATTGATCGCCTCATGGCCCTGCGCCTGGTGAGGATGCACACCGTCTGGTCGCTTGTCTTGAAAACACCGTTGACACACCTGTGCATGCAAGCTGCTCGATACCTTGCTGAGAGGAGGCATGTCTTGTGTCCTGCTGGTGCCCATGTCATGTGAAGTAATGTCCAGTGTTCGGCACTCTACAGGTGGGCGGCGCTGCCATCGTGTCGTGGGCGTTCAGTGAGCTGCGCGAGAAGCGCTTTGATGAGGAGCTGGGCGCCAGCCTGGCGTGGGAGGCGCTGTATGCCGCCATCAACAAAACCTTTGCACGGACCCAGGTGAGACACAGCTCTGCTGCAGGTTCGACGTGTCACGCTCGACGACAGCAATCAAGGGTATGCACAAGAGGAGCTAGGTGCCAGTCTGGGTTGACAGGCATCAGTGTTGTCCACACCATGCAGCTTGACCATGCAAGCCCGCGCTGCCTGCATGATCAAAACCGTCCAGATTTGTTGATGCCGTCGTTCTCATTATTTGATGGGCTGCTATGCATGTGTGACCAACAGATTCACCTCTTTGTAGCCGTGTTCCACGGGTGTCACTGGACACTTTGTGCTGACCCTGTCACTCCTGACCACTGACAGGATGCCCGCGATGACGTCACCAGAGCAGCGGCAGAGATGCGGGAGCACAATCCAGGCCTGGCAGAGGACGAGGTGCTGACCGCCATCGCACCTGCCCAGGCAGCACTGGACGACGCCATCGGCGTGCAGCAGGTATGGCGGCAAGGATGTAGCCTCTCAGCACGGGCGTCATATGTACTGCATCCACCGTGCCATCCATGGACTGATCGAGTAGCAAGCACATACAGGGATGATCATCATCGGCTGTGTCTTCTGCAGGCACTGCTGGTGCAGACGATCCAGAGCTTCAAGGACCTGCTGGCTGACATGCCGGCAGCCGAGGCGTCTGCGGGTGATGGTGAGGACGGCGCCGAGTCAGCAGAGGCCGCCTGGCGCACGTTTGCGCTGTACAGCCTGCGCTCCTTCCTGCGCAAGTACTACCTGGAGCTGGCGCCGCTGGCAGCGCAGGTGGAGAACGACATGTTTGCGGATGGCACCGTGCCGCCCGACGTGCGGGAAGCGGCACAGCTTAGCCTTCACTTGTGATGGCTGACAGCGCCACAGACACAGCTGCGTGACTCGACATTTATCACAGGGTCTCTAGCGTCTGCACGGCCGTGCATGCTGGGTGCTCCTCCTGGTGTCTGTGTGCAGACCTGTTGAAGACTTCCTGAACCTGGGGCACGTGAGCCAGCATCGCAGCATGCAATAGACGCTAGCATATGATCAGTTGCGAAACAGCGAATCACATTTCCTCATGGCAATCTGACGTTGTCATCGATATACACTCGCCTCCGTGCTCGCTTGCTGCTTGACGGTAGGTGATTTGCTGGTTCTGTAGCACAACCTCTGGGACATTTGGGATCGCTGAGCCCAGTGTAGCAAAAGCGTGTGACGACCGCGGTGCACTTGGAACACGTTGTAGTAGTGCGCAGCATGAGCGGGGGAGGTGTAGAGGCCCCGGAAGATGAGGACATGCCATCGGCTTCGGGCGCGCAGCAGGGCAACATCATCTTTGTCCTGGAAAACGCCAGTCTTGAAACAGCGCACGTTGGCAAAGTGAGTCATATAGTTCAGCGTGTTGATGTGAGACGCACGCGCATGTTATTACACTATGTGTGCGGCATAACATCCGATGGCCGCCGAGGAGGCTCAGCCAGCTGTGGGTGCATGTGCAGACCTATCAGCTGCTGAACTGCGACGACCACGGCCGGTATCTGGGACGAATGGGCAAGGACCCTGCGGAATATCGACCAGACATCTGCCATCAGGTGTGGCGTTGCATACATGTGCATCCCCGTCAAGCGCCAGGTCAGCAGTTCGTCCCAGTGAAGTCCAAAGACCCGCTGGCACCATAATGCAGGCACTGCTTGCCATCCTAGACAGCCCACTGAACAAGGCTGGCAGGATAAAGGCGAGTCCGCAGCGGCGATACTTATTTTAACAGGGCTTGACACTTGCATGCGGCATGCAACATGCAATGGTAACGTGTGTACAAATTGCCGGTATGGCCACGTGTGTAAGCATTGCCTGTCTGCAGGCAGTGTATGTGCATACAGCCAGGAATGTGCTTATAGAAGTCAACCCGCAAGTCCGGTTGCCACGCACCTTCAAGCGCTTCTGCGGCCTGATGGTGCAGCTGCTGCAGAAGCTCAGCATCCGGGCATCCAATGGGTCCTCGAAGCTGCTGAAGGTACTGTGAGAAGCGACCTACTATCGATTTGACGTGTGTGAATCGTCTAGGTGACTGCTGCCGCCAGATGTCGATGGACACGGCACAGTGATGAGAACTGGCTGTGTCTTGTGGGCTGCAATATGTATGACATGCAGCTGCATGCAGTTGTGGACTCATTGGCCACTCGATGATCTGCCATCACTGTAAGGGCATGCTTCGTCTCGCATTGCAGGTAGTGAAGGGGCCAGTCACCAAGTACTTCCCAGCGGGCGCGGAGCGTGTTGGGTTTTCGCACAAAGCAGAGCTCATCAGCGGGTCGCTGCAGAGCTTCGTCAAGGCCCTGCCGGCAGACCAGGCAGTGGTGTTCAGCGTCGGCGCAATGGCGCGCGGCAAGATCGATGTGTCCTACACCGACCGGATGATATCCATCTCAGAGTTTGCGCTCAGCGCTGCCTGCTGCCTTGGCAGGATTACGAATGCATTGGAGTGGAAGTATGACATCGTTTGAGTGTGATGCCTGTGATGTGAGCAAGTGCACAGCACGTTTGTGCTGGTCCTGCAGCAGTCGCTCACAGCCGAGGTTTGGCGTACAGTGCAAACCGCGTGCAGCACTCCCCCTGCAGCGTGTACATGGCGGCGGCAGCCACATGCCTGCTGCATGCTATGTATTCCTTGAACACCGGAAACTCAATCAAGTCATGGTAACAGACCAGGCGTCTGCTGCACACATGCAGCGCAGTGGGTCTACCACTAGCTGGCAGCATGCTCACGCTAATCTTCACTAGTGATACAAGCCCAACATGTCACATATGTTGAGCAACGCAAAAGCTACTTGCAAGCTTGCGCCGTAGACCATGTGCACCACATCCACACGCTGCGATGCGCGTTGAGTTGTCAGCAGACGGCACGGACCTGCATCTGCGTTTAAACGAAGCAATTGGTGTACATCTGTGAACAAGCTGCTTTGAAACTTGGAGAAGGCCTGCAGAGGCAGGCCAATTGGATGCTGCTGGTCCAGTGCATACGTCGAGGTGGCAGAAGCGCTGGCAAGATGTAAAGGCGGACGTAGTGGGCAGCATGCATTGGCCTGAGACTCTTGCACTGCACGGGAGCACGAAGTAGCCCACATCTGGAGGTAGCACGAGCCCAGCAGAGGTGAGGAGGCTCAGGCACCGACATGGGGGATAGATGCATGCCCAGGTCAATTGCTGGCATCCGTCCATTGTTGCCTCGCCACCAAGCACTGCAGCAGCGTGTTTCAGCGGCTGGTGTGAACACCACCAGCAGCAGCAGCAGCATATGCATAACATGCTCATGTCCGCTTGAATCAGATCGTCAAGTGTATATATGTAACGTCGGTCTGTACACAGGGCAGAATTTCAACAACACTGAGGGCGCACGCATATGCCGACAGCACGAAAAGGCCGCGCAAAGGCAGGCTTCGTGCTCTCCTACCATGCGGCAATCACTTTGCACATTGATGCCAATTGCAAACGGTGATGATGAGCGTGCGCTACATAACAATAGTGGTCTATCTCCAGGCGGCCAGGACTGATTCGCTGGTCACCCCGGGCCCTCCAGCCACTGACATGAACGGCTTGGGCTGGGCAGCATGTGTGCCACCGCAGCAGCAGCATCAGCAGCAGCTTGCACCAGCACCAGCACCACTGCCAGGCGGCTTTAAAAGCATGAAGAACCGCTGGCTTGCAGAGTTTGAGGCAGAACAGGCAGCCAAACAGGTGAGTGCGCACAGTCCCTGTTCATGTTCAGGTCTTGCAGTTGCGCTGCCAATGCTGAACTATTTCGTGGCAATGCTGAAGGCGGCCGAGCGAGCGGCGCGCACAGCACAGCAGGGGGCAGCAGCTGCGGCCTGCGCCACTCGAGAGCCCACAGTGAAGGCTGAAACCGCAGGAGTTCTGGCGCCAGGGGGTGGTGCACGGGCAGCAGGCGTGGATCAGCAGCCGCATGGCCGTCCAGCAGCAGCGGGGCTGAATGCAAAGCATGAGACCAATGCGCAGCAGCCTGCCGATCATCTCCACAACCAGCGGAGCAATGGTGCTGCTGCCAAGCTGAGAGGCGAGGTGGGTTATTGGTAGCCAACATGCTTGCAGTGAGAGACATTGGCATGTCATCAACCCATGCACAGCATTGACGGCAGCTGGTGTGGCTGCTGTCAGCGCTTGCAGACCTAGTTTGTGCAACGGTGTTTCTTTGCCGCCTGTGTGTTTCATGCCGTCATCAACGGTGTGTTCACAGGAGCGTGAAGCAGCAGTGCCTGATACCAGCAGTGCCCACAGTGAGGCGGATCAGCAGCTGCGGATACCATCAGTGGGCAGGGTGCCAGCACATCAGCAGGTGCTGCCAGACACGATTCGGAGCGCTGTACCGCCACATCTGATGCCGGCCCTGGAGCAGGTGGTTGCAGACCTGCACTGCGGAGATGGCCCACAGCTTTGCTCACCCAGCAGTAACAGTGCTCACCTGTGCACTCATGCTCAGCGACCAGATCAGATATGACTGGTCCTGCAGGATGTGGCCTCGCCAGCATCCGATGCAGACAGCACCAAGCAGCACAGCCCAGCGGGCCGCATCGCCCTGGCTGATCCGGCACAACGGCAGCCTGCCACTGCCATGACCAGACAGCCAGGCTCTAGTAGCGCAGCTGCTGGCCAGGCAGGTCCGGCAGGGCAGCGGAATCACAAGTCCAACTCCGGGGCGCAGTTGCCAGCAGGAGCGGACGGGCGGGTGTTGCCAGGCGGTGGTGGCGCACCTGCTGCCAGTGCGGCAGAGCGCCCCCACCGGGCAGATGCCTCCGGCCCGCCTACATTGCCTCAGCATCCAGCTGAACAGGATGGCAGTGCTGGCGGCGCACCGACCAAGCTGACAGCTGCCTTGCGTCTGCATGAGCAAGTGCAGCCGCATCAGCCGCACGACACGGGCAGCCAACAGCCTGCCGAGGCGGCAGAGGCTCGGACAGGGCTCGGCAGTGCCGGAAGGTCAGGCAACACTGCAGCCGTTTTGCCGCTGCAGAACGGCAGAAAGGCCCGGCCACAGCCCAACAGCGCTCGTGGTAACGTGGACAGCAATGCTGGCCAGGTTGGTGGCGAAACTGGGCCGCCAGCAAGCAGAGGCACCCTGGGAGCTGATGCGCCTGCGGCGCCCAGCCACCAGCAGAAGCCGGCAGCAGAGCCGCCCGACCTTACTATCGACAGGCAGCAACAGGGCCAGACCGTGCAGCAAAAGCAGGAGCAGCAGCAGCAACGGCATGACATGATGGCTGGGCAGGCCGATCAACCGTATGCCAGCAGCACCCAGCAGGTGGCTGCCGAGGCTGCGCGCACAGATGGCAATGGCGCCGCTGCGCCTCTGCCCGTGGGCCTGCACTACCTCAGCAGCCGCGGCAGCACCTCACAGCCACTTGGTGAGCTGACACAGCCATACATGCAGTCAGTTTGGCCTGAGGTTTAGGCCTCTCCAGCCTGTCTCGTCTCTTCGCTCATTAACGCACGGGCGCATTGCGCAGGCAAACTGGACCTGCAGGGGTGCAGCAGTCGCGCTCAGGTGCTGCAGGAGATATATGCTCGTCACGGTGCTGCACTACCAGGGCGGGACAGCGTCCTAATCACTTATGAGGTGCTTTCTGTTGCGCCACACTCCCAAAATAGTCATCTTCCTTTCGATGCCAATTCTTGCAAGGTCGTCTGTGCAAAGTCCCATGTACACATTATGCAACCAAGGTGCTCCTCAAACGGTTGTTGTGGTCGCTTCCGGTTGTAGGACGACGACGGCGACTGGATGCTGCTGCATGAAGCCACGCCGTGGTTACAGTTCGTTTCAGGCGCCCGCCGTCTGCTGGTGACGGCGTGACTACCCCCGTAACGGCCCACATTATTGTGCTGGCCTGCGGTGCTGCCTTGCTTCGCGATAGCGGACTAGATACTCTGCTTGTGGTTTGAGCACATGTACTGCTTTAGCACCCTGGCATATGCGGCAGCGAGGTGCTGAGCAGCCAGGGTGCACGGTTTTGGTCGGACAAGGAGATGGAGATGCAACAGGGGTTCGCGCCCGCACCCTGGGGGTGATGTCTGAACCCAGCACTACTGTGCATGTCCACATAGAATGGCGGCAACTGGCGACTCAAGTGCCGCCAGTGCGTGATGAATGGTGCCACAGCATGTACCTCTCTGCAATTACACTCACTCCCAGCATCAGCCTGCACCATCGTTCTGCCCAACCTGAAATCCTCGGAAGATGCTACAACACAGATCTCATTGGCTATCATGAGAACCGCATACTATCATGTTACACATCACATACTGTCGGAAGCTCGGAGCCATCGCAAGGGCTTTCACGCCCGACTTGCTCAAGCTGCTCCACCGCCATCTCGGGCCAGCAGATTCAGGAGCTTCTCACATCACAAGGCACTTGGGCCTACCGGAGAATATCGCATTGCCTGCGGGAGAGCTTGTTACCGGAGTAATCAGGCCGATCGATATCAGGCTGCAGTTGAAGCGCACCAGGTAGCACGAGTCACCATCATATTGATAGATCAAGTGCACCTATGCGCTTCTGATTTCTGAGCTGGACCTTATTCATGAAAAGCGACACGAGCTGCCAAGCCCCACCACTCGGTGTCTCGCAGGCGGACAGTAGTTTGCCGCCTGATCGGGGTCGGGCGTACAGAGGAAACTCAGTGACTCCTTCACCATGGGTGGCGCTGCTCCGAACACATCTGTGGGCATTCTGGGTGTGCAGAGCAGCCCAATGCGCCCCTGCATCCACACATCTTTCTCACCAACTGGCAGTGACAGCTTCTCGCTATTAGGCCTGATGTTTAGCCCGTCCAAGGATGCCTGGTCTCTGAGGGCAGCGCCACACAGCTGTGTGGTGTGAATGACTGCAACGATGTGAGTAATGGTAGGTGGAGGCGCATGGGGCACAGCACTTGCAGCGCATGCAGCGCGAATGGGCCACGACACCGTGCTATGGGCACGCGAGCCTGAGGTGGTGAAGTCCATCAATGAGCAACACGAGAATACCGCCTTCCTGAAGGTGCTGCAGAATCCTGTCGTGCGGCTTGTTCTTATTTCCTGCCACCGACTGCATTCCTGCTACAACACGTGTATGTATGTACTCGTATTGTAGCTGTGAACTCTTTGACATGTTGCCTCTAATGATATCTGAGCCATAAGTACTCTTGTTGCCGTGCTGCAGGGGGTGAGAGTCCCAGAGTCGCTGCGTGCCTCGGGTGACATGGTGGAGGTGGTCAAATCGGCAGAGATCATCCTGGTGGTGGGTTGTGCTGGAGTTCAGCCTTCCCAGCAGGAGACAGGAGCTTGACAGCCACTCACATTGTACACACTGCACATGACATCTTTTCTGAGGCAGATCATTGCCTACATCTGTGACACGCAGGTCATCCCAACGCCATTTGTTGCAAAGACCATTGAGCCATTGGCAGATGTCATGACGCCAGAGCAGATACTGGTGTCATGCACCAAGGGCATTCTCAACGACACGCTGGAAACCCCCAACCAGGTGCTGCGACTGCGTTGGACCCATACAGCTGACATGCACCATGGTCTCTCGAGCCTCCTCTCTGTGGAACCATGTGGTCACTTGCCAGCCAGCAGTTCGGAGCGCTGGCGTATGCCACGAGGAACACACTGTTGTAGCTTGCAGGCAACAGTGGTCCAGACAGGCTTGGCGTGTGTATGCCCTGCAGTAGCTCGTCCACTTGAGGTTGTTCCACATACCGCTCTTGTGCTGTGCTGCAGATTCTGCAGCGTGTCCTGCCAGAGTCGCTGCATGGGCGGCTGGCATACCTATCAGGCCCATCTTTCGCAGCGGAGGTGGCCCGCGAGCTGCCGACGGTGGTGACCGTTGCTGCACGCGATGATGCTGTGGCCGCTCGCGCGCAGGCGCTGCTTTCAACGCCGCGCTTCCGCTGCTATCGCACCACTGATGTCGTTGGTAAACACTCATGGGCACATTGCCCCACATAATCGACCCTCTGTTTGGCTGTCCAAGGCACATAGCGCTTCAGCCATAGGATTTACTTGCAGTCGTGATACCAGCTATCTACAATGTGTGCCGTGGGACTGTACTGTTGCAGCCTGCTGCATGATTTTGCTGCTGTACAACACGAAGGTGTGGAGCTTGGGGGTGCGCTGAAGAACGTGCTGGCCATCGCCTGCGGCATCAGTGATGGCTTGGGCTTTGGCAACAACGGCCGCGCTGCGCTCATCACCCGTGGCCTCGCTGAGATGACCCGCCTGGTGCGACATACAGCAACATTTTGTGGCCGCAGTAGTGGGTTGCTTTTCTGGAAATTGGGCCTTGACGCATTACAGAACAAAGCGCCTAGCGTGACACTGCTGGTGGCTTGTGCACAGGCTGTGGCTGCTGGAGCCCATCCGCTGACGATGCCGGGCCTTGCGGGCATGGGCGACCTCGTCCTCACCTGCACAGGTCTCCTGGCTAGCGTTTGCAATGCATGCATCAGTGTCAAAGACGTTCTGCATGCTGTCTATTAACAGCAGCACTAGCACCGGCTACGGACGCAGCAGAAGCTTCACACTGTGGTGCTGCAGGCGACCTGAGCCGCAACCGCACTGTGGGGCTGCGCATCGGCAAGGGGGAGACGCTGCAGCAAATCACAGACGGCATGACCGCTGTGGCTGAGGGCGTGCTGACCTCCAGGTGACTGCCCACCGACGACAAGCGACTTGGTGCACCAGCAGCATAGCACGGTTGGCTTGCAAGTGCATGTGCTCGTCTGCCTTGCACCCACCAGGCCGTGTGCTGACCATCAGAAACCTGAGAGGGTGAGCACCTGGTGCCCTGTGATGGCAGGTCGGCGCACAACCTGGCAAAGAAGCTGGGCGTGGACGCACCCATCATCGAGGGCATCTACCGGGTGATTCACGAGGGCGCCGATCCCAAGGCTGTGTGCATTGAGGTACGCGAGGGGTCCACAACGACCCTGACAACCAGCTTCCACACCCGCTGGCTCTGCGGGTGTGGGAGCTCGCAAGGGCAGGGCGCGACAGCACAGCACAGAGCTGTGTTTGCCCACACCAGTTGCTGACAGAACTATGGTGTTATGCACGAGCTTCTTTGTGGCACATGTGCAGGTGATGTCGCGTGAGCTGCGGCCAGAGGTGGACGAGGGGACCTTTGCAGCAGCAGCGGTGCTGCCTGGACAGCAAGTTCACTGAGCATGAGGACCTCTGCATGCCGAGGGAAGTGAGACTCAGCAGGATGTGACAGGGGGTCTGGGGAGAAAGAGGTCAAAGGCAGTTCTGAGTTCAGTACGCTGTAGGGAGGACGTTGGACCGCCGGAGATAGCATGTCCTGGGAGAACTGAGTGATAGTGTTGCAAAGATGACGAGACGAGATGTTTTACACATGTGTAACGAGCAGCGCACACATGCGAGCCACCAATAGCGTCTTCATGGCCAGCTTGATGTCTCTGGAGTTGCCTGCATACGCCATGACTGCCGCCCTGCCATTCCTCCCCCACGAGTATCTACACAGCCAGCATCCCGCCAGCTGGCCATCGCCTTCGCCGCTCAGGCGCTCTCGATCGTGATGTTCGTCTTGCCCTTGAACGTCTGATCGTCTGACACCGTCACATACGAGTACAGCTCCTCCTACAGGACACGGTAAAAAGCATCCAGTCGCTCCTTCGCATGTGCCAGGCGCACCACATGCTCTGAAGTCCAGATCCCACCATGTGCACGTTCAAACGCTGTTATGCTGTCACATCCCAGTAAGTATTCATGTGCGAAGATCTGAATGGGGGGGCACCTTGGCATCCTCGTCATCGTTGCGCCGCCGGGAGATCTGGATGCGCAGCCGTGTGGGCACATTCCTGACGCCCTGCAGAGCGATGACAAGCAGCTAAGTTACCGTCTGCCCGAGGTCAGCTGTGTCTGTAGGTGGATGCCAGCACAGTGGTGGCTGAGCCCAAGAGAAGTCTTGCAAAAAACCAGCTGCCGCCTGCGGCTCTGAGCAGCAGAGCGCCTGATGCCTGCTGACCAGCTGATGCCTGCTGAGCGCAGAATGCTGACCAGCTAAACAAGCGAGCCCTCATCCGGTTTATCTGCCGCCACAGCTGCTCCTCGTGCTGCCTGCCGCCCTTTGCAAAGCTGCCTGCTGAAGCATGTGATGCTACACATGCAGCTGCAAGCGGTGGTCGCGCCAGATCCGCTGTGGCTGCTCAGTGAGGCTTGCTGATGTCTCGCGGACCCCGAAGCTACAATCTGCACACTGCAGGCAGGCTACTGCGTCAGTCCACCGCCAGCGGCAACTCACCCGGCTCCACACAACCTTGTTCAGCTTGACGTCCAGCCGCACGTCCTTGGTGCCCATCGCCTTCTGCGCAAACTTGCGGATCTCCTTCACGGCCAGCGGCGCCCGCTTCTTGAAGTTGGTGTCATGCAGCCGCTTGTGCAGGTTGACGGTATACTCCCGAGTCACGGTGTCCTTGGAGCGGCTGCTCTTCTTGCCGCCCACCATCTGGATGTTTGACAGACGCAGTGGGCTGAGTTGCTGCAGCCACGCAAACAGCTGGAGCCCATTGCAGGAGGGCATGCACATCCCCTCCAGCTCAGCTCGCCACAGTGTTGCATGGTGCATGTAGCACAGGTGCAGGCGCCAGTGCTCACCTTGACGGACCTCGCCAACCCGCAGCAGGTTGCACGCCGGGTCGCGCGTGGAAGAGGCCGCAGCAACGCCGAAGGGTGCGACCTTGCGGGGCGGTGGCCTAAACCCTGCAGCCAATCACGCTAGCTGGGTTAGGCGTCGGCTAAAAGAGGGCACTGCGGACTGCACAGGTAGACCGGGACCGCAGTCTTGGCTACATCCTGCGCGTTTGCAATAGTGATCATACAGCCCTGCGGTCGGTAACAGTGTTCAACCGGCTTTCGTTGCTGTTTTGAAGCTGTGCATGTTTGGTTGCCTTGCCAGCTCACTTCCGTGACAGTTTGCTCGGAGGACAAAGTTGTATAGCTGGTAAGCAAGATCCACCCTGGGAGTGTACACGACGATCACCTTGACTGCTGTCGTGCACCGCGCATCAGCGCGGGCCTGAAGAGACGGCAATCTGTAGCGTACCAGCCGCCGCAGCAGTGTGGCAGGCAACGTTGCCGGCTTGATGCTGTGCCGTTGCCAGAGAGGGTAGCTGGATCGAGCATCAGCTGCAGGTTAACGCCAGCTCTTGTACAGCAGTCAGGTTTGTGCGACATCTACTGCCTGCACCCTGCACAGCTCCCGCGGCATGCGACCTCTTACAGAAGAGGTCAGTCGGACGGTCTGCACATATCTCTGCGTTCAACGTGCACACCGTATGACGTTGCTGTTAGAAGCGACGGTTCCAAAAGCATGTATCTCATCACGCTGCATGTCGACCGAAGTAACCTGACGACGCCCTGCTGTCAACTGCAGGAGACGAAGCAGGTGTTCGAGAAGCTGTACAAGTACATCGGCAAGGACATCAAGACGCTCATCGACCGCACCGATGCGTCATACGTCATCCGGCTCCAGCGCAACCGGGTGTTCTATGTGCGGGAGGACATCATGCGGCGGGCTACAAATGTGAGTTCTGCCCCTCCGAGCGACATGCACCTGATCCCATCGGGATGGAAAACATTTTTTTTCAGCCTTGCCACAGCGCCGTGTCTCTGACTTGTCACTGCCCCCACGCAGGTTGCGCGAGACAAGCTGATCTCGCTGGGCAGCTGCATTGGGAAGTTCACGCACTCCGACAAGTTTCGTCTGGGTGTTGGGGCCCTCGACATACTGTCACAATATGCGAAGTACAAGGTTTGGGTGCGGCCCTCGGCTGAGATGCAGTTCCTGTACGGCAACCATGTGCTGAAGTCGGGGCTGGGCCGCATCACCGAGGGCACGCCTGCGTACACTGGCGTGGTGCGCTTCCATGCTGTCAGCAACAATATATAGCTGATCGCCATCTGTGCCTCCACCAGGCGCTGGTTGAGGCGCCCTGCCCGCTCCCGCTCCTCTCGCAGACGTGCAGTGGCCTGCTAAAGTTCGCATCAGCATGCAGGACTAGCTCAGTGTCCCGCTGAGCAGCAGGCTTGCGGCATTCGCAGGGCAGTGTGTGTAGTGGCGCCATCTTGCACGCCCGAATATGCAGCACATGACATCGTGATGTTGCGTTGCGCCAGGTCGTCTATTCGATGACAGATGTGCCGCTTGGCTTTGGCACCACAGCCAAGAGCACAACAGACGCTCGCAGCATGGATCCAGGCGGCATTGTGGTGCGCTGCTCCTGCTTGCTGCTCGATTGTGGCACATTGTCAATCTTCCCATGCATTGCTGTCATCAGTACACTGCTAGGTTCGGCACTGTGCTTTGGTGGTGCAACCAGCTACATTCCAAGTCATTGCCTAATGGCGACATATTCTGCGCCACAGGTGTTCCATCAGTCCGATGTGGGCGAGTACCTGCGGTCAGAGGACGACCTCTGACAGCACCTCGTGACTGTAGCACTGTCGTGCTCGCTGTCAATGATGGGGCGTATGTGGCAATGCATGTTGGCCTTGTTTAAGGCCCGTGTTTGGTTTCTGTGTGCTCCGGGGAGCCAGTGTGTTTGCGGTATTTGCGATGTTGTTGTATGGATCACATCACATGGCACATGATCGCGTTAGGTTCAGCTGCCCTCGCCTGAACCCGCATGCGATGGGTCATTAATCAGTGTTGGTCCCTTGTTGCACTGAGACTGTAGCGTTGACCATAATGTTCGATGTCAAATCAAAATGCGCTGTTGCCGTTTAGATGTAAACCTGATGCCCTCTGGAGTTATCCACAGCATCGCTCTGCTGAAAGAATCATCTGATCAGCTGCCGAGCGGCGCTGCGTCTGGTGCGCTGCCATCTGCCAGCCCTTGAGCCTGCAGCGGCCCTGATACTGCCTCCAGCACCAGCGCGCTCTTCGGCTGCAGGTAGTAGTCTGGGCCCGACAACTGCACGCCGCAGTCGGTTGCTGCATCGCTGGGCGCTGGCCGGCCTGCAGTGGTATTACCATCAGGTGAGTCGTTTACGCAGGATATCGGACGCCCATTCTCATTGTGATCTGACACCAGGCCAGCTACTTGCAAGTAGGCTGTACACAGCTTGTGGAAGGTGCCTATCGAATGGCACACCTGTGTCGACGACCACATGCCAAGAGGTGCCGGCGGGCGGCGGCGGGAGCGAGGTGCCCTCGGTGCCGCCCGCGGCGCTCAGCCCAACAAACAGTGCCCGGCTGCCGCCGTCGCTCAGCGAGAACGCGAGGTGCCCGCGGCCGCCGTCCCAGTCGGGCTGTGAGCCTGCAGACATGCAGCAGCACTTCACGCGCAGTCCCCCAAAGGCCGTTCCCCACGTCGCAGATGTGGCAATCTGCCGGAAACAGCCGCAAGCACTCCCGGTGGCATGCTGTCACCAGGGATTGACGTCAGACCCTGTGTGTGAGGGAGCAGTGGACATGCACACACGAGGCGCTCCATGGCACACCTGGGCCGGCGCCATGCCACTGCAGGGGCGCCGCCTCCGCGGGCCGCCGCGGCTGCAGCAGGTCCAGGTACCGGCGCCGGATGCCCGCGAGCACGCCGACAAAGCGCGCCAGCGCCTCCTCGCCAATCTCGTCCTGCAGCATGATGGACAGACGTGCTAAAGTATGACACATCTTCACCAGAGGCTGGACACACTTATGGGGTTGCTTTGCCAATAGCACGCCGGCGGGCAGAGTAATGCACATCATAAGCTCTACATCTGTCGAGTCACCTGAGATAAGCAGGGTGTGCCGCGCGACAGCATCACCGCCACAAGCAAGGACCTCGCAAAGGCATCCTGATGGCTGGCGCACCCGTCTGCAAGTCAGCGAGGTCGTCATCAGCCAGCGCAGATGGCTTGCAGATCAGCCGCACATCAGCTGTCGGGGGCTTGGGGGCTGCAGGCGTGTGAGTGGTTTCCCACATGGACCAATCACCGACCAGCACACATGACAGGAGCTCACATCCTGGGTCCTGGTGTGGCGGGAAGTTCCACAGCGAGTCATCGACCGCCTTGCGCAGCCGCCGGGCATCGGTCCGCATCGCACTGACCGTGTTGATGCACGCGGCAGCGGGCCGTGGCGCAGCCAGGTTCCCAGGCAGCCCAGCATCTGCCGCTGCTGCCTCGAAGACACCTGGACTGCCGGCCAGGCGCTCTGCTGCTGCCTGCAGGTTTGGGCCGCCCACACCTGTGCAGGCACAACCACGACAGGGTGATGTAAGCGAGGTTTCACGAGCACGAGCACTCCAGCACTGGACAGTGTGACTATCATCGCACTAGGCATGACAGCACAGCCTGCAAGCCCCGGTCCTATCATAACAGTTCTGATGGCATGCACAGCCTCACCCTCGGCTAGGAACCGAATGACGTCTGCCGCAAAGCCTGCCGGCCGCTCAGACCAGGTGCCCCAATGGGGGAAGCCCCGGCTGCCCGACCGTGGCAACAGTGCCGTGTCTGCGGGCGCGGCCACGATGCGGCGGTCTGCCAACACTGGATCTGCTGCAATCTCATGGGCAAGTGGCGGCGCGTCCAAAACCGTGCCATCACGATCTGCAGCCCAGGCACAGAGGGGTCACCTGCGCTCACACAGCCCCAATCCTCCGGCATGCCTGTATCTCACACGAACCTCCTAAAGCTTGGAGGGCATTGCCACCACTGTGCTTCGACTTACCGTGTGTCAGCGCCTCAGCGTTCAGGAATGCAAAGCCATCGAAGCGGTAGTCCTGCACCCAGAGCCGCAGACTGTCCACGATCAGGCGCCGCACAACCGCATGCCCGCAGTTCAGAACGCCGTTGCCCCTGTTGTCAGTGGGACACATCCTGGAAGGTCAGGTGCTGTTGCCAGCTGGCTATTGCACATTTGTGTCCAGTAAGTTCGGGCAGTCAAGTGAAAGCACCAGCAATAAGAAGTGTCAGAAGCGCACCTGTAGTAGATGTCTCCATCAAGACCTAACAACGAGGATGGATTCCGGCTGTCTGACTGCCCTTCTGCTGTGAAGCAGTACTGCACCTGCAACATGCCAATGCACAAGCTGTAATGTAATGTTGGACACAGATAGAATATCGTCTGCGTCCATGCAGGCCACACAGGAAGGCTGTGAACACAGCAGCACTGAAAACAAGAGGCGCTCATGGCATCGCATGGGCTGAGCGAATTTTGGCACATGTACATGCTCACCTGCATGATGACTGAGAGGCCTGCTGCATGTAGGCCAGCCACCAGCTGCCGCAGCTCGCGTGCCGGCGCAAGAGGGTCGGAACCCACTGCAAGCGATGGCTCTGGCGCAAAGAAGCTGAGGGGCGCCTGACCGCCAGGACCCAACCCTGCAGAAGCAGACATAGATGGCAGCATATGAAGCAGCCGCAAGACCATAGATGTCGTGTGCTGCGAGTATCGACCTGAATCAGGACGGAGGCCGCTGCTCCGTGATGTTCAGTGCACCTGTGCCGCTGGCTGCTAAGGGCCGCAGCATGACGGTGGTTGCGCCACAGCTTTGGATGTGCTGCAGCCGGTCCAACACCCCCAGCATCTTCCCCTGTCGACAGCCAGTGGCAACGATGCTCGGCGTGATCATGCACTCCTACTGCAGTGTGCAGGTCTACGACAGAGGCTGCTGCGCCAGGCATAGCAAGCGGGAGGCGACCATGTAGGCGGTCAGAGGACGCTTCCGCACCTCTTCAGAGAAAGTGGCCACGTCAACCTCTACTACAAACTCATCAGCTGGCAGTCGGGCCGCACGCCGACGTGGGGTGCCACTCCACTCCGGGGCATCCAGCAGGCATGCGAGGCTACCGAGCACAACGGCATTTGGGTCCGTCCGCCCTCCTGCCTTTGCAATGTTGGGCGCCACAGTCTGCAGGTGTGTGACAGGCTGCGGGTTACAGGCGATCGTAGCTGTACTTTTGGATGTTGCTGACTATGCTGAGATTCAGATTCTGCCTGTCCCATGCAGAGGGTCACCTGCACGCCGTCAGGCAGGCTGCTGTGCACCACTGCTCTGCAGTAGGGATCGAGCATGACCTGGCCTGCAGTACACCACACAACATCTTTTGTTGTGTGGTACATACACGACAGCTGTGGGCTGCATGCAGAAACTATTCAGGGTCATGCCCACTGCCGTGCCGCAGCATGATGCTCTACATGCCTGGGTAGAAGCGGCTGATGTCAGCTGCGTCTGCACGCCAGCCATATGCAAGGCTGCCAATGTTCCGCAGGCCCTCCACCATGATGTGCCAGGCATCACCTAGCTTGCACGACAACTCGACATCAGTCTTCGACACGAGGTCCTACAGTTGGCCGGGGGGCAGCAGACGCTCAGCCCCTGTGGGAGTGGCTTCAGGGTAGCACCCTTTCAGCATTGCTACATGTGCATTTATCAGGGTGGATGGGCTGGGTGCCAAGCCAGACCTGTCCTGTTGACAGCAGGGTCCAGCGCTATCTCCATGTAGCCGCCCTTCTCGCCGCCGGTGCGCTGCAGGCACAGTGCTACTGACACTGCCTCGCGTGAGCGCACGCAGAAGTTGACGGCGGAGTCACCGGCCGGGTCAGACCCTGCCCTGATTGTTGGGCCTGCAGCGAAGTGCCATGTCAAACTGGCAGGGCTTCGGACTCACAGCTGCTAAGCAATCACCTGTTCACAGTGTGTTTCCACAATGATTTCTGCAGGGTTACTCATGCTTTGCTGCTCTATTCTTTAAAGCAAAGTGAAGCATGTTGAGAGCTCACCGAGAACTGAAGGGCTGCCTTGCTGCATGCCGATGAGCAGTATGAAAGATTTTCCCTCTCGTGTGCGCAGTATGGCGTCCCCACTGCTGCCTGCAACAGAAATACCGAACACCATCAACGATGCGGACGGTGCAGCAAGTTTGGCATGCAGCTTGCATTCTTGCTGCTGGCACGAGGGGCAGCTGACACTGCACGACACACAGCGCACCTGGCACTGCCACAGAGAATGCCAGCGTCAGCGGCGCCAGGTCTGCACTGAACGTCAGCTGGATCTGGTGGCCGCCGCCAGGTGCAGCAGTGAAGGGCGATCGCATGCCGGCGCTGCTCGTGGGCTCGCTGCCTTTGGGGACGACGCTCTTGGGGTGGAACCACTTTGCAGGCGAAGTTCTGTACACACCCCTGCATCACCCAGGCTGCATGACATCAGCGTGGAATCCCAGAGCCTCCGCTTGGCACAGGGTTGGGACCACAGCAATGCAACCGCAGCGCACCATTGAAGCTGTGGAGCACTGTCAGCTGAAGCGGCCTCCACTGGCAGCGTGATGGTAGCGATGAAGTTTTTCCCGCTCCGCTCGACCGTGCTCACCAGCTGCGGAGCAGCATGCATGGGCTGTGACACGCCTGCTGTGGCCCTGTTATGCACTCGAGGTCATCATGAATCGAGCGTCGTCACACAGGTGCGATCTGCTGCAACCCACCTGCACGTCTGGTCCCAGTGACGTCTGGTGTCGGTACCAGGCCGCTCCAGGAGCTGTGGCCGCAGCCTGCCTGCTGGGCGCCTGTGCACTGGCGGTGGAGCAGCGAACAGGCCGACGGTGGCGCAACCATGCTGACGAGTGGCGGGTACGTCGGAAGGGCGCCGGGATGGCAGACGGCCGTGGCAGGCTGGACAGCGCCGCATGCGATCCACGCACTCCATCGATGCTCCTGATCCGCATGCGACCGGCCTGTGCAGACATGCGGCAGATCTGAGCGTCTTGATGCTGCAAGCAGTGCATGGGTAGCACTTCACTCTGGAGTTTTACCTGCATGACGTTGGTCGCAGCGAAGGGCGCCAACGTGCCGAAGGCAACGCTGGTGCTGTGATCAGTGCAGGTGATCGGGCAGCCTCCTAGCCAAATATGCGTAGCACACACAACTGATCCAAGCTTGACGGTCTGCAACCACTTCAAACATGCACAAGATACCTGCGCAAGTTTGCAAGGTGGATCGCCGTTGATAGTTTCGCCGGCTGACTGGGGCACTGTGTACGTCCAGTCAGCGGGGTAGTCTATATATACACCCAGCGAGAAAGTCGTGATACACTGGCAGAGTGGCGTGCCTAACAGACAAGTGCATGGTCTCCTGGGCCCAACACTGGATCGCCGTTGACCGTTCGACACTTGATGGCCGGTGGCATCAAGCTTCCGGTAGTCATGTCTCGGCCCCTGGCATATGGTGTCTATACGGTCGTCCGCATACGGTGCAAGTTTAAAAGAGTCGATTGATCACAGCAGGACTCGCAACCAAATGTTGGCGGAGTGCACCTCAGGGCAGCAGTACCATAGTCTGGGCACAAACTGTAGCAAGACCGTCACGGCGTCGATTTGCAACGCACTTGAAGCTGCAAGTGACAGCACGCGCAGCATCCCCTCACAAGTGAAACGCGATGTATGAATGTTGTGAGCATCGCGAAGCGGGTGCCGCTAGCTACGAGAGAGCATAGCTGCAAAGCGTGCCCATTGCAAGCAAGCTCTGGATCTTGTGGACACGAGCTTTCGCTTTTGGGCTGCTGCTCGGAACGTCCAACATAGGTAGCTTTCCTTGGGGGAGCGGCATGGCCAGGTCTGCAGACTGGTAGAAGTGCCGTTGGCAGCGGCTGCAGGCCCCTGTAGCTGCGCAGCATGACAGAACAGGATGCGAAGTCACGCTCTGTGGCGGCAGCAAGCCGCCTGCATGCCATGGGACAAGGCCGACGGGGCAGCAAATCGCTCATCCAGCCCAAACAGCAGAAGACCACTCCTAAAGAAGGTGAGAGGACTGTAAGCTGGGTCCTGGTTCATGCAGTCGTTTGTCGCAGGATGCACATGCCGGCCTTGAAGCTTCTCTCGGTGCCGCAGCATCTGGTCAACAAGGAGTGCACCATCGATGTAGCATTGTCATGACTCTTGCAGGTCGTGGCAGGGCTTTGATGCAACGAGCAGTACATGAGCCCCAGCAGAAGACCAGCCCGCCCCTGCTGTCACCTGCAGGTGAGGTGCTGGCATACATGAGTATGGCATGTAAATAGTTTATGTATTCTCAAGGGGCTGCCCACGGTGTACAACATGCATGCAGGTGCAGTCACGCAGCCAAGACCGCAGATGCAGATCCGGGACTTTGTGCAGCGAAAGCGAGGGGGAGGGAGCCTGCCAGGTTTGGCATTGTAGCTTGCTAGTCCAACAGCTCCCAAGCCAGGCACATGCTCCTCAAGGCATGATACATCACCTGCCCGGTTACTTGGGGACCATGGATTATCGGTGCATTGGATGCATGCAGGGCTCCCAGCTAAGCGTATCTTGCCTGATCACAGCCGCAGCCCGCTTCCCCAGCTGAATGTGCACCAGTCTCTGGGTCCGGAAAGCTCTACTGCTGCAGGCTGCCAGGGTCCCGGCGCCAGCCCCGCAGCCACGCAGCGCCCCCGTGGCAGCATCATTGCAGGTCAGCAAATACACAGCAGCGCCATCGGCGGTGGCGGCGCGCAGCACAGCCGGGCCGCTGGGTGGCAGAGCAGCGCAGGCGGCAGCTACGGCCAGGCTGCTGGCCAACTGAAACGCCCGCTCCCGTCTCATTGGGACCAGTTCACAGACAGCAGCTCACCATACCGCCGGCTAGGCGGTCCGACCAGCACATTCAGGCGCCAGGCGGCGCCGCCAGCCCGCGGCCGCCCGCTTGGCATGGCCAACCTTGGCAACACCTGCTACCTCAACGCCACGCTGCAGGTACCGCCTGGTTCGTTTATGCAACGACCTCTGCAGGTGGAAGCTCCAGCTGTCGCATGGTTCCTACCTTGCATGAGCCATTTTGTCGCTGCAGGTGCTCCTCAGCCTGCAGCCGTTCGTGGCGGACCTGGGCACGGCAGCACAGCGCAGCGCGTCGACGCGGGATCCGGCAGGCGTGCTGCAGGCGCTGCAGCAGCTTGCGCGTGCCATCTCGGCCGCAGACAGGTGCACACACCACCCATTGCAAGTGGGCTCAGCTGCTGGGAGGCCATGCAGTCATATTGTATCATGCCAGCACGAAGAAGTGATCAGGAGGCCTTGCATGCAGCAGCGTGCAGCCCGCCGGCCACAGCCTGCGGCCAGAGGCGCTCAAGGAGGCCCTGGAGCGCCGCATGTCCGCCTTCCAGGGCAGCCTGCAGCAGGCGTGCTCCTCCTGACAAATGTGCCTGCCTGACACATCAAAACAGCTTCGTGGATGGGGATTGACGATGTGTCATGCCTTGGGCAGCAACCCGTAGAAACATGACACATCATTTGCATTGCTCACCCTTGTAACGTTCTGTTCTGCAGGATGCACATGAGTTCTTGTGCGCGCTGCTGGAGCAGCTGCAGGCAGAGGTTGTGCGGCGCGAGGTGCGCGGCGTTCCATCTATCACCCTGCAGCATTTCACTGTAGCAGTTACAATGCTTGCCAGCGACGGTGTTCTGCTCATCGTGACGATGGTTTCACCCGTGTTCACCAGGTGGCGGATATCAGCAGTAGGAGCGTGGCGCTATCGGCCACCGCCTGCCCCGCAGCCCGCAACTTCAGCTTCTGCATTGAGCACCAGGTCTTCCCGCTGTCATGTTACAGTCTTGGACTGCGCGCGCTGCGTGATGCATCCAGCCTAATGTCACGTGCACATGCGGGTTAGGACTGCCCTCCCACAGGCTGCTGTTGTCAGCGCGAACTGCCCGTGCTGCAGGTGGTGTGCAGCCAATGCAAGCGGCTGACGCGCCTGCAGGAGCAGTTTATGCACCTCAGCCTGGAGCTGCCCGAGGGCGTGGATGAGGCCATGCGCCTTGACACCCAGTCCCTGCTGCAGGACCACCTGCAGGTGGGGGGCTCACCTTTGCAGTGCACGGTGTGAGGAACACTATCCTTCATCGCAAGGCGCAGCCTCATGGCGTGTGCTGCCAGTGTTGAGGTGATGTGCATGATGAGATGGAAGCTGATGATTGCATACCAGATCCATTTGCAATGAGCCATTTGCCTGTCCTGGTGTCCGACATGCTGCATTTTGCTGATGTGTCGCAGGATGAGACGGTGGAGAAGACGTGCGAGGGCTGTGGCGCGGAGAATGTGGAGCACAACGTGCACCATGTGCTGCGGCGCCTGCCGCGCGTCCTGGCGCTGCACTTCAAGCGCTTCAGGGTGGGTCGCCCGCCACGACAGCGGTTTTGTGCTGTGCTCACTGAGCAAAACTCTGGGTCATCAGCTTTGCGCAAACTTTACTCGTCAACAACATATGTGACAGATTTGAAAGCGGCATGCTGCAGGCGAGACTTGTCTGCTAGGCTTGGCGTCACGTGATGTGTTTGTTACCAAGTGTACTGTGATGTGCTGCAGGCAAGCATGGGACCAGGCGGTGTGCCGCGCTTCCGCAAGGCGCATGCGCGCATCGGGGTGCCGGACTCGCTGCAGCTGGCGGCCATGACCGACACCTTGACGCGCCCGCCGCTGCCACTCCACCACAAGCCGGCGCTGCAGCCCACCAGCTCAGGTGCTGCTGGGGTCCCATCTCAAGCAGCTGTCGCTGTTCTGATGCCAAGCCCTTCCCTGGCCTGAGTGGCGCTGTGCGGCCAATGCTTGGCAATGACAATCATGTTTAACAAGGGCAGGTGAGAAGGAGAACCAGGACAAGGGCAAAGTCGTGCCATCCCCCGCGACAGTCAGGGGCAGCAGTCAGGAGCGGCTGCCAGCGCCCATGGTGAGCAGCTGCACACCAAACACAGGGAGCATCATGCAGCACCCTGCATCCCTGCATGGTATGCACTATGAGACAGTGTCACATCGTTCAAAGGAACTCATGTGCAGGCGACGCGGAAGCGGCACTCGGAGGAGTCAGGCCAGATCGAGGAGGCCATCCGGCGCAGCATGTCGGACAAGCACGACCCCGAGCTGCATGGTGTGTTTGGAACGCAGAAAGCAAACATGTGCAATGGATCAGCTGCTGTCTATAGCAGACATAGCAGCATGCAGAGGACATCTGTTGCGCCAGGCATGATGTGACAATATGACTATCCTGCCACCATTTCACTTTGTTGCACGGTCTTACTTTCTGTAGGTGCGGACGCCCCCACGCCGCTCATCCGTGCAGGCAGCGGCGGCGCAGTGATGGCGGACACGCTGTTCTGCGCGGAGGAAGCGGCAGGCGGCTCCCGCAGCAGCAGCGCCACCGCTGGCATTGGCGCTGGAGACGCTGAGCTTGACTCGGTAGGTGCCCTTTGCACACGCAGCCAGCAAGAGCCCCACAGTGCATTGGCGCATGCAGCTGTATCACCATGTCATGTCTGCTTGTGAACAGGGCGGATGGAAGATTTACCCCTAGATCATTGTCACACTGATTGCTCTGTCGGCAGGCGATGAAGGCCAGCAGGGCAGAGGCGCAGGCAACAGAGAGCGTGATGCTCGCCCGCGCCACAGCCGCCAGTTTGGCCGAGTGCAGCCCCGGCGCCACCGAGCCCGCTGCAGACGCCTCGCCAAAAACACCACCCATGGACCTCAGGGCTGCAAATGATGTCCAGGCGGCACCTGATGGCAAGCTGCCACCGCCTGAGTGGTTCGAGATCGAGGAGGACGATTACCCGGTGGCATCACGAGCCGGCAGCGGCGGTCGCCAGCAGGTAGACTGTCCCTGCGCTGTTGTTTGCTGGCTGGGAACGCCCTGTGGTGACGGTGCTCAAGAAGCGGTGCGTTGGCAGGCTGTGCTGAGCACTTGGCGTGTTCACGCCCTGCAGGCCAGCTACTCGCTGCGTGGCGTCATCAGCCACCTGGGCAGCAGCCCCTCCTCTGGTGCGCTACAATCAAACCAGCATTTTGTTCTTGTCCCTGTTGCACAACGATTGTCAAATCGGTGCGAACAGCACGACTGACTGCAGTTCACTGTGGTGGTGCACTTCTTCCCTGGAAGCTGCTGTCCTGCAGGCCACTTCACGGCGGACGTGCTGGACGGCAAGGGCCGCTGGTTCCGACACAACGACGCACTGGTGCAGCAGATCTGGCCCAGCGCCGACATCTCCCTGCAGCGCAGCCGAGAGGAGACAGCATATATGCTAGTATACGTGGCGCACGGTTTGTGACCCCTGCGCCTGGTGGGCATATAGGCCGATAGAGTGCACCTGTCATTGGACTAAATGGGTGCAGATGCAATGCCGCCGCACCTCAGGAACTGCAAGTTAAAGGTTTTGCGTATGGTGCACAAGAGATGTGGTCCAGTTCTCACCATTGGTTCAGGCTCGGCAGGGGTTCATGGTGCAGGTGTTCTGTGTCTGATTGCTGATGGGCCGGTACAGACCCCCGAGTGCTGGTGATATCACTCTGGACCATTGGTCTGAGATTTGTGGTAACCGCTTGCTTGACATCACCTCTTTCATGGGGGTACAGCTGTTCGTTGGCAAGCCTTGAAGAATACGTCCTCAGATCCGAAATACTCGAGTAGCAGACTGGCATGACTGTGTAATGGTTGTGCAATGGTCGAACCATGAAGATCATCTGGCATGCGATGCTGGCTGATGTGCATCACAACATCATCAAGTGGATCATGTGACATTACTGAAAATGTTTTTGGCAACAAATAAGGCTACGACTTCAGATGCTTACTCCAGAGACGAAGGCAAGGTGGACACCTAGAGAACTGAGGTCCCGAATGACATTTCTCCACTCGGACAGGAAAGGGGTGGAAGCCTTGAAGGCTTAGCAACGCGGCCGCCGTTAATTGGTCAGGTTCCGCTCAGCAGCGTGCTTTCAGATGGCGGCATGCAGATGCTCGCATGCCAGCTATTGTAAAGTTGCTTTGCAGCTATCGGACGGACATGCATGACCGCGAGGCAACAGTGCATGCATGCTGCTGATGAGCGAGGCAATTGTCATCGTAGTACAGCCCGCCTGATTGAGGTGTATCACTTCTGCAGCGGCCTGCAAATGCAGTACTGGAACCTGGCAGCCGCGCTGACAGTACTGGTGCAGTCAAACATGGATGTACTGTAGCTGCAACCAGAAACTGCAGCACACAAGCTGATAGGAGCCTTCCATGCGGTATGCGGCAGGACATGGCTGCATGTTGAGGAGAGCAACATGCTGCACCAGAAGGCACATCGTAAGTGTGACCTGTGGTTAGACTCTCGTCTTGAAGCTGATCTGTAGCGGAGCGAGCATGGCTTCAGGTGCCCAGCAGCAAGGCGCAATGAGCAAGACAACTTTTACAGCACTGCCTGTAGAGATTCTGCAGCATATTTGCAGCATGTTGGAAGATCCAGATGATCTTGCGAGCTGTCACCTGGTGGACACAAGGTACATGCATGCGTCTGGTGTGCAACTGTCCGCCTCACACTGCAAGCCTGTGGTTCTATCTGTGCTCTAGGCATCTGCCTGCTAGTCAGCCATGAAAACAACAACACTCTGCTGATGCGGCGCTGCAGGTTCTGTGATTGGGCCAGATTTGCGCTCTGGAGTGCAGAGCCGCAGCACCCAGGCTTCCTCAAGCTGGCGCTGCAGCACCGGTACCCACTGCGCCACCTCAGCACCGCTGAGCTACCCTTTTGCGACTTAGGCTCGTATCTTGCACAGGTGGAGGACCATAGCATGCTGCTCATGCACATACGTACATCTGCCTAGCACGCAGGCTACCTGCACCTATATGTTGTGACTGCCATACAGTGTTTGCATCTGTTGTCAAATGGTGCAAAGAGCAGCAGACAGGCTGACGATGAGGTGTCGACACTTCAACAGGCGCCTAGCAGCCTGACATCCCTACACATTGCCGAAGAGACGCTGGTGAACAAGCAGCTGCCATTCTGGAACAGGAAGCCGTGCGACGAACAGTGGTTGAGCAGCGTGCTTCAGGGCATCAGCAGCCTACAAAGCCTGTCCTGCCCAGTGCGACACCCTGCCGACTTGCTGCATCTCACTGCATGGACCCTGAAACCCTGTGTTGCTGTGCTACTTGGGGTGTTCGCAGTGCCGCCGATAAACAGCAACCTTCAAGTCCTGCAAGATATGTTCTCATGTACACGCACACAAGTAGTTGAAGCTTGCCGTGCATTTGACTGCTGGCTGTGCACGGTGCAACAAGCACCCTGAACACCTTGCTGCCTGGTGTAGGCGGAGGAGATCATTGCCAACTTCCTGCAGCCGCAACATGCTGGCTTGCGTGCACTGACGCTTGATTGCACGGCTCGCATATCAGATGACTACTGGGTGACTTTCTGCTGATCTCGGTGGAAATACCTGACAAGCATTGCAGCATGTGCACCACAGATGAGCCTGTTGGTGCCTGTAGTGCGGCCCATCAAGTCCATGCATTCATGAGCACATGGTGTCGGTGCAGGGTGGCCTCGAAACCCTGACGAACCTGACGCAACTCACCGTCAGTGGCGACGAGGAGCCTGGTGGACAGCTGCCAAACGTCATCGCCAAGCTGACATCTCTGCGCTGTTTGCGCCTCTCGGTGCTCACTGAGCCACATTCCCTCGCGACGCTCAGGTAGAGTGGGGTGACTGACCATGTACCAGGTAGCACTCTTTACGACCGTGGACGTGCATAGCCACAACCGTCTCAATTGTGTTGACAAGAGCACACATGCAATGCAGTCTCCTGACCGCCCTTGGGCTGGGCGGGGGTGATGCACTGAGCTGCGAGAGTGAAGTGGAAATGGCAGCATTGGTGGATGCGCTGCCGCAGCTCAGGGCCCTGGATCTGAACTTTTGCGCAAACTACGAAGGCGGAGGTTTGCTGAGCACACACAGGCCTCATCATTGCAGTGGCTGCGGCATCACACTGCACTCCACGAAGTTTTAACGGACCCGGGCACTGAACGCAATGTAGGGCTTTCCCAGCTGTCGAAACTTCGGAAGCTGCAACATTTGAAAATGGACAATTGCTTTGACGGCAGCACGGATGCCGAGCTGGGTGAAGTCCTGTCCACCATGACAGGTAGGTTCAAAAGTCATGTGGCCCTCGCGTCAGTGGCTTTCAGTGACTGTTTCATGATGCATCTGGTCTGCCAGGCGCACTTGGCTGTGTGCTTGGAAAGTGAAGTGCATGCGTCAACTGGCAGGCCGAAGCTCGTGGCACCCTCGAATGATGCAGGCCTACAAGCGCTTGAGGTCTCGGTTCTCTTCATGGCGGAGCATACGATTGCAGGTATCATGCAACTCACAAGCCTCACAAGTCTTATTGCCGATGTGACACTGACCAGAGCGTCTGCAAGGTGCGGATGCAAGGGCTTCATGTTCTGCATGCAAAATACATCCAAGTGCAAGAGCTTGTAGGCACATCAACCCAGTCGATGCCATCGACCAGGCCTGCTGTCCTCGGCAGCGCTATGCATGCTCTGCTTGCGGTGTCGGGCCCAAGGCTGCAGCGGCTGCAGCTGCACACGTGGGACCACAGCAAGTTTCGTCACAGCCTGCTGCCGGCAGTATTGAAGCACTGTCCGCTGCTACTGCACCTGGAGATAGACGACCCGTACCTGGAGCATCCAGACACCCCTGCGGTACGGTGGCCTACGCATGTGCATGCAGTGACATCACCCTGATGCACCCTGCCGTCAGCACCTACCAGGCATGCTGCTGGGGACATTCGTTAGCGAAAGCTTAGCCGGATGGCAACAGCATTGCAATGTTGTAGGAGACCAAATACGGGCTGCTGACGGACTGCAGCCAGTTGCACTTTTGCTGCCGCCCTTCAGAGGTTTGCTGTTTGCTGGACGATCTTGTTAAACACCCGAACACTGTGAATCCTCTCTGAATTTTCTGCACATTGGACAATGTACTAGCGCAGGCATCATAGAGTGCATCACCTGAATGTCAGGTCAGGTTCCATCTCGCTTGTTTCACTTTGCAGGCACTATTGGCAATGTCACATCTGCAGGAGCTGCGCCGCTTGAGCCTCTGCTTGGTTTCAGTGTCAGGAGCGTCAAGTGCCAACAACTTCAGCAAGGTCGATATGGATTACGAGACGGTCAGCAGAGGTACCATGTCACGGAACATTGTCATCAGGCACAGGCCTTCTGCATGTTGGCCTGTGCACGGTTGATGGGCTGCAAGTATATGAATCCTGCACCCCTCGGTGCTGATTGAATGCATGCGGCCCAACAACAATTCCATTCTACAGGTCTACATAATCTTCCAAACCTTGAACGGTTCAGTCTTGTAACGAAGACAGCTGGGAGGTGCAAGGCGCTGCATAGCCTGATTGAGGCAAGCGGCAAAAGCAAAAGTTGCAATCTCTTACACATGAAATCTCTGGTCATGAGTGCTGGCCATGCAGGGAAAAGTGCACCTGAGCTGACGTGTGGTGTGCTTTCTCATGCAGGCGCTAGCTTCCTGCAGCAGGCTGACATGGTTACAGCTTGCAAGTGACGATCACACATCATGGCGAACCACCGCGCCAAGACCAATCCCGGTATGCAGTCCTGAGCTGCACATGAGCATGTGTGTATCGTGCATGGGCCTGCAACATAGCAGCATGCAAATGGCATGTTGTGAAGCTACGCCTCCTGCACGTGATCCTGCGAGATGCATGCTTTTGCTCTGAATTCGATCGCTCACCTGTGCCCTGAGAGTCCAGCCATCCATGACTAGGACTTCGGGACCATGCACCTGAGGGCAGTGTCAGCGCTGCCAAACCTGACGGTGCTGAACCTGCACTTCTTGCATTGGGCGGAGGACTGCACCAGCATAGGGCTGACTGTTTTGGCGGCAGCGCTGCCCCGCTTGCGTGTGCTGCACGCTCCGAGGCATGTGCTGGTGTGTCCAGACTGCTTGATATCTGATGTCTTATACCTTACCATCTAAAACATCTGATATTATGGTCGTCTTGCATTGTATATGTGCTAAGGCTGCCAGCATCAGTAACTTGTGCATACTCCCTTGATTCACAAGGCACCCAATGATCGTTGGCAAACATTCCGTTCATGTGGCCACTAGATGCGGGGAACAATGCTATGCAAGCTGCACTGCCGGTCAATTTCATGGTTTGCTGATGTGGAGTGCAGGTGCAGCATGATGCAGTGGCCAAAGAGGAGCCATGGCGCGACTTCCAATACAGCTATGAGCTGCGGGGTATGCCGGGACGCTGGCTGCGGCGGTGGCCGCGGCGCGCCACCCTGGGCGCAGCCGCTGGGGATCCTCTAAAGAGATTGTGGCCAGTGCTGGATCCGCAGCGCTGGTTTTGGGACGACTGAGCAGGACATGTGATCAGGCACACCGCGCGCAGGCTTCAGATGTCGGGACCGTGCATGCATGCCATGTGTTGGACACGTTACTAATGTCAGCAGCATGAAGGCCGGCTGCTTGTCACTGTGCATAACCAAATGTGGGAAGCAGAAGTCCATGCATGGCAAGCAGTTATTGGTACTGATGATGCATGAAAAAGGTCAGCAGGAATTGTGCAAATGCAAGAGTACAAGAGCCTGTGGCATGCTTCCTGACTCCCGTATCAACAATGCACTTCATGCACGCACAAAGCTGCAGCGATTCCCTGGCCACCATGAAGGCAGTAGATACGTTTGGCCCCGTCCTTCCGTTTGTGCAACCCGTCTGGTCGCTGTTATCCTTTTAACTGACGGCATTCACTCCTGACAAGATATGTAGGTAGCAGCCTTTGGTCGCTGTTCCTCAATCACACTGCCTGTTGTGTTCAGCACTCCTCTTGCGCTTCTCATCCACATACAGGCCACGCTGCATGATGTCCAGTCACTCGTCCTCGTTCCCCAGTATCTTGTGTGCCAGCACCACCACCAGCGGCACAGCCAGCGTGAGCCTGCAGGCTCTGCAGGACGCAGCGTCAACACACATACCGTGGCATTTTGAGCCAGTGCTACCAGCATCCAGGAACTCCGTGGACATCTGCCACCACCACGTGCCCGACTGCTACCAGGAGGATGATGGCCATGCGAAAGTGTTGAGTATGACACACACCTGGACAAGATGTTCAGTCGCGGCGGCTCTGGCAGCTGCTCCGGCTCCGCAGGAAAGTCTGCAGCATCGTAGCCCGCGGCGCGCAGGCGACCGAACAGCGGCGACAGCACCTGGGCTGCAGCCAGATCCGCGGCGGCGGTGCCGCTCCTGCCTGAGGGCTGCATCCGGGAGCCTCTGGAGCGGCACTCCGCCGATAGCAGCAGCTCTGAATGTGCAAACAAATGCGGAAGGCTATCAAGACCTCTGTCGTGGCATAGCAGGAAACGTGCTTCGTCTGCCAGACGCGCAGGGTGTGTGAAATGCAGGTCTCACCGGCATGCAGGTCCTTGAGGCCGCCGTCCGGGGCGTCGGTGCTGCGGCGGCAGTGGCGGCGGACGAGGCTGGGGCCATTTGGCAGCAGCTGGCAGGGCGGGCTGGGCACCTCTGCAG
This sequence comes from Diplosphaera chodatii, assembly GCA_032358165.1. NCBI lineage: Eukaryota > Viridiplantae > Chlorophyta > Trebouxiophyceae > Prasiolales > Stichococcaceae > Diplosphaera > Diplosphaera chodatii. The sequence continues at coordinate 1,741,819 of JAALGY010000019.1, forward strand.
GCTGCGCCGCGTGGTCTGCACCGGTGGATGCAGGGCGCTTGGCCCCGACCGCCACCCCTGGTGCAGCAATGGGCAGCAGGTCAACGCTGTCACATACATGCAATGGGCGTCTCTGTGGTGCTCGGCGGATCATTGGCGTCGCAGACACTGCCGCAGTGGTATGCTGCGTGTGGAGATGCTGCTCCAGTGTGCACCAGCAAAGCTGGCCGGCCGCAGCATCAGTGGCGCCAGGCCGCCCCGCGGCCGCTGCAGCAGCGGCATGCCCAGCAGCGCCGCCGCGCCGGCCCGCGCCCTGACGACTTCGTGCGCCACGCCGCACAGCACCGCCCGCCCGCCGCCCGCGCCGCCGAGCAGCCTGGCCCTGCAGTGCACGCGCAATGATGCCGGTTGGGGTGGCTGTTTCATGCCCCCAACACCCACACTGGTACATCGGAGCAGCGAAAATCTGTCATGACTTAGGTCACGGTGCAAGGGATGGTACCTCTGCTGAGAGCTGAGAGCGCCCAGCCACCGCAGACCCGCCAGCACATCAGCATCCTTGTCGCCTGCAAACACACCAAGTTTTACTGATATAATGGGCAAACGACAAAGCGCCAATGCAACAGCTCGTCATGTTGCAGACTCAACAGCGTTGACGGTGTGATCACGATCAGACCTGCTGTGTCGGACTGTAGGTGCGGCTCTTCTGCGGAGCCCGACGCTGCGGCCGCCAGCGCCCGCTGCACCATGGCCAGCTGCGCCGACAGCTGCAGCAGGCCCCAGCACGCTGCCTCCCTGAGCCCCAGGGTTCTGACAGTGTCAGCCTTGCAGCTGACTCACATGCGCCCTCATCTGAAGGGTTGAAGGGTTTGGCGGCGTTGACAGTGCAGGCACATGTTGCGTCTGCAGCAGTGTTTGGTTGGTCACCGGTTGAGAGTCTCAGGCAATAGTGCCCGACCTGTGGTGGGCGAGGGCAGCCGCGTGGCGGACGGCAGCGGTGCGGTGCATCGCCGCCAGCGTCAGCAGCAGGGCGCAGTGGTGTGCGAGCGCCCCACTCTGCGCGTGCACCTGTGCAGCGGCTGCCTCCGCCATGGGGCGGAACACCTACATGACAGCCAACTCAGTGTTATGCACCGCCCTGAGAAGCAGTTTATGGAGATTCAGGAGTGGCGTATCCCCATGAGCGCAGTTGGGGTCACATGTCAGCGTCCTCAGACACTGGCAAGCACCACCGAACAAGCTGCACAGTTCTGAGTGAGAACTGCATGTGGTGTTGGCAGTTCCACTTTGCCACTACTTGCTGTGTCGGCATCCTCGCTGCCAGGTGTTACAGCGTCACACCAACCCAGGGCGTCTCATACCTGCATCTGCTGACTGAGCATCTGCTGGCGCTGCACCTCAGCCTCCAGCCGTGTCGTCCTGTCATGTGCGGCAGTCAGCTGCTGGCTGAGGCTTGCGGTGCGGGCATTGGCTGCGGCCACAGCCACCTCCCACTCCTGCGCCTGCATGTGCATCGCAGTCATCACGTCAGGCGTCAGGACTCTTCAACTCATCTCGTGGTCGAAAGATGGTAGTGGACGGCCACAGGTGGATGTTGATCAGCGGCTGGTGGCAGTGGGTGTCTCGAAGGGTGTCGCGAAACATGCAGCAGACACACACACCTTGTACTTCAGGCGGTGATTGTTTGCGGTGGCGTGTGCCAGCCTGGCATCTGCCGCGTGCCCGGCTGTGCGCACCCTGTCAGCGGCGCCGGCCTGCGCTGCAGCCGCCTGCTGCTTGGCGGCAGCCACCTCCACGTTTGCTGCCGCCAGGTCCAGCTGTTGGGCCATGAACATGCTTTTGAGAGTCGTCCATCTTGCGGGTTACAGCATCAGGCTTCTTGGCAGCAAAGTATATAAATACACATGTCCAGCTGCTAACCTTGGTTTTGGCCAGCTCTTCCTTGCCCGCAGACACACTGTTGTAGGCCTGTGTCAGTTGCTCCCTCGAGACCTGCAGCTCGCCAATAGCCTGCACAACACGGACGGCTGAATCAATTGGCCATGCACGCCCCACATATTCTTCGTCAGCATTTCATGTACATACCTCTGCTGTCGCTAAACCACCATTGTGCAGCATGCACCACAAATTGGACTGCCCCAGGAGCATCCTGTGCTACTTGAGCTGCATTGACAACAGTCGCCGTTGCACCACACTCGCATCTTTGTTCAGCACCTGCAGTTTGGCAGCGACTGCAGCTGCCAGCCGCTGCTGCAGGGACATCGCCTTGTCGTCTGCTGCATCCTGCGCATGGCACAGACATTGCGATCAGCACATTTGAAGTTGCACGCGCACCAGCACATGGCTGTGCTTGCGAGCTGCTTTCCAGTCGGCAAGAGAGTGCTACATGTGCGGTGTTCGCCCTACTTCAGGCTGGCAACAGCCATGCGCAGTCTGAGAGGTGCTCAGCATAGGCTGACGCCGATGCAGAAGTGCACCACACGCCGTGTGGATCAGCAAAAGATGCCGAGCACCTCTTCCACCAGCTGCCCAATCGAGGACGCCTGCTCCCGTGCAGTCGCACGCAGCACCCTCGCCCGCAAAGTTGCAACCAGCTCTGCGTCCTCCTTGCTGCGTGCCTGTGCCTCTGCAAGCTGCTCCTGCAGCGCAGCCTCCTGCTGCTGCGACTGCATTGCTGCTTGCGCCTCCTGCTGCTCCAGTGCCCGCTGCCCGTCGGCTGCCTTGCGCTCTGCTGCTGCTACGTTGGCTGTGAGCTCGTCGATGCGGTGGTAGGCCTCGGTCAGCTGCTCGCCGAGGCGTGCGGAGGCAGCTGTTCCAAGGGCGGCCTCCTGCTGGGCCTCCGACGCCTGGCCCACCAGGTCCCTAATGCGGCGCTGCATCTCTACAGCCTGCTGCTCCAGGGTCGCCTTCTGGCCCTTCAGCTGCTCGACATTGGCCGCATGTCCTTGCGCAGCGGCCTGGGCTGCAAGTATGGTGTCCTGCTGCTGGCGCATCGTCTCCTTCATCTCCAAGGCTGCAGTGCTCTGCGGTATGCCCACACTCGTGTTGATACGCGATTGATTCTGATGTTTGAATCCGGATGCTGCATGCCCAACCCTCCACAGGATCAGAAGCAACATGTGCAGCAAGTTGAAATCGACCAATGTGAACAAGTTGCCCACACCTGCAGGTCGATGCGTTCAAATGCCTCCTGAAGCTGCTCCTGCAGCTCAGCCGCCTTGGTGGTCTTGTGCTGCAGAGCTGCCTGATCCCGCTCCAGGGTGCCCTGCAGCGCCGCCAGCTCACTGTCCAGCCGCTCCTGACGCGCACGCAGCGCTTGTCTCTTGGCCGCCGCCGCTGTTGCTGCGCTCTCTGCCGCTGCGCTTGCCGCCTGCTCTGCCAAGCCGGCGTCTGCCGCTGCTGCCTGTGGGCATGGCAGGGAGCTGTTGAGTAGCTAATTGAAACTGAGGCTGCAAGCATATGACATATTGTAAATCATGCACGCACAGCTGCCAGCATGATGCTTAATGCCCCACCTGCGCCTGCCGCAGCGCCGCCTCCAGTTCAATGATGCGGCCGTGCTGCCACTCGGCGTGTGTCACCGCCTCGCCGATGTCTGACTGCAGGCTCGCAACGCTGTCCTGCTGGTGCTGCAGGGCCGCCTGCAGTGCAGCTTGTGATGTCTATAGTCAGCAACAGCATGGTGAAACCCTCATCAGGCATCGTGACCGCATGCAAAATGCAACCACCAGTGTACCTGCAGCAGTGCAGCCTGGTCGCGCTGCTCCTCTGCTGCCGCTGTTGCTGCAGACTGCAGCTGCGCCAGCTCTGTATGAGCCTGCTCTGCAGCCGACTCTGCGGCCTCCACAGCAACAGACAGGTCCTGCACCTGCTGGCACGCTGCCGCCTCTGCAGCTTTCGCAGCCACCAGGTCGGCTTCGGCTGACTTTGCTGCCGCTGCAGCCGCAGCACGCTCGTCCTGCAGTTGCGCCTGCGCCGTGATCAGCTGCGCCGTCAGGTCGCCCACCTGCACGCAGAGTCATTATCGACATATGACAAGTGTCTGCAGCATGGAAAGTAAACTTCCACCAGTACCCAAGTCCACTCACTTAGTGGGGCAAGGTTTAATGCTCGCATGCAACAGCTGCGCTTGACAGCACAAACTGGTGCAGCAGTGCCCACCTGGGTGGCAAGGAAGCTGCGAGTGATCTCGAAGGACTGTGACTGCGACGCCAGGTCCGCCTCCTGCTCGTGCAGCTCGCCCTGCACCTGCGCAAGTGGGGATGACAACAGCTGTGCTGCACACCGTGTGCATGCTATATTCTCAACCTGATTACAGCAGATACAGCAAGACTGCATGTCGAGGGAGCGTGTGCATGGCGACTCAGAGGAGGAAGCACAGCAAGCTTTTCTGCATGTTGTCACAGCAGAATCACTGATGCGCGTGAGACTCGAAAGAGACTGGCTGCTGCAAGGTGTGCAATCAACACCTGCTGCAGCTGGCGCTGCAGGTCCGCTGCCCGCGCCTCAGCTGCGGCCAGCTCAGCGGACTTCACACTGAGCGCCTGCCGGCTGCTCTGCGATGAGGCCTCCAAAGCGGCCAGGTCTCGCTCCAGGGCTCCCAGCCCGCAGTCGGTGCGTGCCACTAGCTTCTGCAGCTGCCGCACATCCGAGCCCCTGTGTAACGGTTTGTAGGTTACTCAGGCGCTTGCATCATTTAACATGGTCACTGGGCACAACTGTGTCACGTTGGTTCGTGTGGGCACTATCCAGTGCGGTGCACCTGTTTGGCTTGTTGGTGACGTCCCTGAGGCCTGGACTGGATGCACCTGTACGCAGGCAGCTAGCAACTGGCTGAAACTTTGCTAACCTGCCGCATGCACAAACATCAAACGAAGATGGGTGCATGTCAGATACCGAATGGTTGACACTCACCTTGGCGGCCGTCAGAGGCGGCCTTGAGGCAGCGCAGAGCCTTGGCATGTGCGTCAGCCAGGGCCTCGGGCGGCTGCGGGACCTCCTCGACAGCTGCCGCCAGCTGCTGCAGCTGGGTCGCCAGCCGGGCGCGCTCACTGCGGAGCTGCATGACCTCCTCCTTGGCGGCTGACGCGATGCCGCTGAGGCGCCGCTGGCGACGCTGCAGCTCCGCCTCCGAAGCGGCCTTGGTGGCTGCGGCGTCCTTGGCGGTGATGAGCGCCAGCACGGGCACCTCCATCGCGGCAGGCATTGGAGAACCCTGTGCGTCAAGCCATAAGTATTACTGCGGCACAGCAGCAAGGGTCCATGATCAGGCGCCACAGCTTCAGCGTGCAATACTTTCGTGAGTGGGTGCACAGTCGTGCATCAGCTTAGCAGCCGTGTTGGCCGCACGGCAGTTGTGCTCCATCAGATGATTCTCATTATGCTGCAGCTGGCATCAACACATCTGCCGCAGCATTCACGCTGCAGCCGACGCTGATCCAATCTGGTGCACAAACACGATCCCACCCAAGAGTTGCAGAAAGGTGCCAACACGGTGTTGAGCGCTTGCGGATGGCCCTACCTCTGTGTCCAATAGGCGTGCGCAAGGCCACGTGCGCGCCGCTGGCGTGCTGCAAACGTCGTCTGACGCTGTGATGTGTACCAGCTAGCAATGCACCTCTCGTCAGCTGGCGGTGGGAAGTTTGAACATCCCACGTGCCGTTGCTGCATCAGAGCAGATGGCGTGCCTGTCGAAGGGCACATGTACGCATTCCGCTCTATTGTGGCAATCTGATGAGCCAGTGCGCAAGTGTGAAGAGGCACCGCTGTGCAGCCTAGTCCTCCACTGAAGGCCACAGCGCACACAACAGACTTGCGCGCAGCCACCAGCACACCGTTGCAGTTTCCCCTCCAAGGTCACATGATATCTGCGTCGGATGAGTCTGCCGTAACGTGACCCAGGCCTTGCAGTAGACCCTCGAGGTACTTGTCCGCAACACACCAGCATGATGCCGCCGCTGTGCCGCTGCTGGCAGGTCCAACAGCCGTCAGGAAGATGCACGCAGGCACATCTGTAGAGGGAAGCATCGGGACATATGATGGAGTTCGGCACGTTCCTCCTGCTGTACGGCGGCGCCTTCGTGGCGTTCCTGTTTCTGACACTCTTCGGCGACAACCCGGCGTTCGCAGGCACGCCGGTGGCCGCAGCAAGCTACTGCGTCACGGTCGGGCCCTGTGACGCCGCCAAGTGAGTCTGTAATATGAATGCTACAAAGACGTCAGTCCCTAACTCTGGAAGTTGCCATCGCCCTGGCGCCGTTGCCGACCCCGGAGACGCATGGCTGCAGCTGGGTGGTCGCAAAGCTGTGCGGCGCACGGGGCGAGCGGGCGGTGGACTCGTGCAGCGCGGCGCTGTGCGAGCGCAAGACGCCCGCGCTGCAGCTGGTGTACCTGGCGCTTGTCGGCTACACGTGCGTCTGCCTGCAGGCAGCGTGCGCTCAACTGGCAATTTGCTTGACAACACTGGTGCCCACGCTGCCATGTGTCCTCTGACGGCGTGCTGCTGCTCGTGCAGGTACAAAATGTACCACCAGAATGTGTTTTCGATGCTGCCGATGCCAGGCGTCCCCGCCTGGCACATGTGCGCTGAAGCTGCTTGGCTTTGAGGCATTGCGTGTTGACAAGCTGCCAGTGATGGTGAACGAAGCTTTATGTATGCAATAGGTACACGGGCACTGGGGTGCTGGTGCTGTGCCTGGCAGCCTTCTTGGCAGCCAGCGTCACCGACCCCGGCTTTGTGACCAAGGCCAATGTGGCGCACTGGCTGCGCACGCCGTATGATGATGTCACAAACAAGCGCAAGCTATGCAGCACCTGCGGCCTGCAGCGCCCCGCTCGCGCCAAGCACTGCAGCGTCTGTGGCGGGTGAGTCTGGTGCTGGGTGCTGTGCTGTGCAATCTTACAAATGTGCCTATTCCTTGGCGTGCCCAAGCTATGCACCTCAGTGGGTGCCTGCTATGTCTGCAGGTGTGTGGCCAGGTTTGACCACCACTGCGGCTGGGTGAACAACTGCATCGGGGCGCGCAACCTGCGCTGGTTCCTGGCCTTCCTGCTCAGCAACTGCCTGCTGGCGGTGTACGGTGAGGAGCCCTGATCTGCATTGTCATGCATTGTCAGGGCACAGTCATACGACATCAGCATTCAATGCACACTGTCAGCTACTCTGAAACATGTGGCACCCAGGCTGCGCGCTGCTGGTGCTGGTGCTGCGGGCGGAGCTGGCGGCCCGCCGTGCCCTGACCCACCGCTGGATGGACCACAGCGGCCGCACCCGGGAGCGCGCCGTGGCGTGGTCTGTCATCGCCGAGTACACCTTTGTGCACTACCCCACCCAGGTGCGTATCTTCCTGAAAGTGCTGCCAGGTCAACAGACCTGTTGTCGCATTGCAGCAAAGTGCCTGCTGCGGGATTAAGTGCTGCATATGTGCTGCACCTGCTGGAGCGTGCCTGATGGTGTCCCAAGTGCAGGGCGAGACGCCCGAGCAATACCAGGCCGAGGTGATGTCCTGCTGCTTGCCCTGTAGGTTATCATCCTGGTGCAGCTGGTGGTGGTGGCCGTCATGATGGGCTTCTTCTCGGTGTACCATCTGTGGCTGGTGGCCGCCGGCAAGACGACGTACGAGACATCCAAGTGGCGGCGCGTGCGGCTGGAGGCATACGATGCAGGGGGGCCACAGCCCTGGTGAGATGGCTGGCATTCCTTGCTTCGAGTACGCTTCTGCAACCCTGTAGGTTATATGCAGTAGTGTCTGCAGTGTCTGTTGACTGATGCTCACCGTCAGATGCCCTGCGTTGCAGGGAGGAAGGTGAGCCACAGCCGTGGTGGCGCTTGCAGCGGCTGCTGCCGCGCTTAAGATGGCGCAGTCCGGCAGCGCCCGTGCCCCGAAACATCTATCAGCGGGGGCTATGGGCAAGCTTCCGTGAGGTGCTGCTGCCCGATCAGGCGTATGAGTGGAAGGACGTTGCACAAGTTAGCAGTCGGCAGCCAGAGCCTAAACCAGAGGAATCAGGAGCCACAGCCTCAGTCGTGGGGGATACCTACAGCCCGCCAAGGACACGAAGGTTTGCAGCAGCTGGCGGTACCAGCATTAGGCAAAGACACTGATGTTCTTTAGCACGATCATTACGGTAGTGTCCGTGCTTCAACTGCTGCATTTTGATACTCGCATCAATAACGTCTGCACGATGATCGGCGCAGCAAGTTTAGCTGCTCTGAGTTCCTTGCACCAATAGGCAGACGTTAATGCATCACTTGCATCTGTGAACCTTGCACTTGGAAGCGTACAGTCTTCACCAGCCCAAGTGTGCACATGATTGCGTGTAGAGACCCCGGGGAGCTCCCATGCATGCTGTTGGTGCGAACACCGTACTCTATACCATCACGGTAACTAATATATGCACAACTGAAGAGGGCCAGGCCACGTCCAAGCAAGCAGCGGTGCTGCAATGCCTGTGCAGCATTTGACAGAGTGACACCCTTGCCAAGACAGAGCTGAAGCTCTCCAGTGTCTTCATGGCAGAGGCTGCAGCTTAGTGAGCCAGCCAGTATATCTGCTGTTTGCACGAAATGATATCACATCTCCACATGGCACGCTGAGCAGTCTGGCAATAGCAAGCCTCCTCATGCCCCTGATGCGACGGCACAGACCCACCTTATTGCCCTGCATGCATGACACAGCCGGCTGAGCCGGCTGTCCTGACAGCCACGGTGTCCGTGTGACAGGTCAGCAATGGCAGGCGCTGTGAGGCGGCGGCGACTTGCCGCCCTGTCTGCACATACCTCTGAAATGGCAACAGCATGCTTTGTTGCTCCACATGCAGCCGGCGGAGCCGGCTGCTACAAGGCCATCATGTGCATGACCAGGGGCAGCAGGCACTGCCACATGCTTGGCGGCAGCAGCAGCAGCACCAGCGGTAGTTGAGTTGCTACCGCTGCCCTGCATGCATGCAGGGCACCTGCGCCACGACAGCCGGCGAAGCCAGCTGCCCTGCGGCCATCATGTGCATGGCCAGGGGCAGCAGGCACTGCCACATGCTAGTAGCAGCAGCAGCAGAGGTCTGCTGCTGCTGCTGCCCTGCATGCCTGCGCCGCAACAGCCGGCGAAGCCGGCTGCCCTGCGGCCATCAGCGGCGGCAGCCGCCGCTGCCGCCGCTTGCTGGCGGCGCGCCTAGGGGCAAAGAGGGCGGCGTGGGCCCTTTGTGGGCCCACGGCTGTCAGGGAACGATTGTAGGCTGGAAATGGCCCCCTGCACCTCCGCGCTGATCCGCCCCCGAACTACACCCAGGCTTGCCCTGGGGGTGTACGTAGGTCGCTGTAGTATAACGGTGAGTATCTCCGCCTGTCACGCGGGAGATCCGGGTTCGATTCCCGGCAGCGGCGACAGTTTGGAACCGCCCTTTTGGTGCGGCTCCTGAGCGGGGAGGTGCTGTGGCAGCGCTACACGGCTTCTGGGGTTCCCGGCAGCGGCGCCAGGGTGCTGCCCCTTTTGCTGCCCCTGGGCCTTGGATTCCCGGCAGCGGCGCGGCCCAGCTGCCTTTTGGGGCGCCCGCGCTCGCTCCGGGGCCTTCGATTCCCGGCAGCGGCGACAGTTTGGAACCGCCCTTTTGGTGCGGCTCCTGAGCGGGGAGGTGCTGTGGCAGCGCTACACGGCTTCTGGGGTTCCCGGCAGCGGCGCCAGGGTGCTGCCCCTTTTGCTGCCCCTGGGCCTTGGATTCCCGGCAGCGGCGCGGCCCAGCTGCCTTTTGGGGCGCCCGCGCTCGCTCCGGGGCCTTCGATTCCCGGCAGCGGCGACAGTTTGGAACCGCCCTTTTGGTGCGGCTCCTGAGCGGGGAGGTGCTGTGGCAGCGCTACACGGCTTCTGGGGTTCCCGGCAGCGGCGCCAGGGTGCTGCCCCTTTTGCTGCCCCTGGGCCTTGGATTCCCGGCAGCGGCGCGGACCAGCTGCCTTTTGGGGCGCCCGCGCTCGCTCCGGGGCCTTCGATTCCCGGCAGCGGCGACAGTTTGGAACCGCCCTTTTGGTGCGGCTCCTGAGCGGGGAGGTGCTGTGGCAGCGCTACACGGCTTCTGGGGTTCCCGGCAGCGGCGCCAGGGTGCTGCCCCTTTTGCTGCCCCTGGGCCTTGGATTCCCGGCAGCGGCGCGGCCCAGCTGCCTTTTGGGGCGCCCGCGCTCGCTCCGGGGCCTTCGATTCCCGGCAGCGGCGACAGTTTGGAACCGCCCTTTTGGTGCGGCTCCTGAGCGGGGAGGTGCTGTGGCAGCGCTACACGGCTTCTGGGGTTCCCGGCAGCGGCGCCAGGGTGCTGCCCCTTTTGCTGCCCCTGGGCCTTGGATTCCCGGCAGCGGCGCGGCCCAGCTGCCTTTTGGGGCGCCCGCGCTCGCTCCGGGGCCTTCGATTCCCGGCAGCGGCGACAGTTTGGAACCGCCCTTTTGGTGCGGCTCCTGAGCGGGGAGGTGCTGTGGCAGCGCTACACGGCTTCTGGGGTTCCCGGCAGCGGCGCCAGGGTGCTGCCCCTTTTGCTGCCCCTGGGCCTTGGATTCCCGGCAGCGGCGCGGCCCAGCTGCCTTTTGGGGCGCCCGCGCTCGCTCCGGGGCCTTCGATTCCCGGCAGCGGCGACAGTTTGGAACCGCCCTTTTGGTGCGGCTCCTGAGCGGGGAGGTGCTGTGGCAGCGCTACACGGCTTCTGGGGTTCCCGGCAGCGGCGCCAGGGTGCTGCCCCTTTTGCTGCCCCTGGGCCTTGGATTCCCGGCAGCGGCGCGGCCCAGCTGCCTTTTGGGGCGCCCGCGCTCGCTCCGGGGCCTTCGATTCCCGGCAGCGGCGACAGTTTGGAACCGCCCTTTTGGTGCGGCTCCTGAGCGGGGAGGTGCTGTGGCAGCGCTACACGGCTTCTGGGGTTCCCGGCAGCGGCGCCAGGGTGCTGCCCCTTTTGCTGCCCCTGGGCCTTGGATTCCCGGCAGCGGCGCGGCCCAGCTGCCTTTTGGGGCGCCCGCGCTCGCTCCGGGGCCTTCGATTCCCGGCAGCGGCGACAGTTTGGAACCGCCCTTTTGGTGCGGCTCCTGAGCGGGGAGGTGCTGTGGCAGCGCTACACGGCTTCTGGGGTTCCCGGCAGCGGCGCCAGGGTGCTGCCCCTTTTGCTGCCCCTGGGCCTTGGATTCCCGGCAGCGGCGCGGACCAGTTGCCTTTTGGGGCGCCCGCGCTCGCTCCGGGGCCTTCGATTCCCGGCAGCGGCGACAGTTTGGAACCGCCCTTTTGGTGCGGCTCCTGAGCGGGGAGGTGCTGTGGCAGCGCTACACGGCTTCTGGGGTTCCCGGCAGCGGCGCCAGGGTGCTGCCCCTTTTGCTGCCCCTGGGCCTTGGATTCCCGGCAGCGGCGCGGCCCAGCTGCCTTTTGGGGCGCCCGCGCTCGCTCCGGGGCCTTCGATTCCCGGCAGCGGCGACAGTTTGGAACCGCCCTTTTGGTGCGGCTCCTGAGCGGGGAGGTGCTGTGGCAGCGCTACACGGCTTCTGGGGTTCCCGGCAGCGGCGCCAGGGTGCTGCCCCTTTTGCTGCCCCTGGGCCTTGGATTCCCGGCAGCGGCGCGGCCCAGCTGCCTTTTGGGGCGCCCGCGCTCGCTCCGGGGCCTTCGATTCCCGGCAGCGGCGACAGTTTGGAACCGCCCTTTTGGTGCGGCTCCTGAGCGGGGAGGTGCTGTGGCAGCGCTACACGGCTTCTGGGGTTCCCGGCAGCGGCGCCAGGGTGCTGCCCCTTTTGCTGCCCCTGGGCCTTGGATTCCCGGCAGCGGCGCGGCCCAGCTGCCTTTTGGGGCGCCCGCGCTCGCTCCGGGGCCTTCGATTCCCGGCAGCGGCGACAGTTTGGAACCGCCCTTTTGGTGCGGCTCCTGAGCGGGGAGGTGCTGTGGCAGCGCTACACGGCTTCTGGGGTTCCCGGCAGCGGCGCCAGGGTGCTGCCCCTTTTGCTGCCCCTGGGCCTTGGATTCCCGGCAGCGGCGCGGCCCAGCTGCCTTTTGGGGCGCCCGCGCTCGCTCCGGGGCCTTCGATTCCCGGCAGCGGCGACAGTTTGGAACCGCCCTTTTGGTGCGGCTCCTGAGCGGGGAGGTGCTGTGGCAGCGCTACACGGCTTCTGGGGTTCCCGGCAGCGGCGCCAGGGTGCTGCCCCTTTTGCTGCCCCTGGGCCTTCGATTCCCGGCAGCGGCGCGGCCCAGCTGCCTTTTGGGGCGCCCGCGCTCGCTCCGGGGCCTTCGATTCCCGGCAGCGGCGACAGTTTGGAACCGCCCTTTTGGTGCGGCTCCTGAGCGGGGAGGTGCTGTGGCAGCGCTACACGGCTTCTGGGGTTCCCGGCAGCGGCGCCAGGGTGCTGCCCCTTTTGCTGCCCCTGGGCCTTGGATTCCCGGCAGCGGCGCGGCCCAGCTGCCTTTTGGGGCGCCCGCGCTCGCTCCGGGGCCTTCGATTCCCGGCAGCGGCGACAGTTTGGAACCGCCCTTTTGGTGCGGCTCCTGAGCGGGGAGGTGCTGTGGCAGCGCTACACGGCTTCTGGGGTTCCCGGCAGCGGCGCCAGGGTGCTGCCCCTTTTGCTGCCCCTGGGCCTTGGATTCCCGGCAGCGGCGCGGCCCAGCTGCCTTTTGGGGCGCCCGCGCTCGCTCCGGGGCCTTCGATTCCCGGCAGCGGCGACAGTTTGGAACCGCCCTTTTGGTGCGGCTCCTGAGCGGGGAGGTGCTGTGGCAGCGCTACACGGCTTCTGGGGTTCCCGGCAGCGGCGCCAGGGTGCTGCCCCTTTTGCTGCCCCTGGGCCTTGGATTCCCGGCAGCGGCGCGGCCCAGCTGCCTTTTGGGGCGCCCGCGCTCGCTCCGGGGCCTTCGATTCCCGGCAGCGGCGACAGTTTGGAACCGCCCTTTTGGTGCGGCTCCTGAGCGGGGAGGTGCTGTGGCAGCGCTACACGGCTTCTGGGGTTCCCGGCAGCGGCGCCAGGGTGCTGCCCCTTTTGCTGCCCCTGGGCCTTGGATTCCCGGCAGCGGCGCGGCCCAGCTGCCTTTTGGGGCGCCCGCGCTCGCTCCGGGGCCTTCGATTCCCGGCAGCGGCGACAGTTTGGAACCGCCCTTTTGGTGCGGCTCCTGAGCGGGGAGGTGCTGTGGCAGCGCTACACGGCTTCTGGGGTTCCCGGCAGCGGCGCCAGGGTGCTGCCCCTTTTGCTGCCCCTGGGCCTTGGATTCCCGGCAGCGGCGCGGCCCAGCTGCCTTTTGGGGCGCCCGCGCTCGCTCCGGGGCCTTCGATTCCCGGCAGCGGCGACAGTTTGGAACCGCCCTTTTGGTGCGGCTCCTGAGCGGGGAGGTGCTGTGGCAGCGCTACACGGCTTCTGGGGTTCCCGGCAGCGGCGCCAGGGTGCTGCCCCTTTTGCTGCCCCTGGGCCTTGGATTCCCGGCAGCGGCGCGGCCCAGCTGCCTTTTGGGGCGCCCGCGCTCGCTCCGGGGCCTTCGATTCCCGGCAGCGGCGACAGTTTGGAACCGCCCTTTTGGTGCGGCTCCTGAGCGGGGAGGTGCTGTGGCAGCGCTACACGGCTTCTGGGGTTCCCGGCAGCGGCGCCAGGGTGCTGCCCCTTTTGCTGCCCCTGGGCCTTGGATTCCCGGCAGCGGCGCGGCCCAGCTGCCTTTTGGGGCGCCCGCGCTCGCTCCGGGGCCTTCGATTCCCGGCAGCGGCGACAGTTTGGAACCGCCCTTTTGGTGCGGCTCCTGAGCGGGGAGGTGCTGTGGCAGCGCTACACGGCTTCTGGGGTTCCCGGCAGCGGCGCCAGGGTGCTGCCCCTTTTGCTGCCCCTGGGCCTTGGATTCCTGGCAGCGGCGCGGCCCAGCTGCCTTTTGGGGCGCCCGCGCTCGCTCCGGGGCCTTCGATTCCCGGCAGCGGCGACAGTTTGGAACCGCCCTTTTGGTGCGGCTCCTGAGCGGGGAGGTGCTGTGGCAGCGCTACACGGCTTCTGGGGTTCCCGGCAGCGGCGCCAGGGTGCTGCCCCTTTTGCTGCCCCTGGGCCTTGGATTCCCGGCAGCGGCGCGGACCAGTTGCCTTTTGGGGCGCCCGCGCTCGCTCCGGGGCCTTCGATTCCCGGCAGCGGCGACAGTTTGGAACCGCCCTTTTGGTGCGGCTCCTGAGCGGGGAGGTGCTGTGGCAGCGCTACACGGCTTCTGGGGTTCCCGGCAGCGGCGCCAGGGTGCTGCCCCTTTTGCTGCCCCTGGGCCTTGGATTCCCGGCAGCGGCGCGGCCCAGCTGCCTTTTGGGGCGCCCGCGCTCGCTCCGGGGCCTTCGATTCCCGGCAGCGGCGACAGTTTGGAACCGCCCTTTTGGTGCGGCTCCTGAGCGGGGAGGTGCTGTGGCAGCGCTACACGGCTTCTGGGGTTCCCGGCAGCGGCGCCAGGGTGCTGCCCCTTTTGCTGCCCCTGGGCCTTGGATTCCCGGCAGCGGCGCGGCCCAGCTGCCTTTTGGGGCGCCCGCGCTCGCTCCGGGGCCTTCGATTCCCGGCAGCGGCGACAGTTTGGAACCGCCCTTTTGGTGCGGCTCCTGAGCGGGGAGGTGCTGTGGCAGCGCTACACGGCTTCTGGGGTTCCCGGCAGCGGCGCCAGGGTGCTGCCCCTTTTGCTGCCCCTGGGCCTTGGATTCCCGGCAGCGGCGCGGCCCAGCTGCCTTTTGGGGCGCCCGCGCTCGCTCCGGGGCCTTCGATTCCCGGCAGCGGCGACAGTTTGGAACCGCCCTTTTGGTGCGGCTCCTGAGCGGGGAGGTGCTGTGGCAGCGCTACACGGCTTCTGGGGTTCCCGGCAGCGGCGCCAGGGTGCTGCCCCTTTTGCTGCCCCTGGGCCTTGGATTCCCGGCAGCGGCGCGGCCCAGCTGCCTTTTGGGGCGCCCGCGCTCGCTCCGGGGCCTTCGATTCCCGGCAGCGGCGACAGTTTGGAACCGCCCTTTTGGTGCGGCTCCTGAGCGGGGAGGTGCTGTGGCAGCGCTACACGGCTTCTGGGGTTCCCGGCAGCGGCGCCAGGGTGCTGCCCCTTTTGCTGCCCCTGGGCCTTGGATTCCCGGCAGCGGCGCGGCCCAGCTGCCTTTTGGGGCGCCCGCGCTCGCTCCGGGGCCTTCGATTCCCGGCAGCGGCGACAGTTTGGAACCGCCCTTTTGGTGCGGCTCCTGAGCGGGGAGGTGCTGTGGCAGCGCTACACGGCTTCTGGGGTTCCCGGCAGCGGCGCCAGGGTGCTGCCCCTTTTGCTGCCCCTGGGCCTTGGATTCCCGGCAGCGGCGCGGCCCAGCTGCCTTTTGGGGCGCCCGCGCTCGCTCCGGGGCCTTCGATTCCCG
Source organism: Diplosphaera chodatii (assembly GCA_032358165.1). Classification (NCBI taxonomy): domain Eukaryota; kingdom Viridiplantae; phylum Chlorophyta; class Trebouxiophyceae; order Prasiolales; family Stichococcaceae; genus Diplosphaera; species Diplosphaera chodatii. Next base: position 1,757,113 of record JAALGY010000019.1, read on the forward strand.
GCAGCGGCGACAGTTTGGAACCGCCCTTTTGGTGCGGCTCCTGAGCGGGGAGGTGCTGTGGCAGCGCTACACGGCTTCTGGGGTTCCCGGCAGCGGCGCCAGGGTGCTGCCCCTTTTGCTGCCCCTGGGCCTTGGATTCCCGGCAGCGGCGCGGACCAGCTGCCTTTTGGGGCGCCCGCGCTCGCTCCGGGGCCTTCGATTCCCGGCAGCGGCGACAGTTTGGAACCGCCCTTTTGGTGCGGCTCCTGAGCGGGGAGGTGCTGTGGCAGCGCTACACGGCTTCTGGGGTTCCCGGCAGCGGCGCCAGGGTGCTGCCCCTTTTGCTGCCCCTGGGCCTTGGATTCCCGGCAGCGGCGCGGCCCAGCTGCCTTTTGGGGCGCCCGCGCTCGCTCCGGGGCCTTCGATTCCCGGCAGCGGCGACAGTTTGGAACCGCCCTTTTGGTGCGGCTCCTGAGCGGGGAGGTGCTGTGGCAGCGCTACACGGCTTCTGGGGTTCCCGGCAGCGGCGCCAGGGTGCTGCCCCTTTTGCTGCCCCTGGGCCTTGGATTCCCGGCAGCGGCGCGGCCCAGCTGCCTTTTGGGGCGCCCGCGCTCGCTCCGGGGCCTTCGATTCCCGGCAGCGGCGACAGTTTGGAACCGCCCTTTTGGTGCGGCTCCTGAGCGGGGAGGTGCTGTGGCAGCGCTACACGGCTTCTGGGGTTCCCGGCAGCGGCGCCAGGGTGCTGCCCCTTTTGCTGCCCCTGGGCCTTGGATTCCCGGCAGCGGCGCGGCCCAGCTGCCTTTTGGGGCGCCCGCGCTCGCTCCGGGGCCTTCGATTCCCGGCAGCGGCGACAGTTTGGAACCGCCCTTTTGGTGCGGCTCCTGAGCGGGGAGGTGCTGTGGCAGCGCTACACGGCTTCTGGGGTTCCCGGCAGCGGCGCCAGGGTGCTGCCCCTTTTGCTGCCCCTGGGCCTTGGATTCCCGGCAGCGGCGCGGCCCAGCTGCCTTTTGGGGCGCCCGCGCTCGCTCCGGGGCCTTCGATTCCCGGCAGCGGCGACAGTTTGGAACCGCCCTTTTGGTGCGGCTCCTGAGCGGGGAGGTGCTGTGGCAGCGCTACACGGCTTCTGGGGTTCCCGGCAGCGGCGCCAGGGTGCTGCCCCTTTTGCTGCCCCTGGGCCTTGGATTCCCGGCAGCGGCGCGGCCCAGCTGCCTTTTGGGGCGCCCGCGCTCGCTCCGGGGCCTTCGATTCCCGGCAGCGGCGACAGTTTGGAACCGCCCTTTTGGTGCGGCTCCTGAGCGGGGAGGTGCTGTGGCAGCGCTACACGGCTTCTGGGGTTCCCGGCAGCGGCGCCAGGGTGCTGCCCCTTTTGCTGCCCCTGGGCCTTGGATTCCCGGCAGCGGCGCGGCCCAGCTGCCTTTTGGGGCGCCCGCGCTCGCTCCGGGGCCTTCGATTCCCGGCAGCGGCGACAGTTTGGAACCGCCCTTTTGGTGCGGCTCCTGAGCGGGGAGGTGCTGTGGCAGCGCTACACGGCTTCTGGGGTTCCCGGCAGCGGCGCCAGGGTGCTGCCCCTTTTGCTGCCCCTGGGCCTTCGATTCCCGGCAGCGGCGCGGACCAGTTGCCTTTTGGGGCGCCCGCGCTCGCTCCGGGGCCTTCGATTCCCGGCAGCGGCGACAGTTTGGAACCGCCCTTTTGGTGCGGCTCCTGAGCGGGGAGGTGCTGTGGCAGCGCTACACGGCTTCTGGGGTTCCCGGCAGCGGCGCCAGGGTGCTGCCCCTTTTGCTGCCCCTGGGCCTTGGATTCCCGGCAGCGGCGCGGCCCAGCTGCCTTTTGGGGCGCCCGCGCTCGCTCCGGGGCCTTCGATTCCCGGCAGCGGCGACAGTTTGGAACCGCCCTTTTGGTGCGGCTCCTGAGCGGGGAGGTGCTGTGGCAGCGCTACACGGCTTCTGGGGTTCCCGGCAGCGGCGCCAGGGTGCTGCCCCTTTTGCTGCCCCTGGGCCTTGGATTCCCGGCAGCGGCGCGGCCCAGCTGCCTTTTGGGGCGCCCGCGCTCGCTCCGGGGCCTTCGATTCCCGGCAGCGGCGACAGTTTGGAACCGCCCTTTTGGTGCGGCTCCTGAGCGGGGAGGTGCTGTGGCAGCGCTACACGGCTTCTGGGGTTCCCGGCAGCGGCGCCAGGGTGCTGCCCCTTTTGCTGCCCCTGGGCCTTGGATTCCCGGCAGCGGCGCGGCCCAGCTGCCTTTTGGGGCGCCCGCGCTCGCTCCGGGGCCTTCGATTCCCGGCAGCGGCGACAGTTTGGAACCGCCCTTTTGGTGCGGCTCCTGAGCGGGGAGGTGCTGTGGCAGCGCTACACGGCTTCTGGGGTTCCCGGCAGCGGCGCCAGGGTGCTGCCCCTTTTGCTGCCCCTGGGCCTTGGATTCCCGGCAGCGGCGCGGCCCAGCTGCCTTTTGGGGCGCCCGCGCTCGCTCCGGGGCCTTCGATTCCCGGCAGCGGCGACAGTTTGGAACCGCCCTTTTGGTGCGGCTCCTGAGCGGGGAGGTGCTGTGGCAGCGCTACACGGCTTCTGGGGTTCCCGGCAGCGGCGCCAGGGTGCTGCCCCTTTTGCTGCCCCTGGGCCTTGGATTCCCGGCAGCGGCGCGGCCCAGCTGCCTTTTGGGGCGCCCGCGCTCGCTCCGGGGCCTTCGATTCCCGGCAGCGGCGACAGTTTGGAACCGCCCTTTTGGTGCGGCTCCTGAGCGGGGAGGTGCTGTGGCAGCGCTACACGGCTTCTGGGGTTCCCGGCAGCGGCGCCAGGGTGCTGCCCCTTTTGCTGCCCCTGGGCCTTGGATTCCCGGCAGCGGCGCGGACCAGCTGCCTTTTGGGGCGCCCGCGCTCGCTCCGGGGCCTTCGATTCCCGGCAGCGGCGACAGTTTGGAACCGCCCTTTTGGTGCGGCTCCTGAGCGGGGAGGTGCTGTGGCAGCGCTACACGGCTTCTGGGGTTCCCGGCAGCGGCGCCAGGGTGCTGCCCCTTTTGCTGCCCCTGGGCCTTGGATTCCCGGCAGCGGCGCGGCCCAGCTGCCTTTTGGGGCGCCCGCGCTCGCTCCGGGGCCTTCGATTCCCGGCAGCGGCGACAGTTTGGAACCGCCCTTTTGGTGCGGCTCCTGAGCGGGGAGGTGCTGTGGCAGCGCTACACGGCTTCTGGGGTTCCCGGCAGCGGCGCCAGGGTGCTGCCCCTTTTGCTGCCCCTGGGCCTTGGATTCCCGGCAGCGGCGCGGCCCAGCTGCCTTTTGGGGCGCCCGCGCTCGCTCCGGGGCCTTCGATTCCCGGCAGCGGCGACAGTTTGGAACCGCCCTTTTGGTGCGGCTCCTGAGCGGGGAGGTGCTGTGGCAGCGCTACACGGCTTCTGGGGTTCCCGGCAGCGGCGCCAGGGTGCTGCCCCTTTTGCTGCCCCTGGGCCTTGGATTCCCGGCAGCGGCGCGGCCCAGCTGCCTTTTGGGGCGCCCGCGCTCGCTCCGGGGCCTTCGATTCCCGGCAGCGGCGACAGTTTGGAACCGCCCTTTTGGTGCGGCTCCTGAGCGGGGAGGTGCTGTGGCAGCGCTACACGGCTTCTGGGGTTCCCGGCAGCGGCGCCAGGGTGCTGCCCCTTTTGCTGCCCCTGGGCCTTGGATTCCCGGCAGCGGCGCGGCCCAGCTGCCTTTTGGGGCGCCCGCGCTCGCTCCGGGGCCTTCGATTCCCGGCAGCGGCGACAGTTTGGAACCGCCCTTTTGGTGCGGCTCCTGAGCGGGGAGGTGCTGTGGCAGCGCTACACGGCTTCTGGGGTTCCCGGCAGCGGCGCCAGGGTGCTGCCCCTTTTGCTGCCCCTGGGCCTTGGATTCCCGGCAGCGGCGCGGCCCAGCTGCCTTTTGGGGCGCCCGCGCTCGCTCCGGGGCCTTCGATTCCCGGCAGCGGCGACAGTTTGGAACCGCCCTTTTGGTGCGGCTCCTGAGCGGGGAGGTGCTGTGGCAGCGCTACACGGCTTCTGGGGTTCCCGGCAGCGGCGCCAGGGTGCTGCCCCTTTTGCTGCCCCTGGGCCTTGGATTCCCGGCAGCGGCGCGGCCCAGCTGCCTTTTGGGGCGCCCGCGCTCGCTCCGGGGCCTTCGATTCCCGGCAGCGGCGACAGTTTGGAACCGCCCTTTTGGTGCGGCTCCTGAGCGGGGAGGTGCTGTGGCAGCGCTACACGGCTTCTGGGGTTCCCGGCAGCGGCGCCAGGGTGCTGCCCCTTTTGCTGCCCCTGGGCCTTGGATTCCCGGCAGCGGCGCGGCCCAGCTGCCTTTTGGGGCGCCCGCGCTCGCTCCGGGGCCTTCGATTCCCGGCAGCGGCGACAGTTTGGAACCGCCCTTTTGGTGCGGCTCCTGAGCGGGGAGGTGCTGTGGCAGCGCTACACGGCTTCTGGGGTTCCCGGCAGCGGCGCCAGGGTGCTGCCCCTTTTGCTGCCCCTGGGCCTTGGATTCCCGGCAGCGGCGCGGCCCAGCTGCCTTTTGGGGCGCCCGCGCTCGCTCCGGGGCCTTCGATTCCCGGCAGCGGCGACAGTTTGGAACCGCCCTTTTGGTGCGGCTCCTGAGCGGGGAGGTGCTGTGGCAGCGCTACACGGCTTCTGGGGTTCCCGGCAGCGGCGCCAGGGTGCTGCCCCTTTTGCTGCCCCTGGGCCTTGGATTCCCGGCAGCGGCGCGGCCCAGCTGCCTTTTGGGGCGCCCGCGCTCGCTCCGGGGCCTTCGATTCCCGGCAGCGGCGACAGTTTGGAACCGCCCTTTTGGTGCGGCTCCTGAGCGGGGAGGTGCTGTGGCAGCGCTACACGGCTTCTGGGGTTCCCGGCAGCGGCGCCAGGGTGCTGCCCCTTTTGCTGCCCCTGGGCCTTGGATTCCCGGCAGCGGCGCGGCCCAGCTGCCTTTTGGGGCGCCCGCGCTCGCTCCGGGGCCTTCGATTCCCGGCAGCGGCGACAGTTTGGAACCGCCCTTTTGGTGCGGCTCCTGAGCGGGGAGGTGCTGTGGCAGCGCTACACGGCTTCTGGGGTTCCCGGCAGCGGCGCCAGGGTGCTGCCCCTTTTGCTGCCCCTGGGCCTTGGATTCCCGGCAGCGGCGCATACTTTTGGGGTGGGTGGAGGTGCTGCGGAGCCCCCGCCCGCTCGCCTGCATGGGCGGCGGCAGCTGGTTGCAGCGGGCGCGGTGGGAGGGGCTGCTGCCGCCTGGGCTCGCTCCCTTGGGCCTTCGATTCCCGCCCTCTGCCGCCTCTTTTGAGCTAGCCAGGAGGTGGTGGGCCATGCCTCAAGTGGACCTAGCCTCCAAGGCCGGTGCAGCAATGGCAAGCGCCCACAACTCCCACCACTTGCAAGGCGGTGATGCCACAGTGCCCCCGGCTGCCAGTCGTTCTAGGGCGTCGAAATGACCTTTATGGTGCTCGCCTGCACGCCTCCACTCACTATTGACGCTTTTGGGGCGGGTCTGTGTGGATTGGGTTCATCCATTGGCTATTGGGTCCAGTTATGGAGCTGATAATCTGCTACCAGACCCAATCCAAGGAATATCATACCGCCGGGAGACGACGGTATCCTCGTCATTACAGTTCCCGATATTTTTGGAAACCTGGGGAAACGGTGTCAGCGTGACAGATGTAGGTGTTTCTGTTTTTTGGGAATACCAGGTCAGATTGGAGATTCCGGCGGGCACGGGACTTGTAGTCCCAGCCCCACTTAGAATGCCAGGGAACGGTGATTTAGCAGCGCTGCGATCGCTTCCAAGCACACTCAATGGCGGTCCTGGGCTGATGGCAGCTTTTCGCACCTGGTGCCAGCTGACGGGCGCCGGCGGCTGCGCGTTTCACAGGCAGCTTTGGGTGATCCCGAGGTCAGAGACTCTCATCAAGTGGTGCCACCGCTGAGGGGCCTGCGTCGCGGCCGTCTGTAACTTGTTGGCTATCGTTGAGAGGTGTCGCGCAGCGTTGCTACGCAGCGCGCCCAGCGCAGAGTGGTGATGGTTCGCCAGTGTGTTGAGGCCGGCCACCGTCTGTGTGCCAACGCGGCCCAGGCATCCGGGCCGGCCGTGTAATGGCTCGAGCCGGTTGGTTTCTAGGCACTATGGGACGGCTCCGCCGCTTGTGTCTCTGGGTCCGCTTGCAACGCGCTGTCTGACAGCCACAGCAAGCTTGTCAAACCGAGGTGCAGATAATGCAGCTGGCAGCGGCCGGCTCGCAGCTTGCTCGATGTGCTCTGCAGCAGATCATAGCTGGCACTCACAGAGGGAGTCCAGCAGCGCTGTCGTTGAACGGAAGTATGGCTCCGACAACGGGCATACCCAGGGTAGTCTGTTGGGCGGGGTTCAGCGGCTGTGGAATTGCAGCCTCCTGGAAGTCTAGATGCACGCAGCCTAGGGTACAGTGTGCCCCTGGTGATGATGTCAATGCCGCAGCTGCGCAGCAGGCGCGCTGTATGTCGCTTACTGCCACGGGCAACATATAGGCGATAGACTGCACTCCCACTGTTGCAGGTTCGAGAGTGGCTGCGGTGCAGCGCTCGCCCGGCGACACCCTCGATCGGGGGGCTGGGAGCCCGCTGGACCGGAGCAGGCCATGCGCCGCGCTGGGAGCCCGCTGCAACACCCTGCCAGCGTGTTGCCGAGTGTGCCGGAGGCGCAGAGGTGCGGGCAGAAACAAGCATAGGCTTATTGTGAGGAAGCTGAAAATTTGCAAAGTGGCAGCAGCTTTGACACAGCAGTTGTCTGCTGACGTGGAGCGGCGCTGGACTCCTGACGGTAGCCCGCCGGCGTCAGTCATGCGCTGCCAACTTTTCAAATGCCCCACGGCACCAGACCATGAAACAGTATGTCCTTCATTGCTTCGTTGAAACGTCTGTAGGGAGGATGCTCTGCCTTCAACAGCGGCGGCGTTCGCATTTGCAGCTACACCCGGTGCGGTGGTATGCTGCTGCTGCGAACTGCGAGAGGCCGCGGCAGCGGTGGGCTCATATCGTGCTTCTACCGGGTGAGGTGCAGCGGCTGCAGTCGCTGCAAGTGCACTGTTCCGCTCGTGTGTACGCCGCCCCGTCTACACCGGTGGCTCTCACGGAGTGTGCTCTGCTAGCGGCTGCACAATGTGGTGACAGGATGTTGCCGGCGCTGCAGCCGCATCGTCGTGTGCATCGGAGCCCTGGAGGCGGTTGGCCCGTGCAGCCACGCAAAGCAGAAGGAGTGCTTCAGGCGATGAGGACGCACTGTTAGTGTGCTGGCAGAAAGGGGGGCCTTGGGCACGATGTCAGCGCGCCGCGGCTCCAGCGTGCCTCAGCCACCGTCATGCAGACAACCTGGACACCAGGTATGCATGGTGCCGGTCATTGCTGGGTGCAGTACTGTGACACACTGCATCCGCACCAAGCGCACAAGACCGCTGAGCGCCCGCTGTGCGTGTGCTCCCGCAGGACGCTGCCCTAGACATCAACATTGACCTTGCTGCACAGCTGACCAGTGGCCAGTGACGCCGCTCCCAATCACACATGCAAACAAGCAGGTGACCAGCGTGGTGCCTTGCGGCGGCACACGTCCTGCTCATTGGACATGAAGATCCAGCCGTTCTGACACAGCTGGCTCGACAGCGAGGCACCTCTGCAACTTATGCAGGCCCACCGGTAGCGCCCAAATCCTCTAGCGCAGACGTGGTGCGCTATCCGCAGCTGCTGGCAGCATGCCACCCCACAGGCAGAGCCCCTGCGGTCGGTGGAGGTGGACCTGGCAGTGGAGCTGGCAGCTGCCATGGCGCGCTGCTGCACCCAGCCAGACCCGCGCTCGCCGCCGCTTTGCTGAACGACCCAAGTGGCGAGTCCATGCGGCAGCCGATTGATTCCTCGTGACATGGCCCCTGCTCGAAGGTGCTTTGTTATGTCTGATGGCTCTGAGTGCCTGCCCCAGGGCGGCATGCTTGTTGCCACTGCATACAGACCAGACCAGCCCAGCGCTGACGCTGACACCGCAATTATACATAGTGCGCACACTCGTCATGCGCAGGTGACCACCAGTGATCCAGGGCAGCCGGTGAGCAATCTGGGGAATAGTGGGTACCCTGCAGCGCGTGCGGTGTCCCGGCAGCAGCAGATACCATAAACTCTGCGGCTGTAATATCGATCCTTGCAAACCGTGGAGGCTATCCCATGACTGTGTGTGGTTGCGGGTCGGCATGGGCCCTTTGACGCACAAGATGGGCGTTGTCGAGATGAGACTTACCACCAGGTTTCGGCGGTGATGTATATGCTATCTGCGCGGATCAATGTACAGCAGCAATGTGGTTTCCAGCACCATGCCATGTTCCTTTCCGGCAACCATGAGCCCCAACAACTACTGCGTGCACAGTGTCACGAGCCTCGTTGGCCACCCGTGCATCTCTCAGCGCATCGTTTCCAGTATGACATGCCCAAGGGAAGGTGTCACGTTTGTGGCTTTGTGCGGGTGAAACTAGGACACAGTCCATGTGCTGATGAGCTGGCGACACCTGGGCTGATGACCTGGCACCTGCCGCTCCATCGGGTGCAATGCGCCTGGCCTTGCTGCATTTGAGCGTGCAAAACGGCCACTCTACATTGCAGTGACGCAGCTGCCTGTCCATATCAAACGCTTGCGGACGAGCTGCAGTACGATTTCAGACGTCAGGTCATATCGCCTATGCATGCTGTTCCCCTAATCTGATCTGCTAAAAGCTGCAGGGGAACTCTCCCGTGTCTACACCTGCACATTAATCACCTGACATGCGACCATCATGTGCCGCAGGTGATCGGCGCAGGGAGCGTGCACAAGGTGGCGTTTAGTCCGACGAGTGCACGACTGCAGGACGTAGCATGCTGGCCAATCATGCGCTGGTCTTCGCACTGTGCACGACTCAGCGAGTCTACGGTGCTGCAGGTTTTGCAATCTGCGCTGCCAAAGCCGTACGTGCACCGTCAGATTGGGACAGCAGCAGCGAGGTTGAGCTATGGTGCGCCTTTGGCTGCCTCCCCGGACAAACTGTTTAAGAAAGCTTTGGTTTGCCTGCTTGTGTGCAACCCTCTGAGCGCAGTGCGTGTACATGCTTGCGCTTGCTAATGTCTATAGGCTGGGCGCTCAACCAAGGCTGCCAGCAGCTGCCAAGAGGCGGCAACAGGTGGTGTGATGATGACATTCGTGACAGCGCCTGCGGAAGAGTCAGGGCTGGAGGCTATGCTGGAGGCTTGCAGGGTTGCAGAGGAAGGGCTGGTGGCGAAGGGCTTCGTCCGCGGGAGCGGCGACATGAGCATGGCGGACGTCATGAAGCTGGCAGGCATCTTGGCAGAGTCTATGGAGGAACAGCATCGCCTGTGGATGGACAAGGCGGCCGAAATTGGTGTGGCAAAACACGCGTTCAATATGGAGGGGCGACCGGACTTGCTCGCCCGTGTGTCAGAGGCGCAGCGACAGCTGGCTGCGCAAATGGACCAGGGTGTCGAAGAGATCCTGATCGCAGCCATCATGGCCGCCCAGCCGCGACCCGCCGCACCTCCTCTCAACGAACATTCCGGACCAGTTACTGACATGATCGACACAGGACGCCAGGTGTAAACTTGCCAGATACCTCGCACTCCCCTTCTCACTCTTTGTTGGCTGCCATCCGAGAACTGCCGTTTGAGCCGTGCTCCGACGGTGGTGTGCAGAGATGCTGACGCTCTGCTGTGTACTGCAACTGCAACAGGCACAGGCAGAAGCAGCTACAGCACCCCCAAGCAGCAGCCTGGCACAAGAGACAGAGGTGCAGCAGCTCCGCATGCAGCTGAAGGAGCGGGATGAGATGGTTCAGCAGCTGCGTGGCGACGTCGCCGCCCTCAAGGTCTGTGCGTTCTTGGATCTGTGCGAAGCTTGTGTGATGTGACCAGGCGGATCAACGCGCGCTGCAAGGTTCAAGGATCGGGTGGCATAACCATTGTGACTCGATCCTTCAAACCTGCTATGCAGAGCATCAAGCAAGAAAGTTGCACGCCGCTGATGGACTACACGCGAGGGCAGATGGGATAACTGGCCACTCACTGGCTGTGCAGAGCATCGACGTAGCATAGCAGCGGGCAGCCTGGCATGAATCCTGCTTGCAGGTTGTGTGGGATTTGTGGACACCTGGATTCTATCAAATTCTGCAAGTACCATGACATACCATGCTGAAAACAAGCACGAAGGCGTAGGCTGGTGTAAAGACGTGTACTACCAAAATCACAGCTTACATGCGACCACCGGACTAGGGCTTTCAAACTAAACAATTAGTTATGCACGGTGTGCAATTAGTTACCATCATGTGAGGCATCACGGCGGTGATGTATGAGTCCCCTCCCTACCAAGCAACAACAAAATTTCACCCCGGGCCTCAATTGGCGGGCGTCAGGGGACGTGTGCATGTCCGCGCACTTCGTGGCTTCGTGTTGTCAACCAAAGATCACGCTGGCCACCAGGGTATGGCGCGCTGCAGTGTGGTGTGCTTGCATGAGGGAGGCAGCCTGACCCATCATGTCTCAGCGGCGTCTGTCAGCGACTCTTCTAATCGTCGCCGTAGCCCTTGCCATGCCCCCTGGATGGTCCGCGGTACGGCTTGCGTGCTGCAGCAGCAAACATGAATTCTTGCCAACGTGTGTGACAATCCCACAAACCAACAATCCTCGTGCCCGACAGCAGCAGGTACCATAGCAGCAGGCGTCACCCACCCTTGCACTTGCCGCCGGACTTGGGGCCGGGGGGCAGGAAGGTGGGCGGGTTGTAGCGCTTGCACTCGTCAGTGTACCGGTTGTCGCCGCCCACATACTGCGCAATGCGGGAGATGAAGGTTAGAGATACACTGGGCAGGCTGCACCTGCTGCCGCAGCTTGTTTAACTTCTTACATTGCAGGGTGTGTGCAAAAGTCAGCCCACCTTGTAGCAGCAGACGTGGTAGCCGAGGTTGCTGTCCACCAGCTGGGTGATGTCGAAGTCGCAGCCCAGCGTCATGATGCTGTTGTGGCACGACAGAAGACGTCAGCAGCAGAGTATCACGGGGACGCTTCCCTTTCAGATGGTGTCATACCTGCACTGATGATACATGAGTGTAGCTGTGTATACAATGGGTCCGCCCGAGCCACACCTGTGTGCAGCATCCTCGGACACGCCAAAGTACTTGATGACGCCGCGGGTCGACACATTGGCCGCGTTGAGCATCGCCAGCGTCGTGTTGTAGCTATGGTCAAAACACACCAGGCAAGTCACCACCTCACAGTGGCATGTCCCTGCTGGCTGGGGCAGCCACTGGCCTGCTTTTGGAGACAGTGACGCGCTGCCAGACCATGCGACGGGGTTGAGAAATCTCACCCGAGGGCGCCGATGGCAGCCTGGGGGTCCAGGCTGGCGTTCAAGGCGGGGATGTCGCGCAAGTAGTCCTGCAACAGGCAGACAGTGTCGCTTGAAGTGGAGGAATACACATCTTCAGACCCCTGATGCCATCATATCGCGCACGTGTGTTACGCATGCCAGATATGCAGGGCAGGACTACCAACCGCGCACATTGAAGGTGAAGCCGTGCCAGCAGACTTCCTTGTTGTTTTCCAGGATGGGCGTCTCAAAGGGCTGAGGGATGAACGCAGGCAGCTTGTTCTGCTTGTGCAGGATCAGGCGGAACCTGCACAGTCGGCAGTTTTCTGGGTGAGCCATCCAGTCATGGATTATTCTGCAAGCCAAACGCCTGGCAAAGCTGGATGGAAAACATTTGCAGGTACTAGAGGCCATTCGGCCGTGAGCGACGCACTTTCCATTGAACGACGTCTCCAGGCCTGTGCCTGTTGAGCAGAGAAACACAACATAGTGTGAGCAGCATGCAAAGGCACGGCTGCCTCTCAGCACCAAGCAGGCTGGCACTGCACAACACGATCACACCAGCGGCAGCCGCATTTATTGCATCATGATGCCTCACCATCATACTCGCTGTCGCCCTGGGTGCCGTGGCAGTCGCCAGCCTGGAACAGACCGCCGTTGACCTGCGGTACCAAAGCTGCTCGGTGGCCACGTGCTCCGTATGTACAGGGGACTGAACTGTTATCCTGGACGACTGCCGCTCCAAGGACACATTGCCAGCAGTGGTAGTGCACAAGCTCAGGGCATATCTAGCACCTCGACAGGCAGGTAGAACTTGCTGCCGGGGCCCAGCCGCTTGTGATCCATGTTGCCCTGTGACAACGGAGAACGCAGTGTGTAGGTTGAGCGCACAGCGTGGCCTGCAAACAATTCTTGGCGCGGAAGGCGAGCGGCAATGCATCAGCAACAACTGCATCAGCGACACCCACACCCACCCCGAACTTGCTGGGCACGGTGGACGTCACCGGGACGGGGTAGTTGCTGGCCAGGCCCATGTTGCCGACATGCGGGTTGGCGGGCACCCGCCACTTGCCCTGCAGACGGGTTGCGGCAGGCATCCTGGATATTTGGCAGCCCAGACATACGGGCTTCCTACGGTCTTGGGTGTGCAGTGGGCACCACGTCAGCTGCAAAAGTTGTATCCTTGAATTGCCTGTTGTATCAGCCTGTGAAATGGGGCAAAACGATAGGCACTCACCTTGACGCTGCGGTCCTCGATGGTGCCGTCGCCCAGGGGGTGCCTGTACACCTGGCCGATGTACCTGCACAGCAGTTCCACAGGCACGTCAGGTCCAGCCTCGAGCAGCATGCATCGCACATGCACACGACCCATGACCTTCGTCACGGTGAGGGCATGCCGCATGGTGGCTGGAGGCGCCGCCTGCGCTCACCAGTATCTGCAGTGCACAAGCAGCAGCTGTCAGTATCAGGTGCAGAAACAAAGAAACAGCGAGGACAATGCAGGACGAGAACACGATAGGTGGTGATGAAGCAATGCAGTGCAGTGCAATCCTCACCCGCCGATGGTGTTGGTGCCATTGATGCAGGGCGCTGAGTTGCCTGCATACAGCAACAGAAGCGGTCAAAAGAGCTTTGACCCACATACATTGCGCGCGCACAGCATGCCATTGCTTGCAGGTAGCTCCTGGGAGCTGTGCCGTGCGCTCAGCAGCACGTCCGCACCAGAGAAGGTCTGTGCCGGGGAGCTGAAGTTGTAGGTCTGACCGTCGAGCGAGTCGGGCGTGCTGCCGGTGGTGGGGATGCAGGAGGGCGACTTGAAGCCAGGGAAGTTCTTGGCGGGGTTGGGGCTCAGCCTGCAATGCGAAGCGGACTGCCAGTTGGCAGGCTGGCAGCATTCCGATGTGAAAGCTCAGTTGAAACCAGTGGCATCAGCATTCGGACATCCAGTAGAGACGTCCTTGTGAAAAACCCGAACGTGGAGAACTTGGAGTGCACCTCCACTGGTACACGGGCTCCGCATACTTCATGAAGCCTTGCGCGTCAGTGAACAGCTCGTAGATGGTGGACACATCGCGCTTCACGCCATCCTGGAAGCCGGTCCTGCCAGAGCAGGCACAGCCTTTTTCACCACACCTGCTGAAACTGTGCACCATATGCATACTCGTTCGTTCATTGCATCGAAGGGTTGTGCAGGCAGTATTGCACCGCTGTCGGCTGCACTGCATGCGGCAGCTGACAGTCGGCAGCACCCCATTGCCAGACAGGCATACCTGTACTGGTAGCCCCACTGGGCGCCGCCGTTGCTGCCGAAGGAGCGCCCCGTCGTCGGATTCTTCCGCGGCTTCATCTCCAGGATCTGCACCTGCACGTATGAGCAGACACAAACGGAGTGTGCACACAGCACGTGCGAGACAGAGGGACTCACAGCACAACCCTGAGCACGCTTGTCACACTAGGCAGCGCGTGCTCCCCCGCGTAAGTCCCTCATCCCGCAAGACAGGCCCTGCGATCTGCCTGTCTCCTACCGGCAGTTGGGCAGCATGCGGATGTGACGACGGCGACAGTGCTCCAGCTCACCTCGATGACGTCTCCCGGCTCAGCGCCGCACAGGAAGATCGGCCCGGTCAGCACATGCTTGCCGTCTGCCTTGCCGGTGGCGCCGCGCATCTTGATGTTCTGGCCGTTGGCGTCCCACCTGGAGCCGATCACAGATGGATGTTGATGCCATTGGACAACTCGCTGAACACCAGTCCAAGTCACTGTGCCACATGATGTGTTTCCTGATTGCTTGATGGCCTGCACCGCAGGCAACATGGCAGTAGCTAGATGTGGCTGACAATCGCCATTGAACGGATCCTACAGCAGAACATTGAACCGCCAGCTCACTTGTAGATCTCCGTCATGGCGGGGTCGCCGTCGATCATGAGCTCGGGCGCATCGCCGGCCAGGTGAGTTGCCATCTCCAGCGTGAAGGTCTCCCCGCTTTGGACATAGGCCTTGGGCTTGCTGCCCTTCCACCTGAGGGCGGATGCGCAGCGCCTTACGTACGCATTGCCGACGGACGCGACAACCGCTTCTCAAGATGTAGTAGTCCTTGAGGAGCTACTGGCAGCAGTGGTGCATGCAGTGCGCATGCATGTGTAGCGCAGGCACGCTCTGCGGAGGGGCACCCGCGGGCGCTGCAGCACGCCTGGCACGGGCAACAGGCATACCACCACACTCACCAGTAGCCCCAGTGGACGTTGTCCACGTCCAGCGGCACCACCAGCTCCTTGTTGCGGCGGACGCCGCACTGGTCCGGCTTGCTGCATGCGGACACACGGTGCAGCTTGCGTGACAGCCATCCAATTGGCACACCCAACCCACAACGCAATCTAAGCTCGGTCTTGAGTCGTCGGTGAGCACCCGCAAGGCGCGTGTGGGTTGACGCATCCGTGCGTCATGCGTAACACCCACAACCACTACTAAACGGCCAGCTGAAGTGACGATCCGATGTGCACGACATGGGCCGGCACCAATGCGCGATCATTGACAGCACAATGAGCATAATGACAGATCGTCGTGCGATATCGCAGGCGGCAGCGGGGGCCGCAGCCACGTATAACGTAAAATTGGACTGCAGGTTTCAAAGGTTTTGCATGACGCACCTGGTGGGCAGCTGTGCCGCAACGCACGCCAGCCACGCCGCACAGCACAGCAGAACCGCCAGTCCTCCTGCCGACAGCCTCATGGTGGCGTTGGTGGATGTACCTGCGGGGCAGCGCTGTAACTATCGGATTCTGCAGACCACATGGCCGACCACATGGTAGTCACGTGGAAAGATTGCGGGCTGCAGCGGCCGCTACTGACGCCTGATACCGGTGCGATGGCCTGATATGCGCGGCATGGGATGCAGCAAAGCGGTGGGAGGCGTGGCTTGCATCCGATCGCCCATTTAGCATTCACACGGATAGGCAGGCCTGCATAGTACCTGACGACGTCCGCTATCTGGGGGTGCAGGTACTGTTGGGGGGTGCCGCCGCCGTGGTGCCGTGCTTGGTTTGGCGTCCAATGGGGAATGGGAATATGGACGGGTGGTGGCAATGCGCGAATGGCCTGCGAGCACTCGACGTACCGGTTTTCAGCTGCCGCAAAGACCTGAAGGATCTGACCTCTTGCAGTTTCAAGCCAGGTGTTGAGTAATGCCACAGCCTGAGGTAAGGCCAGGGTCTCAGCCACAGCAGCCCATGTACTCAGAAGTCTGCGCTGCCTGCGAGCTGCTCCAGTTCACTAGCGTTTGACAGTGACTTCCATATGGCAAGTTGCGCAACACCTGAAGTCATGGCGCTGCAAACCACTACTAAACCACACTAGCGGAGACACGTTATTGCGCTTCTGCCACTGCACAGACCCCAAGTTGGCATACGCTGCATTCCACCGCATCACCAGGGCATTGTGCGGCGCTCAACACAGCCCGTGCCGTGGGCAGCCGCCTACTGATCAGCCGTCCGCCTCAGCACCCGGATGTGCTCCGGGCCCACCCCGCAGCAACCGCCCACGATGGTCGCCCCCGCCGAGACCCACTCGCCAGCAAAGCGCACGTAGGCTTCTGGCGTGATGACGCCATCCTGGTAGTCCCCTTCAGATGGGCAAGCATGCAGCATCAGCCATTTACATCCAACCTGCTGATATGCTGGCGACCCTGACGGCCGCCATGCGGCTGCAACGGCATGACAAACAAGCACCTGGGTCTCGATCCAGCAGTGGCGGCTGCGCTGTGCTGTCGGCTCGCCGCTCGTGCAGCCACTCTGACGTGGTGCGGCGGAAGCCGTTGCCGTAGGCGCCCGCTTGCACGTGGGACGGCAGCGCCTGCCTCAGCAGCGGCATCGCTGCGCTGATGGCCTGCAGGAACTCTCGTGCCGAATCAGCTGCTGATTGCAGATGCTGGCTCTGGCCAGTGGTACTGCAGTTCGCAGGGGCGCCGTGCCATGCTGAGCAGACAGCCTCGCGCCATGGCCAGTGCTAGCTGCTGACATAGACGCCCCTTTGGGGCCTGTCCGGCCGACTCAATGCTGTCAGAGCTGAGTATAGCTGCTCTGCAGCCTGGGTCTGCAGAGTGCATTCCTGAGAACCGAGCTCCAGGCTCCACCATTGAGCCCAGACACTGAACGCTCACCCGCGGGGCGCAGCAGTTGAGCAGCACGGCCTCGACACCGGGCAGCTCCCCCAGCCGCGCGGCGACCGGCCCCAGCGGCTCCCCGCTGCGCAGCACGCACGCCTCCGAGTCCTCCAGCGTCAGCGCCACCCTGCAGCACAAATACATTGCTGGCGTTCCTGCGCCGCGGAACGTTGGCATGCCTGCTGACTGTGTGCGCGTCAGCAGGAGGAGTGATGCACCCGGCAGCAAATGAGGAGTGACATGCTGGTCGCGAGAACCACAGTTGATGTGTGATGCAGGTGATCAGCCTTGCCAGCACAGCACCTCACCAGGTGGGCAGCCCTGTGGCGGCGGCGGCGGACGCTGCGGCCCACGCCTCGTCGCCCGATGCCATCGTCTCGCACAGCAGGATGTCCACCGCAGGCGCCAATGCGGCCGCTATCTGCGGGGGCAGCTTGCAGTCAGCAGCTTCCAGTCTGGCACGCTCACGCTGAGATGACGAAGGTGTCTGACGCCCAGATCCATGCTTAGAGGTGCACCTGGGCATACACAGGCTGCGCCAGCTCAGCGGCCTGGCGGCCACCCTCTGTCGAGTAGCTCTCCCCCAGCGGCGGCAGGCTGCCGGCGACGAACGCCTGGCACTGCCTGACGTTGTTGCCGACCGCCACCGCCCGTCCGTCAGCAGCCGCCCGCGCCAGCGCAGCCGCCGCCTGCGGGCTTGCAGGTGCTCGTGATCTGTGGCCAGATGCCTCACTCCCAATCCCATGGGATTAGGTCGACAGCTCCACGTCCACCCTCACACACAGCAGCCAGATCCTGAAAACTGCATCCAGTGTAGACGCTGTTCAGAACTGCAGGTTGGCTAATTCGCCTGCGTGATGGCGATGAAGTCGTCTGACCGCCCGATGCGGCTGAGGCCCCACGGCGTCGCCGGAAAGTTGTTGACCGTGATGACGTTGGCGCCGGCGTCCAGGTAGTCCTCATGCACCTGACGGCAGCCACGACCAGACCAGAGTATTCAGATTACGGTCATACGCCCTGGCGCTGGGCATGCTGCGCAGTCCTGGCCCGTGCCGCTGTATGTTACGAGAAGAACAGTGCTGCGCATGTCGGTAGGCACGATGCGCTTGTGCATGCCTGGCGGACGGCCTTGGGCGCCTCGACATTGGCCAGCGCTGGCACCAGGAAGCTGTCTGCCCAGTGCGTGCCCGCGGCGCTGGTTTGCACCTTACGCTGCTTCAGCAGGTGCCCGATCGAGCCGTCCAGAATGGTCACCGGCGGCCGGCCTGACATACTTGCAGCGCTGTGTGATCCCTAGCCGCCTGATGCTGCGCAATGCGGTGTTGAATCAGTGCACTTTGCAGGTTGAGCGGAGCAAGCTGTAGACAGTTCGAGCCAAGCAGCCCGCAACGAAGATGCACCAAATTTGTCTACTGTATCTAGTGATGCATCACTCTACTTGCAAACACCTGGTGCTCTGCTTGCATCATACAAATGATAGTGGTTTGGTGACTGGAAGTCCATTTCGGCTGCAGCTTCCGCCAGCTGCCCCCCGTGTGACCTAAATGCACTTGGTCTGCAAACTTTTGACGACGGTGAGCAAACCCAACTCATTACTGCTGTATGGTTCAAAACACGACTTGTCTGCACATCACCCTTCCGCATGCATTTCAGCTACCTCAACTTTCATGAGTTCATCAACCCACGTACGCTGTGCATCAACCTTCCGAGAGCAATCTGCGGCACCAGGATCAAACACACACAGCAGACGGCTGTCATGTTCAGAGAAGGACAGTCAGAGCAACATCCTCCTGTCGTCTGTCATACAAGTACAATCAGGTACAGGTACACCGCAACATCCGCGCATTGGGCCTGATGGCGCCCATGCAGTGCAAGCAATGTTGACTTAGTGATCATCCACTCAACTTCCCATACTTCTCGCTATGCAGCAACCACGATCCTAGCGTGCTGCTATGACGCTTCCCTGGCCTGAGCTGAGAGGGGTCCTGCCGCCTGGCCTGTCACAGCACCGTCCGCGCTGCCTGCGTCGGCGCCGCTGCCGTTCGGCAGGCCGCTGCTGTGTGGACGCTGAGCCGTGTTTGAAGGTGTGCCGTCCTGCTGCTGCTGCCGCTGCCTGCTGCTGTCCGCTTTGCCGTCTTTCAGCCAGTCCCGGTCAAAGTGGCTCTGCAGTCCCGACCAGCATTGGTAGTAGTTTCGGTCGACATGGTGTGATGACAGCGCCTGCAAGCAGGAGCACCAGGGTTCAGGTTCTGGCGAGTATGGTCTGTGCTGGTGAGTGAGCTCACACAGCATTTGCAGCTGCATCTGTGCCACCAAACCCCTGCAGCAGCAAAAGGGCAGGACTGCCTGCCTGATTGATGGCCCGGCTGTGGGCTGAAAGCCTTGCCGTCATCGCTCCGCCACTTCCAACCCTACCTCATCGCCACATGCCATGGGACACGTCCAACCTCAGCTGTGTGCAGGGCGGCTGCTCACCGCCTGGGTGATGCGCGGCGTCCAGTGCGTCTCGAACATGAACGCCAGGCTGTGGTCCGGCAGGTGCGCGGGGCGCTGCTGGTCGTCGCTGCCCGCCACCGCCGCCTCGAAGGTCGCGGCGTCGGGGCCGTGCGGCGTCATGCACAGGTGCAGCGATGCGCCTGGGTGGCAGTGCAGTGCACACATTGATCACTACCAATGCACACCACAATAGTCCTGATCTTGTGCACAAGTTCCTGTGACACGCCACAGCTTGTGCAACCAGTCGCGTGTGCCAATGCGCTGAGAGCTGGTCGAAGCTGCAGGGTCAACTACTGGGAGATCAACCACAGCAGCGGTGCAGGCAACCCACCGCCTGGGAGGAAGCCGCCGCGCTTGGCCTCGTACTGTCCCCGGATGAGGCCCATGAACTCGCAGCCCATGCAGTTCCGGTGGCTGTTGGCACACCATCAACTCGGTCGGTGTGGGGTTTTCGACTGCAGACCATGCTCTGCATGCTAAGGCCTGCTCAGGGTTGAGAAAGCAATGGCAAGCTGGAGGGTTGACGCACTAGTAGGGTGGCCGGAAGGTGTGGTCCGCCACCGTCCAGCGCGGCGGGAACAGCACAAAGTCTGCCGTCGGCACGCCTGCGCGGCAACCCAGCACATGAGCACCGTTTTGATGGCAGAACCCCGTGGGCAGCTGGCTAAAGTTCTGAATCAGGGTGTGTGGCGCAGCCTCGTGCAGCTGCTGCCTGAAGTAAAGATTAGACCCTTGTTACCTGGCTGGGCTGACGGGCAGGTCAGCACGGTGAAGATGCTGGGGTCTGGGTGGTCGAATGCCACAGCGTTGACCGGACTGAACCTCGCCAAGTCATACCTGAATGCGCACAGGGGTAAATGTCAGCAGAAGCATTCTGCACCTGCCAGGTCTGTGTCCCAAAGGTACGCCTCGCTAACCAAATGGCTCATGCACTGCCAGGCTACGCCCGCTCGGCAGGCACTTCATGCTGGCCAAACGGCGACGTGAGCTGCCTCACTTGTAGGGCGCGTAGTTGCCGTGCCAGGCGACCACGTTGAAGGGCGAGAAGGGCTGCGTCGCCGTGAACAGCTCGCCCTCGAACTTGTGCAGCACTGTGAAGCGGCGGGGCGCCTCCTCAAATGCCGCCACCGGCGTCTGGAAGTCCCGCGGGTTGGCCAGCCCATTGGCCCCTGGCGCCACAGGCAATAACTTTCAACAGGCAGAGGTAGCTTAAGACAGAGAGCCACTTGCCTGTGCAGCATTTGAATCCTTGCGGCCGCTCTGGATGTGCAGGCTAGCTGTGCCACCAGCCGATGCCCAGCAGCGCGGCGTACCTGCAAGACTGCAGGCGCAAGTGCTTGCGCATCAGGCCATCGGGCGCCCACCTATGAGGCCCAGGTCCGGAAGCGCAAAGTGGCCGCCGAAGACCTCCAGCACGTAGCCCCGCGCGGGGCCGCTGGGCAGGGTCACGCTGAATCGCATTCCCCGCTGCACCACCGCGATCTGCCCCGGCAGCACGTTGAGGATGCCGAACTCCGTGGTGATGCGCAGCGCGCCTGCAGGACGGGAGGCTACTCATCCGAAAGATGCCCAGCTCCTGGGTCGCACAGATGATAAGGACAATAGCACAGCTCGAGGCATTTTTGGTAAAGCTCTGCGCTGCCACGCCATGTAGCACGATGGCTTGCACATTGTCATGCCACCGGCTTTCAGAGCAGACACATGTGTGTCAGGCCAGGCGCTGTCGACATTTGGACAGCCTGCAGCCACAGTCTCAAGAGATACAGCCGGTGGCGCACCCTGCTGCGGCACGATCAGGAAGTCGCCATCGGCGTTTGCCAGGCAGCAGTCGTCCATGTCGGTGCTGGCTGTGTACACATGGATTGCAAAGCCGTCCTTTGTCGCTGGGCTGCAGGCGAACACCTGAGCCGGTTTGTTTGAGGTGGGCACTGGCTTGCCCAAGCAAACTTGTCAACTGGCCCGCTCCCCTGCAACGGCTGGCCAGGGAGAAGCTTCAGTGTGCACCTGCCGGCGCCGCAGATTGTGAACAGGCCGCGCACAAAATCCGAGCCGTCCTCCGGGATCTTGAACGGCCGCCACCGCTGCAAGGTTACACATGACCAGCTCAAGGCATGAATGTCAAAGCCACATCTGACAACACATGCTATTTTGTTCCAAAGCGTGCACACGTTTTGACACGTCAGGCATGTGGATCGCTGTACTGGCTGCTGTCCTTAGGCCAAAGGTGAAGAGCCCTTCCAGGTCACTCACCAGCTGGTTAGGCGTCACCACGCCCTGCCGAAAGTCTGCCGTCAGCGTCTCCGCCGGGAAGTCCAGCGGGTGGAACGGCTCGTGTGTGACCGACGGCCGTATCCGGTACAGCCAGCTGCGCTGGTTGCGACTGCAAGGACAGCAGCAGCTCAACTGAGCAGCAGCGTGCGCCGGTACTGACAGCCGGGCTGATGCTGTCACGGGCTTGCATATTCTGCGTCACGCATAGTCACGACAACGATCAGCAGCGCTGCACAGCAGCTCACCCCCTGGGGGCTGTGAATGCTGTGCCGGACAGCTGCTCAGCATACAGGCCGTATGGACACACCTGCACTGAACCAGACTCAGGGTATCACCGTGTGTCCAAATCACATGTATGCGATGACAGATATGCGCCCGATGGTGAGCTGACACAGCGCTGCGCAAGTTCGACGCTGACCCTTGGATTGTTCTGGCCATGCGGCAGGGCGCCCGGCAATGCCTCAGACTGGAATTCATTGCCTGCATGTGCATCCTTCGAGAACTGAAGACGCGGTTCATGTGGTACCACAGGCATGCATCGAACAGGAGCGCAGCGACCCTGCATGCAAGCAACATCGGGTGGCCTCACCAAATCCGTGCATGTATTCCACATCGTCCTCAAAGTGACCCTCCCCCTCTTTCATGCCTGCGTCAGGCGATATTATCAACCAGGCTGGTTAGAACGTGCAACCAAGCAACTGAAATCAAAGGGAGCAAGTTCAGGCCCAAGAGAAGGTGCCTTGGAGCTGGAGATGCTGACGCAGAAACTTGGTCAAATCAGCAGACAAGCTTCCAAACCTAAGTCTTGTGGCGCGTGCCATGATTGACCTTGCATTCCGATAGTGTGTGACCTCCCACTGGCTCGAACATGCGTGCGACTGTGCTGTCAAACCGTGCAAGTCAAAGGCCAATGAGGCAAATGAGTTTGGCCTTTCATAGGCCTGGGAAAACTCCTCTGCCAACCTTCCTGTCTTTATCCAGCAGCCTTGCACAATAGGGTACGTCTCGCCTCTCAAATACAGCGCAGGCTGTCAAGGGTAGGCGCAGCGGAACACACATCTCTGGTGGGTTGTGCTCACTCGCGCCAGTTGCGCTACTATAGATACTGCAATACTCAAGTATACAGGCTGATGACAGCGAGTAAACATGGTGCAATCTTCGGCATCTTGTTGCACGCCTGACTGAAGCAAAGCTGCACACTGCTGCCGCTCTCGACCACGTGCGCGTCCTATCTATGGCAGTTTCGGCATCAACCGCGCATACAGGAACAGCAGTGTGCCGAAGCATGACAGCAGCGCAAAGGCAACCAGCAGGTTGCGCAGGCTCAGCAGCCGGCTGCGCCGTCGCCGCTTCCTGCTTGTGCTGCCGACGCCCTCCTTGGCGTCCCTGCACAGCAACGAACTTGCACCGTCCAGCACATTCAGAAGCATGGCATCACCACGCAGTAGTTTGGAACTTTCAGGTGCAACAGGACCCTCGACATACTTCCAGCACAGCAGAGCACCAGATCATCATGCCAGGGAGGGTTTGCAAGTGAGCCAACGGGGGCCACTGGGCGCCACCACATCCAGCGTGGCAAAGGCTGCTGCAAGCGTCTGGACATCACCTGTTGGTGACCGGCAGCCCGGGCTGGAACATCGACGGGAAGAAGCGTTGCAGCGAGCGCTTCATGGCGGTGTTGCGCTTGATGTATTTCTCGTCTCCCTCCTCATCGTGGGGCGCCGCCGCCGGCCTGATCTCCGTGTCGGCGACGCCCACCAGGTGGTGCGCTCCACCCTGCAGGCAGATGTCTCGCCACCGTTCAGCTGATGACGGCACGAAGGGGCGGCTGCCGGATGACTTCTCCAATTTCGTGCATACCCTCAGTGGTGTGGCCGCAGCGTTCTGTCTGCATGTTTTCGGTTTCGCTGAGAGTGCAGATCGAGGGGTTGCAGCAGACTCACGGGCGTTCTGAAGTGCGAGGGCGATGCGGGCGGCATCCCGGGCTGCGATGCCGCCGCCGTGGCGCCGGATGTGGTGCGGCCAAACTGCTGCGAGGGGCTGGTGCCGTTGCCATCGGGCGTGGCTGATGCGGCGCTGGGCGCCGCTGCTGGGCTGGACTGTATGTGGCAGGAGGCATCTGACTCAACTTATGCACCTGCTCAGGGTTCAGGGTCAAGCTGCGGGCCTTTGCAGCCACAGGGGGCCCTCAATTTGCCTAACATGCGGCAGGATGACAGAGATGACCAGGCACTCACCTCAACAATGAACAGCTCGTCGATGTCCTGCAGCTCTTCTGTTCTGAAGACCTGCTCCCCGCTCTGCAAGATCGGGCTTGTATGTGAGCCACCAGTGGGAAAGCGCGACAGTGACTGGGGCACAACCGTGTTCACAAGCACAACCGCAGGCAAGTGACAGATGATCACCGAGGCCAGGTAGATGCTGTCTATACCCAGCAGCTTCAGCTTCTGCTGCACTGTGCGGCAAAAGGACTCCCAGCTGGCGCCGTCTGGCACTGGCACTGCCACTTTCCTGCGAGGCGCAAGGGCTTTGCAGTCAGCAGGTAGAGCACATGCACCACGGGCAAAAGGGGCCATGCAGATGCATGGTCGTTGCACAAGAAGCCTGTGACTTTTGTTACCTGCGGGGCCTGGCGTCCTTGACGGACACAAACACAAGCCTTGATGCCTCCTGCACAGATTGTGCGGCAGCGTGTCATGGAGACTGGCCAATGGGGTGCAGATGCCGTGTCAGACAGATTGATGGCACATACACCAGCGTCGTCAGCTCTGAACACACCATGTCGGCCTGCGAGATGCCGTAGCCGGACATGGCTGCACAGCCTCAGGTGCCAAAGGCCCAAGGCGTGCCCGCCTCAGCACGCAGAATGCTAGTGCTGCTCGTCTGAGATCTAGCACCCAGCAGCGCCGCTGTGCAAGGTAACACTGGATTCGATGTTGAGGCTGTTGGTTCCGGTGTCAGAGTCCACTCGTGATGCCACCTAAAGTTGTCTGATCAGTGCACTGCATCAACTGCAGAAGTGAGGTGAAATGCAGGCGTGTTAGGATCAGGGAATTGGGCACAATCGTGCACCTAGTACCTTGAGATTCAACACAGGACGAATGGTATTGATGCGACGTTGCACGACAGGGGGTGGTGCACCAGGCACTGCCAATTCAATGCCGGCAGCAATGGAAGTAGGCCAGCAATGACTGATGGCCCGATTGCTAGGTTGGGTGCTCATCACGAGGTGCAGCAAGCGAAGTGGCTCTTTTGCATGGTTTCGATGGCAGCAAACGCGACGCCTGTTGGATTTCAATGATCAATAACCGGTCGGCAGTGTAAATTAGTCGTGACCCAGATTCAGATCATTGCACCGATGTCGGAGGTGAGGCATGCGTGCTGCCCACAGGTTGTCCCGCTGCAGGGTGATGTATAAAAGTAGCATCTCAGTCCTGACTCAGAGCTTCGATAAATATAAACAGTCGGCTGCAGCACCAGCTGCAGGGCCCCCGGTAGCCACCGCAACCCAGCCACCACTCCGCCACTGCATTGGATCAGGACATCACCTGCACATCAGTACTGTCCGCACAAGTAGTGTGGCCTGCTTTTGTCGAAAGGCGGCGTCAGACGGTCCAGCAGCGCAGCAGCCCATGGCAGATGCATCCAGGCAGAAGCGGCGGGTTGCGGTGCTGGTCTGTGGCATCCCGCCGCCGGCCGTGCTGGACAGCCAGGGCGACTACGGCGCCCAGTTCTCGCGGCTGCTGCAGCAGAAGTCGGCGGACGCTGAGGACTGGCGCTTCTGGCGCGCCTATGAGGGCGAGCTGCCGACAGAGGAGGAGCTCACAGCATTTGACGCCATCGTCTTCACAGGTGTGGTCCGCCTCCTGCAGGGTGAAAGCAGCAGCATTGAGGTGCAGGGGAACAACCGTCACACCGCGTGCAGGTGTGCTTCCACAGCAGCTGCTGCCATCGATCGCTGCTGGCAATGGTTGGCAGCTGTCCAACGCACTGAAATGGACGTGGGGCAGGTGGCGGCGGCGACGCCTTCAGCGACGACCCCTGGGTGGCCAGGGCGCGGGAGCTCGTCAAGGCCGCGCACCTGCGCAAGCAGCGCATGCTGGTGCGTGCGACACTGGCTCCTGCCCTGCACCGTGGCATCAATACCTTGCCACATCGCGCTGAAAGCAATAGCCAACTTTGGCGGACACTCTCACTCATCGTCACGCCCCAGTTGCCTCATTCCTGTCCACCGTGCAACGTCTGCAGCCGACCGCATCCCGGTCTGCTATGCTACAGGGGGTGTGCTTCGGGCACCAGCTCATCGCGCAGGCGCTGGGCGGGCGGGTGACAAGGGCCCCAGGGTGGGGCATCGGCGCCAAGGTCATGACCTTCGAGCCGGGTGGGCCGCGCTGACAGATGCCGCCTTGACAGTCATCCTGACGTTTTGCCGCCTTGACAGTCACACCGAGCAGCATTCGTCCTTCCTGCACTGCCCAACAGTACTGCATGGCTCCTAAAGGTTCTGAACCCTCCAGGCAGACGTTTGTTAAGCTTGCAGCTGCGTTGCAGGGGCTGCCCAGGAGCTGGCGGTACCTGATCTGCCTGGCAGTGCGGTCGTCAACGTCTCCCACCAGGACCAGGTGTGGTGGGATGCACAGTGCTAGCTTGCCGTGTTGATCCATGGCACGGGTATCGAGGTCCCGGCAGTCTGCAGGGCGCGTCAAGCGTTGGCAGGGCTGCCGCAAACAGTGTGTCTTGATGGTGCACTTCATGGTCGCAGGTGCAGCAGCTGCCTGAGGGCGCACAGCAGCTGGCGACGTCCGACGCATGTCCCATCGCCATGTACAGCATCGGCAGCCACATCCTTTGCATGCAAGGTGCCCTTCCTGCAGCGCTGTGCAGTGCTTCCAGCAAGTATGCTGTCACACCTGTCACTGCATACGCCGGCCCAATTGCGACATAAGGAGTATCCTGGGCCTTGGACGGTTGTATGTTTCGTTCCACGCCTTACCCTCTTTGCAGGGCACCCGGAGTTTAACAGGGACACCATTGAGAGAATAGTCGACAGCCACCTCAGCAAGCACACGATGGGGCAGCAGGAGCAGGCGCAGGCGGCGGAGTCATACGAGCAGCATGACCCGATGCGCGACTTTGCACTGCTGCAGCGGCTGTGCACAGCCCACATCAGGAAGTGACACGCGGTGGTTGCTGATTACGATACTCGGTGACATACCCATACATGAAGTTGCCTTTGTATATTTTTCTGGGACGAGATGAGCTTGTACGGGGAGTTGTAGCCGAGTCTCAGCATGGGGTCGGCATTCAGGTCTTGGGTGGGTGTGCATTGTCGTCAAGGCTGTACACTGCTACTGTAAACCATGTACAGTGCGGTCTCCATCACGTGCTCATCACTCCTAGTGTAGTGCCGCAACGGTACGCTCATGCATGCGTTGGCACGACGTGGAACAGGTGGTACACCTGGTCCTGGATGCTCCAGACGCCCATGTCCTGTGCAGGTAGCCAATAAGCAGCACGTCAGTGGGCACTGATATGTGCGCTGGGCCAAGCAAGCGTGCTCGACTTGCAGCACGCTGAGAACCGGACAACATGCACAGCACAGGCATCGACTGTCCCAGACACCCTGCTTGCATTTGTGCTGGCCAGGGCAGGCATCCCGGCGTGTACAGACGACTGCACCGGCGCCAGCGCGGTGGTCACCTGGTCGCACACGGCGCACAGCACAGGGTGGTACTGCTCCTCCTCCGACGCCGCGCCCTCCGCCGGCTGGGAGTGGCTGCCCCTGCTGCGGCGGCGCTTGCCGCTGCCCGCCGGCCGCGGCTGGACGGATTTGGAAGTGTCCACCCTGCAGTGAGGTTGGCACAAACGATAAGTGACGGTCCAGTTGCAGATGACGCGCGGAGCTGCTGTTGAGCTGGAATGCTGCGTTCATTCTCACGGGCGCAGCCAAGGGCTTGCACTGCGCTGGCTCGTCCTCTGTGTTCTGCGCCCCGCAAAAGACAGGGCGCCCACCCTTGCATGTGGCTGCTACTCCATATCAGGTTGACACGCGGCTCTGCGCACACCTGCCGCCGGAGAAGCTGCGCAGCCGTGCAATGCATGCTTGCACACGGGAGCCCCTTCACAACGCAAACTTGCCGGCTGCGGTCATGCGGTCATGAGCTTGGGCACCGCAGCGTGCGAAGCAGGGTAGGGCCGCCGCACCGCACCGGCAGTTCATCACGAACATGGCGCGGAACTGCCCCTCCTCCTCCGCGTGCTGCTGGCAGTCCAGGCACACGGTCGTCAGGCACGCCGGGCAGCTCAGCACCGCGTCGCTCTTCCTGCCGGCCCGCAGCCCTGCCGCCCAGGCCTCGTCCTGAGCGGCGGAACCTCGCAGGTCGGAAGCAGGCGCATTGCAGTATGACATTATGCCTTACAGCTGGCTTGTCACCCATTAGACATGGCACGCTCGACGCAGTGCTGCCGAGCTGCTTCGCACCAGGACCTGCCGTCGAACCAGGTTCACTGATGGTTGAGGTTGGCGTGCATTGCAGGCGCCCACCTTGTCATCTGCCGCAGGGTCATAGAAGTCTGGCGGCGCTGTCTCCAGCCCCAGGGCCTGCTCGTCCTCGCTGCTGTAGTCCTCTGAGGAGCCGCCGCCGGGCTGCACCCACCAGTCGACGTCCTCTGGAGACTGCTGCGCGCCGGGCTGCGGCCGCGGCCGGCCCTGCTGCCGCTGCTGTTGCCGTGGGTGTTGCTGCTGCGGCACACCACCGTTCGGCGCAGCGCCATGCGAAGCAGCCGTAGCCCCCTTTCTGGTACTGGGCACTGCAGGTTGTGCTTCTGCTGTTGGAGGGTCGGACTGCCGCAACTGCGCTGCCGACGCCATTGGGCTACTGTTGCAGGGGTGGCAGCCTTGGCAGCTGGCGACCGATACAGCAGAAGGGCTCGCAATGTCTTACATAGCAGATGCAGGCAGCGGAAGGTACTGTATGTCCCCAAGCGACAACTGGCGATGCGGAGAGAGGAGGTGTGCTGCGCACGCTGTGCAGGTGCAGCTCACCTCAGCTGCTGGCCATGCGCGGTACGTAAGCTGGTCATGAGCACCAATCAGGAACGATGTTTGTACGCAGAGCGCAATGCGTTAATGCGCAAGATGAAGCATCTCCTCCATTCTGCCAATCACATCAAAGTCTGCATGCTGCGCATGTGCAACCTTGCATTTCCTCATCTGCAGCGTGACTCCGTCCACGCTCACCACACCTTGCTTGCACAACATCACATTGGCTCCATAGTGCGCTTTGGTGCTCCGACGCAAGGCCGAAAGCTTAGGTGCAAATGCTATGGTGTTGCGCATTGCGCCAGAACGGGCCGCAGCAGCCAGCGCATGTGTCAAAATTCACAGATCACAGAGTGTGGCGCTTCAATGCTGAGCTTAAGTCGTCCATGAGCATGAAGGGGTTGTACGCATGGTACGCAACCCCAGGCGACGGCTACTTGCGCAGCTAGTCGCAAGCGTCTTTTCGCCGCACATGCATCCTGCATGACTCCTGACAGCTGAAGGAGCCATGCCGCCAGCGGCGGCTGACATGAATCAGCCAGTGGGCAGTGAACAGAACGGTGACCTGCCGAAGCCTGGCGAGCTCCTCCGCCTGGACTTCAGGCGGCCAGGTGCATCACCTGCGGATGGCGCTGGCTGTGCAACTGACCCGATGCGGCCGTCTCCGTCAGGCAGCATCCGCCTGGTTCAGGTGGGCATCGCAGCCGGCACAGATACTCTTCAGCTTGGCACTGCAACGTGCCGATTCTCCTACGGGCACCAGGTGTTGTAAACGCTTTTGCCCATGGAGCAGCTCCTCAGAAGAATATTGGCCTGCATCGACTGCCCTGCAGTGGAACATCGAGCGCGGCTACAAGCTGGCGGCGGTGGTCGCCGAGCTGCGGGGGTGCGGCGCGGACGTCATCGCGCTGCAGGAGGTGGACGTCGGCTGCGACCGCAGCGGCGGCGAGGACACCGGCAAGCCTGCTTTGACGCCTCTACTCTGGGCCGCTTTTATGTCTCTAGATGCTGGACAAAAAAGCATGCTGGACAAAAAAGCATTCGGACTTCAAAGTCCAAAGAGGTCTGCTTTTCAATGTTGTACCAACCCTGAGCGGCCTGGCATTTCGCGGTTGCAGGGCGCCGCATCGCGGAGGCGCTGGGCATGAACTACGTGTTCCTGTGCGAGTTCGAGGAGCTGCGGTCGCCGCTGCGCGACGCCGCGACGCAGGGCGGCGGTGTGCACGGCAACGCCCTCCTGAGCCGCTTCGACATGTCAGACGCGCGCGTCATACAGCACAGGTGCGGCTTGCACCTGGGATGGCCTCCGTACCAAACAATCCTCAACATTTCAAGAGCAAGGAAAGCTTATTGCAGAGTTAATGCTAGCCTGTAAATCAACAAGCAACGCTGGTCCTTTGCCGACAAGCTACGATGCAGGCGAAACAGCCTCAAGAAGCTGCAGTCAGCGGTGTAATGCGTCAGAGTTTAATAATACAATTTCGACCTACATTAGGCTGCAAGAGCTGTCGCTGCGTTCAGTTCCGGCTGTAGTCAGCGCTGCTGCATGTTCCCTGACGACCGCCAATGCCAGGTCATTTGAGCCGTCCTGCTCTGACGGGTCGTGCGCGTGCGATGCCGCTGCAGCAGCTGCCCAGGCCTCCGCCTGACCTGCCTCCGCACGCCGCTGGTCACAGTCCTCTGCATCCGCCTCGCCAGCAGCAGTGCCCTGGTGCCGCTCCGCATCGCCATCCGGCAGTGCTGACCCCGCTGCCTCGCCGCTGGCCGACATTCTGCTGGCTGGCGAGCTGCTGCTGCTGCTGCCGGTTGCAATGGCACTGCCGTCTCCAGCATCCTGCCTCGCATTGGAGCACGGTTGCGCCAGAGGGGTGCCGACCGCCGCCGCCGCCGGCCGCTGCGGCGGCGTGCCCAGACCCCGGGGCGGCGGCCCGTGGCCCGCTGCCGGCGTCGCCGCCGCCCTCTGCGGGCTGGCGGCCGAACTGGGCTGCAGACTCTGCTGCAGGGTGGGCGCCGGGGCATGCCTCACGGCGGCGCCCGGCCTCGGCAGCGCGCCCGCCGCAAAACCCTGCCTGGTCGCCTGCTGCTGCTCTGCTGCATGGCCGCCGCCGCCGCCGGCGCCGCTGCCGCCGCCGGCCCTGTCGCCGCCGGGCTGCCTGGCTTGCGCCGCGGCGTCACCGTTTGGAGACGGCGGCGTCAACACGAGCGCGGGCCCATCCGCGTGCGCGCGACAGCAGGCCGCCCGCACCACCGTGCCGCCCAGGCCCCGCCTCGCCGCCATGTGCTCCGCTGCACGTGCCAGTATCTGCAGGCAGAACTGACAAGAGGCTTATGCCTTGCACTTGTCGGGCAGTTCTGAGACCAGACTGTTCCGATATGCGCAGCTCAGCTCCTGCTGCGACCCCCCACAGACTGTTGCTTCGCTGCCATGCCGGAGGGGCCTTCACCAGCTGGCTGAAGCACTGTGTGCACTAGTAGTGCCCGCGCACTTGGCAGGCCAGCCATGTCGGTGGCATGACGGCGCAGCGCAGCAATCACAGCCGCGTCGGCCGGGGCCGGCGGCGCCGCGGGCGCCAGGTAGATGGTGGTGCCGTCGTAGTCGGGGTAGCTGTTGGCGGCGGCCATCCACAGCAGCGAGCCGCCGATGGCGCGGCCGGCCGCGGCGTGCTCGCCCACGGTGCTGAGCACCTGTGGGGTCATCGCACCGAGCGCAGCTTACACAGACTGCTGGAATCCTGGGTGAGCTTGGCTGACTGACATGCGTTGCAGCCATGGTGGGCCAGGAATATGGCTGTATTTTACCAGCAGATTGCTCGGCGAGCAGTGTCCATCGCAACTTGCCGAGTAATAACAGAGCTCTTGGCTGGGCCTGACGCATGATAGCCATGCTGTGCGTAGCTATGAAGTAGCCGTCCGCGGGCTTTTAGTGAGCCAGCGTACAGCTATAGAGGCACATCTCAGTGGATCACTGTTATCCGGGCTCACCTTCTGGAAGAACTCCTGACGCGCTGTGCCAGAGCCCTTCTTGCCGAATTCGGCCAGCACCACCGGCTTGCCGATGTGCGCCGCAACATCCACATGGCAGTTGACCCAGCGGCGGGCAAAGCGCAGCTGCGCCGCATCGTCCTTGCCCTGTGGCAGGGACACTCAGGCTGTGCTCCAGGTTCCGGCTACAAGAGCAGTCCTGAGCCTGCCCAATGTATCACTCGGCTTCTGTGCAGTTCGCGGTCCAGTTGCGGCATGGCGCTGCTGAACTGCCTGCTGCCGATCGCTTCAACGTGCAGCACACAGTGGCGCTGTGGAGTGCTCCATGTTGGTGAGCGGCCGCCGCAGCGGGCGCAGCGCACCTTGAGCCAGCTGTCGGGCCACAGGTGGAAGGACGCAAAGTCGATGTGGCGGCCGGCCGAGTTGCGCGCCCAGTCGCACCCCGTCGCCAGCACGTCGAAGGGGTTGTCCTGGATCAGATCTGCAGGTGGCAGGTCACCATGATTCACTGTATAGGTATCATCTCGACAACATGGCGACGGCAGCTCGTGTGCTGCCATCTGCCACCTCGGCTTGCGCTGCGCAGGAGGTTAGCGGTCGCACCTGGGGTGGAGGACCCCAGGAATCCCTCGGAGTCGTAGGTGACCAGGTGGTTGTGGTCCAGGCTCTTCAGCGACTCAGCCGTCTCGTTCAGCCAGCCCTGCAGCAGTTTGTACGTCACCTCATCTGGTCCTCGGGCATCAGAGCGCATGCCTCGAGGCAGGGCCCTGCAGCTGGGTGTCCTTTTCGGGGACGTGCTCATGTGCTGTGGTTGGGCTGACTTCTTGGTCGGCAGTCATCGCACACGGCAGCGCTGGCTTGCTCGCCTGCAATGTGGCGCCGCTGTAGTCCCCGTTGCAGCGCGGCTCGTTGGCGAGGCTCCAGGCCATGATCGTGGGGTCGTCCCTGCAGGCAGGCACAGGCCGCTGGCTGCCGAGACACTGGTGTGGCGCAGTCGCTGCCGATCTGGTGCAGTGCGCCAGCAACCCCGTCACCGCCGATGGATGGTGCCCACGAAGCAGCAGCACCTGTACGTGGTGCCGGTGAAGCTGTTGACGCGCGCCGTGAGCGTGGCGAGGGTGTTGCGGAAGATGTTTTGCGCCCAGGGGTCGGTGTAGAAGTCCTCCGCGCGGGCGCAGCCGGGGTCCCCGCCCCGGGCAGCCGCGCTCCACTTTGCATACTGCACATGTGACAGACAGTGACGTTGGTAATCCCTGGTCGTTGCGTTGGATTGCGTTGTAACTGCTCCTTGCGAGAGTGAAACTGCTGGATGGTGCTGGCGCCGCAAACACTGATGTGGCCGCCTGGCCAGCCCCCAGGCCAACATGCCGGGCTGAGATCGTGCGGACGCACACCTGCGGCATGCCGCCGTAGTCGCCCCAGTAGTTGACGAGCGTCAGGATGACCAGGATGCCGCGGCGTCGCGCCTCTGCTAGCACGTAGTCCAGGCCCTCGAACACGTGGTCGTTGAACTCGCCTGCACATGGCGGCAGTTTGGGCAGCTGTCACACACCCTGCTTGCTCCGGCTGCCAAGCGGCCAGATGTGTGTGCATGCTGCCATGGTCAGACGGCTGTTTTCAGCTGGTTCCGGGAGTGCAGGAGGTGCTGTCAGGACATGTGCTCGAGCTGCTCAAAAGCAGCGGTGATGATCCTCGTGCTGTGCACCTGGGCGCGGCTGCAGCGCGTTCCACTGCGCCTCGCCGTCGTTGAAGGCCCAGGTGCGCAGCACCGTCAGCCCTGTAGCGACCATGGCGTCCAGCACCTCCGTCACCTCGTGCCGCAGCGACGGCTCCGCCGCCCGCGTCTGCACCCGACACGCCAACCCTGACTGGTGTCAGTGCCGCAGTATTGCGCGCGAGCAACAGGCCTGGCATGCTGTCTCGCGGTCGTGGTGCCTGCTGCTGCTGCACCAGCGGCATGAGCTGCTCCCAGTGCTTCACCTTTGGGCTGATGCTGGATGTGCTTGGCATGGCAAGGGCATGGCAACATGCCCTCCCTGTGCCAGATGTTCAAGCAGCAACGGCGGGTTGCAAGCTCGCAAACATGGCGAAGCTGGGACTGCACTCGCCATGCAGTAGTAGGTGTTGGCGCCGCAGAAGTAGAAGGGCATGCCCCGCAGCGTGAACCCGCGCCCATCTTGCGCCACCCTAACAAAGTCTGGCGTCGCCATGCTGGTTGAATCTGCAGAGTCTGCTACTACGGCGTCTGTTTCAAACAGCTTTCTCAATGCGGATCCAAGGCTGCTGCATGTTTCTCAGTTGCAGTGCGAGCGATACAGGGGCACGGGGTTCGGCAGGTGATCTCACTCGGGAGAAGTTGCAGACGCCAACTGCAACGTGCTCTGCCGCTCCACTGCTCAGTGCACTTCTGATGGCTCCTAGCACCCGTGTTCAGATAGCAGCATGAAACGTACGGTTGCAGAGCTGCACCTCGCCAGATTGTGGGACTCGTCGAGGATCGTTTCGGCTGCCCTGGGGCAAAACCGTCGATGCTGGGCGGTCTTCTGTGAGGACTCCACTGCTGTTGCATCCAACAGCCCTAGTCGGCATGGACAATCATGTGCACATGTGACGCCTGCCGCCATGCAGGCAGCACCCGGTGGACTGGGAGGCGCCCAAGCACGCGCTGGCGGCGCGGGAGCCGCGCCACGGCCGGCGGGCCGCCCTGGCAGCCACGCTGCACACCCCCGCCGGGCCGCTGCTGGTGTACAACCTGCACCTGGAGGTCTGTCCGCTGTCTGACGTGCCAGGGCGAAGGGACTGCCCTGCCAGAGACTCCGCACTATCGTTGAGCATCCTGAGCCTGTGGCAGTGCGAAAGGTGCGCCAATCAACAGCAGTATGCAGGTGGTGCTGCCAAGCGCGCAGTTGGGCGCTGATATGATCAATGCAGAATGACCGATCTGGACATCGACCAGCAAAGCGTGGTACACGGCATGTTGTGCTGCCAGCAGCACGCTTGAGCTTCAGCTCACGTCATGTCCATGCTCTGGCTTGCAGGTGTTCTGTGGCATGCTGGCGCGGGTGTCGCAGTTTGCGGATGTCGTGCGCGACAGCCGGGAGCAGCTGCGGCAGGCGCGCTGCTGACATGCTCGAAGATGCCTGGCACAGGGTTGCCCGAAAGGCTCATGCAGCATTAGTCTGCTGTCTTGCCATCTGCTTGCACAGCAATCAGTGCATCGAAGGCCAGTGGAGAAACCCCCTTCTGACTTAACTCAAGGTCGTTCTATGCTGAGCAACCGCCAGACCCGATACACACCATGACGAATGGCACACCCAGCATGCACTCTTGGCCAAACTCGCTGCGGTGCGTTCAACATCGACACCGTTGCCAAACCTTGCTGCAGGGCATGTTCCACCAGGCGGTGCTGGCGGACCTGAACACCATGGCGCATGGCGTCGCACGGCTGTCGCGCCACTACTGCTGCGATGGCCAGCGCTTCCGCACCCTGGGCCAGACGGAGGCCGAGTGGTGAGCGCCCCTGCCTGCCGCCGAAGCAGTGAGCTGCGGCGTACACCTGCCTTGGTGAAGCGCTCCTGAGTTTAGGGCTTCCTGACTGGTTGTCATATCATTGGGTCGTCACATCGCACCGCCTACACGAGCTGCTCAACACTGTGCCGCTTCCGGTAGCTGACAGGCTGATGCGGCCGAGCATGAAAGTGGTTTGATCGAGTCACAGGTGGGACCAGAACGTGCTGGCGGTGCGCGACCCCAGCTTCCAGCCAGCGACTGATGCTGCGCGGCCGGCAGATGTGCCCGACCCCGAGCCCAACCCCTGGCTCCTGGAGCTGGGCCTGTGCCGGGGCGTCTGCCAGGATGTGTTGAATCCAGGTGAGTCTGGTGGGCAGCTGCATCGTGTCACAGATAGAGTGGGAGCAGATCTTCCTGCAGAGTCGCATGCCACTGTTCTTTTCCTTGCCACGTCTATGTGAAATCAGACTTCGCGACTCACAGATGTGATCAGCATAAGCAAGGGCATGCATGCTCAATTTGCAATGCTTCATCGTGACACAGCACTACTGTGACACCCTGTGGTCTCCCACTGCAGGCTTTGCGGACCCCTTTGACGTGCGGCGGGACGTGACGCTGGACAACCCGAGGTACCGGGTGTGGGGCCGCCCCCTGATGGCCGGCAAGCTGGACTGGGTGCTGCTGCGGCGGGCGCGGGTGGTGCACAAGGAGACGCGCAATCTGGATTATGGTGCCAGCGACCACCGGCTGCTGCTGGTCGATGTGATGCTGGACTGATGCCAGATTTGTTGTGCTTCAAATCTGATCTTTCTTGGCGACAGCAGGCCGCCTTCTCTATGTTTGTGCGGCATGCATGGCTTGCTGCCCAGTGCAACTGACTTACCAAATAATGCAGCCGGCTTCAGGCTGGGTCCCAGGAACATTTTGTGAAGCCGGATCAGCACCTAACCCTGGATTGAGCCGCCAGCCTGGCCCCAGTTCGCAAGACGAGGACACGGCCATGCCATCCCCAACGAGTGGATTGTGCCCGATGTAGTTTTCGCTTTTGCGCATTTGGAAGGCCTGTGTACCCCTTCCGCAGTGATCAGATGCAAGCACGCCGACGGTGCAACTCAGTCATCGACCCAGTGGCTCAACATGGCCGGATTAGGCCCAGCTGAGGATCTTCTTCCGAGACCACAGAAACTGGGGCGAAGCTGAAGATCCTCCTACAAGATAGAGCCCGAGCCCGCACCGACAGTCACAATTTCCTTCGCGCCGCACTCCAAGCTCCTTTATATTGACACATAGACCTCAGTCTGCCGCTGCGCCCGCCATGACGGCGATGAAGACCGCCACGCTTCTGCTGATTGCTGCCGTCGCCTTTGCCGGTGCGTTCACATGATGTGCACTCCCTGCCTGCGACCCTGCAGCCGGTCTATTTGCATCCAGAAGCTGTATTAATGCATTTTCTCTCTTATCTATCAGCCTGCGCCCGTTTGCCCCGTCGCAGCCTTGCTGTTTTAGCGCTCGCTCGATGCATGGCAAAGCTGATCTGATCAACATGGCAGCCCTCGATTGCACGCCTATGGCCATAAATGACGCTGCGCGAACCCTTGAAGAGACCTGTCACGGCGTGGTTGTCATGTCGACCGCGTGCAGCACGTCAGGTCGCGCCAGCTTTGCATGCGTGTGTGTGCAGAACAACACTCTTGTGTGCTCGTGTTCACGACCCCTTTAGTGAGGCAGAGCTCTAAGGATCGTGATCATAACATGAGGTAGGCATTCCAGGTGGTTCAGGTGTTCTCTTGCGTGTGCGCCACGCGCTGCCGGTGTGCTGAGTGATGAGTTTTTGGACCAACCACACATCTGACGCTACACCGTGTCGCGCGGACAACGTTGTATCGCAAATGCAGCTTGAATGTATACACAGCGTGAGACGCTTATGCCAGTGGCATATGTGGTGCGCCAAGCCGCATGCATGCATGTGTCGTCTGGCACGTGCCCGTCGATCGCCGCTGCAAGTTTGCATGCAAGCTTCAGATCGAACGGGAGCCGGCGCAGACAAGCGCCGACCAGACCTGATTGCGAGCGTGCGTTTGTTGGCAGATGTAGAGCGCGCAGCGTGAACGAACGCTTGTTCCGGCGCGTGCATCCGTGGACCTATCTGCACGACGGGATCAGTCTTCTGCCGTGCCTTGCAAGGCACTCACGACATGAACGTGACAACTGACATGAGCAGCGACAACCGCTGCAGCGCGATGCGCATCACAGTTGCTCGGCGGGTCAGAATATCCGCGCCTTTTCATCCGTTGGTCAGTCACGAAACATTGGGCCCACCCTGGTGGCCAGAGACCCCTTTTAGGCAGTGGAAGTCACCACCACAACTGCCACCCTGTAGTCGCTGCAGATGCTGCGTTTGCGGTGCTGATGCCACACAAGAGCGAGGCATCAAAAACCCGCTGTGCTGATTGTGCTGCAGGTGTGGCGCACGGCGAGCAGCCCGAAGATGCGCTGGATGCCAACGTGGGCCGCGAGCTTCTGACCTGCGAGGGCCCCAACTGCTGGCCGCAGGTGACACTGTAGCTGCATGCAGCAGTGCGCTGCTGCTTTACGCATTATTCAGCGCCTTGGTTGCATGCATGTT
The DNA here is from genome assembly GCA_032358165.1 of Diplosphaera chodatii. NCBI lineage: Eukaryota > Viridiplantae > Chlorophyta > Trebouxiophyceae > Prasiolales > Stichococcaceae > Diplosphaera > Diplosphaera chodatii. Next base: position 1,794,500 of record JAALGY010000019.1, read on the forward strand.
CGCCACCTGTGCCTACTGTGTGCGATTTGGCCGCGCAAAAGCTCATCATTCCCGCGCAGCTGCTATAGTCGCAGCCCAAGCCGGTCCCTCACCTTGCTTGAACGAGTGAGACGTGTCTCTGCATGCGTGCAGCAGCAGCCGCAGCAGCCCCGCAACAAGAACTCGAACAAGGTCAAGGTTGTGAACCCCACCTTCCAGAAGTGCGCACCCATCTGTCTCAGACCTGAATTGCCTTCCATCTGTGCTACAATGACAACTCGCCTCTGTTTATTGTGGCACACGCATACGATTGTGTATCGGCGAGTGCCATGCACTGCCTGCATGACCTCCTGCCAGCGGCTCTGTCTTTCAGTGGTGATGCAGCACAAGTGGGATGGCGCACCACATGAGTGCAGATACAAATAGGTAGATGCATAAGTATGTCACGGTGTGGCAACACTTATGGTGCCTTCTCTGATGTGCCTTCTTTAAGGCATGCTGCTGTCCTACTCTGCAGTGCGCAGTCCGGCGATGGCGGCAAGGGAGGCAACGGCGGCATCTCGCTCCTGGATGGCAACTCGATTGCGATTGGTGAGCTACATGCACGTACATCACGGCCAACATGTGGCTGAAAGCTGCAGTCATCAGCGGGCCTGCAACAGTGTCTGTGAGTCAGCGAGCGGCTGTGTGTACATCAGATTGTGCTGTACAGCATTGGGTTTGCATCGTACTGTTCTATCTGCGCATGAGACACAGACAGTATAGGTGGCCGACTCACTCAAGCACCTTCTGCATGTGCTCTGCAATGCGACATCAGACGCCTGACCTTGCCTCCCATCTCTGCCACAGCCATCATCCCGATCGGCCGCGGCGGCGCGCAGAGCGGCAACACCAACGGCCAGTACGCCAATGGCGGCAACGGCGGCGACAGCGGCCCCGCCGTCAACTCGAACCAGAACAATGTCGGCGTGCTGGGCTTCGCCGGCCGCAAGCTGCTCAACATGTGGAACAACCCTCAGGTGCGCCCTGTAAGGGGCTAGCGTCTCACTTCTTGACGCTTATTGCTTGTAGACTCCGGAGCCCTGGCAGGACTGTGTTCAGCTGATCTGCAATTTCGCATACCTTGACTGCACATACGTACATCAAATCAGGAACAGGAGGTTGTTACCGAACTCAGTTGGCTCGACTGTATGTACGTGTGAGCCTGCCTGTGCCGCCCTGTGTCCCGACTTTAAGCTTTGTGCATGCGTACGCAGTCACAGCCGAGCCGCAACACGAACGGCATCAAGATCATCAACCTCACCGGCCAGAGGTGCGCCACCGCAGGCTGTGCAGACTGCTGCCCGGGGTATGTAGCATGGCGGCACGCACAGGCCCTGCCAGTGAGGGGCAAACAGCGGCGCTGGGCAGCGGCCCAGTCTCTGGCATTTTGCAGGCTGCTGCATGCAGGCCTTTGCCTGCCCACTGCAGTCAATATCATCAGACAGTACATTCGCGCATGCCTGTACAACGTGATGACTGCAGCGTGTCCTGTTTATGGTCACATACTAGCATCATAAACTGGCCCTGCTTGTGTCCGGTGCAGCGCGACCACTGGCAACGGCGGCGACGGAGGAAAGGGCGGCGTGTCAGCTGCTGATGCCAACTCGATTGCACTTGGTGAGTGTCCGCAGTCAAGCATTGACATCCTGTAGAACTGTACATTGCATGCATGGCTGGCTCGCCACCGTGTGGCATATTTTGTGTGCGTGGTGGTAATGCCTGACCGTCAGTCGGTCGAATCAGCAGTGTGCTATTGCTCTGCTTTGAGGTTCGACAGCGTGCGATGCCTTGCTGTCTGGCTGCATGCAGCTCTGCTGCCATTCCTGGGCGGTGCACAGAGCGGCAACACCGGTGGCAAGTTTTCCAACGGCGGCAACGGCGGCGACAGCGGCCCTGCCACCAACTGGAACCAGAACAACGTCGGTGTGGCCAGCGGCGCAGGCCGCAAGCTGCTCACCGGCGGCGACCAGACCGGCTCTCAGGTGCAGCCATGCACTAGCAGGCTGAGGTAGTGTTCTCATCTGGTAGGCCTGCAGCCGTGGCGACAAGCTCCCAATTCAATGCTTTCCCGTCGGTTGTCTGCGAGACCAAGATGATGACGGCCCAGCGTGCACGCACGAGCCATAAGGTCGGTTTTGTCTGCCGCTTGCTTTCTGATTGGTGTACCGATGCGAGTTGTGTGCTGCTGCAGCCACAGCCGGGCCGCAACACCAACCGCATCAAGGTCATCGACCTGACCCGTCAGAGGTGCGCCATGGCACACTGCTTGTCGCTGCCCGGCATATTTTGAAGCATGCGCTGCTACTTGGGGCCCCAACTGGCAGCAGCGCTGGGCAGCAGCAGCCCAAGCCAGTCCTCAGCGTCCTGTGAGCTGCATGCAGGGTCCTGCTCAGTGCAGACAGAGGGGTTACTGCATGCATGTGCAGTAGTGTAGTGGACTGCCGCCTTTGTCACGCGAGCATCTGATATACAAGTGAACAAACTGGCCTTGCTTGTGCCTGACCGCAGTGCGATGAGTGGCAACGGCGGCGATGGAGGAAACGGCGGTGTGTCGGTTGCTGATGCCAACTCGATTGCACTTGGTGAGTGGGTGCAATTGGCATATCGGTGTACTCTTGACTTGACTTCGTTGCACACTGCATGCATGCCTGGATGGCAATGTCTGGGTTGTGGAGGGATACCTCACCAGCAAAGTATATAAATTCCTGTTGCTCTGCTCCAAATCCTGTTGAGCGGCAGCTCAATCGCATGCGATCCCTTTTGTGTGGCTACATGCAGCTCTGGCGCCATTCCTGGGCGTGGGTGGCGCGAAAAGCGGTAAAACCGGCGGCAGCTTCGCCAACGGCGGCAACGGCGGCGACAGCGGCGCCGCTGCCAACTATAACTCGAACAACGTCGGTGTGGCCAGCTTTGCCGGCGGCCGCAAGCTGCTCACCGACCCCCAGGTGCACCCAACATACAGCAGTACAGGCTGCCGTCCTTCCAAGGCAGGGGCTGCGGACGCAACGACGGCATTTTCAGCCAATCTGCTCCTGCTGTATGTTTGCCCTGCCCAGCCGACTATGTGACGCTTCGACAGCCACAGTTTTTGGGTGCCTGCCTGCTTGCTTTCCCATCCATGTCCTGACATGCGTCGTGTGCATGCGCAGCCACGGCAGGGGGCCAATGCCAACCGCATCAAGGTCATCAACCTGACCGGCCAGAAGTGCGACATGCATGACACGGCACAGTTCGGTGGACTTCTGGTGGATCGGTTGAATGAAATGTATGGTGTTCACCTGCCATGCTTCGTCCACATGGCCTCGTGTCCGACATGCAGCGCGGTGAGTGGCAAGGGCGGTGACGGAGGCAAGGGCGGCTTCTCTGCCCTGAATGGCAACTCGATCGCAATTGGTGAGCGCACGCTTTGTAACGCTGTCACTGGCGGCGGCATCCAGATCAGCATTTGAGCTGCAGCTGCATCTTTACCATATTCTGCTTTCACCTTTGGCTGCACATGGCACTGGCAGCCTGTTTCCGGTGTGCATAAGTGCGGCACCCCATGTGAACCTCCGCTTTGTGACTGCACGCACGCAGCCATCATCCCGCTGGGCGGCGGCATCGCGAAGAGCGGCGACACCAATGGCCAGTACGCCAACGGCGGCGACGGCGGCGACAGCGGCCCCGCCATCAATTCGAACAAGAACAACGTCGGCATCATTGGCGGCGGAAAGTGAAGTGGCACCCAGATCATACATACTCAAGACAACGCACGAACAGGCAGTACATCATGTGCTGAATCTTTAAGGAACGGATCTGCTATTTCTGGGCGGTTGCAGTGCAAGCACCCTTGTGATTCTTGTCGATTGATGCATGCAAACCATGCTCATTGCATCCATTCATGCTTGGGTAGCACACAGGTAGTGTGTGTGTGCTGATTGCTGCCATTTCAGCTGCGCACACTATGCTGTTTGCGGCAAGCATGCACCGTTGGTTTGAGGCTTTGCTCCACAGTTATCAGTCCCTGCCGAACATCTCCATTGCAAAGGTTGTGCACCAGTTTGTTGGTTTTCATTCGCAGCTGCTATGCATGCACAGTGCAACGTACACAACCCAGTGCCATCATTGGGGATTCAAATTCCACTGCAGAATCTGCACAGCTGCATGCTGCGCCGTGTAGCACATTGCCTGGTTCATTTCCACACCCCACAGTCCTAAGCACGCCATCCATACCTCTCTAGAGCAACAGAATGACTTGGGAGTAATGCCACACATGGCGCAGCTGTGCTGTGGTGCCCAAGCCGACTTCAGAGCAGCTCTGAGATGCTGATGTGCAGTGCATCGCATCTGACAGCCTGGCCACCGGATGCCGCTGGCGCTCCATCTGCCCAGTACCGCATGCAAGAGGTTCATCCACCTGTAGCAAGTGTGCTGCGTGCCAACGGTGCATCACATCTTGATAGGCCGTTGGGCCGATCTGCAGCTCTCGGGACCCCCTGTGCTGGCCCCAATCTTCGGCGCGAGACCTACGCGGCTAGCTCCGCCCATCCGCGTCGACCATCGCAGATTTTGATTTGACACCCGTTTTAGTGCTCTTGCGGGTACGCTGGTCGCGCTCGTCCAGTGTCTGCGTCAGGCAACGTGCGCGCCCAGCTGCGACACCAAAAGCCGATGAGAGCAATGGTGCGTGCATCTTTGTGCAGCCTTGCTGCCCTGCGTTTCGGCACATACCACACGCCGTTGCATCAAAAACTTTAAGCTCAAACCTCAAGAGCATCGCTCGCCCTGTGCCAGCCGCTGTCGCCGAAGACGCTCGGCACTCGCCGGCTTTTGTGCGTGCTCTGCAGCTGACAGGCATCTGCCGTCTGGCAGACCATCGCAGACATTTCACGCGTCACAGATCAATTGGTTGGACCTCATGACAGCGACTTCAACGGACCTTGAGCGCCTCTCCGCAGGTGACCGCAGGGTCAGCAGGATGCGGGCGGTGCGCCACCAGGAGCAGCGCCTGCAGCGCGGCCTGTGCTCGCACGCGTGCACACTCGAAGGCGACGGTGCTGCTGCTGCTCCTATTTCTGCTGCTCGACGCGACGGTAGCAGAGCCCATATCAGGCGAGCGCACTCCACCGTGTTGTGCATGCTGTGCTAGCGAGCTATTTTTTCTCACGAAAGGCAATTGCTGCCTCGCCTATGCCATCGGCAGGCTCTCTGCCAATCGCACTCTGGTGCTGTATCTGTGGCATCTATGTGGGCGGCATCAGTTGGTCGGTGAACTACAACATGTTGAGCAGCTGCTCGGCTAGCTGACAATGCGCCGGTGCCCACATCGACATGCATGCATGGAGGTTGGATCATCCAGGCTGCGCTTTTCGGACAACTGTGCCGCGGGCACCCACCCTGCTGAACGTGAGCTGCAACATGACCTGATGAAGGATTGTCTGGCGGTTGCAGGCGGCGACGATGTGGCATCGCTGTTGATGGTGGTTGCCAGCCGCCAGCAGGTCACTACGAGCTCGCCGGGGCGCGACGGCTCGCCAGGGCTTGGCGGCCTGTCATGCTCCAGCATCAATGGCCACACCACGTGCACGGGCGACGGCGGCAGCGGCGGCGGCGACGGCAGCGGTGAAACCGAGTCCACTGCCAATGGTGGCAGCGCAGGGAGCACCGCCAGCAAGAGTGGGGAGAACGGCCAGCAAGTCGAACACTCCTCGGTTGTGCGCAGCGCCCTGTCCTGCACCACTGCCAACGGCCGCACCGTCTGCCGCAACGCCGCCGGCCAGCAGGTGCGCCTGTTGAGGCGACAATGCGGTGCCCCTGCTGGCCCCTCTTGCAACTAACAATCGTAGCGTCGGGCTGGTGGTGCTGTGCTCAGGAGCCTGTTGATAGGTGGCCGCAACACACTTGCTGGTGATGCTGATGTGATGATGTATGCACTGTCTGTGGAGGGCGGGGATGTTTTGATGAAATGTAATGTGTGTGCCATGCAGGTTCCCGGCGTGCCACTGCCTTCCGTTGTGGATGCCTCGGCCTGCGGCGCAGTCATCAATGACGTGGCATATGGCTGCGCACCGAAAGGCACGTCAGACCACCGACATAGTGTTCGTCTGATGTCGTCTCCAATGCACGTCAAAGCCATCGTGTATGGGCAGTGCCATCAGGAAGGGAGAAGCATTGTTGTCTGGCACATGCAAGACAGACTCCTGTCTGCCTCTGCACTCGATCATGTCGTGCCATGGGCAGCGCTGCTCTGCAGGCGGTAGTTGACAGAAAACGGGTGTTGTGCCATGCTGCGCCTGGGCGCGAGTGCAAGTGATGACGAAATCGAGTCATAGAGCAGGGTGTATGATGAGCGTCTGTGCGTGCAGGCGCCAGCGCCCACACGAATGCCGGCCAGGAAGGCCCTGGAGCGCTTGGCAACGCTGCAGGGACGGCTGGCAAGGGTGGTGCGGCAGGCGCCACCGGTGGCAAGGCCGAAGAGGCGGCGCTGTTCCCGCCATGCTTCCCATTCTGCGACTGATATGATGGGCCAGCGGATGGACTGCCGCCGCCGGCTGTGCCAACTTGCCCACCTGACAACAGCGGCTGCACTGTTGATGTCATGAATAGTACAGCACCGGCCTTCAAGCCCAGCAAAATAATCGCATGCAGCCCCTGCCTTTGGGTGCTGTTGTCTCGAAGGCCATGTACATTACTATGCATAAAACAGACGTATATCCGGCATTCGTGACACTAGCCTGCCTGTTGTGATGCAATGACTGCATGCTGCACAATGTTTTGGATCAATGAGGTCTGAACCTTGCATGCTTGGTACCATCTGCAGTCCTGTCCATGCGCAGCTTCATTTCGAGAATCACAGGAGTGTTAAGTGGTCAAGTGCGAGTCAACTGCGATGCATCTGCACATCACAGCGTGATGCTTACACTCGGGAGTCAACTGGCTCATAGAGCACAGCCACTACTGACCACACTCATCCCTATGGCACGGCAACACTGCCCTATGCAGCAAGCGGCTTTGTCAGCATGCAACTGTGTCGTGATGTATGATCATGCATATTGCCATCCTGCTGGGAGATCCTTCGCCAGCTGCCAAGCAGCACATGATGTGCTGTCACCGCCGGCCACGCCCACCGCTGCGGCCCCGGCCCCTGCCGCCACCCCCCCTGCCACCGCCGCCACCCCCTCTGCCGCCGCCGCTCCTGCCGCCGCCTCTGCCGCCGCCCCCTCCCCGGCCCCTGCCGCCACCCGGCGGCCTGCCGCTGCCGCTGTCCCTTCTGCTGCCGCCCCTGCCGCCGCCGCTGTCGCTTCTGCCGCCGCCGCCGCCGCCGCCGCCCCGGCCTCGGCCCCGTGGCACAAAGCTCATCTCCCGGCTGCCGCCAGCCCTGCAGCCCAAAATGCACAGGCTGTCTACAAGATAGCTCTGTGTACACAGCCTGCTGTGCAGCATCAGCAGGTGCCATCTGACTACGAATGCGACATCCAGCGCAACAGTCCAATGCACAAATCGAGTAGATGCGCACTTGGCGACTGCGGGGCCGCGGCTGGGCGCCGCCGCCGCCGCCCGCGCCTCCAGCGACTCCGCCGCCCCGGCCTGCGTGCTCTCCTGCCGCCGCCAGGCGTCCGCCGCCGCCGCGTCGCGCGCCGCATACATGCGCGGCCCCCTGCCATCGTCCTGTTTCACATAGGTGTGAAATGTCACTGAGCAAGTTATGGCGGATGTGGCCCTCTGGTGATGCTTGGGCGGATGCGATGACCGGAGCATCATCCTGGCATCTGCGAATGCACACATGTTCAGCAGCCGCTGCTGGTAATGCAGCAACTCACAGCTTCCTCCTCTTCCTCTGATGACCCTGCATCCTCAGCCGATTCTGATGCCGCCGCGGCTGCGGGGGCGCCCTCATCGTCGGACACCTGCTGGAAGTGCTCCCTGATGAGGCGGCGCTCCTTCGCCCGGCCCTCTGCAGACGAAGGCAGAGATGCACTCAGATAAGTCGATCCAATCCAAAGCAGCTACAGTCCAGACCCAAACGTTCTAGCTGGCGCATGCTTCGGGTGGGCTTGCACAGTAAAGCACGCAAATGTTTGGACCGCCTGCCAGGTGATCAGCTGTGATCAAGCCACCTGGTGACAGGTCTGCAAGCCTGCGGACTCAGAGCTGCACAGACCAGCTGCAGTCATGCGTGGGGTGCATGGTGTCACCTGCGTTGGGGTGCAGCTGCCGGTACTCGTCAGCGTCCAGGTCCACCTCGAAGTCGCGGTCCTGAAACATCGCGGCGAACCGCGCGTCGGTCAGCACGTCGCCCGGCCGCGCCCGCTTCGCCTGCAGCGCAGGGGCACACATCAAGCACCGACCATGCTGCAGCGTCTGCTCAAACTCTGTACCCGAGCCAGCAGCAGCTTACGCGACCAAGATGCCCACATGTGGCCGCCCTGTGCAGCAGGCCGCGTTCGCAGCAGCATGTGCAGTGCTGACCTTCCAGGTGGTTGGTTCCAGCACCAGGTACACAATGGCAAAGTGGCGGAGGCTCAGACAAGCGGTGCCGCTCTGTTGTGCCACCTAGGCAGAAAGAGTGGTGCTCACCGGCACATCTTCTGCGTCTGGATCTGCGTCTGGCGCCCGCTTCTGGCCCGCCATCGCCCGTGCCGCCAGCGCAGCATTGACCTGCCGAGGTGACATCAGGCGTGAGTTCTTGCCTGCCGACAACAGGCGCCACGTGGCCGAACAGCCTCGACGTGCGGCATGTCAGCAGCACAGAGCCCCGGGGCAGCAACAGTGCTGCAGCTCTGGGCCAAAGCGCCAGAGCACTGAGCTACGTCAGAGGCGCACCTTGGGCAGCTTGCGGACGAGGGAGATGCGGCCCTCGCGCTGCGCGTCCAGCTTGGCCTCGATGCGCTGCTGCCGGTAGGTCTCGTACGCAAAGGGCTCCGCCAGCGCCTGCGGGCAGCCACGACCAGCGTCAATGTGCACAGTCATGGCTTGCCTTGCCGGGTTTGTTGCAGCTGGGTCAGCAAGGTAGTGTACTTGCAACCTTAATTCAGGGTCAGATGCCAGCGTGCTGCTGCACACGCTGCAACGCGCCACAGTGCCACGACGGCTTTGTCTGCGGCTACATACATAGGAAACGTGCAGCAGCATCTGCTAAGAGGGTCAGAGCCCTATGCAGCAGAGCGCTCGCCGCAGCGGGCGTGCCTGGGCCTTGCGGTACAGCCGGTTGTCGAGGAAGAAGCCGTGCATGTACGCGCGCAGCAGGGGCGTGCCCACCAGGTGCCCCAGCGCCAGCCGCTCCAGCTCCCCCCGCGTCACAAACCTGCGGTGTAGATGACCAAAGTTTACAGTTTCGAGCACCTCCAAACCTTCATGTTGACATGTTTAGCATCAGCCTGGCCGATCTTTGCCGAACTCCGCACACACCTGCAGTATACATGCAAGTGTGACACGTCATCCGATCACAATGCCTGTAATTACATAAGGCCGTCCCGATCAGGCCACATGTCATGTTGCAGTGGTATGAGCTGCGACTTTCGTGTCAGTTGCACGGGTTGCCAGCCTTCCGTTGCAATCGTTGCTATCCGACTGTGCAAAGCTGCCTTTTGGCTGGTTGAGCACATACACGACATCAAGCAAGTGCGAGAACAATGGCCCCTCACTGAAGTGATGGGATGAGCTCGAGCAGCCTGCCTGTTGGCAGTGTACTGATTGGAGCAGCAGCCCCAACTGCATTCCTGCGCCTAGGACTGGTGGCATGTGCGCCAAATGAGGCAGTCAAACCCCAAAGTCGGACCTGTAGTCGTCGTAGACGGCGGGGGCGGCTGCCTCCTCCAGCTCCTCGGTGAGGCCCTCCAGGAAGGCGGCCCAGGGGGGCGCGGGGCCCAGGCTGGGGATGAAGTGCGGCAGGATCTCCGGCGTGTCCCGCGCCACCATCAGCAGCCTGCGGTGGGCACGAGGTCTGTTGTGCGAGTCCACTTGTGATGCGGAATCAAAGGGTCCGCACTCCTGCGAACCAGCAAGCAGGACTTCATGTGCTGCCCAACTCCCGATGCTGTGAACACCAGTGACAGGCATGCGCTCGTTGCTAGCTGGTGGTGCTTTGCCTCAGCACATGCATATGTGCAATGTTCACCACTCTGTCAGCATACGAAGGTACTCTGACGCTCAGCACCGTCACAATGAAGGAGCTCGTTGTGACGCTGGACATCTGTACAGAGTAACTTCACCGGCACCATCGACCTGCACCTTGTGGAGGAAGTCAACAAGGTGCACACTGGCCGGCAGGCAGAATGGTGCTCTGAACAGCTCACCCGCTGTTGGGCCACACGCACACGTCGTTGATGTCGCCCGCGCCCGGCGGCTCGATGGACGTGTACGGGGCGCCGTCTGTCGCGCCCCACACCTTCACGATCCGGGTGTCCGCGCTGATCACCTTGCGCCCTGTGCAGAGAACAGTTTCAGATCAATCATAAGCTTGCTGCTGGCAAGCTGACCGGCAGCCCTGCTGCTTTTGCTGCAGCTGCCTCATGCTGAGCTCTTCTTCGTCCTGCCTCATGAGATGGTGCAGTAGGCTGCAGGTTTGCACGGTTGCATGTAGGCTGCTGACAGTTCAAGGCGACAACATCCAGACGTGGCGCTGCGAGCCCGAGCGCACCCGCTCCGCCCTCCCCCGAGGTGTGGAACTTGATGTCGGTGATGCGCTGGCCGTACATGTGGTCCCTCACCACCGTCGGCCGCTGCGCCCGCAGGTCGAACAGCGCCACCAGGCCCCCGGACGTGCCCACCGCCACGCCCAGCCCCGTCTCGTCAAACCGCACCGCCGTCAGCGCCTCGCCAGGCTGCGAATCAAAGTGACGATATCACATTTATTCAATGCTTTTGACCACCAGGGTGTGACCAGATAAGGCAGGCGCCGGCAGCACGCGAGGTCTGTCTCGAGCCACATCACGATGCATCATATAGCAGTGTGGCGTCCCTCCACCGTGCTGCTGGAGCTCAGCCACACATGCGACAGTATTCTCCAGCAAGAGAGGGCACTCTCATGTGTGGGACGTGACCCTAGCAGCACGAGTGGCAGGTGATAAAAGGGTCTCGAGCCATGCGAGCCCAACTGTGCGAATGCTGACTGCCCCAACGCAGAATGACTTGCAAGTGGATGCAGTTTGTGACGAGCTGCAGCATGGCAGAGTGCTGCACATATGCCCCACCCATGCCAGCAAGTCAGGCTGCGATTGGCTTGATGGTCAGGCCTGCTGCCAGCACATGCTGCCATTCAGACGGCTTTCCACGGACAGCTCACCACTCCGGCCGCTGCCGCCGCGCTCAGTGTCCCCACGGCGGAGCGCTGCCGGGGGTCGAAGCACTCCAGGCGACCGTCCTCGCCGGCGACGCCCATCAGGCCGTGCACCGGGCTGAGCCCCACCTGCAGGCGCAGTAAGCCTCTGACTCTCATCAACTGCAAACAACCGCATTTGCATGTCCCGACTGACCAGCGCAGGGGCCTGGCTGGTCTTCTGCAACATTGGCGCAAGCATCTGCTTGCCATCGGCTTGACGGCCACAACAGCTGCCCACCTGCGCGAAGTCACGAGGACATGTTGCTACCTGCCATCATGCAGATGCTGCAAAAGTGCGCGTGTAGAGGTGTGCGCTGGCCCTCACCGCGTTGGCTGCTGGCGAGGACAGGGGCAGCGGCGCCAGGAAGCGCCCCTCCGACAGGTTCAGCCGGTACGCCTCCGGCGCAGAGCCCACTATGATCAGGTCTGCAGATGCAGCACAGCATGACACCTTGTTGCTACAGTGTGATTCACAACCATGCTGCACCTTGCCTGCCGGATGAACAGGCAGTGGCACCAACACTCAAGCATGCGATGTTTCATGTAGGCATCGTCCTTGACTTGCACCTGCGGTGCTGGGGACGTACGCGAGGTCACGCCCGGCGGTGGGGATGCGGGTGCGGTAGTGCGCGCCGTACTTGGCGTGCAGGCACACCGAGCGGTCCGCGCACAGGAACGCCGCCTTGGCGTAGTCCTCCGACAGGATCTGCAGAGCGGAGGGGCAGAAAGTGCCGAGGCTGTACTGCGACTATCTGTGGCCAGCGGCATGCGTGACATGCTCACTGCTGTTTCCGCTTGGTGCTGTGTCCAGCTTGGGCCCTCGACCCTTGACCAGGAGTTCTTCTGCACGGAACGCTGCGGATGCAGCAGTCGACTCGCATGGGTGCAGAGAAGCTGCGTATGCAGCGTGGGGCGGCAGCCCACCTGGAAGTCGACCACCTCGGAGTCCAGGTGCCGCTCGAACTTCATGCCCAGCTGCCCCAACTCATACACCCGCACCTGAGTGCGGCAGGCGCTTGTGAGCACGCTGTCCAGCAGAGCAGCTGCCAAAGTGGTGCTGATGTCTGTGGAAGCTGATACACTGTCACTGCTCAGAGTTCTGATGGCATCCTTCTGCCATGCGGTGGCCTGACGCTTGGGTCAGCGTCTCGGACGGCTTCGGGGAGCTGGCAGGCGCCCGGCGCCAGTGCTGTGGGCCGTGCCGTCTGGACCCTCACCACCCACTCACCCGCGGCGGGTGGGTGCCGCTGGCGAACAGGAAGGCGCCGTCGGGCGACAGCTTGAGGCGCTGGCAGGCGCCCGGGAAGCCCAGGTCCTGCACCAGCTCGATGCGGCGCGCGTAATTAGGGTCCCGCTTCGCGGCGCGCGCCTTTTTCTCCGACAGCCACGCCGGCAGCGCCTTGGCGCCCGCGACGCTGTACACCTGCAACCGCATGTCAGCTTCGCATGGCTGCAGGCCCCGGCGGCGGCAGCTGGGCTCGCATGGTGCAGTACTGGCCCCGCAGCGCCCTCCTCAGAGCACCCAGAGCGGTTTGCAACCTTCTGAAGAGTACAGCTTGATACAAGGCAAACAAGCCTTGGCATGTTGCGCTGCCGCCACACCTTGACGCCATCCGGCGCCGACAGCGTCAAGCCCGCCATGGCGCGATGCGCTACCTAGTCATCTTCTGTGTGCCAGTCGCCACAACGCAACGCGTTGCCGAGCTACGAGCCCGTCAATGCAGGAGGCTGCACCTGCTCCGAGAGCGATGGCTATCAGCCCAACAGCCCAAACTGTCGAATTGTTGATGCACGATGTTGCCACACGTATGTTGTTGGCGTCAGCAGAGCTGAGCAAAGCGTTAGAAAGTGTCGGAGTTGCAAATGTGAAGTGGTACCATAAAACATGTCAGACAGGTCTCGGACTGGCCGCCAGTTCATGTATGACGGCTGCAAGCCTGCAACGCCTTGCACCATAGCAGACGTCATTTCGCCATTGTTCTCAAGTTTCAGGCCAAGAGCAAAGGTCGAAGAATTGCGCCAGGCGTTGGAGCATTGGTAGCAGGCGCAAGCATTTGCTCAAGCACATCGTGCAGTCGCTGGTCCGAATTGCCATCGCCTCAGCAGCGTCCTGCAGTCAGCAACCATTGGTTGCAGGAACTGTGGTTCTATCCTGTGATGGCTGCATAGACCTGCCGAACTCCGTTCACAGAAGGGGTTTTTGAACCCTGCAAACATCAGAGCGCGGTAGCGCCCGCAGATTTGGCCTTGCCCCGCCGCGGCTCATCTGAGCATGGCAGACAGCGGCGCTGCAGCCAAGCCAAAGAAGTACAAGAAGCGGAAGCAGGCGCTGTCGGCGGACGCAGTGCAGGCCAGCCCAGCGGCGGCCGGCGGCTCAGCCGCATCGGCGCCAGAGGCGGGCGGATCCCTCAGCGCCGGCAGCAGCTTCAAGAAGAAGCTGAAGAAACAGAAGCGCGCTGCAGAGGCCGCAGCAGCAGCAGCGGCAGGGGCTTCTGCTGCAAATGGCACAGGCGTGTCCAGCACCGATCAGGCAGGGGCTTCAGCCGCTGCCCAAGGATCAACGGCAGCGGAGGACCCGCCAGCAAATGGCGTAGGCAAGGCCGCTCGCAAGGCCCAGAAAGCGCAGCGCAAGGCGGCGGCGGCGGCAGCAGCAACTGTGAACGGTGCCGCCACACAGCCATCTGGCAGTGCATCAGCGCCATCTGCAGACACATCAGGCAAAGCGGCCAAGAAGCAGCTGAAGGCGCAGCATGTGGCCGAGCCCGCTGACGCGAGCGCAGCTTCTGCTGACGGCGCCACCGGTGCGTCAGATTCAGCGACCACGGGGAAGGTCAGCAAGAAGGAGCGCAAGCGCCTGCGAGCCGAGGCGGCAGCTGCAGGCTCTGCTTCCGCGGCGGCCTCTGCTGTTGACGCGAGCGCCGCCTCGGACACAACCTCAGCAGGTGGGCAGCACTCTGTGGCAGCTGCATTTGTGGTGATGCTGTCCTGCAGCTGTACCATCCAAAGCAGTTTGGCAGGCTGCTGATGAGTATCGCACACCTCCAGGCGCATCAGCGGGGAAGAAGCGCAAAAAGGCGGCATCAGTCGCCAGCAGCCCGCTGAACCCTGCCGCTGCCAAGACGGTGCACCCCCGCCGCCTGGCAGACGTCGGCAGCGTGCAGCTGGCCACTAGCTCACCTCCCATCGTCCGCAGGTGAGGGCTCCGCAGGCGACAACCCTCTGTCCCTCCTCCTCCAATTGCTGCCATAGCACATCGTAAATTCTGGCTGGTTAACAGGACTGATGTTAATGGCTCGTGGGTTCGCACGTCTCAGTCGAGCATCCGTTCGTGTGCCATGAGCTATGGAGAGCTGTGTGCAGCACATACACGGAGCACGCCGAGACCGCTGGCCAGAGCGAGGCGGACGTGACGGCGCTTCGCGAGAGCCGCCGCACTGTCGTAGAGGGTTCTGACCTGAAGCCAATCCGGGCCTTCGAGCATGCAGGTTGGTCTTGCATGTGTGCTGGGTGCAGTGACAGCAGCTCCTTCGGCTGCTGCCGAACCGAAGGAGCTGCCACAAGGTGACCGGTGGCAGGATGCATCGCGCCTGCAACCCGACTTGACACAGCAAAAGAGCAGTCAGATGGCGCACATACTGCATTGGCAAGTATGCCACAGCATCCAGCTCAGGCGCTACCTACACGCTGCAGGGTTTGGGCCGCAGCTGCTGCAGGCCACTGCAGCGTTCAGCATGCCCTCGCCGATCCAGTCCGAGACTTGGGCGCCTGCGGCAGCAGGTGCTGTCAGGAAGTCATGCCTCACTATGCAGCTACTGGATCTGGAGGTTGCCATGCCAATCATGGTGACAGGTGCCGCTGATCCTGGACTCAGTGGCGCTGCAGGGCACGATGTGATTGGCATCGCCGCCACCGGCTCCGGCAAGACGCTCGCCTTTGGGCTGCCGGCCCTGGCGCACACCCGCGCGCAGCTGGCGGCTAAGGTCGCAGACGGTGAGCGGCTTGCAGCGAGGGCCACCTCTGCGTCCCTTTGCTCATGCTCCATGGCTGACTTTCTACTGCTCTGACTTCTTAGCCTGCTCAATACACAGAGGCACACAAAGCGAGGCCGGCGGCACCAGACACCTCCCAACCGAGCCACACTCCAGCGAGTGCCTTTTCAGGTGTAGCACATGGGCACAACTTGCACCTGGTGCTCATGTGCGCAGGCACGGCGCCGTCGGTGCTCATCCTGGCGCCCACCCGGGAGCTGGCAATGCAGATTGCGGGGGTACTGGAGGCAGCTGGGGCGCCTCTGGGCCTCACCACCCTGTGCGCCTACGGCGGCGTCCCAAAGCCACCTCAGGTAAACGCTGACGACCCCTACCAGGCCTGTTGTAACTTGTGAGCAGCTGCTATGCACGCAAGGTGCATGCTGTAATAGACATGCTGCATTGCAACACACAGCAGCCGAGAGACTGGATCTTTTGCTCACAGCTTGTCACGCAGGAATATCTGGTCCAGACCGGATGCTCTCTGCAGCTGCACCTCAGGAGGAGAGCAGGTCGCAGCCTTTTGCGCAGGTATGCACAAGCGTGTGCTGGTGCTTGCAGGCCAAGGCGCTGAAGCGGGGTGTGAATGTGCTGGTGGCGACGCCCGGCCGCCTGGAGGACCTGATGAACGACGGCGCCGCGCGCCTGCACCACGTCACGTGGGCCGCCCGCCCTTCCTCCGCGATTGCGCTGCCAACCACATGCTGGCGTTGCTCTCCCGCTTGTTCTGCTGTGCCGATGCGCTCTGGCGCTTCTGCCAGGGCACTTGCTGTCGCTACTGCTGTTGCAAACCTTCAGCGCCTCACCTATGTTCTGATGCCTGCCTCATATACCAATCATAAACCCTGCAGGTACTTTGTGCTGGACGAGGCGGACCGCATGCTGGACCTGGGCTTCGAGCCGCACATCCGCGCCATCGCGCAGCAGACGCGCGCCGACCGCCAGACCCTCATGTTCTCCGCCACCTGGCCCGCCGCCATCCAGAAGCTGGTGCGCGGCCCCTGCTGAGGACCCCCGAGCCGCAGAAGGCTGCGTGTTGTTGCCCTGACCTGCATCACAGCATGGAGCTGATGGTAGTGCAGGTTTGGTGGCATCTCCTCGAGGCTTGCCCTTGCCAAGTCAGCCTGCAGCAAGAAGGTTGCCAGGCGTGGGTATCACGTCAGGCTGTTGCTGTGCAGGCGGCGGAGTTTCTGGCAGACCCTGTGAAGGTCACCATTGGCTCTGCAGACCTTTCAGCCAGCCACTCCGTCAGCCAGGTGCCAATGGATGGCCAGCAACGTTTTCTGTTGTCACCTCTGGCATATCTGCCCAAGGCATGATGTGTGCTGCTATCTTTCGGTTGACCTGCCCCATGCACAAATTTGCTCTGAATGCATGCAGACGGTGGAGGTGATCGACCCCCGGCAGCGGGACCGGCGGCTGCCGGAGCTGCTGAAGCAGTACCACGGCAACAAGCGCCAGAACCGCATCATCGTCTTCGTGCTGTGAGTCCCTGCCCCTGTACGTTTCTTGAGGGATACGTGGAAGCCCTGTCCAGGGTCAAGCATTGGAAAAGCGCACTCACGGCTGCCCATTGCAGGCTGAGGACCTCACTGTGAATGCTCTTTGTTGTGCAGGTACAAGAAGGAAGCTGCCCGGGTTGAGCAGGTGTGTACATGGTGTCCCGCACTGTGGACATCTGTACGTTGCCCCTCCGAACAGGCCTCCACGGCTGGTTGCAGACACGCTGTCACTCCTGCTGCACCTGCCCCGCTGCAGGCGCTGAACCGGCAGGGGTGGAAGGCGGTGGCGGTGCACGGCGACGCCAGCCAGGCGCAGCGCACAGCAGCAGTTGACAGCTTCAAGGTGGGCTGGATGCTTCAGCACTTCAGTGTGCAAGCATGAACCAGGTGGCAGTACCAGCTTTGGACTTTGGGGCGCAGTGCTCGGAGGCCTACCCAATATGCGGCTTGGCACAAAACCAGCTTCATGCCTTTCGCACGAAGTGCAGTGCAGATACAGCTCCTTGTGTCGCCTTTCACAGACTGGGGAGACGCCGCTGCTGATCGCAACCGATGTGGCGGCGCGCGGCCTGGACATCGATGATGTGGAGGTCGTCATCAACTACAGCTTCCCGCTGGTGCGCCACAAAACCACCCTGTGCTGCTGATGTCGCTGCAGCTGACAGCAGCACAAGGCTGGGACTTGTTTGCTGCTGTGGACGCGCTGCCTGCCGCTTGGAGGTGCATGGCTGGCTGGATGACGGCTGCAGAGTTGCGCCCACACCTCGCTCATGCTGATGCCGGATCAAATGCTGTCCCGCAGACGACAGAGGACTATGTGCACCGCATTGGCCGCACCGGACGCGCAGGCAAGACAGGTATGTGGTCAGCCTCACTGCGCCAGCGCAGCACAGAGCGCAATTGGACGCTGAATCACCTTTATAGGTTGCTACTGCGCAAACCACCTAACAGGACCCTGGTATGTGACGACTGGCCGTAATGCTGATGCTGGCCGCAGCACCGAGGCAGCCACCAGTGCGGGTGCTATATACACAGTGCTAGGCTTCCACCCTCTGAACGACATGCTGCACTCCTTGCAACCGCGCAGGTCGGGCCCACACGTTCTTCAGCGGCGAGACGGACAAGCCGCGGGCAGGGGAGCTGATCAATGTGCTGCGGGAGGCGGGTCAGCCGGTGCCCGACGCGCTGCTGGCCTTTGGCACCACCGTCAAGAAGAAGGAGTCCAAACTGTGAGCAGCAGAGACCTGCTGCACGCTTTGGCCTTGTTGGCGGCAAATGCTGCTGCAAGCAGACATCCTGTGAGAACGCCTCAGCTCATATGCCTTTGTGGTCATTTGCAGGTATGGCGCGCATTTCAGGGTAAGGCCCCATTCCTCCGTCATGCCCGGGGGTTGATCCATGCACGTGATCTGAGCACTTGACTGTTCTTGTACAGCAAGCCATGTCAAATGAGTTTCCACGTGTCGTCCCGATGCCTATGTAGGATGTCGACTTCTCGCGCAAGGCTACCAAGGTCACGTTCGATGACGACGACTGAGAAGCAGATACAGCCGCCCGGTGCGTGCTCGCCATCCCCCTCTGGAGCACCAGTGCTCGAGTTGCTGGCAGCAGCACCCGCAAGTGGCTTCGATCAGGGTCAGGGCCCGCCGGACAGCCACCCAATCCAGCGCGGCCGCAGCAGGGCTTTGAGGACACGGTTATCAGGCCCACATCATCGTTTATATCTATCAGTTGCCGAGGGTACACAGGCTTGGCCTCGACATGTTTGATAGTTGCATGGCCTTCAGACATTAGTACCTTGGCCAGTGTCTTTTGCAGCATTTGCAAGCAGGAGTCGTGTCAACCCCGCCGCTGGCAGGCAGCATCACTCTGCCGCCGCTCTGTCAACAGCAGGCGCATGACAAAGTCAGGGCCCCTCAGCTGGTGGTCCTGCCTTGTGCTCTGGTCGGATCATGGCTCAGTCGATCTGGCAAACACACAGGTGCACCTGGCCACCCGCACCTGCTGGTGCACAGTAGTAGGTCGGGTGGTTAAAGATCATCTTAAACTACCCCTATGCACAGTCTACCCGCCCACCCTCCACATACACCAGCAGTAAACCATATAACCCCAGCCACCCACTAGATCATGGCATGCATGCAGGTCCCAGCAATGAGGCACTTGTGCAATGCTTTGATCATTGATACCGGTGCCGTTGGGGCGATGCTTGGACCTCTTGAGGCATGAGTCTGGCTTGGTGGGCGTTGCCTGTGGCCAGGCTGGGATGTACTTGGCAGCACTGATTAGAAGGAGGCTCCTGGTCACAGGCGTGCTGAGCGGTGCGGTACTGCTGATCTGCTGGCTGGCCGCGCGCACGGGGCCGGGAGCAAGCCGTACCAGGGTGGCAAAAGACCTGGCGGAGGCCTCTCCGGCCGAGCAGGCAATGCCGAAACACAGTGATGTGCCGCAACGAAGTTTAGCAGCAGGCGTCCAGCATGCCTGGTCCAATCAAGCTCTATTGAGCCTGAGCTCATGCATGGCATCACCGCCGCAACGCAGGTCAATGGACATTGCCAAAGAGGCAGCTATCTGCCGAGTGCTTGACTGTACAAAATGGCTTGCGGCAGGCCTGCACGTCAGCAGACACCGGAGCAGGTGCTGCCAGCAGCCGTGCGGCCAAGCTGGCTTTGTATGAGCGGGAATCAGCAGTGAGGTGCGAGCCCCCCGCTAATTCATGCGGCATCGCAGAGATCGCCCTGCAAACCTGCAGTCTGCTGCGGAGGATCCTACGTCTGGCTGCTTCACAGGATAAGTTCACAACTTCTCGCATCAATCGAATGGATCCTGCCCGCTGGCCCGCCACCTGTGTGCACTGGTATGAGATGCATGTCGGCGTCTGTATGCAGGTGGCAGTACCTGCGACAGCATGAGGCGGCACTCAAGCTGGAAGATGTGTGGGACCTGATGGCTCCGCTGTGGCAGTGTGACCGCCCGCTTGAGCGCATTGGCTTTGTCCTGGATGGAGGTGGGTGAAGCACTGTCCACTGATACACATGCATGCAGTGGGACAGCTCTACTGCCTCATCACACCCCCAGCTACAAGCACATGCGTCCTGTGCTCTGCCAAGCAAACTCGATGCCCGTGCTGTGCCATGCCTTTCAGTCTGAACACACAGGACAGCAGGACAGCACTGCAACAGTCTGGCTGCATGTTGCAGGCAAGTGGATGTGTGATGTGAATTGCACGCTTGCAGCGCAGCCCTGTGTGGTGCTGAGCATGGGGTCAGCTGGCAATACAGACTTTGAAACGGGCATTTTGCAGCGAGCGTCCCACTGCCAGGTGGCGTATCTCGTCCGTACTGTTGATCATCGTGTCTGGCCACGACTCGTTGCTCTTGTGCAGGGCCTTCGTGTGCTGCGTGTGGAATGGCTGTGCAGTTTTGACATCATCCAAGAGGCCAGCATGTGTGCCGTCCAGGTGCATACATATGACCATACGCTCCCACCAAAGGTCCAGGCAGCTGTGACCAGCATCCCTGGAGTCAACTTCCATTCCATGGGCATCACTGGGTGCGCAAGACGCTACGTACCCAACTCTGGCAGATCTGCCCCATGCTATGACGTGATGAGGGTGCCTCCTGTGTGACGCTGAAGCACGCAATTGCACTACTTCTGTCGTTCTTGGTATGGATGGTGATTGTTGCGCTAAAATGGACAGACAGAACAGCACGACCCCGGACTCCGCGCCATGAGTGTTGGCCCCACACTGCAGGACGTCGGTGCTGGACTCGATGCGGCGGGGCGAGGTCACGTCTGCGCCATACACAGCAGACGACTTCACGACGGTCCGGGGCGCCATGGCGGCTGCTGGCACCGACTGGGTTGACATCCTCAAAATTGACATAGATGGTGCGAGAGCCGCCGTTCGTGTCCGCTGAACCTATGTGCTGCTGGCCAGTGCGCTTCGACCTGTTGGATGGACACACCACTCAATGTCTGCAGGTAGTGAGTGGCCAGCGTTTCATGAGCTGCTGGCCAGCAATAGCAACATCCCAATCGGTCAGGTGCGCCATCCACAGCCTGGCATTTGGCATCTATGCTGACCTAAATGAAAGCTGTTCTACATGTGCTGCTGAAGACCATGCATATTGTCTCAGAGTGATGGGAATCAGGTGAATGTGCCACTGCACCCTGTGCTGGCAGATATTGATTGAACTACACCCGCTGGAGCTGGCAAAGTTTCCAGCTCTGTACCCCGGCAGCACGGTGCAGTCTGTGGCTGCATTCTTCGAGGGCATGAGGTAATGGCTTGCAAAGGGCTGTGATTCCGCTCCGTGCTAGCCTGTGGCGGCATACAGCCGATTTGATACGTTCATGCCAAGTGTTGATGCAAAGATCACATGATGCAGTTGCAAGATAGCGTCGACACAGTAAACATCAGCTGCAACCATGGCTGCAGGCGGCATGGGTACAGAATCTTTGCCAACGAGCCAAACCTGCATGCAAACAGCATTGTCAACTACATCGAGTACAGCTTCATCAAGGTGGACCAGTGGGGGCGTGCACTTGGTCGGAGCACATAGATCGGCAATAATGATGCCGTCAGGTGTCGGTCTTAAGCTGTTCATCAGTCGGCGGACATGTGTAGCATGGACATGATGGCAGTGCGCCAGTATAAACGTTACTTGTGACAATGGAAGAGTAGAACTAGAAGTTTAATGATGGAGGCTTCGCTAATGCAGTAATTTAGGTTTGTTGTTTTACTGTTGTTACGGATCCGGTCACCAGATGCCCACCACTGGGCGGTTGATGTAACCACAAAGCGCACACATTGTGCCGATCAAGTCCTCAGCGGTTCAGGGTTCCAACCTCTGACTTCGATATGTCAACCAGCTACGACGGAGTGCAGGAGCACTGCAGCCCGATATTCACCACAGCATGGCTGGACAAGTGTGCAGCCAGCTCAGCCACCCGAGCAACTTGTTCAAGCATGTTGGACCGCTGATCCACGGTTCCACACCATGCACACAAGGTTGATCTCAGCTTGTGGCATCTGCCTGCAGAGCCACAGCCATATACTGGTGGTACAGCGCTGCAACAGCACGCAGCCCACGGTTGGAGATCTGCACCGTGGTGTTGTTCACTGCGGTGCCTGTCAGCGGGGAGGTGTCGTGTTCTGTGAACCATTGCGCAATGGCACCCCTTTCGTAGCTGTGCCCATCCTCGGTGACCACCGGATCATGCATAATATCCTGCATGTGCATGACGAGTGCTGGTGTTGTTGACTGTCCAGCATTGCATGGCTGTGATGCACCAGACGCGCACTGCCTATGTACACACTCCGCCATTGCAGCAAACACTCACGTGTGAGATGGGGCAGGTCAGCAGCTGCTCCAGCTTCGACAGGACATCATTGGCGTCCAGCAATCCTGCGCTCAAAACGCTGCTTGCGGCAGCGCCGCTTGGACGCACACCCTGTATAATGACATGACAGAAAACAGTGCTGACAGTGGTGAGCATGATCAGGCGCCGTCCCCAACAGCGTTCAGCATCAGCGCAATGACAGCAGCTGAGAGCATTGATCATTCATACATGGGTATACATGGGTCACCTGGCTCGCCGGCGCATGACCATGGCGCTGGACATCTGCTGCGCTGCTGCTCTCCGAGGACCCTGAGATCAACTGGCTGATGGGTTATGCCTGAGAGGCATGCCTGGACTGCACGGCAGAGCATGTGACCCAGCAACAATGCCATGCGGGCGGAAAAGGCAACTTCGTGCCTGCTGTTGTGTCCGATCGTGGAAACTCAAGCAGCCATCTCACACGCGCTTTGTGCTTGGTTCCATTCCGATGCTGTCTTAGCTGGGACCGGTCGTTGCAGATGATGCCGCATTGGGGGCATGGTTTGGAGGGCAACCAGTCTTCGTCCAATGCCTCCTCCCAATGCGCTTCGCTCTGCAGGTACGCATACGCTCCTACAGCTGGTCAGGATCTATGTGGTTCCAGACGCGGGACTCATGCAAGGTCTGACCCATTCGAGTGTCAATCACTTCAAAGTGTGGCCCTTGGCCTCTCACTTGTAGGTGGGTCCACATGGCTGCGGGGCCACCGGTGAAGTTGCACGCCCTACAGTGCATCTGCCCAGCAGACGCCATGCTGATGACCTTGGCTACCTCAGCTTCAGACTGCGCACGCTCAATCTTTCAAGATGTCCACCATTTATCCATCAGCAGTTGGTTATCAAGAAAACTGCACGGTAGCCAAAGGTAACATGCAATGGTGTCGTCAGGTGCATCCATGCATGCTTGCCAGCAACCTGATGTGGGAACGGATGCCACCTGCTCAGGCAGTCAATATGATCAATGCATGTCGTTGAGGATGTTCCATAATTTGGCAGCAGCAAGAGTACTTCAGACCTGCTCGGCTGATCAGGCTTTGGATGCATGTGCAGACCTCTCGTGCAGCAACCCAGGTGCCCCAACAGGTCTTTGGCGCTGGTACCATTCTGGGTGCTGGACTCCCTCTGCAGGGCGACTCAGCAGGCTGCAGGAACCATGCTTTTGTATCGAAGTTCAATAGAGACACAGACATTGTATGTGTATGCTTGCAGGCGGTCCACAAAGTCCCAGGACTTGCTGTGTCAGCAGGAAACACGTGCTGAGCACCCATATGTGCGTGGGTGCTCAGCACAGCTGATCTGTCAGTCAAGACATGGATACTTTGTTCCCACCAGATGATAGTCAAGAAGGCAAAACGTGAAGGGTTGCTGCAAATGCTTCGTAGAAGTCCCTCAGCAGCCTGCTGTTGGTGGTGTTGAAAAACACCGTTGTGTGGGGTGGGTGCATGGGTGTGCCGCTTCCCTGACTAGTTGTCAGCTGTCGCCCTCAAGATGGCTGTCACCTGTGTATGTCGCAAGGACTGCTTCGATGATGCTGCTGCTAGCTGCTGCTGCTGCTGTGTCGAACCATGAGCTTCAAAGGCTGTTGCATAGTTACATAGCTAGCAGGAGATGCTGCAATCAAGAGGTGTGTGCCTGCCGATGAGGTGCCAGGTCCGCCACCCAGCATGAGTTGCGAGGTGCACAGCACGATCAGACACTGGTGTGCATGGTTGTATGCTCTGCCACATGGCGGAAAGCCCTGATACCTTCACTTGGACGTGACGCCATAATGGGCCTGCTGTCCGCCAGCTCCAGATTGCAGGGCAAGGTCGACTGCAGAAGACATTGGTGCAGCTGGCAGCAGACGCCCACAGATCAGGACTGCGAGTTTGCACAGTCAAGCCCTTAGAGTGCCGACATATTGTGCACTGCTGGTACATGCTAGCTAGGTATGCTGCTGGGAGCAGCTTCACAGTTCAAACTGCAGCTCGTGAGCGCTTTGGCAGAATGGTACACCTGTGCTCACGCCACGTCGCTGCCAGCGTTACTTGGTGGAATGTGCATGCGGCTCTGCAACCCTTCCATGCTGAACACCTGCGCATGGCAGTTCGACATGATGGATATATAGGACCAAGCAACTCGAGGAGGAACCGATCAACATGCACGAGCTGACATCCAAACGACATTCAGCACACAGTTGACAATGTTGGTAACTCACATCTGCTGAACCCTGCTGGGGTTGGGAGCGGGCAGGGCTCAGCCACTCAAAGCCTGTCCTGTTGCAGAGCGTCGGACAGCTCTCAATCCCGCCGCTTCACTCAGCTCATCCGCGGCGGCATTGCCATTGCCCTCAGCAGGGCTCTGGTCTCCCACGAGTAGTACACGTACTGCGGGGCCTACATCCGCAAACCTTGTGGGTTGGATGTGTGTTGTGATGAGGAAGTGCGGCTTGGTGATGGTATGCCGATTTGCAAGATGAGCCCTGATTGATGTTCAAACTACTTTGGGGTGCAATACTACGTCGGTGTGCATGCAGAAATCATGCGGTTAACAGTAGTGGTCTGGTCAAAGAAGCGCAGGAGGTTTGCGACAGGCAGGTGCGTCTGCAAGCTCACCAGACGCTTTGTCATGATCACGGCCAGAGCAGCTGTGCTGGTCTGGCAGGTGTATGCGGCTTGTTGAAAGGCTTTCAGGCCTAGCCAGCCGTCAGACCACAGCCCGCGACCATGCAGCCGATGCAGTGCCTGCCATATCCGCCTTGGGTAACCCCTCCAGTCGTGGCCTGCATGTCGTTTGAGCCCTCATACTGGTGCTGGATGCAGATACGGTTGTGCTGGAGTAATCGCAAGGGCTGTGTCACACTTGGCAAAGGTCGTGGCCCAGGACATGAGAGCTGGGTGCATGCGCATCAAGTCTGACAGCGCATGAGTCTGCTGGTCGCGGGACTGCATCAAACAACGAGCACAGGTGATTTGCAGCGTGGAGAGCCGAGTCAAGTGAGTGCTGACACCAGGTAACCGAGAAACAGAGTGTGATGTATCACAGGTGCAGCATGCGCATGAAAGCAGGCGCAGAAGCAGACCCCACTTACATGGTCGGTCGCGCAACCTGCAGCCATTTGTTGGCCACAGGATGCTTTCTGCGCAGAGCTGACAGCTAGTAACTGTCGGCTCTGGCACTCGTGACAGATAGCGCAGCGCCGTGGGCAGCTCTCGGCACCCACGGATTGCAAATAAAGTCCCACTGGCCTGCAAGACCAGCAGGCGACCAGGATAGATGGAGCATATGCCTTGTCGGCGGAATATGTTGCACGTACCCATAGTATGGGTGCATGGCAAGCAAACAGCTGGGTGGTGGCCCATCTGCACATACAAGATGGAACTGATATGCATCGGTATGCACTGCACAATCATCGATCGGAACGGAATGCACGTGTCAGGACATCGGTGCTGAGCACTCAATATACCCTGATGATGGTAGCATACACTGGGATGGGATTCGGCATGTTCAAGTTGAGAGACCATCATCTCAGCACACCCACCAGTGCCCTTTTCGTGCCGGCAATGTTGTAACAACCCAAGCCACTGCTCAACCGAGTCACTGCAGTGCCCTTCAGGACTGATGGCACCCAGCAGTCCATTGTTGGTGGTGTTGAAAAACACCGTTGTTTGGTTGCCGCTTAACTGCTGTGCTATTGCTGTTGCTGTTGCTGTCAGAAATGCTGTCACTTCTGTTGCACCATACGCCCTGCTGCTGCTGCTGTTGCTGCTGCTGCTGCTTGCTGACAGATGTTGACTGACCAGACATGCCACCGGCCCTTGCATAAACTAGCACAGGGCGCACAGCAGACTGCCATGAATAACATAATGCGGAAGATGGTCAGGGGATGCAAACCTCGGGGTTCAGCCCAGCCAGCGCCTGCATCACGAGGCAGGTTTGCTGGTTTCTCCCGAGGCGCGACGCCAAGCGTGCAACCAGCTCCGGATGGGCCTGCACAGTCAGCAAGACCAGCGTCGCAACATGATTACAGGATAGTAAGCGTGCCTCGGCATCCTCAGCCAAGTAATGAGCGTGGCAGCTAGTGCACTCAGTATCCTGACCTATGACAACCAGCTCAGCCAATGCTCAGGATCAGTGGCTGCCATACTTGGGGGATAGGGCCAGTCGCAATGTCAATGTGTACCACGATACTGCTGGACCATGGAGCAGACACGTCACACTTGCTGCAGATCACACCAGATTTGTCATAGATGGTCGCAGTGGACCGCAGCCAGCAGTGTGCAGCACCTTTTGGCGGGTCCTGTTGGACTACCCTCGTCTGAGATGACGAGTGTGCTGTGGCACATACTCCGCACTACTGCACAGCGGCGCCTGCAGACCGCTAATCCTGCATCTCTTCTCAGGGGCACCCACCCACCTGCTGCATAAAACAGATAACTTATCCGTGTGACCAAGCCTGCAGGAAGGACAGGCTGATGCGGCCAACTGCTTCCTCCATTGGTCCCTGACCACATGACATGCTGCCGAACACAGGACTCTGCCGCTGCATCTTCTGTGTCAGCGTTCTGCCATCAACCTACTCTGCTAATAAGCCTACAGTTGCCTGGTGTGAGAACTGCTTGCTCGCCTGCATGTGGGCAAGTAGCTGCAGCGCCCCCCGAGCGGCTTCAGACGCGTGCCCGCAGGCGCCGCGGCGCATGGGCCCCACCCATCGATGCTGGGCTTGCGTGGACGGTGCGCATCACCTGCACCGAAGCAACAGCACCGGCTGCGGCAGCTGTATGCACCTGGCTTCTGGTGCCCGTGGTGTGTGCTGCAGACTGACAGTTGTTGTCGGGAAGCGAGAGGGCCAGGCAGCAGCAGCATGGCCGGCTTGACAGCACACTGCGGTTGCTCCAAAGCACGGAACGCAGGTCGAGTTGATTCAGGCACACCGTGCTGTCCATGGCAGCGGGCAGGCGGCTGGAGACGGCCCCCAAGCCTCGGGACAAAGGGCTGAATCCCATGAGCTGCGCCGCTTCATCTAGCTGCGGACGCAGGCACATCACCAGGTTGGGTGCAGGGTGCAAGCACTTCTGTGTGTGCGTCAGAGGGGGCCGACTATAATTGGTTGAGTGCATTGCAGCACGTCAACAACCCGGCATACCTATCCGCGGCGAGCCCCCTGCCACGCCGGAGGATTGGCCAACAAGCCTGCGCATAGTGGCACATGCCGCTCAATACTCCAGACATAGCACTCTGCTCTCATGCCATGCACCTTGACGGTTCACCTCAGGCATTGGCAAGTTTGGTTGGTGGGCCCTTGTTGCGCTACACCATCTTGCAGTTGTCCCTAAACCCTACCTCTGTTGACTTGCAGCCAAACGCAGGCTCTCCCACGGACTCCACGTCCGGAAATGCACTTGCTCTGCCGCCACCAGCGATACCCACAGCCATTTGCCCCTGCACCACACGCCGGCAGCCATACGTGGTCGTTGTTCTGAAACGTCAGGAGAAGGGGTGCCAGACGACTGAGACAATAGGTCTGCTGTGTGTGCGACGTACACTGTCATGAGCAGGTGCAGTTCGGGTAGGCAACCGTCGTCCATCATGACAGCATAGCCCCACCTGGCATGAGGCGCAGGGACGCGGTGGGCCGGGATAGGGTGGGGGTGGCAGAGTACACCAATGTAGTACCAAGGGCCTGGTTGGCCGTGACGCAAGATGAGCCATGCAACCCTGCCGCCTTCTGCTGCTGCTTGTTGCTGCCGCTGCTACGGCTGCCGTGGGCAACCCGCCACACTCAGAGGCCTCTACCGCAGGCTGAGAGCAGTGTGGCTGCCCTGGGTTGGCCCCAGCCGCTCAGGGCACCGCTGCAAGTACTGTACACTGACCAGAAAGGTACCGCCCACTGTCGAAATCAAAACCTGGTCAACATGCGAGAGATCGTCATTTGCTGCAGGTGGCAGCCTCATGGGTGACAATGCTGGTTATTGACTCAAGTGAGCACTCAGCAAACGATCGTAAGGTCACTGCATGCAGTGCACTCACCAAGCAAGTTCACCCTGTTTGGTGACAAGCAAATGCCGATGCACCCGCCCCTGGGACACTGCAGTACCACGTAAGGGGTCACATGTTCATGTTCCCAATGACGCAGCACTATATGGTCACTGAAACACATGTCTGTGCGAAGCAATCAGCTGCATGTCTCACGGGCACTTTTCGGCGAGCGTTGCCAAACAATGGCCTCATTTACTTCGTGCTGCAAGCCAAATGCAGTCTCTGTCAGCCTCGTGCAACGGCTGCAACATGTCAGGCAATTTGTGTGCAGCCCATGAAGTCAGAAGCAGTGTTGGGGGACGCACTTCCATGCACCAATGATGAGCCATGCATACGATGAAACTAGTGCCAAGCTGCGCCTCACTATGCCTGCATCATCAAGACAGCCACCATCAGCAGGCCCCCAAGGTGTGCACATGCGCTGTCAGAACATGCTGTTGAGAACTTCACGGCGGACGCAGCCGGTGGCGCTTACCAGACTTGCATGTGAACCATGGCGCGCCCGCACTGAACTTGACCACAACCTGCTGACACACGGAGTGCGGAGGCAACTGATGAGAGAGTCCGCGCAGCCGCTGCTGTTGCTTGCGCCACAGCAGCGCCACATCGCCGCACCTGCACGAACGGCAAGCACCGAAAGTTGGCAGGTAGTGACTCATCCGGTTGCATAGATGGTTGGTTGCGCAATGCAGCAGGCCAGGACCGGTGGCACGCCGCGGCGATGGAAGCTACACAACTCTTGCACAAGGTCGACGAGGCATTGCATGCTAATTTATAATGTGGCAGTGAGTCGATTCGGCTGGCTTCGGGGCACCAAGGGGCTCACAATTGGACATGACGAGGCATCCAGCCTCCATCACGAATGTGCACAGGCTGACAACCCACCTGCAGACCGTCGGCCATGAGCGCAGATGTACAGCGAGAGTCCTTCATCGCACCCACAGATACTGCGGCACTTCACGGCGACCCTAATGCCCCCTGGCCTTGATGCTCATGCGCATGTCGGCATGCATGCACTGGCATGATCCATAGAGATCCCGAGAGCTGCAGCAAGTCATCGTAAACATGAAAGAGGATGATTGCGTGCATGTCAATCACGTTTGGGCATCCACAGCGGCCAGCGATCAGCCTGCGCCATGCGACCGCAGTGCGGCATGCCTCATCAGGTGATCAACGGCACCGCAATGGCTCCGACCCCTTCATATGTACTGCCTTGATTGTGCCGTGAGATCCGGACCGTGTTGCTGAAGGTGCTGCATGGGTCAGAAGCTGATGCATCAGGCGCCTGTCGGGTCCCCGTGAGGCATGCAGTCGCAGTGCTCAGCATCACCATGTTGGGGTGTTTTCATACCAAGAAGTCACAATCTGCAGTCTGCCCGAGGGCGGTGGGCTCCTGCTGCTGGCGGGCGACACTGGCGAGGCGGGTCGGCGGCTCGCGGATGTCTGGCGGTTTGACGCCACACTAGTAGCCCGCGGGCTGCACCCCTGGGAGCTGCTGTCAGAGTCAAGCGGCACAGACCGCCTGGAGGCCAGGTGCAGATGCGATGGAATGCAAGTGCAGGTGCCCGCTGTATCGCGCATGACTCAGATGGTCGGCTGTCATGATCATGCAGCATGACGACTGCAAGTCTGGGTGGTACACAACCAACTGTGTGCTGTGCACGAACCTGTGCCATGGCTCACTCATTGATGCAGGAGCAATGCAGCTGCAGCGGTGGCAGGGAACAGCGTCGCTGTCTTTGGCGGCTGGCACGCCTCGGGCCTGGCGCCCCTTGCACGCCTGCAAGTTTTCGATCTGGAGCAGCAGCGCTGGAGTGACCCTGCCGGCAGCCACGCCAGCAGCAGCAGCGGCGGCGGCGGCAGCAGCTCAAGCGCTGGCGGTGCTGTAGACGGTGGCACACCTGCTGCATCCGCATCCTCGGGGGTGGTGCACACCAACGGGACTGCCGCTGACCAGCTGGCACTTGCCAATGGCGTCGGTGCTGTTGCCATCGCTGGGCATGACGGCGCCGAGCCAGGTGCAGCAGCAGCAGCAGAAATGGCGCAGAGTGCCAGCCAGGAGGCGCCGTGCGCTCGGGGGCAGCCGAGTCTGACGACCTTGACCGATGGTGGCGCCATGCTGCTGTTTGGCGGGTGCGCCACAGCTGACTGAGCTGCGAACGGTAGAAGGACTGCACCAAATTGCCAGCACCTCGCGCAGGAAGCGAAACATGTTCTTCAGCTGCGGGTTGAGACACCTCACGATCCTGTTTACGACTTGCAATCTGCAGGTGGGATGGCAAGCAGCGTTTCAACGACCTTTGGCGCCTGGACACCTCCACATGGCAGTGGTCACAGCTGCAGCCATCAGGTGCTCGTCTGTAGAGCACACCGATGAGCACACGGGTGTTGATGATGCTCAAGCGCTAGCTGTATTGATCCCATGGAGCGTCAGCAAAGGGTTGGACCATCAACCACCGCAGCAGTTGGAAGACGCTGAGGGGAAGGCGCTGAGGGTCCATGCCATAGACATGATGCACTCCGGCCGCCCTTGGCATAGGCCAGCTAGGCAGCTATGCCTGCACCTGCAAACTTGGAGTTTATGCCACCCACGCTCATCAGGCACAAGGTCCTGCTCATGCAGGCCGGCCGCCGCCTGCCCGGGCGGACCATGTTGCGATCGTGTGGCACTACTGCGACTGCGGCCACTGGAAGGACATCCTGGTCGTGCACGGCGGCTCCTCCGCAGACGGCCTCCTGGGGGACGTGTGGACCTACGATGTGGACACAAACAGGTAGCCATGTGTGCAAAATCATGTATGAACAGCAGTATGTTCATGGAGCTGCCTGCAGCCGTGGGGCGGGCCCTGTCTGTGCACCAACAGCGGCATGCATCCCAGGGGCTGATGGTGAATGCCTGAGGAGCTGGTGTGTTGGCACTGCGGCTACTGGTAGCAGTGCACCGCAGCATCAGCCCCTGCTTGGGAGGTGTTGTAGGAGAGCAGTCTGGTAATCCAGGTGCCACCAACACCAAATGTTTCCTGCAGCTGGCGGCAGGCGCACTGTGGCGGCAGCGCCCCCTGTTCCCGCAGCTCACATGCCGCTGCACTGCTGGACGGCCATCTTCTTGTATCAGGTGCACTTCTGCCACTTGTTTGTGGTGCCCTGTGGGTCATCTGGCTTGCGTAGGCTGCCAGGGCTATGCTAAACTTACGTTGCAAATGCAGGTGCAGGGCTGAGCGCTGAAAGACTTTTTACAAAACTGCTTGGTACTGTTGCTGCCTGGCGTATGCAATAACTGTGTGACGCATGGTGCAGGGGGCCAGGCGCAGGGCGAGGTACTGTCGGACCTGCATGTGCTACAGCTCAGCACGCTGACGTGGCTGCCGCTGCCGTCGCCAGAACCCCTACTGCCGCCGCGCTGCCGCCACAGCCTGGCGGTTGCTGCTACATCCGGCGGCATTGCAGCGGACCAAACGGTTGCGGATGGCATCCACAGCAGCTGTGTGCCAACTTCGGCCGCAGCCGATGCAGAGGGTACCTTCAACACGTCAGCGCCAGGGGCCGCGCCCGCATGTGTGCCAGCACAGGCTGAGGGTACGCCTGCACCCGAGCCGCAGCAGCAGCAGCATGTGGTCTGGCTGTTTGGTGGCTTCGACGGCAGCAGAGCCTGCGGCGAAATGTTTCAGATCGTGCTACCAGACGGCCTCAACTTACAGCAGCAGGGCGCAGCGTCCTCTGCGCCTTCAGAGGTGGCAGCTGCACACATGTGATGACGCTGCTCTTACAGGATTCCTTGTCGCCTTGCCACTGCTGTACCACCGTGTCTGAACGGCGCTTCGTGAGCCCGCTCGACATGGTGCAGGTTGTCAACGCCAGCAATTCATGCTTTGAGTTGTGGAATTATAGGAGGAACCGTCAGGAAAGCACGTCCTGTCACTGGAGGATCTCG
The DNA here is from genome assembly GCA_032358165.1 of Diplosphaera chodatii. Taxonomy (NCBI): domain Eukaryota; kingdom Viridiplantae; phylum Chlorophyta; class Trebouxiophyceae; order Prasiolales; family Stichococcaceae; genus Diplosphaera; species Diplosphaera chodatii. The sequence goes on from JAALGY010000019.1 coordinate 1,826,680, forward strand.
AGGCGGTCGTGCGGACGATGCCGCCGTGGAAGCAGGTCCGGCGGCTGCATGCTGCGGCGCTGGAGCAGCAGCTGGACCAGTACATCGACCCTGCCAGCGGGTAAGCAGGGTGTGCTGTATGTCGCGTCTTCCTTTGACACAGGGCTTGCAGGCAATGGATGCATCACCTGGTGCTGGTCCGCCCCCTTGGTTCAGCATGCTACCGCTCTGCTTACTTGGTGCTGATAACGCAAGCGCAGCACTGATGTTTGACCGTTCCTGTCAACAGGTACACGGTGTGGACAGCCCACTACTTGAAGCAGCGACCATGCTGCGGCAACGCATGCCGACACTGTCCATGGGGCCACGAAAACGTTGTGAAGACTGCATAACGTGCTGTGGTGATGACCTCAATCATTTCGTAACTGCCATATGTCAAACCGGGTGGTTGGAAGGGGAGGCCGCACATGTTTCATTCTGAAGACCTGAACTGTTGTACGTATCAGTACAGCTTCTGGCCCGTTGTTCAAAACAGGGTCTGATCACTGTTTCAGCTGCAAAATAAATGTCATTCGTTGCCAATCTGACGCAATCGGCCATGAATGCCGTCACTGAACAAGGTCCAACCACCATCAATCTGCACCGTTAGTGCATGTAGGCATGTGCCGCAACCACTCAAGTCAAATGCGGGTGAGAAATGGGCTGCTGCTCAGCACTCTGGTGCCGGATCTGCAGCAAGTCATTGTTGGAATCATATGCGATCGGCTGCACAGCACAGACGCAGATGTTGCAGCATCTGCTCAAGACGCCGCCATGGCGCTTCGCCTGACATGCCGCACCCTCAGAGCTGCCGTGGATGCCAGCGTCATGCAGGCAGAAAGCCGCGTTACCTCTTCGGTCGATGTTGGACGAGTCGCGGCATTGTTTTCAGGTGTGCACCATGCTCCTGTCATCACATCCTGCCTGTGTGACAGGCATGTCTGCGGCGGCACTGTCACGGCCGAGTCCAGCTCTGTCCACGCCACCCGCAGGCCTCCGAAAGATTCATTTGCGGATACCAGCCGGCGCAAGCACGATCACAATTCTGCCAGGCCGGATGCCATGCCTGACTGACATGAGGTGCGACAACGCCGAAGCATGGCATACGCATATACTGCTTCACCGATGCAGCCACCGGCACACCCTGTGGAGTTCCATGCCTAAGCTTTCGTGCATGTGTGCATGTAGAATTACGTCAGACGGCTTGCTCAGCGGCATGCAGCACCTGGACCTGCGGCATGTGGCAACACAACTTACGTCTCTCAGTCTGGCGCTGAGCTACAGCAGGCCAGGATCAGGTTTACAATCATACTAGACCTTTGCAGGCACGAGCCTTTGCCAACCGGACATACTTTTTTACAATGTATTACTTTTTATTAGATAAAAGAATTGTTGAACTTTTAGGTCCGTTCAGACTTTCAACAGTTTTCCAACAATCAGAGGAGCACTGGGAAAGCAACGCAGAAATGCTCGCAGCTCTTGCACAGCTCCGCGAGCTGCGCCATCTGGACTTGGACAACTGCAGCATCTTGCCAGGCGATGGTGCGTATGTTTTCCAGCCCTCCCATCTTGTAAACCCTTGGCTTTGCTGTGCTAGGCTCATCAACCATCCGGTACACCCGTCAGCTTAATGAGTATGTTGCAGACACACACGTCATGGCAGCCTGGTGGGCTCCTGTGCAGGCTCAGCTGCTTGCACCCAGCTGTCGACGCTGCGCAAGCTGACGTCGCTGGTTGTCAGGCACCAGCCCACATATTGGCTGCGTGTGATGCTGCCAGCGCTGCAGGGCCTGAGGCGCCTGCAGTGCGTCGTGATCATGCTCCATGCCGATGGCTCGGGAGCGCTGCCAGCCCTGAGTGGACTGGCTGCTCTCGAGCAATTACACATGACAGGTCATGTTGTGGGTGATTACAAGCTGGCGCTTCCGCCATCACTCACGGTGCGCACTTTATGCGACGCTGACCTTGCGTGCAGGTTTGATGTTCGCTCAAAGTCTGAATCCTCATGGAGGGTGCTTGCAGATGGGGCATGCACGGGACATCTGCATGCACACTCCCAAGCGCTGCATGCAAAGGGTTCACTCATTCCAAGTAGCTGGACAGAGTTGCATTGTGCCACTTTCTGCAGGAATTCACCTTTGTGCTGGCAGCCAACATCAGGGCAGAGGTCACCACAGAGGCAGCAGCTGCCACACTGCTCGGCATGGCCGGCCGCCTGACAGCTCTTGTTGTGCCATCTGCTGGCGCTAAGCATCTGGCAGCAATGCAGCAGGCGGGCCCAGTGCTTGCTGGGGCGCTGACTTCGTTGAGCTTCAGCATCGACAACTTCGGCCATGCAGCTGACTTCGACTGGACTCAGCCTGACTTGCATGCTGCCGCACAAGCTGTGCAGAGCTTGGCAGCTGGACTGCAGCATGTGGAGGTCGGGCTGGACCCACCTGTCAAGATCCTGGGGGACTTCAGCGCAGCTGAGGTGCAAGCGGCCAATGCAGCATTCCAGGAGCTCATGCGCAGCCTGCCATGCTGCCAGGTACTGCGTGTGGGCTTCTGTGGCGCTATTTCCTCACAGGCCAGAAGCAGAGGGCTGCTGCAGCATGCTCGAACATTGCTCTCGTTGAGCGTGCACGATGACTATGGCCGTGAGCAGGTGTGCTTCGGTTGCCAAGATCTGCAATATTGCCGACATATGCTTTTTAAACCTAATTTGGTCGTGTGTACATCCCCATTTGGCTGATGTCAGCTATCAGCAACGTCAGCCTTCGCAGTGCTGAAGCTGCACATTCGAATGTGCTGCCTGCAGGACGTGTGTGTGAGCAGCGCAGCGCAGGAGTTGAGCAGACTGACGCGGCTTACCAAGTTTAGCTTCTCTACACAAGACCTGCTTCACAGAGGCGGTGGCCTGCAATGCCTCCGCGCCCTGTGGCAGCTGCAAGACCTGGAAATCCACAGCACTGCGCTTGGGGCCAGAAATGCTGCTCCCTTGAACGCAGTGCCGCCGCTGTCGTGCTGCACAGCACTCACGAGGCTGTGCATGCCGGTCATGTTGAACAAGGTGCGGACATGGCATGGTTGTTGCCGCAGCTGACTGCAAGCATGCGCGCTTGTGGCCGCCGCCAACAGCATCTTCTTGACATTGCATGCTGTGAGCATGCAGACACGCCCATCTTATGGAGCAGCAGCTCATGCTGCAAATCTTCACTGCTGTAGGCCTGGTTCCCATGTATTGTTCAGCTGCGCAACCTGCCGCTGCGGGATCTGGGCCTGGGGATGCAGCAGCTTGCAGAGCCAGCAGCGTTCCTTGCTCCTTTCCAGCAACTGTCCCAGACGCTGCGGCACCTGTCGCTGCACTGCAGCTACATTTATGCCGAGCTGGCGCACAGATATCTGCATGGGCAAAGCGGGGGTCCCTCACACACTGGGGTCAAATGGTGGCGTGCAATGGTGAACTGGTGGAGTGGCGGAATGCCGAATCTGCAGCCAACATCCCCACTGCCAGTCAAGCTGCAGATCACAGCGCTCAGGTGGGTCGGGGCCTATGCAGTGTATTCAAAGTGCACAGGAATACCGCCATACAGGGCACATCGTTGTGAGAGTTGACTGACGTTGCAGACAGGGAAGCATGCTCTCAAACCTACCGGTACGGGGAACACGTTGCACATCCCATGCCCGTGTCTCGCATGTAGTGATGTGCACTTCAGCAGAAGGCAACCCCCTGCCTGTCCCAGGACGCTGGAGCTCGTGGCCCTTGAAGCTCCAGATGCCACGATGGCTGGCGTCCTTCAACAGCTGACATTGCTGAAGGTGTGTCCGCTGGACCATGGTGTGACGTCATCTGGCGCATGTGCAGCTTAACCTGGTATGCAGTCATAGACAGCAGCATGCACACATGCGGTGATGCTGTCTGCGACGTTGGAACACTTTGGTGCCAGGAATTGGATGCGTTCCACTGTCATACCCTGGCGGCCCTGACAGTGGCGAGCCTGCCGGTGTCGCTGCGGCGGCTGCAGCTGCAGCACTGCTTTGGCGTGACGGCAGACTGCATGGCCAGCCTTGGGCGGCTGTCGGCCCTGGAGCGCCTGGCGCTGGCCGACCTGCCCCACGCGTGCGGCGATGACGCCCTGCAGCAGCTGGCGCCGCAGCTGCAGGCCCGCCTGTCCTCCCTGGAGTTCAATGGCTTCGGGTGGCATGAGGTCAGTGCTCTGCTTTGACAAGGAACCAGCTGTCTTAATGAACTACCGCTGCCTTCGACGCTCTGCATCTTCGTGCGGGGAGCCTGTCCCTGACTAGCACGTACGGGGTGGTGTGTTGCTACCTGGCAGGAGGACCGCATCAGTGCTGGATGCAGCAGCCTGACAGACGCTGGCGGGCTGGCTCTGGCCCACGCGCTGGCTGCGGCTGACCCCACCAACCGGCCCACCCTGGAGCACCTCTGTCTCCAAAAGCATCCAAAGCTGAGCTGGAGGACAGCGGCAGCCCTGGCAGCGGCGCCGCTGCACAGCCTCAGCCAGCTACTGCTGAGCCACACCGGTGCGCCGATGTCAAGCCCGCCTGGGCGTGCTGCGTCACAGACCATCGACACATGACGCGCAGAAGCACTTCAATCAATGCTCTGCTACCCTGCTGCTGTGTGTGCATATGTGCTGCAGCAAGGTGCGATCTGCTCAAAGTGCGACTCCGCGGTGGCGACTAGGCCATCATCAGATGATCCACGCTGGACTCTTCGCCAAAGATCCGCAGCTGGGCATTCTGCACTGCCCGACAGCGCTCTGGTGTTTGCGTGCCAGGCCTCGATGACCGGGGGCTGCTGCACCTGGCGGCTGGTATGCCGCGGCTGCTGCGTGTGGACGTGGTGGGCTGCAGGCGCATCACGGCTGGTGGTCTGGTCCAGGCGCAGCACACCGCAAACATGTGCTCGAAGCACCGCATGGCGATCACATATCGCGAGCTGGGCGGCCTGTGAGCCTGTTGCGCCGTCAAGCCCGCAGCTGCATGCTGCAGCTGTCACCGGCCCGTTGACAGTGAAGACAGCAGCAAGCGCGCGCCGCTGCCGCTTTGACAACTGCACCTGTGAAGGCGGTCCGCAACGGCAGCCAGCTGGGTGGCTGGATACCTGCATACCTGGCAGCCATACAGATGGCGATGCAGCTGTCCAGTAAAGGTCGGCAATGTGAAGCAGCAAGCATACAAAAGATGAGGAGAGAACATGACAAAGTAGGCCGCCAGTCCGTAGTAGTTTGGCCACTGCAGCGCTTTCACGTCTCTTCAGTGGTCTAGATGAGTGACAGTCTCAATGCACAGTCACATGGTGTTGACCATGCAACGGCAGCAGTGTGCTGTTCGATGAGCAATGAGATTGCTCTTGTCAAGCAGTGTCTGCTGTAAGAGCACCGTGTGATATGGCGAGATCAGCAAGCTGAGGTGTTGTGACGGCGCTGCTTCCTGGTTCCTGCCCCTGCATGTGCACATCCTCCTGCAGATGGTGCCAGTGCAGTGTGACGTTTGCACTAGCCATTAAGCTGCCGCTCAGCTGACGCAGTGCTGCCGCGTGTGCTAGAAGCGGTCAAGAGTCAACTATTGTTTAAGCACCTGCACCTTCTGTGTAGTTTGGCATGCGCCGCGCTCAGCCAGATCAGACACCGAAAGCCGGCATGATGCTCAGCACGCTGAAGCCGGATGTGCAGCAGCTCATCGCCAGGCACAGCTGCGATGGGCTGCACAGCACAGACGCAGACGCTGCAGCATCTGCCCAGGACACCGCCATGGTGCTGCGCCTCACATGCCGCACCCTCAGAGCTGCCGTCGATGCCAGCGTCACCCAGCTAGACATTCGTGCAACCTCCTCGGTTGACATCGAACGAGCTGCGGCGCGCTTCCCTGGTGTGCATCTTGCATGGATCCCAACCAACCTCAATTCAAGTGCACGCTGCTGGCACCCTGGCAATGTCTCATGCGGCGGTGGCGCAGCTGCACCCATACGTTGCTGACCGCCCGCAGGACTCGAGACGATACACCTGCGGACTCCGGCTGGCGTGGGCCAGGTCAAGATCGGACAGGGGCAGCTGCCATGCCTGACGGCTGTGAGGTACGACGCTGCGGGTGTTGGCGGCCTGAGCACTGATGCTGTTTTTCCCAACCGTACTGCAGTGGACCCTCATCGTAATGAACCGTGCATGCAGGTGGACTTCGGATGATGTGTTCAGCGGCTGTCACTGGCTGGATCTGCAGCATGTGGTTGCCCAGCTGACATCCCTCACCCTGAAGTACGGCTCCATCACTTCGGACGCATACGCACGCTGGAAGAGCACTGCGACCATGCTGGCCGGCCTCGCACAGCTCAGCGAGCTCCGCCACCTCGACATCGGCAACTGCCGGCTGCTGCCCACAGCTGGTGCGCTGGGCATGCCTTCCCCGTCACATCACAGTCTGCGCCCCGGTCATGTCACCACCCCAAAGGCGTCATGTGCATGTCAGGTTAGTCTATGAGTTTCCAAGCACATGGAGCACGGAGACCTTATGTGATCCTGTGTAGGCTCTGCCGCCTGCACGGAGCTGTCGGCACTGCGCAAGCTGACATCGCTGGTGGTGTGGCAGCGCCCCACGCAGCACCTGCACGTGATGCTGCCGGTGCTGCGGGGCCTGCGGCACCAGCGGTGCACTGTGGCGGCGTTCCATGCCGATGGCTCGGGAGCGCTGCCAGTTCTGAGCCAACTGACCGCTCTGGAGGAGCTGCACATGGAGGGCCAGCTCGTGGGTGACTACAAGTTAGCGTTCCCGCCAGCTCTCAAGGTGTGCAGGCATGCACGCAAATTCTGTGGTGACCTGCCGCATGCAGCCGTCATTGTGCACGAATGGCGTGTGCAGCTTACCGGGACTGCAGAGTCTGCGTCCGTATTAGATGATGGCCGATTGTTGCAGATGTCTCTGAGGAATGCATCCCACTTGGCAGTTGCTGTGCACAGGAGTTCAGGTTCGTGTGGGCAACCCGCGAGGGGACTGAGTTCAAAGACGATGCGGCGGCGGCCACGCTGCGCGGCATGGCCGGCCGCCTGACGGCTCTGGTGGTGCCGTGTGCCACGGAAGGGCACCTGGAAGCACTGTTTGCGGCGGGCGCGCAGCTCGCAGGGACGCTGTCATCCCTGAGCCTCAGCGTCGGCATCAGCGATGCGACAGCTGACATATACAATGCGACGGACGCCGTCTACGCCATTGTGGAGGGCCTGCGGCACGTCGACCTCGAGCTCGACTCGGGCTTCAACTTCCTCTGGGACTTTAGCGAAGCCGAGATCCGCAGAGCCGACGACGCATTTGCGCAGCTCATGGAGACGCTGCCGTGCTGCCAGAGCCTGCGCCTGGGCTTCTGCGGCGCCGTCTCCCACGAAGCCATTGGCAGGGAGTTGCTGCGCCATGCGCAAGACCTGACCTCACTCCACTTGAGTATCGGCTACTTCACTTGCGAGGTGAGCTACAGGATAGTGACGATTCATGTGCATAAGTGCATATCGGCATCAATTGTCATATGTCCTCACCACGTTGAACAGTCGAGGCTCGCAAGCCTGAGAGACAACATCGGTGGGGCTCGAGATGTACCCTGGAACAACCCATGTGCTGCAGGGTGCAGACACCACCAACCCGATACAGGAGCTGAGCGCGCTGACGCGCCTCACACAGCTGCACGTGTTGACCGCCGACTACCAGCAAGTCAGCAGCAGCCTGCAGTGCCTGAGCGGCCTGCAGCGGCTGCGGGATGTGGAGATCCAGGCGCTGCAGGCAGCGGAGGAGGTCACTAATCTGACTGCAGTGCCGCCACTGTCCCACTGCACAGCCCTCACAAGGCTTGGCAGTCTGTACATGCCAGGAGAGGTGCGAAGGCTCCCAGCTCATCTCTTGTGGCGTGTGCCTGCTTGGCGTTTTGCATCTTGCAACAACCTTGGAGGTGCTCGGTGATGCAGCGTCTGCTCGCTTCTGTGCCCCTGCAGGCATGGCTGCCGAGCATCGCTCAGCTGAGCAAGCTGCCGTTGCGGGAGGTGTTCCTGGATGTCCAGTGGCTGCCACACCAGGCAGCGTTCCTGGCTCCCTTCCAGCAGCTGGGGCAGACGTTGCGGCAGCTGACGCTGGTGTGCAGACATCCTCGGTTGCCGGCACCAGCACCGGCGCCCCAAACATGCCCATCGCCGCTGGAACCGCTGCAGGCCACAGCCCTCAGGTGCGTAGATGCCAGGGTTCATGGGAGTGAAATATCCGGAGAGCGCCAAACAGGGCACAACAGAGCAAGAGGCTTCATTGCCCTGCTGTGAAGGGTGCACGTACTGACATGCCCTTCAAGAAGGCACACCACCTGCTTGTTGCAGGAAGCTGATCCTCACCTCGATGAACACTCCAGATGCAATGCTAGCAGGCGTGCTTGAGCAGCTGCCGTTGCTGAAGGTACGCCTGCTGACTCACAGTGCAAGGCCAGTTGCGTGCATGCACACAGCTTGCACCAACACACGACCGCACACAACGTGCAGCAGGCTGCATGCATGCACTACATTTGACGGTGCATTCGCCTGATGACAGGACTTCGAGGTGATGCGCTGCCACACCATCGCGGCTGCGTCCTTCGCGAACCTGCCGGTGTCGCTACGCCAGCTGAGGCTGCAGCAGTGCTCTGGTGTGACGCCGGGCTGTCTTGCCAGCCTGGGCCGGCTGCCAGCCCTGGAGCACCTGGCGCTGGCCGACCTGCGCAGCGCTGGTGGCGATGTCGCCCTGCAGCAGTTGGCGCCGCACCTCCATGCGGGCCTGTCCTCCCTGGAGTTCAGCGGCAGGTTCGTAGATCAGGTCAGTGACGTGATGCCCTACTGCCTTGCCAGCCCACGTCGTGCACAGATGTTTGTACCTGAGATGAGCAGTCTCCCCCCTGTCGGTGTGTGTTCCATGATGTCATTAATCTGCAGGAGGACAGCCCAGTCCACCATCCAGCTGCCCAGTATATCTGAGAAATGAGCAGTTTGCCCGTTGTCAGCATGTCTATCACGAATAATTGTTTTCGTGCGGGATGTGCAGGAGGAGGAGCAGTGTCCAGAGGTCATTCCAGATGCCCAGTGTCTGACGGATGCCGGCATCTTGGCGTTCGCCCATGCGCTGGCAGCAGCCAACCCCGCCGATCGGCCCACCCTGGAGTACCTGTGCCTCAAGAGGCACCCAGGCCTTGGCATTGCTGCGGCGGAAGCGCTGGCGACAGCACCTCTGCAGAGCCTCAGCCGGCTGCAGCTGAGCGAAGGAGGTGCGCTGCGATGATAACTTGCAGCAGCTGCATTACCGCATCATTTGTGCACCCTGCACCATTGCTCCAGACTGCACAGCCGGGCAAAGGGATTTCATATCCCAGGCTCCTGGTTGCACGTATTTTGCCATGAGGCTCAGATATCTTGCTGTCTGCTGAGGGTGCGAGCCTGCTGTAGGACTGACACCCCGCTCAAGTTTGCGATGGTCAGCCCAAGGCTTTGCCACACTCTGAGCTGGCGCCTGGTGCTGCCTTATAGGTATGGACGACGCGGGGCTGCTGCACCTGGCGAGCCACATGCCGCAGCTGCTGCATCTGGGCGTGTCTGGCTGCTGGCGCATCACGGGCGGCGGGCTGGCCGCGGCGCGGGAAGCCGCGACTCGCTGCTCAAAAGGCCGCATGGTGATCACAAAAGTCGATGATGAGCCTGCGGCGCCTGCGGCTGTGGTTTAGTACAGGGACACAGGATGCCAGCTTCGTTAGGCTGGCTCAGCAGGCTGACTCCAGGGGGCCCGTCAGTTTGCCATCATATTAATTGCTTGTGTGATGTCTGCAAAGGCCTGGTGCATAGCGACTGGATAATCTGCTCGTCTGTATGTGGAAGAGGAAGCAATCTTGATCTGGGCATTGGCATGTTCTGTGAGACATATGCTCTTTCGCAATCATGCACGTAAGGTGTACCCTGGGTATGTTGCGCCACCAACTGTGCAGTACACATCGTGAGCAGGACCGACCGCAGGGCATAACTGCTTGTTACAGCATATGGTTCCTGTAAACACAGCATCGTCTTTCGATCCTAACCGTTGACTGACTCAATGATTGTACACGAGGCCGCTGGCGCTGCGTTGGGCCTGTGCCAGGCATACAGGCGTGATGCGGCTGCAGCCAGTTAAATCTAGGTGCAGTAGCTGCGGCATGTAGGTGATGAGATGAAGCAGGCCTGCATCGTCAATGCCTGCTGTGCAGCAACAGATAGATGCTGTCACAAGCTCTGTCATCGTGCTTGATGTCACCCTGAGATGCCATGGAACAACGTATGCTGCTCAGTAGACCCTCTCGTTCAGTCAGTTTGTGTGTCGCATAAGATATACTGTGATGCACATGCATCCATCAGCAGGCAGCTTGTGCAGCAGCCAGCTGGCTGTTCTGGTCAGTGACATTTGCACCGTCAGGCGTATGCAAGAAGCCCTTGAGACCCTCCGCTCGTCAAAACCAAGCCGTCGGCATGCAGCATGCTGCTGCTACGTACCTGCATAGTTCAAGGATAGTCTGGTGAGGCTCTGCAGGGGTGCGGCTGCAAGCGCCTCTGCCGTGGCTCGGCCAATGCCAGGGTGCTGGTCGAGGTCCAGGCGCTCCAGGGTGGGTCGGTCGTCAAGGTTGGCTGCAGCCAGCGAGCTTGCAAGAGCGCAGATGCCAATGTCTGTCAGGCTGTTGGACGCCAGCTGACCAATCTGTACCTGCTGCACGCCAGCAACCTGTTAGTAGACCTATGCACACCATCTTTGAGAGGAGGTCATCTGCCGAGGATGCCATTGACTAAGGAGTAGGCTGATGCTGACACATGACTGGGCTCGGGACAGACACAGCGCTCAGCCGCTCACCTCACGATGGTCGGAGCCAGTAAATTCCAGGTGGGACAGACGGCCATGCAGCTGCGGAGCCAGTTGCTGCATGCCAGCATCGCCAGTGGCACCTGGCAGATCGATCAGATCCAGGTGCTCCAGGGCTGACAGACGCCCCAAGCTAGCCAGAGCATCTGCTGCCATGCCATTGCAGCCGCGCAGCCCTAGCTGACGTAGCGACAGGGGCAGACTGGCAAGTGACTCTGCAGCAATGGTGTCGCACCACAGCACGTCCAAGTGCTGCAGCAGAGGTGCACACCCGTGAAGGCTGAACTTCGCAGACGGCTCGCAAATGGTATTCTGCTGGAGACATGGACACTGGTTTATCAAGAGTGCAGCGTTGCTGATGGCCCCAGCCAGGCTGCAAGAGGCGCACCGTGAGATAGCACAGCTGCTGGAGCACATTAGCCATCGTTGTATCTGGAGGCTCCACCCCGACAAGCCCCAAAAACCTGCAAAAACATGCAAATGCAGATGCGCACAGTTAATGTAAGGCACGTGCTGCAATCAGAATGCTAGCTGAACTGCCACTGCTGCAGCATGCATGGCCCGCCCATACTGGCAGTCTTCCGTGCTGTCCTTTGCAACAGTGGCACAGTCGAATGCTACTCTGCAGCTGCACACCTTAGTGCTGTGGTCTGTAGCCTGCCAGGTAAGATCGGCAGGTTTGTTGCTTCCTGCTCAGGCGACGCCAGATTGTGCAGGTTCAACAGCCGCAGCGTCTGTGGCAGGTGCTGGAATGGAGCCAGGAACGCTGCTGGACTTGCAAGGCGCTGCACTTCCAAGTTAACTTTTTGCAGCGGTAAGTTGGATAGCTGGGCGATGCGTGGCAGTGCCTGCAAGGCAAGAAACATGCAGCATCAGCTTTGTGAATCCCTCCTCCAACAGTTGCGTACCCATGTCGAGTGGGGCTTCTTGCTCAAACCCAGCTCATAGTGGCCAGTGCAGTATTGTGTAGAACCACCTGCAGACTGCAGTTGCACGTAAATGGTTGCAGGCACCTGGGTAGGTGCATATAGACTGCCGAGCGTCGTAAGTGCTGTCGTGTTGGGAAGTGCCGGCGTTGCAGATGGCTGAGCAGCAAGGTTTGCTATCTGCAACTGATTGATGTCCACGTTCCGCAGCTTATGCAGCGCACTCAGGTTTTGGAGGCTGACTATCCGAAGTTGACCATAAGGAGAATACATGTGCAGGTATGTGAGCTGTGTCAACCTGCTCAGCACCTGCGTCGCATCGCATCCCAGGTCACATCCGCATACTATTGCAGACGCACACTTCACATGGCAGGCTCTCAACACAGGCCATAGTGAGCAGCTCACAGGCTTGTAGATGAGGTTCGGTGCATTGTATCAGCAGTTTAACGAGTCATGTGTGGTGGGCCTCAATGTACAAACTGAGGCTCACCTGCTCATCCACCTGACTCTCGTCCAGACTCAAAGCAAGCAAGTGTTGCGCATGGCACAGCAGCGCCCCCTGCACGGCTTGCGGTAAGACAAGGCCACGGCAGCCTACCAGGTCTAGCTGTTGGCAGCATGGCAGGGTGTGCATCAGTTGACAAAACGATGCAGTGGCCGCCTGCACCTCAGCTGCATTCTGATCACCAGGAGGAGAACTATAGTCCTCATGGAGCTGAACCTCGACATGCCGCAGCCCAGCTGCCAGGCCCCGCACAGCTGATGCTGCAATACGGAAGTCGTGCTGGGGATTGCCAGTGGCCATGTCGAAGCGCAGGGATGACAGCGCCCCAGCAAGCGCTGGGCCAGCCTGCTGCACGGCGGCCAGGTGTAAGGGATCAGCATGCGGTATGTTGAGAGCTGTAAGCCGGCCGGCCATGCCATGTAGTGTGGCGACTGCTTCCTCGACAGTGATCCCAGTCCCCGTCAAACACGTAAACCACACGAACTCAAACTTCTGCACAGAGTGGCAGCGAGATGTAACAATTGCAACGTGCATCTTTGCATGTAGCAACCGTCTAATGCAAAAGGAGTAAGTTATGATGTGCAGCTGTATGCACCTGAAGGTATGGTGTTCATGCAGATGTAGGCATGCCTCAGCACCTTGAGTGACGGCGGGAAAGCAAGGTCGTAGTCGTCAACAAGCCAGCCTTCTATGCGCAAGTCCTCAAGAGCAGTAAGCTCGCTCAGGACGGGCAGTGGTGAGCCATGCATGTGCCAGGATCTGACGATGCACTGCAGACGTTTCAGGCCATGCAGCGCTGGCAGCATCGCCTGCAAACGATGCGTGGGACGCCCGCCAGCCACCAGCGATGTCAGCTTACGCAGCGTCGACAGCTGGGTGCACGCATTGGACCCTGCATGCAGTAGAATAGTCTGCCCTGAATGAGGGCCTTGACCCAGGAGCCCCTCACATGGCCATGTGTTGCGCTGCAGGAAAGTTCACCAGGACAGTGTCGCAGCATGGTTAGGAGCTGGACACATGCCGCAACACATCTGAGAGGAGGGCAGCACAGCTTCCTGCGCACCAGCTGCCGGCACGAACAGGCAGTTGCCAATATCAAGGTGGCGCAGCTCGCTGAGCTGTGCAAGTGCTGCCAGCATGTTTGCATCGCTCTGCCACTGGGCATCTGTGGTGCAACTGAGTGCCAGGCTGAGCGATGTCAGTTGTGTTGCCACCTGCTGCAGGTCCACCTGCCCAAGACCGCTGAGCAGGCCGTCAGATGTGATCCTGCATGCATGCACATCTTTCCACTCAGTTGGCATGGGACAGCAGCGCTCGTTCCCACCAAACATACCCAACTGGGCACGATGTCCATATAGATTCAAGGTTTTCAGGTATACCGGAAGCGCACCTCATGTCAGACAGGCATGGCATTTGTCCTGATGAGACGGTGATCTTGCAGGTGCCCCTCGGGACACGCAGATGAACCCTCTGAAGACCTGCAGTGTGATATCGTGTAGACAAGGTATGAAGCCTGCAGTCGTCCATCGCGGCTGAGCATAACACCGCGGAACGAAGACTTGTCAGCCTAACATATGACAAACACATGCACACCTCGGAAGAGGCCTGCCACTTGATGAATGTCTTCTGACGAGGTTGCGCGCATGTCTAAATGCTTGACAAAGCCTTGGACTGCATCTCTGAGGGTGTGGCATGTCAGGCGCAGCGCCGCAGCAGTGTCCTGGGCAGATGCTGCAGCGTCCTCATCTTCACTGTACAGGCCAGCGCAGCTGAGCCTGACGATGGCTTGCAGCACGTCTGGCACAAGTGTGCAGAGCAGCGAAGGTGTTGCCTTCATTGTGGGGGTTCCTGCTGAACGAAACATATGCCTGCCTAGCAGTGCGAAGTCGCTTTCTAATCATGTATTTATATTGGACAGGCGTTTGTCAGAGATGGTAATGCTGTAGACTGGCTTGTCAGAGATGATAACGTAAACTGGTTTGACAGCAAGTTTCTGTATCGTGCACCAGTTCCTGGTCAAAGTGAAAAGGGTATTATACATATGAGTGGTTGCCTCCTGCATCGCCCGTTCCACTGCTGTTGGCCCTTCCGCCATTTAAATTCGACAAGGACGAACAACTCTTCGATCGTGACCAACAAACAACGATCGGACACTGCCATCACTCAAAGTCGACAATTCTGTGTGGTGTCGAGAGCAACCCGCCTGAAGGACCTGCCAACCGTTTATTTCTGCATTCGTGAACCAGGCTGTAACAACAGATTGTCCCTGCCCAATGTGACAATCACCCCACAACAAACCCCACAATTGTTACACCCAATGTGGTACAGACATGAATGCCGCTGGCGCAATGAGCAAACATTCTCGATGTCTGGCAGGGAAGCACAGCTACTAGCTGTGCTTCCCTACTAGCTGTTGGCTCTAGGGTTGTGGAACATACAGCTACACGGCTACCAGGTGGTGCGCCTCCAATGTCAGGCCAGCCACATTGCTGCCAGTTGGCGATCCGGCGCGCCCAGCCGCCACAAAACGCTGCCAACATGCCCGCTTCCACACAACAGCGCCACGCAGTAGTCATACAAGGGCAAAGTGCTATGAGCTGCTCGCACGGCGCCCGCCTGTCCTCAGTGTGCGCCCGCACCGCCCGGCCCAACGCGGCGCTTGGTGATCACCAGGCGGTGCCCTGCACGGGCAGCCGCGGCATCTCGCGCCAGCGCCAGGCCGCCAGCCGTGACGCGACAGTCGGTGACGTCCAGGTGCAGGAGCTGCGGCATGTGCGTCGCCAGGTGCAGCAGCCCTGCGTCGTCCATGCCTGCGTCGCAGCGCTGCCTGATGTCACACAACACACATTGTGTCGGAGTTCATTGCTGAGGGCGGGTTTTGGCAAGTAAACACGCTGCCACACATGTTTGTGCTCAGGCCGTAGCCATCGCTGTCATGCAAGAAGCATGTCAGTTGATCCGAGATGTCCATAGCGACCACTGTATGTGCAATCCCGGGCATTCGTGGGAGGTTACATCAAAAGCTACATGCTCTTGATGCTGCTGCGCAAATCATGCAAGCTTGTGCAGCAGGTCATTGGGGCGCACCCCCATGACGCAGCTCCAACCCGCTGAGGCTCTGCAGTGGAGCAGCCGCCAGTGCTACAGCCGTGGCAGCGCCGATGCCAGGTTGGCTGCTGAGCTCCAGGCGCTCCAGGGTGGGGCGGTCCGCCGGGTCAGCTGCAGCCAGCGCATGCGCGAGAGCTGCAGTGCCAGTATCTGTCAGGCAATCGACCGTTGATCCGCGACCAACCTCCTGCAAGGCAACAGCAAGTCAATTCGAGGACAGGACTGCTGGCTGCATGTGGGAATGCTCATGTGCAAGTCGATAGTATATGCACATATGGGCAACATTCTGACCTCGCCCTCGGCAAAGCCTACAAACTTCAAGATGGACAGGCTCGCGTGCAGCTGCGGTGCCAGCTGCCGCATGCCATCGTTGCCAGTTGCACTGGGTAGACGACTCAGGCTCAGGTGCTCCAGGGCTGACAGACGGCCCAGATGAGCTAAACTGACTGCTGCTATGCCGCAGCAGCTGTCCAGCTTCAGCTGCCGCAATGACGTTGGCAGGTTTGCGAGCGACTGTGCCCCAACAGTGTGGCAGTTTATCAACACCAGGTCCTGCACAAGCAGTATGTCCGACTCACGCCTGCATATGCTCCTGACATGCGAGTGACCATTGATCGGATCTGGATTGCTGCAACCTTCATGCAGTGCTCAGCAAATGCACCTTCAAACAGGACAGTTGCTGAAGCACAATAGCCAGTGGTGCATCTGGAGCTTGCATGTCAGCAATACTCAAATTCCTGCAGTGCACGAGAGTACCCTGTTGAAGCACATATTGTCATGAGCAATGCATGAAGCACCCTGCATCATGATTTGCGCATACACATCACTGCTGGCAGGCATGACCTGCCACAGCGTCACATGCAGTGTTGCACCAGCTCATGTTCAGCAGGTGCCCCTGCACCTACTCGCCTAAGAGCTGTGACCTGCACTCCTCCCAAAGGTGGAGTTGTAATGGTTTCCTCTGCTGCATGCTCTCTGATGAGTTGTGCGCTGTCCATTGACAGCCAGTGCAGCGTCTTGGGCAGCTGCTGGAAGGCAGCCAGGTCCAAGGCCGCCTCATCAACGTTCAGTGCACTTTGATGCAGCTTCAACACAAGAGCCCGCAAGGATAACTTGGAAAGCTGAGTGGCCCACTTGAGCAGATCCTGCAAGGGCATGACCTTGCAGCATTAAGATGCCACATGCCAATGCACACAATGCCCATGGGGTGTGCAGTATCATTTGAGACCCATGTTGCCCAGTAGCATTGCAGGGTGAACAACAGCAGCCGGCACAGGAATATGGTGCACATATGAGGGTTGCCACACACCTTTCTGGGTATAAGCAGAGTGCCCAGCCGCGTGAGCGCTGTGCCATAAGACGGCAGCATGCATGGCTGGGCAGCACGATCCACAGTCTCCACTGCATGAAAGTCAAGGTGCTGCAGCTGTTTCAAGCCCCTGAGGCTCTGCAGGTTGAAGCTTGCGCCTTTGTCTTCGGACCAGACACGCAGGGCTGTGAGCTGTGTGAGCCTGCTCAGTTCCTGCACGGGGCCACCGTATATGTCGACACTCTGCCGGCATGCACCCTCTCAAGCGGAATGTTAACACCGAAACAGACTTAGCTGTCAGCCAGGACAAACAGCTGTGTACGTACCACGGAAAGAATATGACAACCCTCTGTCTGAGCCGTGTGCTGAGGAGTATAGTGTGAACATTCTAAGGTGCTGGAAGCTACAGCTCACCTGCTCATCGACGTGGCAGTGGTGCACGTCCAGAGTGAGCAGGTGTGGCGCGTGGCGCAGCAGCTCCGCGTGCACGGCCTGCGGCGAGAGCAGGCCCTCGCAGTACAGGCGCAGGCGCTGGCAGCACGGCAGCGTGCGCATCAGCTCCTGGAACGCTGCCTCGCCCGCCTGGACCTCTGCAGCGCGCAGGTTGTGCCTCCACAGGTCCAGCCCAACCTCGACATGCCGCAGCCCAGCTGCCAGACCCCGCACAGCGGCTGCTGCTATGCGAAAGTCGTGCTGCGGGTTGCCAGTGTGCATCTTGAAACTCAATGATGACAGCGCGCCAACAAGCGCTGAGCTGGCCTGCTGCACAGCAGCCAGATGCAAGGGGCCAACATTTGGCATTCCGAGAACTGTCAGCCGGCCAGCCATGCTGTGCAGCATGGCGGCTGCTTGCTCGACAGGGATCCCCCTCTGCCCTAAGTGTGCTGTCCACACGAGCTTGAACTCCTGCACAGAGCGGCAGCGGCATGGTTACCGAGGCATACTACTACCTGCACGAAGGTATTGTGTGAAGATCTCATGCAACAAACTAGATCGAGCTGTACGGACCTGCATGTATCATGACGCAGCTGCAGGCATGCATTTGCACCTTGAGTGACGACGGGAGAGCAAGCTTGTAGCCGTCGACAAGCCAGCCGTGGATGCGCAGGTCCTCGAGAGCAGTGAGCTCGCTCAGGACGGGTTGCGCTTCTGAGCCATCCCTGTGATCCAAAAGGACGACACACCGCAGGCGCTTCAGACCCCGCAGCGCTGGCGGCATCGCCTGCAGGTGGTGCGTGGGACCCGCACCAGCCACCAGCGATGTGAGCTTGCGCAGCGCCGACAGCTGGGTGCAGGCATCAGTCCCTGTTTAAGGTACGGTAGGCCACCCTGAACGGGTCCTTGATCTAAGAGCCCAGTATATACCCACGGCGTTTTACCAGGGCATCTATCATCGCTGCATGTGGCTAGGAGAAGGGCAGCTCAAGTATGTGCGCACCATCTGTGGGCACGAACTGGCATCTGCCAACATTCAGGTGGCGCAGCTCGCTGAGCTGTGCAAGTGCTGCAAGCATGTCCGCATTGCTTCGCCACTGCGCATCGGCACTGGGGCAGCAGAGATCCAAGCTGAGCGATGTCAGCTGCGTCGCGATGTGCTGCAGGTCCAGCTGCCCGAGACCGCTGAGCAAGCCATCAGATGTTATCCTGCATGCGCACGCAGCTGGTCTATGGTATGCCGGGACGGCAGCATTGCTAGGTGAGCCCAAGTTGATCTGCGGCCACCGACCTCACCTCATATCAGTCAGGCATGGCAGCTGGCTCTGTGATATCGAGATGTTGGTTGTGCTCCTTGAAAATTGAAGGTCGATCCTCTCAAGACCTGCAAAGTGCAGAGTACGGCAGAGTACCGCTACCGATGCATGCGATATCCTGCAGTGTTTAAGCAGCACTCTGTGACGGCAATGTATGCAGGTGTGTCAAAGTGCCGGCAGCCTCTGACATGCTCATGCCCACCAGTAAATATCCTTCCGGCTGCGTTAATGTCGGCTGACGACATCACACGTATGGACAACCGCCTGACGATGGCATTGACTGCAGTTCTGAGGGTGCGGCATGTCAGGCGCAGCGCCGCGGCAGTGTCCTGGGCAGGCGCTGCAGCACCTGCGTCCTCGCTGTGCAGGCCGTCGCAGCTGCGCCTCACGATGATCTGTAGCACATCTGGCAGCAGAGTGCTGAGCAGCAGTGGAGCTGCTCTTATCGTGCCTGGACCTGCTGAACAAGACATGTGCCCAGCGTTATTGGGACGTCCCAGAAACTGAAATGTCGGCTCTGGTGACGAAGAGGCAGAGTGATGCCGCAATCTTGTCCGTGATCTTTGACAACAATGTTATCCTTTACCTCCCGATGAACATCCTCCGCACAAGCCACTGCTTTCTAGAGAGCTAGTGCTGTACCAAGCGTGCTAGGACCAGGGTGTAGGATTGTCCAATGGCCTTTGCTGGCAGGTCTAGCTGCGATCATGGTGGCGCGCTTTGTCATGATAACCCTCTGTAACAGTGTGTTACCTATGGCGGCTCAGAGACAGGTTGCACGGAGTCCGACACGAGCGCTGATGTACAGGAGTGGTATGATGTACTGGCTTGGTGCGCAGAGCTGGGCAAGCAGCCCTTGTTGCGAGACCAGCAATATATTGAGGTGGTCGCAAGGGCATCTGTAGAACAGGGGCTGACCTCAGCAAGGCGGCGGGCCACCTGGATGTGACTGACGGCTTGCCAGGTGATGCACTGGAGCCGCTCATCAAGAGCACGATGGAGAAGGCCAGATGCGTTCGACACTGCCATCAAGAGAGCTCTGGGTGCGAACCGTCATAGTGTGCAATGTGACCCAGATGAGGATGCATGTGCGCATGTGATCAGCACCGGTGCCACATCCATGAGGGAGCTTAAGCGAAGTGCGCCTGCTTGATGGAGGTTTCTTGTGCTGTAGGCGGCAAGAAGACATGCGACGAACAGCTGGAGGCTGCAGGCGCACGTGTGCGTGGCGAACAAGGCGCGCATGAGCTCCGCCAATGGCTCCGAGCAGGCGGCAGCAGATGTACACAGCATGAGGGAGCTGCGCTGGACGTACCTGCGCCAAGTCATCAAGTGCGACTTTGGCGGCTGCTGCATGGATGTCGACAAAGCTAAGTGCATCTATGCCACGGCATGAGTGGCACCCAAACAGGGCCAAAACAGCCTCCTGTGCCGTAGGCCTTGCATGCCCCGCGTGGCTGCCACAGAAATTTAGAAGCTCACCCAGGCAGCGCATGTTGACTGCCGCTGGAAGGAGGGGCTGACATCTGGAAGATGTAGCGGCTTTGCGGCGACCATGGCTGCCAACACTCTGCAGCTATGGGATGGCTCTGCTCAACACAATCAGTTTCCCGACAAGGTGATATGCAGGGAGCGTACAACTAGCATGCACGCCACAAGCTATCGAATTCGGGTCTGTGCGTGTGTGACAGCCTGAGGCAAGGAACACATTCTGTTGCGTGCTTGAGGTATCTAGACTAAATCATGTTGGAGTTGAACAAGGCAATAAATTATTGCCAGCTTGCATTGTTGCTTGTCTGCAGGACATTGAGCGCGTCATTGAATGGGCACACGAGGTGTTTGAGAAGGCACACGTCCAGCGTACCCAGACTTGCAGACGCACGCAGCAGTCAAGCAGGTGTATGGGACGCACCATTGGCAGGCGTCTGGCTCCAATGCAGGTGTGCAACGCACGGATGCACCTGCAGTAGGAATGCTGACTAGCAAGATTGCGGGCCACAGTTGACAGCGCTGCAGCAGCTGTCAAAAAATTAAGCGGCAGCGCTACAAAGGCATTGTGTACCCGATATCTGCTGCCAGACGCTGTCATGCCGACATCAGCATGACATGCCTATGCAGTAAACAAACGCACCCACCCAGCCACGCTGGCCGTGCGGGAGGTGGCATCAACCGCCAAAGCAGCTGCCAAGCGGCTGCACCAGCAGAGGACACAGTTAGAGACACACGTTTTCCGCAGCCGATGGGTTTCTGGATAAGCATCGACACCTTAACTGGCACGCCTGACCATGCGGCAGGAAAGGGCATGGAGGTGTTTGCTTGAAAACCTGTCAGGCTGACAAGGACTGTTGACACAGAGGTCGGGGACCAAGGCACCAAGCTGCCGCGCGTCACAGAACCAGCATCTGTGGCGGCGCCACTGAATTTACCACCGCCACCACCGCTGTTGCGGCTGCCAGCGCAACAACCTTCGGAGCTGCCCCCACCGTGCTGGCAGGATCCCCCAACCACAATATTGCAGGTCAGCCATGCATGCGACCAAGTTTGCTCTGGTCATGGCCGCTCTAAATAGGACCCCCTACACCTCACTCAGACCGCTGTGGCTTCCACGGCACACCATAATGGCATTGTTATCCAGTGCACCAAATTTGTATTGTCAGAATTGCGCATCTAGGAAGATATCACATCTGCGTCACACAATGCCGATGTTGTGGTGCAGAGTAAACCGTCAACAGGCGCTGGGCGGGGACAGGTGGAGAATGGTGGTTCGAACAGTGGAGCATCACAGCTGCGGCTCAAGTACTCGTACTTGTAATCCAGGGGCAGAGGACGACACTGTGGCCCAGGGGCGCACTGTGTCATGCCTACTGGCAAGCGGTTCACGCCAGGAAGCAGCTTTAAGGAATCCCCGTCAGCTGCCGGTCCGAACAACAAACGAGGATTTGATTCGCTTGGATGGAAGATAGCTTTCAAAGACCCAACGAGTCTAGAAACCAGACTGAGCAGAGGGCCTGTGTCTGAGGTCGCAGACGCTACATACATTACACACCGAAGCCGAGTAAAATCAAGCAGCAACATATCAGACATCGGGGCACGCAACGCGCTGTGCCAGACATGAGTCAAATCTGCTGACAAAGCTGTGCCACATGAGTCATTTCTGGCTGCTGACACTGGCAGCTGCAGGGCTGCACATTGCAGCAAAGGCCACCATGACCGCCAGCGGCGACTTAAGCGCCCCAGTCGCCAGTTGCCAGGCCTGGCTCATGCGCAACCAGCCAGCATGCCGCCTGCTGCTTCGTCACCACAGGAATGCTGCCCATATGCCCGCCTCTCACAGCAGCAAATCATCGCTAATATCAGGCTGCTGCACTCAGATGGCATGTGGCCGCTGCAAGGGGGAGTCTTGCCGTAGGGGTGCCGGGTTGGTGCGCCTCCAGCACCAGGCCTGCCACACTGCTGGTGGCTGGCCAGCCGACACGCACTCCGCTGCTTCCAGCCGCTGCAGATGCTGCCCCAACATGCCTGCATTTCCTGACACCGCCAACCCAGCTTTGGCCGGTGCATGTGAGCTGCTCTGACGGCGCCCGCCCGCCCGTCCTTCAGTATGCGCCCGCACCGGCCCAAAGCGACGCTTGGTGATCACCAGGCGGGGTCCTGTGCGGGCAGCCGCGGCATCATGCCAGCGCCAGGCCGCCGGCCGTGACGCGACAGTCGGTGACGTCCAGGTGCAGGAGCTGCGGCATGTGCGTCGCCAGTTGCAGCAGCCCTGCGTTGTCCATGCTTGCGTCGCAGCGCTGCCTGATGTCACACACTGTGTCGCAATTTCGTTGCTGAGGGCGGGTTTCGGCAAGTGAACACGCTGCCACACATGTTTGCGCTCAGGCCGTAGCCATCAGCTGTCATGCAACATGCACGTCAGTTGATATCCGGGATGTCCGTAGCGACCACTGTGCAATCCTGGGCACTATCGCATATGTTGTGGGAGGTCATGCCCAGAGCTACATGCTCCTGATGCTGCTGCACAAATCATGCAAGCGTGTGCAGCAGGCCATTGGGGCGCACCGCCATGACGCAGCTTCAAGCCGCTGAGGCTCTGCAGTGGTGCAGCTGCCGGTGCTACAGCCGTGGCAGAGCGGTTGCCGGGGTGGTCGCTGAGCTCCAGGCGCGGTGATGCGTGGGGCGGCGGCTCCCTGTGCACACCCTGCGGCAAGAGGAGGTCATGGGCGTGCAGCCGCAGGCGCTGGCAGTGCGTCAGCGCGTGCATCAGGTCCCGGAACGCTGCCACGCCCGCCTGAACCTCTGCAGCGCTCAGGCTGCATACAACTCCGCCCCAACCTCGACATGCTGCAGCCCGGCCGCCAGGCCGCGCACAGCTTAGGCAACGGCACGGAAGTCGTGCTGCGGGGCGCCAGTGCTCAGGTTGCAGCTCAGGCATGACAGCGCCCCAGCCAGCACTGGGCCGGCCTGCTGCACGCCAGCCAGGCGTGAGGAGCCGGCCTGCAGCTGTGGCATTCTGAGCGCTGTCAGCCGGCCGGCCATGCCGTGCAGCGTGACGGCTGCTTGCTCAACGGTGGTCCCACTCCTCCCTGAGTTCGCTGACCACACGAGCTTTAACTCCTGCAGGAAGGGCAATAAGATAGAATAAAAGCGGGCACATTCTGCACGCAGCACCGTGTGAAACGCTCAAGCAGTGATTCAGGAGGAGCTGTATGCACATGCATGTGTGTCCGGGCAAATGCAGGCATGCCTGTGCACCTTGTGTGACGGCGGGAAAGCAAGCTCGTAGCCGTCAACAAGCCAGCCGTCTAGGCGCAGCTCCTCGAGAACGATGAGTGCCTTCAGAATGGGCAACGCTCCTGAGCCATCCGTGTGATCCTCAGTGACGATGCACTGCAGCCGCCTCAGGCCATGCAGCACGGGCAGCATTACCTGCTGGAACTGCATGGCCGGCTCCATAGCCACCAGCAGTGTTTTCAACTTGCGCAATGTTGACAGCTGGGTGCAGGCATCACTTCCTGCGTGCAGTACAATGGTGGGGGTGTCCAAACTGGGGTGCTCTGAGTTGAGAGCCCTTTACATGGCCATGCGTTCCTTTGCAGGAGGTTGACAAGGACAGTGTTGCAATATGGCTGATATGTCTAGGAGAGGGCAGCACAGCTGGCAGCGCACCGTCTGTATGCACGAAATGGCAGTTGCCATCATGAAGCTGACGCAGCTCGCTGAGCTGTGCAAGTGCTGCAAGCATCTCCACATCGCTTTGCCACTGCGCCTCTGCTCTGGTGCAGCTGACAGCTGCGCGACGTGCTGCAGGTGCAGCTGCCCGAGACCGCTGAGCAAGGCATCAGATGATATCCTGCATGCACAGCAGCTAGTCAATGATCTGCCCGGACGGCAGGATTGCTAGTTGGACCAAGCTGACTGAAATCTGCGGCCATTGACCGCACCTCATCATGCCAGTCAGGCATGGCAGCTGGCATTTTGAGATCAAGATGTTGATAGTGCTCCTTGGAATTTGAAGGTCGAATCTCTCAAGACCTGCAAGGTGCTGGGTACGGTTGCAATCGTCATCCTGCGGTGTGTCGCAGCAACTTTTGATGGCAATGCATGCAGGCGTGTCGATGTGCCGGCGGCCTCTGACAAGCTCATGCACACCAAGAAATACCTTTGCGGCTGCATCGATGTCGGCTGACGACTTCATATGTCTGGACAACCGCCTGACGATGCTGTTGACAGCTGCTCTATATATCTGAGGGTGCCGCTTGTTTGTCAGGCGCAGCGCCGCGGCAGTGTCCTGGGAAGGCGCTTCATCGTATGCGTCCTCACTGTGCAGGTCATTGCAACTGTGGCTCACGATGACCTGTGGCACATCTGCTGGCAGCAGAGTGCCAAGCTGCAGAGAAGCTGTTGTCATCGCGGCTGGACCCGCTAAACAAGGGATGTGCCTCGCGCGACTTTGGACAACTCACAGCGCGGATCGTCGGTATCTTACTGACGAAGAGGCAGAGAGTGTCTGACTGTTCCTCGCTCGGGTAACAGTGCTTGCGTGCGTATCTTCTGTCTGTGCACGGCAAAGTCTGGACCAGGGTATAGGAATGTCCAACACCCCTGGTAACACGGGTGCTAACAGGTCCGGCTTCGGATCTTTGCCAAAGTGGCGACCTTTGGCACATGCACACACTCCTGTAAACACTCCTGTTGCCCGTGGCGGCTCAGGCTACAGACCCCTGGCCACACTCCAGATCAGATCATGCATGCATGTGCGTGCACACAAGCGTTCTTCTGTCTTCGGCGCTTTCAAAAGTGTACGCTTGTGAAGGCATATGACCTCAAGATAAGACAGGCGCCTCCTGGCTCCACACAAC
Source organism: Diplosphaera chodatii (assembly GCA_032358165.1). Taxonomy (NCBI): domain Eukaryota; kingdom Viridiplantae; phylum Chlorophyta; class Trebouxiophyceae; order Prasiolales; family Stichococcaceae; genus Diplosphaera; species Diplosphaera chodatii. Next base: position 1,851,528 of record JAALGY010000019.1, read on the forward strand.
GCAGGCTGGTTGCCTGAGGCGCGGTCCGTCAGGCGTGCAGCGCAGCTGCCAAGTGTGCGATCAGCAGCAGTTGTGATGCACGAGACGTCGTGCCCCAGCGGCTGCAGCTCCTCTCACCTGGATTCGGACAGCAGTGACAGCTCAAAGCGCACTGCCGCCGTCCCATCGGATGCAGCGGGCTCAAAGACAAGTGGCCGGGATTCTTGGGCCGACGAGCGCGCTGATGCGCAGGAGGCGTTTGATGTAGAGGCTTGGTGTGCAAAGCTGCACACGCAGCCCTTGTTGCGGGACAAGGAATGCACCCAGGTGGTTGCAAGGGCGCTTGTCAGAGAGGGACTGGTCCTCAGCAGAGTGGCGGGCCACATCAAAGTCAGCGACGCCTTCCTAACCAAGCTAGAGGAGCTCGCAGAAAGCGCGGTGAAAGAGGCGGAGTACGCGCATGAGTGGAATCTGTGCACGCGTTTGACCTTCATGTGCGCCATCGAGACAGCTCTGGGTGCGATGTGCTGTTGTGTGTGCGACATGACCTGCTGCATGAGGACGCACGCGCGGCATACCTGTGGGCAAAACTGATGCCCACATCCGTGCGAGGGCATGAGCGGAGAGCGCCTGCCACATGCATTGCTGCTTGTGTTGCAGTCGGTGAGGCAGGAGACGCGCCCGCCGCGAAGAAGGCGCGCACGAGTGCCGCCAGTGAGCCCGAGACGGCGGCGGCACAGACATGCACCGTGAAGGAGGAGGAGATGCGCTGGCTCTTCCTGCGCAAAGCCATCAAGTACGACGTTGCCAGCCCCTGCATTGCAGGTGTCATGTCATGTGCACATGTTCCTCGCGCAAGGCGTGCATGACGTTCCAGCTTGAGAGCTCAACTGGCCCCTGTGCCATGGGCCTTGCTGAGCACGTGGAGTGTACACACGTGGCCTGCCACAGATGAGCTGGAAGCTGTGTTGATCAATGCGTGCCGGCTGCAGTTGGAGGGAGGGGCTGACGTCTCACGAGTGCGGCGGCTTTGACGCGACCACGGCTGCCAACGCTCTGCAGCTCGGCGACGGCTCCGCTCAATGGCAGCATGTGGCCCACGAGGTGAGGTGCAGCGAGCGTGCAACGAGCACGCATCCCACAAGCTATTGCTTCTACACAATGCGTGTGGCAACCTGAGGTGTGCATCGAGCAAGATGCGCCAGTCCTCCATGTGAACACCTTGGAGACGGGCAGGGGCCTGGATGTTGAGAGCTTCCAGTGCTGTTGTCTTGCAGGCCATTGAGCGCGTAATAGCAGGGGCACAGGCAGCATTTCAGAAGATGGGGATCCCAGGGTATTGGAACAGTTGGGAGGCACGCAAAGCGGTGCAGCAGTCGTACAAGACACACCACCGGCAGGCGGTTGGCTCTAGCACAGGTGTGAAATGCACAAACCTACCTGCGGTGACCATCCTAGACAACAACTTTGCAGGGCCTGCAACAGTCGCTGGCAGCGCAGCAGTAGCTGGTAGAGCCGGCTGTAATGCCACACAGGGTGTTCTGCAGCCATCATTTGCTTATACGATAGGGCTGATCTCAGCATGACACACACATGCAGTGAGCAAGCGCACCCACCCAGCCACGCTCGCCGCGCGAGAGGCGGCACTGGCTGCCAAGGCAGCTGCGGCCGTCCCGCCTGCAGAGGGCGTCGCCTCCAATGGGCCATCGGGTGAGGATGCACACCTGTTTCGTTCGTTGTGCATGCCTGACCGCAAGGCGTGTCAAAGAGCATGGACATCTTTGCTTGAATAGCCAAAGGCCAACAAGAAGAAGAACAACAACTGTTGACACAGGGGACGGAGACCAACCTGTCATCACACAGCCAGCATCTCCACCAGCATCTCCAACAGCCAGCATCTCTACTGCCGCTGCCGCCGCAGCAACCGTCAGAGCTGCTCCCTCCATGACGGGGCCATCCCCCTGAGCATTGCTTGCAGGTCAGCTATGGACGTGACTGAGGTTGCTCTCATGAGGCCAGGATTGCTGCCCTCGCTCGTTTTGCAGTCGCTTCCCATGGCTCACCATGTGTGGCACTGTTGCTCAGCGCACCAAAGTGCAATTGCGCAGGTGGCAAAGACTTCAGATTCTCGTGATGATATGCCGATGTTGTGGTAGGGTGTGCCCTGTCCAATGACATGACTGGATGCGGGTAGCCTGAGAATCAGCCATCCAATAGCGCCACAGCTGCAGCACGGTCAGTTCAGATCCGGTCGGATGACGACACTGTGGCGCAAGGCACACTGTGGAACTGGGAGTTTGCTTGTGGTGTCACACCAGGAAGCATCTCGAGTGATCCCCCCGATGTTGCGTAACAAGCTGTCTTCTGATGCTTTCATGGACAACACAGGCAAAACACTAATCAATCAAATGAGCGAACTCCATGCAAAATACCTGGGCTGAAAGTTGGCGCTACCTTCGTTACAGAGCACAGCCACATGAAGTGACACCGTCTGCACCATATCATACATCGGGGCCTGAAGCACAGGCCCGGCAAGAGTCCTTGCCGCTGACGAGGCTGTGCTGCATGATGTGCAGTGAAGGCTTGCTTGCCGCCCATTGTGTTCGTTGCTCCTCTGGACGCCAAGCCCGGCACAAATGCGGGCAGCTGGTGTGTAACCCGCTGCTTGCATCACCCACCAAGCGCTGCCAGAAGCGCGGCTTTTGCAGGAGCGCGAGTGGATGTTTTCAGTGAGACCGCTGCACTTCAGCGGCATGGCCGCTGCACTCGAAGCCATGCCGGAGGTGCTACAGGGCCGCCAGGTGGTGCGCCTCCAGCACCAGACCCGGCACATGTGCTGCCAGCTGGCCGGGCGGCACGCCACCCGCTGCTTCCAGCCGCCGCAGGAACGCTGCCAACAGGCCCGCCTCCTGCGATGGTGCGGCAAGCGACGCAGTCAATGCGGTAGCCGATGCCATCTCCCCGTCAGAAGACTGTCCTTGGCCTTTTTGGCTGAAAACCCTGGGAGACATGACAACAGACGGCTGGCAGCAAGGTGTGTTCATGGGCGCACCTGGGGCAGGCTGATCTCCACCCCTGCGGCTGCCAGCCCTGCAGCAGCTGCGCCGGTGGCCGCGGCTACATGACCCCGCAGTGCATCGCCAAAGTGCTGCAGCGTCGCCTGCGATGCCGCATCAGCACCTCACCCACCACCGTATGATGTCAATGAACTGCCACTGCTACCCGTGACATCTGTATGCTACGGAGAACGGCAGGCAAGTGATGCTAGACCAGCACAGCAGCATGCAGTTGCTGCATCTGCATATCCGTCCCGCATGAAATGGCACGATAGCTTGTGCACAATCGCGTTGCACAGGCAGTTGCATTATCAGGAGTATAGCCTGGCGATGTGCAGCTCGCTCCCACAGCATGGCTGGGTAGACTTCCGCCAGGCACCTGCAGGTACGCCGGAGGGAACTGCTGCAGCAGCACCGCCATGCCGGTCGCTACAGCCGCGGGATCCAGCGCAGCCCTGCCGGGTCGCCGCCTCAGCCGGCAGGAAGCATCTGTTTCCAGCTGCCATGCCGGCAGCAGCGCACGGGTCGCCAGGAACAGCAGCGGCGGCAACGCCGCCTGTGGCGCTGGCCGCACATACTGCTTCTCACCGGCGTCCGAGAGGCCTGCATGATGTAGAGGGTGTTTATGCTCAGCTCATATGCCATGTGCTGTGCTGGCTGCGTATCAGGCTCCTTCTGATGGGTTCTGCACTGCAGGCGACTACTCCAGCGACGAGCGGCAAGATGTGAGATGCGTGCGACCTGCACAGCCTTCAATCAGGGAGTCAAGCGGACGATACCGCCAACATCACAAGCTGTTCTCGGAACCCTGTGAGAGCAGCAGTTGCCGCGTAAGTGCTGCTTTACACAGCCCACCTGCTCTGTCCAGCATGTCGGTCAGCATGAGCAGGAGCTCGCCCTCCAGCAGCGGCGACGGAGGCGCCGGCGGCTGCGCCTCCCGCAGCGCCGCCGTCGCCGCCGCTGCAGCCGCGCCGCCGAGGGACTCTAGCGCGTCCACCGCCACCTCTGAGCCCTCCAGCCTGGGTGGACCGAGTGGTGATCACCAACCAGATGATACATCGGGCATATGCTATTGCATGTAGACTTGAACCAGCTCAATGCTGATGCTGCACCAGCTGGGACCGCCAAGCTTCGTCAGCAACAGGAGGACCCGCTTCCAGCGGGGGCGATACCAGCTGCCATGCAGGTGTTGCGCACAGATCCGAGGGGAGGTCCTGCGCCAGTTCCTTGAAGTGCATGCACCTGGACAGCAGCTGCAGCTCGAGGGCCAGGCGCCGCCGCAGCAGCGCGGACTGGCCGACTGCGGCCAGCCCTGCAGCAAGTGCATCCAGCACCCTATGCAGCCGCGGCATTGCAGCCTGGGCTGCTGCCTCCAGGGCATTGCCGCCTGCGGCGAGAACCTCCTACATTAGTCCTTTCAGATGCTTTCGGTTGGAAGCGAGCGTGGCCACATACCCCATCTGCTTGGTTCCAGTCTATACCATGCCTTCACAGTAACAACCCACATGGCAACCAAGGTAAGGACTTATTTTTACTGTGCTCACAGCTGGGGGTACCCGAGCAACATCATGGCTTCTTTGCTTGGCTGCTTCATACCGTGTGCCACCAGCCACCTCTGGTGGTCGCAGCTGCCAGTGCAGGGCTGCAACGGTCGGCACAAACTGCACACACGCACACCTGCATCCAGCCCGCCAGCCGCCGCTTCTGCGCTGTCGCCGCCGCTGCCAGCAGCCGCGTCCAGGAAGCCATCGAGTGCTGCGCGGGTGTTGTCGGCATGCAGCCTTGCAGCCACGTCGCCAAGCACGCTGCTCAGGCCCTGCAGACGAGACAAGTCGGCACCTTGCCTGATGTGACATGCATGCAAGACGCTTTTGCAATGTACCGTGCAGCCCGTACTCGCAGCCCTGACAAGGGCCAGCAGCGAACGACAGATCAAGCAGCAACATGTGGCGTACATGTGGCCACCGTAGTGGTGTGCAGAACCAACCTGCTGCATGCGGAGGCCCAGCAGGTGGTCGACAGCTGCCAACCCGGGCGCCTGGAGCGCCACTGCCGCTAATCTGTGTTTTGGAAGTTACGGTTGCACAAGGTGTGGCATCACACGGGCAGCACGGCATGGAGAGCGGCACCACACTGTCGATGGTGCATCAGGGCAAAAGGGCGCACATGAGCTTGAGACAAAACCCTGCATACCCGCAAGTAAACCATGGCTGTCAAAGACGCACTGTTTTTCACATGTCAGCGAGGCGACACACCTGAAGGTGGCGAGGGACAGCGTCTCAGCGCCGCTGGCGGCGACCCAGCCGCAGGTGGGCTGCCGGTACGACGTCTGCCCCGGCTCGCTGAGCCGCAGCATCTGGGAGGCGATGCGGCCCAGGAAGGTCGCGGGCGCCGCTGCCTGTAACTCATGACAGCGGCAGGTCATCACATAGCTTCACTGCAAAGCAAGTCGACCTCAGGCAGGGTAGACACGGTGCAGATGTTCATAGGTCCCTGTCACTGCCAACAACCAAGTCAATCAGCTCTCGCATAGCACACTGTGACAAAGGCCTGCGTACTCAAGCCCACCTTGGCTGCGGGGTTGTGCGGCAAGCTGCGGTCGCCGTCGCCAGGGTGCAAGGGCAGCAGCGGCGGGAAGGAAGCAGCTGCCTCCCTACCCTGTGCATATCTGCAGCGCGAACACGGCTGCTTCAGGACATCTCAGGTTTGCAGGCTGCAGGTGGATAGCGCCCACGATGCTGCTGTGCGGCACCCCACTGGGCTGCTAGTGGGGCGTTCCCTGGTGCGAGTCGAATCCATGTGATACCTGCCAGACCTTTTGATACCTGTGTAGCAGACCTCAGTGCATGCACGACGTGCTGGTGTCACCTGACAATGGCTGCATATTCCTGGTGCCACAGCGTCAGGCCCCGCACGGCCGCGTAGTCCTGCACCGACTCGAAGCCGGACCGGAAGCGCAACAGCGCGGTCCCCAGCCGCCGCAGCTGCTGCTCGAGCTCGCCCCTGTTCCACACCAGGCGGTGTTGCTGACCCAGCTCGCCTCACTCCGTGTTGTGCAGCTATCCCTGAGCATTTCATGATGTCTTTACAAGCATAAAGATACGATCTCAAGGTCTGTGGCCCGGCAAGGTTCACACCTGCCTGGCAGCTCCTGTGCAGCACCCACTCCACGTCCGCCGAACACGGACAGTAGGGAAGATCCTGCGGGTTCCTGCTTCCCATTGCCGCCCGCCACCGCCAGCGGTGGCCCCCGGTGCTGCGGAAACTGCAGCAGCAGAGGGCAGCTCAGCAGTTGCAGGCACGAAGGCCTGAGTCGGGTGCGCAGAGACCGCTGCCACAACACTGTCACACTGCTGCAGTATCTGTGCCAGAAAGCGTGCCTGCGTGTGCGTCGCGACAGCGGCTGAGATGCGACGGCTAATGCCAGCTCGCAGGCCGTTCTCTAGCAGCTGCACTGGGTCAATCTCAATGACGCCCATAAATGTCCTGCACATGCAGATCATTGTGTGTTCAACATGTGCTGCACCTGCAGACATAGATACAAAGGGCGGTATTCCTTGCACCTTGAACATATATCTGAGCAGTCCTGTCCGAAAATGATTCTCTGTGCTGCCAACAAGAGGTTGCCGTGCCCACCTCTCCATGGCGAGGATGCCCTGCGCCAGGGCAGCGATGCGCGCCGTGACTGCTGCGAACTCGGCGCGCCTGTCCAGCTGTGCATGCGATTTCAGGTCGGCGGCGGGCAGGCGGCCCTGGGGCGGCGCCAGGCCGCCCGCCTCCAGCGCCACCACCCGGTCCACCAGCTCCATCACTGTCGCCGGCACCACCTACAGGTGTATGGCACATAGCACTAAGACTGTCCACCTCGACTTACGATAGCCTGTAGCAGACTTCATTGATGTCACTTCTGGCACACCAAGGCAGCAAAAGCCGCATGGCCCTTGCACAGGATGCAGCTGACAATGCGCCCGATGCACAGTGGTGTTACAACTCGATCTACAGCTGTCACATTTGTCAATACATCCAGTCGCTCCACAGATGCTCCTCACCTCCAGCACCTTCCGCACGTAGGCCAGCAGCGCTGAGGAGTAGTAGCGCTGCAGGGGGGCCGCCGCGGCGTCGCCCGCCTGCGCCGCGCGCAGCAGCGGCAGCTCCAGCCCCGACCGCAGCTTCAGGAACACGCACCGCAGCTTCAGCACCGCCCGCGGGTCGCTGCGCACCTATCAACATGTTTCAAACGTACAGATGGTCATCTCATGTGTCAACATACATTCTATATTTATTTATTATTACATGTTTGTCATTCACATGACCAATTGGTGGTTGCAGGACCACATGGCACGATGTCACTGCTTGGCTGTCTCTTTAAGCGCAGATGTCCAAACGAAACTTCGTGCCTCAAAATTCTTGCCTGGGCCTGCAGTGCCGAGGTGTAGCGGTCCATGAGGCCCCAGGAGAAGGAGAAGTCTGACACCGCTCCCAGTGTCGCCAGCACTTCCTCCCTGCAGCAAAGTTGCTCCGTCTGATGCATCAGGTGCCAGGTACACATGCCGGCGAGTGTCATGTCTGCCTGTGTTCCAACGACTATGAATAAGCAGGTATCCTGCCCTGATCTCCACACCCATAAAGTGCACCTGACATGGTCAATGCGAACCATGGTGGCCAGGCCAGCCCGTGCTGCCGCCAGGTGCTGCATCGCCTGCAGCAGCATGCTCGGCAACCTCTGATCGTTGTACGACGTATGCCAGAGAAGCGGCTGGCATGCTGGAGAGCCAGCCTAGAGGGTTTCCAGCCGGCTTTGATGTGGGTCCAGCATTCTGTGCATGCTGGAGTGCGTCAAGCGTGGGTCCAGCATTCTGTGCATGCTGGAGAGCGTCAAGCGGTATAGCATCAGGAGAGGCGGCCTGCCTGGGCAGAGGCCTCCACGGCGTGGTGGCTTTCCGCCTCCTCCAGGGCCGCCGCCAGCGCGCGCACCCGCCGCCCCACATCCGGCGCCAGCGCCAGGTGCTCCACCTGCAGCGCTCGCCACACGGAATTGCTACTTGTGAAGTGAAGTGCTGCAGGTGCCTCCATCACATCGGCGCCCACAGTGGGTGAAGGCTGGGCGCAGGGCACAGGCACACTGACAACAACCCTCAAGCCCGCAGCCTGATTCAATATCTACACATATATTGGTTGGCCATCAGACATGGGCCATGCAAACAGCAAGTCGGTGGCGACACAACTAACATCAGACACCTGTCACTTGCCTGGTCGGCGAGGTGAGCAAACCAGTGCGCCAGGCTGTCGTCGGCCAGGCGGCGGGACAGGGGCCCCGAAGCCGAGTAGAACTCGGACACCTCAGCAAGCGTGTCGGCCACGCCGCCGCGTGCCTGCAGTTGTCGAGTACATGGCTCAGGGCTGATAGATGGTCAAGAGGCTGGCCTGTGCCATCATGCAGACATCCAGATCCGCAAAGCACCTGCGCCCACCGCTCCTCCCGCGTGTCCAGCAGCCCGCTGTATACCCGCTTCACCTGCACAGTAGTCATGTGAAATCTAGAGAACCAGAACACTGTGCCTGCTGCTGCATGCGACAGCAAAGCCGTGCGTTGCATCCACAGCATGCTTGCATCACACCCCAAAAGCTTCAGGAGGTCCGTGTTGGATGTGTAGTGTAGCGAACCAGCAGCAGCTGCCGCATGATGTACCACTCGATGATGCAGACGCTGTGAAAGTTCACGCATGTTGTTGCAGCAGCACAGCCCGAGCATCACCTCGAACTCCAGCAGCGCGGTGTCCATGACGAAGGACACGATGGCAGTGGCCGGCGGCAGCTTCTCGGCTGTGGCGGCGGCCAGCCGCGGGTGCCGGCTGGTCGCGTGCAGCATCAGCCACCGGGCGGCGACGTTGCAGCCGCGCAGGCAGTCCAGCACCTCCTCCGTGTTCTACACACGACATGTACATGGTCCTGAGGCCCACAGCTCTCTGAAACTACCACCACGTGCAATGCTGGGGCCTCAATGATCCTCTTGCTGGATTTGGGAACCAGCCTGGTCTGTCAGTCAGCAGCACAACACGCGCTTCGATGCCGTTGCAAGGCCATCAGCTCGTCCCTCACCTGCAGCACATACTCCTCACGGACGAGGCCCTCCACGAGAAGCCCGCCCAGCTGCTTCGACAGGCGGGGCAGCGCTGCCGCGTGGCTGGCCGCCAGCGTCGCAGCAGGCCCGGGGCTGGCCACGCTGCTGAGCGCCGTGCGGGCTGCCTGGACGAGGGTGTACGCATGGTGAAATTCGGCCAGCTGCTTTGCAACTTGAAACTGAATGGGTTTGCAGCCTGGGACTGCTTGACCACCAGTCAGTCGGAGCGCACGCGGCCGACCACAAGCGTCTGTCTGGTGCGGTGCCTGCACCTTTTGCAACAGTGTACCTTGTAGTTTGCCCACTCCCATGCAAGGTCTGCTGAGGCGCCGGGAGCCCAGGCCACGACCCAGTTGTCCTGCCAGTACAGCATGCACACGGGTTGATATGGCCTGCTCTCCAAGCAGTGCCTGCATCACCACTGGGAGAGCGTGCACTATGACAGCGTGCATTCTCAACAGGACTTGCTTTGCTTTGACATTGCTGCCTTTCGACGTTGCTGCCCTTGAAAGTCCGTGTGCTCTTGATGTTGCTGGTCAGCTACAGCCACTGTCTGGCACCCACCGGGAAGTGTTTGTCGACCAGCACGCGCATCAGCGCGCCGTCGCTGTGCAGCACCTCCGGCGCATAGAACAGCAGCACATACAGCTGCCCGGCCTGCACGCCAGGTGATCCGACCCTCCAGATGCTGGGTGCAGCTGTTGCGGAGAGGAGCAGAGCTTGTGTCCAGGGCAGCTTCGTTACACCTTCTGGGCAGAGGGTAGATCAGCAGCTGCCGGCAGCAGATGACACAGCCAGCACCTATCCAGATACCAGCCAGCACCTGCTGCGCGAGGGCGGTGGAGCGGTGCTCCGGCGACGGGTAGCGCAGGATCTGCGCGTACACGTCGTCCGACCGCAGCCGGCCCAGCAGCGGCCCGATGACGTCGCGCGGCACGGGCAGCCGCCCCAGGAAGCTCTCCGGGTACCCTGCTGGCATTTCGGTGTGCATGTATTTAGGTTGTCCTCTCAGCATAACCGTCACATCTGCCCCTCCACATGGGTTGTGACCGGTAGCATGAGGGGAACAGGCTGTCTGAGCAGTGCAGAAGTGTCCGTTGAGAAGGTACCTGAGGGCAGCCAGCGGGCTGTTGATGTGAAGCCTGTGCCGGCGCACAGCGCGATCACCGAGTTGATGGATGGCCCCACTGCCTGCGCCAGCCAGCAGCTTCTTGGCAATACACATGGTGTGACTTGGCCAGATTAGCTGCAATACATCGTTGAGACATATGGTGCGTTCCTGAGGTACACAGCCCCTGCTCACAAAAGGTAGGTGCCTGCTATTACAGGCTTGTAGAGCGAGCACCATCAGAAGCGTGGCAGCCACAGCACCGGGGCTTTAATATATCTGCTTTAGTATCGACCGCAGTGCATGTGGCACCTGGGCGCCCCCGCGCGCCCGGAAGTAGGCGACCACGGAGCGCTCGCGGGGCGGGCCCGGGATGCGGCGGTCCAGCAGCAGCAGCAGGCCGCCCAGCAGCGCCACCGCCTCCACCATCAGCTGCCGGCCCTCTGGGCCCTGTGGTTGTGCTCAAAGGTCCCAATCATGAAATCCTTGCATTTGATAATGCAGCCACTCTGTTGTGTTTGCGCTACACCTTCAGCACTTCTTGGGGTGTAATCTGCATGCAAATTGTTGTAGCTCTGGACCGCACCAGCAGCATGGACTCGATGGTGGCCTGGATGTAGGCGCCCTGCCGCAGCTGCCGGAAGAACGCCGTCAGCTGCCCGTGGTACGCCGCGATGCGCTCATACAGCCGGTACAGGGCCTCCAGGTGCGCCATGTGCTTCTGCAAGCCAGCCCACCACCTGGTCTCCACATCCCGACCAACCAATGACACTCCGTTGATGCTGCCAGCAGCAACACCAGCTGTGCAGAGGGCAGGGAGCGTTAAAATGCTTCACTTGCTCCTCACTCGCAACACCCCCACCAATTGGGTGAGCACCTCTCTGAACTCGTCGTCCAGTGCCGTGAGCGCTGCAGAGGCTTCGATGCGGCGCTCTGCTGCAGAAGCGTCCTTCAGGTACGCAAAGTCCGGCAGCACCGGCGCAAATCTGGAGCTCGCATCCCGCAGGCCGGCCGGCAGCTCGCCGCTCAGCCGCAGCAGCTCTGCCGTCAGCACATTGCCTTGTGCAACCTGCACACACCATATGCAACGCTCATATGTAACCCCGATGTGTTGTTTCTCTGGACGCCATTGCTGTTTGCCATGTGCATCTCCTCACCAGAATGAGGAGTGCCTCCTTGGGCGCGCTGTTGACGCTGTCGTATGAGGCTGCCGCTGCGGCGGCGGCGGAGCTGCGGCGGGCAGTGGACGGGGCGCGGCTCCACAGCGAGCGCGGCGTCTCGAGGCTGGCAAATGACGCCATTGTAGGTGCTTCTGCGAGAACGCCAGTTGGCACCCGCCCAAGTCCAATGTCAGCTACTCAACCTCATTGCATTGGCTGGGCGACTTGTCAACGCCGGATTGACAACGGCGATCAGCATGCCGTCCCGCCGCAACCTGCTAAATGGCGCACGGCTGGCTTTGTGATCAACGCTGGGACAACTTCCGCGGCATCTCTCGCGTGCGCATGGCGCGTATGTGCTGATGCAGGCTCTGTGGGCAGTCGTTCTTATAGGCACAATATGATGCTGAGGACCTCTGCTAGATGATCCCAGCACCGCCAACGCAGGTGCACTGCAAACTGATCGTACACAATTCGCCCGGGCTTCTGCAAGTGGTGGACCTACAATGCCTCAAAGAGATGCCGAGGGCATGTTCCGCGGAGCCAGTTGTCCACGTTTGCCTGGTGCATCGACATTGTGGCATGCTCGCATGCATGCAAAGTCCGAGACCTCGCTTCATGACATCGTTCTCCTCCCTGCCACTCACTTCCACACCGGCAAAGTGCATTGGGCCCGACCTATCATGCAATGTTGATTTGCCCACACCATCTGACATCAAGTGGCGACCTCCACGACATCCTCTCCTGACGCCGCCACTGGCGGTGGTGCGGCCAGATGCCGCGCCCAGAACTGCATGCACACCCGCGCTTCTACAGGACCGCTGATCATCTGGTGGCCCTTGCCCCGTATGATCTCCAGTTGCGCTGGTGTATCTGCATTGCCATCATGCGCAGGCTTGGCACTGACCACATGTGAACGACTGCAGCTTCATCACCTTGCACTCGCGGACCATGACCTGCCAGTGCACAGCATTCAGACGCCGGATGCAATGTCTTGGTGAGCGCATCAGCAGAACGTGCAAGCTCACCTCTGTGCCTGTTCAGCAGCTGCACCGCCAGCTTCACATCTTTGAGCGGCACGCGGTCGTCCCTGTCTCCACATGTCACCAGCACTGGTGTTGCCCTGCTGACGCCTGCAGTGAGGTGCGACGGCGCGCCTCACCAGACTGCGCTCGCATGACCTAGCAGTGCAGTGGAAAGCAGTGGCACACGAGATGCAGGAGCTGGGCACGTGGAGCCAACGGAGGAGTGTGCAATAAAACCTTCTGGGCCTGTGTCTGGCGGCATCGGTACTGGCAGCCCCGGCGCATCAGGGGCCTCACGGGTGCCTGAAATGAAGGAGGCCGAGACGGCGACGCAGCTGCCTAGTGCCTCGTCGCCACTGCAGTGAAGAGGGGACTTCCGTGGCGGCCAACTTTCAAGCATGACAAGCGTACCTCGTACCGTAAGCTGCCATCCCTGCTGCGGGTCTTGCGCCTGACACATGTGCTTCTGGTAGCCATTCTGCAGTACTCACCATGAATTGGCCGCGAGATGCAGCGCTATTGTGCCGCCCTGGGAGAAGCCCAGCAGGTGGATCCGCCGCCGCGGCCAGCCGCCGCCAGCCGACAGCCGCTTCAGGGTGGCCTCCATGAGCTGGACAGTCTCCGCAGCGCTGCCAATACGTTCTGCTGCAGCTTCGCGGGGCGGGTTGCGCTGCAGATCAGGAGAATCATCTCGGTCAGCACCTACAGGCATGCGAGTTTATATCCCAGCCCCCCACGACACAGCGGCAGCTGCAGTATCTTCACACTAAGCAGAGCATTGCAACACAGCAGTGTGCGTCAAGTGCGCACACCGGCAGCAGCTCGCCATCAGCGTCAAAGGCCTCGAACCAGGCGCGGCCAGGGACGCCCGCCGGCAGGGGCAGCGGGCCCGGCAGCGCCAGTGATGCGGTGTTTGGCAGCGACAGCTGCTGCGCCAGCTGTGCATACGGCTCTGCAGGACATCCATGGTGTCCTCGTCAACAGGATCGATAAGTGGCGGTCTCCTACCAGATAGGGGCTTGGCAATGCCTAAAGCGATCTGCCAGCATCATTGGGTTGTGCAAGGTAAATCAAGTAGTGAAGCTTACCAGGTCCGTCCCCCAGACCGTGCAACAGGATCAGCAGGTTATGATCGCTGCCGTCCGCAGAGTGCTGGAAGCGGTGCCCAGGCTGCAGCTCTGGCGGCAGCAGTGCCGCCACTGCCTCTGCATCTGCTGTCCTCCCTGTGCAACATCCAGTGCACAGCAGCTGACAGGAGAAGAACTGCTGCTCAGAGAACTGCTGCTCATGTGCATCTCAAAACAAAAGCACTTGCCCTGCGGCTTGTGTGCATTTGCAACGACAGAGTGTGGAGGCTGATGCTCACACCTGGTCACCTGATGGCGTTGCGGCTGTGAAGTGTCTGCCGCCCTGTGCAGCCTGATCGACCGCCTGACGCACTGCCGCTCGCCCGCCGCCCGTAGGCGCACCTGTTTGCATCGGGGTGCCGCTACCGCTGACTGTTGTGGCCTGTTGCTGCAAGCGCCGCAGCAGCTGCTCGGCAGCTCCAGCGTCCGCGTCGCCTATGCCACGCCAACTATATGCTGAGCGGCCGTCTGCCGGCTGACCCTTTGTGATAGCAATTTCGATGGACCAAAGCACCCACCTGCGCAGTCCACTGACTGTTTTGCTGCCGCACGCGCGTCTGCTGTCCGACCCAGGGCCTCCAGTGCGGCCGCCTTGCGGTACCAGCCCTTGTCCCACCTGCATGTCAGTACGTGAGGCATTAGCGACTACACGGCAGATCCTGTTTGGATGCCCTTCGGCCGAGTCCGACTGGCACTGCCAATCATCCTGTGCAGATGTTGCAGTACCCATCGGAACCGCACACAGCTCGAATGGTTATCAAGTGCTCACCTGGGCTGCAGCTGCAGCGCGGCCAGTGCATCTGCCAGTGCACCCTGCGCGTCACCCAGCTTCAGTCGCGCTGCAGCCCTGCATGGGACAATTGCACGCACGTACAAATACCCCAACGATTGAAAGCGCCATCACCGCGGTTCTGTATCGACATGTGCATGTGTTCGGCATCAGGCGCAGCATGGCATCAGGACCTGTTGCCGTGCAGAAGGTGTCTCGTATCCCTTTCCACATCGCTGTTGATTACATCTGTGTAGTGGTGCTCGGCGTCTGTAAATCTGCCGTCCTTGAAAGCGTCGTTGCCCAGCTCCCTGCTGGCCATCAGCAGCAGATCAGCATATGCTGAGCGCAGTGCAGTGCATGTGCGCAGTCGCAACGCCTTGATGGCTTATTCTTGTCTTGAATGAACACTGAGCACTTGCTTAGGAGTGAGCACAAGACAGAGCTGCAGCCCTGTTTCTGCATTGCGCCAGGCTGGACACATGTGGCAGCATGCATGACATATGGCGCAGTGCACAATTATCACAAATGTGCTTGTGCAGCACATGCCTATCTGCAAAACGTGTATTACGACCACAAGGTGGATAGTATCAAAGGTCAATCTGCTCGGGTTGTGTTGGCTGCTCAAAGCCGGCGCTGACATTGCATGCAGACCTAAGTTACTGTTGGTGCGCCGTGACACCTGCTCGGGCTGGTGTATAATGTCTCAGCATGTTATCTGACGGTCAGCCGTGAGACCCTACGATGGTGTCTGTGGCCTCTCGCTGCTGCGGCCAGCAGCTGGCCCACGTCAGCTACACAGGGCCAACACATCCCCGGGTCTCTGAACAAGGCTTGGCAGCACCCCGACAAGAAGCAATCCGTGGTGTTGGGCATCACCATCGATTATACTCGCGAGGCTACGGCAATGCAGTGTATGCGGAACGGAGGGCCACCCATGCACAAGCTGCGCCAGATGCTGCAGCGGCAGCGCAGTTACAGCCCAGGCAGACAGAAGCCGCGACACGGCCATCAGACCAGCACGGCGGGGTGCTCGCTCTGAAAGAGTGGGCTGTTACCTGCGCGGCTCTTGCCCAGGGCGAGCAGACGGTGCGCACATGCTCAGCTCGCATGTGCTGCAGACATCATGAGTGTGCCAGTTCCCGTTGTTTTGCTGCACAACACACACAACATGCAGTCACGAATGATGCAGCGGTGTGCCCCTTTTGTTAGGTGGTGCTGCGGAAGGGCGGCATCAGAGAGCCAGCATTTGTGCCGTCGGCCCGCCGCTTCTTGCTGTTCCCCACATCCTTCCACTCCGGGGCAGACCTCGTGAAGCCTCGCGCCGCCAAGCAGTTTGCGCAGGTGCCACTCAGAAGCCTGTTTTGTCATCGTTTGTCGATTCAGCAATCTGGACATCGTGGCATGATGGCAATGATGTCCTGCTCAAGGTTCAGAGTGCATCAACTGCATCTGCGGCTGAGCAGTTGACACTTTGATGCTGAGCATGGCAGGTTTTGCAGCATCTTGTACTGCTTTGCTACCGTGCAAGAGGTAGGTCCAAGCATCTTGCAGTTTTTAATAGTGGGAACTGCTTGTGCTGCGCAGGAGCTCCGACTCGAGCCTAAGGACCAGGAGCTGCTCACGGTGGAGGTGGCAGCAGAAGTGACGGGGGCCTGGACCACAGCAGACCCCGCGGTGCTTGCAGCGCTCGACAGCTTCCACATATGGACGCCCGAGTACCTTGAGAAGCGGTGCGCGCCATCGGCACACCCTTCTGGCAAGGCTGTAAACTGTGACATTTGACACCAAACGCAGAATTGTCACCAATTTCATGCTTGATGCACATGTGACTCCTGCCCATGCGGCAGGAGGACATCTGCATGCCAGCCCTGCCGCTATGCTGAGGCCGCACACCGGCACAGCAGCCTATATGCTGCATGAATGTGACGACCACGCCTTAGGCTGCTCTGTTTTGATGCAGCTGTTTTGCTGCAGACTTCGGTGGCGTCAAAAGCAGCCGATCACAGTGCTGGAATTGCGATGCCAGCGGCTGCAGGCGCCGCTGACGCTACCCAACAGCCCAGATTTGTGGGGCTGCTTCAGCTGGGTCACGCTGCCGGTGGAGCAGCATGTGCAGGATGGAGGCAGTGGCGGCGGCTGCAGCAGCAGCGGCGGCGGCGGCAGCGGCACGAAGCGCATGGATGCGCTATTGAGGGGTGCTGTGCCAGTGGTGGCAGAAGAAGACTTTGCCCGGCAGGCACAAAATATACGAGCAGCACTCGACGTCTTGCAAGACATGCAGGAGCTGCACGTGCTACCTTCCTAGGCCTAGCTCATGTGCACTTGAGGTCTGTCATAGCACATATGTACTATTACTTGGACGAGGACCCCTTGCGTACTTAGCAAAACTGGTCACGGGAATTTCGTAATGAACGCTCATGAGCCATGAGAGCGCGCCACGTCAGCAAATGCTCTGAGAGCGTCCCCCAAACATCGACCCTCAGGGTGTATAAATATTGCCCAAACAGCTGTGCGCCACGTCAGCATTTTGCACAAAGAGTCTTCCTCCTATGGGTCATAACTTGATGCCACCTATGCCAGCTAGAACCTGTACCAAATGGCACCTATATCAAATGGCGCCTATACCACATACCGTAGCACCTATACCAAATGAAATATAACCATCTACGCCAGATGACACCACCCCACACCAATGGCACCTACGGTATACTCCCCACATGGCTGCATCATCTGCAGAGATATTTTACATCTTACGGTTCGTTTGGAACCCTTGATCAGCCAATTAAATTCCCGTCCACGCTAGTTTCTGGTGCAATATTCTTCTTAGCTTGTTCAGGGTTTCGTTCAATGTGCAAGTGAATGTCGTGCGTCGATGGTGCATGTTTCACACCAAGCCCGCCACAGGGCGTCAGGTGCCGCTGTCTTCACAGTTTGCCTACTAATATCTAGCAAGGCGGCCAGGCCTGCAGCGACTCACCCCCGGTGCATTTGTTGCAGGGATGCTATTCTGTAACCACGGCAGTAGTCCTGCATCTGCACCTCCACCTGTGCAGCCGGTGGAGATCCATCAAGGGTAATACACCGGAGCTGTTTTAGCGGACTTGCATGCATGCAACTCAACCACACCTCACCGATGCAGTTGCACACATGCGCAGGGTTGTCAGCTGGACCCATGTCAGAAACAGGAGCTCTGCACTTCTATTAGTTGAATTATTCGATGCACGGGGTTGCAGCCTCCAGGGGTAAGTAGTCACCGGCTAGACAGCTGCAGAGGATGTCAGACGTTTGAGTTTGGGGTGTGGCCAGGAGGAAAGATGGTTAAAAGTGACATGAATCGTGGCAAAAATGTTGCTGCAGTCGACCGCTCTACTGCAGCCTCCAGGGGGCAAGCAGCCACCGGCTAGACAGCTGCAGAGGATGTCAGACGTTTGAGTTTGGGGTGTGGCCAGGAGGAAAGATGGTTAAAAGTGACATGAATCGTGGTAAAAATGTTGCTGCAGTCGACCGCTCTACTGCAGCCTCCAGGGGGCAAGCAGCCACCGGCTAGACAGCTGCAGAGGATGTCAGACGTTTGAGCCTGGGGTGCGACCAGGAGAAGAGATGGCCAAAAGGTGACATGAATCGTGGTAAAAATGTTGCTGCAGTCGACCGCTCTACTGCAGCCTCCAGGGGGCAAGCAGCCACCGGCTAGACAGCTGCAGAGGATGTCAGACGTTTGAGCCTGGGGTGCGACCAGGAGAAGAGATGGCCAAAAGGTGACATGAATCGTGGTAAAAATGTTGCTGCAGTCGACCGCACTACTGCAGCCTCCAGGGGGCAAGCAGCCACCGGCTAGACAGCTGCAGAGGATGTCAGACGTTTGAGCCTGGGGTGCGACCAGGAGAAGAGATGGCCAAAAGGTGACATGAATCGTGGTAAAAATGTTGCTGCAGTCGACCGCTCTACTGCAGCCTCCAGGGGGCAAGCAGCCACCGGCTAGACAGCTGCAGAGGATGTCAGACGTTTGAGTTTGGGGTGTGGCCAGGAGGAAAGATGGTTAAAAGTGACATGAATCGTGGTAAAAATGTTGCTGCAGTCGACCGCTCTACTGCAGCCTCCAGGGGGCAAGCAGCCACCGGCTAGACAGCTGCAGAGGATGTCAGACGTTTGAGCCTGGGGTGCGACCAGGAGAAGAGATGGCCAAAAGGTGACATGAATCGTGGTAAAAATGTTGCTGCAGTCGACCGCTCTACTGCAGCCTCCAGGGGGCAAGCAGCCACCGGCTAGACAGCTGCAGAGGATGTCAGACGTTTGAGCCTGGGGTGCGACCAGGAGAAGAGATGGCCAAAAGGTGACATGAATCGTGGTAAAAATGTTGCTGCAGTCGAAAAAATGTTGCTGCAGTCGACCGCTCTACCACTGAGCTAGCACTCCCCGTTTATTACAAGCCTATTCAGGCCCCTTAGGAGCACACCGGGTTTGAACCAGTGACCTGTCGATGACTTCAACGCAATGTCACACAATGTGGCATGGTGCATTGAGAGTGCTGCCCCTGTCACACAGCAACCGTCAATCTAATAACAGGCGGTTTTAGGGTTTGTCTGCCGGGCTGAGCCCCCCGCCTGCTTCATGCACGGCGGCTACACTCGTTTGAGCCTTGATGATTGATTTTGAGTTGTTTCCCCGTGTGCCTTCGCGGCCTTTGTGCTAAACCCTGGTGCTCCACAGTTCTTGGACACCAGCATTGATTGCTGTGTGACCAGTGGAGTATATATGGGATGTAATCGCCTTCATTCATTCCGTTTTAGGGTTACCAGACACCTGCTGTGCTTTGCTTCTGTGCCCGCCGGGTTCCTGCTGCCGGGCTGACCCCGCCGCCTGCTTCATGCACGGCGGCTGCACTCATTTGAGCCTTGATGGTTTTAGTTTGACCCCCCTTGGGGGGTCACACTTGTACTGATGGTTGCTCATACTGAACAAAACCCTAAAGGGTTGTTGGGGTGGCTCCAAATCGACCAGGAGCTGGTGAATCAACGTAGTACGATGCCCCCAGCAACAGACTGTCTGTAACAGGTAGTTGTATGGAGGCACTGTGAGTGACCGGCGCACGACGAACGCGTAACGGCTGCGCGGGCGCAGGCAAATCATGAGTTATAGTTACCCTTGAGTGTTTTCATAGCAACTACATGGAAATGAGGACGGGGCGAATTCAAGATGTGCAGGGCGTTCGGAAGCTGCGCATGAAGGCTGTTGGAACGCGTTCAGCGACACCGCAACAGTTGCACGCCTATGTAAACTGCGACGTCCCAACTGGCCGCCCTCCACTTTCGGGTCAAACTCGCGCTTCGCCTTGCGAACGCCAATTGCTTTTGACTTGCAGCAGGGTGCGTGCACGTGCCACTCTCAACATCAATCAACTTCAGCCTTGAAGTGTGACATCCAAGATTCCTTTCGGCAGCTGCTAGTGGTGAACAGGTTGTCAAGTAGACCGCCAAATGTTCGCGCAGCGATGCAGAGCTCGATTCCAGCAAAACCACATGCTGTGATGAGGACCAAATCTCTATTGTTGTGTTTGGGAACGGATTTGCTCCAGAGCATCTGCAGTCACTGCTGCAATGGCCTCCACAGCGAAGATGCGGACGCTGCAGCATCTGCCCAGGACACTGCTGTGTCGCTGCGCCTAACATGCCGCACCCTCAGAGCTGCAGTCAATGGCGTGGTCAAGCAGTTCGACATGCGTGCAGTGTCGTCAGCTGACATCGAGCAAGTGACAGGCATCTTTCATGGTGCGCCTGCTTGGGCATGGGCTGACAAACCTATGGTACACTACTACAGCTGAGGCTCTGCCGTCATGGCGACTGCAGCAGGTTCGACACCACTGCATGTCTGTGCTGTCATCGCAGGTCTTCAAATGGTTCACCTGCGTGTCCAAAGGTGCAGCAGCAAGATCACCATCTCGCCAAAACAAATGCCATGCCTGTCTGGGATCAGGTGCCCTCTCTGTCTGCAAGTCATGCTCAGCTGGGTCTGCTACAGTGCGCAAGCGCTTCAACAGCACAGGTGTTCAACATATCACTTAGGTGGAAAGCTTTGCATGCATGCAGGATCGTATCTGACAGCTTGCTGATGGGCGGCTTTGGGCAGCTGGAGCTGCAAAATGTTGCGAGGCAGCTGACATCAGTCAGCCTGGCACTCAGTACCACCACTGCGGAGGCACATTGGCAGAGTGGTGCGGAGATGCTTGCAGCACTTGCACAGCTCAGCGAGTTACGCCACCTTGACGTGGGCAACTGCAAGTTCGTGCCCACAGAAGGTGCCTTTTGTCTGCTGCCGCCACTTGATCCTGGGAAACTGCATGCGAAGCCGTATGTCTGCAAGGTGTCGCTGGTTGCTTTACATGCTACTTGCTTACTGCAGCCCCACAGCTTAGTACTGCACCCTGGTGTGCCGCTGTGCAGGGTGTGCATTGTGTACACAGCTATCGACATTGTGCAAGCTGACCTCACTCACGACTGGCGAGCGCCCCACGCAGCACCTGCACGCAATGCTGCCGGCGCTGCTGAGGCTGCGGCGCCTGCAGTGCACAGTGTCCTCGTGGCACCTGGACGCTGCCGGCCTGCGAGCACTCCCCGTCTTGGGCCAGCTCTCTGTGCTTGAAGTCTTGCAGATGGAGGCCAGCCTTGCAG
Organism: Diplosphaera chodatii; assembly: GCA_032358165.1. Classification (NCBI taxonomy): domain Eukaryota; kingdom Viridiplantae; phylum Chlorophyta; class Trebouxiophyceae; order Prasiolales; family Stichococcaceae; genus Diplosphaera; species Diplosphaera chodatii. The sequence goes on from JAALGY010000019.1 coordinate 1,872,541, forward strand.
GCGACTACATCCTGGCGTTCCCACCGTCGCTCAAGGTGCATAAATGGCTGCATGTACACGATGATGTCTCTTGCGAGCCCTGACAGACTGACGGGGTATCTGTAGCTCAGGTATGCCATACTCGATTCATGTGTATGTTTGGTGGAGGCGTGCTCAGACAAGGGCAACTGCATTCGGTTGTCGCGCATGATACGTATGTGCTGCTTCGTACAGGAGTTCACTTTCGTGTGGCTGGTTGACAAATCACTCTCCGGCAGTGACTATGCGTCCAAGAGAGCAGCAGCCACATTGCATGGCATGGCCGGCTGGCTAACAGCTCTTAGGATGCACGCCCATGTGAACCATCTGGCTGCATTGCAGCAGGAGGCCCCAGCGCTTGCTGGGGCGCTGACATCGCTCAGCTTCGGAATCGACACCAATAATCCACAGCGTGACTTCCGCACTGCTGCACAAGCTATGCCGAGCTTGGCCGCTGGGCTGCAGCATGTTGAGCTTACTCTTCACACCTATTGCCGGCATCAGCAGGATGCAGATGGACTTCGGGCAGCAGCAGCTGCCGATGCAGCGTTCCAAGAGCTGATGCAGAGCCTGCCCTGCTGCCAGCGAATCAGCCTATGCCTCGGCCAAGACATCTCCCAGCAGGTGGTGGCCACAGAGCTGCTGCGTCTTGCGCCGCACCTGCGATCTCTGGTGACAGCACAAAGCGAGGTCCCTGCGCAGGTGATGTCATCAGCTGCTGTGCTGTTTGCATAAGATGCCACTGGTTACCATCATGACTTCATGGCAACGTATGTTGATCGTGCAAACCAATGTGGCATGGCAAGTCGTCAGGCGCCCTGCATGTCTTGGCAGATACGTGCTGCAGGCACGAATCCATCTGCCAACCCAAGCGTCAGCCGGTTGAGACCAGGTGTTGCAATGCGGCGCAGGCGCTGATCAGACTGACACGGCTGACGGCGCTGTCTGCGGCAGATGGAGTTGCAAGTGGCGGCCTGCAGGGCCTCAGCACTTTGCGCGCTTTCGACATTGGGGAACTGGGATCAGAAGTGACTGGTCACCCTTCCACTGTGCTGCCGCTGTCCTGCGCCGCGTCACTCACGAGGCTGCATGTCGCATACGTACCAACTGAGGTGCGGTGTCGGACATGAAACATGCAATGGCAGCCAAACATTCTCGGGCCAGCTGCATTGTTGTCAGCCTGCGTCACATTGGACAGCTGCCTGCTATCAGTTTCAGGTGGCTGTGGATCATAAGCATGCAGTTGCTTTGCATGTGTGTGGCAACCAGCTGCAGCTGATGCTGCGAAGTACTGCGCTTACAGGCCTCGCCCACGTGGGCTGCTCAGCTGTCCAGATCACCGCTGCGGGACCTTGTTCTACAAGTAGAGGAACGTATAGACGATCGGGTCTTCGATGTATCTTCCTTGCAGCAGCTACCAGGGACACTGCGGCAGCTGACCGTACAAAACTTCAGGCCAAATTTGTGGCGACACAATGCACCAGAAGAGCAGATTAGTGCAGCTCCGCCTCAAGGGACACTGCTGGCCACAGCACTCAGGTGAGACATAATGTGCTGCTTGAGGTCTGTTACACCCATCAACCCGGGACAGATGACCAGCAAAGCTGGCCACAGCACGTTTTGGTGCTGTGTGCATGTCATGCTCAACCACTGCATATGCGTGCGCTCTGATGCACTGCCTTCGTTCAGTGTGCCTCCTGCAATGCTCAAGACGATGTATGCTTCCTCAGAGCTGGCATCATGCACGTTGCACTGCAGGCGACTGACGCTCGAACGTGTAGAGGCTCCGGATGTGGTGATGGCTGGTGTGCTTCAGCAGCTTTCGTGTCTGAAGGTGTGTGCCGGACCATATTGTGATGTCGCCGCAGCTTACCCACGCTGCTGGCGAAGTCGTGACTGATTGCACCAACACAAGTGTCCTAGGCACAGCAGATTGCACAAGCTAGATGCTGGCGACAAGCAGTGCCACTGCATCTGATGAATCTGGCCTTTGCACCAGGATTTGAACGTGACATCGTGCATCAGCGTTGCGGAAGAGTCGCTCGCGCATTTGCCTGTGTCTCTGCGGCGGCTGGAGCTGCGGGGTTGCTTGGGCGTAGCTGCCGAGAGCCTTGCTCATCTGGGGCGTCTTTCAGCCCTGGAGCACCTGGCTCTGGTGAACCTACGCGCAAACAACGACAGCGGCATGCAGCAGCTGGCTCCGCAGCTGCACGCACGGCTGTCAGCCCTGTACTTCACCCCCTACCGTGCCTGGACAAGCCGGGTGAGTGTTGCGTGCAGCCTCGACACATGTGTGCTCGTGTGCCTCCTCAGAGCAAGGTAAATGTTGCTAAAGAGACATGCAAAGGAATTGCTGTGGCTTTGCAGGAGGACTGGCTCGTGTGGTATGGGCCCAACGATCCACCTCTGACAGATGCTGGCATCACGGCGCTTGCGGATGCGCTGTCTACAGCGGACCCCGCTGACCGGCCCACCCTGGAGCGCCTATATATGGACGGGCATCGTCGCCTTGGCTATGCCACGGCAGCTGCGCTGGCGTCTGCGCCGTTGCACAGCCTCAGCAAGTTAAGCCTGGTCGGCACAGGTGACCCGCCATGCAGAGTGACCATCTGCCTTGTTCGTGGCGGTGGCTGCATGCGCTGACGGTAATATATCACGCAAGCTGCACGGCAGACTTGCAGGGACACAAGCTGCACCATAAAGCAGTGTCTCCAAACCTTTACGAGATCAAGAGTGACAATAATGACACCTCCTACATATCTGACGACGGCGTGCAGTGCTGCACAGCAGGCATGAACGATGCAGGGCTGCTACACCTCGTCACCCACATGCCACAGCTGCTGCGCCTCAACGCTTGGAGCTGCAAGCGCATCACATATGGCGGCAAGGATCTGGCACGGCAAGCTGCAACTAGGTACGCAGATGGTCACATCTTTGGTGGGGATGACGAGGACCTCAGTTGTTATGAATCGGAGGAGGAGGCCAGTGATCATCCATACGAGGCCCTCAGTGACGATTCGGACAATGGCTTCTAGGAACCTGGCTCGATGTATGTGCTATGTGCTTGGTGTGAATGGTCATTTGGTTCAATACATTGGTCTTGCCAGGTCCATGCCTGTAGAGTTGTGATGCGGCAACGCTGCTCGGCCTGATGCCTCGCTCTTGCTAGGCTCACCAGCTGAAATCAGTAGCTGACATGCTACAATGACGGAGTATGGTAGGGGCAACCAACGAACACGTAAACCACAAACATCACGAAACGTGTGCAGTAAGCAAGCGGGGCACTCATGCCATTTTGTGATAAACTCAAATGACAATATGCACTGTGGATGGTGACAAGTCATGCAGCGGAAGTCTGGGAGTGTTGGGAAGTGTCGCATGGCAGCATGAACATCAGCCAGCGCCCCTGGCAGCGGCGGCCGTCATCCAGGCCCGGGGATGCCTGCGATCAATGAGGTAGCAGGAATGGCGTGACAAGAAGTGCATGGGCCAGCCAATGGCGTGACAAATGCGTCATCCGCATCAGCACTTGCTGGTAGCGCACCGCTTGCGCCAAGCACGCCACCGAGCCGAGACTGGCCGTTTGCCAAAAGCCCGCCGCAGCTTCAGCTCCGGCTCAACCCGTCGCATCGCTCTGCAGAGGGTCCCTGGATCGGCTGCCCGCTGCTGGCACAGCAGTGCGAGCTTGGAGCTGCGCCGAATGGCGTCCTGCAAGCTGGTGAACTTGGCTGTCTTGCCATTCGCCAGCTTCACGCCCGCCAACACGATGCGTGCTGCTGCTGTTGCCTCTGCATCTGTGAACTTCCTTGCACGACCGCTGCGTGGCGCATCAAGCATGGACTGATTTGCCGCCAGCCTGCTGGCAAACCGCTTTGCGACCCGGCCTGGCTGTGACACGCCAGCCAGCTGGGGATGCTGCCTGTATGACGGCACCCGCCCTGCTGCTTGGGCGTCCAGCAGCAGCCTGGCTGCCACCATCCTCTGCTCAATGCTGACATTTCTCCCCCTGCCGCCCCGCCTGGCAACATCAACACAGCGGAAGGTGTCAGGTGCAAGATTCTCTGTGCTGCGGTGCTGCCACATGCCAGCTGCGTCCTGACTGCTGTCAGCGACGATCTGCAGCCTGCAGGGATGGCATGAAGGAGCCACTGCGACGCACCGGACAGGTGGTCCCTGAGCCGCAGCGCGGGCCCGGCCACCACTGCCGCCGCTGCCGCCCCCTGTCACAGGTCAAGACCATGCAGCTGTAAGCGGCGCATACAAGCTTACTGTAGAAGCAGATGGTCGGCTGCATCGATGTATCAAATATCAAGCGGGCGTGCTGACCCATGCTCTGCCGTTGACATGACCCAAGAAGTAGGACGCAATAGCGCCGGGAGCGTCGCAACCAGTTGGCACCAGAAACGACGCAATAGCAACTGTGTTGTTGCTGCAAGCAACTAACTGCAGTTACCATCCAGTTTAGGATCCTCACCTCTCTTGCGCCCGGTTGATGTGCTACTGCTAGGCATGCGTTGCGCACTCGTCACGTATCGCAGTCTGTATGGCCCACAAACCACTCAGCGGAAACGGTAAGCAGGTGCGAATGCAGAGACAGGCCAGCAATGGTTGCTGGTTAGCCGCAACTGCAGGTCAACCTAGCTCAAGGTCAACCGTGCAAGTGCAAGCTGGTGCAGGCCACTGAGTTGCCACACTTTGGCGCTGAACATGCGCTGCACTGGCAGGCCGACGGCGACAGGCCCACACACACACTCAGTTGAGGTTGCGATATGCAGCGAAGGTGTTGCCCGTGCGGAACATGCTGACGATGCAGCGTTTGTGTCACATGGCCCACGTCAGCAGATCAAGCCATCGGAAGGACCAATTGGCTTCATGCATGCACAATGGTGCGGCGTGACCGAAACCTCAACTTCTCTTGGAAGATCTAGCCTGTGTCAAGGACTGGTTCAAACGTTGATACGCCTTCATGCATGCATGCCTGCACGTATGCGAATAACAAGTGACTGTGGCAGTCCCCAATAGCTGCTTTACAGGCAGGTCTAAAGTCCATCTCTCGGAAGTGATCTTGTGTCGGACTTCATAACGGCATTGTGTGCTCTCATCAGGCATTCCAATCGCAAGCGTTGCAAGCTGCAGCCCAAGTTTTACACAAGCTTGCTGGTCGGGTTTCGAAACCTTATTCCTTTGGGTAAGGCAGCGTCCAGTGTGTTCGTGCCGCTGGCCTGTTTCGTCCGGCTGCTGATGTTTTGCTACACGTCAAGCTTGTTCCGTAAGTCTATGTATGTTTGGTACTGCCAGCGCCGCGGACACAGCATTGAGTTGATCAGGAAATATGTTTTATGTTGCGCAGAACATATTTTGCGTTAACGAGATGGCGTCATGAGCTGCGACCAGTCGCAGCCCGATCAGCTCTCATCTGAGAGCAATGCGAGCGATGCAGATTACACGCCCAGGCAGCGGCGCACCCGCTCAGTCTGTCCAATGGCCAAATGGACAGCCGTTAGGCAGCCTGAGCCCAAGCGGCCAGCAGGCGCACCTCAGAAGCCGGCTGCAGCACTGAGCCAAGAGCTTAAGGGCAGGGTGCAGCTCTTGGTGCAGAAGATTGCGGAGCGGACGAAAATTGGCAGGGGCAACGCTCTGCACGAGCGAGCTGCTGCTCGTGCGCAGGTCGATAGGCTGCTGTTAAAGCACGGCCTGCAGATGGTGAGTGAGTGATATGCGACTTATCATTAGATCGAGCCAAGCCATCCAGCTTTGTATAGGCCGCGGTACAAGGCCGATGCTGGGTGATGCCTGCAGGCTGATCTGGAAGGCGACAAGATCGATGTTGACAGCGAAGGCGCCTCCTGCCAGGTCGACATCTTCCCTCCGACGCAGGTAGGGAATGCGGTTCGTTGGTGCGTCCCGAAATCATGCCTCTGTCTACATGAGCAGGTTTGCAACACGACCTCCGTGTCTGCCGCAGGTCAAACAGATGAGAATGCCACAGTGGGCCTTAGATGTGGACTGGGCTGTGGCTGAGCTGTTCAGTGTGACGACCTGGTTCGTGAAGGTACCTGGTGACCAGACTGTAAATACTTAGCATGTGTGCCCCATGTTGCCGCAAACCTGTCATTGTAGCAGAGGACTCACCTGGTCGATACCTCCACCGCATGAGAGGGAGATGAGGCATGCATGGTACCTGTGTTAAGCAAGGAACATCATGGGAGCAGGTCATGGCTACCAGTGCTACGTTTGCTGCAGGGAGAACAGCAGATCACCTTTTCCTTCTGTGGCGCAGCAATGAATGCTGCCCTGGCGGCAGACTCATTCATCATCTGCTTTGTGTACGGACAGCACCGTGCCAGCCAGCTGCCAGCTAAGTCCAGAGCATCCTACTTGCGGGGATTCGGCACTGGCATGCTCGAAAAGAGTAACGCCCATCAGGAAAGACAGAGGCGAGATCGCCGCCAGAGGGCAAATGCCGAGAAGGCCGGTGCAGAGGCTGTTGACAGGGCCAACAAAAAGGCAGCTGCTGCAGAAGCCGCGGAGGATGCACGCAAGCGAACGCAGGCGCTGCTGGATTGGGAGCATGTTGGTTGGTCTCGCTGATTACCTGATGCACTGCCGAGGGTGCTTGCACCCTGTAACCATCTGTGCAGCCTTGCATTGCAGACAGCTCGTCAACATATCTGCTCCCTGCTCACCGATGTGTTGACCTGCGACTTTGGCTGTGGTTGCAGGGACTGACATTGAGAGCGAGGCTGACAGCAGAGCTTGCAGCGGGGAGACCAGTGAAGATAGCTGGAGTGAGAGGGAGACTGATTATGAGGTATATGCTCCCCAGCATACTTCTTTGTTGCTGGCGCTGATGCCTGCTGTGTCTGGGGTTGTGTTGTGTTTGGTTGAGTGCTGTTGAGTGCTGTGTGCATAACACTGACCAGCGCACACCTCCTCTAACAGGCTGAAGATAAGCAGATTGCGCTGTACAAGGGTAATGCGCTGGCATTTGCCAAGCGCGTCCAGGTGGATATCTTGAAGGGTGAAACACCTAAGGTACACAAGGTCAACCGTGCTGCTGGCAAGAAAGACATGGCAGCCTACGAGAAAGGCAGGGTGGATGGTGCTCAATGTGAGCACCGCCCCATGAAGAGATTAAAACACTAGGAGCGCAGCAGTGTTGCCATCGTTCAGCAGGATACTCGGGATGTGAGGAGCAGTCGCAGCAGACCTTTGGCGGGTGGACTTGACCTCCTTATTATCAGGTTTGCAATAGAGGTAACACCAGCGTGGTATGTTGCCACAAAGTTGATAGCTTGAGCCCGTGCTGGCACCAGTCTGCTTGGGTGCCACATGTTGAGACGCTATGTTAGTGGATCGCAGTTGGCAGGTCCGCTTTTGTTGTTTGCTGTGACAGCATATGCTGCCTGAAGAGGTATCTACGACTTGCACCGCACATGTTCAATCATCTCCCTGGTGCACTACACTTGCGCTGTTCGACATGTTCGGTGTGCAGCTCTAGCTGCGCAACACCTATATCGTAATCGCGGTTCGCCCCACTTGCACTGCGATCCCATCACAGGAACAGCAGTGCAGGATTTGACAGTGAGGCCCTGGCCCTGCGTGCCAGATCTGGTCTGCCGCCGCCTGTGGAATGTCAGCTGCCGGCACCACCGCCGCTTCAGACCTTGGACTTGGGCGTCTGGTTCCAGGAGTAGCCAGCGTTCTTGACGAACCCTTGCCGTGCAACCAGCTCATCGGACTCCTTCGGCCCGCGGCTACCTGTGAACGTGATGCAGGGTACGTTTCAGCCTAGCACCTACACGTTGGCCAGCGGCATGCGTGTGTGCTGGGACACACCTCACAATTGCAGGGAGCGTGCACTAACTGAACAGCGCATCGTGTGAGGGTTGCAAACCTGCAACATAGGGCAGCGGCTTGATGCGCTGGTCGTCCAGCTGGTGCAGCAGAGGCGTGAAGATCGACCACGCCGCCCGCAGCTCGTCCCTGTGTGCGATAGGAGCGTTTGTGAGAAAACCACACGTACCAGAGGATGGCTGCATTCAAATGTGTGGCAACCGGTCATTTGAGGCGCTGGCGCTTGCTTGAGCCACACCTTCGCACGAAGTGCTGCTGGTTGCCGTGGATGGCGTCCAGCAGCAGCCGCTCGTATGCCTCCGGGATGATTGCCTCTTGATACCGGTGCTGCAAGCAGCAGGCAAGGCAGCTTTGCGGCGCGCCAAGGAACCGGATCAACAATGTGCAGCCGCAGCCAGGTGTACCACGGGGCCTTGTGTTGATCACCGAGTCACTGGCCGTATGTTTGAGACGCTGAAGATGTAGAGTTTGACACACCTTGTAGGTCAGGTCCAGCTCGGACATGATGGGCGTCATCTCCAGCCCCGGCTTCTTGACCGCCACCTTCATGTAGATGGACTCGTCCGGCTGCAGCCTGCAAGTGGGCAGACAGTGGGGCACTCATGATCTGAACCCCGTCAACCTGCGTGGTTGCAGGCATACCCCACTGAGCTCCTGATCTCGTCACAGCACAGGGAGTCAGGTGCACAGCCAAGGCTCCAGACTGCATCTCAGCACTGCTGAAGCTTCGGACAGCACGCACCGCATGACGAGCTCGTTCCGGAACTCGTCGAGGGAGACGGTGGCGCCCTCCATCTGCACCGGCGGCCTGTACTGCACCCGAATCTCCACCTTCCGCTCGTTCAGCGCCTGCAGACAGCACAGACGCGGGTGTGCTCAGGTGCACGTCAGACACCATCTGCCCGACTGTGAACGGTCAATGACCCATTGTCCTCCTGGCGTGTTTCTGGTGTTCAGAGCTGGGAGTCTGGGTGAAATCTTGGCTGGTGCCTTCACTTCCTGTCATCGTCACCCTCGAGCACAGCTGATGTACACGGACTCGACTCTGAGCCCAGTCATCACTCGGAAGGAGAAACACATGCAAGGAGGCCGCAGCGCACCTTGCCGGCCTTCAGGATGAAGGGCACGCCATGCCACCGGTCGTTCTCGATGTGCAGCACGCACGTCGCGAAGGTGGGCGTCACGCTGTCCTCGGGCACCCCCTGCAGCGGCATGTGCGCAGCGCTGTCAGAAACATGCCTCTGATCCTCCAAGCAACCTCCATGCGGTTTCCGCTGTGCACTGCTCAATGGCAAAGGACGGCTTCCAATGCCACAGCGCTGCTGTCCGCTGTGGATCCTTGTTGCTTGGTAGCCCTCATACCAGCGCCCGCAGAGTAGCACGATCTTTCTGAAGCTGGAGTCAACATGGGGTCATGCAGACAACGCGGTTCCCACAGGGCACCTTGTCCTCCAGGTAGCCCTCCATGCCGGCGCCCGCGGTGTACTGCCCCAGCACAGCCTCGTCCAGCCGCAGCGGCCGGCACGCCCGCAGCACCTTCACCTTCTCGTCCCTGCGCAGCGCCACCAAACGGTCAAAATCGTGGCACACCCGTGCTAGCTACAACTGCTCTGTGCTTTGATGTGCTGGCAGCGTTGGCGCACCGCATGTCCTCGCTGCTGAGGGTGACCGGCTTCTCCATGGCCGTCAGCGCCATGACCTGCAGCAGCAGCACTCACAACTGGGGTCTGTGCTGGAGGCACAACCTGCCACGGGCATCAGTGAGCTGCTGTCCTCGCCCGTGTCAATGTCAGTGAGACATGCGCGCACAGCAGCCGGTGCACACCTGCAGCAGGTGGTTCTGGATCACGTCGCGGATGATGCCAAACTCGTTGAAGTAGCCGCCCCGCCCCTCAGTGCCAAACGGCTCCTGCAGCATCATGGAAAAGCCCTCGGTGTGACGGTAGTCACGAGCCATCGGCACGGTTGCGCTACAGCCTTGCAATGGCACTTGGCACAACAGAAGCGTGGCAGCCAGCGAAGGGAAACAGCAGTGGAATCGCCACGGACCTTGAAGCAGATCTGCACGTTGGCGATGTGGTGCCGGTTCCAGGAGGGCGCAAACATCGAGTTGGCGAACCGCAGCACCGTCAGGTTCTGCGTCAGCTCCTTGCCCAGGTAGTGGTCAATGCGGTAGATCTGCACAGTTGAACGCAGCCGACTACGGATCTGTTGCATGATCACCAGTACAAGTGCCACAGCCGTCATCAGGCCAGCACCAGTCCGGTGTCATATATGTCCCTGCAGGAAGACTGAGCGGACCACCCAAGCTCAACATGGAGATGGTCTGATGACTGACCTGCTCCTCGGGGTAGTATCTGGCGATGTCCTCCGCCAGCGCCTCCGAGCTGCACAGGTCCTTGCCGAAGGGCTTCTCCACCACCAGCCGCAGCCACGACCTGCCAGCCGGGACAGACACCTCGCAACTCTGACGCCATCCGAACGTAGCGCATCCGAGCTGCTGGTTGCAGATCCTTTGCATCTCAGAGTCCGATGCCAGCGAATCCTAAAAGATCTCCGCTCCGCTCGCATCGGACTGAGTCTGGAGATGTAGTGCAACTCACTTGGGGTTTCTGGCCTTCATGTCGGCGTGGTCCTTGAGGCCCCGGACGACCGGGGCGTACACAGAGGGCGGCAGCGCCAGGTAGTACATGCGCCCGACGGCGCGCCCGCCGCCGAGCGCGGCCTCCCGCTCCTCCAGCACCCCCTGTAGCCGCCGGAAGCCCGCTGCCTCTGTGTAGCTGCCTGCGCGCAGCTGCCACGGCATCAGGAGGACACTTCACATGCCTGTCAATGGTGCACTTCCCCTCCCCAAGATGGTACGAGGGCCGCTTGAACTCTTTTCAGCCCCGGCACCATGCTTGCATCTGCTAGCACGCATGCATATGCAGATGTGTGGGACGCTGCCATGCGATTGATCGCGTCGACCGTCATCCTGTATGGGCATGCACATCTGCTGCATGCCACCTCGTGCATGCTGTTGTGCGACAGGAGCAACAGGCGCATGGCCACGTACCCTGGACATAGGTCAGGCGCTCCAGGAACGCCGCCTTGGCCGCGTCGTCGCCCTTGACGTGGCCTTTGACGCGCTCTCGCAGCGCATCATCCGTCATCTCTGACCGCGCAAAGCCATAGACCCGCACATCCTCTGGCAGAAACCTGTGCGTGAGTCAAGCGTAATCTCTGCATAGGGTCTTGACGCTCATCGGCATCATTCGCGAGTGTTCCTCGCAGCTCACCCTCTGGCGAAGAGTGTGAAGATGGCTGGGAATGTCTTCTTCTTTGCGAGGTCTCCGCTGGCGCCCAGCACCACGATCGACAGTGCGTCGATGTCTTGCGGCCGGCTGACGCCGTTGGCGCTCTCCATGGTCCGGAGCCCTCGCCAGCACAGAGGGGTAGGAGTGATGCCCTAAAATGCTGCTCTAACTGCCGGTAAACACTGCCGACGCGTCGAGTGATCTGAACGCAACGCTACCTAATAGCTTTGCTGATCGTATGAGCAGCGTTCCAATGCGCAATGCTGCAATGAGCATGTGTTGCTTGCGTAATGAGATCCGAATGGGCGCGCCCCATGAGCAAATAGCTGGTGGTGGGAATCTGCCAATCGTGGTGCACATGGGCAACACTGTATCTGGGGCTTTGCCTCACTTGCATTAGATCATCGACATGACCTCCCCATGCTGCCTTCACTTGAGGTTTGCAGCTCCCGACGTTGCAAGTGTGACCGCAGATCAGCACGTGTGAAACGGCGGGTTGGCTCAAGTGATACACGCTGCATCTACTGTCGCATGCCGGACAGGAACACTCCAACCCTCTCACTCTCTGCTCTGCAACTGACGGGCGCCTACTGTACAGGTGTGTCCGATGACACCGACGAAGAGCCACATCGTTCATCACGATACCCATGCCAAGGCCAGCGGTTTTCGGCTCTACTGACGCACGGCCCTGCCCTTGGCCGCAATCCTAATCCTTTCGTGGCTGGGTCTTCCCAGTGTCCTTCCCATTCGCAGCAGTTCCAGCACCAGGGGCTGCCACTGCTGAAGCTCCTGGCGCCGAGGCCGCGGCAGCAGCCGCCAGCTGTGCAGCGGCGGCGTCTGCAGACTGCAGCAGTGGGGAGCGGCTGCCCGAGCGGCTGGCGTTGGCGCCGCGGTTGCGATTGCGCTGCTTTTCCGACTCGCGGCTGCCGCGCCGCGTGCTGCCGTGGCCCTTCCGGCCTGCAGCTTTGTATGGAGCAATCTTGACGTTGATGTTTCAGCAGCACGCTAATGGGGCCAGCTTTGCAGAGCGAGAAATAAACCTGCCAGAACACAAGCGCCATCCATGCACAGCGATGCTGGCAACGAAAGGGACACAAATCACCCGGCTCACCTGCTGCATCTGCCTCGGCGGCAGCAGCGCCGCCGCTGGGCTTGGCGTCCGCCAGCGCCGTCATTGCTGGCGGCGCGGTGGCTGTCCGTGCGGGCGCAGAGTCTGGCCGGCTGCCGCCTGAACATGCCATCATCACACGTGTGGTGACGATGCTTGCTGATCCTGTGAGGCTTCTCAGGAGTTGGGTCAGGCGTATGATGCAATGATCCGCTCCGTGATCTTGCGACAGGCAAGCGACTCACCTACAGCACGGAGGCTGCCGCCACTGGGCTTTGGCTTGTGGCCAGGCCCGCCCTTGGCGCGCGCCTTCATGTTGCCACCTGAAAAGGAAACAACACACAGTTGGCATCAAGCATGCCCTGCCAGGTAAGCCAGTAGCTGGCCCGTCTGTGCAGGCATGTCAGCAAATTGCAGGCGCCACAGCTCTGCGGAATGGGGACGCCCATGCTGCACTGCTTCCTGCTGCTCGCCGCCAAGCACCTGTGGTGTAGGACAGGAAGCGCTGGCGCTCCTCCAGCTCCAGGGGCCGGTGGCGCAGCAGGAACACGTCATCGTCCGACTCCTCATCGCTGCTGCTTCCCGCCGCCGCCGCCGCCGCCGCCGCCCCCACTGCCTTCGCTGCCGGCATGCTGACCGCGGGCTTCTGCTGCAGGTGCACAGGAAGGCTGGTCAAGGGAGGCCAGTGCAGGCAATGATGTGCTGTGTTGCTGCACCCCCAGCAACCCATATTTGCATGACACCAAGGCGCACAAAGGCTGCCGGCAGACGCTGCGCCATACCTGGGCTGCTGGCTGGCTGTGCTGCTTCAGGCGCAGGCGCCAGGCGGCCACCGCCGCGCGACGGGCAGCCATCTCTGCCTGCGTCAGCCGGCGCACCTGCGGCAGCGGGATCTCCATGGCCTGCACGGTGAGACGGAAACGTCAGGCCCTGTGGGCTGCAGTTGTCGGTTCAGCATCAACCAAGCGCCCCACGCACAGCACGCCCTGCTGTGGTCAAGGCGACCGTGAGTTGACGGCCCTTGGTCGGCACGCGATCCAACTGGTCCACCAGCACAGGTCCATCGTGCATTTCAGCTGCAAGGCAGCTCTGAGGGAAGCCCACCTGCTGGCGCTCCACGAACTTGGGGGCGCCGATGCCGGTGGTCAGCAGCGGCGTGCCGGGCTCTGACATGTCGTCCCGCCGCCGCTTGCTGGGCTTTGCTGGCGGCCCTGCAGCACAACAACACAGTTATGGTCAGATCTGCACAAAAGCGACACCATTGCAGCAGCGCACCGTCTATCACGATGAAGGACAAAGGTGACAAGCTGCTGCCTTGCTGGCAGTGTGTGCAAGCAGCGGCGGCGGCGGCAGGATGGTGACCAGGGACGGTGAACAATCGGCACCTGTTGTGCGGATGCGGGCGCTGCCGGGCCGGGCGCCGCCGCGGCTGCGCGCTGACAGGCTGTTGCCGTTGGCGCGGCCGCGCGCCGCAGCCGCTGCCTCCTGCTGCTGTCCAGCTTCCGGCATCTGGCACATGGAGGCGGCCATGCGGCGTGTGATGACGCGCTGCTTCTCGATCAGGTCCAGCAGCGCATAGCAGCGGCCCGCGTACCACACGTCATCGTCGCCGGGCGCCGCCGTCGCATCTGTTGCTGCCCCGGCCGGCAGCTTCGGCATCTGCCCCGCGGCGGCGTGCGCAGCGAACCAGGGGTGGGCGGCCAGCTCGGAGGGGGCCACCCCCGGGACAGGCAGCCGCAAGCGGCGGGGCTTCTTGACCGGCGGCGGCGGCAGCGGGGGGCCTGAGCCCTTCCCGGCCCCTGCCCCGCCGGTCTTTGCCGCTGCCGCCGCTGCCTCGGCATTGGCCGCCGCCCGCTGCTTCGCCGCCATCGCCACCGGCAGGTCCGGCACTGCAGGCGCTGCCTCCTGTGCTGCCGGTGCTCCAGGGCTGCCTGCCGCCCGCTGCTTGGCTGCCATGGCCGGGGCGTCTGCGGGCACCGCCGCATCTGGAGACCCCGCCTTCGCTGCCGCTGCCTTTGCTGGATCCGCCTTTGGCGCTGCCTGCACTGGCGACGCTGCCTGGTCTGAGGACGCTGCATCGTCCATGCTGCGGGTGCGCACCTGTGTGACACACAGCACATCACCTCAGGCACAAGCTCTTGGAAGGGTTTTGGGCCGCAGCATTTGTGCGACCGACTTTGCAGAAACCAAGCACAATGGCTGGCTGCCAGGAGCCCACCCGCAGCTCCCGCAGCGCGGCCTCGTGCCGCTGGCGCGTGTGCTGCAGCCCCTTCATGCGCAGCTGCAGCCAGCGGGCGCGCCACTCGATGCCGCGCCGGGCGTCCTTCCACGCCGTCGTGCGCGGCCTCCGCTGCGGCCGCCCTGCGGTCATTACAACACTCTGTGGATTACGGGGTTGTTGACGCCTCTGCACAGCCCTAAACCCTGGCCAGGATGCCATGCGCATGAGCACCGTCCCCATGCAGTGCACCATGTGCCTGTTCCACAGCCTGATCAGATGCAGGTAGGGTGGTGCTGGGTGGTTGGTGGACCTCACCTGCATGGCTGCGAGGTCGCTGAGCCTTTTCAGGGTGGGCGCCACCGTCGCTGGTGTCTGCACCGCAAGATGCTGCCGAGGGGCCCCCGCTGCAGGCAGAAAGCAGTGCGAGCTGTGCAAACCTTTCTGTGTGTGTAGACGCACCACCAGAAGCTGCCCACATCCTAGGTCACATGTGCACACAACCACCACAGCAAGGGCATGTTCCAACGATTCGCGAGTGTGTAGGGTGTGGAACCCTTGTAAATACCTTGTGGAGGGTCCTGAGGTGGCGCCCTCCTGGTGGGACGCCGCCGACTGGGCTGCGCTGCCGTTGGCTGGAGCTGCGCTGCGCAGCTGCCTATCGGGCTTTTCAGGGCCATCACTACTGCTGCCGTCCTTGTCCTCTGACCACAGCAGCCGTGTCGCACCCTGTACTCGCATCCCATATCGTGTTCCAGCCAGAGATCACATAGCAGTGTCAAAGGCAGGCCAGGTGTGCCACACCTGTGAGCTGGTGACCTGCAATTTGTTTGCAATGAACTGTGCAGGGACATCAAAAGGCGAAGGCAGCACACCTGGGAGATGCTTTTCAGCACGGCACCGATGTCAGGCAGGGCCGCCGCCGCAGCCGCTGCCGCTGCGACGGCACCCGTGGCGCCGCTCTTGCCGCTGTGGACCCCATTCCTGCTGTTCCGCAGCGGGTAGCGGCTGTGCGCGTTCGACCTGGCAGCGGCGCCGGCGCCCAGGTACCCGGGCCCCGGATCCGGCTCCATGTCTGAGTAGCTGCTGTACCCCTCCTCGTCTGTGTCCATTGGCTCCTCCCCCAGCGCATCTGCAAGTGATAGATGCAGGGTGACTCGAAACAAGGCGCACAGGACCCTGATGAAGTGTATGTGCTGCAGACTAGCCTTGAAAGAGGACCTGGCCTGCAACACACCCATGCTGCTGGCCATCCAGCAGCCCGCACGAGGGTGTTGCCACAGCAGCAACAAGCTCAGCAGCGAGCGGCAGGCAGCCCACCGTCGGAGGCGTCGGGGGTGGTGGCGGTGTCGCCGAGCGACATGGACGCGAGGCCCGTGGGCGGCGTCGCTGGGCTGCTGGCTGAGCGCAGGAGGGAGGCACCACCTGCACCAGCGAAAATGTATCGGGCTTGTGAGCACCCTGAGCACCCGGTTTTGCACTTTATCCCACATGCAAAGGGACTAGGTATGACACAAGCCACTGCTCCCGAATGTACATGCACCTGTGCTACTGAGCGCTGGTGCAGGCATAACTATGCACCTGCTGCGCGTGGGTTGAACTTCTCACGTCGCGCATCCGCGGCTGCTGCCTTCGGACCGTCTGGGTGCAGCGCCGCGATGGCAATCTTCGCCGAGGGCTCCTCCCGCTGCAGCAGCACAGGCACAGACCCTCGCCAGTGTGCATGCTGTCATTGTGAGAAAACGCCAGGCAATGGAAAGGGCATTGCCTAGTAACTCAGAGAGATCCCCGAATAGTCCAATGCCATACCTGCAGCAGGATCCGGCCCGCGTGCTGCAGCGTGACAGCGGCGCGGTGCACCCGCGAGCGCTTGCTGTTGTACGCCAGCGCGTTGTCGCAGATGAGCTCGAAGTCGGACAGCAGGTCGCCCCAGGTGCGGTACTGCCGCCGCCGCAGCCGCTCCCGCATGTCCGCGAAGCACAGCGGGTGCTGCGTGAAGCTGTAGTATCTGCAGGAAGGAGCAGGGGGCCAGGAACGCCTCTAGGTATGGTTCTTCAGGTGATGAGCGTGGTCCCAAGTGTGTGGCCCGACGCCAGGCGGGACTGCATCATGTGCCTGCCGAATTGGACTATGCAGTGGCGAAGAAGTAGAGCAATGCGTGCCACATTGCAACCCGCAAAGACTGACTGACCAAGCCCTCACCCGGGGGCCTCCTCCTCATCGACAGGGTTATCGAAGTAGCCGTCGCGGTTGAGGCCGGCCAGCCGCGCCAGCAGCGCCTCCAGGTACGCTGCCGGCTCGCGAGCAGGCGGTGGCGCTGCCCCCGGCTGCCCCACCGCCACTGCCGTCAGCAGCGCCTCTGAAGCCGCCCGCACCTGCATGCACCAGAGAAGACATGCTGGCTCTATTTGCACATGCTGCTGCAGTAGGACGTAACGGCCACGCGCTGTTGCAGGCCCCTGAGATGTGAGACCCAGCAGACGAAATGATAACACACACAAGTTGTGACGATGGTCCTGACCTCCAGCGGGGTGCCTGGGGTGGAGGGCGGCGGGCTGAGGGGCGAGGCGCCGCCGGGGCTGCTGAACGCCACGGACTTGGGCGCCGACTGGCGGGCGCCCATGCCGCCCTGCGCCGCCTGCTGTGCTGTGCTGGGCCCCGCTGCTCCCTGCTGCGCCTCTGACGCCAGGCCGGGCCTCCCGATCCGCAGCCGGGGCGGGTTGCCCAGCGGCGCGGGGGTCGGGCACCCCGCCGTGTGCGCGAACGCGAAGCCGTCCGCGGATGCGTCTGCTCGAGGGCTGCTGCCGTTCCTCCTGCCTGATCCCCCGCCCGGGGGCGTTGCTGCCGGAGCGCCACCTGCGGCGCCGGAGGTATGCACAAGCGCCGCCGGCGCCGAGGCTGGCGCCACGGCCCGGTCGCTGTCCGGTCCACCCTGCTGCGCCTGTGCTGCCGCCGCGGCTGCTCGCGTTGCTGGCTGCGCCGCTGCAGCCTTCTGCGGCAGGATGCACGTCAGGTGGTCAGACATCAGTAGTGGACAGATCACACACCGACACTGCTACACGCTGTCTCATCTGCATGAGGAGCCGATGTTAGCTGCGATGCTACTTGCTCACTTGGGGTGCAATATCGCACACACTCCGTCCGCGTCTGCGACGTGTCGGAACACCGATAACTCAAGTCAGAGGAAACATCGATGTTTGGCACACACCGGCCCTGAAGCAGCGGCTGAGCCATGCCGATTGACGACTGTTGAGCACTGCTGAGCTCATACGAAGGGGTAACAGCTCGTGCCATGTCACCCAGGACACGGCAACTCTATCGACAAGGCGAGTGGTGCAGTCCCCCTGCCCGGGAGGGCGTCAGGCGCGCAGGCACGCAGGAAACGGGATCGCACAGCAGCAGATAGCTCCACGATTTGAGCTGTGGCACTGCCGACTGCAGTGGTTAACTGCCCAGCCCGAAAGGCTGTAGGTGCCATCTGCAGTCCGACTGGTCTCGAAACGCGCTGCCCGCAGCCACGAGGCCAGGAGTGAGCCAGCTATGGCCCACCAAACTCATCACTGCTGCCGGTCGGAGTCGCAGGCCCCACCTCAGCAGCCATCGCAGCGCGCTCCCTCTGGGTTGCCTGCCTCACGCTGCATCCACGCCCGCACAGCTGGCCGTGCAGCTTACGTGTGGCACTCCCTCAGCATAGCCAGAACAGCACCCTGAGGCTAGCCGGCTGTTGTACTCCCGTGTGCGGTGCTCACTCGCCCACCGGCGGGTTTCGAGCCATTGCGAAGGCCTGATAGTTTCTAGGGTCTACTGGACTCTCATTTGATGACGTAACCCATTTCCCAGTAATAAACACTTCTGGCGCAGCATGTGGCAGTGTATCCCGCGCATGCGCACAACAGATGTACGAGTTGCAAGGATCGTGTCGGCCTGTTCGCAGCTGCGTTGCACATCTAGGTGCGTCGGCCCTGGGTGCAATTGCGATCACGTGTCTGTTGTCTGAAGTCGCTCTTGGATTCCGCCGGTTCACTGTTTTAGTTTCAGTGCGCGTCGTTGATGTTCATGAAGGAATACAGACGAATGTGACCTCTGTTCCATGACGTCCTGTCATAGTGAACGCAATTGCGGCTTATGCTGTCTAGCTGGGCGGGTCATATCAGCCTAGAAAAGCGTCGCCAGTGAAGCGGCGACCCTGCAGCTGCCTCATGGCTGACACAGTATCATTTGAGCCTTGATGAGTATTAATTTCACCAAGATCTTTGACGGCAGCTTTGACTTCAAGCGCTGGTCCAAGGTGCGGCATGCATGTGGGTGACACCCACATGCATGTGTGCATGCAAGTGCAACATGCGCAGCTGCGCTCTGACCACAACTGCGCTACATCGCACCAGGTATTGAGAAGGCAGGATCAGCCTGGAGATATGCCATAATGGTGCCTGCAGCGCATTGTTGTGGGTGGCGGTGGGGTGGTGGGCGCGCAGGCACTCAGCGCCTGGGCATGCACCAAATGGAACGACAACCGCGTGTTCCAGTGAGCTGCAGCAGCTTTAACACATTCATCAATGGCAACATGTCCGCTTGAATCTTCAAAACACGGACTTGTGCGCCGGGTTGACTTCCTGTCGCCAGCAAAGACAGCTCGTAAGTCAAACCACCGAATTTGTGGCCCCGTATAAACGCAGCCGCATCTCGGGCGGCTACTGCTCGGACGGGCACCTGGTGTCGCGCGGCCTGGCGGCCAGCCACCTGCAACGGCGGGCGGAGCTCCTGAACCGCGTGTCGCGGCTGCTGCAGCCGGGCCCCGACCTGCCCAGCGATGCATACTACTGCATCCTGGGGGCGCCCAACAGCGGGAAGACGCACATCGTGCGCAAGGCCTGCGAGGAGGTGCACGCGTGCCGGTCACTGCATGTGAAAGTCGTGTGCTCACTGGTTGACAAGTGATGAGGATGCCCAGAGCCCGGAGCATCCTCATCCGGAGCAATCTGCGTTGCTGTGCTGTGGAGTGGCCGAGTATGGTGTGGGATGTACGGTATTCAAGCTGAGCGTGGCCGCAGGTGGGCGGCGGCGTCATCTACATGCAGATCACGGTGCCGGACATGTTCGGGCAGGAGCTGGCGACCGCCATCGACTGTGAGCTGATATTTGCACACCACACTGTGTAATCCTCCACTTGTAGTCCTCCGTGCATCTGACAGCAGCAACAACGTTGCTCGCTGTCGTGGTGCGCAGACCAGGGAGGTGCACTCAACGTCATGAACATGATCCAGAACAACGTCGTGAAGGCAAGTCAGATGCGGGCCATCATCACCCAAACACACGCTGCGATTGAACTGCTGGACACGAATTTTGAGGCGCGCGAGCACAGGAGTGCCTGATGCGAAGGGTGTTTGGCTGTGGGCCGCAGGCTGTGTTTGGCGGCGGCGGCGGCGGGTCAGCAGACAAGGACCAGATCGACACCGCCATCGACGCGCTGGTCAAGGGCTCCCGCAGCTTCCAGGCGCACCACCGCCGCCCCGTCGTCCTGGTGCTGGACGACGTGGACAAGTGCGCGTTCTCACAAGACGTTGCAGCGTGTTGACACGAGGCGGGTGCTGCGACATTGCTGGACCCTTCCTCTGAGCATGCAGTCCAGCTGAGGCTAGGAAGTGCAGGTGAAGACGTACATACCCACCCCCAAGCTGCCCAGGTGGTGACCATCCCCTGATGCGCGCAGGCTGGCAGAGAAGCAGCCGGGGCTGCTGGAGGAGCTGCAGTCGTGCGCCAAGTCGTGGTCCAACAGCGGGCTGCTGCGGGTGGTCTTCGTGCTGTCAGATGGCCCCGCGCTCTCGCAGATGAAGCGTGCGCATTCCTCCACTCCCTCAGGATAGCGCAAAGAATCCTCCACTCCCTTAAGATAGCACAAAGAAGATCAGCCTGCTGGCAAGCACGAACGCAGGCACCTGCATGTTGTGGTCAAGCCTTGTTGAGTCAAGCTGCATGAGTGTTCACAGGGCGATCGGCCTGGTCGCGTGCCAATGTCAGCGGATTCGTCACGGTGGACGATGTCAGCCAGGAGGATGCTCTGGCGTACCTGAAGGGCCGCGGCGTCTCAGATGCAGACGCCACCAGCATTTGCCGAGTTGCGGGCGGCCGCATCGGCCTGCTCAGCCACATCGCCACCAGCGTGGCCGACATGGGCATCGACTGTGAAGGTCAGCTGGCGGCGTCCAGGGCAGCATGCTCCAGCCCTATGGACCTGCAAACCGACCCCTGTAATATGCGACATGCTCACCAGAGCACAGAGTGTGAGGCTTCTGCTGGCAACCCCCACACACTGCCGAAACATGTCGTCGAGGCATTGCTCAGACGCTGTGACATGGATGCAGAGGCGCTGCACTCAGTGGTCGAAGCTGCGGCAGACGAGTTCAAGGTTGCCGGCCTGCTTGATGAGGTGTGCTTTGTCTCGCCTGCTCAATTTGCCGTGTTCATTGTGCAGCTATACCGTTCGTGTAAAGACTATGCTCCATGCTAGCGTGCTGCATGCACACATGGCTGTGCAAGCAGCTGGTGCAGCGTTAGATGTAGTATGTTTGATACCAGTCATGCCCCTGTCATGTGCATGCAGGGCCCGCGTCGAACTGGCGGCACCGCAGTCATCAAGGCTCTGCTCGAGGCAGGCGGTGCCGAGGATGAGTGGACCGGCATCAGGCGCGCCGTGTTCTAGCAAATGCCTGGCCAACGATAGCATGTGCATGCATAGGCGCAAGGGCTTGCCAATGTTCCAGCTGTTGTTTCACTGCAGCATGACGGACTGGAGCAGCCTGGTGCCTCAGCCGGGGAACCAGAAGGCGCTGCTGGCATCGCGCGTGTTTGTGCGGCACTATCCTCATCAAGGCAAGCGACCCAGACGGCCGCATTTACATCGCAGTGCTGCGTACCCGTCTGCAGGATGTAGTTGCTGCTGCACAGGCTGCCGACACTTTCTGAACCATGCTGTCCAGCTGAAAGTACTTCATCACAATGCTGTCATTTCCATCCGAGGCTTCGCGCTATCATGTGACCGCAGAGGTCATGTTTGGGTCCCGTCCTTCAGCGATTTACGCTCAGCACCTGGTCAGCAGCAAGGGGCGGGAGAAGCACCATGGCTGGCGGGACCACCACCCGCTCAGCCGCAGCGGCATCCACAAGCACCGTGCGGGCGGCAGCGGCGGCGAACGGCAGCGAGATGCACCAGGCTGCGAAGAATGCGGAGCGCTGGACGACCTCGACAGCACATCGGGCGACAGTGGCCACCATGGCAGCGATAATCACAATCATGCGCACAGCAGCCGTGGTGGGACGAGCCCGACAACAGGGGCAGCAGTCGCAGGCAGCAATGGCGGCATGCATGCGTTCGAATCAGACGGAACGTCAGGCTGCATTGATGTGAAGGATGATGGCAACAGCGCAGTTGGACAGGACGGTGGTGCTGCTGCGATTGATGACATACACCCTCCCATGGACGTCACCTGGAACGTCGTCCCCACAGATGATCCCGGCAGCAGCAGCGACGCCGAGGCTGCCACCAGTCGGAAGGCAAGCGTGCAAAGGCATCGAGTCAGGGTGCGTAAGCGCCCTGTTGCGGCAAGTGAGGCGAGAGACAAGTGATGTGGCTCCAGGTTGTGAGCGCTGCATGACCAGGACGAGGCTGCAACAGCCGTATACTGCCGTAGTTTGAAAGGTGCATAGGTGCTTTCCGAATTCAGTTGAAATGTTATGGTTTTAAACTGTGCACTGCTGGTGCATTTAGGCGAGGCTGCTTGCACTCAGAACATTTGGGTGGTGTCTAAACTCTAGACTGCTGCGTGAGAGCACATGTCCTTTATGACGTCTTCATATCGCGCAGATGGACCCCTCCCACTATGTTGTGTCATCAGTGAAGCAGCTGCCAAATGCATAGTACCTGCACATGACACAAGCGGGCGGTCACGCCAGCGGCCCTGCGCGCTCAACATGGCCAGCACAGAATGGACGGTGCTTTGCTGCAGACCAGACTGAATCCACAGGTATGAGAGGGACGCACTTGTTGAGCGCTGCGACAAGGCCCTCGCAGAAGGCGCGGATGACGGAGCGGAGCTCCTCGTCCACCTTTTGGTCGTCCAGCTTCCTGCGGGATGGGATTGCGCGGTGGTTCAGCGCCTAGCGAGGAGCATGCACGCGAACCCCACAGACAATAGGCTTGCATGGACGCATTTTTCGTTTTTCTGCTCTCTGTGACAAGACAAAAGTGACAGCAGTTGGGTGTGCCACTGGCATGCTTTTGAAAGCTGCTGTGACCCCACTCCATCGGAGTCTGCAACGCATGGACGTGCACCTGATGGTGAGGTGCTTGCCCCTGATCTCCATGACCTTCCCCTCCAGGGTCGGGAAGCCGTCCGAGCCGCGGCCCACAAACTCATGCTTCGCCGTCACCTGCATTGCAGCAGGTCGGCACGATCCCCATCTGAGCTGACCAGCTGGAGTCGCTGCTGCAGTACCACACACATCAAACACCACAGTGGGCCATGAACACGTGGCCATCAACGTCACCTGCTCCCAAAACAGACAACCCATTGCAAGGGTGGCTCTCACCTCATTGTCAAACAGCACGCCGATCTGCGAGACGGTGCGCCCATCCCGCACAATGTCCACGATGTAGCCGTCCTGGATGCCGTCGGGGCCCTCGTGCGCCGTGACACGCATCGGCAGGCTGCAAAGGAACAACTGGAGGGGCTGCTCAAACCCCACGCGGATCCAGCAGCAAAATGCCGCCAGAAGCGCACGAGGCGTGGCAACAGGAGGGTACAATTGCGGTTCCTACAGCTCCTACAACAGAAGCACGAGATGGATGCTGTGCTGCATCGCTGATGTGCACACCCGAAGTTTGCGAGGCCATCGTCCTGCGCGTTGCCCAGCGCCCAGCGCATCAGCTGCTCGCACAGGTCCGCCCGCGGGATGAAGGCCGGCACCTCCACCTTGCTGATCAGCGTCCCTTGCTGCGTGACGCGAGGAGCGGCTTGAAGGCTTGAATGTCAACCACGTCACTGCACAACCTGCTGCACAAAAAGGTACAGACTGAAGCACATCTGATGTGGATCGCAACAGCACAGGGGCTGAAACACACCTCCGCTGCCTGTGCAGAGCAGGCAATCTGCCTGCAGACGGAAAGCCGTGCAGGCTGCCGCTGGCTGAGCAAAGTGCGGAAAGTGGATGCCTGGCGGCCAGGGAGCTGCAGGGGCCTCGCCGCGACAGCCCGCGGCGCGCACTGGCTACTGCATGTCCTCATGGCCATGGTAGGAGCACTCAGCATTGTCATAGCTGTTTATAGAAAGAATCAAAGATGTTTTGTTCCGGAAGATCGCCCCTTGTTTGAGATATGCTACTCAGCAAGTGGATATAGTGCTCCACAGATTGTAGACACACGTGTGCAATGAGAACAGTGCGACTGACGATGTGTCCCAAGAGAGCAGGGTGCCGCCGCGATATTTCATGAAAGCATCAGTCCATTGCTGCTTGCTGTGCTTCCATCCGGGTGTCGATGGCCAGGGTTCGTGCTTAAATTATTGGGGCAAATCGCTAAATGCTAAATTGAAATTGGCCGTCGCTAAATATTTAGCGAGGGGCGTTATATTATTTCGGCACTTTACAGGGTCCTGAGCATGCCATACAGCATCGTGAAACGTTTATAGGGCCCTTCTGAGGCTAGCGTTCGAGTAAGAGTTGCAAATGAAGCATCTACAGGTCTCAGCTTAGCTTTGACAAGTATCATGACGTCTGACAGACGTAAAGCCACTGGCAGCTTCTGCATGGTCCAGCACCTCGTCATCGCTGTGTAAGTTGTGCTTTGATGCTGCGTCGAGTGTGCGCGTTCATTGGGTGTCGTGAACAGCGTCAGATTGGCATGTGCTGCACCAGCCAGACAATTTGGCGACTTGATGCCATCGGCGGCCCCACAACTGCCTTAGCGGCGGTGCATACTGCCTGCCCGGCGGCAGCGGCGGTCGTCAATTTAGCGACCCTCGCTAAATCCACACCTTGAGCGCTAAATGTTTAAACGTGCTCGCTAAACACAAATTCGCTAAATTCGGGGTTTAAGCACGAACCCTGTCGATGGCCCACTTGCTGTGTCGTCACCTGCATGTTGCACTGACGCGTGCATTTGACAGCTCTACGCTTTTTCGTCAGCAAAATCTTCCTGGAACAGCGTCTCTGCAAGAAGGAAGTGCCCCCCTCTGAGGTGTAGTTTGCTGACGGCCGGGCGCGGCCCGGCAACGTGTGCCGCCAGCGACATGACGCTGACATTCGCTCCCAGACTGAACGTAGAGGCTCATTGACGCAGCTCTCAGTCGGGTTCGATCAGCAGCGTTGCCAGCGCCCAACACCTCGACGCCAGCAGGGATGCGTACTGGTGCACTGCCGCACATGGAGCTGTGCCCCACAAAGCAGCCGTTTCGGAGTGCCACAAACCGCCAACGGTGATGATTGCAAGTCCTCAGTGCAGGTTACAGACATGCCACCAACCCTGCTGCACACGATGGCAATGCCTGCTGGTTACTCGAGCGTCAGGTGACACCTCGCATCCTCAGGTTGGCTGGGCATCAGGCCGGCTGCCGCCTCGGGTGCACATGCGGCCAGGGCCCATCAGCGAGCAGTCGGTGCGAACGCCGCACACATGCAGCAGGTGCATCCGCTGCCAGGGCCAAGGGCGGCAGCGCTGCCGCCGCTCATGCAGCAGGAGGCACCTGGCATAGACACCTCAGGCACACGGCCTGCGCCACTGCTGCAGCTGCCTGCCTTCTGAGCGCCTCAGCAGGACCAGCGGCAGCTGTGGTGCGGCCGCCAGGGTCGCTGCAGCATCAGCAGGTACCATCTGCTATAGTAGCCACAGCAGGGTCGGCAGATGCTATCAGGCAGCAGCGGATGCGCAGTGCGCCTGCAGTGCAGCATTCAGTCCGCCGGTCAAACGGCGCCCTTCAGCCAGTGAACCCCGTAGCGCAGCTGGCGGGTATATTTGGCGGTAGCGATCTAGACGAGCCTGTGGACCCCTTCACGCTGTACGGCACCGCATTCAAGCGCTTCTTCATCGACAAACTGGATGGAGAGAAGGTGATGATGCATTCCGATGAGCTCAATGCCTTCCAAATGGGTGCCTATGCGTCGCACTCTGCACACGCCACCGCGCTTCCTCTGCAGCTCTAATCAGCAAGGCAATGATCAAGGTACTGAGGAGCTCGCCCAGCTGTCGCCAAACCTCCTGAATTTCTGAACTCCTGAATTCCCAAGTGCCTGAATGTGTGCAGATTGTCTCGCGGCGGCGCGGCTTCACCGTCGAGACGTGCACAGCCGTGGTCCCGGCAGCGAAGGAGTCCCCCACCTTCCAGGGCCTGTCAGCCGGCCAGCGGGTACCCGCCTGACCATCCTCATGCTGATGTTGTGCTTCAGGTACTCAGGTACAGGTGTGCAATGTGGGCTTATGCCTGACTGTCCGACAGCCAGCTGGGTACCAGGGATATGTGCCTTGGTTGTGCAGGTGAACGCGGCGGGCACGCGCACGTGCAGGGGTGCGGAGGACGCGGAGCTGAGGCCCGCCTGCGCGGCCTCCTGCCGCGACGCCTGCCGCGACGGCCTGGCCGTGTACACCACGGAGAGCAGCGCCCTGAGCGGGTTCAAGGTGCACAAATTGCCACATGTGTACTCTGACCCCTGCAAGACTGCTGCATGTCGTCGGCAGCGACCAAGAGCCGACGGCAGCTTGTTGCAGCAGCGCGATCTTGTGTGACGTTGGACACCTGCCATCGTTGTTAGTTGCCAAAGTGTCGCCACTGGCGTGCAGGTCAGCGCGAAGGCGCAGGAGCGGGTGATGCGGGGCTGCACGCGGCAGTGCGCCTACGAGTGCGCCAAGCCTGGCAAGGCGTACGACTTTGTGGTGCCCTACCGGCAATAGGGGCTAGGAGCGGCTGTATATTGCACTGCCGAAGTAGAACCAGGTCCCTTTGGGTCGTACTGAGCGAGTGAGTACATGAGAGGTGGCTGGAAGACATTCAGGCAGGCGCGCGGTTGGTCAGCAGCCAAGCTGTTCATTGTTGCAGCAACACCGCTGCTGAGCACAGATCAATTGGTTTGCCCTTTAGGCAGCTGATGGGCGCACCCTGGCAGGAAACACAAGGTCTGGAATGTCAGGCAGCTCGAAGGACGCTTCATCTGGCCTGTACTTGTAGGCGATCCCCCCGTCTGGTGCGACCAGCGCCTGCAGCACCGCCTCGAAGCTGCCAGGCGCGGGCGGCGGCTTGTTCGCTTCAGCCTTGGCCCTCTCCTCTTCCTCCGCCTGTTTCCGCACGGCGATTGCAGCTGCATATGGGTTCTCCTGCGTGCAGGACACTGGCTGATGAGAAACACGTCATTTCTATAGAGGTACTGCATGTGATGTGCGCACCACTCGTGTACACTTCAATGGAGCTACGTGTAAGCTGGACAAACCACTTGCATCACGTGCGTCGCAAATGCGCTGCATCCAATCCACCTTGGGCGGCTCGATTGCCTCGATAGGCGGCGGTGGCCCCAGCAGCATCCTGACAAGTTTCCTGACGGCCGATGGGTTGGGCTCCCGGATGTCATGCTTGAGCAGTCCGTCCTGCAGGACTTTCAATAATCAGCTCCGACAGCAACGGTGCCGATGCTAATTCTCATGACCTCATCTGAAAGATGAAGCTCCCCCATATCTCAAGCTGAGCATTGAGGTGCGGACCTTGAAGACGAGGAACATGGGGCAACACGTCCTGTACTGCGCGGGCGCCTGCTCCAGCAGCTTGCAAGTCTCCGCGTTGACCTATTGCACCGTGTAAGCTGCAGATCGACATGTATTACATACAGCGCATGTGCTGCCCCTTGTTTGCTCTGGGTATTTGTGCCGCATTGCAGGCCGCATGGTGTGTCGCCGCACCATCAGGAACTGCAGGAGCTTCTCGTCGTTGATTTCGAAATGAAGTTCTGCAAAGAAGCTGACGGCCGCCTCGCAGGGCCCCGCCCAGCCGGCCAGGTCGACCACTGCAATCGGGTGCACGCAAGCGGCAGCATCATGCGAATGGCCAGTGGACAGTTGCACACAGGGCGATGCACATCCGACGGAGGACGCGACTGTGAAAAACTTGAGAGGAAATGGTCAGTGTAGCACATGCTGACTGCGACAGTTGCCACCTTTGATGCCAGGCTGAGCCAGCAACTCCTCTAGCTGTTCATCCGTCTCCACCGTCAGCGGGCGCCACGGCACGGGGGCACCCGCTTGTGGCTTTGTGGCAGCCATGTGTATCAGGTTACGGGAAGGCAGGCCTGCTTTTACACCGCGGTCGCCAGCTGCACCTCTCGCGAACAGGAACCTCTTGGAGATCCCGAAATTGGCGGGAAGGCAGGAAGCTTGACGTGGGTCACAGGCATTAGCTTGTTTGGAAGCGCGTATCCAAACCAAGTCTACAGCAGCAGCCTGCTCGACCCCAGAGAAAGCCCACACAAAGGAAGAACTGCAGGTCCAGCCGGGTCACACTGCTCCAAGGCTGCGGCAACAAGCGGGGTCATGCAATAATCTCTGCCACACATGTTGTTCTGCGCTTTACGCTCACATAAGATACTAAGAAATGTCGTCTGTTTAAACCACACGCCGGTGTATGGAGGCAGCTGGCTGTCCTCCAGGATAGTTTTCCTCATTGACGCGGCGCTGGGTTGTCGGTGCCGATGAACGGCAGGTCGCTCACGGCCGGTGCAGCTGCCCCGGTGAACCCTGCAAGCAGCACCCAGGGATCTTTGGGTCGACAGGAGGGCACATAGCCTGATCGGTGATCCCAGCCACCACCCGCAGCGCCGTGCCTGCTGTTTCCTGGCAGACATCCGGTGCCCCGTAACAACTACACACCTGCTGACTCTGGCATGGGCGTCGGGCCGTCCGCAACTGAGTCCGGCGCGTCTGCCCGCTGCTCCGGCACCGCAGCCTCGGCGCCGTGCGTGCCCATGGTTGCAGGGGCGTCGCCGACGACTTCTGCTGCCGCCGGCGGCGGCGGCGCGATCGGCTCGGCCCTGCTGGCGGCAACAGCAGCCGCCCAGTTGGCGGCCGCTGCATCCTCCTCCGCCGCTGCATGGCCCGCTGCCACGGACGGCGCTGCAGCGGCTGCCGGCTCCCCTACCGCCGCCACTGCGTCTGGCGCTGCAGCAGCGGCTGCGGATGTGTTGTTCCCAGGCGCCGAGGCCGCCACTGCGGCTGCCCACAGGTCGTCAGGGTTTGGGGCGTCTGCCGCTGCAGCACCGTTCTGGGTGCCCCCAGCAGCTGCTGCATCGTCTGCTTCCGCGCCGTCCGCTGCCTCGTCCTCTGCATCATCCTCATCCATGTCGGCTGCCTCGTCTGCACAGGCAGCAACCACCGTAGCTCATGACATGACAAGTGTTGACCATATGCACAGCATCTGGAGCCAGCAGAGGGCTGTACGTGTGCCGTTGCAGTGCTGGCTGCAACCTTACTACCCACCTGCTGCAGAGCCGTTGGGCTGCTGTACACTGGTGCCATTTGCAGCTGCTGCGTTGGGGTCCTCCACTGCAAGCATGGCGACATGCTGCCCGCCGATCTCCAGTTGGATGACCTGTAGCAAAGTCGTCAACTTCAGTGTCGTCCTGCACTGTACTGTGCACGTTGGTCGTACAGTCTCGTACTGACTGC
Organism: Diplosphaera chodatii; assembly: GCA_032358165.1. Classification (NCBI taxonomy): domain Eukaryota; kingdom Viridiplantae; phylum Chlorophyta; class Trebouxiophyceae; order Prasiolales; family Stichococcaceae; genus Diplosphaera; species Diplosphaera chodatii. Next base: position 1,901,730 of record JAALGY010000019.1, read on the forward strand.
TGGGTCAAAGCCGATAACTCGGTCGCAGATGACGACAGGCTCACAACGGCTCCAGTTCCATCGCTTCCCTCAACCCAGCTACCGGGGAGCAAGCTTCTTTGGCTCCCCTTGACGCCACTGGTCTGCCAAAGCCGATGAGGCAAGCAGAATACAGTCGTGCATATACCAGAAGGAAGCTCAGAGCATACCCGATGCCCGGCGAGCTTGTGGGTGGCCGCCACCCGCTTTGGCGCCAGCTCGTCGTCCTCTGTGGGCCGCCCCAGCTGGCAGGTCTCGCCAAAGCCCCAGATCCACAGCTCCCCGTCCGCCCCCACAGCCCCGCTGACTCCTATGCCTGCAGGTGGCGCAGCACCGTGTGATGCAAGCAGCACGGCAGTGGCACATCGCAGGCTGGCACAACACAAACGCCGCAGTGCACGCAGTCGGCTGTGCCAATAGCACCTGGGCCTATGTTGCAGCAGTCGCGCACAGGCAGGCTCCAATGCAACCCAGTCTGCACACGTGCGCAGCTCCCGAGTGCAGCAAGGCTGCAGCTCCTGTCTCATGACCCATCCAAGTCGCAGGCATCCGTACAGCCCACAGCTGCTGACAGGGTCCTTAGGTGAGCCAGCACCCACCGGCGGCGGCTGCGGCGACGCACACATCGTCCAGGCCGTCGACGCGCTGCGGGGTGGGCTGCGCGTCGTCCGACTGGGTGTCCACCGCCGCGCGGCCCAGGCCGCCGTACGTCGGCCGCCCAAAGGACAGCAGCTGGCCGTCCTGCGGCGCAGGCACGCCGTGAAGCTGGAGGCAGAGCGCACACAGGCGCCTCTGGTGCTCGAGATACCGCTGCCATGTCGCTGCTGAAGCTGCCCCACAGACACTGCTTCCCCCACACGACGACGCTGTCAAGTGCTGCCATCGAAGTGACTAGTGGCACTGTCCACGTGACTGGAGCCGTGACCAAGGTTGAGTGCCTGGAGGCCGCAAACTCAGTTCAACAAGCGCAACTAGCAGGCAGTGTGGCGAGGACCCTGGGCCCCGATCGGCCACCTTGGTGACGGCGAGCGTGTGGTGCTGCCCGCCAGCCACCGCCGTGATGCTGTGGTCCAGCAGCGCAGTCACGACGCTGGGCGTGTGATGGGCGGATGTGGCTGCAGGCAGCGCCAGCTGCCCATAGTTGTTGAGGCCCCACGCCTCCACGCGGCCGTCAGTGGTCACCGCGAAGCTGCTGTAGGTTCCCGCCGCCACGTCTGCCATGCTGCGCATGATACAGAAGGACAAACCGTAAAGTTCCGCACCGTGTTGAGATCGCAGGTCGCCAGATGCTGCAGCTGGAAGACAGCTCCCAAGAGCACAGCAGGCGTGCGCGCTGCAGGAGCGGCACCTTGGCAACTCATGCCTGCAGCAATCAGCGGGCTCACTGGGTGGTGTGGACGCCCCGCTGCCGCTTGAAGGTGACGAGCGAGGGCGTCAGCAGCTTCTCGGCGGCTTTGCCCCGCCCCGTGGTGCGCGCAGGCAGCCGCCCCAGCTGCCCCTGTTGCCCGGTGCCCCACGTCAGCACCTTCCCGCTCGTCGTCAGCGCCACCACATGGTCGGCACCTGCGCCGCCAGTTGTCCCCTCAAATGAAAGCGCATATTAAGAGCTGGCTCGCATGCAGCCAGATGCGAATGCCGTGCTCCCCATCAGCAGTGGCGTGAGCGGCTCTCATCAGAACAACACATGTGCTGGATGGCAACCGGACACGTTCAGCCTCAGAGGAGGAGCCGAGGGAACCCCACCCGAGGCAATGCGGGAGATGCGTGCATCGGGGCTGGCTGGCTGGTACACCAGCCTGGGTGTGAGCTGGATGCGCACGCCGGGCGCAAAGCCGTACACGCCGCCGGCGTCGCGGAAGGTGCCCCAGCCGTACACGGCCCCGCTGTCCGTCAGCACCATGGTATGGCTGTCGCCTGTGACACAAAGATGTTGGGATATTGCATCGACTTCGTATTGGCTTTGTGATCGGAGCATAGGGAAAACGTTTCGCCACAGCGGTCGACTGCGCAATCTGACGTGGCCTTGCTTGCTGCAACCCTGCAGCAGGAGCGTGATGTTTGACCCACCTGCTGACAGTTGCACCGCCTTTGCTTCTGTTGGCATGGCCACACGCCCTGGCAGGTAAGGGTCACCATCCTTCCCGTTTTTCTGCAAGTGCACAAATCATCTTGCCTGCTGCTGGTGTTGTGGCCGGTCGTTGAAGAGGTCCAGTCCATGTATACATGCTTCCCAGGCTGTATGCATGCCTGGGAAGGTTTTGATTCTGCATGCATCAGCAGCCGGCTGTCACGTCGAGCATGCTGTATGCGGGGGCATGCCCACCCGCTCAGGCGCCTTCTCCCAGAGCTCGCCAGCAGTCTGCCGCCCCAGGGCACCCTCGTCGTTCACGCCCCACGACCACACTGTGCCATCATCGGCAAGCGCGACCGTGTGCATGCCGCCAGCCGCCACTTGCAGCGCCTGAGATTATTTCGGCCTCAGAGTCGAGGTGCAGCTCGTGACTGTGACATGACAAGGCTCCTGCATTGACATGCACTCCTCTCGTGCAGCATGAGGCCTCAAGGCACATCAATTCCGCAGAAGGTGCAAGGACAACCCCTCCCAATGGCAACCGCATGGCGGTGCATGCCCGTGGCGTACCGGTCGGCCGCTCAGGTCCACCGGTGTGGGGCGCTTGCGCTCCATCTCGTCCTCCCCAAGGCCCAGCTGCCCGCAGTCGCCCGTGCCATGCACAAACACCTGGGCTGGCACCTGCGCCACCGGGATGCATGCTGCACACTGTTAAAAACTCTAAGTGCGTGTTCTGCATGTCAACAGCTGCAGCGCTTAAGTGAGGGATCCGTCCTTTGCATTCCATCATGGAGTGCCCAGTGCAATGTGGCACTGTTGTTTGAAGCAACAGATCATCAGGCAACCTGCCCACCGTGCCATGGGATCGATGATGCAGCGCCGGCGGTGGCTCCCTCGGCTCGACTGACGACCGCCTTGCGGTCGATTGGCGCTTCGCGGGCCGGGTGATCTCTGACGCACGTCGCTTCTTCGGCGCCATATTGCAGGTGAATACTTATGAATAGGCAATGAAACCGTCACCGCCTGCTGCTGTCGCACCTCATGTACATCAGCTTACCCTGCAATGCGCTAAACGGCTGTCAATGAGCGCTGAGCCGTCCCGGCACACCAATATCCGCCGAGTGCTATGTTTATGACCCTGCTTGCTGCAGGGCGGGCAAAACATGTTGCTGCAAGAGCCCCGCTTGGCCCATTGCCGCATCTACAGCTCGATCAATGCTGACATAGGGCACATATGGCTAGGCCAGCAGACAAGGGTCCATTCTGAACAGCAGTCATACTGCAGCATGCATCAGAGGTTGCGGTGACTGCGCCTGCGCCCGCTTTGTCCACGCATGCAGGATTTTAATCACAGGCATAACGCCCAGGGCCCTTGCAGTGGCATATTGCTGTGATATGCTCATGCAGCGGTGACCCGGATTGGCACTGACGTTGATGGCGTCCAGAGGAAAGGGCCGGCGGCGGCGGGAGGCACTTGCCCTGCGATCCTCTCGAGACCTGCTGAAGCGCGGCAAAGTAAGCTTGCATGCTCCTCCAAGCGCTTAGACAGCACAAGCAATTGCCCGACCACCCTTTGCATGTTTGTAAAACCCTCACACTCACAACGCATGTGCTGCTGGGTGCAGTCTGGCATGTCCAAGCAGTTGCCGCCGCCGCCGAAGGCCAAGGACGGCGAACAGCTGCTGCCACGGTCGCTGAAACGCATCATGGCGTTACGCCAGGCGCAGGGTGAGGTGGTATCGGGCTTGGGTCATGGCGGTGCACTTACATCTTTCAAGCTGATGCATATTGCAACACCTCAGAACCAACCAGCGTGCGGGTGGCATGTGACGTTCCTATCCTACAGCCGGCGTCACGCAAGCAGCAGACGGTGGCAACATGGCAGGCAAGAAGCGCGGCAACAAGTTCAAGATGATGCCGCCCATAGCTGCCAGCAACAGCAGTACCTCCGCGGCGGCTAGGGGCGCTGCACCAGCCGAGCCCCTCTCCAGGTTCGATTGTGGATTGGGCTTCTGGTGGGAATGCATTGCTAGCACGCACACACCGCGAGCCCCTCCTCATGCAGTTGGTGCTACAAAGCCGCTGCTGTCATGTATGCAGGGCTGATACCTCTGGAGCACAGCCATCAGGAGCTGAGCCAGCACGCCCGGCACTTCCTGCATGGGGCAGCAGTGCAGCGGAGGAAAGCAGCAAATCAGGTGGAGGCAGACAGTCCGGACGACAGCAGAACAGTGCTGCAACAGGCAGCGGCAGCAAAGTCGACCATTTGACTGAGCGGCAGCGGGCACGACGAGAGCATCAGAAGGCCAGGCAGTCCACAAAGAAGGCGAAGCGAAAAGGGCGGGGCAGTCTGGCAGATGCTAGCGATGATGAGGATGCCCTGGAGCGCAGACTGCTGGCAGACCACAACAAGCCCAAGTTCGGGGAGCAGGCCATGGCTCCGCTGCAGGCAAGCGGGCTTCCACTGGTGTCGTTGCTGTGCTGCACTATGTTGCATGGTTGCCGGCAAGTGGAGCTCCAGAAAAGGCCATTCTGGTCGTGTCCTTCACGAGCACGAGTACAGTCTCTCATCCGATGCGTGAACGTGCCATGCACGGCGGACACCCTGGTAAGTGCTGCCGCAGACCAGCCTGAAGCGCAAGCACTGGGACGGGGGCGCCAATGCACGCCACTCCGCCCTGTTTGCCCAGCAGATGCGATTGGCAGCGGCACGCCAGCAGCCTGATGAAGCTGTGCGAGATCAGGTGGGCACCAGCAGTCATTGCTTGCTGCGCTGCGGCAGCAGTGCGCTCTTGGAGTACGCCATGGCCCGGACCATCAACATGCAGCAACAATGTGACCCTCAGGTTCGTCCAAGTTGTAGCCCACTTACATGCAAGCACCTTGCAAAGCAGGTCATCCAAGCGTATCGGCAGCAGAAGCGCAGTGCGGCAGACGGCAGGAAGGGCGGTATCGCGCCTGTTGCCACCCGCGCATCGCTTGCAGCGCTTACCTCACAGCATGCATCCGCCGGGAAACACTAGGAACACCAGGCTGTGTCGTGTGGCTGTCTGAGCGGTCCTACCTTTATCCTTTTATGCGGTCGTGGCATGAGACGTGGAGCCACGAGGTGGTATCTCGCCAATATTGATAGTTGTTTGGTGACCAGCAAACACATGACATGCCGTCTAGGAGACGCGCGGTGACGTCAGCAGTTTGCCGACAGGGGTGATACAGGTCTGACAACGAGACCCTCGTCCACCTTCGCATGTGGCTCCGGGCCCGGCGAACACGCTCTGCCGGCCGCGTGTTTGTTAATATGGTCAAGTGACTACCACCTTTGGCTTTGTGTGACCACTGCGCAACGCTACGATTGAGTAGGGCACCTGCGATTGTCAGGGGCTGTAGTGCACTCCATCTCGCTGCACCCGGCTGCGGTACCATAAACGGCGTGCCAGCTGACAACAGCTTGAGGCGCGTTTCTGGCGTGAGTTCCTGGCAGTGGTGCCGGTGTCAAGCCTCAGCGTCAGTTGCCGGAGCTAGGTGTGTTTGCTCCCATCCGCAAAGGCCACCTTTGTTGCTCGGGCTTGGAAGCGATGCTTCGAGCCTGCGCCGCATGCGGACGTACGCAAAGATTGATGATGCCGCAGCGCATGCTTCGCAACGACTCATGCGCTGCAACTGAGCGGGCTGTTCGCTGGACAGGTCACTGTTGCTGAGCATGCGGGTGCAGATGCCTCCCGGCAAACACTTGTAAACGCTCAGCCCCAGTATGCCTTGCACGTTGGATACACCTGTGTGCGAGTTCACTCCGCCTTGGCACGCGCCGTTGTACCCAGAATGCACTTCGTTTCTGATGTGTCGGTTCAGACGACAGGCTCCGTTGCTTCATGATGCATGGGTCTTGCGTGCAGACATCGTTGATGTGATGCGCGTCGTCGCGTGGTTGATACGTCTGTTGTCGCGTGCGGGGTGTCAGCAGACTGGTACATGCACGTGTTCTGAAACGTTAGCTGACCTGCTGTGAGCTGAGCAGGCACAGTCCTAGACCGGCCATGCTCTCGATCCCAATGCAGTGTCTGACAGCATCATGCTGTGGCTCGTGTTCGTGTGGGCCGGCACGATGTCAGGACCTGTCAAGGACAGTGCCATGAAAGCGCACCGCACACTTTCATTGATATGCTGCTCACTGCGCAGGCCTTGTTGCCAGCGGTCAAGCAGTGGTAGCAAAGCTGCCGCCTGCTTGAGCGCCGCTGAGGCTGCGCACGGCACGGCAGCTGTGCGTTGGCTCCACTCGGAGTGTTCATCTCCACACGCATGCTGCGGCAACACAGACCACAGCGAGCACGCAGGCGGCAGGACAGCAGCCGTCAGGGTGCTCGGAGTCCACAGCTGATGGGGCAGCTTTTGACAGTCACTGTGGCGTTGCTGCTATGTCTCGCACCAGCGCATGCACAGGTAAGTCTTCTGCCTCATTTGAGAACCATGTCGGCAACTCAGGGCAATGGTGCCCTGTTGTGGCTGGGAAGACCGCGTGCACACGCTCTATGATGGCATCTCAGCGACCTGTCCCGGCTCTAAGTCGTTGCACCTGTTGCAGCTTGCGGGCGGTCAGCAGCCAGTGAATGATCAGCTGCCGACGGGGCAGCCCACGGCGCAGCAGGCGGTGCAGCCGGCCGACCAGCTGGGCACGCAGAAGCCGGCGGTGACGGTGCAGGATGTGCCGGCCTCCAATGCCGCAAATCGGCTGGGGTTCACAGACCGGGACACACTTCCTCCGGTGAGCGTGCATAGTGCCAGGACGTGCCTGCATGCCGCTTGATGGCGTTCTGGGATGCTGAGTGGGTAGTCTGCATGCGGAAGCATGCAAGGAGGCTCTCGTCTGCGAGGAGTGGACTGACATCACCCCACTCTCTTTCCTCCATACAGAATGGCGGGTATGCAGTCTACAACTTCGACACCAAGGAGCCTGGGCTCGGGGTGCCGGATGTGCTGCTGACGGTCAAGTCCAGCCCAGCCTCGGTTGCTATGTACTGCAACCCGGCCTGGGTGACTGTGGAGGATGAGAACAACAAAATTGCAGGGCCGCTGAATGCCATTTTCCAGTCTGGTGCGCTGCTGCTGTGCTTCATCGACCAGATGCATGCATGGCAGCCCTCGCTGCATGCAGTCACTACTCTACAAGTGTTTCAAGAAACCCAACTTCCCCATGCCAGCAAAAGTCTGACACTAGTCTCTATCACTACAGAGACGGGCGGGAACATTGGCAACATCTATCTGTCGGCGACCAATCCTGTTGCCAGGCCGCCCTCTGCTCGTATTGAGGGGACACCTGCGTATGACAACTACATTCCCGCGTACAACTGCACGGTGCGCCTTGCAGGAGCTGCAAACATGAGAGTTCACCTGTATGCGCCTATTTCTATTACCCAATCATGCCAGCAGGAACACCAATCATGCACAACGTGACAACATATGTTTGTTGCCATGAGGTATATGGGGTTGGCCGCAGGTCATCAACTACGACACTGACCTACCTGCGCACTACACGCTGTCAGCAACCTTCAACTTCCACGATGTGAGGCTGGATGTCCAGGAGCAGGCCGCCATCCGAGTCATCTGGAACGAGTGCGTGCAGGAACCCTGGAAAACGAGGGGAAAAAAAGAGTGCATGCCTATCAGGCCTGGCCTGTGCATGTGAGAGGCGGGTTTCCTGGTGACATGAATACATTTGCTGCAGCACCTAATGGAGAAATTTTTGCTGGCTGCTGCAGGGTGTGCCGCGGCCGCACGCTGGAGGCGGACACCCAGATCACCAAGGTCTCCGATGGTGAGCCACGCCCACCAACCATATGGTTGCTACTCATGTCAGATGTCAGATGGCAGAACCATATCCGGCGACCATTGCACAGTAGCATGCAGCGCCAGGGCAGAGTGCCACCTGTGCTCGGTTGCAGGTCTGCTGGATCCCCAGCTGCGGGCGCTGACATGCGGGCAGTGGGTCAGCATCAACGAGGCCAACTCGGCCACCCCGTACACCGATTTCTGCAACGTTGTGGGCAACGCCTGCAATGCTGAAGGTGGGCTGTCTGACTGTGCATGAAGGGCAACGCAAATGCCGCTGATCAGCGTTCCCAACGAAACCTAGTGCAGTCGCGACCAGATTGGTATGCCATGCTGCCTGCAGGCCAGCTGACGCAGTTCAATATGGATGGATGGAACCTGGGCGGCACATTCCCAGTGGACCAGCTTGCGCGCTTCCGCGCGCTGTCGGAGATCGACATCAGCAACAACCCCAACATGAGGGCGGACTTGAAGAGGATGTTTGACGCCTTTGCACAGCTGCAGAACCTGCAGGTGCATCCCTGCTGGCAGCCAAACCAATGCTGTGCCAGATATCGGAACGTCGTCACCATACCATATGCCGGTTCTGCACTTGCCAAAATTTAACATTGGCGGCGCCACTGGCGGCAGGTACATTTAACATGTGCCTGGCTCACAACACGTGGACCTGAACGGCTGTGGTTCTTCCATGCAGGTCGTGGAGCTGACAGGCAATGCGGGCATGAGCGGCACCTTTGGCTACGAGGCGACTGAGGAGAACAACCAGAACTCGGCGCTGTGCAAGACCGTCAACGGCGGCCTGCGCATCCTCAACATGAACGGGCTCGGTCTGGAGGGCCTCGCCATCCCGGACTGCCTCATGGGCAAGGATTCCACCCTGGAGGAGCTGCGTCTAGGTAGGAGCCGCTTACACATCGCCGCTGGGGAGCACCTGAGTCAACATGGCGCATTGCCTGATCTCCAGCATCATGTCGAGCGGTGATGCTATCTAGTGGTCGCCGAATATGCTTCCATATGGAACCATGCAGCAGCTGGCCAATCAAACATGCTTGTGCTGCTGCAGCCGACAATGGCATTGTGGGCAGCCTGCCGGACGTGTATGATGACACTTCGCCGCTGCAGTATCTGTCGATGCGCAACAACAAGTTGACCGGCACTATCCCCGCCACGCTGGGCCTGGCCGGCGACTTGCAGGTGCTGCCAGCTCGAGAATTGCGTGGTCCTATGCTGTGCTCACCCTCGCATAGAGCCTGGGGCAAGCATGAAAAGCGGACCCTCGCAGAGAGCCTGGGGCAAGCATGAACAGCGGATGCATGTGGAGCAGACGGCGCCGCAGATGGCTGTCACAGCATCTGTAGAACACCCTTGCGGCGTCTGAGCCTCCTTTCCGGGTTTGAAATGTGCAGACGATCGACCTGGCGGGCAATCAGCTGACAGGCGGCATCCCGTCCAATCTGGGCGGGCCCCGCCGCCTGCGCTTCGTCCACCTTGGCTTCAACAGGCTCACCGGTGCGCCATGCTCGCGCTGCAACTGGAGCCACCTCTGCTGCCCGACATGCATGCACTGTGCTGGGTACGGCGGTGGAAAAGAAGATTGGGTCACGACCCTCATCACCCAATGCTGCTGTGCCCGGTAGGTATACGGTGTCAGGAGTATTACAGCCTGTCTTGCTGCACCTGCAGGCAGCGTGCCCAGCGGCATCGCGCTGCACGACCGTCTGGAGGCGCTGGACCTACGGGAAAATGCGCTGGAGACCATTCCGAAGGAGTGGGTCAATGCCCCCAACTCGTTGGTTGCGCAGGCGCCGCTCGTGTACCTGCGCATCGCAGGCAACCAGTTCTCGGTGAGGCCAAGCAGCTTGTCGACAGCTGAAACGGTCAGCATCACATGGACATCTTGTGATAGCCACTCACCTGCAGGTACCATTGTCACTGCAACATGCATCGCGCAGTGCGTACAGCGCCTATCGAGGTTTGTCTGTCCTGCGGGTGATGACTTTACTGCTGCTACTTCTGCTGCAGGCCAACTTCCCGCAGACGCTGGCGCGCCTGCCCAAGCTCGCCGTGCTGGACATGAAGAACAACAAGTTCAAGTGCGCATTGCCTTGGAGAGGGGTGCACGCATCCCCCAACCGACAGGCAAGGCGTTGGCAGCAGCCAGGCTGACCATGCCTGGGCCACTTGCTGCAGGGGGGAGCTGCCCAACATCCGCGGCATGTTCACCGCGCTGCGGTATTTCGACATCAGCAACAACACCCTGGCCGGCTTCATCCCGCAGGCCTGGGCCGATACCGGCATCATTCGCTTGGTATGCGCTTCAGCACGGTGCCATTGTATTCCTGCAATACGTTGTGATCATAGCTTTAGGCATGGCTCCCACGGACATGCATCCAGTGCGTGTGTGTCCAGGTGTCCACTGTGATTCACTGGAATGTCGCCAATGCAGAAACCGACTGAGGCGGCGCTCATCAACCAGTTTGAGCAGACCACCGGGGGCCAGACTGTGGAGGCCCTTGGCCGTGTCACCTTCCAGCAGGTGAGCACCACTGCTTGCAGCCCACAAAAGCAGGATGTATCGCATCATGCACCGTGCAACCCTTCCAGCATGACTGGCACCTTGAGGTGGAGCTGCAACCCTGGGCAGCCAGTGCCCCTGCAACACCCCTTCAGCATCGGCCACACTGCCCCGCAGGTATTCAACATCAGCTACAACGCGATCCAGGGCCTGCCGCCCATCTGGATGTTTGCCGACAACGTCCCGTCCTGGGCCGAGGGCGGCATCGACATTGCGGTGCGCCAGGGCTCAGGGGTCAGCTGAAGCATTGATCCGCCAGCCAGTCAGACCCAGCAGCATGCATTGGTGCTGTGCGGCCCGCTGGTTGCATTGTCCCCGCCAGTACCTCACCAGGCATTCCCAGTGATACATCGCCTGATATTGCGCAGGGTCTCAAACAGCAGCATGCGCACAGCTGTGCTTCGTACTTCATCACTCAGCTGTCGTCGGCCACTGAGCAATGACCCGTGCCTTCCCTGCAGTCCAACAAGATGACCATCGACTGCTCCGGCGCGCTGCCGGTGCAGCTGGCATACCTTGGCAAGGCGCGCGCCTGCCCGCAGACCCCCACCCAGTCCGCGCTGGCCACCGTCTCCGGCGCCAACGGTGCGCTGCGGCTGTCGATTCACAGCCATGCTGCTGGCAAGATCATTGACGTGGCTACAGTCTTTTAAAAAGTATCTAAGGGTCGCATCAAGGTTGCGCATGCCTGCACAGGTGTAAGCCTCATACATGTCACTGCATCCTTGGCTGGGCGCCGCCTGTGCCGTCTTAGGCCCCTGTAGACCCCAGCACAGTTGACCAAACCCTGTGTTCCGCCAAACAGCTGCGGACCAGAGCGCGGCGGCGCCGCTGGGCGATGCGCCGAGCATCTCGCCGGTCGCGGCGCCGGCCGTCGTGCAGGCAGTGGAGGACCCCGCGGAGGCGCAGGCGCCCGCCAGCTTCGACACCAGGTGTGCAGCTGACAGCGCCTGCTTGGTAGTGCACAGGCGTGGCCTTGCAACGGCAGCTTGTGTTTCCAATGCCAGGAGGCACCTGTGCGCCTCAGCAACAACTGCATGCTTGTTGCAGTCATGCGCAGCCTCCGAACCATCCACGAGCAAGTGCCATGCTCAAGCAGAGCCTTTGCCGTGCTGTTGTAGCTTCTCCTGTGTTTTCCTCACCACATGCACTGTGCCTGCAGCGACAACACGGTGGTGACACCAGAGGAGCTGGGCTCCAAGGTAAACAGCACCGTGACCGACAGCAGCACCGACAGCGGCGGCGGCGGCGGCGGCGGCGGGCTGCCCGGCTGGGCCAAGGTGAACAACTTGCTGTTCTTCGGACATGCAGACTCCTTCTGGGCATGGTTGCATGCTCACGGACTTCCGCTCTGCTTTGCTGGTGAGGAAAGAGTTTGCAGTCTGTACTGCTGGGAACTAGCATCTAGCATCAAGATGTGCTTGGTGAAGCAGTTCTCCCGGATGCAGGCGGTGATCTCCATCGCGGTGATCCTGGTGGTGGTGCTGGCGGCGGCGCTGGCCTTCGTGCTGTGCCGGCGCGGCAGCGGCCATGGCCGCGGCTTCCTGGGCGTCGTCAAGGTCGAAACCCCCTGCTTCTGCTTGTCATCCTTAGGCCCCCTGTGCTGTGTATGGTTTTGTGGTGTTTGGGCGGGCTGCGGACCTCACCATGACATAGTACTTTGTGCTCCGCCTGGTGGCTGCAAGACTGCACTCTGCGGACCTCTGATCTGGGGTCAGCGGACATCTTTCGACAAGTTTGGGCTCGTGTCTGGAGTCGTTGTATCAAACCTGCAGCAGATTGCCAACTGTGCACTTTGCAAAGAGACATGTTGCCCTGACGGCCGAAGCTCGACTCTTGCAGGCGCGGCCGTCAGGCTTCAGCAAGTTTGTGGACGCGGCAGACGCTGAGGCTGGCAAGGGGGCTTTCGGCAACGTGCAGATGGGCTCGCGGGGCACGGCCAACGGCGACGGCAACGGCTACGCCTTCAGCAACGGCGGCCCCGCCAACAGCAACGGCTACATCAGCAACAGCCTGAACCACCGATGAGGCAGCGCGCAGCGGGCATCATAGGATGACCTGCAGCGCCTGCTGCTGCGCTTGGCGGTGTCCTGCAGCTGGAAGCAGAGGAAGTGGCAGTGGCCCATGGCACCGTCAGGGTGGATTGCACGGCGCATTGGCAGCAAATGCCCAGTGGAGGCAGTGCGATGACAGTGGCAGCAGCTGCTGCAATTGCTATCAGCTCAGTGTCCAACTGCAGCAGCAGCAGCAGCAGGCAGCATTGTGGTCTCGCAATGCCACGTAGCTATGTATGCTGTGGAGGCTGCAGCAACAGCAGAGACACACTGAAGACCGGTGCACTGTCTGAACGAGCACGGTGGGAGCCTTTCATTAGTTCGTCTGCGCCGGCCTGGTTCATACGTCTTCAGAGTGGTCGAGGGTCTGTTGTTTTGCAACCATGTCTCTAGGGTCTGATTATGTTATCGTCGGTCCAACGGTAACCCGAGTGTTTGATGCTAACTGTGTGCACCGCAAATTATCCCAGCTTGATGTTTACACCATGCACATCTTATCTGAGAGGCGACGTTCTGCTGTATACTTGATACATCCACAGGCTGGCTCTGTTCAATTAGCATCGCCTGTGGCATTGCTACGGTATTGGGTTGGCTGCCTACACTGTTTAACGCCACATGGTCATCAGGTTGTTCCGACGTGCAAAAGTGCTGATGGCTACAGTGCCCCATATTGAACTGCTGCCGCATATATGCATGTACATCAGGCCGCTCACAGCTTCAAACTTATATGATATAGTACACCTGCACGAAAGGAAGACCACTGTTGGCATGTGTGACACCGCCTGCTATAGAGCGATGAAGGACAAGTGATCAGTCATGACATAGCAAGCAAACTCGTGCATGAGGTCAAAGCCCATGATGTCAACAGGAACTGCCATAGTGACGAACACCACAATTCGCAGAAAGCGGTGTGCTGTTTCTCAAGGGTGCGCACAGGGTTTGGCATCTTGAAGCTGGCGGCCGCTGGTGCGATGCCGCTCAGATCGCTGAACTGGTCGCCGAAGCTGGCAACGATGGTGTAGTTGCCTTCGTCCTGCAGCACAGAGCGCGCAGCAGCCTTGAGCAAGGCATGAAGTAGCAATGCGACGCCCTAGAATTGGAAAAACCACCTGCATGACCGCCGCCAGCAGATGCAAGCCCAGTCAGCGCAGTGGCTCGTTGACGGCAGCACTTAGAAAGCGCGCACGAGCTAGCACGGTCAGAAGCAGATGCAGGCTCACCACAAGCCGCTGCCGGCGGCCGCCCTTGTACACAGTGGCCGATGTGCCCGCGTCTGCGGGCGACCGCATGTCAAGCCGCTCCCAGCACGGCTCGTCCTTGGGGCTCGAGGCGTCGCCGCCGCCGCCCGCTCCGCTGGGCCACCTGTTGCAAGCCGCACACAGCTGGCAACCTTGCAACAGGGCCAGCGGCGCCAGATTGTGCTGAGCACTTCTCGCTTCTCCTGACGCACTGCCAGATGTGCTGCACCGCTGGCACTGCATACTTGTGCTCTATCGCCCTGCTGCAGCACTGATCAGGAAGCGGCATCATGCAACCGGCGGTAAGAGCTTAAACTGGATCCAGGGAAACCACACACACCTGTCTGTGCCTGTACATTGTTGGCCATACCCAGCCGAGGCCAGATTCTGCTTTGTTGCCTTCCGCCCCTGCTCCGCCCTGCAGCATGACACGAGGAACGCTGGCAGCCCTGCTGCCTACGCCCCAACACTCGTGCTGCTGTCTTGTGCTGAAACAAGCCTAACAGGCGCATGCTGCGGCAGCAGCGGCAGCAAACCTGCCGGTGATGAGCGTCAGGGTGTAGCCGGCGGCCCATAGCTCGCGGTATATCGCCAGCGCAGGCTTAATGGCGGGCGCCTGCCCCCGCAGCTACCACTCCCTGGAGTGTCAATGAAATCAGTGTCAATTCAGAATCAATGAAATTCAAAACCAAAATCCCACGCCATTCGTATCAAACACAGCATACTGCACATAGAAATGCCAAGGCAGTGAGGAGTGCTGGCAGGGTGAGGACAGTGCTGCTGGCTGTGTAGAGTACTGGTGTGCACGATGCGTGTGTGCCTCACCTGAGGCTTCCCAGCAGCCCCAGTCCCTGCCGCTGCTGCCAGTCGAACGAGGAGCCCTGCAACAGACAGCAGCCGTAGCTCACCGACCTGGCACCTTGAGAGAAATCTTGCAGCTGCCGCATGCAGAACACACCTTTGCCAGTTGCTGCTGCCTAAGAGTATTCAACACATGCAACACAGCATGACCATATAAGCGGAACAGACCTTAAGGGTAACGGCGGCAAACAGAGGCGGTCAGGCACCTTGATGTTGCACAGCAGCGTCTCGTCAATATCGAACACGACCAGCTGCTCGCTCTTCGGCGGGCCGAAGGTCGCCGCGGTGGTTGTGTTGAACCACAGGCGTGCAGAGTCCACTGCCGTCTCCACATCGGCGTCATACTGCTCCTCCTGCTCAGCACGGCAGCTCAGGGTCACATATTGATCAGCAGCCATATTTGTGGACACCTGGACAAACACCGACCATGCCAGCAATGCCCTGCTTTGCCAGAGTCCATTATACAGCACAGCCTGCGAGCCTTGGACATCTCACCAGGTAGTGCGCAATGCCCTGGATGCAGGCGTGCCGCTGTGCGGCTGCCACCGGGAAGTCGCCACGCCCGGCGCGGGTGTCGCCGCCGCCCAGCGGGTAGAGGCATGACGCCATGCTCGCTGCCACGCCGCTGCCGCTGTGCTCGCCGGCTCTGTGCTTTTGCTGCAGCTCTGGTAGCGGCTGGCCCCGCCAGCCTGCCTGCCAGGGGCGAGCAGCAACCAAGTTGGTGGAGCGGCATGCCGAGGATTGATGGTAAAAAGCGACTGAGCGGCAGTCGCGAACCTCTTGAGATGGTGCATGCGGCGCGTACAGTGTCAGCGGCCAAGGTGACAGGAGCTCTGACAGAACTGACTGCGTGAAAGGCAGATGGCGCACCATAGCAGCATCGTGTGCGGCGCGCACAGCGGCCGCTGTGCCCCAGATGCCGTGGAGCTGCCGCGACGGGCTGGTGACAAGCAGCACAAGAGCTGCGAGCGCCAGCAGCGCCCACGCAAGCGCCGCCCACCCGGCCGCTGCGGTGCGGTGGCGGCGCCTGCAGATGACCACCTCTTTCACTGCTGAAGCGGGGCTGCAATGCCTCCAACCCCTCGCCGTGACAGCTCAGGGATGCGTACGATGCATCAAATGCATGCACCTGCCACTGCAATGCATGACACCAACGGCTGTGCACACGGTGGGAGTAATTTCTGTCTGGTTGTGCGGACCTCGTGCCGTCGCCTGTTACCATAGCTTTGGACATGTTGAATCTACTTCATCACCCATGCCAATCGCTGAGTTCAACGGATCATTTGTCAGGTTGCGAGTTCCCTTCATGTCGAGCTGCTGATGGTGTCTACATGTTGTACTGCTTGAGAACAGAGCTGTACGGTTGGCAGACACACTCGACTTTAGTTTGAACCCCCCCCCAGGGGGTCAAACTTGTACTGATGGTTGCTCATACCGAACAAAACCCTAAAGGGTTGTTGGGGTGGCTCCAAATCGACCAGGAGCTGGTGAGTCAACGTAGTACGAGGCCCCCAGCAACAGACTGTGTGTAGCAGGCACTTGTATGGAGGCACTGTGAGTGACCGGCGCACGACGAACGCGTAATGGCTGCGCGAGCGCAGGCAAATCATGAGTTATAGTTACCCTTGAGTGTTTTCATAGCAACTACATGGAAATGAGGACGGGTTGAAGTTTAAGATGTGCAGGGCGTTTGGAAGCTGCGCATGAGAGCTGTTGGAACGCATTCAGCGACATCGCAGCAGTTACACGCCTATGTAAACTGCGACGTCCCAACTGGCCGCCCTCCACTTTCGGGTCAAACTCGCGCTTCGCCTTGCGAACGCCAATTGTTCGCATGAGCTGCCCCATCTCGATGACACTCACTCACAAACTACGTACGCGCAATGAGAGAATGTACAGCTCATGCCTCACGCAATTTGGCCCGACGTTGCGTTTGCAGGCCAGCACCTGATAACTTAAACGCTAGCCAACCACACCAACCGCACCAGTGCATCTGAGCATGCACCGTCAGCCAACTTGCTCCTGCATGTATTGGATCAGCGGCGTGCAGCTCTCCAGCTTGCGCACAGCGTTGTGATTGAATATATGCACTGGTTTGGAAGTGTGGAGTGAAGTGAAGTGAATTGACCCCCTCAAGGGGGTGGACGGCTGGCTGGTTGCCAGCTTGGTAAGACAATGAGGTTTGGTGAGAGACAATGACTTTGGTAAGACAATCAAGTGCTGGCTCCTTCAGAAAGCCATTAGGGTTAGAGGATGATTATAGTAAGATGGTGGCAGCATGATGCTGCTGACGTGGCGACGTCCAGCTGCCAGAGCCAAGCCAAGTGTCCAAGAGACCAAGACCTATGCAAGGGGTATAACACTACGGCCACGGCCATGAACTTAGTGAAAGGCATTTGTTTAGGGTTTAGGGTTTAGGCAGTGGGAGCTCCCATCACTTTCTTCCTATGTTAACTTCATGGCCGTGGCCGTAGTCTTGCGCCTTACCTATGCACGTCTCTTCTTGTGCACAGTGCAAAACTGACGGACACGGAACATCTAAAGACTTGCTTTGCAGGCAGCCTGATATGCTCCTGTCGGCAGCACCTTCGCTGGCATGCGTTCACTCTCGGCAAGCGTACTGTGCCCTGCGAAGTTTCACTGGACGCAACAGGAGCAAGTGTGAGCGCATCAGCTGATCTGGTGTTGATGCAGACTACAGACACTGTTCAGCAGCGTTTGAACATATTGTACCAGCGGAAGGATGTGGTCACGATGGGAGACCTGCTGACCGTCGTTCAGGGCCCCGCTGACCTCCGCAGCTATGCATTCCAGTGGGCAGTTTACAAGCTTGCTGCTAAGCTGAGCGGCACAACACAGGAGTGGGCTGACTTCGAGCGAGATTTGCAGACCATACGCCGTTACGGGTCAGCCGACACCAGACTCTGCAAGTCTGCACTCACACTGGTGCCCTGCGGCATTGCTGCTGGTCCTGAAGTCCACTACCTTGCTGATGCGCGTGTTTGTGTGTAGGAGCATGGCACCCAAAGCTGGTACCAAGCTGGATTGATTTGTGTATATAAGGCTGTCTGTGTTGGCGGGGGTGGTAGATGTGAATGGTCGGACTGGAAGCTGAGGCGACAGTGGGCGTTGCCGGCTCTGCCACAATCAACAACGGGGACTAGGCATGTAGATGGGTTTACTCAGGGTTGTGTACCACTTGATTGCTGCGCAAACCACGCGGGCCCTCTTCAACAGCATCACGTGCGTGAAGGTAACTGCCCCATACTACGGCGAGCTGCCTTTGGTGCCTTCGAGTCAGTGTGAGGATGAGCGCAGCATTTCAGGTGTTTGCACCGTGTCATAAGTTGTCAGCAGACCTGTTTCCAGCCGTCGGGTTATTACTACGCCCAAGACCGCCACAAATCTTGGAGTTCATCCCGCTTTGCAGCCGCTCTGCAGCCGCTCTCCAAGCCTGCGGCTGGCTGTGCGCATGTGCAAAGGTGAGGCAATGTTGTAGGCGCCATGCGAGCAGCTCATGGCGGTTTGCATTAACAGTAGGGTGATTCAAACTCTCCAGTGGTGCAGCCATTTGCGTGCGGTGACGATTCACATGCATGGCACACAGCATCACATCGCCCGTTCCCCGGTGCACCTTTGCTCGTAGCTGCTCTGCTCAAGTGCTCAAGGCTGCACGTTCTGCTGGTTACTACCGCCTGGAGGTCTGCAATGACTGTTGGTAGTGGTCGCTCTTGATCGCTTTTGGCATACTCATTGCAGCACTTGGCACCACATGCAGTCGATCCAGGGTGTCCTGGGGTGCATTCATGTTCGAGGATGAGGCCGGTGCAAAGCATTTGGCACGTTGTTGGCAGCCTGCCTGCAGCTCTGCACTCGGGTTTGCGCTGCTGCAGGACACTGTGCTGCTGTCATGGTGCGTGCGTGGTGGCAGAATGCTTTTCACGCCACGGCGGCGACGCCAATGGTGGCATGCTGCTGACATCTGTGCTGCCTGCAGTGACCGCCGTTCTGCTATGCAGAGGGTGTTGTTGCCATTGCTGGCGATCGTGATGTTGTCGCTGTCACAACACCTGGCTGCATGTTGGCACAGTATATCGTCTATCGTCTGGTTGTGCGGACCTCGTGCCTTCGCCCGTTACCATACCTTTGGACATGGTGAATCTACTCCATCACCCATGCCAACCGCTGAGTTAAACGGACCAGTTGTCAGGTTGCGAGTTCGCACTGTCGAGCTGCTGATCAGCCGATGGATGGTGTCTGCATGTTGTACTGCTTGAGAACAGAGGTGTACGGTTGGCAGACAGACTCGACTTTCGCATGACGGCATGAGTTGTCGGGGTAGCATCTGCATGGTTTCATGGTTTCAGTGACTCACTAATAAATAACATACGCGCAATGAAGGAATACCCAGCTCACGCCTCATGCAGCATGGCCCGACATTGCATCTGCAGGCCAGCACCTGATGACTTCAATGCTATGCCCACTACACCAACTGCACCAGTGCATTTGAGCATGCACCTTCAGCCAACTTGCTCCTGCATGTACTGGATCAGCGGCGTGCAGCTCTCCAGCTTGACGCTCTGCACGTCAGCAGTCCCATGAAATAGGCGCGCTGCCATTGGTAGACATTGAAGTGCTGGCTCCTTCATAAAGCTATCAGAGTTGGGGGATGATCAAGATGGTGGTGCAGCAGAATGCATTCCTGGGACAGGCGCACCTTGAGGGCAGCGTTCTCTGCACGCAGCTGCGTCACCATCGCATCGCGCTCCTGCAGCTGCATGCGGAGCTGCTGCACCTCCGCCTCGAGTGCCAGCATGCTGCCGACCGCCGCTGCCGCCTGCAGTGCAGCAGGCCCAGCCGCTGACACGACATGTCAGGCGTGCAAAGATCGGCCCACAAAGCCGAGCCTTCGCGGCGGCTCCCTGTTGCAAACAGGAACTGCCACAACGCCTGGTTCCTGCTTGTGGTGCCTTGCCTCTGCATGCGCGCACTCCAACTCCGCCTGATGGGTGCTGCGCCACAATGCCGCCACCGGCTGCATGGCGGCGCTCTGCATGCTGCCATCCATGCTGCCGTCTGGACCCTATGAGCACCATCGTGTGCAAAGCATGAGTGCTGTGCTGGAGCATTGATACTGGCGGCGAACTGCAGAGAGCTGGTCCTCATGAAGGCAGGAGCGCCTGCAGGCCTTTGCCGGCCCAGCTCATCAAGCGCTTTTAATGATGTTGTTCAACACAGCAGTCCAGCGTGCGCACCTGGTCAGATGCTGGCGTTGGCTCCTGGCTACCATGGCTGCGCAATTGTGAATGCACCCCCTCTCGGATCGGCCGGCTGCCAGCATCGCCTGCCTGTAGTGAAGATATCATATTGGTGCAAGATGTACCTATTGCACACCGTTTGGTGTAGCAATATGCAGTCCCAATCGCGTAGAAAGTCGTGCAAGCTGCACACAGCTACCATGGATGGCGTCGCCAAGTGTGCTGACAGACCACAATAGATGGCCTCGTCTGGTCAGGCGCAGGCAACCATGTCAACTTGTCAACGGGTCGCACCTGCACATCGAGTCCGGCGCCCTGCTCACGCTGAAGTCTGGCATCATGTTGCTGGCTGGCAACCTGACGGCTCAATTGCGCCATTGTTGCCAGTAAAGCTTCGCGCTCAGACGCTGCAGCTGCCTCCCTTGCTTTCTTCTTCCGCTTGTGTTTCGCATTGTACCCTCTTTGCCTCTGCAATCTGGCCTGCCTCTGAAGTGGATCAAATACGTGGACATCGTGTCCGCTTGCCTGGCGCTAGCTGCACCATGCACCATCATCAGAAATCCCTTCAGTACTAGGGACTGCCAGCGCTGCTGACTCCTGCTCCTGCACCACCGATAACGATATGCTGGGACGCTGATGAGATGATACCGAGAACATCACATGCATGACGGCCCCAAGACACACCGTGGCGAATGCGAGCCGGCCTATGAGCTACCCCGCTGGCATGCCTTCAGTCTGCGTGACCGGCGCCGCTGCTGGCTGAGGGACTGGTGCTGTTGCTGGCAGTGAGGCAGGTACCACGACTGTGATCTGTGCCACCCCTGCGGCACGCTGGGACCTGGCCGCGCTGCGCTTCTGGGTGCCTTCGCGTGCCTGCTGCCGCTTCCGGTCTAGGCGCTGTCTTTTCAGCTGTCTCCAGCGCGCCGTGGAGGCAGCGCTCTCGGCACGTTGCTTCTCCTTCTTTGCTGCCAACTCAGCGTCAGTGCAGCTTTCGCCTCTTGGCATTTAGGCACATCGGGGTCCGCAGCAAACGTGAGTGACAGACGACGTGCAATATACTTGATGCTACTGCCTCGAAGCCTGTGACAAAGGTAAAGCGCGTGCTGGTAACCAATTTATGGCGATCACCTCTGCAAAGGTGACTTGAGGCAGCATGTGTACTGCTGCACCCGTACAAGTTCTGGGACTCAGCAACACATGCCAATACATACTGCCGGTGGCATAGTGCCGCAAGTAAGAGACAGCAGTTGTTCGAGTGAACGATAGCTGGTGCGTGCTGAGCCCATCTGGTGACAGTAGCTCATTTAACACCTCCCTGCCACGGATCTTGTATACAGTACGCTCTGCTGGCGTGCAACATGCATCATGGTCTGCTGCTTCACGCACCATCACGAGTGCCAGACCACGACATGCAGTACAGGTGGTCGTCACGGCAGCCAAACACAACACGGCAGCCGAAGGCAACAGGCGTACTGAAAGTCTCAGCTGACATGGCTACCGCCGCCGCCACCGTCGCTGCCCCTGCCGCTTGCTCGGCGGTCTTTTGAGACACGACTGCACAGTGGTCGGCGGCGGCGGCGGCCTCTTCAATTGCCTTGCAGGATATGCATGTGCTGCCTGAGATCTCAACAACACCAGCTGCTCCTGGTCCGGCGGTCCATGCAACGTGCTGCCTGTGCGCGCAGGCTGGCGCTGCAGCAGAGCCTGCTGCTGGCGGCAGCAGCGGCGGGCCGAGCACCACACTGGACCTCAGTGGCACAGCTGGGCCG
The DNA here is from genome assembly GCA_032358165.1 of Diplosphaera chodatii. Taxonomy (NCBI): domain Eukaryota; kingdom Viridiplantae; phylum Chlorophyta; class Trebouxiophyceae; order Prasiolales; family Stichococcaceae; genus Diplosphaera; species Diplosphaera chodatii. The sequence goes on from JAALGY010000019.1 coordinate 1,923,397, forward strand.
CTGCTGTTGACGCTTGCGCCGCCGCCGCCACCACCACCACGCACGTCATACGCCCACAGCAGGCGGCCGCAGCGGATGCAGAGCCCACTCAGCCGCCCGGCCTGGTCTGCCGCCAACACGACTGTGGCTGCCGCGCTATGGGTACCAGTCACGCCGACGCTAGACACTGACTGCACGCTGCCCCCGCCACTGCTGCACAAGCTGCTGCTGTGCGGGTCAGCACCGACGCTGCCCGATGCCGGCGGCAGCAGGCTGAGTGGCGCGAAGATCGGCGCGCCCACTTGTGCACTCCAAAGCACCTCCAGATCTGCAGCAAGACGACCGACCCTAGGCACTTCCACCCCATGACCCACACCTCAGACTCTTTCGCTTGTAAATGTACCTTATCGGCACGTTCAGCATGTGGCCTGCACCTGTGGACAGCGCCAGTACGTCGCCCGCCACGGTGGCGCACACGATCGTGCCGCTGGCTGCATCGACCGCGGGGCGGCCAAAAACGGGTGAGCCAGCGGCCGCAGCAACAGCGGCAGCACACACACCAGCGGCGCCTGCATCTGCGGCTCCAACCCGCAGCTCTGCACATTGTGCAGCACCTGGCGCTGCGCTGCTTCCTGCTGCCCTTGTCAGGAGCGGCGTTGTGGTAACAGCCCCATCTCCAGCCTGCTGTTCAGAGGGGTCGGCCACCCTGCGGCGCTTGGCGGGCAGCTGACCCGCTTCCTGCTGCTCTGCAGCATGCTGATGCGGTGCCGCAGCTGCCGTGCTGTGACGCATGCAGATGACCTCGCCGTCCAGGCAGGCGGCAAAGGCCTTGCCGCGGCGCACATCAAATGCCACAGCAGCTGCAGCAGGCGCGGGCAGTGCGATCCCCGATACAACCTCACCTGCACACCAACAACACATAGTGGTGTGAACCCGCAAAGCTTACCAGGCATGGGCACGTCGTCTGTGAGAAGCTGATAGCTTGGCTCGCTGGCATGCCTGTGATCGCACATGCTGTGCTGCAGCTGTCCAGCGGTATCTAGCCACCCAAGTGCTGGGGACAAGGGGGAATCAATGACTCTGAATGCAGTGCAAGCCCACCTGGCGGCTTGCATACCAGCAGGCGGTGTCCAGCGCCTGACGCCCCGTTGCTCACAGGCAGCCAGACAAATCCAGACCAGGGGTCGATGACCGGCGGCGCCCGCGCTGTGCCTGCATACATCAATGTCGTGGTGAAATGGTGCATGCGCTGATTACATGTCCTTTCTGACACCGTCATGTAAAGTGGAGGAGTCTTTGCGTGTTCTAGTGGCACGTCTTGCCCAGTGCATCGGGAGCTAACCAAGTGTGCAGCTCTCCGCCAAAAGTTTTTGCCTGCCAGATGACTGGCACCTTCCCCCTCACTTTTGATTGGTCGCTAGGCCCCAGTACTGCGCGCAAGCATGATGTGCATCACCTGTGAGGGCGCAGCTGCCGACTGACACCCCGGTGGCAGCCGACAGGAAGTGGAGACGCCCATCACTGCATGCCACCGCCACATCCCTGCACAGCATGAACACTAGCGGCGCTGCGCAGCTTGCCAGCAATCATGGCCCAACAGGCGTTCATCCTGTACATATCATCTGCATCACGTGCACCCTAGGCAGCTACACGCGCCAAGGTTGCTTCACAAGGCGAGGCACGTGCACCTGTATTGAACGTGGTCAGGTGCAACATCATTGCTGTGGAACAGCACTAGTGCTTTGGTTGGTGGGCTGACGTACCTTACGTATGGCAAACTGGCATATGTGCGAGGTGAGGTTGCACGTCAAACGCACCTCAGGTCATACGTGAGCGCCAGGCCAATGTCGCAGCGCCCCGGCAGTCTGGTCCGCCAGACAGGCAGCCCTGTAGCGCCGTCAACGCAGACCACCTCGCCACCATGTGAGCATGCAAACGCCCACCAGGCACCTGTGTCAGACAATCCGAAGGTGAATGCCAGCATATTAGGTGCATTAGGTAGGGCACAGAAACGCTTTGTCGCTTGTGCCATGCCATCAGGGCGAATGCACAGCAGCCTGCGATGGCTCAGGCGTCCTGGCTGCTCCTCAGGGTCTGGCTGCTTGCACTTAGTAGCCGCCAGCAATTTGCAGCCGCCAGCAAAGCATCGAGCATAGAGAACCTGCGGGGTTCCCCGCCACAGCTGCAGATGAGGCCACCACAGCAGGCGCGGCGTCCACACACTCCCGCAGCTTGACACGCCACTGGCACACCAGCGGCTCGACTCCGCCGTCGGCCACTGTTCCAGCTGCCACAGATTCGGTGCCAGACCTGCGTGTGCTTGCCGCTGCTGCCGCTGAGACTGGCTGTGCATCGACAGGCGCAGGACTGGGAGCTGCTTCCCACTCTGCTGTGACACTGTCACTGCTGCGGCTGCTGCCGACTCCGCCGCCGCCACCGGCATCACCACGGCAACAGGACTCTCTGCAGGGCTGCTGCACAAGCCTCACGACCTCGCCGTGCTGCAGCAGCCATGCCTCTGGCAGGGTGTCTGGGGTGCCCACACCAGCCGGGAAGGGTGCAGCCACTGCTGCAGGGCTGCGGGCGGCATCTTCTGCCGGCACCTGCAGTGCTGGCAGCAGTGCAGTCCAGTCGTTGCTTACACTGGTGACTGGGCCTTGTGCTTGGCTGCCCTCCTTGCCTTTTCGGCCTGTGGCATGCAGATATGCTGGTCTCAGTCATACGAGCATAGGGTGATCAACATACACCAGCAGCATGTAGCTCCACCTGGCTTAAGAAGACCAGCAACTATTGCAGACGGTTGTGTCCACCACCTGGGTGCAAGATGTACATCGGCAGACAGGACAGGCAGCTCTCTCGGAGTCAGTGACGTCATGCTCTCAGGAGGCATCTGCAGCAACTGTATGCAGTTCTTGTCACCTGCCAGGTGGCGTGCGAGCTGCCTCGCTGTCGGGTGTGCTGCTATCAGTGCCACATTGATGCCCAGGCTATCTGCCGCCGCCGCCGCTGACAAAGAGTCGCCGCCAGCCGCAAAGAAGTCGGAGGCGGGCTCCAGACGGAAGCTGGATGCGGACTGCTGCAGGGCTGATGCAAATGCCGCAAGCACGCGCGCCTCCCAGCCGCCGCTGCCGGCAGCATCCCCATTGGTGTTCGCAGGCAGCGCTGCAGATGATTGGCCGACAAGGATGAGTGCACTGCATGGGGCTGTGCAGGTCGTGTGGACATATAGCGCAAGCTATCTTAGCGTCTAAGAATGGCATTGGCAGCATAACGCTGCTCGCCTGCATCACTGGCCGTCCAGTCTGGCTCTGCCAGAGCGCCTCTGTCGAGCTTGCCGGCCGGCGACCGCGGTAGCCCCTGGTCGCTGATGACCACCGCCGCAGGCATCGCAGCTGGCGGCAGCACCGCCTGACAGTGCGCCAGCAGGTCTGCAACAGTGGGATGCCTCCAGCTTTCGGCGTCTGCTGTGCCTGCGGCGGTCTCCTGAGCGGCTGCCGCTGCAGATTCCAGCTCCACATATACTGCAAGCCGCAAACCTGCAGGACGAATGTGCAAAACCGGTGACCATGATGACCGCTGTGCCCACCAGTGTGGCACGGCATGTGGCCTCCAGCCACAACACATATCGTTGTGCCGGAACAGTGCAACTGTATACGACCCCACTGCAACTGGCAGGCACGCCAAAGACGGTGCGACTTTCATGCGGCGTACCTGTGGCAGTGGGCCAGGCCCTTGCAGCTGCTGCGGCCACTGCAGGGTGGCTGGACATGGCCGCCTCCACCTCAGCCACATCCACGCGAGCCCCTGGACAGGAGACATGCCGTTGAATGCCAAAATATGGCACTGATGGACGACAGTATGTCAGGTCGTGTTTATCCTCGATTGCAGCTACTGACTGCAGGCTGGGATACTCAGGTGTTAGCTGCCTGCAGGGCTGCTGGACTGTTTCGTGGTTATACAGTACAGCACTCTGCTGGTGTGAGTGCACACCTCGGATCTTGACCTGCTGGTCGCGCCGGCCGCCCAGCATGAGCAGCCCGCTGCCGGCATCCACATGACCCAGATCAGCAGTTCTGAAGAAGCGCACGCTGCCATTGCTGCCGCCCTTGCTCCCGCCGGACACATGGCCGCCAGCGGGTGTCCCATCTCGGCTGCAGCCTGCCTTCAGCCAAGCCGCTGCACCGTCGCCAAGCAGGATTGATTGCTGTGCATGACCACTGCCAATGCTGCTGGCTGACTCCATGGCTTTCCCGCTGCGAGAGCTTGGCAGCAGCAGCAGCACCGCAGCAGCAGGAAGCGTGACAAAGCGCGCCGCTTCCTCAGCTGGCACCACACTGCGTCCTCCCCAACTTGCCCCCAGGTACCCTGCCGGCAATGGCACATGCTTCCTATCAAAGAGCAGGAAACACATTAAGGTGCCTCATCGACTCGATGCACCTCTGCCCATACATTGCATACTGATGTATCGACTGCATGCTGCATCTCACCAGCTGCAACGCCAGGGCCGGCTACCCAGACCTCCCCTGTCTCGCCGGGAGCAGCAAGGTCAAGTTGCACAGGGCTGTCACCGCTATTCGGTGCTGCTGCCACAGAGCTGCCGCTGACGGTGCCAGCTGCTGGCAGCTGTGCTGCTGTGAAGTCGCCGCCACCTTCTACACCGCTGCCGCCGCTTCCCTCACTGGGCTGCAGCCTGAAAATTGCGACCATGGTGGTTGGCAGCGGCACCCCTGCCGGCGTGTACCCTGAAGTGCTGGCATGCAGACCACTGGCGGGCTGATTGCAGCATGCTGCTTGCTGCTGCCGTTGCCTGCACATGGCGCTGATGTCGCAGGTGGTCGCATCCGCGCCCACCTCTGAGCTGCCATACACATTGAGCAGCTGGACGCCTGGCAGGGAAGCCAGTATGCTTTCCGCGAGGTCCCACTTCAGTGGCTCGCCGCTGGATGTGATGTGCCGCACACCTGCAACCATGCAGCCAGGACCTTGAGTTTACTGCATGCACCTGTGAACAGACAAAGCAGCATGCGGCCTTCCAAAGACGCATTGGAGGCGCAATGGCCAACATGTTACACATGCAAACACCTGTGGCCGAGCTGAAGTGCGGCGCCCAGGCAGCCAGCAACGTAGGCACCGCGGTCATGTGCGTCACCCGGTGGTGAGCCAGCGCAGCCACGAATGCTTCAGGGCGTACGATCAGCTGAGCCCGGAATGTCACCTATGTGGCACAGTGGGCGTGTCCCTGGGGTGGCTCGTACGGTAGGAGTGCATGCTCATTCACGAATGCGCTTTGCAGCCCCATGACAGGTGCGCACACGAAAGGATCTCCTGGCCTCCATTCTTAAACTTGTGCGCACCAATGGCACACATGCCAGCAGGGGGACGAACAGCTCAGCCACCGCGTCTACAAAGGCTGGCGCCGTCTTCAGCGCAGCCACATCCCCAGGCCGAAATGCAGGCGCACCCCATGCACAGCGGTTCAGCAGCCCTGCAGCACACGCCGGCCAGGCGGATGAATCTGTGCAGCACCAGCACAGCGGTGCACAGGAATGACTGTGAATATGCAAGGGACACAGCAACGACCAGCGGCGCTCGTCGTTGAGTGCAAGCCCAGAGGTTGCCAGCTCGGCCTTACTCACCAATCATCGTGCCGCAGACGCCCAAGGGCTCCCCAGTGGAGCCAGATGTGAAGATGACGTACGCACACTGCTGCTGCTGCTGCTGCGGCGAGGCCTCAGCAGACGCCCATGCTGCCATGCTGGCCGCTGAGCTGACCGGGGCTGCTGCTCCTGCGTTGACGGCGTTGAAGCACATCACTGTCCGTAGGCAGTGCAGGGGGAATGCTGCCGTTGATGCCTCGCGGCTCACAGCGCACCCTGTGAACGGCAGACGGCTGAGAATTGTGCATGTGGTGCATCAGCCTCACCATAGGGCGGACCAGCCTCACCTAGCTGCACATGCAGCATGGGGACCCCCGCTGGCACGCCACGGATGCTGCCGCCGCCCCCGTCAGCTGAGGTGAGCACCGCGCGCGCCGGTGCTGCCCGCAGGGCGGCTGCGATGCGGGCCGGCGGCCACCGCACATCCAGCGGCAGCCAGGCAGCACTGCTCATCCAGCAGTGCACGTGCTTCGAGCAAATGTAGCTTATGTGGTCCAGATGCAGCTGTAGCCATCCTCCAAACATGGCCCAACTACACATGGTTGACTGATCCAACCCAGTGTGGATGGTTGCGGAAATCATAAGCACTGCAGCGCCTTGTCGAAATGCCAATCACAACATCCGTACCCAATGGCCACGCATGCGAGGACCGCCACCACATACTCCGGTGAAGGGTCCATCCAGATGGCGACTGTGCAGCCCGGCTGTCGCGGTGCTGCCGCTGCTGATGCTGCGTGCGGCTGAGGTACTTGCTGCGATGCTGATTTCGTTTCGTCCCTGCATGTATGGCTGTCCCTGCATGTAGTCGCATCGCATGCATACTGCAGCCCTTCCGTGTTGCTCACAGCTGACGAGGTTGGCACATGATCAGATGCTGAATTGCCGCCACCAGATTTGGCCTGGCCAGCTTTGACGAATGGCTGCAGCAGATCCGCCGCTGTGTAGACCTGCACGATAGTATCGACACAAATCACATCAAGAGACCATCACCAGTCCGGTCCATGCGCAGGCAGGCAGCGCCAGCTCACGTCAGCCAGCAGCGCCCGAGCTGTGAGGCTGGAGCCGGTCTCAGCGTCTGTGATGGCAACCCTGCCGCTGCTGTGCTGCAGCGCTGCAATCACCTGGGCCCACAGCTGCGACATGCACTACTGTCGCAGCGTGCACAGCATGCACGATTCTACTTCTGCAGGCTCTTACATTTGCTATTGTGTCAGCTTGAACAATTAACGCTGATGACACAAATCGAAGTAGCGGTCCACCTGCTGCAGCATTGCTTTGCATACTGATGCTGCTCGATCAGCTCCATGATGTCTTCGGAGTCCTCTTTGAACTGCGAGAGTGTGTACCGAGTGTGCTGTGCTCTGTAAAGTAACGTCTTACAACGTGAAGCGACGTGACATATGAGCAGGACTTCTGGAGTTCTGGTTTGCCACAGGAAAGTGACAAGAATGAAATTGCATCATGTCGGGTGCCAGCTGACGTCAGCTGCCTCGCCACTGTGGATCACACTCGACTCGATCACAGTCATGTGTATGATGAGCAGCACGTCAACAACGATTAGCACTTCCACTAGCATGCGTGTGGGTGCTATGTGTGCTGGCTCATGACGTGCCGCATGCGATTTTACGGTATAGGATGGCGAGTGCGCCACGTTTAAACGGCTGCCTGTTTTGCGTATGCAGCCGATGGCAACGACATCGCAGCATAGCAGCACATGTGATATCCCCGTACCCGTCCTTATACAGTGCCCGAGCTACCATATATCTATACAATGTGTCCCTCACACCCTCCTACGTCGTCTACATGACCCAGATGCGTTGCATACACCCTACCCAAACCGGCAATGTCTTCAGCAGGAGCAGGCGTGCTGACGCCTGCGCTCACAGCTGTCCGGCACCGCTGCGGCCTGTCATGACCTTCCTGCACATTACGCCCGCACCCTGCGGCCGTTCTCCCAAACCCAGCGCTTCCTCTGAGGCGCCTCCGCCGCCAAAGGCTCCGCCGCCGCCGTCGGCGGCTCGGACACTGCATGAGCACCTGCTGCATGTGCTGCGGGCCGCTGCTGGTCCCGCTCAGCTGCCGCCTCTGCTGGTGACGGCTGCTGTGCTTCGGCAGGGACCGCACCCTGCCAGGGCAGAGCTGAGCGACCAGGAGCCGCTGGTGTACCATTGTGCCCAGAGCCTGAAGCAGAGCCAGCACCAGCCTGCGGCAAGGGCTCCTTGACAGCATCTGGGGCAGCAGGTGCAGCTGATGCTGCGTCCCCGGGCGCGCCATGGAGCCCGCCAATGCCAGCCGCTGTCCCATCTGCTGATGGCCCAGCAGGCTCGCTGCCGCTGCTGCTGCTGTCGGCGCGCGCGCCCGACACCTCTGCCTCACTGCTCGTGGCACCCACGGCCTGCTGCGCTGCCACTGCGGCGTCCTCCGCCGCCGGCGCCTCTGCCCCCGCCTGCCCGGCATCCAGGGACGCCTGCGCAGCCTGCGATCCCGCACAACATGCGATGTCACAGAGACACCCTGGACACCTCCAGCTACTGCCCCTGGCAGCAACAGCACGTTCCTCATCGCAGTGCCAATCAGGCATGCAGGCCCTGGCGGTTCGAAGTTTGCACGCTGCTGTTTGAGCACGCTGCCGGCTTATTCTAGAGATCACTGAGTGCTGCGCTTGCTCAGGAAGTGAAGAGGGCCCACCTCCAGCTGGGCCTCCAGATCAGCGGCCTGCGCCTTGGCGGCGGCCAGCACGGTGCCGGCCTCCTGCTGCGCGCTCTGCACTGTCGCTGCCGCCTCCGGGCTAGTCACAGCCTACGGTGGTGCAGACCAGGTTGTTCTCAGGTGTCCCTCAGTCCGTATCGACTGCATATGCAGCTATGACTGGAGCTGAACTTGAGTGGCTATGTACTTGCAAAGCTTGAGTGAGCAGGCAGCATAGCCAAACCTTGATGACCGTACTAATATGGTCCTGACACCATTGCAACGTCGCTGCTGCAGCCGGAGAAGGGCAAATCCGACGCCACTCACCTGTGCCCGCAGCTGCTGCAGGGCATTCTCCGCCATGGGGATGAGCTGCCGCGCCTTCCCCAGGCGGTCCCCCAGCATGCGCACGTGGTCGACTTCCTGCTTCCACATGCTGACGGCCTTCTTGAGGGCCTTCCGCCGGGGCTGCCGCGCCCGTGGCGCCTGGGCAGCTTCGGCCTGCGAGGCGGCCTGCACCTGCTCCCGGTGCGCGACCCTCTCTGGCGCATAGTAGTGCTCCCGCCACTTCTCAATGCGCTGCTGCTGGTATTCGGGCGCACGCATGCGCGTCTCCACCTTGGAGCGGTACTCTGGGTCCTGCCACTTCCGGCGGATGGCCGCCGCGATCGCGTCCCGGTGCGCCTGCGACATGTATGCCGGCCGCTTCCCCTGCTGCTCCTGCTGCTGTGCCCCTGCTCCGTCCTCGGACGTGGCGAGACCGTCCTGAAGCGAGGCTGCTTCAGGCAGGGCCTGCGCCGCCGGCAGCGGCCGCCGCCGTGTTGTTGCTGTCGCCCGCGGTTTGGGCTCCCTCTTGGGCTTTGGGGGCGGCTTCTCCTTTTTGGGCGGCATCAGGTGGCGGCGCTTGGTGCACCGCACCTTGTCCAGCACCTCCGGCCGCTGCATCGCCGCCAGCGTGCCCACCTTGATCTTCTCCCGCCACTCTGCGCTGTGCTTCTTCCCCTTGTTCCAGGGTACCCGCCCCTTGGCGCCTTCGGAGATCTTCTTGCGGCGCGCAATCTCCGCGTCCGGCAGCCCCTGCGCCTTCAGCCGCTCCTCGATCGGCAGCTTCGGCTCGCCGAGGCCCTTGTTCCAGGGGGCACGCCCGACGCGGTTCTTGGAGATGTTGATGCGCCGCTGCCGTTCATGCTCTGGCAGCTCTGTGTCAGCAGCCCATGCGCTGCGCCTCTGCTCCCTCATTCGGGCGTACTCAGCCTCCCGGCCATTCCTTCCAGCTGCGGCAGCAGTGCTGAGGTCGCTGCTGCCGTTGGCACCGAAGTCAGTATGGTCGCCGTGGAGCGAATGCTGAACGCCGCTGACCGCCTGGCTGCGCGCTGAAGATAGGCCACCAGCCACGCCGCTGCTGCCTGTTGATGGCCATGGTGCACTGCCGCCACTGTCATGCTCATTAAGCTGGGCCTGTTGAGATGGCTCCGCTGGCCGCTGGCGCCAGATTGCCGCCGCTGCTGCCGCTGTGTCTACCTGCGACCATCGTTCGTCCCAGCTGTCCTCGAGGCTGGGCTGCTTGCTGCGCCAGCCTGCTGTTGCCGGCTCGCAAGCAATGCGCTCCGCTGTGCTGGTGGCTCTGGCAGCCACCCTGAACGCCTCGCGGCTGCACCTCTCACAAGGCCGCGCCCTTGCCCGCGCGCTGCCAGGCTTTGGGGCAGATCGCAGGTGCGGACACCTCTGCACCAGGGATGGGCTGGCCAGACACTGCAGGCGGACACCGCACGGCGGCGCATGCGGCGACTGCAACGGCTGGCTGCAGTACGTTCGCAGGCCCGCTGCTTGCGCAGCGAGCATTTTGTATTGGACACGGCAGTGCCGGCTGTTGGGATGTCAGGTGCAAGCCAACTTCGTTTGCAGCCGTTTGAGCACACACCAAAACAGCACCGACGCGACAGCAAGCTCCTGAAGTTATGTAAGCATTGCCAGGGTGTTTGTGGACGCGGATGGGGCGCTGGGCACGAGATTATGGGTGGCCATTCCGTCGTGGCATTTGGTCAGCACAGGGCCACAGGGGTGCTGAGCAGGCCATGCCTGTTCTCGGGGAGCAGTGATCTCCGGCGTGCATCTTTGCCGTTCACCTGGCATGTCAGATCGCTTTGCATTCCCAACGTTTCAGGATCTGCCGTGGGCTGCGTGTTTCCGAATTCGCGGTCGAACATCGTGGTTTCACATCAATAGCTTTGCATGCTGCTTAACGCATTTTTTTTGTCCCCTGTGCACACCCTGGGCGCTGGTGCGAACGCGAGAGCATGCTCGAGCTGTGCACGAGCAGCTGCTCCGCTGTGCACCTGCACTCCGCTGCATAGCTGCAGCTGCTGCATGGGCCCTGGCCATGCGGTGACCGCACTGCGGCGGCGTCGCCTGGTGCTGGCTTGACGGCCCGCCCAGGGGTGCCATGAACACCGTGCCGCAGCCGCTCCACCAGCGGATCGTGCTGAACGTGGATGTCGCTGCAAAGCGCCTCAGCGGGTGCGCAGGCTTGCAATGCGGGTTCACGAGCAAAGTCACAAGCAACATGCTGTGGAAATCAGCGTGCCAGACTGCGCTGTCTGCTTGCCATGCCAAATCCCTGTCAGCACGTGCACTCAACAGCAGTGCGCTCCACAGACACTTCGAGAAGCAGGCGTCACATGTGTGTGTGCATGTCCATGCCGTCCCGTAGGTACACGGAGCTGAGGGTCTCATGTGCGCCGGATGCCACCAGCATAGGTGAAAACTGCCTCATTTGCATCCGGCCTCACTGCATGACTGCCGAGATCGAGGGGCTTCAGCCGGGTGCCACAGACAAGGGTGGCGAACTAGATGCTGATGCACTCGAACGCTGCCGTCAAACAGGGCTGCATGTGCTTGGGCTGGACATCACCAGCATGGCGGTGGATGGTGCCAAGGCGACATTCAGCTTGCGGCCGGGCCCGCGGCGTGACGCCACAGCCGGCTCAGATGCTGCCGCCCATCAGCAGGGCACGCAGACCACCGAGGCGTCTGCCGAGCAGGGCTACCTCGCGTACCAGGCGGCCCTGCAGCGGGAGTCGGAGCCCGAGCTCAGCATCCAGCTTCCAGTTCAGAGCTTCCCTCCGCCCGTGGCTGGGCGCACAGGAGCAGACGACAGGCTGGCCACTGATGGCAAGCAGACAGCAGGCGGGGCTGCCTCTGCGGGCGGCAGCGGCAAGCCCAGGACAGATGCAGCCACGCCACCGGCAACTGGCGCTGCAGGTCAGCAATGCACCATGCACCTGATTTCGGAAAGACCACGCTGCCCAAGACTTGAGTGTGTCTGACCGCTGTTGAAGTTTTGTCAGGTATTCCTGGGCACGGCGCCAGCCTGCCAGACCCGGGGCAGCAGCAGCCGCGGCAGCTGACGGTCCGGGTGGAGTACGCGGTCACGGATCCAGCATGCGGCATCCGGTTCTGGGGCGCATTCGCACACACGCATGCCCAGGCGCGCCCAGCATGCTGCAGCCCCTGACAGCTGGCCGGCACTCTCAGCGTACCTGCCAGGGCTGTGGCCGTGCAAGCCAATGCATATCAAAAGTTGTCAACCTGCGACCACCCATTCGTTGTCAAGGCGCATGCTGCTGAACTTGTCTGCTGTACCCGGTTAAGAGACTACAGTTGGATTCCTTGCAACGATGCTGCAGCAACAACATGCCGGCCAAGCTGTTATGTCTGCTCTGCCGCAGGTGCGGCGGGCGCGGGCGTGGGTGCCGTGCGTCGACACCCCCGGCCCGGGCTGCCCCGTGGACCTGGCGATCACCGTGGCCAGGTGCGCATCCCCTACATCCTACTTCCACCTGAACACAGCCTGTTGCAACCGCCTGCAATGTCCTGCGAGCCAAGTAGCGCCCGCAGCCAAGCGCCTGTGCATGCTATGCACCCTTGTGGGTGCACAAACACTGATTGCTGCATCATGTCGTCCCGTTTCTGAGGAAGTGTGACGGGTTTGCTGCAGGGACGAGACGGCGGTGGCCAGCGGCAGCTTGCAGCGCACCACCTGGGCGGCCGGCGGCGCGCGGAAGACGTTCCACTTCACGCAGGCCCGCTGCACGCCGCCCTGCCATGTGGCGCTGGCTGTCGGTGTGTCAAAGGAGGCATCTGTGCATCCAGGAGACAATGTGTATACTGTAGTTGAGCACATGCAAGACATAGCCTGCAACATCAACGCAGCATCACACAGATGTGCTTCATGCTTTCGGTGTCAGACACTTCCATAGGTTCTTGCCAAGTCACCGCTTCATTCTGCTTGGTACAGGGCGCTTCAGAGCGATTCCGATGCAGTTTCCCACGAGCCCCCTGACGCTGGCCTCGGCAGTCGACCCCGATGATGCCGGCGTGGTGCTGCCCAATGCTGTGCTCACTCAGTTCGCGCCGGCAGGTATTCACCGCAGCCACATGCACATGTGTGCATGAGACGAAGAGTGTCAGTTGCACAGGCGTCTGAGGCATCGTTGCAAGGTGCCAGCATTGTGGCACGCTGCTGATGTGCATGCTGCGCTCTGCAGTGGTATGCCGCAGCCCGCATGACGGATTTCATGCCGAGACGACTTGCCCACCTCTGTTTGATACAGCTGCCATATTGAGTTGTCAGCTGCTGGCCATCGCTTGCCAGGATGATGCTGCCACATGATGTCACACCTCAGCTGCACGTCCAATTTCGCATACAGACCTCGGCGGCGGAGCATCGGCAGGAGCGGCCAGGACGTCGCTGAGGGCGCCTGCGCCAGCACAGCGCGACGACACGCCGGCCGCGGCCTCGGAGCACTCCGCGGCCTTTCTGCCGCTGGCATTTGCGTTCTTCGAGGAGGCGCTGGGCTCCAAGTTCCCTCACGCCGCCTTCCACCAGGTCAGAGGCCTCTGATGGCGGTCTGCGGGCACCCCCCCTGCCAGGCCTGCCCGCCTGCAGGTGCCTGCTCACATGCGGGTCTGCCATGCCAGACCACAAACCCTTGCCCCCGAAAGTGCACATGGGAGCGAGCATGCAACATCAACATGATGATGTGAACCCCGTGTGACGAACCCCATCTGCACCACGCTGCAGGTGTTCCTGCCTGCGGAGGCGGCCACTGCGCTTGCAGCCCCCGCTGCAGCGATGCACATGCTCAGCACCGAGCTGCTTGTCTACCGCCGGACCATCGACCAGGTGCCGGGTGGCATCCTATTTGTCCTGCTGGTGTGCTGCGTGCAGCTCAGTACCTTGCATTCGATCTGCGTCAGCTGCTGCAATCTAGGATGTCGAGTGCGTCAGATCATGCTTCTCCGCACACGGCAATCCAGGTGGCGGCTGTGGCCTGAGGGCTGCGCCGCATTTCTGCATAGCGGCCTGCGACATCCTTGCGCATGGCATTTGTGCAGCTCCCCTGTGCTGCGGTTGCAGGCGATCGAGGCGCGGCGGGCGACGGTGGCGGCGCTGGCGCGCCAGTGGTTTGGCGTGTTCATGCGGCCGCGGGCGCCGGCCGACGCATGGCTGCTGGCGGGGCTGGCCGGCTGGCTGGAGGGCCAGTTCGTGCGCACCTTCCAGGGCGCCAACGAGCTGGCCTACAGGTGGATCCTGGAGAAGATCTTCCTGGTAGCGACGGGAATGAAGGACTGACTCGCCTGCTAGATATGCCTTGACAACAGGGCAACCGCCCCGTTCCGCTGGCTCCGGGCAATGCTGGCTGCCAGCCTTCTGCCGCTGCTAGTTGCGTCCAGCTGCCTGTTCACAGCCGCCGCAAAGGTTGCGGTCATCAAGTGCTCGAGTGGTGCCAGTGAAGTTCTTTCTGATGTTGTGCGCTGCAGGCGGTGCAAGGAGCGGGAGGCGGTGTTTGCGCTGGACGACGGCCTGGCGCCGCCCCTGAGCCCGCTGGGGCCGCCCGCCGGGCCGTGGGGCCGCCTGCAGGGCACCGAGGCCCTTGCCGCTGACAGCCTGCTCGCCTGGAAGGCCACCGCGGTGCGCAGTTCGAACCATAAGTTTTCCCGCTACTGGACTTAGTCTACCTATCACTGTCGAACGACTGACGGCACTCCTGATCATATCTGCCTGGCAGCAAGGTGGTTGATGTAACTGAGACTGCCAGCTGTCACGGCCAAAGCAGCAGGATGTGCTCACTGCAAGCAGCTCTGTGTCAGCTGAAGGGATGGGGTGCCAACAGGTGATCGGCATGCTGGAGCGGCGGGCGGGGGAGGATGCGTTCCGGAAGCTGGTCGCGCACCTGGTGTTTGCCGCCTGCAGCCAGTCCCCTAAAGGTCATTGCTCTACCTGCAGCCTCGTGAAGCTATCCCAAAGTATTGGCTCTCGTCAGTGGGTTTGCTAGGCAACAGTGACAGAACGAGCAGCTACATTCGATGTGGGATGATCGTGTTCACCACTCGCATGTCTGCCAGTTCACCGTCTGCACGAATGGCAACGCCCTTGCCTGCGCCTTGACATTGTTGAACAAACGGTTGCCTGCCGCAGATGAGCTGGCCGCGGGTGGGGGTGCACGGCTGCTGTCCACCAGCCAGTTCCTGAAGGATGCCGGCACCGCAGGCGGCTTCCGCAAGCAGGTGCCCAACTACCACCCGGAGCATGCAGGGCCCTGGCTGGTAGTCATTATGGCTAGCCTGCTGCTCGTCCACAGCACTGTTGCTGCGGCTGTTCACGCACTAGCCTACGGTCCCCGCCGCCCGCTTTCGGCCGTGCCGCCATGCTGACTATGCGACCCTAGTCCAACCCCTTCAAGACCCCACAACCGCTTGCCGTGCAGGTGCCGGCCTTTGCAGCGCGCTGGGTGCACGGCCGCGGCACCCCGCGCCTCACCGCAGCCTTCGCCTACAACAGGTGCGGAGCCGCTCCGCACGCTGCCGCCAGGTTGTGGCATGTATCCTGGTGCAGCATGCGCATGCTGCCCGGGACATATGTTAATATTCCAGATCCATGCCATGAGGGCTTGTGTCCCGGCAGCAAGTGCTGGCCAGGACAGGGTGTGGCAGCGTCAACCAGAGGGTGGCACGGTGACGCAGCATGGTGGTGGAAGCAGGAAGCGGAACAACGTGGAGCTGGCGGTGCGGCAGTGGGGCAGCGAGGCGGCGCGGCACAGCGCCCAGCGCTCGGCGGCCGCCGGCGGCGACGCCTCCTCCGCCTCCATCCTGAGGGTGAGGCAGCCCCCCTGCAGGACTGCAGAATAGTTGATGTGACCCAGTCGACCGTCGGGTGTTACCGAGTGCCCAGTGGTCAGAGGCCGTCGGCGACGGTGCCTCCTCCGCCTCCTTCCTGAGGGTGAGAATGCCCTGTAATGCATGCTGTCCCAGACAGCAGCAGGACACCCGACATGCTTGCAGCTGCAGCCTGTCAGGGTGCGAGCACATCGCACGATGCCGCTCGTGCAAATGCACTCCAGGGAGCAGAGGGCTTGCTATCTTCTTGGATATCTCACAAAAATACCTTAACAAGACGAAACATGACTTCTTTGTGGTCGTTGTTGGCAGGTCATGATCCGGGAGCTGGACGGCACAATGGAGCACCCGCTGGCGATCGGGCGGGCGCCGCTGGTGCTGGGCACCTTCAAGATCGCGACGCGGCCGTCGGCCTGGGCGCGCCGCCCCAAGCGCAAGCCGCAGCCGGGGGAGGACACCGCGCTGTTCACCGAGTCCGACGGTGCGCGCTGCTGCTGGAACTGCCCTGTTTTCACCTACTTTAGACGGTGCTCCAGCTTCCAGCTTCCGCAGCTGGGTGAAGACACCGCGCTGTTCACCGAGTCCGACGGTGAGCACTGCAAAATATGGACTCTATCTGTGTTTGTTCTGGATGATGCTGCGGCTTCTAGCTTCTGCAGTTGGCATGGACTGTGTTCACTGAGTCCAATGGTGCGCGCTTGCCCTCTTCAAGGAGGCTTGAGTCACAGCTTCCTGTTACAAAAACCTTACAGCACTGGTCATGTCATGATGGTCATGATCAATTCTTGAACCGTCTGCATGTGAGCAGACGTACAACGTTCAGATCATCCGAGTGCTGTGCCTAAAACCTTAACCATGCTTGTAGTGTTCGACAGCCCGATGCTGCTGCTGCTCTGCAGCAATGCTGGGGAAGTGCCCCATCTACTGGATGCGCATTGACCCGGCGGCCGAGTGGCTGGCGCCGGCGGTGGTGCAGCAGCTGCCGCACATGTGGGGCCACCAGCTGCTGCGCTCGCGCGAGGTGCACCAGGACGTGCCAGGGCTACCCGATGGCACCCGCCCTGCATGACCGCCTGCCTCGTGCTGCAGTATCTTTGCAGCTGCAGAGGCAATCAGCGTGAATCACAAGCTGATGTCCTCTCAGTGCACAGTTGCTGGACAGACACATTTGTTACAGTGAATCTCTCGTGCGAAGACCGTAGTAAGTATGTGCAAAGACTCTGGCATTGACGATCGCACTCTGCAGGTGCCAGCGCAGGCGGCGGCCGCGGCGGCTCTAGCAGAAGCAGGAGCTGCAGGCTTGCTGTCGCCAGGCGGCGCTGGCGCCCTGCGGGAGGCGCTCGCCAGCGAAAAGGTGCCAGCAGTGCTATCACGATGCTGGGGTCGGAAAGCAAGAGCCTACAAACACGCTTTGGATTTCAGTAGCAGCAGCAGCACCTCATTCGAACGTTGTCATGTAACAACAGAAGTTGGTGTGTGCACTACCAACCGTGTTGTCTGCTGTCTTCGTGCAGGTGTACTGCCGTGTGCGGGCAGACTGCGCCGCTGCGCTGGCAGCCTCAGCTGGCACGCCCAACAACACTGATGGTGAGCCCTCATACAGTACACGACATGCGCAATCGAGCAGCGGTGCTGAGTGTTGCTCAACAACTGGTGGTGCTATGGCATAGAAATGGCAAACTGGCATGTGACAGCATGCATGCTGATACGCTGTCATATTTTGCTGGCATCCACTGCCTGCAGGGCTGCCGATCCTGCTGAGGCGCCACGCAGCGCTGACGGGAGCCAGTGGCGCGATCTCCGGCCCGCGCCCAGCGTACGGCGACCTGTCCGACTACTTTGTGGCGCAGGCAAGCTTGCGGCCTCCTGTGGTGTTGCCACTGCTTTGCAGGCCTTTTGGGCCTGTGGCTGATGTCTTGGCTGTCATGTGGGCTCGTGTGTTGAATTTCGCTTGTTATTAGCATCCTACTGCTGCTGACCAGCTGTTGCTGCCGTCACACTGGCGCGTCCTCCTCAGCTGTGACACTCATGTGGCTGGTTTCCACTACAGGGGCTGGCCAGGGCGCTGGCGGCGGTGCGCGACCGGCGCGGCCGCTCCCCGGTGGAGGCGGTGGACGCGCTGCTGGGGGCGCTGCAGAATGCCGACGCCGCCGGCAGCGTGTGGGACGACTCGGGCATGGTGGCGGCGCACCTGGAGGCCCTGGGGTCAATCATGCCGTCCTCACCGGAGGTGGGCATCGTGTCGTCTGCTGTACAGGCTGCACTGAATGCCTTTCGTACAACACCGATGCAAATTCGAGGAGATGTATGCAGTCCGGTATCATGCTGGGGAAGTCTCATTTCAGGCTATCGGGCCCACTGCGAGCGTTGCAGCAAGTCAACCGATGGTTGCTTGCTGCAATAGAAGCAGCGGTCGATAGCCTGCTGTCATGTGAAGGTGCCAAAAAGCAGTGTTGCTTGGTCTCGCGGGTGGTAATTACAGCCTGGCAGTCTCTGTGATGTGGTGGGCATGAAAGGCGCTGCAGGGTGGTCTGCCTGATAATGCTGTTATCGCAAATGCATGTCGCTTTGCATTACACAACCGTCAGCACTCAAGGATGTGCCGGCATTGTAGGTCATGCAGCGCGCGGTCAAGGCGCTGCAGAGCGGCCTGGCTCGGGAGGCGGTGCTGCTCAGCGTCGGCTGCGTCGTCGGTGCCGCAGCGATTGCCTCACTCGCCCGCCTGGCCGTCAACTGCGGCGACACGGCGGCAGTGGCCCCCAGGTGTGGCTGCAGGGCTGACACGCATGGCTCTGCTCAGCCCCAAGGGACTGCAGCCATTGCACTGCTGGACTGATGACCACCTTGGGCAAGACGCCAACGCTTGGACACCCTCTTGCTCCCTGAGGCATCTAGACAGAGGTCAGGCCACTGCAACAACATGTGACGCCTTTGCCATTTTGCGTCCGAGGGCCACCCTGTGGTGAGTGCAGGCTGCTGGAGGCATTCAGCCGCTTTACGACACTGGCCACACCGCCAACGATGCGGCGCGCCGCCCACGCAGCCCGCAGCAGCCTTCTGTACGCGTCGCAGGGCGCCGACGCCACGATCCGCGCAGCTCTGGACGCCGCCTCAGCCGAGCCGGCACCCGCCGTCAGGTATACCTTATCATATATCTTGCACTGTGCAAGTGATGCTCCCCTTGGTACCATGCACTGCCTGCACACATGTCACACAGTGACAGAGTGGTGCGCACATACTTTTTTGAGAGGTGCTGCGGCTCCAGCTGGAAGCCATCAGCGTGGCGGCCCTTCTGCTGTTGGCCATTTGCCCGTGCAAGAGTGTGCAGTCTCCACACGCAGGACGAGCATCCTGCACGCGGCGCTGGCCCAGCTGCCGCGGCCGCTGCCCCCCAAGCGAGCGGCGCAGCCTCCCAAGAGCGGCGCCGCGATCGCTGCGGCAGCGGCGGCAGCAGCGGCGGCGGCGGCGCAGGGCCAGCCTGCAATGCCCACTTCAGCCGCTGGTGAGCCAGCAGCGCCCAATGGGGTCGCAGTCTCCAAACCGGCGGCCGAATCCGCAGCAAACCAGCCGCAGCAGCCAGGTTTGCACCACAACGCATGCAGCCACATGTGCTGTACGTCAGCAATGCATGCATTCCTGCTGCTGGCCGGCAGTCACTGCAGCAACATTGTGGTGGACGTGTCGCTGTCACTCCAGGTGCGGTGAGCCGAGCCACCCTGCAGCGCCTGGCCGCAGCAGTGGCGGATTTCGTCGACGACCCCGCAGCGCGGCACGCGGCGTTCATGCTGCTGCAGGCGGCCGCTGGGCAGCCGGCGACGCTGTTCCGGGAAACGGACGAGGAGGACGCACAGGCAGCAGGTATGACGGTCCCCACGCTTTGCCATGCTGCATGACTTGATGACGACGTCATCAGAGGATGTCAACTGCCCGGTGCTGGCAAGTGAAGCACAGCTGCACCTATGAACTTTGAGCTCGACACACCCACAATGCTTGTGCATGGGCTTCCTGGGCTTTGTGGTTCCTGAGCGGCTGTTCGTCTGCCGCAGATGATGCTGTGGTTCCTGCGGCATCTGCACAGACGGCTCGCAGACCAGCAGCATCGGGCGTCGCACCGGCGGCCAGCCACGACAGCAGCGGCAGGCGTGGCAAGGGTGCGCCTGCTGTCGCTTGCGAACATGGCTCAGCTTCCCATGCAGCATGCATCTGCACTGTGCACAGCGCTGTGCAGACACCACCTTGAAGTATCGTTCTGCAGACACCACCTTGAAGTGTTATTCATGATGGCTGTGCCAGTGTTGTGCCCGGCTGCGCCTCCTACTGGCTCACGGCCGAAAGCTATGTGACTGGAGCCTCACCTGCAGACTTCGGTGCTATGATGTCTGCAGCAGCAGCAGCAGGGAGCATCAAGGTGCGCCTGCCTGGGGCGCCCAGCAAGATGGCCACATCAGCAGCGCCTGCGTCGCCGTCGCACCTGACTGCTGCAGCAGCCGCGGCAGATGCCGAAGGTGTGTCTGCCTGTGGGCATGGGCGCTTGCTGGCCGTGTCAAAGTGCGGGTTCACAAGCCAGATTGTTGCGCCGAGGTGCCTGGGACAGGCATCATGGAAACAAAAGTTTGGGTAGTTGGCAAACCTGCTGTTGCTGCTGCCGCAGGTGAGGTCAAGTCTAGGCAGCCAATCATGGCGAAGATTGCGATGCCGAAGCCTTCAGCGGCCAGCACCGGCAAGCTGCGCAAGGCCACTGCTGCTGCTGCTGCAGCTGGCCCCCCTGTGCCGCATGTGCCGCCGCCGCCAGCGCCGCCGCCAGCGCCCCCAGCACCAGCCGCCAAAGCTGAAGCCGCAGCGCCAGCTCCTGTGGCCGCCGCGACGCCGGCATCCCCGCCGCCGCGGGTAAAGTTCAAAGGCAGCTTTTTCGCCGCCGCCGCTGCCTCGACAGCGGGCGCAGCGCAGCCCAGCACCACAGCACCGCCGCAGGCGGACACGCCCACCACTGGGGGGCTGGACGACCAGCCGCTGGCGCTGCGGCGGCCGCAGCCCAAGGCGGGAAAGGGCAGGGGGCGGAAGGGCACAGCGGCTCAGCGGCCCGCCGGCGCCGGCACCGCCGCTGGCCCCCCTGCAGCGCCCGGCCCGCCTGCAGCGCAGCCCGCGGCAGCGCCCCAGCCCAGGGGCACAGGGACTGCCAAACAGCCTCAGCAGGGCGGCATCGCGCCCGTCAGCAACGACGAGCTGCTGGCCCTGATGTCCGGGGCGGCCGCCGAGGCGGCTGCCAAGCCCAAGCGCGGCGGCAAGCGCAAGCAGCCTAATGCCGCCGCCGCCGCTGCTGCGGCCGCCGAATCTGGCGGGGGACGCAGCCTCGGGCTCCAGCCGCAGCAGCCGTCGCCGATGCTGCCGCCGCCTGCGGTCGCGCCGCCCCCGCAGCTGGCCAGCATTCGGGTCAAGCCTCTTCCTGCGCAGCCGCGGTTGCAGCCGCCGCAGCAGCCGCCGCAGCAGCTCCAGCCGCCGTCGCAGTATGCGGGGGCGGCGGGCTTTCACCCAGGCCCGCCCCCCTGGCAGCAACAGCAACAACAGCAGCAGCAGCAGCAGCAGCAGCAGCAGCAGCAGCAGCAGCAGCAGCAGCAGCCAGCAACCATGCAGGCGGCATGGCAGCGTGCACAGGCGCAGCAGCAGGCGCCGCCGCCGCCACAGGCGAAGGGCGCCAGGGGGAAGCAGGGCGCAAAAGGCGGCGCGGGTGCCAAGGGCAGGCAGCCGGGTGCAGCCGTGTCGCAGCCGCGGCCGCCGCCGCCACCGCCTCAGCCGGCCAAAACCGGCTTCAAGGTCAAGATTGGAGGCCAGACCTTTGGCAGCGGCGGCGGCGGCGGTGGCGGCGGGCAATTGGCGTCACCCCTGGCGCCCGCCCCCTCAGCTGCATCGGTGAGCGGGCCATCAGAGACGCCCAGGCCGACTGGCATCAAGCTGAAGATCGGCGGCAAGCACGTCGGAGGCGCACCAGGTCCACCAGCAGGCCCTGCCGCGCCCGGTGGCCCAGTGGGCGGCAGCAAGAAGCGGCAGCGGGAGGGGCAGCAGGCGGACCAGCGGCGGAAGAAACCCTCTGGCTCAAAGCATTAGAATTGGACTTTTGTGCGACAAAATGCGGTACCGGTAGCCTCATCACTCAGGTGTTGACGTGTGCACGATGCTGCAAAGCGTGGCTACAGGTCATAGCAAGTGTGACCAATCCTTGCACCTGTTTTTAGCGGCGGTCGCTGCTGGGCCTCATGTGTCTAGCGTCCCGTACTGCGAGAAGCGAGATGCACCGTCACCAGCGGTCCCATGATCACAACGCCTCAACGCCTAAGATTCCGACTGTCGATTTGTCCACCTCGCTTATCGGAGCTGTTGAGCTGAATTCAGCGTGTCGCGTTGAGTCGTCAGGCTTGGGAGCAATTGCTCTGCAGAGGTCATTCGGGGAGCATCAACAGCCTTCGGCATTGCTTCCCTCAAATCACGTTGGCACTGTCGATACGAGACGGCATCACAACCCCGTGTGTCCTATCGCATCCCGTGAATATCGGCTCGGTTGTTGGCAAGCGATGGCTCCAGCGGGAACGCCCCAGCTGGCGTAGCGCCTCAGCCGGCCAAGCGAGTGTTGTGGCACTGAAATGGCAGGTATGCTCCGATTTCTCATACTGATACGCCCTGTTGTCCGGTCAAGCGCGCGCGTCACATGTTGTTGGCAGTCTGATCTCGGTCACATCCTTCGTGCCAGAGGCATATCCTTCAGGGCTTCTGCGCAGTATCCTTGCTCATACCAGCTGGCAGTACTCACGATACCCCCACGACCCCTATTTCACAACGAACAGCCACCTATGGGTGTGGTCAAGGGCTTGGTGCATGTTGCGCAGCACAGGCACACCCGCTCGAAAGGGCCTATGGCATCGGCGTTGCAGACACACTCAAGCCTAGACGCCTCACAGTGGCGACGCACCGCAGGCGGCGTGAAGGAGCTGGCGCACAAGCTGTCGCGGCGCTACTCCTCGGAGGTTCCGGCCGAGGCGATGCCGGGCGGCCCCAGCAGCGGCGACGACGGCGATGGCATCGCCGGGAACCAGCCCAGGGACGCCACGGACCGCACCCTCAGATCGCCCAGCCGCATGCGCTCCGGCAGCTTCAGCACCAAGACGCCCAGCCGGGCGCTCTCGCGGAAGGACCGGCAGAGGGTGCGTGCTGCAGAAATGGGGCGGTCGGCACAGATCTGCCGAACCCTGCGGTCTGACGTGCACCCAGGCGATGGCGTGCATGAGACTGTGCAGTGATGATGCTGGGGAGGACGGGTGCAGATGCTGCAGGCTTGCTTTCGTGCAGTCGCGGCGGGAGAAGAAGCGGGCGGCGGACGCCGACACTCGGCACCACGAGGCCTGGGACAGCGAGGACGAGGCGGCGTTCCGCGCCGACTGGCACATGAGCCGCGCAGACGAGGTGGACATCCTCTGCCTACAGCACACAAGTGCAGTTTCAAGGTGTCTCGGCGGTGTTGACCGCTTCAGATGGCGGGACTGGCGGAGGAGTTGGGATGGGGTTGAGACATAGCTGTTGTGCTGTCTGCAGAAAGTTCGCATGAAGGAGTTCCTGGAGGTGCTGAAGGCTGCCGGCCTGCTACGCACAGAGTTTGGTGCGTTGCTTCAACGTGCGGCAGGTCCATGCTGGTGGCTGACTGCATGTGTGGCTGACCCCGTGCACTGAGGAGTATTAGACCTACTGCGAGAAGCTGCATCACCTGCCGCCTGAGCCGTTGACAAGCAGCAGCTGCGCACCTGGCCACAGACTACTTCATGTACCGGCGCTTTTTGCGGGCGCGGCAGCACGACATCGAGCGAGCCAAGGAGATGTGGGCCAACCACCTGAAGTGGCGCAAGGTGCTATATTCCGATATAGATAATATTTCCATGCTCTCGTTTATCAGACCCTCTGTATGTTGACGGCACTGACATGCTGACAGGTCGGCTGTGTTATGGGCGCATGTCAGTGCGCTTGCAGCCAGCACCCTGCCAGAGGCGCCTTTAAAACCCCCGACGGCATGTTGCACATGCAGGAGATTGGCGCGGATACCATCCTGGAGGATTTTGACTTCCCCGAGCGGGAATCCTTCGTCAGCCTGTACCCGCAGGGCTACTGCAATGTGGACAAGAAGGTGCGTCCTACCTTACTCACCCTGTCACTGCACACCACCATGCATGGTGCCAATGTACTGCCCGATCGACCTCAGGCACCGGACTCACAGGCAGCAAAGCTCCGTGTAGCGTGTCATCGCAACTGGGATAGCAGATGTCACGGTGTCACCCACGCTTGCAGGGCCGCCCCATCTACATCCAGCAGCTGGGCCAGCTGCAGTTCAAGAAGCTGACCGAGCTGACGTCCGAGGAGCGCATGATCAAGTTCCATGTGCAGGTGCGTGCAAGCAGCAATGCCGGCAGCGCGAGCCAGGAGCTTGCTGCCATCTGCAGGCTGGCAGGAACATGCATGTTACATCGGCACAAGAACAGGGTCCCGACCTTGCATGCCATGTCTGTGACAGCTCACGTTGAGCTTGTCGATGCGGCGGCTCACATGTCAGTGTCGCGCTGGTTTGCAGGAGTACGAGCGGTGCGTGCGATACATCCTGCCGGCATGCTCACGAACTGCTGGTCGCCATGTGGAGCAGACCTTCGCCATCCTGGACATGAAGGGTGAGCTGGGATCTGCTGAGTGGTGAAGAGTACAGGGTGGAGTTGCGCTGGATGCGTGATGGACCTCCTCATGAACCTGTGTCAGTAGCACGTTCATTGAGTGGAGCCAGGCAGATATGGGGCTGTTGACTCGTGCACTCCGCTACACGCAGGAGTGGGCATCCGGCATGTGACGGGCGGCATCAAGAAGATGCTGGGGACTGTGCTGCAGGTCAGCCTGCTCCGTGCCCTCCTGCAGCTGTGCTGCATGTGCACCGTTGCGTCAGCGGCAACAGCTAAGCCAACGAACGGCCGGTGTCAGCACTCCTTGTTGCCAGTCATGTTGCCAGTCATGGCGGCGTGCGCTTCCTAAATGGGGTGCTCTCGCACAACCCGCAGGTGGACCAGAACAACTACCCGGAGATGCTGGGCAAGACGGCGATCATCAACGCCGGCGCGGTCATCAACTTCGTGTTCCCCTTCGTCAAGCCCTTCCTGGACAAGCGCACCGTGAACAAGATCGAGGTGCGCCGGCTGCCGCTCCACGCCGCGCACCACTCTTGCGTCGCTGCAGGAGCCGCTGTAGCAGCGTCCGGCTGTGCCTTTGGCACTGCTCGTTCTGCTCACGACCGCCGCACTCCATGTGCTTCACCTGCATGCATGAGCGGAAGAGGCATCAGCATTGCAACAACCAACGATGTCGACAATCAGTCCTGTGCAGCTCGCGTGGTCATATGCCATGCGGCTGGGGGTTTCAGGAGGACCGCCAGCTCAAATGCCACACACATTTGAGCCACAATCATTTGTGTGGGTGCAGGTGTGCCCCAAGGACTACACGCCGGTGCTGCTGCAGTACATCGAGCGGGACAACCTGCCCGAATACCTGGGCGGCACCTCCAAGGCGACGCTGCTGGACGACGCGGGGCCCTGGAACGACCAGGCGCTCATCGACGAGATCGACGCCGGGCTCAAGCGGGTGAGACGCCCCGGCTGCTGCTGTGTGGTCTCCCTTCACATGATTGCCATCCGGGCGCAGGCAGTCGTGCTGAACAGGCAGCGCTTCTGGCTGAAAGCATGACGTGCTGGCGCCTTCCTTTTGCGTCATCGAGCTGTGCAGTGCCATGCGCTGCATTCACTAGGCAGCACCTGAGGTCGATGGCCTTCGTTACGGGGCCGCCTGCTCTGCCGGCCGAGGTGGGCTGTTGCCCACCCGCCGCTCTTGCCACTGCTCAGCAGCGCCAGGGCGGTACTGTGGCTGAACAGTCGTTGTCTCTGGAAACTGCAGCCGGGGCCGCGGCTGCGCATGCCGGACGAGAGGGGCGGCTTCAGCGACGGCACAGCATCGTCTGTGGAGGGCGCCTCGCCACGCGAAGAGCCCGTTGCCCTTTCGCCCCCCGCCAACGGTGCAACACTCCGGCTGGCACTGCATTTGTGACTTTTGCCCCAGGAGCTGTATGCGCCTCATAAGTCTGTGTAGGAGCAGCGACTGGTGGTAGAGAAGGAAGCAGGACCAGACTCCCTGCTCCGTTCTCCTCACGCAGGGGCTTGAACTGTCACCACCCGCTGCGTGTGTTACATTCCGTCTCACGGCGCAATCAGACAGTCTCGACTATGTTTCCGCCCGCATGCAGGCGCGCCCCGCATCACGGAGGAGGAGGAGCTGTTCTACGAGGCGGCGGGCATCGCGCGGGTGTCTGCCCGTTCCAGCATGCGCTCTGAGATCAGTGCGTCGTCGAACCAGCCCTTGCCTGTGGTTGGGTCGCTGAATAGTGAATGCAGCTGCAGACCTCCAGGTCATGTGGTGGTGCGCAGTGTGCCTGCGTGTGCTGCAGGAACCACATCTGTGCAGAACGCTGTCTGTGCACCTGAGTGTGTGTGTCGGGCCTGGCGTGGCCTCCTCTCTCGCACCAAGCGTGGACACGTGTGACAGAGGGCAGATCCCTGAGGTGCATGGATGATGCCCTGCAGGCGACGATGGGTACGCGTCACAGGCGGACGGCTACGCGTCAGCCTCGGAGGGCTACTTCTCTGCGGCCGAGTCGGTGTCGTCGATGCGGTCGGGGCGGTCCCTGGGCGCCGCCAACAGCTTCAGCGGCCCGCGGCCGGGCTTCGCAGCCGCCGGCCGGCGCGTCAGCGGCGCCGACAGCGACAGCGACGACGAGGTGAGCAGGCTGGTCCTGTCCGGTCGTCTTGCATATGTTCACCCTGCGGTCACCTGCTACAGACGAATTGCTTGTATGGTATTGGCGCTGCCGATAGGTGCGCTGTGGTGCTGCCAGCAAGCAGACTGCGCAAGGCCAGCTGTCCAAACTGAATGTCTCTCTACCATGTTTCAAAGGCCGTGAGTGTGTCCTCACAGTTGCTCTGGCACGGCCGTCTTGCGCGTGTTGTCACTTGTGTATCGACAGAACCGTCTCGGCTGCAGGCGCAGTCGCGGACGCCACTTATACCGCTGCCGGGTGCGGCTGCGCGTGCAGCGGCGGCGCCAGGGCTGCCTGCGGCGCCGATGGCCAGGGCGCAGCCGGGAACTCCTGTCACACCAGCACCAGCGCCGCGGCTGGGGCCTCAGCCGCCGCCCCGCACCCCCGGCACCCAGCTCCAGCAGTCCATCGCAGGTGTGCACAGAAGTGGTCTGCTGAAGGCAACGCCATGTGGTCTAATCTCGCTGTGCTGCACGCAACATGCCCCCGGAGCTTGCAGGGCTTGCCCTGTAAGTGAGGACAGCAAGGATGCTTCCAGGTTGGACAGCGTATGGTCAGCGCCTGTCGCACAGAGCCATGTTGATGTGCTGTTTCGATTGGCCGCAGCCCGGGTGGCGACGCTGGAGACCCGGCTGGGGAATGCGCGGGCGGGGCTGGGCGACAGGGCGCCCCCCTCTTCGCCGCCGCCCCCCGAGGGCGCCTCCCTGCTGGCGCGCGTGGAGGCGCTGGAGGCGGCGCTGGACACCGTCATGGCCGCCCAGGTATCTATATAAACCCTAAATGTTGTGGTGCTGTGCATGTTAGAGAGCGTCATGGCCGCCTAGGTGGAGAGCCGACCTCGGCAACATGACAGCCCCAAATGCTGGGCCGTAGCGAGCAAAAGCAGCTTGTGTTTATCAAGTCGCCAGCAGAGCACGTGATGCAATGCTGCTATCGTGTAGCTTGTTTTCAGGAAGGCTGAACTTGGTTCTTGGTGGTGCCAGGTGGCTGGATGCTGAACTGATGAGTTGTTTGCCATGTGCAGCAAGCGGCCCTGGAGGAGGCGGACAGGCAGCCGGGGTGCTGCGGGTCCTGCTGCATCATGTGACGCCTGCAGCGGGACGGACCCCGCAGCAGCTAGATTGGAAGGAGCACAGCGCCCTTGGTGGCTTCGGTTACATGTGTTGAATAGCACCATTCTTCAGGCGGCAGGCACGGCAGGTTGAGATTGCAGGGAGCGTAGGTGTGTACGGTAAGGTCCCCTGCCACGACTGTCACAGAACGACTGAAGTAGAGAAGCAGACACATCCTACACTGTTCAGGGGTACAGCATGCCTCTGTTGTGTACAAAACCTGGTGAGTTGCCGACACCTCTGAATGTTGTAAGCACCCTGGCTGCAGCCCAGCACAACCCGGCTACCTGAAGCAAGATGTCAACCGCCCCCACGAATCCTTCTTAATCTAAACTAGAGTACTGGACCCTGCGTGGTGCTTTCATAGCGGGCATGCGGAGCGTGCTGCATAGGCGTGTCCGTGCAGCAGGCATACCGTACATCCCGCCAGCGGCCTCAATCATCCCATCCACCCGTCTCCTCGCTGCTGGTTTTCGTGATGGGGTCGATCTCCTGCCAAGCAAGCATGGTGATGACAAAGTCAATGATGATATATGGACATCGTGCATGGCCAGGGACTGGTTTGCAGTTCACCAACGTCCCAGGTTGTCTGACCTACAACACTGTCGATGCCCCACCTGAACGTCCAGATCTGCTGGTGGCACCGCATCATCGCTGCCGGTCTGCTGCTGGATGGACTGCGCCAAAGCACAGCATTATTTTGAAGTGACATTTGTTCTAGGCGATTTCATTGATGCACACCTTCGTGACTGTGCGTGTGTCAGTTACAGTTCGTCTGGGAATCATGGTGGAAGTTTGGAAGATGTGCTCAGAGAGCGCCGCCGTGCAGCACAGCACAGCACCTCGGCATCTGCTACCGGAGACATTCCACCCTGAGTGCTGACAGACTCAGTGTCGCCTAGCGAGGCTGACATAGCCTGATTCTGCACATCGCCTTGCCCCTCCTTGCTCGTGCTGTGCTCAGCGCTGCCGCTGCCGCTGCCGCTGCCGCCGCCGCCGCTGCGCATACTCACCCTGGCACCTGGCCTGCAGCATGCACGAAGATGCAGGGGCCGGGTAGCGATCAGCTTGTGCTGCAGCACAGTACCTGCTGTCAGGGCAGCCATGTTGATGGACGTTCCTCGACGCTGAGAATGCCGCTTAACGGCAGTATTCTGGCGAATGCCGTGCGCAGCGCCGAAGGTTGCAGAAGTGGCCGGGGAATCCATTGGAAGTTGCAGACAAGTAAGGGGCGGCATGGTACGCCACAGCTCAGGGCGGTGCTGAGCATACATGATTGCAGAAGGTGCATGCTGAGACGGGTTGCAGTCCTGCAACGAGTCATCTTGGCGCTCACGTCGTCCGTGGGAAGTGGCTGGTGGCGAGGTCGCAAAATCAATACAGCACCTTGAGCACCAGCCGCATTGCTGACGAAGGGCGGAGTGCAGCAGCCCTACAAGTCGTGCATGCACCCAGGCCCGCTCAGATCCAGCTCGAATGTCGGCATGACCCCAGAACTAACATAGCACTTGTGTTGTGCGGACAGCGTCATAGCAAAATTTTAGAGCGGTGACGCAGCGCTTCAGCCATGATTTCAGCCATTGCGTGGGTGCCGCGCGGCGTGGCGAAGCCGAAGCCCGAGCCGGCAGAGCCATCAGAAGAGGAGCTGGCCGCCATGCAAGCAGGTGAGGCGCAGATGCATGCAAGCATGGTGCCTTGTAGGCTCATGTTGCATGTTGCACGGCAATGCAGCGGTAAGCTATATACAACAGTCCAAACCTTTCAAACAGATCAACTGTTTCGGTGTGGAAACGTCGCCGGACGGCGGGGTGTATGATGAGTCGTGTGCGAGCTAGGCACCAACGTTTGATTACATTTTCTGACGCAGAGGAGGCGGCAGCAGGGGAGGATGCCGCGGAGCCAGCCTTCGACGGCGACGACGAGGATGCCAGCAGCGGGGACGAGGGCTCGGCAGAGGGGGATGAGGGTGACGAGGAGATGGGGGATGCCGTGGCGGCGGATCCCGTTGCCCGTGCCAAAGCAGCGGCGGCTGCCCTGCGGTCAGGCGGCAGCGCAGCTGAAGGCGGCAGGCCCACCAGCACCTTCGGCACAGGTGCACAGTTCTGCCACCACCCGTGAAACATGCCCCGCCACTCTCCGCAGAAACTGCAGAGGGCATGCCGGCTGCTGCTGCTCTGGATTGGATATCTTGCAGCGGTCACACCTCATGGCCAGCGGGCAGATACACGACCTGCACGCCCAATCCAGGAGGCTAAGACAATCAAGGTCAGGTTTCAATATGACAGTAGACCAACACTACAAGGGTGATATGCAGGCAGCATAGAGGAGGCGCTGGCAGAGCTGGACATGGAGCACTACGATGACGAGGACGAGGGCGGCGGCGGCGGTGGCCGGCCCTTTGGCGCGGGTCCCCCCGGCATGTCCTTCTACAGGTATAAAGCTGCGGGCTCCGTGAGGATCTCGAAGCATCGTACACATGCGCTCCGATTGTCGAGCTGATGGGACGAGCTGACGCAGCAAGAGCGACATCACGCATGTTTGGTGGCGGTCCGTCTGGCCGGCGACCCCCACTTGTGCGCCTCATGGGCACCACGGCTGAGCCACCGGCAGCATGCAACGCCAGCATGGCTAAAGCAGGTGGAAGGTCTTGTCATGACGTGCAACAATGATACTACTTGCAGGTCGAACCTGGAGGACCCATATATCACGTTGGAAGAGGAGGACGCGGCCAGCGAGGCGGAGGACGACACGCTGCGGGACAGCGACCTGATCATTCTGGCCGCCCGCAACGACGGCGACGTGTCGCACCTCGAGGTGCTGCCCCGCACCCTGCACTGAACCGTGAGTCCGTGGCACTTGCTGCCCTACAGGTGCCACTGTGCTGGACACAATCCGGCCGTCCAAACGTGCCTGCATGGATGGTGCGCTACACAGTTCATGCCATGCTTTCAATAATTCGAAGCCGCCTTGCGCCCGCGTATGCCTAGCCTCTTGCCCCGCAGGTGTGGGTGTACGAGGAGCCGGGGGCGGAGGGCGACGAGGGCAACCTGTACGTGCACCACGACGTGATGCTGCCGGCGTTCCCGCTGTCGGTCGCGTGGCTGGACTGCGACCCGGGGCAGCGCCGGGAGCGCGCCAACCTGGCAGCAGTAGGTGGGATTTGCTGAAGCCAGGGTAGTGGATGAGGTGTCCGCCTCAGCGTTGATAGATAGGCGCTCACAGTGAAAGCTGCGTCAATTGACTGAGGTCCTGCATGAAAGTGAGCAATCAGAGGACGCTTTTGTGACTCAAGGTGTGCCTATACTCCTGTCGCAGGCACGTTCAGCCCGGGCATCGAGATCTGGGACCTGGATGTGCTGGACAGCGTGGAGCCGCTGACGACGCTGGGCGGCCCCGCAGCGGCGGCGGACGGCGAGGCAGCGCAGCCGACGAAGGAGGAGATGTCAGCCAAAAAGAAGAAAAAGAAGAAGAAGAAGGCCGGCAAGGTGCACCATTGTCCGCACCTGGCGGACACCTGCCTGTTTATGACAAGGCCTGTAAACAGCCTACAAAATTGCTGCGTTCTTTCACCGCAGCCGCCTCCCATAGGAGTCTGTTGGAACTGCACTGGTACTGCATGTGTTGTCAACTGGTTGTATGTCTGAACCATCCGGCTGTGAGACGACGTCATTGCAATGCCATCCTGCAGAAGAAGGAGGAGCCTGCGCTGCGGGATGGCAGCCACACAGATGCAGTGCTGGGCCTGGCCTGGAACCTCAACGCACGCCATGTGCTGGCCTCCGCCTCGGCAGACACGACCGTCAAGGCATGGGCTGAGTGCCATTGTCCATGTTGCATATTCGGTGCAACAAGCAGATGTTGTGAGGCCTTTCTGCTGGCGTGTGTGGTGCACACATGCTTCGAGGCAAAGCATGGTTGATCATCGAGCACCTTGCATCTGCATCGTTCCTGAGCGTCCTCATGTGCACGCAGGTGTGGGACGTGACGACGGGGGTGTGCGACCAGACGCTGACGCACCACGCCGGCAAGGTGCAGGCGGTGGCCTGGAATGCGGCACAGGCGTCGGTGCTGCTGTCCGGCGGCTTCGACCAGGCCGCCTGCATGGTGCGGCTGCTGCCATATCTCTTTCTTGACCCATTGCCTGGCTGATCGAGACAGGAGGCACAGCATCCTGGCGGCAGGCAGCAGGTGCTGGTGCTCCTGTGTGTGCAGCAGCTCTGAGCTTCAATCCAACGTGCCATGCACCCTGGCTGGCGACCCTGTGGCTGCGTCGGCGCAGGCGGACATGCGGGTGGTGGGCGGCGCCTGCCTGAGGTGGCAGCTCAGCGCGGACTCTGAGGCGCTGGCCTGGATGCCAGCCACCCCCACCGCCTTCCTCGCCTCCACAGAGGACGGCACGGTGTCAGCCTTTGACGCCCGCAAAGGCGGCGGTGAGCGGCACCCATCTTTCTGGCTGAAGAAACACTGCATACGACCCCGGATTACCACACGCCACAACCCACGCGAGTCGACACCACATGACATTTCCAGTACAGCATACCAGGGTGTTGGCATGGACAAGTTGGACAAGTCACTGAGATGCTTCCCCCGGCTGTGCTCACGCTTTCTGAGCGTCCTGCATTTCGCTCGGTCATGAGGGCCGTGCCTGACCTTTTCCCCGCCTGCAATACTGTGCATGTGCTGCCCCCACCAGGCAGCGCCCCCCTGTGGCGGCTGTCGGCGCACGATGCGGCCGCCTGCTCGCTCAGCTTCAGCCCGGCGGCGCCTTCGCTGCTGGCCACAGCCTCCACAGACAAGAAGGTGCTGACCTTCACTGCTTCGGATACCCTGCCAGCACCTGCGCCTGAAGTGCGGCCATGCTGCTGGGTGCTTACCCACATTTCACAGTTGCTGCTGGTTTGCGAAGGCCTGCCACGCTGGCACTATGACAGAAAAGGGGCAAGGCAGCGTCTCAGGCAACAAGTGCAGCTCACAGTTGCGGTGTTGGCGCCACTGTGTGCGCAGGTCAAGCTGTGGGATGTGTCATCGGAGCAGCCCTCGCTGGTTGCGGCGTCCGACATGGGTGTTGGCGCCATATTCTCAGCGGCCTTCTGCGCCGAGGCGCCCTTCCTGATAGCCGCCGGCGGCGCCAAGGTCAGCAGTATGGGCCTGATGTCTGCATTCAATGGCGGTTTGGCTGGGGGGCCCTGCTTGTATTTCAGCTGCGGCCAGACAAATTTGCAGATCAGTGCGCGAAGGGGTAATAAATTAGCTTTCGAGGGTGGAGAACCGAAACCAGGCAAAATCTGCCCCTTTTCAGCCAGCGCTGGTGCCAGACACCGTCAAACATGCACTCTGCATCATTCTGAAGTTCCCCAAGGTGATCAGACGGCAATGCAGACCAGTACGATGGACATTGGTGCAATTTGCAGCTGTCTGCGCGATGCCAGCAGAAAATTGGATCTTGCCTGCGCGGAGGTGCGCGCAGGCTTAAAACAATTCTGTTTAGCTGGGTGCGCGGAAGATGCTGGGCACTACGGGTACCTACATTGTAGGCTGAATGGATCATGGGAATTGGGCGGGGTATCTGTGTGATGTTCATGAAGCAGGGCGCAGGCGCATCAAACACCCAGGAGCCAAACATAACTAACTGGGACTTGAGGAAACGAACGAGGCTTCATGTGCTGGTTACCAAGCCGCCCTGGAGCGCGCCGCCACTTTTTGCAAGAACGGCTTGTGCGATACATGTTGCTAGCAATTGCTCGCCGGGCATCGCAAGCTTGTCGTATAGCTCAGTTGGTTAGCGCTCTATCGTATAGCCTCAGCTAGTTATCGGTCAAGCTTCCTCTCATATAGCTCAGTTGGTTAGAGCGTCTGACTGTTAGTTAAATCGACCATCGATTGACCATGGTCGAACAGACTGGTAATCAGGAGGTCCCTAAAGCTGCTGCGCAAACATGCGCGCAAGTCCAACAGAGGCGCATATCCATACCGTACGATGCAGATTACATGGCGGTAGGTGGTGCGGTTAAAATGTACGGATGAGGAGGTGCTACATACCGTAGTGCCCAGCATCTAATGCGCATAATTAATTCGAGATTTGCTGCGCGGAGTGTATCGCGCACCTTAAATTTGAATATTCGGCGGCTGCGCGATCAGTGCGCGAAGGGGTAATAAATTAGCTTTCGAGGGTGGAGAACCGAAACCAGGCAAAATCTGCCCCTTTTCAACCAGCGCTGGTGCCAGACACCGTCAAACATGCACTCTGCATCATTCTGAAGTTCCCCAAGGTGATCAGACGGCAATGCAGACCAGTACGATGGACATTGGTGCAATTTGCAGCTGTCTGCGCGATGCCAGCAGAAAATTGGATCTTGCCTGCGCGGAGGTGCGCGCAAGCTTAAAACAATTCTGTTTAGCTGGGTGCGCGGAAAATGCTGGGCACTACGGGTACCTACATTGTAGGCTGAATGGATCATGGGAATTGGGCGGGGTATCTGTGTGATGTTCATGAAGCAGGGCGCAGGCGCATCAAACACCCAGGAGCCAAACATAACTAACTGGGACTTGAGGAAACGAACGAGGCTTCATGTGCTGGTTACCAAGCCGCCCTGGAGCGCGCCGCCACTTTTTGCAAGAACGGCTTGTGCGATACATGTTGCTAGCAATTGCTCGCCGGGCATCGCAAGCTTGTCGTATAGCTCAGTTGGTTAGCGCTCTGTCGTATAGCCTCAGCTAGTTATCGGTCAAGCTTCCTCTCCTATAGCTCAGTTGGTTAGAGCGTCTGACTGTTAGTTAAATCGACCATCGATTGACCATGGTCGAACAGACTGGTAATCAGGAGGTCCCTAGTTCAAACCTAGGTGGGAGAGCTTTTGCTTTTGCTCCATCTGCATGTGCTATGCAGATCAGCTGCTATGCCACTGCGACCCTGTAAAGAAGCCTCCAGGTGTAAGCTGAGCAAGGTGTTTGCAGTGACATCATGGCAGCAAGCACTCCGCTGCTCAGCACCTTTATTTGCTGAACTGCTAAACCCTGCCGACACCTCAACCCTCAGGCCTGAGCCGCTGGGCTTCATGTGCACTTGGAACCAGGGGGGCCCAGAAAAGAAAGTTAGCTACACCCAACGAAGTTTCGTCAATCACAGCCATCGACCCCCCACCCCCCTGACGTGGCAGGCCTTTTCTGACGTGGCAGCCCATCTCCCTGACGTGGCAGGCTGCAAAGCTGACGTGGCACATCAATCTCATGACGTGGCACTCTCCCGCGCGCTAACTTTCTTCCACGAGTCTGTTCAGATCGGGTCTGACCCCCTACCCCCTGCTGACGTGTCAGAGGTTGATGTAACCCGTTGGGTGCCGCTTTCCCTGGGCCCCCCTGTTGGAACACATGCGCGAAGTTTGCACAGTGTCAATAGTGTCGAAGGTAGGATGACGCATTGCCAGATTGCATTAGTGTAGGCATCGCAGCTCTGGCATTACCGAAATTGGTGGCACATCATTTGGTGCACCACCCCTCGATACATTCCGTCAGAAAGCCAGGCACTGTCATTGTCGATGGCGCCCAAGGAGAAGTCTAGCGTCGACAAGAAGCCCAAGGTAGCGTCAGTGGACGGTGTTGTCAAAAAGGAGAAGAAGCCCAAGGACAAGGACCCAGAGAAGAAGAAGCCATCGTCAAAAGACAAGCCAGCAAGCAAGGATGGCACCAAGCCGTCAAAGCCCAAAGGTTCGTCTGGAGGCGCTGCGCGTGACGTGACACACGCTAGCATAGGGTTTGCTGTGGTACTCGCTGCGCCGCTGGTGCATGCATGATGCCGCATCCACGGGCATACTCCGGCAGCCAGCCAGCAAGCCTATGCGCCCGCTGCTTGCAGACCCAACGAAGGTCAAGAAGGAGAAGGACAGCACGTCCAAACAGACGGCAGAGGAGCTGTCAGCCGGGCAGGCGCGGCTCGCGAAGAAGGACCTGCAGCGCGCCAAGGCGGCCGAGGTCGAGCGCAAGTCCAAGGGCAGCTACCTGCAGGTGGGCAGCTGTCGATATTGCATCATCCGGTGTGCTGTCCGCAAGCCGGAGGTTGGGCGTCACCAGCTCAGTCCCTCTGTGTGTTGTGTCAGATGCCTTCGGCTTGGCAACGCTGCGCGGCGCTGCACCGTGGGACGGAGCTGACATGTCTGTTTGCTGTCCATGCGCACAGGACATGGACCTGCCCTCTGCTAGTGAGTCGGAGTCGGATGAGGAGCGGCACCATGGCTATGTGGCGGAGGATCAGCCCGAGGGCCACCTGGAGGCCAAGGTCAAGGTGGGTGCTGAAATACAACGCGAACATGCAGCTCTGGCTGGTAATGCAGGTCGCCTCCCTGCCTGTGTTTATCGACCAACTGTGGGAAGAGCTGGCCGCCATGTTTGCAGGCGAAGTAATGGAAGCGGGTTTGCGCTTTCACCCCGAGCCCCAAGCTTGAAGTGAGGTTGATACTTGCAGATGAGCGACAAGGAGCGGAAAAAGATCAACGAGAAGACGCGGAAGCAGCAGGAGGCGGCGGCGCGCGCCAAGGCGGACGCGCTGCGGGACGACGACAACGTCTTCGATGTGTCCTTTGAGCAGCAGGGCGCAGGCGGCGAGGCCGCTGACTCAGTGGTGTCCGCCACCGACATCAAGGTTAGAATCTGCTACCAGAGTCTGGTCTCTTGCATGACATGCAGCAGTCGGTCACCGCCAACTTCAGGAAGGATATGCCAGCAGCTGGGCTGCCACGTCTAGCAAACACGACAGCAGTGTCAGAGATGCCATGCATGTCGCCATCGTACATGTGGCCGCAGGCCAGTTGCAGATGCAGATGTCTGTGGTTGAGGCACACCGGTGAGGGGCAAGAACCACAAGTGTCGTGCCTGCCACAGGTGCACCGCATGACAATCCGCGCCAAGGGCAAGATGCTGCTGGAGAACACGGATGTGACCATCACAGCTGGGCGGCGCTATGGCCTGGTTGGGCCTAATGGCATGGGCAAATCCACGCTCCTGCGCCTGATTGCACGGAGACAGGCGCGTGTAGATCAAGACACCGCAGCCGCCGATGCCTTTCATCACATACTCAGGACACAGCGTCTGGTTGCTGCACTGCGCAAGCGTCTGATTGCCACTGGTTGTGTGCAAATTTCCTGCAGCAATGTTGCCCTGTTCTCAGGTGCTGTCATGGCTTGTGTATGCAGGTGCCTGTGCCAGCAGGGCTCGATGTGCTGCTGGTAGAGCAGGAGGTCGTGGGAACCGACCAATCCGCTCTGGAGGCACGCTACCCAAACCTAAACTCTCAACACGAAGCGCAGCATGCGCGCTGACTTAGGTCAAACCCTGCAGGCCATGTTGTGCCTAATGGCAGGCCGATCGGAACCACTATGCATCATTCGCTGCCCCTCATTGCACAGGCAGTGGTAGCAGCAGATGTGGAGCTCATGGAGCTGCGAGCTTTGGAGGCAGAGCTCACCCGCAGGCTGGGTGCGCGCTGCTGCGTGCAGTCATGAACAGCAGCTGGAGCACCCACAGCTGTGGCACGCACAAGCCTGCTTACATATAATGCAACGAAGGATTGCAACTCGCAGGGGAGCTCAATCTGGCAGGCGGCGCTGCGGTGCCTGACGGGGCGGCGGCCGCCAACGGCAGCGGCGGCGGCGGCGGGGCAGCCATGCCGCCCCAGGCGAACGGGCAGTCTCCAGACGACGACGATGACGACGACGACGACTTCGACGCAGACGCAGCGGGCGCGCGCCTCAACGAGGTGTACGAGCGCATGCAGGAGATCGGCAGCCACTCGGCCGAGGCGCGGGCGTCGAAGATCCTGCACGGCCTAGGTGAGCAAGCGCTTGCCAGCGCTTGCCCCACAGGCCCCTGCGACCTGCCAAGGCATGTGGCACAGAAAAAACCAGGCCAGCAGGCATCTGCACGTGCCATGCATATGGTTTCAGCGGCAGCATATCTTTGCTGCAGAGTATCTTTGCGAGCAGGCCATGTTGTGGTTGCAGGCTTCAGCGTGGTGATGCAGAAGCGGGCGACCAGCTCATTCTCCGGCGGCTGGCGCATGCGCATCAGCCTGGCGCGCGCGCTGTACATCCAGCCCACGGTGCTGCTGCTGGACGAGCCCACCAACCACCTGGACCTCCGAGCGGGTAGGTGAAAATTCACAAATGTGAAGCTGCTGCTGAGGTTCGAGGCCCTTTCCCCTCATCAGAGCGCTTGTGGCGGCATCACCTTGCAAGATTTCTTCCTACAGGAGCATGGTCGTCATGTGGCAAGTTGGTGACATGTGTGACTGCTGTGTGTGCGGCAGTGCTGTGGCTGGAGGAGTATTTGATGCGGTGGAAGAAGACGTTAGTGGTGGTGTCGCACGACCGCGACTTTCTCAACAACGTCACCACCGACATCATACACCTGCACGACCTCAAGCTGCACTTCTACCGGTGCGTGTGCACCTATCTGGGTTGCCATATTACAGGCTGTAGTTGGCTATGGAAGGGTCACACAAGACCGGTGTCACCAACTAGCAGACATTGGAGGCACATGCTTTGTTGCGTGAGGCCTGTGTGAGCTGTGCTGCTGCTGCGTCCAGCCGCACGAAAGCTTGCTGCAGGGCCAGGAGCTGACACAAGCATGCCGCCTGCATATGCGCAGGGGCAACTTCGAGCAGTTCGAGGAGATGTACGAGCAGCGGCGCACAGAGGTCAACAAGGCGGCCGAAAAGTATGAGAAGCAGATCAAGGCAGCAAAGCGGTCTGGCAACAAATCCAACCAGGTGAGGAGCCTCGGCTTCTGCAAGCACTCCCGTTCAGGCTGCTGACACTGCAAGTTTCCCCCTCGTGGTCCAAGTGTCAAAACGAGTTTTGATTCGCAAGCCTGCCGTGTGTGCGCGTGTGATGGGTGCTGCTGCCAGCGGCCTCACTGCTGGAACACGCGCCGTCATCCTGTGGGCTGGCGCGCTGCAGGCAAAGGTGGAGAAGAACACGAAGCAGGTGCAGCAGCGCAAGGCCAAGGCGGCCAAGCAGTCCACAGAGGACGATGAGGGCGCTGCCGAGGCCGACAAGCCCAAGCGCTGGAGCGACTACAGCGTGCGTGCCGTCCACTGTAATGCCTGCTGTCATTGACCCGCGCTTGTATGATAAATCAGGAGTCCGGGTGTATCTGGGTGTCTGTCTTCTTGTGCCACCATCTTTGGTCATGCTTGGTCATGCTGCATTCTTGGATTGCTGCCGACGAATTATACTATGGAAATGAACGTCATCGTCCCTGGTGGTGTTTGTGTTGCTGAGTTTGCTCACGTGCCTTCACAGGTGCACTTCGAGTTCCCGGAGCCCACAGAGCTGCCGCCGCCGCTCATCCAGCTGAACGACGTGTCGTTCAAGTACCCAGGCCGTGACGACTTCGGGCTCAAGGATCTCAACATCGGCATCGTGCGCGATTAGACTCCCTCTGTCCCCTCTGGCTGACTGTGAGCTGGTCGTCCAGATAGGGACTGACCCGCTGTTAGTGGGTTCGAGCAACAGCTTGGGCGTGTCCGTGCACAGCTGCCAATGGCTTTGAAGGGTGCAAGATTGACACAATGATCTGGCATGTGAGCGTGTAGTTGGTGCTGCAGGACATGGGCAGTCGAGTGGCCATTGTGGGGCCCAATGGCGCCGGCAAAACGACGCTCATGAACCTCCTAGCCGGTGGGCCTGCACATCTGACCGTCACTTTTCAGTGCTGTCAACGTTGAGCTGAAGGATTGCTGCAGATGCTGAGCATGAGTTGCATGCAGCATGGGCCTCAGGCAGCTGCCTCTTGCAGTGCGGATGAGTTTGTGTGTGTGAGTTTGCTTCTAAGGGGTGTGGAACATGGAACACGCCTTGACTGCATGCACAGGTGACCTGGAGCCGACGCACGGGGAGCAGCGCAAGAGCCATAAGCTGCGCATCGGACGCTACGCACAGCATTTTGTGGACGCCCTGCAAATGGACGACACGCCCGTCGAGTACCTGGAGCGCCGCTTCCCAGAGGTATGTTGGTTGTACATGACCATGACAAAGCTATCCGCCCTCTCAGGAGTGCTTTGGACTAGTGTCAGCAAGCGACTGATCGGCGTTGAAGGGGATGTCGGTGCACTACCTTCCTGTGTGCCCTGCTGCTGCTTGCTGGTACACCGCCTTGCACCTCCAATCGCAGTGCAGACCCTGTACCATCTGCTCCTTGCTGCCAGGTGCTATGCAGCACCAGATGTTCCTGCACGAAACAAAGTTGCAACCAGGTGTGTGGATGCTGGGTCTGCAGTCGGGGGAGCGGATGGACGGGCTGCGGCGCATGCTGGGGCGCTTCGGGCTGTCAGGCCACCACCACCTGCAGCCCATTCAGAAGCTGTCAGGTGTGATCAGTGCCCACTGGCCTGGAGCCCTCTCAGACCGGGCGCTCTGGCACCTTGCCGCTGCGTCAGCGTCTGCGCGCCTTGACGCATCCTTGTGTGATTCCGTCTGTCAAGGTCTGCAACGCCCTGCCGGCATGTTCCAGAGCTCTCTTGTAGGACAGCTGGCCAAGCTGACACGCTCCCGTGGCTGCAGGCGGGCAGAAGGCACGAGTTGTGTTCACGGCCATCTGCCTCAGCCGGCCGCACATCCTGCTGCTGGACGAGCCCACCAACCACCTGGACATGCAGGTGCAGCAACTCGGGAAGCTCTGCCTGTAAGCTCAGAATGTCGCGTCGCACCAAGCTCCTTGAAGTGCGAGTCTCTCGTGCCGAGTCAGCTGTTGCCAGCTACTGAGTCTCTGGCATGGATGTGATAGCTGTGGCTGCAGCAGTTTTGAGATTCTGTACGCGAAGTTGACTGCTGATGCTCGCGCCAAGTGCGCATGCGCAGCAAGTTGTCCAGTGGTTCGGCACATGCCTTTGACAGCATCACGACAGCCACACAGCTGCGAGCTGCTTGTGGGAAGATCCCAGCGTTTGTCCTGCTGCAGTCGATTGACGCGCTGGCAGAGGCCCTGGAGCAGTTTGAGGGCGGCGTCGTCATCATCAGCCACGACGCGCAGCTGCTGTCGCGCGTGTGCGACGAGACCTCGGAGGTGTGGGTGGTGGAGGACGGCACCATCACCGCCTACGACGGCTACTTTGGGGACTACCGGGAGGAGCTGCACAGGGAGATTGCGCATGAGCTGGACGAGGAGGAGAAGGCGGCCGCCGCCCGGGCGCAGGAGCGCGCCGCGGCCAAGGCGGCCGGCGGCAAGAAGAAGTAGGACGCCTGCACCCTGAGGCCGCCGCTGCCCGGGCGGCTGAGCGCGCTGCGGCCAAGGCGGCCGGCGGCAAGAAGAAGCAGAATGCCTGAAGCGCAAACCCTGGAAGGCCAGGGCGCGGGAGCACGGCGGCCAGTTGGCCGGCAGCAAGAAGGATTACGGCCTGCTGCCGGGCAGCGGTGTGCGGTCTGCAGGGGCAGTCAGCATGCTGGGGTGCGGGCCGCAGCCAAGCAGCTGGCAACACACGGTAGCTGAGGCAGTACATAGCTGGTGTGTGTGCATTGCAGCCAGTTTGCCATTTGGAGTAATGGCAGTTTTGCTGCTGTAGGCAGAATAGGCTTGACACCAAGCAGTCGCAGTAGACAATGTAGCTGGAGTTTCACTGCGCAGCAAAGGAAAAGGTCAATGCCAGCTTGAAAGCGCCTCCCTTGCTGTTGTATTGCCGGTGCCAGTCCCAGGCCATGCTGGCCACTGCAGTCCTCGCCATCCGGCGTCACACAAAGTCGCACATGCTTTCCTCGATCATTCCCTTGACTTCTTGCGCCTGCACGCACCACAATGTCAACACCTTCTCAAATCCATATGCTGCCGGATCGATTGGTGTGCGCCATATCCTCTCTGCTCGCTGGGGAACTCAATGCAGAGCACCTGAAGAACTTGGACAGCAGGCCAGAGGCTGTGTGCGGCCTCTGCTGCTCAGCCGCCACCGGCGGTGCGCTTTGCTGCTTCCAGCCGCCACCAGCTGTTGCTGCCCGCTGCAGCTGGGGCTGGCGTGTGGCAGCGCCTGCGGCGCTGGCGCCCGGCTTGCCTGGCAGGCCATACCTGCTGTCTTCGTACTGTGACTCCCTGCCGTACTGGCCGAATGTGTCGGGGTTCCACGGGTTCCAGTCTTGTGCAGCGGCATGGACTGCCACCTGCGGCCCCCCTGGTGCCACCCGCTTGCTCGGTGACTGCTGCTGCTTCACCGGCAGCGCTGACCGCGGCCTTGCAGCTGGCGTTGCGCCATTGGCATGAGGCTCTGCTGCCTGCTGCACTGTGGTTTGTGGCACACTGCAGCTACTGCCGCTGCCAACGCCGCCTCGACCGATGCTGCCCGCAGCTGTGCCACGTCCAATGCCGCTGCCACAGCCGAGGCCCGTATGTGGCACTGGCAGCGCCGTAGAGGCCCCTGTCTCAGCATGACTGGCGCTGGTGACGCCGCAGGTGACGCCGCATGCTTGAGGCGCATCTGCGGCTAGCCGCAGCACAGTGTTGTTAGGTGTGACCGGCGGTGATCCTGGTTTAGCTGCAGCAGCGCAAGCTGCGGGGCCGGGTGCTTGCAGCCTTGCAGCGTCAGCGGCTGCCACGCCTGCTGTGCTGTCTTCGCTGTCGGTGAGATACTTGATGGGTCGCACATGATGACGAGGGGACTGCGTTGCCAAAGCACGGCTGCCGACTGCGCCCGGGTGGCTGCCCCCGGGTGTCTCGGGCCACTCCTCACCAGCAGCAGCCCTGCAGCAAACTCAGAACCAAATGAAGTCCGCAGAGATAGGTGCATCGTGCATGACGGCATGACGATGCAAATAGCAGCGACAAACACTCGATGTGCACTGTGCACTGGCTGTACCTCAGCTGACATCTACATGTTTGTCTAAGCACCTGGCAGCCATGGCGGCAGAGATGTCAGGGTCATCCCCCACAGCCGTCACCCGGCGGTAGGACAGCACCTGTTGGCAACATAGATAGAAACTATCCCACATGCAGCAGGATGCATGGCATGCTGACATCCAGTGCGGAGCACGAATGAGCGATTGTGACACGTCCGGATCCAATGGGTCATTGATTACCCGTGTGATGGCGGGACGAGTGAAGGGCAGCAGTGCTGTGTGAGGCACTGCAGTGGGCGAGTTTGGCCGAGCAGAAGCTGTGGCGGTCGGCTGCTGTCCCGTAGGCACTGGTGTCGACCCTGGACCTGCGGCGCAGGGGTCTGCCCCCTTGGCAGCCCCGCCAGCAGGCACAGGGAGCTGCTGCTGCGCAGGTGCTGCGGCACTTGAGGATATGGCCAGCGCGGATGCGGCCACTTCTGCATCGACGGCGGCGATGGCTGCCGCTGCAGCGGCAGCGGCTGCAGCGGCGGCGGCCGCGCCGGGGATGCGCCTGCCGGCATCCGGCGACGCCTCCGCCGCCGCCTGCTGCGCGATCAGCGACTCTGCGGCCCTCTGGATGCGCTGCACCTGCTCAGCAGGATGCCGGCCGGCATGGCCCATATGTGACAGCAGTCATGGCCCTTAAGTGACAGCAGCGGCCACATTGGGGGTTGCCACACGCAGGGTCGCAGGCTGTCACCACCTGCGCACATGCAGTCGTGAGAGCATACATCGTGATGTCAAGATCTCATCCGCAGGTTGCAGCCCACCTTCTCCTTCCTGCCCTCCAGCTCTGCAGCAATTGCGGCATGGTGCGCCTGCTGCGCCCAGTTCCCCCGCTGCACAGTGTGGGTGAACAAATCCGTCACTTGGCGTGCCGCGTCTGCACAGCGCAAAGCTGTAAGCAGACCGCTTGCACTTCTCGTGGTCACAGGGCCCACCCATGCTCGTAGACGTCACCATTGTCGCATTGTCCAACCAACCAGAAAGGGCACTGCTGCAGCTTACTTGAGCAGGAGGGTCCAGGGCCATGCCGCCCTGCTCCAGGGCCACGGCGTCAAGGGAGGCGGACTGCACGCGGATGACCACTGGCGCCCCTGGACTCTGTC
Source organism: Diplosphaera chodatii (assembly GCA_032358165.1). Lineage (NCBI taxonomy): Eukaryota > Viridiplantae > Chlorophyta > Trebouxiophyceae > Prasiolales > Stichococcaceae > Diplosphaera > Diplosphaera chodatii. The sequence goes on from JAALGY010000019.1 coordinate 1,966,849, forward strand.
GTCGACCGACGCTGGGTGGCTCCTTGTGCACAACAGGTCGCGTCAGCATTCGGCAGCCAGCCCATAACATGCGGCGTGGCCGCGCACTGCGGTGTGTTCTGCAGTGTTGTGCTGCAGGGTATGGCAAGGCAGGCAGGGGCATTGTGCAGCAGGAAAGCACAGCTTGCAGTGCTTGCAGCCTGTTATCAGGACACAACGACGACATAGCGGGCAGGCATGCTCTGCGAAGACCATGGCTCACCTGGTTGGCGAGCCAGAAGCTTGCGGGATCGGCGCCGTGCGCCGCCTGCGCCTGGTCGTCCAGAGGCGACATCGGCGTCCTGGGCACCGACGCTGCACTGCCGCCGTCCCCTCGGTGCAGTTGCCCCCCTGTAGCATTGGTGCCAATGCCGCCAGCGCTGCCGGGCCGCTGTCCTGCTACATTCCGGCCCCGCCGCCTGCCTGCCAGGTGGCGTCCTGTAGCCACCAGGCTGGTCTTGCTGTCGCTGCTGCTGCCACTGCAGCGCTTGGCGCTGTGGCTATGAGTGGGCTGGTGGCTCCTGCCCCTGACCTGGTCCACATGGCTGCGACCAGTGCGGATGCCGCGGCGGCCGCCAGACGGATGGATCCACCCTGTGGCTGAACTGGCCGTGGCGGGCCGGCTGCCGGCAGCGGCGGATGCAACTGCTGCATTGCGCATCCGCAGCTCCCGCGCCTGCCGAGCTGACTCCGAATGCTGCATGAAAACATGACTTTGACACAAGTGCACCGGTGCTGCACACATGTGCACAGTGAAACCTGTACATCTCAGCAGTCCTTCCACGGGCTCTGACACAAATGTGATGCGGAGGACATCTCGAGGTCAACAGTGGGTGCTTTGTGGTGGGTTCACATCACTGTTCGGGCCATGGAATATGCAGCCTGCATCGCGCAAGTGTCTGGCCCTAAACTCTATAACCTGTGGGCGCACAGCGATGGCGGGGGGCGCCGCCGCAGCTGCCGCCCGCCGCGCTGAGGCGCCGCTGCCCATCAGGTAGCTTTCGAACAGCCGCTCTGGCGCCGCCGCTGCAAGCCAAGATATTCTGTGTAAAGCGTCTGCAGGGGGTTATACTGGCGTTTGCCAAGTATACCCAGGCTGTACTGTCTCGCACAGTCAATTGGTACTTCAGCAGAGATCGCTTGCCCATTCATGTTCTGACAAGCAACAATCACTAGCACCCAATATGCACCTGTTCGCAGTTTGCATGCGCACAGGCTTGCATGGTGTGCAACAGCATTGCAGCAGATGTAGCGTGCAGCCAGGACCTGGGGCAGTGCTGGGTCGAGTCAGCGCCTCATAGCCAAATGTCATCTCCGGCTGGTGCAGGATGTGGCGCGTCTGCCGCCGCTTCCTGCTGCTTGCCACCTGCATCCCATTGACCTGAGCTGTCTCAGGATGAGTTGCCCAGCTGCACACTGTCAACTGACGGTACTACACCTTGTGGTTTGACTTCAATACCCGTTCACATCAAGCTGGATGTGCATCAGCTATGCAGATGCAACAGACCATTTGCTGGTACAGTACAAAGTGCTGGAGTGGAGAGAAAACATCATAGTTTGTCTGTCACAGCGATCAACCACCTGCTTGCTGACGCCGTGGATGGGTGTGGCCGGCGGCTGCGGTGAGTGGGCAGCATGGCTCAGGGCCCCCTGCAGTGGGGCTGCTACCGCCTGCTGCTCAGCATCACATGACATTCGCATGGCACTTGATGCGCCAGCGCCTGCAACGCTGCTCGTCTGACCACGCAGCGGCAGCCGCTTGAGGCCTGCACGTGGGTTCAGTGCCACTCATGCGTACTGACTGTAGAGTATTGTGCGCATCAACAGCAATGGTCAGCTGATGCTGTGGCTGAAATGATCTGGCACACAATGTAGTACAGCGTCTGGGCTGCATCACTCTTGCACAAAGAGTCGGGGCTTGATCTCCATCACAATGTCATTGCCAGTTGCAGCACCTGGTATGGGACGAACCAGGAACTCTGCACCATCGCGCTGCCGCTGCGTGCCCGAACCTTGCACCGACATGGAGCTGGTTCGCGGCTGCTGCTGCTGCTGCTGCTGCTGCTGCCGCCGTTGGATACCTGGCGTGCTGGTAGAGACCCAGTCCGCAGTGGAGCTGTCACCCTGAGCTGCTGTGCCGACAGCTACGCCATCATCGTTCCCGGCATCTGACCCTTCAGCTGCATCTGCGGCGTCCCAGTGTTGGCTGTCATCTGCCGCAGGGTCGCTCACTAGGCGCTCCAGCACATCAGCCCGCAGCCGTGAGTCGAACGCTCCAGAACGCTGGTCCCCAGCGCCCTGCACCTCGGCATGGGGCAGCTGCTGCAGTGCTGCCTGCTCCTCGTCTGACAACGCACGAATGCCGTTGACTGTGGCTGTGCCGGCCTCGTCTTCCGCAGAGTTCTGAACACAAAACAGCGGTTGCAAGGCTGCACCGCTGACGCTGCCGCCGCCACGCTTGCCAACAGCTGCCTGGCGGCGGGCAGCGGCTGCAGGAAGCAGACCGGCTGCCGGCATGTTGCGGTTCCTGTGGCCCAGCGGCTGGCCATCCAGCATGCAGATACCTGCAGCGGTTCCTAGGGCATTGTGAGGCCAACCCTCATGTGATGTATCGGTCATCACAGCTTTGTGCTGCACTTGTGCAGCTGGAATATGACGTGCACTTTGGTCAGGCTGATGCGGAGTCGCACTCTGCAACGAGTTGACAAGCCTGCAGCACGTGCGTTCTTGACCCAGCACCTGTGAGCAAATGTCACTATGTTCCAGCAGTGTCTGCATATATCTCACCTGGGCAGGCGTTGCGGACCAGCGCGGCGGCGGCTCGGGGCGCCAGGTCATCCACCGCAGGGTTGCCCACCAGCGTCAGCCGCTGCAGGGTGGGCAGCACCGCCAGTACCCGCACGTCCGTCACTTTGACGAGGCGGTTGCCCCCCAGCCGCAGGTCTGTGAGTGACGCCAGTCCTGCAGCAAACAATGGCAAATTGGAAGCACAGTCTGCGAGGTATTGTGCCGGAGACTCGTCAGGGCTCTGATCAGGCTGACGTCTTCGTGGAAAGGACCAATTCTGCTGACTGCGTCCTTGCGCGTTCGGGTGGTGTCTCACCTTCGATACCCTGCGTGGACGCCAGGACATTGTGGGAGAGGTCCACAAAGCGCAGGCTGCGGCAGCCTGCGAGCGGCTGTGCACCCTGCAACAGCAAATGCAAGTTTGCAACATGAGTGTGAGAACCAGGATGACACACACTTTGATCAGCTATGGCTATATGCCATGGTCGATCAGCCTGCCTCACACAAGTGCAGACGCTAGCATAGCCAAGCCTGAATGCAGCTGGCTTTTGGGGCACAAAGCTTGGTGCTGCCTCTGCATTCGAGCAGCAGTTGGGGGTGGTATACATCAACAGCTTGAAATGCTTCCTGGCAACTGAGCATCAGGCTGGCCTTCCCCCAGACCTGGAGTTGGTTGCAGCTGGCATCCAGCCACTGCAGGCTGGTGAGAGCGCCAAGGCCCGCAAGGCTGCGTATGGCATTGCGGCTGATGTCCAGGTGCAGCAGCGTGCGTGGCAGCCCCTGCAGTGAAAGCAATGCTGCTGACCAGTGCGCAGGCCACGGCAGCAGTTAGTATGGGTCTGGCTCACGGGATCAATACACCCACCATGTGCGGCTCAATGTGCTTGAAATCAGACCATCAACACAATGTGTGTATTCGATCGAGGAGCACAGAGCAGCTTGAGATTAGAGTACCATTCAATGAGCTGACTGGTGACCCACCCTCGCACCTGCTCTGCTGAGCGGGGCAGCGCCACAAGCTGATTGTCGGCCAGCGACAGGGACAGCAGCGCGCTGAAGTTAGAGAGTTCTGCACCATCCGCAGTCACGGCGTTTCCCCGCAGGTCTAGGCTCACCACCGCTGCGGCTGCACAGTTCACAGCTGGGTCAACCTGGTATCATATCTGAAGCCGACAGCAAACAGAGTTGTCTTGTGACGCGCTATGCCGACAGAAAGGTGTAGAGAATGTTCCGAGCTGCATATGTACCGCTGGTATGCGACGGGCTGGCACCTACGTCTGTCGATGCTGCCCTGAGCACTGCTGGCCAGGCTGCAGATTGCAGGCCAGCATGGCGGGCACTCACGCACACAAGGCCACCGTCCGACATACTGAAGGTCCAAGCTTATTTCGGGCTAGCCTGTCAACATGAAGCCTATCGACGCTGCTGCTGCGCTAATCGCGGTCCAGCCACGTGGCCGTCAAACAGGAGCAGACGCAGTGATCTTACTGCGTACAGCTGCTGACGCCTGTCACAATAGGCGCCACATGATGTTATAAAACGTATTCGGGCGTCGCGATCCTGCAAACTCGAGTCCTTTTTGCCACCGGTGCAGCACAAAAAGCTTCCAAAACCCTGAGCTGCTTTGGCCTGCAGCACCGTGGAAGGGCAACAGTAGGCGCGAGTGAATTCAGTTGCAAATTGCAACGCATCGGAACAAAGAGTCTTGAACGACTCTTGTCTGCAGGTCTGCGTACAAGCTGGAGTTGCACGGCATTGGCACTGCTTGACACATCGCACCGACGAGGCAGTCAACAAGCTATTGCTACATTCAGCAGACTTGCATTTGTGTATGTACTTCAGTTGACCTTAGTATTTCCCAGAGAATACACACATTGCACAAGGGGCTCCGTTGATTGGTCTCAAACATGCGCACCACCGCAGCATGCAGTAGCCAAGTTTGTACACTGTAGTGGCGCTAGTGCTTAGTCGTAGAGCGACCATTCAGCGGTCGTCCCCACACACTTTGAAGGCTTGCAGCAGCTCATATGGTCCAAGGTGGCAGCAGTGAAGCTGCCGGTACCAACGGCAGCAGCCGAGATGCCGCCGGCAGCAGCGCAAGCCCCGGCAGCAGTGCCAGCCCCGACGGCCAGCAGCCGGCGGACAGGCAGCGCACGCGCTGCTGCCGCGGTCTGACCTACTTCAGCCAGGCCATGCTGGACAATGGCAAGCTGCCGGTGCGCACCGGACTCAGGATATCAACACCGAGGCTCCGCTGTTGCTGTCCCTGCTGCAGGGAGTCAGACAACTGTATCGGTCGTGCGAGAACGTGGTCATGCCAGGCAGTTTCATGCGCTGGCACGGCAAACACAGTGGGTGTTGCTAGGTGGGCAGACTGCATAGCCTTGATGTGGCTGTGCAGGCGTGCATTGGCATACCGACAAGCCCTGCCAGCCCGCCAAACCTCAGCAGCGTGCCGCCGGAGACGGTGCCTGCGGGCGACTTCAAGGTACACACCAGTTCCCCCGCATGATGCTGCCGACTACAGGCAATATTGGGTGGCATGCACCCAATATTGCCTGTATGCCAATTGGCACTCCCCGCACGGTGCCACACAAGCCGCAGGGTGCCTGTTTGCTCCAACGTGAAACCGTCGGCAGCGAACTGAGTGGGTAGCGCGCCTGATTGCGGTGTGCGTGCAGTACCTGTGCGTGGGGTACAGTGTGTACGAGGAGGCGCAGCTGCGGGATTCATGGCGGGGGGCCACCGGCCCCGGGGTGCCGCTGCAGGTCAGCAGGGCACATCCAAACCATCAAACATGCGAACATCGCGTATGCCAAGTCCTCGAGGAATTTCCTGCAGTGTGTTGCGGAAGCGCCACTGTTCCACTTGTAAGCACGCTGTCCTGGCTCCAGCTACCCGCGGCTTGCTGTAACACAGTGCACATTGCCGCAGGTGCCATATTGCGAGGGCGTGGAGATCGTGTCGGCAGCGGACACCACCCCAGCGGCGGCGCCTGTGCTGCTCAAGGAGGGCCTGGACCCTGGCAGTGAGTGGCCGGCCCCGCGGCACCCACTGCAGTTGATTCGCTGTCTCTGCCCAAGCACTTAGGAAGGTCATTTTGCATAAGTATTTGCCCTTCAGTGCACTGCCACATAGCTGCGTATGGTAATGTTGGCACCAGGCCATTGCAGTGTGCCGTGCTGTCTGCTGCTTGGCTGATACCGTAAGAGGACATCAGCGAAGTGGCAACCATTGGACTTGTGGACTCATATCACCCACGACCGTGCCGGGCAGGTCCGCCGCCGACGCCAGTGGGCCAGCAGCAGCCGCCAGAGCGGCCGCGGCAGCCGCGGCCGCGCTTCGCGACGCCGCCGCAGCTGCCGGGGGAGGGCATCGACTGGGCCAACTTCCCTGAAAGGTGCTGCAAGCGTTGGCGCCCCCGACACTTGTCTTTGCAGGCTTTACACGCGTTCGCTCTGAAGGGTGCTGCACTCCGCCCGTGTCAGCATGTGTCCTACGCCTGCTGGCAGTGTGGTCATGTGCCCCTTGCTGTGCAGTACAATCAGTGCCTGAGCACTGGTGTGCATGCTGCAGGTTCACAAAGACTGCTGGGCTCATAGTCAACAGGATGGGGGCGAATGCGAACCACATGGTGACCTCGGTGAAGAAGGCATGGGAGAAAGCAAAGGACGAGGCATCGGGAGGTGGCAAGCGGGACCACTAGATGCGTTCAGCCTGCGCAAGATTGCAGCTTAGAGCTTGAAGCGTCTCTGTGTATTTACGGGAGCAAAGCTGTTCCTTTTGTGGTCGTACACCATGCATATTGTAGACTTCACGTCAACGTCGAGCAGCACGCATGCTGCAAAACCACACCGAGCTTCCACACCACAGAGATATCCGGGGCAATCACCATCAGTCAGCAGCCTCAGCTGCTGCTTCAGTTTTGGGTCTGTGCTGTCGCCTGCCATACTTTGCTGCAACCGCTGCCGTGCTGAGCGTGTCCCACACCGCCACGGTGCCCTGCATACATGAGTCGGCCCCGCATGTGATGCCCTCGATTCATGCAGCAGTGCTCAGGTGGCAGAATACAGATGGTCGCGCAGCCGCCGAATATTCAAATTTAAGGTGCGCGATACACTCCGCGCAGCAAATCTCGAATTAATTATGCGCATTAGATGCTGGGCACTACGGTATGTAGCACCTCCTCATCCGTACATTTTAACCGCACCACCTACCGCCATGTAATCTGCATCGTACGGTATGGATATGCGCCTCTGTTGGACTTGCGCGCATGTTTGCGCAGCAGCTTTAGGGACCTCCTGATTACCAGTCTGTTCGACCATGGTCAATCGATGGTCGATTTAACTAACAGTCAGACGCTCTAACCAACTGAGCTATAGGAGAGGAAGCTTGACCGATAACTAGCTGAGGCTATACGACAGAGCGCTAACCAACTGAGCTATACGACAAGCTTGCGATGCCCGGCGAGCAATTGCTAGCAACATGTATCGCACAAGCCGTTCTTGCAAAAAGTGGCGGCGCGCTCCAGGGCGGCTTGGTAACCAGCACATGAAGCCTCGTTCGTTTCCTCAAGTCCCAGTTAGTTATGTTTGGCTCCTGGGTGTTTGATGCGCCTACGCCCTGCTTCATGAACATCAACTGCACAGATACCCCGCCCAATTCCCATGATCCATTCAGCCTACAATGTAGGTACCCGTAGTGCCCAGCATCTTCCGCGCACCCAGCTAAACAGAATTGTTTTAAGCCTGCGCGCACCTCCGCGCAGGCAAGATCCAATTTTCTGCTGGCATCGCGCAGACAGCTGCAAATTGCACCAATGTCCATCGTACTGGTCTGCATTGCCGTCTGATCACCTTGGGGAACTTCAGAATGATGCAGAGTGCATGTTTGACGGTGTCTGGCACCAGCGCTGGCTGAAAAGGGGCAGATTTTGCCTGGTTTCGGTTCTCCACCCTCGAAAGCTAATTTATTACCCCTTCGCGCACTGATCGCGCAGCCGCCGAATATTCAAATGTAAGGTGCGCGATACACTCCGCGCAGCAAATCTCGAATTAATTATGCGCATTAGATGCTGGGCACTACGGTATGTAGCACCTCCTCATCCGTACATTTTAACCGCACCACCTACCGCCATGTAATCTGCATCGTACGGTATGGATATGCGCCTCTGTTGGACTTGCGCGCATGTTTGCGCAGCAGCTTTCTGATGGCAGACTGCAAGTTGAATACGCTGTCGCACACTGGGCCTTCGATTGGTGAGCTTGATAATCTTTTTGAGTGTGGGGTGATCGTCCGCATCTCGTAAGGTCAAGCAGACCAAGCCGCCAATGAGCTACCGGCGGCAATGCGTCGGGGGTGTCGGAAACCTAGCGCGCGATCTGGGCACCCAAGATCAATCAGTCATATTCTGCGAGTCTACACGGCTGATTTCTTCATCTCACGTACGGCAGTGACCATCCGTTGTTTCACGCAGGCGCTCGTAGGCCGCATGCAACAAATCTCACAGCTGAAAGAAGTCGAGTTGCTATCAAGCGATCTGCAGCTCAATCCCGCTTGCCGAAGCGACAACAACAGCGCCCCTGCATCGAAGACGCTTAGGACGTATCATCAAGCTTCCTCATAAATCGGGCAATGGCAGACCGCGAGGAGCAGATGGCACTGTCAAATTCGACAGCGCGTCTGTATTGGCATGTTTTTCAGAAGGGGTTCCAGGCCGGCGCCATCGTCGGCGTCGGCATTGTGGTGCCAGTCATGGCATACAGGCGGCGGCAGCGCAGCATGCAGGCCGCGAATGCTGCGTTCCTTCCGACGGCGCTGCAGGCTGTTGGCAGATCCGCGGCATATGGCGCGATCGGCACATGTGCGCTGTGAACAGCGCGACGCACAGCGTGCTGCTTGACTGTCGGCATGACACTATGCCTCGTGCTGCTGCGTGCAGTGCCGAACACACTCGCAACATGTGCATGCACCACGGCTGTAGGCAGTGCACAGACCCAGCGATGATGTACATGCTCTGCAGGTGTTGCCACAGCAGCAATGATCCAGTTGAAGCCAATCGACGCCGAGGGCATCCAGGACCGTTCGTATCGGATCTACTACAATCAGGGCCAGAACCGGACGGACAGATTCTGCCAGGTGCCACCTCCCAGGCCTGCATGCCTGCGTCGCACAGTGGCAACGACAACTGCAGCGTGGCAGCTTTTGTTGCAGTCTGTGGCCGTATACAACATGAACAACTGCCTTCAGAACTCTCTTCGTGCGCATCACGCCTGGTTCATCCCACAACTGGTGAATACGCCTCCTGCTGCTGAAGTCGAGGGCTACCCGGTTTGCGCTTGGGTTTCACACCGGCAGCCTGGTCTGCACCTCCCCATTTGATTCATCAGCCACCACGGCCGGGCTTGCTCAGGGGCCCATGCTGATGCACCGAGCAGGTGGGCGCCGGCGTCGGCGCTGCGGCGGCCGCTGCAGGGCTGGGCCCCGCCCCCGCGATCGTGCTCGGCGGCGCTGCCGTTGGCGGCGCACTGGGCGTGTTGGCCCACGTGGCGACCGCACGGCCGGAAGTGCTGACAGAGGACAACGTGCCATCGGAGCTGGTGCCCAAATGAGGGCTTTTGTTGAGCTGCGCGTTGCTGCGATGGCATTATACACTTGATGTAGTGCGAGCCAGAGGTACCAGCTCAGAGGCACTGTAGTTGTGCCCAAGCCGAGGTGTGACATCGTGACATGCAGAAGGGCACTTGTACAGGGTCAGCAAGACATCAGTCCATGTACCACCAGCCTGGATTGTATGCCAGGGCTTGGCCTCCTCATTGTAAATAAATTCTGGGCATTGGTCCCACCAGCGCAACAGTTTTGACTTGAGCTTGCTACGTTTTGCCTGAACCACCATGTTGTGCTCGCTTGGGTTCTGGTTTTGGTCTTGTAGTGCTGGCGCTATTGAGGCGTTTGATGTTATAAGCTGGCTGACTGACGAGTCTGTGTGATGAGGACGAGGAACAGCAGCGCTAACCCTTCTGCAGACTGCAGACAATCAGTAAAGCTTTCTGCCACGACCTCTGGCCTCACATAGCATTTAAACCCTTGGTGAAGAACACAAGATGTCACCACGTACGCTCTGCCTTTAGAGGTGGACAGCCTGAGTCGAACCTTGGATATGCCGGGAGAGTTGCGCCTTGAGCACCATACGACACCGTGAGTCCTGATCATAGCAGTGCATTGTGACTATTCCGGCACGGCCTCTAGGGCCATGCCCTTGTCACACTGAACATTGCTGCAACACAATCACCGCGCCACAGACCTGCAATATCATCGCCGCTCCCGACTGCGGCTGCGATGCCGGCTGTGCCCTCTCGAGCTGCCCTGCAAAGCACAGATGGTCCATCTACACCTGTGCAAACACTCTGTTCCCCTGCTGCTCAAGGGGCGCCGCCCTTGCAGACAGATGTACAGCACAAACACAGTCATGTGCATGCGCAGGCAAACACACCCGCTCTCGGTCATCATGGTGTCGTCTGCTGTGGTCATGGTCCCTATCGTGCCTGCTGCGATCTGGGTCCCTTTCTCGGTCCCTGTCCCGCCGATCGCGATCCCTGCATGACGTGCAGAAACGTTGGCACAGCTTGAATGATGCCTGTATCTATGCCACGTGATGACACTGGTGTCATCAGCAGCAGCAATCATGACTGCATCGCCAGACCCCATGGTCAGCAGGCCCATCCCAGTGGGGCGCACCTGTCTCTGTCCCGCCGATCATCGTAGTCCCGCGACCGTGCTCGGTCCCGATCGTAGCTGCTGCCCCTGCAGTCCAGCGATGATGGCCCTCAGACAGATGCAGCAGCATGGCACCAACATCATCTCGGCAGCAATGCTGCACAGCCAACACACCACGCGTCTGACAGCGGCACAGCAGTCTAGCACGCAGCCCTCAGGCTGCTGCGGCAACAGCGCGGGGTTTTTCGACCCCATCAGAAGTCACCTGTCACTGCGGTGGTGGTCGCGCAGCTCCTGCACACGCCCACGGTCACCATCCCTATCACGATCCCTTTCCCTATCCCTGACGCGCTCCCTTTCCCGATCCCTGTCCCTGTCGCGATCCCTGTCCCTACTGCTGTCATCCCGCCCATTGGACCTGCACCACCGTGCACAGCACATTTCTGCATCGGCTCAGTCTGATAGCACATGCAGCACCTCTGCAACGCTGGTTGTGCAGGACACCCAGGAACCCAGAAACCGAGCAGCAGTGAGGCACTGCTGGACTGGGCGCTGTTCTCGGTGCCAGCCAGCAGCAGCAGTAATGCATCGAAGGCGGGCACCTGGGCTCAGCATCACGGCGAGGGGAGGGCGCCATGGCGTGAAGGCTGGACCCCAGGCCGCGGCCGACCTCACGGCCAGCTGCACGGTTGGGGGCACGCTGCCCGAATGCCACCGACAGTGACGCCTGCAAGAGGGCCATCGCACTGTGAGCACACAGGGAGCGGGCACACCGCATCGCCGTGCCTGAGGGTGTGAGCATGCCTGCCACGGCGCCGAAATTCCGCAATGCCGGCTGGCCTGGTGATGCCTGCATGCCGCTGCAGCCCCTCTGCACCCTGCCGGCCACCTGCGACACCCTGCAGCGACATCGGGCACAGCGCAGCACACCTTCACGGAGGCGGGCCGACGGTTGGCCTCCTCGATGCCGCGGCGGTCGGGGCCGCCCTGCGCCCCGTTGCCGACCGCCTTGGCCGGCAGCCCCGCCTCGCCCAGCTTGGCGCCCAGGTCGTCCGCCACCGGCTTCGGGATGCGCGGGAAGATGGTCTCGAAGTAGTACTGCGGCACAGGGACGGCAGAGCGTACAGCCCAGGAGCAGGATGTGATACATGGTGATGAAACTGCGGCTGTGCTGGTGACACACCGAAGTGTAGGCTTAGTAGACAGTTGTGCAGGTGGTGCCATGAGGTGGTGTGGCAATGGGTAAACCTGCACAGCTGAGCGTCTGGCTGTGCAGGGGTGCGGCTCATGCTGCAACCGTAGGCAGAGCGCCGACGAGAACAGCTGGTGCTGGCGGCTGCAGGGCCTCCCTGCACTCGCTGTGCACACCCACCCTGCCTCATACCAGGGTGCTGCTCAGACGAGGACCGAAAAAGGTTCGGCAACACAGTAGGCAGCCGCACCTGATCAAGAAAGATGTCACGGGCATAGGCGCCCACTGTGACCGGCGTGCCGCCCTCCCCGCTGGGTGAGAACTCCTGCAGCACTGATAGTGGCCTCGTCAGGATTCTCATTCAAAGCCCACATACATTTGCAAATGCTCCAGATGCAAAGGCTTATGGCTGGCAACACAGTCATGACGCACCTCATGGTCCTTGATGTAGTACTGCAGCCAGTCCCATATGGTGCGCGGGTCCAGGACATACCGCAGGTACAGGAAGCCGATCTGCAGACCAACACTTATGCTCAGGAGTGCAGACACATTTGGGTATGCTGCATGTCGTTTTGGCCAACTGAGAATCAAGCCGCAGTCGCCTTAGATGCCCCTCACGTGGGGCGTGAGCATACACAGGGGTGGCCCAGGCGCAGGGGCGAGGGTTGCTGCTCCTCTGCGCAAGCCTATGGTGCCAACATGTACGGCCGAGGGGAGCGAACAGCATGCACCTACCGCGCGGATGTACGGCGAGTCCGTGTGGTCCAGCAGCTGCTGCACCTGCTCGTCCGTTGGCGTCAGCTGCCCCAGGCGCACCAGCAGGCAGAACGCTGAAGTGGCACCGCGCGCGTTGCCGCTCATCCATGGCTCCACATTGTCGACCTTGTAGTACACCTGCGAGGAGGCAATCTCAACCTGCTGCTACATTTGAATGACGCAATAGGAAGTTTGCAAGCGTGTCAGCGTGGACATACTTAATTGCCATGGAGTGCTGTGCATATATGGTCCTGATGTGCAGACGAATGACGATGACAGGCACGAGCGCTAGGGCGAACGGAACGGTTACCTACCTCGTCGACCAGCTCCTCGAAGGTGCTGAGCTTGACGCAGTTGTTTTTGAAGTACAGGCTGTCGACGGCGTTCTGATACAACACCTTCTCAATGTTGAAAGTGGTGGTGTTGCCATACTGCTGCATGCCTGCTCTGCCAGCAGCAGCTGCACAAGATACTGTGCTCCTTTACGGGGTTGAGCAGCACGACATCTGGATCCTGGCCATAGTAGGCACACCACAGTTGCAAAAGTTTGATGGTGTGCTCTGTTTCGAGCTGCGAAGTTCAACTCCTGAAAGTACGGATACGGCACCAAGCCCTTGGCAAACCACGCACTTGACAACGCTCGTGATGGCGTCTCTGAGGCATGCAAGTAACAAACTGTGGACGTTCGCAAAGCGAAACGCGAATTTGACCCCCATTATTGCAATCCTTGTTGGTCGCTTGGTGGGGAAGCCAGTGATTGATGCACAACAGCATAAAGTTTGTTCGATGCCAGCCAAGACTACGAACTCAGAGTTCGATCAGGTTAAACCTACATCGGCATCATTCTGTATCTCCGACAGGGCCAGCACCGCCGTCTGTTATACGCTATCAACGCAGCAGCGACCGATAACAGCGAAATGAAGGTCAACAGAGTCGGCTTGCCTGCCTAGATCCGGTCCAAGAAGGCCGCAGCGGATGACATACTGCAGACCGTAAACTTTGGCGAGTAGCTTATTTGCGTGTAGTTTATAAGTTTGAACCCCGGGTGACTTTACGGCAGAATTCGACGCGGCCCGTGGCCTTGGTAACGTACCTCAGTACGCCACGGCCTGGTAGCATCTGCATACACCTATGAGAAGCTCGTACCGCGCGGCCGTTAGCCGGTTGACACTCCTTGCCATCGGCAGGGCACCGATTCGACATCACGTCGGCAACCCTCTAGGGCTTTGTTCGGTACGCGCAACCATCCTTACAAATTTGACCCCCCTGGGCGGGGGGTCAAATTAACTGTGGACGGCCAGGCTACTTGGACAACCTAGTCACTAGGTCGTAGTGCACTTGGGCTGTTGGGCATAGCTCCACAGCACTGTAGGGTATAGTCAGGGAGCACACAGCAGAGCAGCTAGCAGCATTGGCAGCCGTCTGCTTGCCAAGCAGGGGTGTTCTCGTTGCACATACAGGTGCAAATTGCGTTCACACTCCTCCTGACGAGCAACATAATCAAACATCAAGCACCACAAGTCCATAGTAATGAGACTGTGCGACGCTGCACATGACAATGCTCATCGTGGTTTTTGGATGTCGGCCATCCGTGCGTACAGCCATTGCATCAGGGTGCTGAGTGCGTCGTCCTGCGCCAGGTCTCCGCTGAATGCTGCCGGCTTTGACGCTGGCGGCTGCCTGTCATGCCCATCGGCTTCGGCATTCTCTGCTGTCTGCCAATTCAGATTCTGGCTGTACATTGGTACACTACCATACTGAAACCTGGCACAACATGCAGCATACTCAGTACCAGATGTGCCTGTAAGTTGTGCCTTGCGTGGGGCATGCGACATGTGGACTACGTCTTCGACGTCTGACCCAGCAGAGGTCCTTTCGCACCTATGCCACACTTTGCCGATGTTGGTCTGCATCTCTGCAATGCGCGTTTGCGGCACTGCCTGCAAAATGTGTGGTACCTGCAACAGCACGTCGTGGCTGTAAATGTAATTTAGTAGGCACGATCGCCAGTGACGCAGATTCAATGACAAACAATGAGAGATGACATCACAGCACGATTTCTTCATGAGTCTCCCCTGTAGACATGTTGCCCACCCGCTCTATGTCTGCCTCGGCAATCCGTACGGAAATGGCTGCATAGTCAACCAAGCCGTGGAACTTCTCTGCCACGCTGTCCTGGATAATCACGGGGATGGTGCCATGCAGCAGGCTGTCCTCAAGGCGTGACGCCCAGCCGTCGCCTGCAGCAGGGTTTTGTGCACAGGTAGAGATAGAGCTCAACAATGAGGAGTTGGCGGCAGAGAAGTGGTCTGGAGGGCTTCTCCCAACCATCACGGACAGTTTTGCACACAACGTGCATGACTCACAGCCGCCTTGCGAAGCCATCCATATCCACCTGGTGCAACCAGAGCAAACTTGGATGATGCCATCAACTCGCCGTAAGAAAGGTTGCGGTCGTCATCATAAGCGCCTATTCTGATATTGTAGCGGTCCTGCAATGCGTGAAACAGCACATTGCTTGCGGAAGGACCATCAGTCACAACGAATACAGCAGTAAGCAGTGCAGCTGTAGCTGCATCTCGATACATGGGCATGAGGGCATTTCAGCTGCCATCACCTCCCAGTTAGATTCGTTGCACAGGCGGTGCAATTTCTGCCGGATGCCGCGGCTGTAGTTTGGCAACCTGCAGATCATGGCAGGCAGTACGTCGCAGTGCAACCCTACCATGCCATGTCAACATGCACGCCAGCAGATCGGCATGCAAGGGGTACGAGCAGGCGCACAGTTGCCAAACTCCTTGAGTCAGCTCAGGCCACCTGTACTTGCCGACATCACCCCTGAAGAACATCAGGACTGTGCGCTCTCTCGGCGGAGCACCTTGCAGCGGTGACTGCTTATACGCTCGCGGGAGGTGCACAAATGGCAACAGAAGGTCCTGCAGGCAGGCGCACACATAATGCTGGTGTTGCTTGCATTGCTGGCAACTGTGCGTCACAACGTGGATGGCTGTCCATCAGCAGGAGAACCTTGACCAGCCATGTGACTACTCGCAGGAGCATCAGAGTTGGCCCCTGTTGACCTCTTTGTGCAAACGTCTGCTCCACATCGAGCAACAGATTGTTCAACGCAAGCGTGCTGCTGAACCTTCTTTGGGTCGAAGCAGGGGTGCTGCGTCGGGTGCAGGTAGTTGAGCCGCCAGTCGGCCGGCTGCCACTCGTCGGTGTGCGGCTGCGTGTAGTTGTCGGGCAGGTAGGCCGTGTTGCTCGCTGGGTTGGCGTCCATCCGGCCCCAGTGGCTGAGTATGATGCCCGGCCACATGCTGTTGGGCACCCAGCACCCGCCTGCAGATGAGAAACCGGATCTGCTGTTGAGGCGGTTGAGAGAAGCATGGTCCGCTCATGCATTTGCAAAAAGCAGTGAAGAACGCCTGTGCTCGGCGTCTTACAATCGGACCACAGCTCCAACCTGGTGTCAAGAAAGCAGCAGCAGCACCTTCGTCGTTGGGCGACAGCCAGATGTGGTCCCGCCCGCCCCGCCGCCGCCACGCCCGCGGGTGCGTCCGCTCGATCCACTGCTGCGCTTGCAGCATCATGTTTGATGGGTGCATCACCCGGGGGCCTGCAGCAGCCACACACGGCTCTGACACAGAGAGGCGCAGCTTGCGGCCATCCGATGTCCATCGGGTCGAAGCCCCGGAGCATTGCCCCCATGAGTGTCCGTAGGCAACACAGCATGCAATATTTGCAGATGGGAAGGGATAGGCCGACAGCCAACCTGGTTGACGCACAACACAATGGCCATGAAACCCTGGCAGAATTATGGCCTGGACATGGACTGTGTTGCGATCATATCCACTGTCATAGCTGCCACAAGTTGCGGCAATGTCGCACCGCCAGCAGAGCTGAACCAGGGTCCATCAGCCCAACCGTATACAGGGTGGACGAAGATGTTGACGTACACCGGGCAGTAGAAGTAATCCGCCTCCTCCCAGTCGAAAGTCCGGTGTGGACTCTGCATTGATTGCCGTCATGATCGACTTCTCTGGTGCAGCATCGTGCTGATGTTGCATCTGACCACAGCATACGCTGCTGCAGGCATGATATCCAGTTGTGTGCCAGTTTCCTGTGACAAAGCTGGGAGCTGACAAGGGTCCCTCTAGCGTGTCCAGCAGCACAACACAGACAGCACATAACACAGACGAATGGGACCTCTGGACCCTACCTGGAGCAGCATCTCGTGCAAAAGCGTCTCGATGTGGTACATAGAGTCCGAGAACACTGTCCCATTCCCTGCCGCCTCCACCCACCGGCGCCAGAAGCCCAACCGCCCATCGCCGCGATACTGCATCATGAGAGTCTTCTGAGGGTCTTTGTGACTCAGGCATGTTAGGTGAGCAAATTTGGTCGAGCCTTTTCGTGCAGATTAGGCAGATAGCACTGCGCATGTCAGACAAGCATCCCACCATCGCATCTGAGAATCATGAGGATCATGATCGCAGGATGACAGGGGCGCCCCGCAACCCACCTGCAGCAGCCGCGTGTTGAAGTCGGAGGGCAGGTCGTACACATAGATGAACGGCCGCAACCGTGTGGCGGGCTGCGGCTCCAGAGCCGCGGGGTTGACTGCGTGGGGTTTCAGCCATGGCCTCTCCCGCGTCATGTCTGCACCGAAGCATGCAGTGTGAGGCCTGACCTGCTGGCAATTACACGTTGTCTGCCTCAAAGTGCTGTCAGTTTGCCGTTGTGGCTGTGACTGCTAGTGTGTGACAAGCAACAGGTGAGGCGGCCACACAGCTGGCAACACTCCGATTTTCATGCTGCAATCTGTGGGTATCATGACCCCCTGAGCCAATATTGTTGCCTCGCCGGTGCGGCTTCATACCTGGCGTGTAAGGGTGGTCTGCTCGTCTTTGCCCGCAGTCATGGCCATACCAGCCGGCGGCGCACTTGCAGAACCCTGACAGGCACTCGCCGCGCGCCGAGCACTGCAATGCAGATCCGTGATTTGCGCCCCGGATTTGACATTTCCATAGCCAGTTGTAGCTTCTAGTCACCTTGAACCAAACGAGAAAGTCATTAGCGTAAGTGGGAACCTGATTTGCGCAGGTCCGCTCAATGATCATGTCGCAGTTGCCACCCGTGAAGCCGTCCATGGTGCAAGGGCACCTGCAGGGTGCAGACACGAGGACGTGTTTCCACCCTGGTGAAACCTAGCAGCCTGCACTGTGACGTGCGATATGCTTCACCACATGGCTCACTGATATGACTGCAGAAGCGGCGACCCACTTGTGCTTTGGGTCTTCGGCCTCACACCACCCCTCCGGGCCCCAAATGAGATCGTTGTCGACGCCATGCGGCTGTGGCCACCCCGGCTCATTGCCATTTTCGTCCTGCAGAACAAAATGATACAGGTGGTGCACAGACGGAATGTCTGCTGCCAGGTGTGGACAACGGTGTGTGGTTCCACTGGAACCTGAGCTGCAGACTGCATGCGCCTGCTGAGCAGGATTCTGCATTGAGCCCATCAGCACATGATGAGCACACAGAGTGGCTGTGCTGATGAAAAGCAGCGGCTGGCAGGGCAGTGGATGCAGTTTACATAGATACTCACGTATTTGGGCCAGCATCGGGTGGCGGGACGACCGACTCTGATGGGCGGGGTTCCTGCGACGGGAAGGAAGCTTGCCGTGTTGGCCCCAGCGACAGCCGCTGTCACGAGCAGGTGCACCGTCCAGCTGCTGCAGACGCTGAGGCTGCTGACACCAGGCATGATGTGTCTGGAAACACATCGGCAAGGGCGGCCCACATCAGGACATCCCCAAGGTGCTGGACCCCCCTCTGATTTAAATACCTGGCGGGGAGCCCTCTGGCGCTGGGATGCGGCCCATGGTGCCGTTGCAGTAGCAGGCTCCCACCTCGTCGTCGCATATGCCTGCAGTTGGGACCAGGACGTGCTTGTAGCTTGCTGAAAGGTCTACAGCCTGCATACTGCGTACTTTGTTGGTGCAGTGAAAGTGACGCCCGCCATGTAGAGATGCCACACATGCGATCCTCGGAGGAGGGTCCACCCAGGTCTGCCCCTTTTGCCAGAGGGTCCATTTAGATTCCTGATGCATCATGAATGCCCGCAGGTATGCCGTGCAGTTTGCATGTGGTTGCACCCACACAGCCGGCATGCTGTCCTGTTCTTTTGGCTGATCATCATCACCAGCACGACCCTTTGTGCCCTGGTCCCATCGAGTCAGCATCAGACTGACTGAAGCTGAGCCCAAAGTCTTGTACGTGTTGAAACATGTCATGTAACAGCATGCTTCTGAAAGCACCTGCACAGCGTGAGGGTGTCCAGCCCTCCTCGCTGATTGGGAAGCTGCCACCTCGAGGCTCCGGCCCTGTGCTGCGAAACCTGCAAACAGGAGTGAAGCAAGTGAGCACACCAGGCAGACGCTGAGCTGCTGTCAGAGGAGTGCAATGCAAGACACGCTGCCGTGGCCAGTGACAGGTTGAGCATGTCTGCATGCGGGGCTCACCCTTTGGTGCACGGCCGGAGCTGCCGCTTCATGCACCCCTCCCCAGTCCACCCTGTTGCAGATGGAGTAAGGGGTGAGTGATGGTCACTGTGCCACACAATGTACAGCGTGTGATGTCAGGATAAGCTGGTCAGCACAAGGTCCTTCAGCAGGACCTGCCTGCGGGGCACAGGCAGTAGCCGAAATCTGCCTGGCACACGCCGACGCCATTGCAGTTGTGCGGGCAGTGCTTCGTGCCGTGCGGCTGCGGCTGCAGGCATGGAACTACAGAAGCTCGGTTCACTCACCGTTGCCAGGCCATGCATGAGCGCACTGATAGGAAGGAAGATCGCAGGTGATGTCTGTCAGGCAGCACACGTTATGTCACCTTTGTTGGAATTGGGACCTGCATAAGGTATTTACCACACCAGTCCCCCACTGTACCGGCGCATCGCTTTGCGATCTCTGGCGGCAGACCAGACAGATCTGCAGGCGGCGGATCTGGCACCTCGACTGTCTTGCCGGCGGTGCTGCTGTTAGAGGCAGCCTGTGTGGCGCCGTGGTCTGAAGGGCTGCTGTTGGCGCCAGCATCAGAAGCTCCGTCCGCCACAGCGTTAGCCACAGCTCTGCCAGGGTCCATGGCCGTGATGTCTGCCTCTCTGCTTCCCGCCAGCCAGCCTGCCATGCCGCTCGCAGCGCCACGAGCAACTGTGCCGTTTGTGCTGCCTGCTGCTGCACTGCTGCTGCCAGATGAGCTCCTGCGCGACCCCACCACGACCAGAAGCTGCTGCAGCGCGGCTGCGTCTGCTTCCGACACATTACAGATGCTGCCAGGTATGCCTGCAGCTCTGTGAGGGCTGCCTGCAGCACATCAACACCTTACATTGCTTGTGTTATATCAAACACTCCCATCCAATTTGAAAATGTCACATACTATTATGGGACGCCCCATCACTGACGACTGGCAGTCGGGGGTCACATCGGCATCGCTGCAGTGCGGCCATATGACTGCTACAGACGCTGACCCACAACACCTGTGAAACGATTTGTTGATTCTCGTGACGCCAACTGTACCTCGGCTCTGCTGCTGTTGCTGCCTCCTGCTGCCGGCAGCCATGCTGCAGCCGCGCTGCTCAGGCCGGCAAGCGACGTGTCTGTCCAGGCCATGCTGTATCCTGTGGAGCCCAACGTGGATGCCACGACAGCCGCCAGGCTCGCAAGCAGGGCCAGCCTGAGAACACAGGACCCCTTGCATGTCAATGTGTGCAGCGCCTCATGCATGTGGTGCTTCCGGATCATCAATGGGTCAGGTGCTCACGTTTCCAGATTGTCGCTTAGCTATTATGCATTTCACGTACTCACCAGAACCATTTGCGCCTGGATCTGGCGCTCGCACCGTCCCGACGCCATCGCATGCTCGCTGCGCATGGGCCGATCACCAGCAGGCCATCGTCAACACCATACAGGGTCTGCAGCTGTCAGGCTGTGTCATTGTTCTGTTTTATTTGTGTGCCTGTGGCAATTCTTCAGAATACTGGTGACTTCTATTTGGCATCAGACCGCAGAGTGCGCCGCTGTCATGACAGATGGCCTTGCTTCTCTATCGTAGATCAGCACCGTCATCGTCGGCTGCGCGTGAGCACTGAAAGTCTAATCTGCTGGATGTTGTCAAGGGAATACACTATTGCACTAGCAATGTACCATCTGTACTGCACGGTTTCAGGCACAGGGCGTCTTTGCCGGCCTTCAAGTTCCGCCAGCACCGGGCTCGGTCCCTTGCACCATCGGGCGTTCAGAGTCACATTTGCACGGCCAGGCGCATGATCAGCGTGTTCGTGCTCAAGCGTGACTGCACAGGCTTTGATAGCTTGCGGCTTTCGGCTTGCAAACGTGAAGTAACTGTGATTGCTGCACACCCAGCAAAGACGAGCTCCTGTGACGTCGCCGCAGCTCGTGTATACAGCGTGTGATAAGACAAATCGTAGCACCAGCTCACATTAAACAGCAGCAGCTTGCACCATGGCGAGCATCCTGGGCAGCGGCAGCGTGCATCACCAGGGGCGCAGGCGCATGGTGAGGGTCGTCTCATGACCCATGGCTATGACTGTTAATGTCACGCTGCGCCGCGTGCATCCATTTACTCTGCAGCTGCGCGGCCAGCTTGTCGGTACCTTGGCTGCGCAGCAGCTGCTTGCTGCTGTGCACGCCACCAGCGGCGCTGGTGGCGGCGGCAGCTGGTTGTTCTGGGACACCAAGTTTGGTATCACCGCCTTGACGCACTTTGCGCTGCTGCAGGCGCCGAGCCTGGGGGGCGGCAACGCGGGCGTGGTGTGCCAGCGGTGCCTGCAGACGGGGCACTGGACGTACGAGTGCAAGAACGCGCCGGTGTACAAGGCGCGGCCTACCCGCACCCAGCAGCTCATGCAGCCCAAGGTAGGTGAAAGTAATGTAATCATTTTGATCTTTTTTTCGTATACAATCACAGTTTAGTGTACAAGAGATTCACTTGTTGGCAACCCACGAGCTCACCAATCAATCAACTTGATTGGAGGGGCGTGGAGGTCTCACATCCATGGACTTGGTTGTACGCTGCACTGCAAAGCACAGTGCACAGACCCATGTGCACATATTCATAGAAGGCGCGGTGCTTTGTCTGGCTGGCGCTGGCGGTCCAGAGGACTTGCACCTGCAGTGATACAGTAGCAGTGGTGTTGCATAACATGTGGCACGCCACCATAGCGACGCATGCACGCAAGCTATACCTGCTTTGACCATGTCATAAAGGCACCTGCAGACATGTATCATGGCTGCCGCCTGGCTATGGGTAGCATGCCCCGTCGTGCCAGACCAAAGGGACCCATGCATTTGCTGGATACGGGTCTCTTGCGCCCTGCAGAAGAACCAGCGGTATCTGGACCCCTCAGAGTTGCTGCCGGAGCCGGAAGCAGCCGGCAACTTCCTGCAGCGCGTGCCGGCGGCGAAGCCCGCGGCGGCGCCCAAGGGCGAGAAGGGCAGCAGGAAGCGCAAGAAGGCCAAATCCTCCTCGTCATCCGGCAGCAGGTGCTGCGACCAGTCTGCACATGTGTCGTGCGCCAGTACAGAGCCATCCGCAATCATAATTCGCTATCACCCCACAACCATTCTGTGACTCTGGATATCCATGGTCTCCTTTGTGATGCATGCACCGTGGTGGCTGTATTGCCGTCAGTCATCATCATACATGTACCGTGTCCCGCGATGCAGTTCCAGCAGCGACGACAGCAGCAGCAGCTCGAGCTCGAGCAGCAGCTCCGACTCCGACTCGAGCAGCAGCAGCGACAGCGACAGCAGTACCTCCAGCGGCTCGGGGTCTGGCAGCAGCGGCAGCAGCAGCTCCGACTCCGACAGCAGCAGGTAGGCGCTGAAGGCTGCTCGTCATGCCTGCCGCATCTGCACACGTGTGCCTCCATGCATCAGGCACCGTGCTGTGCCCAGGCTCTCGATGGGGCCTCAGCCCTGACACCTGCACCAAACCACCTGTTACACTGCTCCGCAGCTCCGGTTCGGGATCGAGCAGCAGCAGCAGCAGCAGCAGCAGCAGCAGCGACTCCAGCAGCGACAGCAGCAGCTCGTCGGACTCAGGGTCGGACTCGAACTCGGATGGTAGCGGCAGCGGCGACAGCCAGCCGAGGGCCAAGGCCAAGGCGCAAGGTGGTGCGACCCTGCACTGGCAGCCAACAACAGGACTCACGATGAGATGAGGCCGTCATGCGCAGCATCCTGGCAGTCCGCCGCCTGGGCTGTCTGCACCGGCGTCGAGTCCGCAGCTGACAACCCGCTGCTGCGCAGGCCGAGTGCGGGCGCCCCGCGCACACGGCGGCGGGAAGGCTGCGGAACGCGGGGCCAGGAAAGAGGAGGGCGCACATGAAGCGGCAGGCAGGGCGGCATCGCCGCCCGTGCCCAAGTCGCGGCGCGAGAGGCCGGCAGCTTCAGGTGACATGGTGGTGACACCAGATAGTGTGGGCGGCATGACCACAGGGTATTACGAGTGGGGGTAACCCAGCCGTTGCCCCACATGCAGATTCCCTCCTGAATGATCTATGTTCCTCATAGACTGTAAGAGCATCTGGCAGCCTCGCCGTAACCCCAGTAATTCAACCCGATGATCCTCACTGCAGATGCCGGCGGCAGACAGGGCAGCCCTGTAGCTAATGGCACCCATCACCACAACGATGGGCACGTGTCTGGCGGCACAGCAGCGCGCGCTGACCAGCGTGGCAGCCCAGGACGCGAGGAGCGCCCGCCCCGTGAGGATTCTAGGCATAGCCACGGGGACCGCAGCCCGGCGGGTCGTGCCAAGGCCTCGCCGTCCCCAGAGGACCTGCGCGAGGTGGGGAGGTCTGGAATTTCAAGGGTTTTGGGTGACAACTAATGATGCTGATGCTGCTGCTGCAGATGTGCACTGTAAAGCTGCAGCTCCAACTGCCTTGGTCCTTGCAGGCATGCTTGGTCTTTTCAGGGGCTGAACGTCAGCAACACTTGCATGAGTGCAGGGCCGCAACGTTTCCTACTGCTTGATTCCGTCACCAAAGCCCTCCCATTGTTTCTCGCAGGTGCTGCGGCGGCGCAGGCGCGGCAGCCGCGACCGCACGACGGGGCGGCCCCTGAAGCGGCGCCGCAGCCGCAGCGCCTCTGGGTCTCCACCGCCTGAAGACGCCGGTCCAGTGGCTGCTGCTGCGGGTGCGGCAGACACGGATGACCGCTGGGGCATGGAGTGAGCACCATGGCATCACGCGCAAGCTGCGTCATGATGTGGCATCAATACTCTGGCTGGGGTGGTGTCGGCACTACGTTACCTGAGCAGTGGATCGCATCACATCCGCTGCTTCAAAGTGCGAACGTCCATTGGGAGTGGTAACAAGTTGGTGACGATGTGCCATCCAGACAACACATCTGCCTTGGCTCCTGCGTAGTTTCCTTCCGAGAGTAAATCTTCCAACACGTGGCCGTTTGTCGATTTCTGAAGCGCCACAAACATCGGCTCAGACATCAAATCAAACAATGCTCAGCAGCGGCCAGGCGCGGTGTGCAAGACTGCCTGCCACAGTCTGGTTTACAAGTCAGCTGGTCTGACCCTGCCAATACATATGCGCCCCAGCACAGTGTGGCCAGTGATATTCATGCAGACATATGCCGCAGACGTGAGTTGTCCGCTTGCTGCATCTTCTGAGCCCTAGGGTATGGCGTTCTAGGCGGCACCCGCTGTGGCGCCGGTCTTCTCTGCCACAATGCTCTTCTGGATCTGGGGCGGCACGACATCGTACTTCTCCAGCTGCATGCTGTACTGCGCGCGGCCCTTGGTCATGCCCCGCAGGTTGGACACATACTGGAACATCTCGCTCAGCGGCACGCTTGCCTTGATGAGCTTCATGTTGGCTGGCTTGTCGATGAACTCGCCGACCATGCCGCGCCGGGAGTTGAGGTCGCCGATGACGTCGCCCATGTGCTCCTCTGGCGTGTTCACCTCCACCTTCATGACGGGCTCCAGCAGCTGCACGCCGCACTTGGGCATGGCGTTGCGGAACGCCTGGCGCGCGGCGATCTGGAACGCCAGCACGCTGGAGTCCACGTCGTGGTAGCTGCCGTCCAGCAGCGTGGCGCGGATGTCCACCACCGGGAAGCCCGCCAGGCTGCCGCTGCTCATCATCTCCTCCAGCCCCTTGGTGACGCCGGGGATGTACTCCTTGGGCACGGCGCCGCCCTTGATCTCGGAGATGAACTCGAAGCCGGTGCCGGGCTCCGCGGGCTCGAACTTCACGGTGATCTCGGCGAACTGGCCGCTGCCGCCCGACTGCTTCTTGTGCGTGTACTTGATCTCCGCGGGCCGCGAGATGCTCTCCCGGTAGTTCACCTGGGGGGCGCCGACCTTGCAGTCCACGTTGAACTCGCGCTTGAGGCGGTCCACGATGATGTCCAGGTGCAGCTCGCCCATGCCCTCGATCACCGTCTGGTTGTTCTCCTCGTCGCGCTGGTGGTGGAAGGAGGGGTCCTCCTGCCCCAGCTTGTGCAGCCCGTTGCCCAGCTTCTCCAGGTCCGCCTTGGTCGCCGGCTCGATGGCGACCTTGATGACGGGGTCGGGGAACTCCATGCGCTCCAGCACGATGGGCGCCTTCTCGTCGCACAGCGTGTCGCCGGTGGTCACGTCCTTCAGGCCCGCGATGGCCACGATGTCGCCAGTGCGCGCATGCGTGATGTCCTGCCGGTCGTTGGAGTGCATCTCCATCATGCGCCCCACGCGCTCCTTGCTACCCTTGCTGGAGCACAGCGCATAGCCGCCCGTCGACAGCTGGCCGCTGTACACGCGGCAGAAGGTGAGGGTGCCGACGTATTTGTCCGCCATGATCTTGAAGGCCAGCGCCGAGAAGGGCTCCTCGTCGGCTGGTTTCCGGGTCATCGGCGTGTCAGGGTCGTCCACCGCAGAGCCCTTCATTGGTGGCACATCCAGCGGCGAGGGCAGGTAGCTAGTGACGGCGTCCAGCAGCGGCTGCACGCCCTTGTTCTTGAAGGCGGACCCGCACAGCACGGGGACGAAGGCGCCGTTGTTGGTGCCCTTCCGGATCAGGCTGCGCAGCGTCGCCTCATCCGGGATCTCGCCCTCCAGGTACATCTCCATCGCCGCGTCGTCCTGCTCCACGGCCAGCTCCACCAGCTTCTCGCGGTACTCCGCCGCCTGGTCCGCCATGTCCGCCGGGATGTCGCCGATCTGGAAGGTGGCACCCAACTCCTCACCGTCCCAGGTGATGGCCTTGTCGGCCACCAGGTCGATGACACCCTGGAACCTGTCCTCGGCGCCGATCGGCAGCGTGCACACCAGCGGCGTCGCGCCCAGGTTGGACACGATCATGTCCACGGTGCGGAAGAAGTTGGCGCCCATGCGGTCCATCTTGTTGACGAAGCAGATGCGCGGCACCCCGTACTTGTCTGCCTGCCGCCACACGGTCTCCGACTGTGGCTCGACTCCGGCGACGCTGTCAAACAACGCCACTGCGCCATCCAGCACCCGCAGGGCACGCTCCACCTCCAGCGTGAAGTCCACGTGACCAGGCGTGTCGATGATGTTGATGCAGTGCTCCTTCCAGAAGCAGGTCGTGGCAGCGGATGTGATTGTGATACCCCGCTCCCGCTCCTGCACCATCCAGTCCATTGTGGCCGCACCCTCGTGCACCTCGCCAATCTTGTAGCTCTTGCCCGTGTAGTACAGGACGCGCTCTGTGCATGTCGTCTTGCCCGCGTCGATGTGGGCCATGATACCGATGTTCCGGTACCGTTCAAGCGGGATGAGCCGCTTGCTGGTGTCTTTCGACTCAGCGGCGCGGACTTGCAGCTGGCCGCGGCTGGTGGTGGGACGGCTGCTGATGATGGCCCCCAGGCCCTGCACCTGTGCTGTCTGCAGGCCACACTGTCGGAGCCCAACGAATGCAGGCAGTGCTGTGCTGTGGCGTCCGCAACTGGCTGTAGGCACCATGGCCGCTGTTGCGCGTCTGCATGGTGCCCTGCACTGCGCTGGCGCAGTCTGCGCGCCCAGCAGGGCGGCCTGCATGGCTGCAATCGCTGTCTGAGAACACTCTTTCTGGTTACTAGAGCGGGCGCCGGCTGTCACTCGATATGTTCGTCGGTTGCTAATCACTTGGTATGGCCAATCGAGTCAATCTTGCAAAGGGCTCGCCGCTGGACACATGCAGCCTAGCCTTGTCTGACGGCCCTGCATGCCAAACTCGAGACGACAGTGGCGGCACGTCAGCAACTCAAACCCTAAATCTACTGCTGCAGCTCTGAAGCCGCCCTGCGGTGAAGACCACTCTCTCTTGTGACTCCTGCAGCTGCAACATCCTGCAGGGACAACGAGCGCTGCATCCTGCGTTGGCAAGTACGCTGGCAAGCATAATACTGAAACATATTGCACGGATGCCCTGTGGTCGGCAGCTTCATCATACTGAGCTGACCACTGGCGAAGCGTAGCACCGTACCCAGTGGCTGGTCAGCAGGGCGCTGTGGAGTTGCTCATAAGAGACAGACGGCTTCCTCGACACTGGCGTCACGCACGAACTGGCACAGATGCTCAGATCCGCGCAGGTTGGGCAGCAGCACCCCGCCAACTGGGTCATCAGCACATCCGTCAGTCGGCCCCATACACCGCGCACTTGGCATCGGCCAGCGCCGCAGCTCATCGCGGCCGCAGCCAGCAGCAATGGCAACGGCTCAGGTAACGCTCGCCACCGCAGATCGCGGCCACCAGTGCTGGTCTGGGTTTCGGAAGCCTGGTGTGGCTATTCGCCAAGCCGAGGTCCAACTTACTGTGACGTCCTTCCTGTACGTGTCGCGGCATCCGTGCATTTGGCGGAGCAATGCAGAGCTTCAATGTGATGGGGGTCGTGCACATGCTGTGGGTATTGCCATGGCGCAGCATCTGCCACTGCGGCAGTGCATTACTCTGCAATCGCAGTCGGCCAGTGTTGAGCACTTGCAGCTGGTATTGTATGGCTACAGCCGGGGGGCACGTCGACCAGTAGTCCATCAGCTGTATCTGGGTCATGAAAATCATTGGGTAATGTGACATCAACTTTGCACTTATCGGCAGGCGCACAGAACGGCATGGCGCCAGACCCGAAGCTGACCGCGTTCCTGGCGGAGGTTGCGCACGGCCGCATCCGCCCTGACGATGCGGCCCGGCAGCTGAACAGCCTGGTCGCCTCCGCACAGCCGACAGGCGACTTTGCAGCCACCGACCTGACCAGGTATGATGATGGACGCATCGGAGCATATACAATGAGCAAGTGTACCAGGTCTCGTCATGAGACATGCAGGTAGTGCTGCACGTTTTCCGAAGCACACTCTGTGTCTTCGCACTATACACCTGCAGTGGTCATCCCAACATATGGTGCCCCCGCAGGCGCGAGCGGACAGGGTTTCCGGAGGTGGTGTGGGGCCCGGGCAAGACGCCGCTGCAGATCGCGACCATCATGCGCAAGCTGGCGGAGCAGGACCAGCTCGCAGTCGCCTCACGCATCGAGCCTGAGGTGACTCCCGCTTCAGCTGCCCATGAGTGAACATGTGCTGCTGCCGGCATCAGTGTGCATTGGCATGACGTCCACTGCATATAGGCAGACGGCAACGTTGACCTTCACGTGTATTCTGGCTTTGTAGGTGGCTCAGGAGGTGCAGGAGATGCTTGCATACCAGGACATGCAGTACATTGAGCAGGTGAGCTCAACCCTACACCGAAGCACGAGAAACACCCACTTCCTTGCCGGCAATCCGTCATGGACCTGCAACACATCAGCAAAGACCTCAAGGCCCGGCACACATGTTGTTCGCTGTGCTGACACCCAGTGCGCACGTCGCCAACGGCATGATCGGGCACCTCGTGCCGCCATTGTTCGCGACCGTGGCACGGCCTCGTGTGCCTCCAGGCGCGCATGCTGGTGCTGCGGCCGGACAGCGGGCAGCGGCCGCCGCGGCTGGCGGGCACGGTGGCGGTGCTGACCGCCGGCACGGGCGACGCCTTTGTGGCGGAGGAGTGCCGCCGCACCGCCGAGCTCATGGGCTGCTACACGTTCCGGCTGCAGGCGCGGCCGCCCTGCGCTGCCCTCATCCGCTGTAGGGACCAGGCTGATCACTGGTCGCTGCCAGCCGTCATCTCTAGCATGACACGCTCTACAGTGACAACCCAGCGCAGCCTGGCACTTCCACCTACAAGGTGGAGCTTTGCACTGCAGCAGCAGCCTGACAGGGAGGCAGCCCAATGCAGGAGCAGCTGTCATGACGTCAGCAGCTCCTAGTAGATCCAACGCTTCACACATTTGGCCGCTGTGCACCTCAACAGGGTGTTCTGCTGCAGGACCTGGGCATCGACAACGGGCTGGCGCGCATCGTGCAGAACCTGCCGGCTGTGCGTGCCGCGGACGTCGTGATCGTCATCTCCGGCATGGACGGCAGCCTGCCCTCTGCCATCGCCGGCCTAGTGGACAGCCCGGTGGTGCGCCTCAGCATATTACTGCTGCCCGCACCAGTGCACCCCTTCAAAACATTGCATCTCACCTTGCTCGCCCTACACTTGTCCGTGTACGCAGCCCATTGTGGCAGCCTTTGGCTGGGGTCCACCGTGCGCAGCCACACCATGCTGGGGACTGTCACGAAAGCACGGTGGCAGCCCTGCCGCCTGATTGACGTACCTGAGGAAAGACTGACTGTGGGTGCTTGCGGGGCTGCAGATCGCGGTGCCTACGAGTGTGGGGTATGGCGCGGCGCTGGGCGGCATCAGCCCGCTGCTGAGCGCCCTCACGGCCGGCGCCCCAGGCGTCGCCACCGTCAACATCGACAACGGCTTCGGCGGTGGGTGGTTGGGTGCCAAAACATATGCAGAGTGTGTCAGCTACCGACCGGCTCGATGCAAGGTTGCCGGCGGCAGCCAGCTGGATCTGCAACGCTGCTGTGCCTCGGGCTTTGCTTTTGCCAACTCGGTCTGCGCTTGCTGCTTTGCGCGATGATGGCAGCCACCCTGCTGGCGGCAATCACGAGGGATGTTTAGCCATGAGATGGGCGCCAGGGCCTTGACATGGTGTCAGTAGTACCGGACATGTGTGTCTGAGGCGTGCACTGTGCTCCACACTGCAGCGGCGATGCTGGCGGCGCGCATTTTGCGGACGGCAGGCAAGATTGCGGACAAGGTGGCGCCAGCACGTGCAGTCACGATGCATGCGGTGGCCCAAGGAGTTCCGCCGGTCCCGCCGGAATCACAGCCGCAGCAGCAGCAATTGCAGCAGGGCCAGGGGATGGGCACCTTTGATCCAGCCATAATGGGGGCTGCTATGATGCCCATGCTCGACTCCATGCATGTTGGCTGACGTAGCAGCATATGGTGATTTTGGCGCAATGCCAGCGATACCATCAGCAACCCTACTGGTAGTGAGTACCAATGCCGCAGACACAGGATATCGATCACTGCGCAGGCGACAGCAACAGGGTAGGGAGTCGTGTCAACAGTATGTTGCAGCATGAAGAGACCAGTGGGGTAACGTTTTGGTGGCGGTGTGAGGAGTGGCTCACCGATTTTGAGTGCCGTTTTGGGTGTTGCCATGTGGTGCGGGCCGGTAGGCATGCGAATGCAACAGGAGCGCTGATGCGGCAGCTTTTATGAGCAGCATTTCTGAGTATGGCACCGGTATGCGCAGCATTGACACTTAGACGACTTTTCGGTGTATGGGTTCAGGAGATTTGTGTTCGACCTCAGCATTGACAATTTTGTTGTTATGATAGGGTGTGTCAGGGTTCACACAATGTGTGAAGAGTCAAACTCACAAGGCCTCCAGACTTATGCCCTCTCGCATGATGCCAATGGCTTGCTGAAGGCCTGCTGCGGTGACACCACAGATAGGTCCAGGGGTTGTGCCTACTCAACTGAGTTTGAGCAGCACAAATGAGCCACCAAGCTGACCACGTAACATTTCAAGTCTGCTCTGAGTGCACTTGCACATCACCAGCATCCCCACTTATCAACCCGCCGCCCCACTTGCCGGCATCATGCTCCGTCCAGCGCCTCTATGCTGACGATGCTGTTGCCCCGCACGACCTGCAACAGACACTTGAGACCCCTGTCACGCGCCTTGCCACACCCATTGCTGATCTGCCCGTGCGCCCTGTAGTATATCATGCTGCATGCCAACACCACACACAAGGTGCGGTATGGAGACTGATGCCCGTGCAGCCTGGACGGCACACGCATGGATGATGCAGGGTGCCCACCACCATGCCAATGTCGGCCTTCGTCTTGGTGTCCACCGTGCCGTCCAGCACCAGGTTCATGAACTGGTCGAACCCGCGCAGCACGCCCATCACCCCCCGGTTCCCATTCAGCTGGACTGCAGGAGGCAGAGGCGACACAGAGTCGCCATACGAGGCCCCCTGAACGGAGTCTGCTGTATGAGCTAATGCATGGCATGCCGTTGCCGGCCAGCGCCGCTGCAAGCGCCAGAGCGTACGCGCAATCGCCGCAGTTACTCAAAACCTGTGGCAAACTGCTGGGCTCCGCTGACGTCACGGAAGCTACCCCTTCGGTGGTGCACCTAATTGCATTCTCTTTGCAGCTGAACGATCAAGCAGTCGCAAGTGGCGAGGTCAGAAACACTCTGCCGGCGCAGCCGGTGGCTGCCCATGCACTCACTGTTGAGCTTCTTGTCCATGAAGCCCTTCAGCTCCGGCGGCTGCACCTTTGGCATGCTGCCGGGCTGCCGTCAGACCGGGCACTCAGCGGCGCAGCCCCAAGTTTGGCTGTTGTTGCAGGGAGGGATCAGCCCACGCAAACCAGGTGCAGTTGCAAGGCTTGCAACTGAAACTTCTGATCTGGGTGCGTGACAGCGCGCTGTTTCCACTGATGCAACGCTGAGGGTGTCCTGACGCTGTATCACGGCGAGTACAGCGCGGCAGCGAGGCTCACACACTGACTGCAGTTCTTTGCTGCGGAGCAAACTTGGCCACTGCAGGGTGGCTCACACTGTCGTCGTTTGATCGACGACACCACGACAGGGTGTCAATGTGCCAATCGTAGCTGTTGTCCGTACTAATGTTCAAGGAGCATCCCTGGCAACACCCTTCCAGCTTGTTACCCCAGCCACCACAGGTGCAATCAGTTGTGTACACTGCCGAGAGGCAGCATGGACAGGCAGAGGGCACCGCCAATCAGAACACCAACCCATACTTCGCCATGTCAATGCGTGAAGCATCCAGCTGATCAAACAGCTTCTCACCGAACAGAGCTTCCTGGCCTGCACACGAGGCATGCCATGTGAGAACCACAGCTAGTCCGCTTTCAGCACAGGAGGCAGGGGCCATTCAGTCGCGGACGCATGAGGCTTGTATGAGGCACAATGGCATACCTATCATGAATGCAAGACACCAGGGCAGGAAAACCGCCATCATGACAGCGAAGCCAATGGCTGACCGCCGCGTCACTGCATGATGCACAGCAACCTCGTCAGCATACATTGCAGGTCACAAGCCCAACAGCGCCCCATGCTGCCAGACGCCGATCAAACACCACGACGCGTCATTTATTAAACACTCCAGGCAAGGCGACCAGCAGTGATGATCACATTTTGCGACCTCGGGGTCGTGTCCATGCCGGAAGTCGGGCCAGAACAGCCAGACATTGACAAGCCAGAGGAGCGGCAGCAGCACAAAGCCGCCGTGATACACTGCAGGCATGACGCACTTTTATCAGTCCAGGATGCCGAAACACAGGTGCTGCATGCAAGCAGCGCAATCCAATTCTGCGGAATGGCTGCCAAGGCTGTGCAGCTGCTGCGCACTTTTGCGGCACAGTGCCTGCGCAACGCCGGCGGGAACTCTGTCGCCATCCACCGTCTCCACCAGTCCGCGTCGCAGCAGTGCGGTGTGCTGCGGACCAGCACTGCCATCGTGATGGCCATCGCCGTCACCCCGTTCGTCTGCCGCTCCATCCTCGTCTTGGCGGATCATCACCACCGTCTCCTCCTGCTGCGCGTCCTGGGCGGCTGGCTGGATCTCCATGGTGGATGGGCGCCAACAATGCCGTGGTGTAGTGCCAAACCGTGCGATGGACTGCTGAGTAAGCTCCAAGCTGTGGGGCTCGAGCGCGTCCAGTCTGATCCAACTGCCTGCGTATGCTGCGAAACGTGTTCTTGCTTGACCCGCGAGCACCCGTGCTTGACAGAAGGGCACTTGCCGCACAAGTAAAACACAGTTGCACAGAAAGTAGCTCTGGAGCAGCTCTGGCTGTCGCCGCTCCGGATGACAAGGTTCTTGGCAAGATGCGACTGCGGTGTGGTCGAGCTGTGAACAGAGCGCAACAGCAGAGAACTGAAGAAGTTCTACTATTGCCCCTCGCATCCATTATTCGCTGCCGCCGATCTTGCCTTGCTGTCATGCTGTCAGCCTGGAGGCTGGCCCCCGCGCTGCAACGATGCCTGGACGCCAGTGTGCATGACCAGCAGAGTCTAGTACGTCAGGTAGCGCTATGTCAGCGAGCAGCATGGTAGCGGCGCAGCCGACCGCCCCGGTGCGGTCGCCAGCACTCGCATCGCAAAGCAGATGCATCCGTTGTCCAGGTGGGTGGCACTAGCAGCTGTGATGAAGGCACCTTTCGAGTGTATGTTGCAGTGCTGGATTTTTTTCTTGCATGTTTGACGTTGATCAAGGGGCTACACAGACCTGCATTCTTGGAGCATGTCCTTCAGCATATCCTGGCTGTGGTGACAGCAAGTCATGTAGCCCTGCCGGTCGTCATGTACGGAGCGTACAGCTTAGGATCAATTGGGCAGCTGATATGAGACTGCGTGCTGAAAAGATTGCACGGACAACGAAGCGGTGCAGTCATGCCGTGCGTGGTCAGCAGCGCTCTGCTCTGTCATCAGCACAGACGGAGATATAGAAGCAGGCAGTGGCTTTTGCGGGAGGAAGGTTTTGGCATCTGCTGTGGATGCGTTCACTGTGTGACAACAACACATGTGGTGTTGCTTCTGCAGCAGCGCCCTTTGGCGCAGCGCAGCAGCCGCGGCAGCAGCGCACAGCTCTGCAGACGCGGTGCGAGGCACAGCGGAGCAGTGCCGCAGAGGAGGCGTCCGTCGTTGGCCGGCGGAATGTGCTGGGAGGCGCGCTCGCAGCTGCTGCAGCGCTTGCCACCCAGCCGCAGCTGCCGGCCTTCGCCAATGAGGATGTGTCTGAGGAGTGGGAGAAGGTGGACCTGCCGATCGACCCCACGATTGTGCTGCTAGACATAGGCTTCACTGGTACTGACCCCAACCACGGGTTCCTGCTGGGCAGCCGGCAAACGCTGCTGGAGACGAAGGATGGCGGCAAGACATGGGAGCCCCGCACCGTGGCAGCAGCGCAGGATGATGCGGGCATCAACTACCGCTTCACGAGCGTCTCGTTCGCCGGAGACGAGGGCTGGATCGTGGGCAAGCCCGCCATCCTGCTGCACACAACCGACGGCGGCAAGAACTGGGACCGGGTGCCGCTGTCGGCCAAGCTGCCGGGCGACCCCGTCTTCGTGCACGCCCTGGACAAGCCCGGGAACGCGGAGATGGCGACCGGAGAGGGCGCCATCTATGTGACCGACAATGCAGCGTACTCCTGGAAGGCAGCGGTGCAGGAGACGGTGGATGCGACGCTCAATAGAACCGTGTCCAGCGGCATCAGCGGGGCCAGCTACTACGAGGGGTCGTTCAGCCAGATCGCCCGGTCGGCGCAGGGCAACTACGTCGCCGTCTCCTCGCGCGGCAACTTCTACCTCACATGGGAGCCCGGACAGACGTACTGGCAGCCGCACAACAGGCCGGTGGCGCGGCGGCTGCAGAACATGGGCTGGACGCCCGACGGCCAGCTGTGGGTCTCGACCCGCGGCGGCGACGTGCTGATCTCCCCCGAGGCGGGCGTCTCCGAGAAGTTCGACGACAAGCGCATCGGCTCCCGCGGCTTTGGCATCCTGGACGTCGGGTTCAAGGACCAGGGTCTGGGCTTTGCGTGCGGCGGCAGCGGCAGCCTGTTCAAGACGCAGGACGGCGGCAAGAGCTGGAAGCGCGACAAGGCGACTGACAATGGCGTGGCAGGCAACCTGTACGCCGTCAAGTGGTCGCCAGCGGGCCGCGGCTTTGTGCTCGGCAACGATGCCATCCTGCTGCGTCACTTGTGATGAGCAATGGAGCCGCCACGTGTCCTAACCCTGCGGCAGGATAGTGACAGCTCTTGCTACGCACACTGCGAGGCAGTCTGCAGCGGCAAAGGAGGATCAGCTTCGGGCCCCGTCTCTCAGCAGGTCCCAGATGGCCAACAGCTGTGCATCACATCGGTTTGCTTGTCGGTTTGCTTTTCAGATGCGTCTGGTACAGCTGATATCGTGCGACAGACAGATCAGTCAACCAGAGGAGGCCAAACTTCTGCCAGTTTGGTTGTCACCAGCAGCAGCCAAGAATGCACAGTAGTGTGAAAGCTGAGACTTGAGCACCCATGCACCTATATCATCAACATGCACGTGCTTGCCCCAAGCATCATCTTGCAACACCCCACCTTCTTGCAGTGTGCCCAGGCACGTGCCTGTGACAAGATGTGCGCAATCCGAAGAGTGGTTCACTTCACAGTCTTCATTGTGATCAGAAGTGCAAACAACAAACAAAGTACGCCCATGGAAGTGCTGCGGGCTGCTGCTAGGTTCGTGCAGCGCCCTGCTGTCGTCTCGGAGGGTATCACATTCAGGTGCAGCCCGAGGATCGTTCGCATCGTGAAGAGCTCGCATGCTATACATCAGGCTGACGCATTACAAAAGCGTTTCGCATTGACGTACGGCAGTGTCTAGCGAGTCCTGGGAAGTCCAATGCATCGTGCGGCACCTACAATGCATGCACTCTTCACTTGTCACCATTGCGTCCACTGCAGGTACGCTGATCTGCTGGAAGGGGCAGCCACTGTCAGCAGCCGGCTGCTGCAGGCGGGTGACTTTGGGGATGGCGCCGCCGATGACGCCACAGGGTCGCGCGTTGCGATCGCGGCGCAGCCAGGTGAGATGTCATCAGCGGGATCACCCTCAGAGCTCACGGTGCAACGCGGGCATCAGCGTGCATACAGAGTCGGATGACCATGCGGAGGCGGAACCTGGAACGAGCACTCGTGGCAGGCCCACACTGGCTGTCGACTATTGGAGAGCTTCAATGCTTGTTTCCCACCATTCAAAGCGATCCGAGACATTGCTTGACGTGCCGCTGCAGGGCCGCAGCATGTGGCCGGGACGTGGGGCACATGGCTGGCGGGCGGCGTGGCAGTGCCGCTGTGCCTCAGCCACCCGCCCAGGTGAGTACCAAAAGGGTTTAGGGCATTTTGGGGTGACACATCTCGCGCCCTGCTGTTGCATGTCAGCGAGATGCGCACCACAGTGGGTTTGGCGGTGCCAGTCCCTCTCAGCGCCACTGTGTTCAGGCAGCCAGCAGGCGAAGCGGCTTCAGCTGTGCCTGCAACAGACTTGCGGTTAGTGCTGCTGGAGGATTCCATCAGGTAGTCAGTAGGCGACGACGGAAGACATCACGACCACAAGCCCCAGGATGCGTGCTCTCCTGCAGGCAGCTGGCGTACATGCTCGAAGACTCGGGTTCGACGGTTGTGCTGGCCACGGAGCAGCACGCCGAACAGTTGCGGCCAGTCGCAGAGTCCACAGGCACGGCGCTGCAGGTAAGGGGCGGCTGGCTGACCAAGCGCCACCTGCACTGGCATGCTCCTGCACCTGCCTCTGGCAAGCCCACACATACGCATGGCCCATGCTTAGCACACCTGCAAATGGCGATACCCGATCTTCACCTGCCGATTTCAGGTCATGGACACCCTCACACCCCGCGCCGAGGGCAATGCGCCGTCGCTGGGGCCGTTCATCGCAGAGGCCTTCGAGCGCCAGGACAGCCGCAGCGCCGACCACAAGGCGGCGCTGTTCATCTACACCAGCGGCACCACGGGCGCCCCAAAAGGCAAGCATTTTATCTTTTAAAACCTATGAAATTCCCGTATATAATAAAAAGAGTACATAGCGCAGCTGCAGCGCCATGTGCAGTCCTGAATGTGATGTGGACCACGAAGTGCAATCAGATTCTGCACGTGTTGTTGACCAGCATCAGCAGGTCCGCGGGCCTTGGGGCATGAGTGTTGCAGATGCGGCTGATGCCTTTTCTTCAAACCGGGCCGGTATGCACGACAGGTGTCGTGCACACGCATGCCAGCCTGGCGGCGCAGATAGCGGCGCTGGTGGCAGCCTGGGAGTGGACACCACAGGACAGGTGCAACATGTTCCTGGAACGGCTGTAACCTTGACCGCACTCCAGTCTGCAGCATGCAGCACTTCCTGCAAAACATCAGCTCGACTTAGCTGCAGTGGCACCTGGAGATACTGGGTTGGCAGCATGTGCTGCAAAGACACCAGTTCGGCATGGAGGAAAGATTCAACCATATCAGTTGCAAGCTGCCCGGACACCTTGAGCGTGACCCATGCCGGCAGGCTGCTGCACGCGCTGCCGCTGCACCACATCCACGGCGCGGTGGTGGGGGTGCACACCCCGCACGCGGCGGGCGCCTGCGTGGAGTTCCTGCCCAAGTTCTCGCCAACAGCCGTCTGGGACAGCCTCATGGTGAGGCAGTCGTGTGCATTGAAACGTTTATGGTCGGTGCCAGTGCCATGTAGGGTCCAGGCCCGACGACACGCCGGCCGACCAAGGTGTTGTGTGCACCCTGCTGCAGAGGCGCGACGAGCCGGTGTCCGTCTTCATGGGCGTCCCCACCATGTACGACTACCTGCTGCGGCACCACCGCACCCGGCCAGCCGCCCAGCAGGCAGCCACCAGGTGCCCGCCAGCTTCACCGCGCCGGCTAACCACTGTCTTAGGGGCCACGTGGTATCGTATCTAGGAGACATGGACACCGGTCAGAGTACACCAATGGTGCAGTGGCAGTCTGGTGTGAGTGCAAGCTGTGCACCTGGTGCAGGCAGGCCGCCGCGGGCTTGCGGCTGGCGGTCAGCGGCTCGGCCCCGCTGCCGCTGCGGCTGTTCGACGACTGGCGGGAGCTGGCAGGTTGGTTGCTGTTGATACCCGTGGCATGCTGTGGCACCCGCTTGTGGGAACTCAGTAGCTGGAACCAGACAGGCGGGCGGGACATGCGGACCGTTGAGCACACTCAGGTTGGGGGTTGGTCCATCTGTGGTGCTGTGCGCTAGCACGGTGTCTCATGAGCTGCAGGGCAGCCGCTGCTGGAGCGCTACGGCATGACGGAGGCCGGCATGCTGCTGTCGAACCCTCTGCACGGCGAGCGGCGGCCCGGCAGGTGGGCACACCCGCCCATGTTGTGCTCAGTGTTGGCTCGACGATCTGCGTAAGTGGCGTGTCTGCCTGGTACTGCCTGGGGCGAAGGATCAAGCGGCTTCCCGCGAGGTCACGAGCCTGATGCGGGGTGCTGCTGCCCACATGCAGTGTCGGGCAGCCCCTACCTGGAGTCTCAGCGCGCTTGGCGCCAGCAGAGGCAGACGGCAGCCGCGCCAGCAGCAGCGACGGCGACAGCAGCAGCGGCAGCCCAGAAGAGTCTGGTGGGTTGCTATCACCAAAGCGGCTGCTGATGTGCAGCCTAGTCCAGCCAAGTACTCAGTAGCATGTGCATTCTGGCTGTGATCTTCGTGGCAGCTGCCTGCTGTGGCAGCTGAGCTGGCGCCATGTTAGCATGGAGGCTGCAAGCACCAAGTATCTGCCTGAGTCGTCTGCTTGCGACTCCCTTGTAGCCTTTCATGCGCAAAACCAAGCAGCATGCGCTGCTACAGGAGATGGGGAGCTCCAGGTGAAGGGCCCCAACCTGTTCCGGGAGTACTGGCAGCACCCTGATGCCACTGCAGAGGCCTTCACGCCCGATGGCTGGTTCCGCACCGGTGAGCACTGTTCCGCGTGGGCCTGCTGGAGGTTGATCCAGAGGCAACCAGGATGCATGACTTGCAGCGCTGCCCAGGTCCAGTCACCACAGACACCCTCTGCGCTGCATGCTCACCTGCCTGCACGAACATCCGCATTCATGCCGGCCTCACACACACCCCAGGGCCGTCCCACAGAACCTGCTGCCCTGCAGGGGACACGGCGGCGCTGCAGGGCGACCCGGCCGGCATCTTGCATCTGCCGCCGTGCCGGCCTTGCACCTGCTTCAGTTTCGCTTCAGGGAGTGTGCTTCCTGCTTCCAGGGGACACGGCGGCGCTGCAGGGGGGCCCGCCGGCGTACGCCATCCGCGGCCGCACCAGCGTGGACATGATCACCAGCGGCGGGCACCGCGTCAGCGGCCTGGAGCTGGAGAACGTGCTGCTGCGGCACCCCGGGGTCGTGGAGGCCGCGGTGCTGGGCGCGCCCCACGAGCAGCTGGGCGAGCAGGTGACCCAGCTTTGCTGCACCCCCTTGGTCACTCCTATCCTCCACCTGAAACCGTGATGCGGGGCGCGCGCTACAAGCAGCTGGGTGAGCAGGTCACCCAGTGTGTCAGTGGGGTTTACCCATCAACCATCATCCGCAGTGACATGGTTTGGAAGGCCTCGAAGGCCAGCCGCACGCATCAGGGCCGGCAAAACAGTTTTGAGCAATGTGCACAAGCTGCTGGCAGGGTTGTTCACAGCGCCACGGCAGGGTAGGATCCGTGGCCTGTACAGGCTCTGATGGGCATGGATCGATGCTTGATCCACGTTTACGTGCGGCACATTGGATACGCGTCTGGTAGTGTGCCACAGCGCTGCAGGTGGAACGGCCGGGATAGCATCAGATCGCACACAGTAGGTAGCGACTGACATCAACCTGCCCTAACATGCAATGTGCTGTCCAATATCGCAGGTGGTGGCGCTTGTGGCTCGGTCAGACACGCAGCTCAGCGAGGATGCACTACAGGCCTGGGCCGCGAATGAGGTGGCGCAGTATCAGGCAAGCCTTACACTATGCACTGAAAGTCTGAAACTGACCGCCAGATAGCATTCGGAGGCCAGACGTGGACACCATCAGCATGTGCGTGTGTTTATGCATGACCAGACGCTCATTACAGCCCATGCAATGCGACGTTCTGCTGTTACATCTGCGTCGCACCTGAATAACACCTTGATGTGCAGGTGCCCAAGCGCATCAAGTTCGTTGATGCCGTGCCTCGCAATGCCATGGGCAAGGTGAACAAGAAGGCGCTGTTGACGGACTACTTCTCATGAAGTCGCCCACCGATGCCCATGGCAGAGGTCGCCCTACACCCTTGATGATCGGGCATGTGCACACTGCTCAGCAGCTCAGGCATCACGGAGACTCATCGTGGATTGCTGTACCATCGACCTGAATGCATTGTATACATCAGGCTACAGCAACAACGACAGTCGTACATCAGCCCGTTAAATGATGCGCTGTGGTCAGCATGCTTGCTGACTGTGTGAATGGCTCTGAATGCTGCAATGTGCAGCCAGCGTCAGTGCTAACAAGCTACAACTGTAAACAATGGTAGTGCTGGACAGTTAATGTATCAAGGAAGTAGTATGCCTGAAGTGCATCGAAGGCTCGTGCAGCGTTCAGCTTGTTTCCCTGTCGTCTTCCAGGGGCGCCAGCCCTGTGGAGGTCTCTTCATGCAGCTGTGCTGCTGCGTCTGCTGCCTCACTGGCATGACCCGCGTCAGCAGGTGCTGCAGGTTTTGCTGCTGCTGCTGCTCCTGCTGCTGCTGCTGGGATTGCTGGCTCTGCTGAGGCTGCCGCTGCCGCTGCCGCCACAGATGTGCCGCCAGCAGGTACAGGCAGGCCATCCATGGCGCCATTCGCAATCCAGGAGGACGCAGAGTGCAGGTGCAGCGGCCGGTCCCATGGCAGGCCATAGAACCCTGCCAGGCAGCCCAGCACCTGCGCAAGTCGCTCAAGGTCAGTGCAATTGCAGCCTGCTTATTGGTCATCGAGGATCTGCTTACAATGTGCCAAGACCCTGAGCTTACAGCGCCGTACACATGTCACATGTGGCCACACCTCGTCGTTCTCCGAGGCTATTACCACATCCCGCAGCTCGGGCGCCCCGATGGTGCCGTTGCGGTCGCAGGCGCGCAGGAACTCCATCAGGCTGCCGTAGAAGCCGTCGTAGTTCACCAGGATCACCGGCACCGGCAGCTTGCTGCAGGGCACGCACACACCATCTGGTCCGGAGTCCTGACAGCGGAGACGCACCAGCGCATGATGGACGGCTTGACAAGGTAACTTCAACTGCCAGGGAAGATTGCAACCTGTGCCAGGTCAAGCTGCTGCGCTGTAGGTGAAGTCAGCACAGTAAGGCGTGTATGTACAGCGATGGCCAGCTACGAGCAGCAAGGCACCTGCCAAGCTTCCGCAGCTGCACCAGGGTCAGGATCTCGAACAACTCGTCCATGGTGCCCAGGCCGCCAGGCAGAAAAATGTACGCCCCCCGGTCCTCCTCAGACGCGCGCACGCCGCAATCCACGAGGGCCACCTGCAAAGATGGAAGACTGATTTAGTGGACACACAAATACACCTCGCAGCACGCGAGGCCACTGCCTGCATGCGCAGAATGGGTGCTCAGTTTGAACGACTGGGGCCAATAGCAGCCAGGCGCATCGGCTTTGATGCAAGTCAGCCGAGGAAAACGCTGGGATGGGGTCGGCGGCAGGACCTTTCTGGAGCTGAGGAAGCGGCAGAACACGGCGGCGTCATCCGGCAGGTAGCTCGCGGTGCGCACGGTGGTGCCGGCCTCACGGGAGATGCGGATGCCGCCCACCGGCGCGCCCGCATCCATCGCGCCTGCGCCAGGGATTTCAGAGTTGGGGGTTCGTACACGTATTATGGCAGCGTCAACCACGGGGTCGCTCACGGCTGCGTGCGCCGCTCAGGCGGTGGCATCACAAACGATCTGGAGGCCTGTGCTGGTGTGCGCATGCGCTGCTATAGGCAGCAGCCCTGCTCATGGCATCACAAGAACATGGACACATCGTCACTGCGACAGGCAAACGAAGCTTCTGCACAGAGCCGATGCCACACAGCAGCACCTAGGGTTGCGGCCTCCATCATGCCAGGGCCGCCGCCGCTCCAGGTGGTGCACCCCAGCAGCTGCGCCACCTGCCTCCCCAGGTCCCTGCACATTTTTGAGGTGACACACTGAGGGGTTCGGTGAATGCACCTGGTTGCACTTTCACCCGACGATTCAACACACCAAAGTTGCCAGGACTTTCTAACCACAACTGCTGCTGGTAGCGATGTACACAGCATGCGCTGATTGGAATGTGAGCATGCCCCTGCAGCCTGCCAGGTCAACGTAGTCCCACACTCTGACCGCGAACATGCTTGTCGTTCTGCTGGAAATCATCACCTAGCACGGGTCCAGTGCGGCGAGTCCTTTCGCAGCCGGGCGCTGCCGTAGTACACAACGCCCCGACCGAGGCGCTCGACCAGCGCATAGCATGCCAGCAGCTCGCGGGACACCGCGGACGCCGAATCGCGCACCACTCCTGCGGCCAGCTCGCCATGTAGCCTGCGCTCAGCAATATTACGGGCATGCAAGGAGGTAGAATCGAGGTGTTGTGGTTAAGTCACAACCACATCGCGTCTGCTTCGCAGTACCGCCTACGATGTGAGGATGTGGATCATGTCGATCTGGCTAGAGATGAAACGGATAAAGGACACAGCAAGGCAAGTCAAAAAGGGGTGCTCCTCGCCAGGATCGAACTGGCGACCTCCTGATTGCGCCTGTTTGGGCACTTCGTTTCCAATTCGATTGGAAGGAATTGTGGTATCCATTTTGCTTATGAGTCAGACGCTCTGGGAGGGAAAGGCACGAGCTAGAGAAGCTTGTGCCTTTCGCCCATTTTGTAGAAATCATTTCCTTGACTAGCCGCCGTTGAATACCATGGCGGAACTAGGGTTTAATGATGCCAGCATGCGGTCTTTGCTGTGCTTCTACAGAGCCGTCTACCTGGTGCAACACGACATCAAGCATACCGCATCCGTTCTTGTTGAGCCTGTAAACTAATAGAGATTTTCAGCTTACCTGGCGAACAGCCACCGCCAGTTTGCGGGGCTGAGCTCCGCCCCGACGGACTGCACCACCGCGCCTCCTGCGAGACACCCGATGCGCGCGCAGCGCTGCAGCGGGTAGCCACGCATCAACCCGTACAGGAAGCCAGCTGCAAACAGGTCGCCAGCCCCTGCAGCACTCTGCGCAGCACCGTCAGTGCGCCGCAGCTAGGCGCTCTTCACACTGCAGGCCATCACGGTCAAATATGCAGCGAGGTGCACCTCGTCACACTGTGCAAAAGACCGTTGTGAGGAGGTTCGCAGTCGCGTGTACAGCACTATGGGATGCAGGCTGTGCAGTCGCCTGTGCAACTGGTGCCTGTGCACTAGGCTGCCCAGCAGAAGCACGTCGTGTTGCTGAGCAGTTCAAGTGAGATCACGGTAGATTGCTCGCCTGTTGCATCAGTGACCTGCACGCCAGACGCTGCCGGCTCCGTGATGGTGTCTGGGCTTCCCGTGCTGCGCAGGATGCAGCCTGCACGTGACACGCCTCCCAGACTCAGAGGGTGCACGCGTGCCACAGGGTTTCTGATGTCAAGTCCTTGAAGCCCACCTTCACTGCTCAGGCTGCATTGGTAGCCTGAACACTTCGCCAACATTGTGAGCATTGCACAAGCTAGCCCGCAATGCTGACCAGTGACAGTGAAGTGACAGTGAAGGTGACAGTGTTGGCGCAACTGTCCACCTCGCTCGCCAAGCGTGACGACTGCCACATCCGCATGGCTCGCCAGCAACTCCAGGGCCTCCTCTGCAGTGCGGCCGGGCGCCGGGCCGCCCAGCACCTCCAGCGCTTCGTCCTACAGGTTTCACAGTGTCACATGTGCCAGCACTTGATGGTGGCATGCTGATCAGCTGGTGCTGCGCTGCCAGATGGGCTCGTGACACCAGCCATCAGACGCCCGCGCCAGCTGACAGTGATGCCATGGCGGGCGCATGGCCGCGCGCTGCTGCCTGACCTCGTTGCAGATGAGGAAGTCGGGGCGGTGCGCCGCCAGCAGCTCCAGCAGCGGCTGCCGGAAAGCGCGCACCACCTCGAAGGACGCCAGGTCCAGCGCAACTTTGGCGCCTGCCTACCGCTGGCACAGGAGTACATCAGGCTTGGACCATTATGCTTTGGGTCCTTGCGGCAGTACACCAGGCTGCACGGCCATCTTGCAGGCATGTTGAAACATCAAGGCACGACAGGGCAGCACGCAGGACGCTTCGGCATGCTGCGCTGCTGCCAGCTGCAGGGCGACTGGGAGGCTCGGGAAGACGGACAGCCCTTCCAAATGCGGCAACTACAGCTATTTCATTTGTTGAGCCTCACCTCCTTTGCAAGGGAGATGGCGCGCTGCAGCAGGCCGCGCTGGTACAGGCCGTACGCTGAGAAGAACGCCCAGGCGGCGCCCGCAAAGTCATCCGCTGACAGGTCGTCCGCAGTCAGCGCCGCGGCGCCGTCCAGGCACGTCCGCATCGTGCGCTGCCCGCTGCAGCTCAGGATGACCGACCGACCTGCAGCACACGTCGGGCTTGGGTTCCGAATGTTGGGCACTGCAAGTGTCATCCTGCCCGAAGTTTGGCGGCGCAGGCTGCACCATGCCAATGCTGCACCGCCGAAATGCAGCGCACTGCACTGCACAACATGACCACTCATCACTGCCAGCTTGAATGCAGCAGTCAGTATATAGTCAGTATATAGTCAATATAGTCAATTTAGTAAATACAATTAAATGTAATCAATATATAGTCAATACATGGTCAACAGGAAGTTGAACCACCTGTGCTGCCGCCCATCCGCACGCGCAGGTGGTCGGTGCGCACGTGCGCCCGCCTGAGGCTGGACTGGAAGAACGCGCCGTTCTCGTCCATGCCCCGCGCCCCCACGATGCCGCACTGCACCCCGAACCCGGCGGCCAGCCCTGCGGGTCAGCCCCCGAGGCCCCTCATCTGCTGGCTGCTGGCAGGCCCTGCAGAGGTTCATGTGCATGCCGCTGCAGCATCCCCTAGAGCACTGCTCTAGGTGTTCCCAGTCCAGTGATCGCAGCAGCCGCGCCGGTGCGCTGAGCTCGTCGCGACGCCACGACGTTGGAGTATTAAGAGCTGAAGTGTCGTGACAGAGCACGGGTGCAGGGGAGCCGCACCCCGCATCGTGTTTGCCGCTGAGCCGCCCGCCTTACTGTGGAACTCTCCCACCATGGACAGCAGCCGCGTCACCTCCTCCTGGCTCACCCGGCTGCTGCCCCCCAGTTCCCTACATGGGCACCACCAGGCAGACTTCATTCAGACGGTGCCATTGGAATGTGATGGAAGCCCCGGATCAACCACCCGGATCAAGCGACCGACAGGCTTATTGATACAACTAGAACTACACAAAAGGAGAGCGTACCCTTGCAGTGCGCTCTTCAGAGTTGCC
This sequence comes from Diplosphaera chodatii, assembly GCA_032358165.1. Classification (NCBI taxonomy): domain Eukaryota; kingdom Viridiplantae; phylum Chlorophyta; class Trebouxiophyceae; order Prasiolales; family Stichococcaceae; genus Diplosphaera; species Diplosphaera chodatii. Next base: position 2,011,819 of record JAALGY010000019.1, read on the forward strand.
TCATCCACCGCGCACAGGTGATCCACGATGCCGACGGGCTGCAGGGCCACAAACTCTGGTGGACCGTCGCCCAGCGGCGCTGCGCCGCCATCTGTGCTGCCATGGCGTACACACAGCGCATGCATGATGGTGTGTCACAGGCTAGGCGCAGAGGAAGGATGCATGTGCCATGGTGCACACTGCCTTGCCACTGTTCACAAAGCAATCAACAATTGTCACAACAAAGCTTGTCAATCCATGTCAGGTACGGTTGATCACAACACATGCAGGCTGGCGCAAAGTTATTTGGGCAGGGTTGCGTGTGGACATGCCATTCGATCAACCTGATGCGAGTGCGACTACAAGGATCTAGCAGGGAACTGTATCCCCATTCTGTTCTGAAACCTAGCAACAGAAGTGTTACGGGGCGGCGCCCTGCGTCGTGGAAACACATGCGGCGTGCAGTACGAGGCTTAAGACCATGCATATGAGCTCGGGACCATTGAACCAGGCAGAAAGGTGAGATGGCGTAGTCGTGCTCGGTCTGGCCCTTCCAGCTGGCTGACTTATGCACTTGGCTTCTCGCCACGTGCCATATAGTAGACTGCGCGTTGCGCAGGTCATCATTGACATTGCGCTGCCTTCCGGTTTAGAGTACAGCGTTTTCGAGTGTACGGAAGGGGCGTGATTGCGTGCAAGCAGCATCTGGACACAGTGCGTGGGCCCCTGCTGCGGGCTTCGCCACAGTTTCGCAGGGGCCTGCCCACAGCGCACCGCGTCCGCAGTCGGCTGAGGCTGCCACAGCCTGCAGTGTGCTGCGGCTGAAGTACCGGCCATGGGACAGGTGCGCTGCGTCCCTGCGCTGGGCGTGTAATCCGTACACATCGAATATCTGCGAGCGTGTGCTGCGCTGAGCCCGCAGCCCATTCACGCACCCCGTCAGCGCATAGTGCATCCATCAATGCAGCAATATGCATATGCTACACATGCAAGCGGCGCCCTCGACCTCCCCCGCCCGCAGCAGGGTGCTGACAGGTTGCTAGCGTTGCGTCCAGGTGGCCTGACTGGGGCGAAGCCCAGCATGCGGCCCAGCGACCGCATCAGGCCTGTCGGCAGCGTAATGCAGACGATAGGCGCCGGTTGTATGAGTTCTGCCCGACGGCCGGGCCTCAGACATCAGCACTGGCAGCGACGGTGGCGGCCGCCGCTGGCGCCGCTGGCAGCGGCGGCCCTGCTGTTGCTCAGCCTGGTAGCCTGTCCAAGGCCTGCCGCTGCCGCCGCAGGCTGCGACGGCCTGAATGTGTCGCTGTACAAGTGGGCGAACGACACGCAGGCCAAGGCGCTGGCGACGCAGAACCGCACAAGCGTGACGCCTGTGGTGTACACCACGCTCAGCCTGGCGCCAGGCATTCAGCCAGCCCCAGCAGCTCCCGCAGGCTACTCATGGGCCAACGGCAGCAGGGGCACCTTCAGCATGGTCATGTCTGGGTACATCCAGGTGCGGCGCCTTGGCGAGTGTGCGCCATGCAGTTGGAGGTGTCATCATGTGCATGTGCCTGCCTGAAGACACGTATTGGCGGTGGGCAGCAGGTTTCACGTTGATATAAAATGTGTGTAACTCGTCTGCAGAGCACGGTCGCGGCAACGTACAACTTCCATGCATATGTTGACGACACGATGGATGTGTATGTCAACAACTCGAAGATTGGCAGCGCTACCCAATGTGAGTGGAAGGGGCTGCTACCTTGTCATGGTCGCTCCTGACGTTTGTCCTGACGGCGTGTCAGTCAAGCGGCCAGGTCTGCTGTGCCAGTCCGCTGCGCCGGCTGTGAAACTTTCTGATCCTGTGTTGGTTGCTGGCTGCAGTTTGGTCGGCTGCATCGGGTACAAACTACACATTCACGGCCAACCTGAGCGTGGGACTGACGCCATTCCGTGTGGAGTTTGGAGCGGGCGGCGTTCCAAACGGTTTCCTGCTGTACTGGTCGGGCGGCGACGCCGCGGGCACGTCCAGCAACTGCTCGGCTCAGCTGACGGGGTCGGCGTCAAACTACATGTGCCGTGGCGTGCCCATCCCATCCGCTGCCCTGGCCACTTGCCTGGCGCCTAGCCCACCCGTCAGCCCGCCTCCACCTGCGCCGCCGCCTTCACCACCGCCGCCGCCCTCGCCACCGCCGCCGAGGCCCCCTCCTTCACCACCCCCCAGGCCGCCGCCACCATCACCACCTCCTCCAAGCCCGCCGCCATCCCCTCCACCCAGCCCGCCACCCTCGCCACCCCCCAGCCCGCCGCCACCATCACCGCCGCCCCCAAGCCCGCCACCATCCCCTCCGCCTAGCCCGCCGCCTTCGCCACCCCCCAGCCCGCCTCCCCCAACACCGCCTCCACCCAGTCCGCCGCCTTCACCACCCCCCAGCCCGCCACCGCAGCCGCCCCCCAGTCCTCCACCACAGCCACCGCCAAGGCCCCCGCCTTTGCCACCCCCCAGCCCGCCACCGCAGCCGCCCCCCAGTCCTCCACCACAGCCACCGCCCAGGCCCCCGCCTTCACCACCGCCCAGCCCGCCGCGGCAGCCGCCGGCACTGTTATCTGGGCCGCCGCCGCCGGTGCTGGACCCTCCGCCGCCGCAGCCCAGCAGCCCCCCGCCAAAACCTCCGCCTAGCCCGCCGCCAGAGTCTGTAGACCTGCCGCCACCCGCGCCTGTGCCAGTGCCGCCGGTGATTGAATCCCGGGAGAAGGTGCCTCCTGCATCAGGGATGCAGCCGCCACATGGAAATGGTGAGCCGCCACCCAGGTTTGTGGACAGCCCACCAGTCTCGGGGGAAGGGACAAGCAGCCAGCCCCCGCCGGGTGTTTCGTTCTTGGCACCGCCAGATGCCGCAGCTGAGCCGCCAGCGCAGCCGCCAGCGCCGCCGCCAGGGACATCTGCGGTTGGTGATGCACCACAGGCCCCAGGGGTGGACAGCCAGCCTCCGGTGGATGCCCTGCAGCAGCCCCCACCGGGTGGAGACGAGGTGAGCAGACCGCCGCCAGGCACACCAGCAGTTGGTGATGCACTGCAGCCGCCATTGGCCCCAGGGGTGGACAGCCCGCCTTTGCCGGCTGCCCTGCAGCAGCCGCCGCCAGATGCTGCAGAAGGGCCGACAATGCTGCCGCCAGGCACACCCATGCTTGGTGATGCACCGCAGCCGCCATCAGCCCTAGGGGTGGACAGCCAGCCTCCACCGGATGCTGCAGCAGAGCTTCTCATGCCGCCGCCAGGCACACCTGTGCTTGGTGATGCACCGCAGGCGCCGTCTGCCCCAGCGGTGGACAGCGCTCCGCCAGATGCCCTGCTGCGGCCGCCACCCGGCATTGCGACCATGGCGCCGTTCGTGCCGCCAGTTGCCGATGCCAATGGCACGCCGCCCGCCGCGCCGACACCTGAGGGCGCGCTCCTGCCGCCACCTGCATCGCCTAATGCTCCACAGCAGCCGCAGGGTCTGCCACCAGCAGCAGGTGGTGACAGCCTGCCACCGCCGGCGCCACTCACACTGCCATCCCCAGCGCCGCCAGCACTGCCGGACGCTGGGCAGGCACCCCCTGACAGCCCAGGTGCCGGCGCACTGCAGCCGCCGCTGCTGCAGGCGCTGCCGAGCCCGCCGCCGCCTCCGCCGCCGCTGCCGACGGCATTCGACCTGCTGCCAGAGAATGTCAGCGTGCCGCTCGGCACCAGCTCCGAGGGTCTAATTTGGAACGGCTTCTTCGTTGTGAGCGGGGGCGTCTACATCGACACCATTGTGTCGCCACCCAATGTCGTCACCAACCTGGGCGGCGGAAACGCCTCGGTGACCACCTACTACTAAGTGCACCATGCGGCTCTCCAGTCTTGTTGTGGTATTGTCACGAGTCGAAGGGTATGGTGAAGCGTGCGTGTACTGACAGGACTGTCTGAAGCTGTGCTTCATCTCCAGCCAGGCGTCAACTTGGCATAATTGTTCCTTGCAGGTGGGCATGGTTCCTGGCGAGGCACCCCCTGCAGGTGCAGCGATGTCGAAGTGGGACCTGGTGTCCCTTTACATGAGCTCCGTGACGGCGGTGCGGCTGGACGTTACTCTGATAGCGTGGCGGGACGGGGTGGAGGCGGGCAGTGTGGTCGTCACGCTGCTGGCGGCAGAGCCGAAGCAGTTTGTGGAGCTGCCGGACACCTTCCGTGGCATTGACGGCGTCACCTTCGTCCCGAAACTGCAGCCGGCGGCCCGCCGCTTGTGGCGACGCCGGCGGCTGCTGCAAGCTGACGCCACACAGTTCACTGTCGATGACATGACGGTTGCAGCGTCGGAGCCGGCGCCGCCCCCGCCTGCAGTGGCAGATGTGCCTCCACCGGATGCACTTGAGCAGCCGCCGCCATCTGCCCCTGGGGTGGACGTCCAGCCTCCGCCAGGCGCACCTGCAGTTGGTGACGCACCGCAGCCACCATTGGACCCCGGGGTGGACGTCCAGCCTCCGCCCGGCACATCAGCAGGTGATGATGCAGTGCAGCCGCCAGCAACCCCAGAGGTGGACAGCCAGCCACCGCCGGATGCTGCAGCAGAGCCGCCCACGCCGCCGCCAGGCACACCTGCAGCTGGTGATGCAGTTCAGCCGCCATTAGCCCCAGGGGTGGACAGCCAGCCTCCGCCGGATGTTGCAGCAGAGCCGCCCACGCCGCCGCCAGGCACACCTGCAGCTGGCGATGCAGTGCAGCCACCTTCAGCCCCAGGGGTGGACAGCCAGCCTCCGCCGGATGCTGCAGCAGAGTTGCCCACGCCGCCGCCAGGCACACCTGCAGCTGGTGATGCAGTGCAGCCGCCATCAGCCCCAGGGGTAGACAGCCAGCCTCCGCCGGATGTTGCAGCAGAGCCGCCCACGCCGCCACCAGGCACACCAGCAGCTGGTGATGCAGTGCAGCCGCCATCAGCCCCAGGGGTGGACAGCCAGCCTCCGCCAGAAGCTGCAGCAGAGCCGCCCACGCCGCCGCCAGGCACACCTGCAGCTGGTGATGCAGTGCAGCCGCCATCAGCCCCAGGGGTGGACAGCCAGCCTCCGCCAGATGCTGCAGCAGAGGTGCCCACGCCGCCGCCAGGCACACCTGCAGCTGGTGATGCAGTGCAGCCGCCATCAGCCCCAGGGGTGGACAGCCAGCCTCCGCCGGATGCTGCAGCAGAGCTGCCCACGCCGCCGCCCAGCACACCAGCAGCTGGTGATGCAGTGCAGCCACCATCAGCCCCAGGGGTCGACAGCCGGCCTCCGCCGGATGTTGCAGCAGAGCCGCCCACGCCGCCGCCAGGCACACCTGCAGCTGGTGATGCAGTGCAGCCACCATCAGCCCTAGAGGTGGACAGCCAGCCTCCCCCCGGCACACCTGCAGCTGGTGATGCAGTGCAGCCGCCATCAGCCCCAGGGGTAAACAGCCAGCCTCCGCCGGATGTTGCAGCAGAGCCGCCCACGCCGCCGCCAGGCACACCTGCAGCTGGTGATGCAGTGCAGCCGCCATCAGCCCCAGGGGTGGACAGCCAGCCTCCGCCGGGTCCTCCAGCAGAGCTGCCCACGCCGCCGCCCAGCACACCTGCAGCTGGTGATGCACTGCAGCCGCCATCAGCCCCAGGGGTAGACAGCCAGCCTCCGCCGGATGCTGCAGCAGAGCCGCCCACGCCGCCGCCAGGCACACCTGCAGCTGGTGATGCAGTGCAGCCGCCATCAGCCCCAGGGGTGGACAGCCAGCCTCCGCCGGATGCTGCAGCAGAGCTGCCCACGCCGCCGCCAGGCACACCAGCAGCTGGTGATGCAGTGCGGCCGCCACCAGCCCCAGGGGTGGACACCCAGCCTCCGCCGGATGTTGCAGCAGAGCCGCCCACGCCGCCACCAGGCACACCAGCAGCTGGTGATGCACTGCAGCCGCCATCAGCCGCAGGGGTGGACAGCCAGCCTCCGCCGGATGCTGCAGCAGAGCTGCCCACGCCGCCGCCAGGCACACCTGCAGCTGGTGATGCAGTGCAGCCGCCATCAGCCCCAGGGGTGGACAGCCAGCCTCCGCCGGATGTTGCAGCAGAGCCGCCCACGCCGCCGCCAGGCACACCTGCAGCTGGTGATGCAGTGCAGCCGCCATCAGCCCCAGGGGTGGACAGCCAGCCTCCGCCGGATGCTGCAGCAGAGCTGCCCACGCCGCCGCCAGGCACACCTGCAGCTGGTGATGCACTGCAGCCGCCATCAGCCCCAGGGGTGGACAGCCAGCCTCCGCCGGATGCTGCAGCAGAGCTGCCCACGCCGCCGCCAGGCACGCCTGCAGCTGGTGATGCAGTGCAGCCGCCATCAGCCCCAGGGGTGGACAGCCAGCCTCCGCCAGATGCTGCAGCAGAGCCGCCCACGCCGCCGCTAGGCACACCAGCAGTTGGTAATGCAGTGCAGCCGCCATCAGCCCCAGGGGTGGACACCCAGCCTCCGCCAGATGCTGCAGCAGAGGTGCCCACGCCGCCGCCAGGCACACCTGCAGCTGGCGATGCAGTGCAGCCACCATCAGCCCTAGAGGTGGACAGCCAGCCTCCCCCCGGCACACCTGCAGCTGGTGATGCAGTGCAGCCGCCATCAGCCCCAGGGGTAGACAGCCAGCCTCCGCCGGATGTTGCAGCAGAGCCGCCCACGCCGCCGCCAGGCACACCTGCAGCTGGTGATGCAGTGCAGCCGCCATCAGCCCCAGGGGTGGACAGCCAGCCTCCGCCAGATGCTGCAGCAGAGCTGCCCACGCCGCCGCCAGGCACACCAGCAGCTGGTGATGCAGTGCAGCCGCCATCAGCCCCAGGGGTAGACAGCCAGCCTCCGCCGGATGCTGCAGCAGAGCCGCCCACGCCGCCGCCAGGCACACCTGCAGCTGGTGATGCAGTGCAGCCGCCATCAGCCCCAGGGGTGGACAGCCAGCCTCCGCCGGATGCTGCAGCAGAGCTGCCCACGCCGCCGCCAGGCACACCTGCAGCTGGTGATGCAGTGCAGCCGCCATCAGCCCCAGGGGTGGACAGCCAGCCTCCGCCGGATGCTGCAGCAGAGCTGCCCACGCCGCCGCTAGGCACACCAGCAGCTGGTGATGCAGTGCAGCCGCCATCAGCCCCAGGGGTGGACAGCCAGCCTCCGCCAGATGCTGCAGCAGAGGTGCCCACGCCGCCGCCAGGCACACCTGCAGCTGGCGATGCAGTGCAGCCACCATCAGCCCTAGAGGTGGACAGCCAGCCTCCCCCCGGCACACCTGCAGCTGGTGATGCAGTGCAGCCGCCATCAGCCCCAGGGGTAGACAGCCAGCCTCCGCCGGATGTTGCAGCAGAGCCGCCCACGCCGCCGCCAGGCACACCTGCAGTTGGTGATGCACTGCAGCCGCCATCAGCCCCAGGGGTGGACAGCCAGCCTCCGCCAGATGCTGCAGCAGAGCTGCCCACGCCGCCGCCAGGCACACCTGCAGTTGGTGATGCACTGCAGCCGCCATCAGCGTCAGGGGTGGACAGCCAGCCTCCGCCGGATGCTGCAGCAGAGCTGCCCACGCCGCCGCCAGGCACGCCTGCAGCTGGTGATGCAGTGCAGCCGCCATCAGCCTCAGGGGTGGACAGCCAGCCTCCGCCTGATGTTGCAGCAGAGCTGCCCACGCCGCCGCCAGGCACACCAGCAGCTGGTGATGCAGTGCAGCCGCCATCCGCCTCAGGGGTGGACAGCCAGCCTCCGCCAGAAGCTGCAGCAGAGCCGCCCACGCCGCCGCCAGGCACACCTGCAGCTGGTGATGCACTGCAGCCGCCATCAGCCCCAGGGGTGGACAGCCAGCCTCCGCCGGATGTTGCAGCAGAGCTGTCCACGCCACCGCCAGGCACACCAGCAGCTGGTGATGCACTGCAGCCGCCATCAGCCCCAGGGGTGGACAACCAGCCTCCACCAGATGCTGCAGCAGAGCCGCCCACGCCGCCGCCAGGCACACCTGCAGCTGGTGATGCAGTGCAGCCGCCATCAGCCCCAGGGGTGGACAGCCAGCCTCCGCCAGATGCTGCAGCAGAGCTGCCCACGCCGCCGCCAGGCACACCAGCAGCTGGTGATGCAGTGCAGCCGCCATCAGCCCCAGGGGTGGACAGCCAGCCTCCGCCGGATGCTGCAGCAGAGCTGCCCACGCCGCCGCCAGGCACACCTGCGGTTGGCGGTGCGCTGCAGCCACCATCAGCCCTAGAGGCAGACAGCCAGCCTCCCCCCGGCACACCAGCAGCTGGTGATGCACTGCAGCCGCCATCAGCCCTTGGGGTGAACAGCCAGCCTCCGCCGGATGCTGCAGCAGAGCTGCCCACGCCGCCGCCAGGCACACCAGCAGCTGGCGATGCACTGCAGCCACCATCAGCCCTAGGGGTGGACAGCCAGCCTCCGCCGGATGCTGCAGCAGAGCTGCCCACGCCGACGCCAGGCACACCTGCGGTTGGCGGTGCGCTGCAGCCACCGCCTGCTAACGGCAGTGCCTCAAGCCCGCCATCATCCGCTGGGGGCCAGCCGCCCAGGGCACCATCACCGCTGGAGCCGCCTGCCACGGCAGAGCAGCCGCCGCCAGCAGCAGATCAGCCACCGAAGGGAGCGTTGTTGCCAGATACACCTGTCGCACCGCCGCCGGCAGCAGCCCCGCCACCCCCTGGTGCTGGTGTCCAGGAGCCACCGGGAGTGGAGCAGCCCCCGTCATTGGATGGCGCGCCCCCCGATGCGCCCAGCAGTGGAGATCAGGCGCCTCCTGGCAGCGTTGCCGCAGACCCCTCGGCAGTGAACCCGCCGCCGGCTGACCCAGCCTCGCAGGTGCCGCCAGCGACGGCGCAGCCACCACCTGGCGCCCCGGGTGTCCAGGGCCCACTGCCGGTGCAGCTGCCGCCGGGAGCGACACAGGCGCCCACGGCGGCGTCCTCACCGCCCGTCTCGCCGCCGACGGGGTCAATCACCCCGGACTTTGACATCCCGCCGCCTGCGCCAGTGGATGCCCCGCCACCGCCTGTGGCAGACAGGGCCCCGCCCGTGCCTTCCGATGCACTGGCGCCGCCGCCGTTCAAGTCGCCGCCGCCGCCGGCTCTGTCGCCACCCGCGCCTATCCGGAGCCCGCCGCCTCCAAAGGTGTTCTACTCGCCGCCGCCGCCGCCCATCACCCCAGCACGTGAGTTTCACGATCTACCAGGGCTGCACACTGCCGCCGTCAGCAGCCGACCTGCTCATATGCGGGCTGCATGCGTCTGGAGTGACATGGTATGCCTGTGAGCGCCGGCAGATGGCCTCATTGCTGGCGGCGGTCGGCTGCAGATGGCGCTGATGCACTGTGCTTTGCTGCTGCAGTGTGTGACAGCGGCAATGGGCTGCCTGGCGGCGGGCGGGTGGCAGGCACCAGTGCCGAGGACTGCTATGCCTGCCCTGTGGGTCAGTTCGCCGCTGGCAACAACTACACGTGCAGCGCTTGTCCGGCTGGCTCCTTCGCAGATGAGGTGCCTGGCTCGGACTTTTCATACATTCCACTGTGGTAGTGCTCATGCTAAACGACGAACTGCTACATGCAGTAGTTTTCGAGGGTGCCACCTGTAAAGTTGTGACCGTGCTGTGCAAGCAGTGTGCTGGAACGTTTCTCGCCTGGTGCGGAAACTTGAGAGGAGGCTACTTGCAAGCATGTGAACAAGCACATGTGTAATCCGGTCTAGATGACCGTGTGGTGCTCTGGAACCCTGCAGGCGGGCAGCACAGAGTGCACGCCATGCCTCTCGCTGCGCAGCGGCTTCACCCAGACAGAGCCATCGGGCTACACCTGCCACTTCCCCGTCTCAACGGCTGGCGCCACCACCTGCTGTGAGTCCCATGATGCCTGCACAACTCCGAGATCCCTGTGCAGTGATGAGGCACCCTCAACAATGTGCATTGCATACACCTGCCTTCCAAGCTAAGCACGTATCCTTTGAGGTGATGATGGACGTCTGAGACGCTTCAGTGAACAGAGCTGTGTTTTGGGTGTTTGCAGCGATGTTCAGGCTGCCCGCGGCGGTGACAAGCGACGGCGGTTGCATCAAGCGCGCGCCACCAGCGCGGCTGCCTCGTAATGTTCGGGTGAGCATGTCTAGACGATCCACGAACCATCAAGTCTTTGCACCACGCTGCTGGGTGGAACCTCTAATCATAAGTGCAACGTGCTTCATTTGGACTACTCACTTCAGCTCGACCGTGATGTCCTTTGATTCAGCATTGCAACAGGCAGTGCTTAGGAAGTTCGGGATACAGAAGACCCAACTGCACGTCCCGGCTGTGCCCATGACAACCTTGGGTGCCTGCATGCAGGTGCTGATCTCCCCCAGCTCAAGCCAGGCGGGCGTGAGGTTCACCCCGGACATGCTGTTCCTGGACTCGCTGCGGCTCGGCACCCTGCTGCCAAAGGTGCGATGCCCCACCCTGCAGTGCTGTGTGTAACCACCTTCAGGTGGCCCTGCAGCAAGCTGCGCTGCCTGCCGCCCAGTGTTGCCCCGCAGCTTGCGTGTATTGACACAGCGCGTCGTCTTGTGTGCCAAAGAGGAGCCTGGTGCCTGGCACCGCCGCCACGCTGGCCGTCATGAAGGCTGCCATGCCCGGCGGCGCCATGGAGCTGCAATTCGATGTGCCGTCTGCCTTCCCCGGCGGCTCCGTCCTGCTGACCGGCCACTACCTGGACAACAGGTGAGCCACTTGGTCGTGTGTTGGATGTCTCAGGCGCCTTCATGTCATGACGCCTGTAAAGGTGCAGCCGACTGTGCATCCCCGCATGCATGCCCGGGGCAGGGTGCACTTCAGTGCTGTGCTCAGACGGTCATCGTGAGTTGCAGCTACCCCAATGCCCGGGACCTGGCGGCTTGCTTCTCGGTCACGCTGCCAGTGTGCAGCACGACCGCTGCGACCGCACCGCGTGCCGCCGCCCCCGCCGCCAAGCCCACCGCCAGGCCGCAGCCCACCGCCAGGGCGGTCGCGGCTGCAGCAAAGCCCACCGCCAAGCCCAAGCCCACTGCAAAGCCAAGGCCCACCGCCAGGGCGGTCGCGGCTGCAGCAAAGCCCACCGCCAAGCCCAAGCCCACTGCAAAGCTAAAGCCCACCGCCAGGGCGGTTGCGGCTGCAGCAAAGCCCACCGCCAAGCCCAAGCCCACGGCGAAAAAGCCAACACTGAAGCCGACTGTCAAGAGCTCAACGCCAAAGCCGACCGCCAAGAAGCCGACTTCGAAGCCGACTGTCAAGAAGCCCACGACGAAGCCAACCGCCAAGAAGCCAACACCAAAGCTCACCGCTACGCCGACACCCAAGCCGATGGTGAAGGTGGCGGCGCAGCAGGCGCGGCTCGCAAGCGCCGACCTGCTTAGCAGCGGCCCCAGCAACGGTGCGGGCGGCAGTGATGCTGCGGGCGGCAGCGGTGACGGCAGCAGCAATGGCGCTGGCAGCAGTGGCGTCGGCGGCTTTGGGAGTAGCGGTGGTGTCGCTGGCAGCAGCAGTGGCAGCAGCGCTTTCGGCAGCAGTCGTCTTGCTGACGGCAGCAGCAGTGCAGGCGCGATACCCGCAGCTGGCAGCAGCAGCTCCAGCGGCGGCGGTGATGGCAGACTTGGCATGGCTCTGCAGCCTGTGGCTGCTGACACCCCCAGCATCAGCCGCAGCACAGCAGCACAGCGGCTGCAGGCTGCCCTTGGCCACGCCAACGTGCAGAAGACTGTGTCTGCCAGCTCGCCAGCACCGCAGCTTCGGAGGCACTCAGCGGTTGCAGGTGTGTCCAAGCGGCACATCGGCCGCCAGCAGGCGGCACCTGCGCAGCCCGCGCAGCAGCAGCCGGCGCCAGCGGTGGTGCACCAGCACTCCGATGCACTGAGTCTGCAGCGAGCGGCGCAGCAGGCGCTGCAGCAGCAGGTGGACGCTTCACCGGCAGCCAGTGCACGTCCCACCCATCAGCACTCTGATGTCGCAAAGCACACAGGGCCGCCAAAGCCATAGCAGCGGCAGCAGCAGGTGAACCAGGGCGCAGCCAGGGAGCATCCGCACGCAAATGTGACCAGGCCCCACCCGAGTGCCCCTCCAACCGGGCAGCAGGGCAGCGGCAGCAGCGGCGGGGGCAGCGCCAGTGGGCCTCCCGCTGCAGGGCTGCCCACCAGCCTTGTGCACCCGCTCAGGCACCCGCACAGGCAAAGGAGCACACGCCCCCCGCGGTGATGGACAGTGGCAAGAGTCCACCGATGCCACTGCACAGCCAACTGAGTCCAGCGGCCACCAGCAGCCAGCGCCGCAGCGCTCCTCCGATGTCAGCTGGTGGCAGGCACTTCGAGAGACAGCGTTGGGGCGCACAGCGGCTGGTGAGCATCAACCAGCCAGTGCTTGAGAGCGTTGCATTGCTGTGGGTGTGTTCGACTTGTCGACAGGTTGATGGCAGGTCATGGCTGCATCAGCACTTTGCAGCTGTGCCAATGCACAAGGTGCAGGCTGTTTGCGGGCACACCATGCCGGCATCGGCGTCTTCACACGGGCGCAATCGGAATACATGCCATCGTGTGATGCAGGGTCACCAGCTCCACACATGGCGCCACCAGCAGCGCAGGAGCTGACGGCAGCCACCAATGCTGCTGCTACCACCCCAGACAGCAGCAGGGGCGCTGTTGCCAGTAGCAGCACTCCTGGCATCAGCAGCAGCAGCGTGAGTGCCACAGGCACCCATTAAGACCCTGCAGCAGCCGTTCAGGCGGCTGCTGAGGAGACCAGGCCTGCAACTGGGAGCTGCCGCAGTGACACAGCAGGCTGCAGTAGGCATAGCAAAAGCTGAAGAGCAGCAGCAGCAGCAGTCCAAGCGACATGGATGCTGGCAACTCGCAGGAGATTGCTGCAGCCAGCATTGCAGATGTAGCCGAGGCAGCTGCAGTGGAGGCTGGGGTCACCGCTGCAACCCACACTGCCGCCCAGCCTCACTTGCATACGAACCATGTCAAGCGTGATAGCCGGAAGTCGAAGCACCAGCAACAGCAGCTTGTGTCCTATGGCGATGCCGGCCCCCTGCCGCACCACAAGTGCACTGGTGAGCACACACCAGCGTTCATATTGACTGCTGCGGTCTGCAGTCCATGCTGGTGTGGAGATGGCATCGATCAGCGGGCTGCATCCTCCACCCTGCCTGCTGACGCTTTCATTCTGATATCATCGCAGGCTGCAGGGGTTGCAGCAGCGTTGGCTTGGGGCAAGACCATAGGTCACTGTCCAAGAAGACAGCCAGAAGTGAAGTTACTACAGACCAGCATCATGCGGCGGGCAACAACAGAAGGCATGCTGTTCACTGCAGCTCTGACGATGTCAGCTGGCCACTCGGTAGGGTGACTGCAGTGGAGGTGTCCAAGTGGCGGACCATAATGTGCCACGAGTAGGCAGGGACAGAGGAGGAGACTGAGAATCTGTGAGCAGGATAGTGTGCCACAGCGCATCATGCGCTGGTTTCTGACTGGCACTAGGACCGGTTGCCTGCATGAGATGCACCGCCACAGGAGTACTGTGATTCTTTGAAGTGCATTGATGCCACTGCACAGCGAACGATTTGGTTTGGTATGCTTACAATATTTCGGCTGGTTTCTGCAAATTTGCTCGTTTTGTCACAGCTTCTGGCACGTTCAGAGCACGTGTGGGGAAACAAGTGTTCCTTCCCTGCTTTCAAAACACAGAGTTCCAAGCGCCAGTTGGTAAGCAGCCGACCCCTGTGGTGCACTTCTCAATCCCGTGCCTGAACATGAAACGGCTTCGCCAAACACCTGCTCCCGTTGCCGGCGCTGCTGCTCAGTTGCTGACGATTATCCCGGGAGGATGTTGGCGTCTGGTACCTTGCAGCCCTAAAGCAGCAAGTGAAGCCACGGTCATAGAGAATTACAACTACCACCGCATTGGCACTGCTACACCTCCACTAAGCTGTACCTGCACACTATGTCGTCTGTCCACCTGACGTACCTGGAAGGGAACTCCAGAGGGGCTTCAGACGAATGGCGCATTGGTGCAGCTTGTAAGCCTCTAGTATGCAGTGCTGCACCACAGGATTACGCCCTTGCAACCTTGAGCGCAGTCAGAAACAAGTGCTCCAGCCCAGCGCCTCGGCAGGCAGCTGCCAGGTCCGACATGCCTGCGGGCAGAGTGCTGCTGTGACTCCTAGCTTCCATTCTCAGGCAGCGTCTATTCTGCTATGTTCACCTTAAGCCCCCATGAGATAGAACAGCTCAAATTGACAATACACCATGGAGGCGGCCTGGCTGCACCAACCCAGGCAGAGACGGTAGCATACGAACTCAGCCTGCACCACTCACCTGTCTCTGGCAGCTCCTGAAAGGAAGCGTCAGCACCCAGCTTCCTGGCGGCACTGGCCGCAGCTGCATCCACTGCTCCCAGACGCTCACTCTCCTCCCCTCGCACAGCCATTGCCTGCACTTGCGGATCTGCAAAAGGATCTGCAATGGTCCCGTCTACATGGCTCAGCTTGTCCGGTCAGCAACAGACGCGGTGGTGTTCACCTGCCACTTGAGAGCCTTCAGGCGCTGTATGTATTCTTGCACATCCTCGTCCATACCCTCACATACAATGATGCCTGCAGGAGCACTGGAAGTTGTGAACAGACCGCTACCCAACAGCCTGTGACGATAGCAACTATCCTCTGGCGACAGGTTGAATATGCAGAGGATGCAGACATGGCCATCGGGAGGTATGTTGACATGACTCTGCACCTGGGAACCCAGGCTTGCTGTAGCCCCCCAGCCGCAGCTCGTGTGCCCACTGCACGATGTGCTTGCGCTTGTTGAGGTTCTTGATGTGGTGGAACCTGCGTAATTGCAGAGGGAGCTACTGTGGTGCTTGTCGCTCAACGTGTGGTCCGGTGCTTGCTGTGTTGGCCCCGCACATCGTCTGTCAATGAGAGCTATGCGCGACACATCATGCAACATGCAGGCGCACCAGATCAGACACCGGCACAGTGTGATGCTGTCTGGCTGCTGGTGCTTTCCCACAGCTGCGGAGGCTGCCGCGTCTGCAACATTTGACGGCGCCTCCGTCTTCAGCTGTCCCTGCACAGCAGATGTTTCCCCATAATGTGTACCCGGCACCATTGTGCCATGCACTCACACCAACCCGGAAGTCACAGCTGCAAGTTCAGGTGGTCGACGGCTGGCAGCTGTCACATTGGCTTCCACCTGTTCGAGAAACTCGGCCAGGCGCTGATGCAGGGCACCCGCCGCCAGCAGCAGGCACCCTGCCTCCGGTGATTCATCCGCTGCCTGCTGCGCTGCTGCCGTGAGCTCGTCATGGTGCACCCTGCATTCAGATAGAGTAGCGTCACAGCAGGCACCGTCATCTGGCACAAAGGACGGCCTAGGTAGCTTACGGCACCGGACTTCAGGAGTCCCCTGAGGTCTCGTCCCGGTGCTCACCTATCGCATGCACACTCGACTTGCACTCGAGGTATCAGCACTGCCTCAGCTGGTGCATCCGCTGCCGGCAACGTGAACCGCAGGCAGACCGGCTGCTGGGCGACCAAGACCCCCTGCAGCACCAGGGTGCCGCTGAGCTGCGGCAGGCTGCGCAGCCGGGCTGACTGCTGAGCTGCATCTGCAGCTGATGGGGTGGTATCTGCATCGACTGTTGCTGTCGCTGTGGCAAGTGCAGCGGCTTCTGCGGCTGTCAACAACACTGCGCCATCCTCTGGATATGTGGCCTGAAGCGCCTGCGCTCACCAAATGCATCCTTGACGCAATTGCAAGCAACAATCCAACAGTGCTGATAGTTTTCATGAAGCATCATGACTTCACTGCTCGATTGGCACAAGCATGCATTCGTGCATCAGCATGCAGGTGCCAAACCAGCGCATGCCTGCAGTTCCTCCACTTGGGCGCTCAGTGCCTCCAGCCGTCGTTGCATGACTCAGCCATCGACACAGGCCTTGCTTGATCATGCAAAATGAGTAAAGAGTAAAGAGTAAAGAGTGAGGACCCCCGAAGGGGTGGACGGCGACTCATCGAGTGCCCATTAGATCCCAAGGTAACCGGTCCTCAATTGCTCTATTGCATCTCCCCAGGGGATTACCGGATGATTGTGCACCCGAGATATGGTAACGACGATGAAGCTGATCATCATCAGCATGTCGACACCCACGACACCGAAGTCAAATGAGCAGAAGTCATCACTGATTGTTTGCACACGAGCTAGTCCTTGAGAGCTTGACAGACTGTGTCATGGAAACTTGCATCATATCGGTAAGCAGCATGCTCGCAGGTCGTGACATCTTCACACCGCGCCCATTCGTGTCATGTCAGCCAGCATCGAGCAGCGGCAGGCATCGCAGGCCCCGCAGGGATACTGCAGTGCATGCTTTGTATCAGCAACAGCCCATTCCAGCAAGTTGCAGCCCAGCCCAGCATGACAGGCGGTCGATCCTGGCTGCTGCCGCTGCCGCGGCCAGCCTGCTCATTCCACTACCTGCGATTGCCGCAGCGGCCACAGCGGAAGTTTCGGCCGTGAAGGAGCTCAAAGGCAAAGCCGGCTTTCGGTTCCAGTTCCCAGAAGGCTGGGTCACCGCCTTCGTACGACGTCTGCTCAACAGTGCACCACATGCATGTAGACGCCACTGTTGATGATATTCTCACCAAAGGATGTCATCTGAGAGCAACATGCAGGGCAGGTGTGATCTTATACGATCACCGTATCGTGCAGAACCGGAAGAACCAGTCGGGTGCGCTTGCACTTGTGGGCGACTTCAAGAATTTTGACACCGCCAGCGTTCTGAAGGCAGACCTGTCGCGCCTCAAGCTGCCGCCGAACACAGGCGCGCACAGCTGGCCTATGCATGCGAGGATTCTGCCGTCCCACTGGTCTGAAAGCGGGCAGCAACTGCCCTGACACGTGTTCATGCTCAGCCTGCTGAAGTGTCTGAGGCTGTGCGCCTGATGCCCACAGCTGCGAGGGGCGATGTCAAGGCGCTGGTGCGCGCCCTGATTGACGAGGCTCGCAGCACGGTGCGCTTGCAGCAGCGGCGAAGTAAATCAAATTTGTGTGCCAACCCTACAGAATCATGTCTGGTCGGCGTCCGTAGCTGATAGGTAGATATGCTTGCGATACGCAGGGCAGCACGATGAGCTTCGAGCTTGTCAACGAGGGCACAGATCGTAAAGACGGCGCGAAGTATGTCACCTTTGAGTGAGCCACTGACGCCGTGAGATCTGCTTCACCTGCTGTCACTTTTGCACCCATGGCAATGGTTTCTCCAGTGTGTGCCTCTTGCCCCGTACGCCACTGTACCTGCAGAGCGTGATCAGATTGACAGAAGTCCTAGAGAGGGGCATCCATGCAGATGATCGTGTCCTTCTCCTTTTTGATCAGGTATGTGCTTTCGATCTGCAATGGCGAGATTGAGGAGGGCCTAGAGGGCCGACGCCGATGTTTGGTGCGCGACTCACTGATCGGTTTTGCACAATGTCCCGTGTCCCAACGCAAGGCTATCGCAGTCGGTCAGCATTGGCAGTGGCCAGCTGCAGTCAGCGGCATAGGAATCATGGCTTGTCATTGTGTTTCATCCGCTGATCCCAGCTTGTGCCCAACAACTGCACAGGCGCCCAGTGGCAATCCACAGGAGCCGATCACACGGCATCTGGTAGCAACAGCAGCCTTCAAAGCCGGTGCGCAACGAGTCTCAGCTAAGATGATGAAAAGGATGCAGGAGACTCTGGTGCTGTCTTCCAAAACTACAGTACTCCGGGCCATCCTGCAGTTGTGTCGTGCACCCTCAACTTCCGCATGTGGTCTGCATGGCACATCAGAAAATCAGCCATGGCTCTGCATGTGTGCAGGCGAGGCGTACCTCGTCACAGCCAGCAGCCCTGTGGACAGGTGGCCCCACACGGCAGACAAACTGCGGGGCATTGCAGAGAGCTTCCAAGTGGACTGAGCCTGCAAGCCATCAGGGCATGGACTAATAAACCTTCCCGAGATAGACATCCAAAGCTTCTACGTAGGGCTTTTAGCCAATCGCGGATGCATTGCAATCTCAGTTGGGGTCGAGTGGGCGTATATGTGTGGCAAGCAAGTGAACTGTCCGTGAGTCAGCGGCCAGTTCTGGGGTGTACAGCCGTGCACGGGAGATGTCTATGTGCTGGCCTCACATGCAGAGTACTGCCGACTGTCACCAACTTTTGACGCTGTGAAATGCCCGCTGTACATGTAAATGCAAGTCCGCAGCAATCATATCAATGCTTAGTCACCTATCTCGAAGTTCTGTCTAGGTCGCAGCCACGATCTGTCTACCCAACCATGCCGAGGGTGGCTTTTGCAGCGTCTTATCAAGCTGCTGGTGTGCCTTTGATGTGCGCCCCCTTTGCTTGCACAAACCCATTGCGAATCAGCTGCCCATCGGTGGACACCTCGCCGCCACCAAGGCCAATCGCTGTAACTGCAGCCGTCAGCACCAGCAGCCAGCACATCGCCTGCAGAGCTCACCATGTGCACATGAGCATTCTTGAGGCCTGCAGCAATTTTGACCACCGCGCGGCAAGCCCTGCTAAATGGCCACTCCCACATGAGCAGGCGATGATGCAAGGCAGCGCAGTGCAGGCATGCATGCATGCACTCTGGCCACAAAGATGCCACTGCCGTGCAGACCACAATTTGACGAGGGAAGCAAGGAGATGGTTCCACCTCTGTGGTAGTAGCGACGGCGCCGAGAGCCCCGCGCCGCAGCCCCATGGCAAACCACAGGTCCATGGAGGCAGTGATGCAGTGCGCCGCCGCCCACAGCACCGACACCACCAGCGGCAGGTTGGCCGCCAGCATGTGCAGGCTGGCGTCGCCGCGCGAGAACAGCAGCCAGGTGCCCATGCCCGCCGCTGCACCGCTGACTGCAAACACCACGGCCGCGAACCAGGGCACCTGTTTTCGACACAGCGCTGGGGAATCAGGCCTCTGCTGTAGTGACCAGGCAACCCGTGAGGCGTTGCCATCCAGCGTTCACAAACTTAGCGACCATGGGCGCTGCTGCGGCAGGCAGGGGCAGTGTCAGGTGGAGCTCGAGCAGTGCCGGCCCGGTGCTCGCTGCACATGGATTCCGCTTTTCGCTGCGTCAATGTGAGTAAGCGCACTGCGAAAACATGCCGTATGCACAGCACTATGTGCACTGCAGGCTGCACAACCGCAAGCTGTACAAGCGCACGTATGTGAGCGGCCCTGGCTTCCTGGGGCGAGGCGGGAGCGCAAAGGCCTCAGCCTGCTGTGACTGTGGCTGTGCCGGCCGCAGGAAGTCGCCGGCGTCTGGGACTTCCGTTGCAGGGTCGTTCCTGCTCAGCAGCCAGACTGCTGCTCTCAGAATTCTCAATGTGAGTGGTGTGCCGCCAGAGCAACAAAGCAGCGAGTCCAATAATGGATGTGTCACCGCAGCAAGGCTCCTCAGTTCAGTAGCATCACATCGAAAACACCAGGGATGCCCAATGTGACGACAAAGTACATCAATGCAAACCGCACCCTGGAGCAGCGGGTGCAGTTTCGTCTGTCACAGCCCGTGGGGACTCCACGCCCTCCCAGTGCCCGGTTTCTCCTGCACCGGCGTCCCTGAGCGGAGCATGAACATGTGGTTTGCGACTGGAGGGCAACGAAAAAGCCATACGCAAGCAAATGAAAGGGCTTCACGGTACAGCGAACAGCGAACAGAGAGATGTTATACACCTGAAGTCCCGTGTGAGGCGCTTCGGAAACGCAGAGCGCCAGGTGTTCGGCTTGCGGTGCTCCGCCGCCGCCGCCTCCGCTTCCTGCTTCCTCTGGCCCTCCCGTAGGTTTGCCGCCCTGCTGGCTGCCTTTCGGCTGCATGCCAAGCCAGCCAGAGATCATCAAAGCGATCCGGCCCCAAGGCCATAGCCGCTTGAGCTGTACATACTTGAATACAGGGGTCGCAGACAGGCATGCATTGTTTTGGCAGCAGAGACACGTAGCATGCTCACTCCTCTCGCGAGCGCCTCCTGGCCTCAGCTGCCGCTCGTCGTGCGATGCCGACGGCACCTGCGTCCTGGCGGCCCCACAGCAGCGCACACATGGCCGCCGCCAGCAGCTGTGGCGCCAGCGCGTGGCTGACGATGGCAGAGTGCCACAGTGCAGCTCGGTTCGCCGAGCGGTAGCCCTGTTCGGAAGACAGCGCCAGCGAGTTGCAGCTTGCGGAAGCACAGCTAGCGGTGCTGGAACCGGATACTTGCTCCAGAGTGATAGACAGCACACAGCAGCTCGCAGGCTGCAGTCTGCACGTTTTGCGCAAAAGTCATTCTGCCAGCATGATGGCGTGCCCCTTTTGTTCAGCACCGGTCACGTGAGCAGGCTGTGGTAGACTGCCGTCATCTGTGAAGGGGTCAGTCAATGGCAGCAACAGACCAGCAGTGGCACACCTGAAACAGGAAGGGCGTGAGGATGGCGTAGTAGACCAGCGCCACAATCCCCAGCCAGCGGTTGACGTGCGCGGGGAACACGCCCAGCAGAATCTGCACCAGCGGAATGCCCAGCCACACAAACACCGCGGCGGCGTCCCACAGCTGCATGACAGCCTGCGCCCTGTACAGCAGCCTGCGAAGCAGCAGCGTCCGTGCCTGTGCTCAGGAGCATTTATGCCCGATATCGACAGCCTGGGCTGCAACAGGAGGCCCACATGCAACACGCGCAATGCTGTGCTGATCATGCCAACCCGCAGCGGACATCCCCGCAGCGGACAACAATTTTAACTGCACGGCGGGCACCGGTGCTGTTGGGCAGGCAACGTTAGACGTCCGTGTGGTACCTGTGGCGCAGGCGCGGCCGGGGCGGCTCCTGTCCGTGGCGCAGCCCACGCCGCCAGAACAGCAGCTGGAAGCCGCCGGCGGCGCGGGCGACCGCCGCCCCGTGCGCCCTGGGCAGCGTGCCCGGCGGCCGGTATGGCGCCAGGTCACCATCAATCATTGCCGAGCCGAGGCCCAGCCCCTGCGGAACGCACATCGAGATGGCACGACACACAATTTATCATCAGTGAAACTGCTGTCCAACCCGCCCTGCCCATGAGCACGCGGCAGGAGTGTGGGCGCCTCAAACGGATATGCAGGGTCGAGAAGTTAAGGCATTCGAACCAAGCACGGGAAGCTAGACCTTATGCAGCCGTCGCCTGGCTAGCACGGACAAGGGTCGCGATCTTGCTGCTGCTGGCAACGCATTGCCCTGACGCGCAAGCTAGAGCATAGCATGTTGCAGGCTCTTCTATGTCAGAACATCAGGTCACAGCCAACGAGTTGAGAATGCAGCAGTTGACCATACCCGTAATGCACTGCCGAGGGCGGCGCCGAGCGCGTCGCTGTGCTCCGGCAGCCAGCCGGCGGCCCGCAGCGCCACGGCCCGCACCACGAAGCCCGAGTCCCAGGACCAGGTCAGCCCCAGCGCGTTCTGGCCCCTGACCCGCAGCTGCTGTGAGCGCTGCGTCTGCAGCAGCGGGCCACCCGTGCTTGAGTGTCTGGCCAAGAGGGGGTGTGCAGAATTTGGCGTGTGGCAGAGCATACCATTACTGGTTTTCTGACATCATATCCTGCCAAACAAAGGTTGCCATTCCACCTCACAATGCATGGCAGCCTGACTGCTGTGCTTACCAGGTCAAAGATGTCGGCGGCAGGCTTGACTCCTGCGTAGGAGGGCGCCGCCGCTGCAACCGCCACTGCCGGCGACTGCAGCGCTGCCAGAGCCGCCTCAAAGAAGGGCTTCTCGCACGCCTGGCTGCCATCAAACACGGCCACCAGGTCTGAACCTGAGGATGCAAAGGGCATGGTGAATAGTCAAAGCATGTGGTCCTGCGCAGGACAGTAGAAGTGCAGCGGCAAGTTGCAGGTGTAAGCTGTGGTGCGGGGCTATCTGGTGCAGCTGTGACAAACTCAGCATCTGAATTATATGCTCACAAGGGGCATGGCATCCCGAAAGAGTACCCCAGGGAAGGGTTTGCTGCTGACAAGCAACGCCACAACACCCATCCGTCATATGTAGAAAGCATGTTGAAGCAGGCAGTGCTCGTAGCTGCAGTGTTGTACCCGAGATGGGCGTGTCGTTGTTGGGGTACAGCCGCCGCAGCGCCCTGTTCAGGCACGCCGCCTTGCCGAGGTCGTCAGCCGCCGCCCCCGGCTGCAGGGTGGGTATGTAGGACACGCCCTCGTAGCCCTGCTCCGCAATGGACAGCTGCCGCTCCTCCGACCTGCTGTGATAGCAGCCTCATACGCAGCCCCGTCACTGTTAACCCAGATTCTCAGATGCAATGCGCAGTGTGCAGCACCCTTTGACAGCGAGGGATAAGACACAGAGAAGTGAGTACTGCTCATTGTGTCACCCATTGCAACTGCTGGCTGACAGGCAGGCGGGCCAGGCACCTGTACGCGTCGACCACGTAGATGGCGCGAGTGGCACCCTGTGGCAGCGTGGCGGCGGTCAGGTGCCGCAGGGTGGCCTCCAGTGCGCCGAGGTGGGCCTCGGGCGGCGCCCACACCAGCACCTGCGGAGTTGGAGGATTTTGGTGTACTGTAAGTGCTACGTAAATCAGGGAGTGGAGAAGAAGATGTGCACATGACCATGGATTGCCACATTTCCGCTTTGAGGCACTCATACACCTGGATGTGGTGTGCTGCTGGAGTCTTCTCCTGCCGTCTGCTGGTCTGCACAAGCGCTGTGGCGCCCGCCAAAGCCGGTGCATCTGCCTGATCTCTGCACAGCAAACATTCAGGACGCCTCAGTTCCGGTGCAGCATGGTGCCAAATTATTGCAGCCGCCACCTCATCATGTTCATGCCCCTGCCATTGCTCCACCAGCTTGCCATTTGATGGCACACGCCAGCACATTCAAAGGGGGACACCTAACTTTTTTGTACGTATGTTACTACTGTGTGTTAATGTTGACACTTGCTCCTCTAGACGTGTGCACACCTGTAGAACGGCAGGGTCGGCGGTGGTGCAGCTCCCGGCGTTGCAGGTAGCACGGCAGCTCCATCCTCAGCTGTGGCAGCAACCTCAGTAGGCACTGGTTGCTGATCTGGCGCGCCAGACCCGCCAGACGCAGCTGCTGTTGCCCCTGCCTCGGCACCAGCGGAATTGTCTGCAGCGTAGGCACCCATCTCGGTGCCAGCTGCTGGCGGTGCAGCAGGCAGCCGATGGCTGGTGCTGAAGGGGTCGTCAGCTGCTGAAGACGCACGGGGCCGCCCCGATGCCACATTGTCATCAGCTGCGGCGTCAACCGCGGCTGCAGCAGCAGCATGGCTGTCTGCTGGCATCAGCGGGTCGTACGGAAAAGGCGTCAGACGGCGGGTGCGTGAGGGAAGGCGCTGAACGATGTTTTCCTCAACTGGTTGCAAAGCTGCTACGTCTGCTCCTTCCTGCTGCTGCTGCTGCTGCTGCTGCTGCTGCTGCTGCTGCTGCTGCTGCGGCGGCGGCGGCGGCTGCATGGTGGGAGCCGCAAGCGTCTCGACTTGCGCCGGCGGCTGTGTAGGCGGTGCAGAGGCGGTGCCCTCCTCGTCTGGCTGCTCCACCTTTGGCAGCGCGCCGCCAAACTGCTTCAATGGCGACACCGCATCCTCCTCCGCGGCATCGGCCTGGCTCTGCCTGGCCAGCTGTGCCGTGACGCCCCTTGAGCCAGATGCCTTGTGATCCCTGCATAGTGTAGGACTGTTGCATGGATCAGTCATGCACTACTGCATGAATGAGTTATACGTCGCGAACAGTCGTTCACCCAAACAGGCGGTGAGCATGGCTGGTGATCTCACAGTTGTCGGCTTGCATCTACAGTGAAGATGCGCCCGCAGCTCGGCACTCTGGGATCCGCACCCTGTGGCTGTGGAGCCAGTGTTGGATCGGATGTCGAGGCTGCCACGAATGGTTTCCGCATCGGAGTTGTCAGCCGTGGCTGACGACCTAGTGGGTGCGCCGCCCGTTAGCCGTGCCATGATGCTCGCCAGAGCGCTGCTGCCTTGCGTCATGCGCGCTGCGCGGCAGCATTGTGCATGAGGTTCAGTGACAGAGGCAAGCGCGCTTGCTCGTTAGGTGTAAGGCTGCTGGCCGCCAACATAGGGCCTTGCACACTGTATGCAGTCAGGCCACTATCACATGACTAGCTCAGTTATACTGACAATGGCTGCATTTGTACACTCTTGGGTCTTTGCATCGGCACCTGTGGCATGGCGCGGCGGCACAATAGACATTGCCGAAGTGTTTCGGCCCCCAGCAATGCCAGTCGCTGCTGGTTGAGTAGCGTCTCCAGCCGCTGACGACGCGGCTGGCAGGGGGTATGGCAGGTCTGGTGGCGGCACCATATTCGGCTTCGACTGCACACCAGCGAGACAAGGTGCTTGTACATGCTTTGCTGTCGATGACTTACAGAGGGATGTAGGTGGAGTGCACGTGAGCTAGCACCAGCACTGAACACCTGCAGAGGATACAGTCACGAGATCGCAGGCTAGATTTGGCTACCTTTCCTGATGCCACTAGCTTGAGGACATCAGCTTCCTGCTGCTCTTTAAGTGTGCGGGCGCTGTTGAGGCGCGAGACCAACGCCAGGCCCTGCTGCCCCGTCACGAAGCCTCCGACTGCCTCAAATATCAGCACGACCACCTGCAGGTCAGTGCAAAGTCTGGAGTTCGTTGCGGACGGAACAGCACATAGGTGTATGCTCCCCAGGTGCGGTGCACCCTGCAGCTGCAACCCCATTCGCCACAGCATGGGGCATGGAGTCAGGTGTTGCAGTGTGCTCACAACTAATTGCAAAAGTGCGGCCAAAGAGCATCATACTGTTCCACGAGCGAAGGTTTTGATGTGCGCCATCACGCTGGCAGACTCACACCTGATATGCAAAGATGCCGGAGTGGCGGTCGATGGTCTTTGCGGCACGGATGCCGATGTAGGCGGCAAACGATGCGATCCACAAGGCAAACAGCAAGCAGCCCCAGAGGTTGATGTGTGACGGCAGCCCAAGCCCCTGCAACCGCCGGCTGCCATACGTCACACTTTCAAAGCGTATATTGGCGACGTAATTAGCAGCACTCTTCCCCTCAAGCACATCCTGTGGTAACTTCATGAAACGTCCTGACTGGCTGCTATGTGTGCAAGTAACAATTGCATCATTTGACATTGCGCGCCGTTGCTGTCTTGGCTGGCGTGAAGGAAATGGCAGAGGCGATGTCAGCCTCCGTCACGGGCTTGCGCCACCCCGGCTGCGCTGTGAACGACCTTGGCAGCGGCTTATCTGTGTCACACAAACAAGCAGGCTTGAGCGATGTCGACAGGCACCTTGTGTTGACGACAGCAATGGAAGCATGTGCAGGCATTGCCCTGCATGAAGGGAGTTCAGGTGTGGTCCAAGCTGCATACCTTTCTTCTTTGGACGCAGCTTGCGGTCATTCACGACCTTCGGCCGGCCGCCCACAGCACTGCCTGTCCATTCGTCCTGCAGGAAATGGCTGTGTGGCCTGAAAAAAATAATCGATTCACCGGATCTCGCTTATGCAGATGGGTGTTGCAACATGCTGAGCAATTGCCGCATGCGATATGGAGGTGGGGCCAGCCAGTGCTACTGTCCAGACGGTAGATGATCCTGCAGCTCACCGATGGTTCCTCAGGTGGTGCGGCTGTGACGATGCGCACAGGCTGCTGTGCGTGATGTGGTGGCGCCAGCAGCTGCTGTCTGGGCTGCCGCTTCGGCTTTGCAAAGTATTCTGGACCCGTCCCCGCTTGTGCCTGTGCAATTTCAAGAGCAAACTCGCTCTTGCTGATTGTATCACAGTAGGCAACTCACAGAGGCTTTTACGTAGTCCTCAGGGTTCACTGCAACAAAGCACGGAGTGACCCTCAACCCTAGGGCTAGCGCTCAGCAACGAGACAGGACGTTCAGACTGCTTTCCGCGGCAATTGATGCTGCGCCCACCGGGAAGGGTGATTGAGCAGACTTGGGCCGGGCCGGCGTGCCTGCCTCACTGGGGGGCGCCCTGTACTCTATCTCTTGTGGCTCCTCCTGCTGGCGCTTCTGCTTCTGCCTGAAGTACTCTGCCCCCATTGTTGCGCCCTGCAGCACTGGAACAAGGACAGTGACTGGTGGCAAATGCATGGTGCCACTGCCCCACTAGGCCGCCTTTCAATGTTACGCCATTTTGAGCAGGCAGCAAGAAGTCCCACGCATCACTAGACCCTTGACCTCGACACACTGGTTCACATGAATACGTGGGACCGTGCCCAGAGCCAGGTGTGTGCCGTGCACGATGCAGAACATACACAGAATCAAAGCGCACCGTGTGTGCTTTGCCAGGTGCGGCCGCCTTCTGGGGTGTGTGCAACGCGCCGCCCATGCTGGGAGCCCCATACTCCACATCTTCCCCCTTCGCCTTTGAAGGCCTGAAGTATTCTGGCCCCATCGTGGAGCCCTGCAGCAACAGACAGTTCCCTGCATCAAGGACTCAAGGGGCAGCAGCAAGCTGCATCCTGATCAACTCCCTTGCCGGTCATCAGAAGGGTGAAGCATGCATTTGCATCACATTATTATTATTGACAATCACACTGCAGCACCATTATCCATAGCAACCAGTGTTCAGATGCAAGCTCACGAGAATGTGTGACGCTGCGGGCTGCCCTTGTTGCTGCTCTTCTTCCAGCGGCCGCGGCTGCTGTTGTTGCGGTAGCGGTGGTAGTGGCGGTGGCGGCTCTGGCATGCCAATGCCTGGCAACCGCCAAGCAGGTCGAGCGGCCAGCCCTGTATGTTGCGCAGGACACAGACCGTATGTCGGTTCGCAATCGTTCCAAGATGACCACGTCACAGCAACAATCATCCAGTTGTACCTGCCATGAAAGTCATCATGTCATTGTCGCACCTCCTCCTCCTCCAGGGTGGCCGGCTGGAGAGGATGCCGATCCTCGAGAGCCCCGTGATACAGGCGATGATGCAGAGCTTCTGCTGCCCCGCGCACCCTGCAGTGCGCGGGGCACATATCGGGATCAAAAGCCATGACCTGTCACCATCAGCATGTCATGCGTGTGCCCCCAGCATGCACTGCTCAGGATTACAAGCACTGCATTGCCTGCCGTCGTGGCAGACATGAGCTGCAGTTGCGGGAGTATTGTTGGAGTGGTGCGTTGCGGTACCCCATTCCGCCGATGTCGTGTGGTCAATGGCAGTCGCACCTGCGCAGCGTGCAGCAGCTGCAGCAGCTCTGCCTGCTGCGCCTCCAGCCGCGCCAGTGCAGTCGACATGTCGTTGGATTCAGGCTCGAAGGGCCCGTACCCCGCTGCATGTGTGCACATGAACTTGGACCACACCTCTTGAAGTCGCGGCTTGCAGGAATACACATGCTGTGTGACGCAGGATATGCTGAATACCGTGCACAAATGCACTGGTACAAGATGTGAGCGAAGGAACAGTGCAGCACACTGCCACAGGGTGGGTGCAGTCCTTGCCAACCTACCGACACTGGGTTCGTATTCCATGTTCCAGGGGATGGCCCTCGACTCCAGATACTCTGCCTCCTGCACACAGCCCCAATAATGGTATGCAGGCTGAGCACATGATGGACTGTGGCACACCAGCCGAACTCAAATGAAGGTATGGCGGAGTTTCGACTCTGACCCCAATGGATTGCACAGCTCATGGGGGATAATGCAGCACATCACCGTTGGTTCAGGGTTTCAGTCAAGTTCTGATGACACAATCCTACAGACAAGCACAGAGAACCAGAGACAGTATCCCTTGTTGCGATTGCTGGTCCACAGCGTACTAGTATACTACGCAGTTGGTTGCACCTCTTTGGGGACTGTAAAGTCGACGTACATGAGGTCCCGTGCAATGCCCATGCCCGGCAGACCGCCTGACACGAGGTTGCGCGGCTCTGGCGCCTTGGGCTTTTCTTGAGGTTCCGCTGCTTCTGACACTGACAGAGCAGTGATGCCCGGTCGATTTTCGAACACAGAGACACAGGCTCTAGGACTGCTTGGTGTCCTTGGTGATGGCAGCTGCTGTGCACCAGCTGGAACCTGGTGCATGCTGCAGGTTCCAGGTCAGCACCCACCTGGGCGAGGCCTGTGTGGCTGGCTGCTGCTGCTGGGTATCACGTTGCCGAGGCCTGGCTCAATGAACGACACCCGGTGGTGGCCGCGCCGTGGGCTGTTGTAGTCGCCACCTGCAGTGGCGTGTCTCGACCATCATTGAATGCAGCACAAGTGCCAGGGCCTGTGATGCCAGGCAAACTGCTGCCTGCGGTGTTGCCTTGCACGCCTGTATCAGCCCCCGGCATTTGGGGCACAAGTGACAGCGCACGTGGGCGGGCCTCCGGCTGGATGTGCAGTGGGGTGTATGGGCGCTGCCCCTCTGTGAGGCCGGCCCGCGCTGATCGAGGCACCAACACCACCGGCCTGCAGCAGTCGCAGTTCAGCGCATGCTACAGTCACCTGGCTGGCTTCGAAGTAGAGCTCAATCGACATCCCACTGTCAATGTGGCCAAACGTGTATGATGCATCAACGGCTGCACCTGTGCACACTGCCTATGACACTGACAACAATGACTACACGTGGCTGGCTAGTATCACTGCAAGCAAGGGATATTTGCAAGAGAAGGGAGGTGGTTGACATCAGTGCTTGGACTCACAGGTTCTGCACCATGGCTGTGCGCAGGCGTGCATGGTCCGCCTGAATGGCCGCCAGCTCCGCCTGGAGCTCGGCAATGCCTGCCCTCGGGCCCTGCCACACAGCAGCCGGGTTTCAAAGAAAGTGCACAAGCAGAATGCATGTTGAGTTTGCCTGCTGCCAAGGGGGTGGTTGCACGGACTAGGTGATGTTCACCAGTAAGCCGGACCCATCTCTGGTGTCACTGGCGCCAGTTTGCGGAGCGTAGCCCCGCTGCAGCGGGGTAGATGCATCTCCCCTGCTGCTGAATTGAGTTGGTGGTGCACTGCTGGGAGTGCCGCCGCTGCTGGTGCCCCGGCTTCCTGCATCCCCTCTGCTGCCGCCACTGCCGGGGCTGCCAGGCTGCTGGGCCCCTATCGCCGCCATTCGCTGGTTGTGCCACGCCACAACATCTGAAACCCGGGCCTGAGCACCCTGCAGTGCGGATCCCTGCTCCACAGCACTGTCATAGCCGTCAGGACTGACATGCTGCTGCTGGCTCTGCTGCTGCTGCTGCTGCTGCTGCTGCTGCAGCCGGCTGTTGGTGGTGTTTGGCCGATCCGAGGCATTCCCTGGTTGCTTCCAGCCCCTGAGCGGCTGCAGGTCAGCCTCCGAACCCAAGCTGCTTCCTGCTCCTCTGCTGCCCACAGCCTGTATGCTGCCATCCCCCCGTGCAGTCGTGACATCAGAGCCCCCGAGCCCTGAGGCGGTGCCCGGGTCTTCGGGCGGCATGGTGGTTTCAGCCCCCAAGATGTGCTGGGTCAGCTGCTGCTGCCGCTCCCGCATCCGCCGCAGCAGCGTGCCCGCGCCACCCAGCTCAGGGGAGATGCTAAAGTCGTAGTAGTAGGCGTGCCCGCTGCCGTCGTCCCCTGCCCCGCTGGCCGGGGGCCCACTGCCGTCCCCGCCTACACCCGCCCCCGGCTGTAAGGGAGGATCTGCCATGCCTCAACCACGAGCAGCATGATTGTGCAGCCAGATCTTGGGCAGTGTGAGCGGATCACCATTACACTCAGCCCAGTTGTGACATGACATATCAAGTTCACACAGCTATTAGTGCACTGTGGATTGATTCCAGCCCCAGCAGCCCCTTCATCACACTAATGCAACGTGAGCCCTGAGATGCATACTTATGCACTGCATATCGGGTGCCCAAGTGATATGGCACGTATTGGTACCCTGGCCTCAGGCCCACGCCATTGACTACAGCATGTATTCAGGAAACGATTGCGAGTGCATTCCTACCCACTCTACTCATCACACATCTGCGTGACTCCGTTCATACTGTGCGTACTAAAGCAGCGAACAAAGCACCTGGTTGTCTGCAGCGGTAGCGCTGGTGCTGCCCCTGCTGCCTCGGCCCGGTGCGCCACCACCTTCGTCTCTGCTGCCATGCTTGGCAACAGAGGTCTGCCGCGAGCGGCGTGAAGCACCCGAGCTCAGGCGGCCCTCCATCTCAGGGGGCAGATGCACCTGCCCGAGGTACATGGTCTTCTGTTGGCTTCAGCTTGTTTGTGTTACTGTGGGAATGCTGTTATAGATGAAAACGCTGGGTACTGTTTCGAATGAAGGCTGTTGGGGGTCAAGGCGTCAGTCACATGGGACAAGTGCGTGACCGTGGATGACGCCAATACAGGTGACACCATGGGCTGGTTTCTGGCTTTGGCGCTACCTTGCAGAACCATCTGCACATGCTTGCACAGTCTGTTCCGTACCTGGTGGTATGCGGCCTGCACTGGCGAGGCGGGTGGCTCGTCTGCTGCATCAGCAGCCAAGACTGTATCCGCCTCTGCGCCAGATCCTGAAGGTCACGCACAGGATGCCCGCCCTTGAAGAGGACTTGGCAAGTACAGCACAGAGCATGACGCTGCTCATGACACTACAATGATACCGGGCAAGCATGTTTCTACGGCAACCGCACCTTTCCGCAACTTGCTTGGCCTGGCAGGTTGACTGCTGCCCATATGAAGCCCGATGTGCTCCACTTTGCAACCGCCCACCGCCTGACGCGAGTGGCACGCGCTCAGCGCTGTGTACAGCTTCTAGACCACGACCTGCAAATCTGCGTAATGATTATTGTAGGTGGTAACATGATGCCTGCACGAAGAACTGCCTGTCCAAACTGCCATCGCCTATTACCGCTGCGCCATGTGTTGCAGTGAGGTATATTTCCAGCTTATGTCGTGGATTCTTCCAGGGCAATGGGTAAACGGTATTGCGACGAGAATCAGCTGATGACGAGTTTGATAGCGCTCGTTCGAAAAACAGTCAGCGAGTCCGCTTGCTCACAGCACACAATCTGCAAGATTCACAGTCTGGAAAAAGCCGTTGCCACAGGCTGCGCATGCGGGTATCATTCCTGTCAACGGTATCATAAATAGTTGTTCATCGGTGATTGAACGACACCTGAGCAGGCTGAAAATCGAACGTCCACCCTGTTCGACGTGCTTTCCGCTGGATGTGGACGATTGCAGCGACTAGTGTCGCGCTACAGCGCAGTTCAGCTGATGCTTGTATTCATCCACATCCGTTGCGTTAGAGCACGCGAGGCTGTTGCTGGGTGTCAACGCCCGACGCTGACCCACACATCAGGGGGCGAAGCACGCAGCTTGGAGCGACCCACGAAATTCCTTACAAACCCTGATGCAGACCAACTATTCGGCATGCTGTGTCGGCTGATGCTGTACTTCGTTCAAATGCACTTCCAGCTTGTCCAACGGAGGATGACTCACATAGTTCGAAACGAAGCCGTTCTCAGATGCAGCAACAGCAAGGGACAGCATGCTCTGGTTTGGAATATCTGAGCAAGAGCATGTCAGAGCGCTATGTTGGCAGCTGTTTTCAGTCAAGGCTGATGACAGAACAGATGCAGTGGACATCATAACAGGAAGGCTGACACCAGACGCTAGCTCCGAGCGCCCCTGATCGCAACTGCCTGCAGCTCAGGTCAAAACATTGCCGATGTGCTGTCGGGATTGCCGGCTGGAATGTGTGTCATCCCAACGGGTCTAGCTGGCTGCGGCACGCTCGCCGCCGCGGGGCTTGCGGCGGGAGGGCTTGCCGGCGCTGCCGCCGCCGCCGCTGCTGTTCTCCTCCGCCTGCTGCTGCTGCTGCTGCGGCGGCGGCGGCGGCGCATCCACGTCGGGCATCACCAGCGCCTTGGCCGCCAGGATGGCCGGCGTCGTGTGCGGCGCCGCCTTCTCTGCTGCCTTCTCCACCGCACCATCCGGCGCTGCCACAGGCGCTGCCGACGTGACGGCCGCCCCTCTGTCCGCGCCATGGGCGTCAGTCGCAGTTTCGCGGTCCGGCCGGGCGCAGGTGGCGCAGCCTATCGGTGCAGGGCCGCCGGGGTGCTGCTCGGGGCACTTGCCGCCGGGGCAGGACTGCATGGTGTTGAAGCCGTGCTGCGCCGCCACCGCCAGCAGGTCGCCGTGCAGCTGCGGGAAGCGCAGGGGCTCGATGTCGCTGCTGCTGACCTTGGCCGCCAGGTACGCCTGCGGAGCAGTTGTTGGTAGTTTTCAATTAAGGCGTCACATGGAACGAGACATGGCTTCTCATGCTCCCTGTTGTGCCAAGGACTTAACGAGTGTGTTTCATGCACTGTCAAACAGCTCGATCACATGGCGATGCAGCTGTGACCCCGGCCGCTGTTGAGTAACCAACCGCCCTGCCCTTGGGGCCAGGGGCAGGCGACATGGCTGTGACAGCAGCGCCCCCCATTGGGGTTCTCACCTTCAAGTCCTCCCTCGTTGCAACGCCCGGCCAGATGCCGCCCACGTGCTGCGGCAGCTGGTCCAGGATGCTGGCCGCCTGCACCGCCCAACACCGCAATCAGTAAGTTCACACTGTTTGCATCGCATTATTTTTTGACGAAAAAAAACAGAATAATTGCTTTTGCAAGTGTCTATTACGCATTTCAAATCAGCATTCCGACGCTCAATAACAAAAGGTCACCCACTGCACCAAAGAGTTGTGTACGTACGGGGACAGCCACAGGCTGTGCGGTGAGTTTGCTCGGTGGCCGTGATGGTGCAGTGTGCACGAGGCATGGAATTCGGCAGGCGTGCCGCTGCTCTCTGTGCTGTTGTTAGTGTCGCGTGAGGGGTTTCAAGAGCGCCCACCTCGTTTGACGTCGCGCCGCCAGACACGGGCGGCAGCTGCAGCGGCTGCGTGGACGCCCAGCCGCCATCGGCGCTGGATGTGCCTGCCAAAGGCTCCGCCGGGCCTGCAAGTTAGTCAGCAGTGATGATGATCACATATTGTCAGGAGTCGCATGCATGACACTCAACTGATCAGTGCATAGAGTCGTCCATCTGAGAGTCTGCAGACAATACAGATGGGGCCACACAGTGCCTGTATGCGTCGAACTTCCATACTTCGTTCGCAATGAACGGACGAGCTATGCCGCTTGGCAGGCACTCACCGGATGACACCTGACTGCTGTCGTCGTTCAGGCTGGGCGTGCCGGATGACGCGGTCGGCACTGCTGCAGCGGGCTGCGCTGCATCGGCATCCGCCACGGCAGACGCCGCCGCTGCCGCCAGCGACTGGTCAGCTGGAGGTGCAACAAAAGACATGTGAGGGCATTAGGTCTTATGAGACTGAACCTCGAAGAGCAGTGTACAGCAAGCAGCAGATACGGACGCCATCCAATACCTGGCAGATTTGACGAGGCGCCATGCCTGTGTTCAGCTCGGTGGCTGCTGTCACACCTGCGGTGATGCGTTTCTTCAGATGCACAGCCAGCAACGCACCTGAGTCGCGGCTGCTGGCGAGCACTGCAGCAGCGGAGGCCTCCAGGCGTGCGGCGGCGCTCTCGGTGCGCGAGAACTCCCTGAACCTCACCGGCAGCGGCGCCGGGACGGCGGCGGCGGCGCTGCCATTCATACCCGAGGTCCCTGGCGCCTGGGCAGCCTTGGGGCTGCCCGCTCCAGGGCCTCCGCTGGTGCTGCCAGCAGAGCGGCCCAGCGGCAGCGCCGGCATGCCAAAGCCCTGCGAGGTGTCGCTCAACGGCTGAGGCTCCAGCCACTGTGGTGTTGGCCGCCAAAATGTCCACCAGACGATGCAGTCTTCGGGTGGTAGCCAGCATGAGCGGTGCAGCAGGCTGCAGCGAACGCACCTGCTGGCTGATGAGGCGGCGGTAGGCCTCGACCGGAGAGTCTGCACTAGCGGGCGCCCCTGCCGCAGAACTTGTGGTCAGACGTCATTTGCAGCAGTGAGCTTCTGTTTCAAGGTCAGCTGTCGTCCAACAGGACGCTGCGGGGCATGACTACGGAGCAAGTTTGCGGTCCTTGAACATGCAGTGCAGCGCCAGGCTTTGCAGACAGCTGCCGGCGCACCTCGGCCGGTGAGGAAACCGGCGGGCGGCTCGGCAGAAGTTGGAGGCGGGGCCTCAGCCTCACTGGCGCCAGCCGTGGGCGGCGGGGGCATCGCGACCTGCAGATCAGGTGCATGCATTGCGTCGGCAAGCTGACCTTGAGCACTGCTGCAGTCAGCCTCCTCAGCAGCAGAGAGCTTGGTGCAGGCAGCAGTCGCAGCAGGTATCGTCAATGTTCCTTCTGCAGGGTGGACATCTTCATGTTTTCGACGGTGCAGCTGACCATTCCGTGCACGGTGTCACATCACTCTGCACGCTCCTCACCCGTTTGGCCTGCTGGATCACAGCATCCATGAGCCCAGTGTGCTCTGCTGATGCGCCGCTGTTTCCTGCTGCGTGGGGTGTGATGACCGCGTCAGACGGGGCATCGCTGGCCGGTCCACCAGAGGCGGCAGCAAGGATGCTGGAAGCGACGGTCGGCGCGCTGCTCGCCGCTGGCTGCAGCATGCTGGCGGTGCCGCCCGGCTGCAGCCACAACAGCAATGTTGATAAACAAATGAGCATAAACTTCGCCTTCCGCGACAGGCCACAGTATGAGACCATGGGTCGTCAGCTGCGCCGAGACAGCAGGGCACCATCTGCATTTGTTGTGATCGAGTTTGCACCCATCATGCTGTACTGCACACGGACATCCGACACAGCAGAGTGCTCTACCACACACGTTGACACGATTGCTGTCATGTGAGCATGGGGCAGCAGCAGAAGCACCTGCAGGAAGCCGCCGATTGCGGACAGCGCGGGCAGGCCGCCTGGCTGCGGGGCCCACCCTGCAGCGCCGTCAGTCGCCATGGCAGGGGCGGGCTGCCCACCACTGGCGCCGCCGCCAATCGCCGCGGCGATGCCCTGTGCACCCGAAAATCTGCTTTGCAAGGGCGTGCATGTGGAGCACCATGGCATCAAGCAGCTGTCAGTGGCATGCTAGGTGCACCATGGAGTCACTGCAAAAGGAGGGGCCCTGCTTGTGATGATGCATGCGCTTGTGTCATGTGCAACGCCACGGCACCATGACAATGCAGAAGTCAAGGCACAGTGCGCACCGCAGAGTTCAGGGGCGACGGCTGCGCCAGGGTGAGGGGCGGCAGGCCCGGCAGCGCGGCGGCGGCGCCCGGCAGCCCGGGCGACGGCTGCGGGGAGGGCCTTAAAGGAGCCGCCGCCTGCGCAGCACAGAATTTACATCCACTGAGACTTGCTTTGTCTGCGTCACAGGAGCAACGCATCACTACAGTGACGAAGCACCAGTGGACATCTGCACATCCGTTCAGGAGATGTGTGGCGGCGCAAGCAGGACTCGTCGAACAACTATCAAAGGCACACATGGTCCACAACGCACCGTTGCCGCTGCGGGGTTCAGCGCGGCCACGGCCGGGTGCAGCATCGCGGGCGAGTTGCGGCCGGGCTGCCAGGCGGCGTTGGATGCGGGCGCACCAGCGTACCGCAGGCCGGGCAAACCCTGGCCCTGGGACCCCAGGGCGCCCCCCTGGAGCGGGGGTCCCCCCGCAGGGTCGCCCATCTGCGTCAGCAGCGCCCTGAATAGCCGCACACCTGCACAACGGGTTCACAGTCACATCAGCGGTGCCTCAACTACACGACAGAGCAGGGGGCACCTGCAGATGTGGTGCGCGCAGCAGCGGTAGCTTTTCCTACTTGCACTGCAGTGGCAGGGCTGCGAATTGGCACAGCACAGCGCTGCAGGGAGGGACTGCATGGCGAGGCGCACCCAGCGGGCTGGTCTTGCGGTTGAGGTAGTCCACCACGCCGCTGGGTGTCAGCGCGACCGTCCAAGCGTTGGAGCGCTCCCCCGGGGGCAGCAGCCCGCGCCCCGTCACCTGCACATTTGAGTTCGGGGTCCAGATATGACATGAGCAGCTATATCTGAAGGGATGGAAGTAGCACTCACGGTTGGACAGCCATGCACGACCACGGGCCGCAGTGCAGGGGCAGTGCTGTGCAGGGCTCGGCTTTCGCGCCGCGCAGTTCCAGCCCCAGGCACCACCAAGCGCGGCGCAGTAGGTGTGTGTTCGGAGTGCGGGGCAAGCTTCTGTTTGGCACGGGCACAAGCGAGCCACACATGGTGCCGATTGCACGTGGTGCATGCGGTGCACAGGCGACGCAAGGGGCAGAATACTGCACGCACCGGGGGCCCCTTGCCCTCCTGCGCCGCCTGCACCTCCTTGGCTTGCACGTACACCCGGTCGTTGCGGGGGATCTTGTCGCTGCGGGCGCACCACAGCAGGCGTGTCACCGCACCGCGCAGGTGACGCTGTGGCCAGGTGCGGTACTTCGACATGAGGGTTGCACACGGTGCAGAGACACGATGAAGCTGCAGCAGCAGCCGGGTGGTGAGCTGCGGGGTGCTACTGAGGAGGCCCCTTGAATCTGCCCATTGCAGTGTTTGGTCAAGGGTGGGTCCGCACCTGTTGCGCCAGAAGTGCTGGTGGCGGGTGCGCTGCCGCTTGGCCGCCGGCGCACTGTCCAGCGTCAGGCTATCCAGCCGCGTCAGCTGCAGGGTGGGCACATGACGTTGTCAGCGCAGCAACAGGCGGCAGCATTGCAACAGCGTGCCAGCTGCAGCATCAGGACACCCAACTGCGGCGGCCGGCTCAGCAGTAGGAAGCGGCCAAGACCGACACCAGCCTCCACTGAGTGGATGCCAATCCGCCGTCAAGCGGCTGTAGTGTCCTGAGTGCATGAACAGTTGCCAACACCACAAATGCACAAGTGGCGGCCAGGCACCTGCTCAAACAGGAACAGCCCGGCCGCGGGGTCGGCCACCCCCTCCTGCCGCACGCTGTCGTCGCACGCAATGGTCTGCAGGCCCACCTGCAGCGGCAGGGTGCAGGAGTCGTGTCAGCAGGCTGTGTGCTGGCGAGCAAAGCTCTGGCGCTCATGTTGACTGCACATGCAACCTGACATTGCAGCAGACTGCCATCCCCACTTCAGGCACAGTATCTAGAGCTTTCGACAGATCGGGTTGCCCGAACCGACACGTTGGCCTGAATCAAGACGGCTATGCTGTGCCGATGCAGCTCATCTGCTTGAGACCCTGCTTTGGCGCTGCACCCAGAGTAACCTCGGAATAGTGTAGTGTCGAATCGGAGAGTTACGGCTCACCAGGCCAGCGATGACGGATAGGTCCGACAGCTCGAAGCGTGCCGGGGCATCGTCGGCGTCGACGGCCTTCCGCCGCTTCCCGCCTCCAGTTGCTGCCTGACTCGGGATGCCAGGCAGGCGCGTGAACCCCTGCGCCGACCCCAGCGCATGGCTGACGGCCGCGAGAGCCGTGCTGGCCGCCTGCAAAGCAGCAAAGTGTTGTGTGTGGGGAGTAGAAGGGCGACTCCAGAGTTCATAGTCTATGGTCAGGACTGCAGATCTTCATTGCACACCCGCTGCCAGCCCCAAGTCCTCAGATGAGGCGTGCACTGAAGACACCTGCAGCGGCTCTGCCGAGCCCAGGCGGGGCGCCAGGCTCAGCGGCGCCGTGTTCAGGGTGCCCACATTCAGCGGCGCCGCCACCCCGGAGGTTCCGTTATGGGGGCCCCCCACGGCGGCGCCGCTGGCGGTGGGAAGCAGCGGCAGGCCGCCCAGCAGTGCCGTAGGCGCTGCACCACCGCCGAGCTGCTGCTGCCGCTGCTGTGCAGGACCGCCGGCGTCGCCGTCCGCTGTGTCGCGCTCCCTTTTGCGCTCCCGCTGCCGCCTGCATGGCTCAATGCTGGTGCTCAACAGCGGGGCACCGCACGCGGGCTGTCGCTGCAGCAGCACAGCATCTGGCGCATGTTTGCACAGCACAGCACCTTGTGCATGACACATCTGGGAATCCGTTTGGAGCTCAATCGGGCAAGCACAACGCTGGTTAGACCCTATACGGTGAGGAACAGACGTGCACCGGTTGTGGAACCAGTCGTTGATCTGCCGCATCTCCAGCCGCGTCACCAGGTGCAGGCGGTACTTCACATACTCCTCCGGCTGCGAGCTGACGTTGTAGACGCTCTCCAGATAGCTGTGCACCTGAGGCAGGAGGCGCCAGACGTTGGCCAGGCTCGTAACATGGTACACCTGCCTCATAACAGCATTGTGCGGCCTCGTGTGACAGCGCTGACACAGGCAGAAGACCGAACAGTCGGCCACCACTGGAAGGCCTGCAGGCTTTGCACAGGACGCCGGATGTCACGGTTTGGATCTGACGCTACGCATCAGAATTGTGCCGGCACCTCATCTGTGAACAGCTCCCGTCCCTTGGGCTGGCCATCAGAGCCTGTGGCACTGCCGTTGAGCGGACCGCCGCCAATCTGGCCCGCGGCGGCTGCCATGTTGGACAGCGTCACAGCCGTCTGCACCGCAGTCACAGCGCCAGCCATGCCTGCCGCTCAAGCCTCAGCAGCCGCGCTTGACGGTCTCAGGTACTTTAAAAAGGACGCGGCTTCGAAGCTGGCTGCGCTGAGTCACTCCTCACAGAGGCAGCCTGCATGAAGGCAATGTTTGGTGAAGGGATGCTGGTGTGCACCAGTTGGGGCACACTGATCAGGGCTGCTGCGTGCGACGCAGCAGCCAGTAACGCAGATGCAGCTCACTAGGAGTGCTTGCAAGTCAGCACTGGCCCGTGTGTCAAGCCTGCACAGCTTTACCGAAGTGAGGCAAACACACGGTCTGCCTGACGAAACTGTTCGCCCGAGTTGCGGCGCCACACGAATCTGCAAACAGCTCTTACTGGCCATCACGACAGACGCAGCGCACGTAGCGGACATCTGGCGGGGAGATGGGCAGCGATATGTCTTACCAGGGTCCTTCGAAAAGCTGTGACCCAAGGTGCACCGTCTGGCGCGACACGTAAACGGGCAGCTCTCAGGCTCAGCAGCAGCTGCGGCGCCGCCGAAGACATCACCAGGATCCTCAACAGACCAGCGTGATCGCGTAGGAAGCGCTGAGCTGGAACGTGTTGCCGGCGCCGCAGGCAGCTTGAGCTGAGCCGGCAAGCAGACGATGACGTGATCCAGTAGGTTTCCGGTCTTTCCGCCGCAGGGCGGCTTGCACTGCCGTCCTGGATATATGCAGTGCTTGAGTAGTGCAGAGCCAGACTGAGCTGCGATGATCTTATACGTTTTCGTATCGGCTTGCTGCAGACACTGCAAGATCCGCTGATAAAGGTGTTCAACCCCTGAAGTCGTGCTTCACACCTCGAACGGGGTGGACACAAGCTGCCACAGCCTTCGCTGGTCTTCCACACAGTGCCTGGTGCTCGGTCACAGCGTCGAATGCTTCATGGGGGCGCATGAGCAGCAAAGGCGCAACATCCTGCTGGCAGTGGACGACACTCCTGCGTCCGAGAATGCCACCGCCTGGATGGTGGACAATCTGCTGAAGCCAGGCGACGAGGTGCACTTCTTCCACGTGGTGTCGCCGCCGCACGCGGAGGCCATCGGCGGCTTCGGCGGCGTGGGTGGCGTGGATGAGCTGATCGCGGCGGAGCCCGACCCCACTGCAGACCGCGCGCATATCGAGCACGCCCAGGAGTTCATCAACGAGAAGTTCGTGCCCCGCCTGCGGGGCGCAGCGCACAAGGTGGAGGTGGTGCGCTTCCAGACGGATGCGGAGTCGGTGGCGGAGGTGCTGTGCGCGCGGGCCAGGGACCTCGACGCCGTGGCGCTCGTGATGGCCAGCCACAACAAGGGCGCGGTGCAGCGCTTCTTCCTGGGATCCGCCAGCGCCTACTGCGCAAAGAACTGCACGCAGCCGCTGGTCATCCTGCACTGAGCGGCGGCCCGTGAGCGGCAGTAAAGACATCTGGCGGCATGTGCATACGCACCGCTGTCAGGCGAGCTGCTCCGCAAACCTCTGCGTCAAACTCAGCAGCCTAGAGTACGGGAGGATATGGCTCATCGCATCAGTATCGTCTCTGACTGCGCGGGTGGCTGTGCACTGCTTCTTACCTTCTTCTGCTTCAGGTTGCTTTACACTCAACTACGGGAGCTGCTGCTGAACATTTTATCTTCAGAAGAGCAACTGCTGGTTCGTTGTGTACCTAGATGTGATTTGGCAGGCTGTCAGCTGCAGACATGTACATCTGTTCTAGCGATGTGTAAGAAACAATGTTGGTCATGCCCTCCCACTTAAAAATGTTGCATGAAATTGACAGTTCACACACTTTTCCGCTGAGCTGTTCTGACGTCTCCAAGCAGGGAGCACTCAATCCGCCTGCTGAGCATTTGCTGCCGGGGCACCTGGCATCCACTGTCAGGTCCACATCCACCGATGCACGTGGCAGGCACGACCATGAAGTCCGTTATGCACTCACATCCTCGATGGGCCCACCCCGCCTCACTCGCAGTCCTCAGTGTCACGGTCTGGTGAGCAAGCAGCACCCAATCTCACCGCTCGCCTTCGGTGCACCTCACCACCCACTCGTTTGTGTAGCCAGCGCTCACTCTACTTTCTTCGACACAGTTGCTGGCTTGCGGCCGTATGTGCGGACGTAGAAATTGAAGAATAGCGCAAAAAAGATGGCGCACTGCAAATACACGAAGG
Organism: Diplosphaera chodatii; assembly: GCA_032358165.1. Lineage (NCBI taxonomy): Eukaryota > Viridiplantae > Chlorophyta > Trebouxiophyceae > Prasiolales > Stichococcaceae > Diplosphaera > Diplosphaera chodatii. The sequence continues at coordinate 2,052,347 of JAALGY010000019.1, forward strand.
TAGCTGAGCAGTGATAACTTGCGGAACTGTTGGGGCACATGCAGATTCACAACAGTCGCACAGCTGCCATGCATGTTACAGCTTCTGCAGCACCTGCACTAGGAGCATCCACGGTGACAGCCGCGGCCGGTAGCAGTCCGTGATGAACAGCATCCAGATGCTCTGCATGCCACAGCAAACCATTGTTTCAGCCTACACCTCTCCGGATGTGCTGGGGCTGACTCCTGACTCCCTCGCAATAGCAGACGGCCGTACAACCTTGCGGTTACATGTGATATGCCATGGCAACTCGCTGCCAATGCAGTGTTGCACCCGCATTCAATTGCTGGTGCTGTGGTGCAGGTGTGGACCACAAGCATCTGTAGTGGCATCACGCCTCACTGCCAAGTACCTGCGCCATGAAGGCCAGGAACTGGATCATCTGCGACCTAGTCGTCAGCTTCTTGACGGCGGTGTTCTTGTACCCCAGGCTGGCAAAGAAGTAGTAGCCATACCTGACAGAAGCAATATTTCAAAGATATTCACATGTGCTATGCAAGCAGCCTTGGATTTCGCATTGTTTCAATGACAGATGAAAAGATGGCGCACACCAACTCTTCTGCAAGAAAGCATACAAGCATGACAGCAGCATGCCGCGCTCATATTGACGCCATCCTGCTTCCTCACATGAGCACATGGATGGCGGAGTTCAGGGCGCAGCAGAACCACGCCTCGCCGCCCGGCCCAAAGCGCACCACAGAGTACCACACCTGTGTGAGAGTCATCATCGGTTTTCATTCGAGCGCGCAGCTGATGCCAACATCCACATGCATCCTGCTGCATAGCCGAGCCAGCCAGACACCTACTTGATGTCACAGCATTCACAAGCACGGTCGGTCGGCTGTGTGCAGTGGGATCAGGCGCTTATGCCACTAAGCAGCGCGGTGTAGAGCAACACACCGGAAAGAAGGTCGACGCGTGGTGGTACACGTGCAGGAAGCTGATCTGCCGCGTGTTCTTCTTCAGGATCATGATCATTGTGTCAACAAATTCGTAGGCCTGCAGGGGCATCATGTCAGCATCCTCAGGAGTCCGCACATGCAGCCTCATATACAAGCACCTCGGAATGACACGGTGGTGAGGCTCTTCGCAGTACGACTTGGGAATCTGCATGTGCAACACCTACAGCAAGCAATCCTATGAGCACCTCACCTTTGACACATAGTGCACCCACAGCACATTCGCCAGCGCCCGGCCGCTGTTGCTGAAGCCTGTGACGGGGCTGCGGCCGCCGTCGTTCGGGTTGCACCACAGCCGGAAGCTGCGGCCCCAGCCGAAGTTGCGGTGGGACTGGCGGAGGCACTCGACGCACATGTACAGGCTGAGCGAGAACAGCACGGCGTTGTGCAGCATGCTGAAGCGCCGCAGCTTGAACGGCTGCCGGTTGCGCATGAGGGCGTTGCCGATCGGGATGCCCAGCACGTCTGCGGTCACGGCACGCGCATGGCTGGGCGGCATGGCATGGCATCTGACAGGCAACAGCCGCAGGTGGACGACATATGTCAGACGCATGCGTGAAACCACTGTGTTTGACAGCAGCAGCATCATCACTCACACGCAGCGCTGATGGCGGCGGACGCTCGCCAGTCCATGAGCGGCCAATCAGCGGTGCGCTCATCTGCAGCGCATGCCCGCAAAGCTTGCATGCCCAGCTCGATGTGATCACGAGCTGAGAACAGCGTCCTCGCGCATAGTAGGCATATCACCTATGTATATTGCTGTGCTCACCGGTGTAGCCTGGACCCACAAGGTAGGCCCACACCGCCGCAGCCATCCCCATGCACCAGAGCTGCCGCAGTCAGACCGCACCGCACATGCCCGCTGCGCGCATCCTGCTTGCTCTCAGCACTCAGGTGTGCTTACCTTGTCGATGCACAATGTCGCGTATTGCAAGCGCATCAACATGTCATCGAGATTGCTATCTGTCACGTGCCACATGCATATCAGGTGCAGCCCATGTCGTTTGCACAGAGTCAACTTCTGCACGGAACAAGGTTTCAGACAAAGGCCAGCATGGCTCATGTGACGGGGCTCGCGCACGCTGGCATGCGTTTGACCACCACTGCCTGCCACCAAGACTGGCATGTGCACGGTGTCCGGGCACCAGGCCGGCGTCGGAGCCGGGCTGCCAGCTGCAGCGCTGCGCGAGACGATTGCCGCCCGCCACCGGAGCAGCAGCCACCAACATGCAGCCGCCGCGCCCTGCTCACCAGCGCAGCCGCCGCAGCGGCCAGCGTCGCCAGCACCGCCGGGCCGCAGCCGGCGCTCGCGTCCCGTAGCTGCTCTGCAGATGCCCCTGAGGCGTTCGCAACTCAGGCGGTGCAGTCAGTTGGCAGCCGCTGGCCGCCGGCGTACGCTGCGGACGGCTCGGCGGCAGCGGCGCAGCCCGTGTGGGACCTGGCAGCGGCGGACAACGGCGGCATCAAGCAGCCGCCCGCAGAGACCAGCGAGCTGCTGCCCTTCTCGGCAGCCGATGCGTTCTCGCCGGCGCAGGCGCGGGTGGGTGCCTATTGCCGTCACCTTGCAACGTCATCTGCAGTGTCACCTGCGGTGTGAGAATGTTGCTGTGCACAGCCCTGTGAGGCAGCCGCATCATCGTTGCTACATTGCTGAAGCCCGTGTGTCACATACAGGCGCTGGAGCTGAACACACGGATACAGCAGCAAAATGCAGCACCACTCGGCTTCCCAGCCTTTGTGCGGGAAGGCTTTAATGTCAAGGTAGGGAAGGTGTTGTGGATTGGCCATGGAAGGCCGGGCACACAGCTGGTCATCGTCAGTCTGGCAGCCAAGGCTACAGGAGGACATAAAACGCTGCTTCAAGCGTGCCAGTACCGCTTGGCAGGCTCTGCTGCTGGAGTGCCGGGTGCACACCGTGGCGCCCTGCGTCACATTCGACCAGGTGGTTTGACAATGTGCAGGTGCTGGCGGATGGCTACAGGGAGGACAAGGACGGCCTGATCTTCCAGGACTACACAGAGGGCGGCGGGGAGATGCCGTCCGATGGGCAGGAGGTGCGCACCGCGTCTCATTGCAGCAAGGATCCCGATGGCACTGGGCGCTCATCAGAGACCGTCCCCTTGCCCGACGCCGCTTTGATGCACATGCAGAGTGCAGTGTCGCACCATGCCCTGACGCCTTGCGCTGCTGCCGCCGCAGGTGGTGTTTGATTACACGGCGTACAACGAGCAGGGGCGGCGCATCGACACCACATACACCAAGGGCGCCCCCGCGCGCACCCGCCTCGGCATCCAGGGCCTGATCCCAGGTGCGCCGTGGCTCAAACCTGCGTGTCGTGCTCTGACAGCCCCTGAAAACTGGACAGCCTGCAGCCGTCGGTAGGGCAGCTCCCATGCGCTGCCGCCGCAGCGACGCTGGTCCGATGGCTGAGATGACGCGACTGGAATTCCTGCGCGCTGGCGCAGCCTAATGCTACCATGTGCAACTGCATTGACGGCTACAGAGGCAGACAGTGGGTCGCACCCCTGGCCAGACATGCACTTTGTACACTGTCGCCCATAGACACTTGTGATTCCCACAGGGTGGGTCAGTACCCTCAACCTGCCGTCCCTGATTCGGTTGCTGATTGATGTGATGTGTCGTCGGCCCAGGCTTCGAGCTGGGGATTAAGAGCATGCGGGTGGGCGGGAAGCGGCGCATCGTGGTGCCGCCGCAGCTGGGGCCGCCGACGGGGCCCTCCACCTTCTTCTCCGCCAAGCAGTGCGAGGTGTTTGACGTGGAGCTGCGGGCTGTACGCAACTGCAGGCGGCGGCAGGTTGCAATGTTTTCGGACGTGGTGTGCGAGTGAAGCGCGGTAGCTGCGTGGCTGCATATGCAAGGGTTCTGCAGCATGTGTGGACATGCTGCAATGCTGTCGCCAAGCTCTACCCTCACACCATTGCCAACACTTTTCGGATATTACTAAAGCGATGCCTATATGGCTGGGACCGCGCCGTGAAATGTTCTGAGTGTCGCCTGTTCACGACATTTGGGCTGGTGACACCTCATCCCACGTCAGCCGCACAAAGCATAATTCGACACGACCCCATGACGCGATCAATGGCCAACGGCCCCTGCATTCGCACTTCACTACTCTATTCTCATTGCGCGCTGGCACTGCCGAGTCTCGGTGCGCCCAACGGACACCGTTCGCGAGCTGTGGAAACGACTTTTGCAACATCTGGTCACTGAACAGCCAACCGGGCAGCAGTGCACAGCGCAAGTTGCCCCAGGACTCGATTGCCAGCAAGAAACAAACGGTCACCCACCGTCTGCTCAACGGCTCGCAGTGTCACACCGTCAGCGGGCACGCCTTGCCGGTGAGCGTCTGGCAAACCACTCTCATGGTATGGTTCCACTGTTGACTAATATAAAACGCGTGAAGCTTGCCGGCTGCATTGGCTTGGGGAGTCTGGCCTGAACTCATAGCACGGACTACTGATCAACGCACACTGTGGTGTCGATCGCCGCGGGCGGAGTCACCTTGCATGCGCTGAACTTGCCAATTTGGCCACGCACTCCGTTCGCCAGCAGTGCATGTCCAACGTTGACCCGCCCAGGCAGTCCAAAGTCACCTGTGAGCTATTAAGAACTCTGCTGAACCTGAAAGCTGTCCCACGCCGACCGCAATGGTGTGGATCCTAAACCACCGCAGCCCTTTCAGGCAACTAGCTGGAGCGCGCTCTATCGATCGCATCTTCAGGGTGGCACGCGCAAATCGAGGGCTGACAAACGCCTGTCATGCGATGGCGCATCAGATGGGGCCGGTCAGCTGCACGCCCGTCGTGACGTCACAGAGCATCTCGGCAGGCGTACCGCCAGCCCGCTGGGCATGTTGGGCTCACCTCGGGTCCTGCTTCTGCGGCTGATCGGCTGCAGCGCGCCACAAGCATGCATGTGTATATGTCTTGCATTGACGCATGTTTCAGCTGCGCGAAGGCTGGCCGATGGTAGGTTGGGGCGCAACCGTGGGTTCCCCAAGCATTTGGCATGTCGTGATGGTGACTGCGATGCTTCATCTCAATGCTATCTCCGTGAGATGCCCTGCTTTCCGTCAGCGCTTTCCACGTATACGTCGCATAGGGATGAGGGCATACACGTCAAGGGTGTCACGGTCGGCTTGCACGTCGAGTGTTCTGGCATCCAGCTATCTAGCTGGCATCCAAGTCGCATGACGTGCCAGGCTCGGACTGGGATCTTGCGCATGAGACCGTATAGCTGGCAAGCCCCGCAATCGCTCCGGTTACATGGCCACCGCATGTGCCGGATCTAACTGACGTGTGCTCCCCTGCTGCTGCAGACGAGATGGGATCAGCAAGGATGAGTTGCCTGCTCGTGGCGCTGCTGGCAGCGGTGGCGTTATACAGCAGCACAGCCGTCGCCAGTATGCGAAAGGTGCGTAGCATGAGAGGTGCTCATGAATACCCGTTGGTTTCCGTTGCCGGAACGCTGGTTCCCAATGTGCATGTGCTGCGTGGTGCATGCCGGAGCAGCTGAGTGGCATCAGTGCGCAGTCGCCATCATGACTGCAGCTTGCGCCAGGGTTCAGAAGTGCACCCGCATAAGCCGTGCAGGTGAGGGGCGAGTTCGAGGCGTCAAGCTCTGCTGCGACACGGCAGCGCTTTGTGACCGGGCGCGCCCTGCAGGCGCGTGCTATTTCCTCGTCACTGGACACATAGCCTGCTTGTGGGCAGTGCGTCATCATCAAGTGCACGCACCATACGCTGTTCAGGGCTGCCTATCTGTCCGTAACCAAATGTACACTTGCAATGCACTGCACACCCTTGACATATTGAAGCCGTTGCTGCGCCAACGCTCCTGATGGGCACCTCAGGGCATGGTCGGATTCATGCTGATGTATGTTCATTGAAGCAGGGTTCTGCCAAGCCAAAGCCGCCGGGGGGCTGCGCGGAAGGGCTGACAAAGCATGCCAAATGCGCCTACCACAGCAGGTCCCACTCTGCGGACGCATGTGCAGCGCCGCTCGCCTGCACGCCCGGCAACACCTGCGGTGCGAACCCTTGCACACAGCTAGCACTCGTTGCCTGTTGCATGTGGTCCAGAGGCCACATGTATGTGTACCGCCTACACCAAAAAGCTACGTTCGGTTGGATGAATGCAATTCGGATGTTTGGCACTGATCGCATACAGAGTGTCCTGCCGACGTCATTCCCGCAAACCGAACCTGCAGCGGTTGCACCAACAGCTGCGCTGCACCCGCGGCTTGCGTAAGCGCAAAGTGCGGTGCGCCTGTTTTCTCCTCTCAAGCACTTGCTCTGCAACTTGCGGCATTGTTGGCCATGCATGACAATCCACCACTGTTCGTTCGCCGTATAAATCAGCACCCATACCTGTGCTGCCTAGTGGCCATGCCGTTCCTTGCTTTGTTCCTCGGACGCCATTGAGGGTTCCTTCAAAGTGTTTAGGGTCTCACCTAAGCACTGCTTCACATAGCAGCCTACAGGATTAGCACACATGCCCTTGCAGCAATCTCGACTGTCTTGACAGCAATGTTTGACACTGCTCTGGCGCCGATTGCAGGCTGCCCAGTGTCACTTACTGTTGGCGCCACATGCTCCGACCCCAATGCCAACTGCCCACTGGACCCATGCACTGCTCCCTCGAAGTGCGTCGGCGGCCGCTGCGGTAGGTCCCCCTCCCTTTGTTCTTTGCACTTCGTTCGAGCAAGCAGGGTTGTTGCAGCCCTACAATTGGGAGCGTTGTGCTTTGTTACCACACCTATGATGAGCGAGACTCCTTTTGTCTCTGCATAGTGTCGCCGCCGCCGCCGCCATCGCCGCCACCCGCCCCGCCGCCATCGCCGCCGCCATCCCCGCCGCCATCACCACCGCCACCCTCGCCACCGCCGCCATCTCCGCCGCCCCTCCCGCCACCATCTCCACCGCCTGCGTTGCCGCCCCCACCGTGCAATCCCAGTCCGACCAAGGGCGAGGGTTGTTCCGTCCCAGGCTGCACCAGCGTTTGCATAGAGCCGTACATCTGCTCCTCCGGCGTCTGCGGTGCGATCTGGGCTTGAGAACACAAGCATGCAAACGAGTTTCGGCCACAAGATGGTGGCCGTACAGCCGGCTTGGACGCATGTGCATGTGTGAGCAGCTTCGCCACAGTAGGGTAGCATGCATGCCTAACTGCATCCCCGCCAAGATCAGGCGACTTCCTCCAGCGTGCAGACATGTGTGCGAGGATGTTTTGATTCCCACCTGCATGGTGCACACACTGTGTGCCCAGATGACATCAGCGGAAAGTGCCCGTGCATTGCCCTCGACATCTGCATGATGCACATGCAGCGGGTCGGAGGCCTGATATCGATGGTGCAATGTAACTTTACGCTGTGTTGCAGGCTGCGGGCCAAGAACCAAAAACCTAGGCGACGGATGTTTGCTGCTGCCCCTGCTGCTGTTCTGTCCCCAATGCATCGATAGCCAATGCTTTCAAGTTCTGCCGGAAGCGGGTCAGCCGCGAGATACAGTAAACGGGAAATGCTCCTATGCGCCTAGCCTAGGCTAGCTAGGCAATGTCAGGTGTGCTATATTGTGATTCGTCTCGTTGGCCACATGCCTCCTTGTCCTTACTTAACTGCCAAGGCCATTGTTGCTGCAGCCACTCTTGCACGAGTGGCTCAATTGAGGTGTTGCGCTACGTTGTGCATGAGTCAACAGGCATACATACGTATGGTTCATGGTGCCATTCGTGATTTGCACGGCGCTTGGCAATTGCAGGCATACATCAGCATGGCGCTGTGCCCATGAGCATCCCACATCAACCGTGTACCGACCAAGGCAGCTCCAGTTCCTGGGCAAAGTCGAGCGTTCACATCGGGTGTCATGGTATGGTAGACGACATGCAAAAATCACTCGCCAAGGGTCTGATGACGATGATTGTTCGACACACAAACACCGCAGAATGATTTGCCCAGCTCATCAGCCGTTGTTTTTTGATTGCTTGATACTGCAATGCACGGGCGAGTAACTAATAGGGAAGTCGGTGTTCCAGATGGATGTTGCACAGCTTTGCGTTGTAGGGGAAGGTTTTGTTGAGTACCGTCATCATCACCTGAGGAGTGGATGCCACGCATGATAAGCTCCTTGACAACTTGCAGCATGAAGTCGGCCTACCGTAATGTTGATTGCCTGCACAACCTGCCTCATGATTTCGCATACGAGTATATCTCGAGTATGTCCCCATGGCAGAGCTGCAACCCCGTTGGATGGCTTCTCTGGCAAGCTCTTAGACAGCGCAGCAAACAGTCAGCCAATGGCAATATAGCGTCATTGCACCACAACTGGGTGCAGAGTACTGCAACGCAGCGCTGCGCTGCCACAGCCAGGCGGTCACATTGCTGCCTTATCTACAAGGTGTGTGCACATGCACAGGAAATACCATGCCATGTGGATTGGCACTAACTGACTTGAAAGCGTCACCACAGGGTTTGTTCCTCTGGTAACGTACAATCGATAGTGCATACACTTGCTGTTGAGCTCAAGGAAACCCTGAGGAAACTACACAGAAAACGCGGTTGCACCCGCAGAGCACTATCACGCAAATGCTGAATTCTTGTCAGTTGCCACTCCCTGCCGCCGCCGTTGTGAGGTGGAGCTGTGCAGCCCAAACATGCTGCAGTTTGGCCACCCTCTGCTAACCACACTTTCTGTTGATAGACCCCAGTTCTCACGCGCTCTGCTGATGCTGCTGCTGCTACTATTGCCGCGGTCATTGACAGCCATCCATGGCTGCGTCGTGGACTGCGCCTGTCACCGAGCTGCTGGCAGACAATGAGATGGCCGTAACAGTACCAGCATTGTAACAGTGCAGCGAGCGAAGACCTTGGGATAGCTGTGAGCCAGCCATCACATGCAGTCCAGACGCAACGGCTGTGGGGCTGAGATCCTTGTTTGCCAGCCCGCTGCGCTGCCTGCTCATCAATGACTGCTGTGCGGCTGGTCTTTATGGACTGACGCCAGGGCACAGAAACATTGACGCCGGTGGCACAGCTCTCCATTGCCGTCAGCATCGCAGGCCGCTGTGGCGGCTGTTGCCGGCGGCCCCCGTCCGAGCAGCAGACAGAACGTGCGGCGGCTGCAGCCCATGCCGCAGCGCAGGCCTTCCATGGGCTGTGGCCCGGCGGCAACGTGCCACAGGCGAGGGTCGTCACGGTGCTTCCAGGGTTTACACTGGGGCTCTATCTGGTGCTGTCCGGTTGCTGTCAGGTGTGGTCGGTTGTGGCTGGGTACACAAGGGCAGGCGCCGGCACAGGCCGCAGCACAATGTTGTTGATTGGTCTGTTGCAACATGATGATGGTGTGCAGGTTGCGCCATTGCCACCAGCCATGCCGCCTGCTGCACATCGAGCGCCCGCCAGACGTGCCAGAGCAGCAGCGGCAAGTCCCCAGCTAGAGGCAGACGGACGGGGACGCATTGGCGGCGCAGTTGGCGCACAGCAGGCAATGAACGGCGCCGGCAATTGCGGCGGCAGCCCGGGGTGCGGCAGGGCGGCGGCGGCGGCGGGACTCTGGCGGCGGCGGTAGGGGAGATGCCGGCGAGCGGCCGGGCCACTCACGGAAGGATTAGCGCAAGGCGCAGGCGGCCAACCACCACCGCAAGGAGTGCGCCGCGTGCAAGGCCGGCGTGCTGTAGGGGGCGTACATGGGCAGGGCAGATCTGGATGCAGCATGCCGCCTGCCGGCAGGCAGCGCGCCGCCGACACACATGTATGTGCGTGTAACAGCACACAAGGCCAGAGGAACTCAGCTTCCACTAATGGGTGTCTAGATAGCTGGTAGTAATGCTGATTGGACCTCTTGACTAACAATCAGATGAGATGGGACCACATCCTACTACATGAATGATTGTTTGCTGAATATGCAAGACTGCTACATTTTCCTGTAACCATGAGCGAATCGTATTACACTCATCCTCTCACAGTGCGGCTGTGCATGTGCCAGGGTGTGTGGCGGTGAGCGGCAGCGGCACCTGCGTCTCTTGTGGCACTCTGCCAGCAATAACGCAAGTGCTGACGACTACCTGGAAGCTGCCTGTAGACAGTCCGAAAACGGCAGGGCCACTTTGACTGATGCATGGGTGGGTACAGGCCTCAAATGCGCACATTCTGCTGCTGGCGCAGCACTCAGTAATCGATCGGTGCGGGTGCACCCTGACTTGAGACCATGTGTACGATGCTGAGGTTGTTACTCCCCACGTCCTGCCGCGCTGACCTGTTCTTGCATGAGCTGATGGCCAGACGATTAAGTCTGCCATATGGTGTGCAGGACATCTGACAGCTGGCGCCTGCGGGAGGGCCGGATCTCATAATGTGCTGAGGTGGACATAAGGGAAATCCCGTGAACTGGCGCCAAAGCTTCTGCGCACGTGGCGCACGGAATAAATATGTGCACGGTTCCGTGTTGTGCGACACCAGGACAACCACTGGCAGCTTGATCCAGGGACGGGCAGCTGGATAGGCGCCGCGCCTTGGCCCAGGCGGATCGGCCCAACGCAGCCAGCAACGGTGAGCAGCACGCACCCGATACGCGGTCGTACCGCTTTGACGTCCGTGTGCGTCCACAGCGTCGCATTTACAGGTAGCGCAGGGTTCTTTGTGCAAGGAGCGTGCTCATGTGCAGGACTCAAGCTTCATTGTGCATATGCGTCGTGCCTGCGGTTGCATCTGCCAGCTGGGTCCTTTAAATGGCATGCGTGCCCTCCAGAGGCTCCGGCACAGACGCTTCTTCAGCTCACAGTCATGATGCACCTCACTGGGCTGCTGCTTCGGTCGTGTGGTGTGCTGTTGCCTCTGTGTCTGGGCTGCGGCAAATTAGCGTGGTGCAAGGTCGACCCTGATTCGGTTGGTGGGTTCGCTTGGGCCTTTCTATCTGTAGCACTCAGCCATGTTCTTCAAGGCTGCCACCAGATTCTGAAGGCCCGCGCATGCTGGCTGCGACGGTCGTCAGTCCGAGCCACGCACCTGTTTCATTTCCGGGCGACCAGCCGCAGCTTTCAACTGCGTCTACATATATAGTAGTGCACGCACGGATTGAGAGTACAACAAGCTTGCGACTCGATGGCGCATCTTTGGTGCTGCGTCCGGCGGGGCTGCTCAGCACGTCCGCCGAAGGTGGTCCCACAGGGTACCCGGTGTTGGCTCGCTGGCAATGCATTTCGTGCATCGATCACGTCAGATCCTGCTCCATGTTGGCCGACTGCAGCGCGATACAGCCACGTAGTATGTCACCGGAGCAACCTGTTGTCAGTCACGCCGACGGCTGGCCGATGATATTTTGGGCAGCGTGCGTGGCCACGATGGGGCCCGCCTGCTGACGCGCGTCAGTGCAGTGGGTAGGCTTGCGCACACAGGCTTGCTGGGCCATCATGACGATCCATCCACGCGGCAGGCACTCAATGAATCACGCGTATGCCGTGGAGCCGAGCTTGGCATGGGGTTGTGTCCCTTGTTTTGTGCAGCTGCTGGCGAGCCCTGCATTTGGTGACATGACCATCGCATGCACAAGATGACATGACGTGTGCATCCCTGCTGCTGCAGACGAGATAGGATCAGCAGCAAGGATGAGGTGTCTGCCCCTGGCTTTGCTGGCAGCGGTGGCGCTGTGCGGTAGCACAGCCGGCGCTAGTATGAGAAAGGTGCGCAGCATGAGACCTTCACGAATCATTCACATTTGCCAGGCGTTTTTTTCGTTCCTGTGTGCGTGTGCGTGCCGCATATCGCTGGGTGTACATGTAGCAACAGCTGACTGGCGTCATCGCACAGCGCAGTTGCCACGTTGCTAAGGCTTGCGACATGGTTCAAAGTTGCAGGGCCTGCACAACTCGTGCAGGTGAAGGGCGAGCTCGAGGCATCAAGGTCTGGTGCAACTCGGCAGCGCTTTGTGACCGGACGCGCCCTGCAGGCAAGTGTGGTTTCGAAGCCACTGCAGCCTGCTTACAGGCAGTACGCCACCGCTGACTGCATCATGCACTGCTGCAAGTCTGCCATGCCCAACTGGGTGCACACCTGCACTACACTGCACAGCAGCTCTGCCGCACCTTCGAGTGCGATGGAGCTACTGTTGAACATAGAGGGGCCATGTCCCAACTCAGGCTCAGGAGGATCAGTCATGCACGCAGGGACCTGCAGACTCGAAGAAGGCCAAGCCGGGAGGCTGTGCAACGGGGCTGACGAAGCGTGCCGCATGTGCCTACGGCAGCAACTCCTGCCCGGGGAACGCATGTGCAGCTCCCCTCGTCTGCACGCCCGACAACATTTGCGGTGTGACCCACGCAACCAGCGATCAGTGCCTGCTGTGGTCCTCACCCATACACATACATGACGGGGATGACAAGGCTGGCTTTGCTTGCAGAATGTCCCACCAGTATCATCCCCGCAAACCAGACCTGCAGCGGTTGCAGCAGCAGCTGCTCTGCACCGGCCGCATGCGTCTACGCCAAGTGCAGTGAGTTCGCTCCCTGTCAACCACTTGGCCGTAAAGCAGGGTTCTGAGATTGCTTGTTTGGGACCTTGTGCTGCTTTTGGCTGCTGCTGATGAGACAATGCTGTGACTGGATGCTTGATGAGGCACCGGGTGCCCATGTATGCCAGTGCTGCCCATCGGATGTGTCTTTTCCTGAAATGAAATTCGAGGTTGCACTGAATTATTTCCTGCAACGATGCAGTGGCAGTGGCAACAGCTCACTGTCTTGGGCGCAAACTCTGGATGCATGTCAAGCAACTATTGGTCATGTGGCCTGCTGCAGGCTGCCCAGCAGCGCTCGTAGTTGGCGCCACATGCTCTGCCCCCAACGCCAACTGTCCGTTGGACCCGTGCTCTGCTCCCGCGAAGTGTGCTGACGGCCAGTGCGGTGGGTCTCCCTCGCTCAGTCCTTGACAATTGAGCCAGGCAGGGGCTGCTGCAGTCCTGTGGTCAGTTGTATATGCCTCCCGTCATCACAGCACCCTTGGTGAATTGTACTCCCTCTAACTCTGCACAGTGTCGCCGTCGCCGCCGCCGTCGCCGCCACCCTCACCGGCCCCACCATCGCCGCCGCCGCTGCCGCCACCATTTCCACCGCTGCCGTCGCCGCCGCCGCCGCCGCCTGAGTGCGTGACCGGCCGGCTCCCGGGCTACACCTGCTCGCCGCCGGATCCGGGTTGCCCCAACCAATGCACGCCGGATTACGCCTGCTCTATATTCAGCTTCTGCGGTGCGGTTCTGGCTGACGGTGCCATCTGGTCACCGTGTGCTATGGATGGACAAGTGGTCAGCAAATGCCGACATCCCTTGATCGCCCTTTCGCATGCAAGTGTTGCATGTTTCGTTGGGCACGTGAATGTTCCGATGTGCATCATTGTGGACAACTCACCAATGCTGGCACAAGTGGTGATTGGGTGTTTGTTGCACGCAGCTGGCCCGTGTATTGGCACCGAACAGCCAACCGGTTGCCCCTGCTCCAGTGCTGATATCTGCGCTCCTCGTGCTGGAGAACCAGATGGCTACCGCGCTTGCAGCTACATAACAGATGACCCAAACGTGGGAGTTTGCTACGCCCCTTGACAATCGAAAGGGTAGGGTGTGCGCTGCGGGCCATCGGCGCAGTTTTGCTGCAAGCAAGGCCAGCAGGCTGACGGCACCAGCTTTGCCGCAAGCAGAAACCAACGGTTGGCACAAGAATGAGACGGTTCATTAGCTTGAACCCTTTCAACACAGCATGACGGGCCTACCTGTAAATGTGTGTGGCTCCACTAAGGGTATAATAGCCACCCATCCAGTGCGTGCCAGCTTAAATTGCATGACGGACACGACTGCATTGACGGAAGGCGTTGCTGTGCTATATACAGCTGAAGATATAAACTACACTGCAAGCTAACAGAGCAGGCTGTGCTGCGTGGGGACGGATGCCCAGCTGTGTGTCGGTTGCGTTCATGATACATAGGTACGGGTTGTTGCAGATGTTATATGCACATTGCTGTTAGTACCCTCGCTGCAACATGTTGTAAATGCACAGAAGTGGAACGAATGCGTTTCGTGCTCCCCTGCTTCACCCTTGCCCATCAATAGTAAGGGACCGTTTTGTTGGATGGTTTGGTCAATGCACTCCGTCTCGTTATTATCGTAAGGCTGTATCTGGGCCAATACTGCCAATACTAGCCGATGATGACTGTGTGTGAGCTGACAATAGCAGCAGCACGCTGCGTGCAAGCACTACCTGCTTTGCACGGTAACTGTATTTTGTGTACTACATGCTGCCAACAGCATCTGCCGCCGCTGCTGATGTGGCGGCTTCCATGCCAACACTATGCATCTCAAAACCACCTCTCCATCTTCGTGCAATACGCGCGTTAACGCAAAACCGTGAAGAACATCCCACGCTTGTACGCTGATCGCACTCACTGTTCAGCAGCGCTGGGCCGTGCTGCTTCTGCATTGGCATGTGCATGCAGATTGCAGCTGGGCGACCATGATGAACATCGTGTGCAATTGCAGACAGCCCAAAGTTCCATAGGTGAGAACTATGTGAGTCTGCTCAAGTCTGAAGCATCGGCCAGGCGCGGCATTGGCTGCAGGCATCCACCTGGGCCTTGACCGGTTCTTCAGCAGTCAGCTGCATCCCGATACTGGTTGCCATGGCGCCGAAGTCATCTACACAGCAGGTACGTGCACGTCCAATGGCAGCAAGCGGGGTTGTCATGTGCGGCTCGTTGGCATGTGCCAGCTGCGGCAGCCTGGCCGCTTGCCGCACAGCATGTCTTCTGTGCCCGTTCAGTCGCGCCCAGCCGAAGTGCTGTGACTACAAGCGTACTGAAGCTGCGTCCTGCATCACGCTGTGTGTCGCAGGGCTTCCTGCCACTCCTGCCGGAGGACGAGGCCGGCGGCGCCGACCCGGCGGCAGAGGAGGTGGTGCAGCTCTTGGCGCAGGACCTGCAGGCGTTGCTGGCGCTGTCGGACGGCGACTTCTGGGCGGTCGCCACGGGGAACGCGTCCCTGGCCGCCTGCCTGGACAGCTACCTGCAGAACAGCAGGTGGGCGCGGGAAGGCGCACATCCCGGCGGCGAGTCTTTTGTGCATGTGTGTCAGGAGCGGCCAGTAGGGGATGCGAGTCAGACGCTCTGAGTTTCTCCTCTGTGAATAGGTGTGGATGCCCGTTTGCCTTTGTGGTATCAGGCAATCGTCAGCTCTCTGGGCCTGCAGCAGGCGCACCAGGTGCCGTCAACGCTCCTATGACCTTCAGATCCCCTGCCGCTGTTGAACAGGAGGCCGCATGACGATGTGCCGCCGCCCTCTGCGGCGCGCCTCCAGCTGTCTCGCAGCGTTTTCGTGGTCATGCTCCGCATGTGCGTCACCAGCATCCACCCTTCATCTTGTCTGATGAGCTGCCTCTCGTCCACGATCCCCTGGCATGTGCCCTTGTACTGGGTGCAACAACCAGAAAACCCCAGCTGCTGTTTGTCTGACACAACCCCAAGATAGGTGCATTTGGTTTTCAGTACCATGTACACACGGTAATCTGCAGCGCCCGCGGCGCGGGGCAGCGGCCGGGCGGCGGGGCGGCCCTGGCGCGGCGCCGCGTGCTGAGCGTGCCCAAGCTGCTGGATGTGGCGATACTGTACGGCGCCGCCAACCCCGCGCTGACGCAGCAGCTGGTGCAGCAGGTGCAACTCCGTATCGATGGCTATGGCTCAGGCTGCGGGGCGGCCGTGCCCGTGTGCAATGTGGACCTCCGTCAGCTGGCAGCCGAAGAGAAGTGTGCTGGCCGTGTGCTGGCCAGGCTCTGGCGGCTGTGCCGGATGCGGAGGCGCAGCTGCAGCGGCTGGCGGCCACGACGGCGCGCAATCTGGCGGACGTGGTGGCGACCTGCTGCGGGCGGGTGGCGGCGCCGGCGGCGCTGCCGGCCGAGGTGGTGCAGGGCCTAACAGGTGGGCCCTCGCGCATGGCATTGGTGTGGAATGTGATGGGGGACGTGCGCCGTGGCTCAGCGCTTCCACTGATCCCCACCACACATGCAGCCCCTTCATTGTATGTAGCAGGTGTAAAGCCTGCCCCTGCTACATATGTATTTGACTTTGTGCCGTTCTGCAACCGCAGACGGCGTGGTCTACCTGCGGGATGTGTGCCTCACGCTGGCAGCCTTCCTGGGTGCTGCGCCCGCTGCCGCCTACACGGTGCTGGCCAGCCCAGCAGATGCAGTTGGCAGCAGCAGCGGGGCGGACTCCAGCGTGCTATCCCTCCCAGATGGCAACAGCGGCAGCCTGCTGGCGCCGTGGCAGGCAGTGCACGATGAGCCAGTGACAGCGCTGACGCAGGCTGTGAAGCAGACAAAGACCCCGTCAGACCTGCTCCCAGGCGCATGCGGGGGCGCTGCTGCTGCGCCATGCCTGCCTGACTGTGCCGCCAGCGGCGAGGGGCAGCAGCAGCGGCAGAAGCGGCGGCGGCGCCGGCAGCTGCGTTGACAAACCTGCGGCGCGGGGTCTAGCTGCTGGTGTCCTTCCTGATTGCCACAGGCAAGCTGGCAGGTTTGTGTGGTACCTCTGGCATGTTTAATTTGTGTGCGCCCCTGTCCAAAGCTCTTGCGTCCGAGGTGCCGTTGCAAATGTCTGGCGCACATATGCTGTTTTGCCCATGACACAGGTAGAGCAGCTCGGGCAGCTGCACGTCACTGGCAGCTTCCTGCTGTCATCGCCGCCACAGCCAGCGCCATTCAGCTGGACGCGGCGCAGCGAGACTACCTGTCAGCGCTGCTCGGGGAACCGCTGCCGGCAGCCGGCGCCACTGCAGACGGGTCGGCAGCTGGAGCGTCAGGTGGGCACAATAGCAGACCAGGTGGTGGCGCCCACAGAATTTGCCTTGACATTTGCTCCCGCGGTCGTCAGTGTCAGCCTGCCGTGCTGTGCGGCAGGCTTCGAGCTGGGGATTAAGAGCATGCGGGTGGGCGGGAGGCGGCGCATCGTGGTGCCGCCGCAGCTGGGGCCGCCGACCGGGCCCTCCACCTTCTTTCTCCGCCAAGCAGTGCGAGGTCGGCATCCTGGCATCTTACAACAGTGTGTGTTGCTCCACTTGGTTCACAGCCGCCAAGCAGCGCGAGGTCAGCGTTATGCATGTCTGGTGACGCCGTCCTGATGTTGTCGATGTGGACCACTGGACTGGCACACACTACAAATGAAGTTCACACCTTGTACTTGAGGAAGTTTGAAGTGCGATGCTTAGGACTGATAGCGAAGAGGAGCATGTGGCGGCACTCCTCTGGAAGTGCAAATCGTAGCGCTCCCCCACTCCGCTGGTGCAGGTGTTTAACGTGGAGCTGCAGGCTGTGCGCAGCTGCACGCGGCGGCAGGTCGCGATGTTTTCGGACGTGTTGTGCGATTGATGAAGCACGGTAGCTGCGTGGCTGCAATTGCATGAATCTGCAGCATGCATGGATATGCCGCAATGCTGTCGCTAGGCTTCACCCTGATACAACCGCCAAACACTTTTCGGACATTAGTAAAGCAAAGGCCATGGGCTGGGAACCGCACCGTGAAGTGTCATGAGTGTCGCCTGTTCACGACATATATGCTGGTGACACCTCACCCCACGTCAGCCTGTGCCGGGCATCTTGACACGAACTCATGAGACGTTCAATGGCCAACGGACCCTGCATTTCCACTTTACAGCCTTTTCCTCATCGCGCGCTGACGCTGCCGAGTCTCGGCCCGCCCAACAGACACTGCTGGTGAGCTCTAGCAACGACTCCCTCAACATCTGTTAAAACAGCAACAGCCTATTGGGCAACAGTGCACGGCGCAAGTTGCTGGACGACATCGTAAGCAACACACAGTCATCTACCGTCTGTTTTACGGCTCTTGAGGTGATACCGTCGGCGGGCACGCCTGGCCCGTGAGCGTGTGCACACCACCCAACTTCTGCGGTCCAGTGATGACTAATCTAAAACGCCTGAAGCTTGCTGGCTGCATCGGCTTGGGGACTCCGGCATGATTTCACAGCACGAACGACTGGTCAATGCCCACTGTGGTCCGGATCGCCGCGGGCGGAGTCATCACCTTGCATGCGCTGAACTTGCCAATCTGGCCACGCACTCTGTTCGCAAGTGCATGGCCAACAGTCGGCCGAGCCAGGCAGCGTCAGTTTACCTGTGAGTTGTCTGGAACTCTGCTGAGTCTCTGATGCCCGCACACGCCGACCGCAATGGTCTTTTACGTGAGCCACCGCATTCCTTTATTTCGGGCAACTAGCTGGTGCGTTCAATCGCCGTCTTCGAGGTGGCACGCACGAATCGAGTGTTGAGTGACGCCTGTAAGCGATGGCTGATGCAACAGCAGGTGGGGTCGGCGAGCTGCACTCCCGTCCCAGAGTAGCTCCGGAGAGGTACCGCCAGCCCGCTGGGCATTTTGGGCTCATCTCGAATCCTGCTCCTGAGGCTGATCGGCTGCAACGTGCCACAGGCATGTGTATTTGTGTTTCATCAATGTTGGTGTTCCGGCTGCGCGAAGGCTGGCCGATGGTAGGTTGGACCGCGTGCGTGGGGTGACCGAGCACTTGCTTGGCATGTCGTGATGATGACTGCGATGCATATGCTTCATCACGATGCCATCTCTGTGAGATGTCCCGCATTGAGCGCTTTCACATGTACTCCGCAAAGGAACGACGGCATACGTGAAGCGTGTCACGGTCGGGTTCCACGTCGATGCGAGTGTTTTCCATCCAGCTAGACAGCTGGCATCCAAGCAAATCGCACGACGTGCCAGGCTCGGGTTGCGAATCCTGCGCATGAGACCGTATAGCATAGCTGGCAAACCGTGCGTTCGCTCTGGTTGCATGCCCATAGCATGCGCCAGATCAACTGACGTACGTGTGCTCCCCTGCTGCAGACGACATGGGACCAGTAAGGATGAGGTGTCTGCTCGTGGCGTTGCTGGCAGCAGTGGCGCTGCACGGCAGGCCAGCCGCCGCCAGCATGCGGAAGGTGCGCAGCATGAAACTTTCACGAAACATTCGCATTTGCCAGGCGGTTTTTTCCTGTGTGCGTGCGTGTGCCGCATATCGCTGGGTGTAGCAACAGCTGAGTGGCGTCATCACGCAGCGCAGCGCAGTAGCTTGTGACACGGTCGAAAGGTGCAGGGCCTGCACAACTCGTGCAGGTGAAGGGCGAGCTTGAGGCATCAAGGTCTGGTGCAACCCGGCAGCGCTTTGTGACCGGGCGCACCCTGCAGGCAAGTGTGGTTTCGAAGCTGCTGCTGCCTGCTTGCGGGCAGTAAGCCACCGCTGACTGCTTCATGCGCTGCTGCAAGTCTGCCATGCCCAACTGGGTGCACACGTGCAATTACGGCATAGCAGCACTGATCCACGTTCCAGTGCGATGGAG
This sequence comes from Diplosphaera chodatii, assembly GCA_032358165.1. Taxonomy (NCBI): domain Eukaryota; kingdom Viridiplantae; phylum Chlorophyta; class Trebouxiophyceae; order Prasiolales; family Stichococcaceae; genus Diplosphaera; species Diplosphaera chodatii. The sequence continues at coordinate 2,071,750 of JAALGY010000019.1, forward strand.
CTACTGTTGAACATAGAGGGGCCATGTCCCAACTCAGGCTCAGGAGGATCAGTCATGCACGCAGGGACCTGCAGACTCGAAGAAGGCCAAGCCGGGAGGCTGTGCAACGGGGCTGACGAAGCGTGCCGCATGTGCCTACGGCAGCAACTCCTGCCCGGGGAACGCATGTGCAGCTCCCCTCATCTGCACACCCGACAACATTTGTGGTGCGACCCATGCATACAGCGATCAGTGCGTGCTGTGGTCCACCCCCATACACATACATGACGGAGATGGCAAGGTTGGCTTTGCTTGCAGAATGTCCTGCCGGTGTCGTTTCCGCAAACCAGACCTGCAGCGGTTGCAGCAGCAGCTGCGCTCCGCCAGCAGCGTGCGTCGACGCCAAGTGCAGTGAGTTCGCTCGTTGTCGACAACCTGTTTATGCAGCAGAACTTCTGAAATGCATGGTTGGGACTTGGTGCTGCCTTTGGCTGCTGCTGATGAGACGATGCTATGACCGAGTGCTTGATGAAGCGCCCACGTCTGCCAGTGCTGCCCGACGGATGTGCCTTTCTGTCCTGAAACGAATTAGGGTCGTTCGAGTTGCATTGAACAATTAATTGTTGCAAAATTTCAACGAACAGCTTACTGTCTCATGTGCAATGTCTCTAGATGCATGTCAAGCAACGTATGGTCATGTGGCCGGCTGCAGGCTGCCCAGCAGCGCTTGTACTTGGCGCCACATGCTCCGCCCCCAACGCCAACTGTCCAGTGGACCCGTGCTCTGCTCCCGCGGAGTGCGTTGACGGCCAGTGTGGTGGGTCTCCCTCGCTCAGTTGTTGGCAACTGAGCCAGGCAAGGGCTGTTGCACTCCTGTGGTCGGTTGTATATGCCTCCCGTCATCACAGCACCCATGGTGATTTGCACTCCCTCTGACTCCGCACAGTGCCGCCGCCGCCGCCGCCGTCGCCGCCGCCCTTACCGCCCCCATCATCTCCGCCGCCATCGCCGCCACCGTCGCCGCCCCCACCATCTCCGCCGCCATCGCCACCGCCTTCGCCGCCACCGTGCGTGACCAGCCTAGGCCCGGGCGCCGTTTGCTCGGCGCCCGTCGCGGGGTGCTCCGACCCATGCGCGCCATCATACACCTGCTCTTCTATATTTGGCGTTTGCGGTGCGGCTCTGGCTGATGGTGCTATACTGTCACCGCGTGCTGTGGATGTAGGTGCTCGGCCAATGCCGACAGTCCTTGATCGTTCTTTCGGATGCAAGTCTTGCATGTTCTGTTTGGCATTTGAATGTCCTGACGTCCTGTTGTGCATCATTATTGTGGACAACTCACAAACGCTGGCAAGAGTGGTGATTGGAACTTTGCTGCTTGCAGCCGATCCATCGTGCACCGGAGCAAATCAGCCGACGGGGTGCCCTTGCAACAGTCGAAACTATTTTTGCAGCGGACAAGGTTGTTTTTATCCGCGCAATAGTCCAATAGCAGGCTTAGGTAGATGCCTGTAGGGCCCTAACGCCGCGCACATACGATAAAGGAGACAAGCAAAACGGTCGGCATTTGATATCGCCCAAGTTGCCAAAGATAGCAGACATGCGAGCACGTTGCTTGGCGCTTGAGATGGTAGAACAAGCACTGTGAGGTTATGGCAAGTGGGAGTTGCTGTTGTCAAACCTAATTTGAGGGGCCTGTTGATTTGGCAGGTGTAGCAATTGTGCTACCGGGACCTCTCAAACCCTTGCGCAGTACCTTAATACGTGTTGTTCATCCAGCTGGCCAGGGGCAAGCGTTTACGAGCATGGGACATAGGAATAGGACGCAACTACCTGCATTCACTTCGTATTGTTGATACATCTGTGTGCTAACATGTTGATCGTTGGTTAGACTTGCATTGAGCATGAGTACCATCTTGATCACGAGTGCACGTACTTCACATGTGACAGTGGCTTCCTGCTACTTCTTGTTAGGGTTTAGCACTCTGCATGAAATTGCATGAAATTGCCAGACTTTGGTTCGTCTGGCACACAACACACTCGCGCCGCCTTCACAATTCCACAGCCTTGTAAGCAACAGCAACAGTAGTACCCTACCCCTCCTAGTCGCACACCTCCCCGGTGCAAGGTGATGCCCCCCTGTTTAAACATATCCAGCAGTGCACCCTAGGGTGCCTGTGCACACCGGCTGGGGTTACCCCCCCTCGTACCAGTTCCACCCACAGTGCACACTACCCCTAACCTACCCTCTCAAGACTAACACTGGCTTCACAGGGTACAGCCTCCGTGATATATTATTGATTGATGGTGCACGCTAGGATGGCTGGCATACGGCAAGCAAGACCTGCTCCAAAAGTATCCACAATTGCATGATAGCCTTGACGATGGCAGTCTGGAAGGTGCACTCTGTCATTGACGACATGTACCATGGTATCAGATGTTGATTGCATTGGACAACAAGTTGGTATGTGGAGCAAGTCCCCACACGTGTTCCCATATACCCCATCAATTTGAACCATATTGTTGATGTTGCCCCCTCAGTCACTGAAGCGGCATCAACTACTGGCAATTCTTGTGCCGGCGCACAGACTACTGCCGCCTTGTGTCAGGCTCGGTTAGATCGATCCACACCGCCGCAGCAGCTGCACGCCGCAGCAGCAGCACCGTCACAGGCAGCCGTGCGCCGCATGCAGGAGGGCACACTGCTCCGGACCGCCTCGGAATGACGTTCCAGAATAGGGCTGCAGCAGGTGCCTCGGCCAAGCACCGGGTCAGCATCCAATGTTCAAGTGATGGAGTATTCACGTGGGCGCGCCAGTAGGTGATGCCCATTCTTCCGCCGGCGCTGCCCATTGCACCACCAGCTACGAAGTGTGGCCGCCTCGATTAAATGAAGGAAAAGTTGACGAATGAATGCTCACCCGTGCGCGCGCGCCAGTAGGCGGAGCCCTCTCAGGTGGCCGCACTGCCCACCACCAGGATCACAGGCGGTGCTGGTCAGCGCGGCCCCAGTTCTCTAGAGCCGGGCACCCCGCCGTCGCCGCCGCCGCCGCCGCTGCTGGTGTCTGGTGGCGGCCTGAGCTCAGCCTGCCGCAACTCCATCAGCATTGCACGCTCATATTTGGCGTCCTACCTGTCCCACCTGGACTTGACCGCATACAAAATACCTACCGTACCCGCGCGCATCATGTCCGCACCCTCCATAAATGCAACTGATCTGGGCTATTCCGCACAATGACTGTAGTCCGGTTGAAGATGAACTGCTTTTGCACGATTGCTTCATTGCTGTTGAAAGTTGAAAGTTGAATCTGCTGTGCAGCAGAAGCAAATGCTACCAAAGTGCCATTACCCCTAAAGTTGCAGTCTGCCGCCGCTGCTGATGTGGCGGCTTCCATGCCAACATGATGCATCTCAAGACCACGTCTGCAAACACATGCAACACACACTGTAGCAACAAACCGAGAACAACATCCCACGCTCTCTGTTGTCGCACTTACTGGTCAGCAGCGCTGGGCCTTGCTGCTTCTGCATTGGCATGTGTATGCAGATTGCAGCTGGGCGATCGTGATGAACACCGTATGCAATTGCAGACAGCCCAAGCTTCCATATGATGGAATCATGTGAGTCTGCTCAAGCCTGAAGCATCGACCAGGCGCGGCATTGGCTGCAGGCATCCACCTGGGCTGTCATCGGTTCTCCAACATTCCGCTTCGTTCCTATACCATGACCGCTATGGCGTCGAAGCCATCAACACAACAGGTACGTGCGTGTGCGACGGCAGCAAGCGGTGCCGAGGATGTCATGTGCGGATGGTTGCATGTGCCAGCCGCGCCAGCCCAGCCGTCCGCCGCACGGCACATCGCGGCTGTGCCTGTGCTGTTGCGACCGCTGCACATTGCGACGACGAGCATGCTCCGAGAGTGTCGCATCACGCTGTGTGTCGCAGGGCTTCCTGCCGTTCCTGCCGGAAGACGAGGCCGGCGGCGCCGACCCGGCAGCAGAGGAAGTTGTACAGTTCTTGGCGCAGGACCTGCAGGCGTTGCTGGCGCTGTCCGACGCCGACTTTTGGGCGGTCGCCACGGGGAATGCGTCCCTGGCCGCCTGCCTGGACAGCTACCTGCAGAACAGCAGGTGGGCTCAAAAAGGCGCACATGCCGGCGGCGAGTCTTTTGTGCATGTGTGTCAGGAGCGGCCAGTAGGGGATGTGAATCAGAAGCCCTGAGTTTCTCCTCTGTGGATAAGTGCGGATGCCCCTTTGCCTTTGTGGTATCAGGCAATCGTCAGCTATGGCCCTGGAGCAGACACACTGGGTGCCGCCACCGCTCTTATGATCATTGCTAAAGCCCCTGCCAAGTGCTCTGCAGGAGGCCACACGACGATGTTCCGGAAGGAGCGCCGCCGCCCTCTGCGGCGCGCCTCCAGCTGTCGCGCAGCGTTTTCATGGTCGTGCTCCGCATGTGCGCCACCAGCATCCACCCTCCATCTTGTCTGATGAGCTGCCTCTCGTCTAGGGCGTGTACATGCTGGCACATTTCCTCGGCATGTGCCCTTGCACCGGGAGCCACAAACGGAAGCAAACAAGGTGCTGTTGGTCTGATGCACACCAAGATAGTTGCATTCGGTTGTCAGTAGCATTTGCACGTGGTGGATCTGCAGCGCCCGCGGCGCGGGGCAGCGGCCGGGCGGCGGGGCGGCCCTGGCGCGGCGCGGCGTGCTGAGCGCGCCCAAGCTGCTGGATGTGGCCATACTGTACGGCGCCGCCAACCCCGCGCTGACGCAGCAACTGGTGCAGCAGGTGCACATCCATATCGATGGCCATGGCTCAGGCTGTGGACCAGCTGTACCCGGGTGCAATGTGGACATCCGTCAGCTGGCAGCCACAGAGAAGTGTGCTGGCCGTGTGCTGGCCAGGCTCTGGCCGCCGTGCCGGATGCGGCGGCGCAGCTGCAGCGGCTGGCGGCCACGACGGCGCGCAACCTGGCAGACGTGGTGGCGACCTGCTGCGGGCGGGTGGCGGCGCCGGCGGCGCTGCCGGCCGAGGTGGTGCAGGGCCTGACAGGTGGGCATTGGCAGCTGGACAATCGGTGAGGACATATCAGGTGGCTGTTTGGGGTTGATGGCGCGGTACACATGACAACGTTCAGAGTGTCCTGCGGGGCTGCATCAGGGCAATCGCCAGCTGACTATCAGCAGCACGTGCCCAGGCTGCCTGATGTTCAACAGTCTTAAGCTTGCCCTGCGACCGCAGATGGCGTGGTCTACCTGCGGGATGTGTGCCTCACGCTGGCAGCCTTCCTGGAGGCTGCAATCGCTGCCGCCTACACGCTGCTGGCCGGGCCAGCGCAGCCAGTGGGCAGCAGCAGCGGGGCGGTCTCCAGCGCAGTCTCCAGCCCAGACAGCGACGGCGGCGGCCTGCTGGCGGCGCTGCAGGCGGTGCACGATGAGCTGGTACCAGCGCTGACGCAGGCTGTGAAGCGGCCCAACACACCGCCAGAGCCCGCAGCCCAGGTGCGCGCTCGATTCCTGATCTTCAAGGTTTTCCTTGGACAGGTGATTCGTGGGCAGATGCTGCACTCTGGTGCTGAGGCCTGGCAACCCACGGCCGTCGCAGATGTTGCGGCTGCTGGGTCATCTGCAGCCGGCGGCGGCGCATGCCGGGGCATTGCTGCTGCGGCATGCCTGCCTGCCTGTGCCATCAGCAACAAGCGGCGGCAGTGGGAGCAACAGCAGCGGCAGCGGCAGCGGTGACACCAGCAGCATGGGTGACCCTGTAGTGCGTGGCGAGCTGCTGCTATCCTCCCTGATTGCCACAGGCAAGTTGGGCATAGCATTGCGGCAGCACTTACTGATTGTCATCTTGTGGCTGCCCTTCGGACAAGGCTCCTGCATTTGCAGTGGGTCAGTATGCCTTGCTGGGCTACAGGGTCAGCTTTACGTGTGTGTTCTGGCGATCATCTTTGGCGGTAGTGCAGGGCAGAGCAGCCCAGGCAGCTTTGCGGCAGCGCTGCACGTCCGCTTGCAGCTTCCTGCTGCCATCGCCGCCGCCGCCGCAGCCGGCGCCATCCAGCTGGACGCGGCGCAGCGGGACTACCTGTCAGCGCTGCTCGGGGAACCGCTGCCGGAGGCCGGCGCCGCTGCAGGCGCTGCGGCAGCCGGGCCATCAGGTGCGCACGGCGGCACATTCACATCCACATCCATGCCCACAGACGCTTGTCTGCTACATGCTATTGGGAACTGTTGGGAAGCGTGCAACCCTGACTCTTGTCAGTCACAATTGCTGGTGAGTCGAACGATGCTGAGACCGTCAGCCTTCCTGGCAGGTGCGGGGCCCAGCAGCGGCATCGACGCTGAAACAGCGGGCCGCATCGCCCAGATTCGGGACGTGCTGCCCGGCTACGGGGACGGCTTCCTGGCAGCAGCGCTTCAGGTACGGAGCATGTTAGCATCTCTAGCATGTTAGGGATTTGACACAGTTTGTCCGCGAGCGGACCTTGGTCATGGTGTGTGCTGATGTGGACCAACACCTGCCAGGTGTGCCGTGGAATACCGGCGGGTTCTCATGTGACACGTCACTCCTCGGGATGGTGCAGCCTCCTGTCATTCAGCCCTACACGTCCAGACGGCATGACGCCTGCCCTGCAGCACTTTGGCGGGCGCGCCGACCGGGTGATCGACACCCTGCTGGAGGGCGCCCTGCCGCCGGAGCTGGCCGGCCTGGACACCCAGGCGGCCCAGCCGCCCCCGCAGCAGCAACCAGCAGCCCGCAGCACTGGTACGCTGTGTTGGCTTTACCTCGGTGTACCTCGGTGGTGGCAATACCTGCGCATGACGTTAGGTGCAAAGCCGCCGCTTGCCCGCAGCTCGTTGCCAAGTGCCAGGCTGTGCACAAGCGACGGCATCCGGCGCAGTCATTTCCTGACGCGATGTCAGCGGCTTGCTTCCAGGGGCAGCGTCATGGCAGGGCCTGGCGGCAGGCGCGGCCGCTGCGGGGCAGGCGCCTGCGGCGCGCGCTGCACCAGCGCCCTCGGCCGCAAAGCCATCGCGAGCACCCCACAAGGTAGACTTTCTGTGCACCGCTGGTTATGCATGTGGGTTAAATGGTCTCAGCAGCGGGTGACTGCTCTTAGCAGTTCGCACAGCGGTGCTCAGGGCGCTGTCCCGTTAGATGAACGTGATGTTGCAATGCAGCTGATTCCCATGCACACTCATGAGTCGAGGACCATTGATGAGAGCCCAGACAAGCCTCTCGGATGCATGAAGGGGCTCTGCTATGTTATGCCAGAAAACCTGCTTGGCTACCGATGCACAGGCCACCGCCCGGGCACTGGACTCGTCTCGGAGCGCAGCCGAGCGCGATGCCATCCGGGCAGCAGCCACGGCAGCACAGGTGCGATCAAACCCTGAGAGCCTTCACCTCACATTACCACGCCGGCTCCACGAGTTGCTACACCTTGCTTCAGAAGGTCTCCACTTCTGCTGCATAGTGCCTGCTGCCACGAGTTGTACAGCAGTTTGTGTATGTCTTGACAAGCAAGTGCCCACCCTGCGCTGGTTTCGATGCAACAGTGGGAGTATGAAGACGAGTATGACGACTCCTTCGATGCCTACGATGCCGGAGGCGCTGCAGACGGCTTGGCGGATGCTGAGGGTGCGCTGCTGATGTCAGCCCCAGGGGCTTTCGTGTTTTAACAGGCCATGCCCAGCAGAGGGTGGGCTATTGGCTGCTGCCGCCAGGTCATGGATTGCCTTGACAAAAGCGCAATGCTAGTTGCAGCTGAGCAGGATGCTCTGCTCCTTCCTGTGTGCGAAGTGCCCATGTGGCATAGGAACCTGCTCAGATAGGCTGCTTGTCCATGGCAGGCGACGAGGACGAGGCTTTGGCACCGAGAGGCCAGCGCTTCGGCAGCTATGGTGCGCCTCCGCCACGGGGAGCGTTTGGTGGCGCATCTGCAGCAGCCGGGCCATCAGGCAGGGCGCCGCAGCAGCAGCAGCAGCAGCAACGGCAACCGTCAGGGGCAGCAGGCGCCGGCCGGGGCCGGGGCCGCCAGCAGCAGCAGCAGGGCAAGGCCTGGATCGCCGACGGCAAGGTCTACAATTACAGGTGACAACCGACCCTCTGGACATCAGCTTTGCCGTGCTGCCGTGATGACTGCCGACAACAGTGCTGCAGTCGCATTGCAGCACTTCCGGTGGCATGGCATGCTTCGTGGCTGGACCAGTGGTATGGCATGCATGTGCCTGAAGTACGGGGGCTGTGCCGTCAGGAAAGCTCACCCTCGGACGCCAGCAGCCTTCGGTTGCACGCCCTTTGTGCAGTCAACTTTGGCGAGCAGAGTGGACGCATGAGCCACATATTGCACCTTTCCCCCGGTGTTTTGATGGAGGAGTGCTTAAGACCTTCCTCGGGACACAGGCAATATTTCTGTTGGTGAATGCTACCCTGGGTGAGATTGACAGTGCAATGGTGCAGGAAGGAGGGTGCCACGGAGGTCGCGGGCGGTCCGGAGGCGGCGCAGCGCGCCGCGGCTGCCGCCCGTGCAGCGGCGCAGGCCATCCATGGGCTGGGGCCCGGCGGCAACGTGCCCCAGGCGAGGGTCAATCGCTTCTCACCCCTGAGAAGCAGCTCCAGTAGTTTGGTACAACCCCCGGCGCTGTTCTTGAACGCCGGGGCGCTGTCTGATGTCATGGCCATCGTCCCATTGCTGGATGCTGCCTGCGATTCTGAGCTGTGGTCTGGCCACCCTGCAACCAGGCGCCAGCCATTGCCACCCGCTGCAGTACATCTGCACCCTCAGCAGGACGCTGTGGTTTCCCCTCATGCACCCTGCTGGTGGTCTGCAGGCGGCACCCCTGCAAGCGCAGCCGCGCCGCCCGCTGCGCATTGAGCGCCCGCCTGAAGCGCCAGACCACCACCAGCAACAGCAACAGCAGCAGCAGCAGCAGCAAGCTCTCAGCCAGTCGCGGGCGGGCGGCGGCGGCGCAGCTGCCGAACAGGGGTCAGCGAACGGCGGCGGCAGCCGCAGCAGCAGCCCGGGGCCCGGCAGGGGCGGCGGCCGCGGCAGGGGCCGGGGCGGCGGCGGCAGAGGGGATGCAAGCGGCGGCGGAGGGGATGCCGGCGGGCGGCGGGGCCACGCGTGGAAGGACCAGCACAAGGCGCAGGTGGGCAACCACGGCCGCAAGGAGCGCGCCGCCCGCAAGGCCGGCGTGCCATGACGGCATCCCTGAGCGAACCTGGAGCTGGAGTTACCTTGCTTCAGTCTGCGGGCGGGTCGCCGCCGCTCGAGTTGCGCTGCCGTGCGCAACTGCTGATATCATGCGGAGAGAATATGTATCTTAGAAGAGGATTTGGCGTCAGGAGCCGCCAGGTCGTTCATGATATGTGCCGAACGAAGGGGCACAGGCTCAATATGTCAGCAAGTGGCCAGCACAGCTTGCGATGCTGGTCTGTCAGCACATTGATGAAGTAACCAGGCAGGCAGGGCTGTGGCAAACGAGAATTGCATCAGAACCACTGCATACACGCCCACAGTCATGTCGCCTACACCAGCAATGGCTGCCTTCATCCCCACGCACACCAAGGCCTGCAAAATCTGCGGTCACTGCGCCTTCCTCAGACGTTTCAGCTGCAGGCCGCCGCGCGCGCTGCCGCCGCTGCTGCGCTGGCGCCCCTTCCTGCTGCCACCCCGGCCAGCCGGAGGCGGCACCGTCACGCTGAAGCGTGTCACACCATCACCCTTCTGCGGCCTGCTGTCCGGCCAGTCGTCCTCACTGTCGGGCGTACCCAGGGCGCCTGTGCCATGCCGCCGGCCGCCACCTGCACTGTCTAGCAGGGAAACCATCAGGAGGGGCACCTGGTATGGGTCACAGGGTGATTACCGTGAGTTACCTAGCTCACCCGAGTTCCTGCCATTGGGCGCCGGCTGGCATGCCCTCAGAGGCTGCCTGCCACCGCTTTGGGCAGCATCTGCAGCGTCGGGCTCGCCTCCGCTGCCCTCGCGCTGGCTGCCTGGAGCCGCTGCAGCTGCTGCACCCTGACTCGCAGTCTTGCCGCCTGTATAGGCAGGCAACCGCAGCCGCTGCAGCCGGCCGCCCAGCTGCGCGGCCGCTGCAGCGTGGCCCCCGTGCGCGGCAGCAGCACTGTTGCCGGCATGCCTGTGCGGCTCTGGCACAGCTGCACTCCTGCGCTGCTGCTGCTGCAGCGGGGCCCCTGCCGCGGCGGCTGGCTGCTGCTGTGCTGCAGGGGCCCGCGTCAGGATGGGCACCGGAGGCCGCTGTGGCGCGGGCAGGCTGCCCTGTAACAGCGTCCGCAGCAGGCCGAACGCACCGCTGCTGTGGTCTAGCGGGGAGTACAGGCCACCTGCAAAGTCATATATCCGGACCAGGCTCAAAGTGCCAGTGTGTGGTGTCGAATAATATACAGCCAAACGACGTTGCTAGTGCTGCGAGCGCAGCAGCAGCGTATGAACAGGTCTGCTTGAGACAGTGAGACATGAGGCAAGTTGATGTGCAGCTGACACCCAAGCAGCCTGATCCATCACATCAGCCGGTTCCTTGCCATGATTGTCGTGCCATATAACAGCTCAACAAAGATGTGCAGGCTGCAGGGTGTTACCGGCGCCAGATGCTGGGAGCTGGGACAGCTGGGCCTGTGCTGCGTCTACAGCCTCCCGTGACAGCGGGCACGGCGGCGGCAGCGCTGCTATCACTGGTAGCAGCTCCTCTGCAGATGCTATCCTGCAGGAGACATGCACCCCTTGCTTTCACCGCACCGTAGGAGAGCAGTTGACCAACAGTGCCATGCAACCATGTGGTTCCATTGCCACCCATAATTGGGTCGTCAGTCCCCTCCACAACGCCGTTTCTGTATACAAAACTGCTATGCTGCCGTCAAGAGGCATTTCGGCTTACAGTAGTGAAGGTGTGCTGACCTGCGGACCAGCAGCGCAGCGGAATCAGCGGCAGGGCGTGCCGCATAGTAGCATCTGAATGGCGCCGTTGCTACTGCTGAGGTGCAGCCTGCTGTAGTGGGCACACAACTTGATGTGTCCAGGTCGGCGGCAGCTGCGAGCAGCAGCGCTGACCCGCTGTCCCTCAGCACCTGCACATCAGAAATGCAACATCAGCTGCTGCAGACCTGTGCAGCGTTCGATGGCTGCGCCGAGCACAACATGTTTCACTGCAGTCTCACCACACGGTGGTGACCAACCAGCAGCGATGTTCACCTGGCACAGGGCTGCCATTGCCTGATCGTTGGACTCGTAGGCATCATAGTCCTCCAGGGCATCTGACCCTGCTGCCAGCAGGTGTGGTAGGCCCCACATGAGGCCCTCGCTGAGCTCGTCAACCTATGTAGGAGGGTCACCACAGTCAGGCCACACCACTGGGGCGCACCACATCAGAAAGGCGGCAGCAGCAGTTGGCGTCAACACCTCGAGCCCCAGTGGTACCCAGCCTTGGCACAGATACTTGCTCAGCAGCTAATCACCTTCACCTGCCGCACACAGCGCAGCGTGACAGCATCTGGACGCATGCTCTGTTCGGCGGCGGCAGCGGCACCCGCTGCGCCTTGACCGCCTGTATCGCCGGGCAGCTGCTCCACCGCCAGCGAGGGAACTGCAGCCCCAGGCGCATACGCAAGACGTGTGCTGCATCCCAGTTCGACGGTGCGCGGATCTGGTACCACTGCATTTTGAGGCAGCACTGCCCCGCTGATGCTGCAGACGCCTGCCATGGCGCAGGGGCAGTGTCAGTGCAGGTTCTCACCCGACGGTGACCAGAATCACCAGCACTCGAGTGCATGCAAGCACTGTCTCAGTTTGTGGGTGCATGCAGAGGACGTGACACGACCTGCAATGCCGTCTGATCTGGCGTCTGCCAGCGGAGCGTCGTGGCAGGCGCACAGCTGCCCGTGTGCCAGGTTGGCAGTGAGTGGCAGGACCTGCACAGCGCGACTGCAGCTGTTGACCCAGCGGCCCTTGAGGGACGCACTGGACAATTGTTTTCGAAGGCATCTCGCCTTCAGCATGCGGGTGCACCCTGCACCTGGTCGAGCAGGGTGCAATGAAGCAGAGAGGTCGGGAGCGCGATGGCCACAGGCCGTGGAGGCGGCAGCACAAAGTCCCGCACCCATTGCAGCGCCAGCTGCTGCAGCGACTCTGGGTCTACATGCAGGACACGAGCAATCTTCACTATTTCAGCAGAAGATCATGCTGAATTCTGACTGGTGCTGTAATCACATATGGAACAGTTACAACATGTTTGGGTCTGCTAACCATTAGGGACGAACGACGCCGTGGCATTGGTGGCGTCCATGAGGTCCGTCAGGAACGTGCTGCGGTCTGCTTCGCTCATGCATGGGCCGCCTGCACACCAGCCTGATCAAGCTGACTTTGCCAGCAGGAATCGCATGCAGTTGCCAGGTCCTTGCATATGACTCCTCTACTCCAAGTCGATAAGAGAGCGCATGCATATGGGCCAGAGCGCACCTGCATCAACTGAAGGCACCAGAGCCACAAACTGCACACGGATGCTGGCGCGGTCAGAGTCTGCGATGGCACGGCGGAAGGCCTGGTAGCCAAAGACATGCCCCAGTAGGCAAACGGTGGTCTGCAGCGGTGTCGGCAGGCCGCTGCGGCCAGCAAGGTGTGCGATCAAAGACTTCAATGCCAGCCCTGCAGTGGACAGCAACCTCAGTACGTGCCACCAGGTCCTGATAGCATGCATGCATTGGCATACTGTTGTGCTATTGCATGCGAAGCCTTTGGTGCATGATAGGGTGCAGCTGATGCGTGCAAAGCACTCAGCGAGGGTGAGCTTGACCTGTCTTGACCGGGTCCAACACGCCGGTCGTGGCCGAAGCATGCAGCTTCTGCACCGCAAGGCTGAACTCGCGCAGACTGAATGGCCCAGGCCGTTGCAGCACCTGCGCCGAGATGCCATGTGTCATCAGCGGCTATGACGCAGAGGGTGTGGTGCAGTAGCGCGGGATGGAAGGCGCCACATGATGCACTGATTTGCGACATGCCTTGAGCTGCACGTCCTGCCCATTTGCTTGGCGATGCACCGCGCACAGCCCGATGCTGAAGCTGCTGGCGCATTGCTGGGCATGCACAGCGGCCAGGCATCCAAATTGCAGCAACGCTGAGTCCTGCGTGACAAAGCACATATCAGCATCATCACGGCGCCTGGCATCATGAATGGTGCTTTAGGCATGCAGAATGGTCATGGCGGTTGGCTCATAACCACATGGCATGCTTGCACCTGCAGATGCCGGGTGGTCGCCTCCTCCAATGCATCGACCAGTATGATCAATTCCTTGTGCATTGTAAGCCCTATGATGCACCTGTTCTCCTCGGCTGCTCAGCTAGGTTCTCACATCTGACTGAAGTGCCACACCGACTGATATTGGGACCAGCACTCGAACATCACGTCGAGGTGACAGTCTCCTGGGAGGGATATGAGGCTGCCGAAAGCCATAAATGCATGCTTTTAGCCACAGACCTGCTGCACCAGCTACAAGTGCTGCAGATCGAAGGTCACAGCATGCACATCACGGCTGATCGCCAACTTGAGCGAGCACACCGGAGTATGCTAACACTGCAAAGCTAGCAGGACTTGCAAGCATGTGCTCAGCAGAACATGACTGAAAGCTAGTGCATCGTGCATGCTTGCAAAGTCTGTGTTTTGCGCTCCGAGACCGGCACGTGCCATCATTTTGCATTCTGCATATCAGCATTATAGTGAACCTTCTGACATATTCCCTTACCAGATTGTCCGGCTTGCTACCTTCGTTTTGCACGCAGTGCCAGCGCTCAGCCTGCTCAGGCAGCGTACTTCGGCGTGTTGTGATGGTGCCAAAGTAAACCGTGCAGCAGGTGCAGCACGGCTTGCAGGCAGTGATTGACACGTGGAGCTCAGCATCGCAACGCTTGCATGGCTTGAACTGCATCGTAGGGTGCAGCTGCCATGTTGGCCGCGGCTCGAAGGGAACCCATGAATGTGCAGCTGGGCGGCGCACCGCATGGCACCTTTACCAGCGGGCAATCCAGCGCAGCTGAGGCAGGGCAGATCGCCTGTTGAATGATGTGTGTCGGCTCATCAGCCTGCAGTAACTCGTGTTTTCGGTGCCTGGTGTAGAATGCGGACCAGCCGTGCATCTGCTTCACAGCTGTTTGGCGGCGTGCAGGGTGGCGCTGCAGATGCCACAGCAGCAAGAGCAGGCAAGGGCGCAGAGCCGGAGGTGATAGCTAAGTGGACACGGCGGGCGCGCATCTTTGTGGCGCTGACCATCGTGTTCTCTCTGGTCATGGGCGTGCTGGCAATCGTCGCCGGCATCCTTGTGGGTGCGCTCACACTGTTGCTGACCTGTGCGCGCCCTACCGCGCAGCTACGTAGTTTACTGCGTATGCAGCTGGATTAACAGCTGGATTACCAAACCGAGGCTGCCATGCCTGCAGAGTCGGCGGCACTTTTGGCATATGGACTGGAAAGCTTTGTGGACCTGTGGGCATCCCTGCTGGTGCGCTGCTGCGGAGAGTAGCGCTGGCATTGCGACTGGTCTGGATTCAGCTGAGCCTCGAGAGGCTGCGTGTTGCAGGTGCTGTGGCGCTTCTGGGATGATGCCAACAGCGAAGCGGGGCTCAGGCATAACTTGGCACGCGAGGAGCGCGCCAATGTTGGCATTGCTGCCACGGTGAGCTTGCGCAGACAATGGGTGCACAAATGTCCACGGTATGTCAGTGAACGTGCGTTTCAGTCTCTGCGCACATGCCCCATTGCCGGTAAGCGCGCTGCCACCATGGCTTCCATGCTGCTGAACCGCACGCTCGCCATCTCACAAGTACCAAGGCGCTGAAGTATGCTTGCGCTGCATGCAGTTCATCGTGATCGCAATCATCACGGGCGGTGATGCTATATCGCATCTGGTCCAGGTGCGGGTGCTGCACTTGCTGGTGTGACACATGTGATCATCAGTTGATGTGCTGCTGGTAAAGACACCATGTTGCTGTTCGCTTTGCAGCACAAGAGTCCGGAGGACAGCACGGTGGTGCTGGCGTTTGCAGTGGTCAGCATCGTGGTGTTGTTCAGTTTTGGCATCTACAAGCTGTGCATCAATCAGTATGTTGAGTCGAAGGCGCTCGAACAAGGTGGGCGCGGATGCTGGTGCACATGAGGCTCTGCCTGTTGCGCAGCCTGGCTCCAGCTGGCCATGCAATAAAGCCATATAGCAACTGTAGTTCTTTTCATTACCTTTGCAGATGCCGTAGCTTCATTTTCGGTTGTGGTCCTGTCGATCGGCATTTTGGTGTCAGCAGGTGGGCACCTGCATCTGCAAGCGAGCGCAGATGCATGTCATACCTGATACACACAAGCGAGCGCAGATGCATGTCATGCCTGATACACAGCAAGAGAACGCATGCTTAAAATCAACATTCCCTCTGCAGTTATGTACCAGTTCAACGAGAGCATTTGGTGGCTGGTAAGGGCTGCTGCCTATTGATTGTTCCTCACAGTACCTGACCCAACACTGCTGCAGTCAGGCTGCAGCACGTTGACCCACTGCTGGTGATCTGCAGGATGCTGCAATCGCAATCGCAGTCACCTTCTGTCTGGCAGTTTACTCGATACCAATCCTGGTGAGGCTGTGTTCACGGCACCATCTATCTGCAGCTGGACCACCTGCCTGTGCCAAGTGCATGCATTCATAGGGCGCTTGTCTGTGTGCAGGTCACGCGGAAGTGGTGGCGAAAGGCATTCTGGCGCACAGATGTACAGTGGCGGGATGCCGCGGATGCTTGAACACTAAGCATATCTGTTATCACACTTATGTGGCTGCTCCACACCTTGGTGGCATGGTGTTTCCTGGTCGTGTGCGGGCAGCTGGCCTCTCCTAACGCTGTGAAGGGCGCATGCACATGCTGATGGCATGCCCCTGCCCATGACTGAATGGACTGCGGCGGTACCCTTGAAATTGTCAGGCAGCAGGCTGCAAACTCTGTTCAGAACGCCACGAATGGCGACTTGCCAGGCTTGCATAAGGACCGGTGCATTATGTGCTGAGTTGGAAGCATAGGAAGCACATGGGCGTCCCTGGCCATGCCACCTGGCTACCTTGACCATGCTCGAATGAACGCATGACACAACATACTTCGGCGCGCAATTCGCATCTCAAGTCCTGTAGCACATCTGCTACGAGCGTTGAAGTTAACAGAACCGACACCCTGGCAATTGCTATTACTTCACGTGTGCTCGCAGCGTTGATCTGGTGCAGTTGTGCACGTGTGCCTGCCCACCAGCTGGTTCGAAGCATCTGCAGGCAGACAGCATGAGGAGCGATGATCCGGAAGACGAGATGTCGACAGTAGACATAGAGTCTGGCACAGGCAACGGCAATGACAGACGAGACCAAAACAGCTCGCATGCAGCCGAGCCCAGCACAACCTTCGACACCAGGGTGCGGCATTCTCCGACTGTACATTCGCAACACATTCTGTATACGCAGCTTGAACGCCTTGGTCCACGCAGACAACATGGTGGGCAGGAGTGCCATTACCAGCTGCATGCGCAGTGTCAGGAGTTGACGCATCATGGTGCGCGCATCATTGCTGCAGGGCGTGCAGCTGGGCAAGGCGCCCAACGGGGTGGAGGTGGAGCGGCCGGACCGGGGCCTGCTCGCTGATCAGGACCACCAGCGGGCGATCTGGACGTCCCGCGCCCGCCGCTTCACCAGCATCGCCATGGTGGTCGACTTTGTGACCGCCATCCTGGCGCTGGTTGCCGGCGGCATCATCAACAGGTGGGTGGTAACTCTTTCCCGAGTTTCTGTGGCACCGAGTCGGTTTGCGCAGTGAGACTCGGTGCCACAGAAACTGCTGCAGCCTGAAGAGGGGCAGCGGAGTGACCATGCCAGCAAGCTGCTCGAGCTTCATGCCCATGCCCATGCCACTTATGTGATAGGACGCTGCGGTACTCTGCAGCTCCATCAACAGTCATCCGCGTCCGCGCCATCGTGGCACATGATCACATGGTTGCTGCCTGCGCCTGCAGTTCGGCCATGATTGGGTACGGGCTCGAGGCGTTTGTCGACATGGTTGCGTCAATACTGGTACGCACGTGTTCTGGTCATGCAGTTGAAGCTAGCATACAGGTGGTCCATGCATTGCGCACTTTGCACGCACAGATGAAAGGTGCTGCAGAGGCAATCTGTTGGGCTGCAGGTATTATGGCGGTTTTGGGAGTCGGCAGACACAGCGGCTGGGGCGCGCGCCAACGAAGATAGGGAGCAGCGCGCCAATGTGCTCATCGCCTTCATCGTGAGCGCTTGCCATGG
Organism: Diplosphaera chodatii; assembly: GCA_032358165.1. Classification (NCBI taxonomy): domain Eukaryota; kingdom Viridiplantae; phylum Chlorophyta; class Trebouxiophyceae; order Prasiolales; family Stichococcaceae; genus Diplosphaera; species Diplosphaera chodatii. The sequence continues at coordinate 2,089,058 of JAALGY010000019.1, forward strand.
CACACTTGGTCTTGCGTGTAAGAGTGAATATTGAAAACAGTCAATCCTGGCATTCCGCTCCTGGCGATACACATACCGGGAGGCATGCTGCTGGCCAGGGCTCTGCACCTGTTCCCGCCGGCAGGCGCACCTGGCTCAGGGCAGGCCCAGAGTCGTTTTGGGCCAGCCGACTCAAGGGGGGTGTACGTTGCTGCCCGTGCAGTTTGTGGCGATCGCCATCATCACCAGCGGCGACGCCATCGAGCACCTGGCGAACCACAAGGAGCCGGAGGAGGGTTTCCTGATCATCATCTTTGCCGTGATCACGATGTTTCTGCTGGGCGCGATCGGCGCCGTGAAGCTGTACATCAACCGGCACCTCCACAGCAAGGCGCTCGAGCAGGTGCGGGCGGCTGCTGACTCAGCGCGCAGTGGCAGTCCTGACCAGCCGGCACAAGCGCTGCCAACATCTTTGCCGCTCAAGCAGACTGCAAGGTGGTCGATGTTGCTGATGACGCACGATGGAAAGTTTCTGCAAGCAAAGCAGCACTCGATTGCCCGCCGCAGGATGCCATGGCCTCCTTTGCCACGGCAGCCATCTCCGTCGGCCTGCTGGCGTCGGCGTCAGCGCATGCAGCCAACGACGCCGTCTGGTGGCTGGTGCGTCCTTGCATACGTCAATGCATGCACGTCATGCTGTTGTAGCCCTACATATACCACCACGAGTATGCTGCCCGTACGCTAGCAGGCACTGTAGTATTCTTCACCATGACCAGTTGCGCTATTTGCCATGGACTTGCTCTCTTGACACGACCCTGCTCCAGCGATGGGTCTTGAAAGCATGCAGGACAGTGTATGGGCGCTCATCGTGGTGTGGACGCTGGCCATCTACAACTTACCGTGAGTGCCTCTATCAAGAGCACTGGCATGCTGCTATCACTGTCATAACCCTGCTGTTGCCCTGATGCTGCTGGCCTTGTCATTGGAGTTGCTTAGATGAATTGCTGGCTGTGACTGTGCAGGATCCTCATCAAGATGCGGTGGTGGCACAAAAGCTTCTGGAAGAGCTGGTCATCCAGCGATTCATAGTTGTAACTTATAATCTAAGCCACAGCAGAAGTCCTTCAGAGTGGTTTGGGAAATCAAACCAAACGGTTGTTGGCTGCATTCCCGTGCTGGCGCTCTGGATGTGCCAGTGACAGTATGGCACCACCAGCGCAACTGCTTCGTGATTTCTTGAAGTATCCAAACCCAGTCGCAATACCAGAAGCCAGCAGCGCTGTGCCAGCGCATGGACTGCTGCTGAGCTGCGGCTCTCCGCTGCACCAGTTTGCCAGCACATGCGTCCAGGCTATCACCCCCTCTTCTCCTCTCACCATCACTCCGTCCCTGCAAAGCCCATCAGCCGATCGATAGCAGCCGCAATCCGGCGTGGGTTGCCGGGCTCGTAGGGTTTGAGGCGCGCCGGGTCCATGCCCTGTAGCGTCGCCGCCAGCCCCGCCGGCATGCAGCTGAAGCAGTACCCCGCCTCGGCAAGGCTGTCTGCCAGCTGTTGCTGCAATTGACAGCAGTTGTAGACCTCAGAGAAGACCCACTGCATCGGTGCACAGATGCGTGGGGCCAAGAGCTGTTGCACTGACGGTGCACGGTGACAATGCGGAGGCGGTCCGCGAGCAACGGACCTGGTGGTTGTGCATCAGCAGGGCATTGGGCACAGCCACCACAGTCTTGCCAGCATTGAGCGCCTCAAAGAGCGAGCCCGCACCCTGGCATGGCAAGCAGCGGCGGTCAGCATCTCTACATCTCTGGCATACGCCGGCTGCTGCTGCTGTATACACCGGAAAAGATGAGTGCTGCAGCACTGCAGCATGCCTGAACCTGCTGGCGACGCTTGCCATCGTGCCTGCGAGCTGATGCGCATGGCAACGTCGGGTTGTGTCGTCAATCTTACCGCATGGCTGATGACAAGTGCAGCGCTGGAGATGTAGCCAGCCAGCCCTGGAGCGAAGTTGAACCACTCCACCTGCATGAACGCAGCGCCATGCAAACTGCAGGGGAGGATGTGACCGGGAAGCTGCACATGATACTGCTGTCTGCAGCATGATGATGATCCTGGACACACAGCAACTTGTAATCTTGCCCTCTCACCTCCAAGCCACTTGGCAGCCGGTGCCGTTGCTGACCGGGCAGACAGAGGACATGCGGCTTGTATGCGCCGGCCCCAACCTGCACAACGACGTGTAGACCTTGTGCCATTTTTAGGGCTGTGCCAATGCTTGCACTGTGCGCCCTACACGGTGGGGGCTGCTGTCAGCCTATGCAGGCAAGTCATGATGGATGATGCGCATGAGCAGCAGGTGCGGCATGGCGTTGCAAATTGCTCTAGCGGGGACACACAGGGGCCGGCAACATAACTTCAGGCCTTGCACAGTCTTTGCATGCGCCCACCTGCATGACCAGGCGGTCGTAGCCATGGCTCACGAGCGCCGCCACCACTGTTTCTGAGTCTACCGCCGCGATCAGCGCATCAAACTTCGTGGTGCCGACCGTCACGAACGCCGTTCCCGGCATGGCGGCTCCGCCCTGCCGACTGTCAGCGCTGCAGACCAGCCATGGCAGCTGCCAATGCTCTGAAAGCTGCTGATCTGATTGTTGCGCTGCTGTTAGCTGTTCTCCTGCGTTGCTGCTGTGGTACTTTTGTGGTTGCAGGCTGCTGAGGCGCTCAGCAACACTCCCAAGGCGCAGCGGTGGCTATGGCACCTTGGCAACCTTGCGCTTCTCCACTGCACGCGTCTTGGGGCACCGCATCTCCTGCCAGCTGGCCGGCACCATGGGAACACCTGCGGGAGTGACCGCGAAGGACATCATGTCCCCTGCCTGCTGCCCGCTGATGCACGCCCATCATGCAGCACGACTGCGGCTGGCGGACAGGACTCTGTTGTTAGCATGCAACTTCGTGGGATTGAGCTTCCACACGTCAGCCCTGAGCCCACCCGAGGCGGAGTGCTTGGCGTACACCACGCCCAGCTCGTTTCTGGCGGTGCCCAGGTAGTAGGAGCGCTGATCGCCCAACGACAGCACCTGCAGGTCAGCAGTGTGCTGCCCTTAGACACACAGTTTTTTCTGTCCCCTGTGGCCAACTTGTGGTTGCCGTCTGTGCGCTGGTACAGGATCTACAGGCGCACTGAATGCGAGTCAATGTAGCTTCCCACAGGTTTTCAAGTCAGGGAAAAGAGAGGCTTCAAGGAGCGCAAACCTCCGCCTTGACGATGTCGCCGGGGCGGAAGCAGCCGTGGATCTCGACCTTGTCGATCTGCGTCAGCCGGACGTCCTGCAGCCTGCGGCGGTCAGGCGGGCTGTTCAGCAGAGTGGGCTTCACACATGCTGCATTCCATGGTTGCGAGATGCGAGGGTGCATCGTGAATTGTGAAAGCACCCACCTGATGACGCCTGTGAAGATCGTGTCCAGAGGCAAGTCGCCAACGCACAGGATGTCCAGCGACGCCAGGCGCGGGTTGATGCGGGTCACCTGTACACTTCAGGATTGGCGTGTGAGTCCGTGTCCGCTGATAGAAGCAGGAATTGCTGGATCAAACGGCACGCCTGCAACCCTATAGGGCATCAGCCGCACGCGCGAATGCAGCTCACGAGGTGTAACTAGCACACCCGCGCAGTGACGATGTCGCCGGGCTTGGGTGTGCCCTGGCGCAGGCCACGCCGCACAACAGCGACTGTCGGCCGCTGCACGGCACCCAGACGCTGCGTCAGCACGACGGTGCACGGACTCCCAGAACTGTAGCCTCATTGGCAGACACACTCGGCGGGTCCATCACCTGATCTGTCGCCACTGGATCTGCAGGCGTCTGCTGACGGGCGCCAATGACGGACGCGCAAATGTGTTCTTTGGTTAGGTGTGTTCCAGGGCCCGCGATTGCGTCCGCCTGCAGTCACGACTCAGCTTGTGTTAAGATATATTGCATGCTACTGAGCCACTCTGCCGTGCTGTGCTGTTGCGAATGCATGCGCACTGATGAGCAGAGGACGTCGCCTGGACACACCACTCCGGCTGCCATGCGCGATGTGCTTTCACGGACCACAATGCTGAAGCACACATGCATATTGAGTGCTTCTGCAAGTCCGCAGTCCGACGCGCACTGACTGAAGGGTTTTGCAGCACGTGCAGAGGCCAGAGGCAGCCCCGAGCATGCACCCACGGACCCACCTCATCAGGATCGACCTGCAGCCTCACAGCGCCTGTCTGTCGCACAGCAGTCTCGGCATTACCGTACAAAGGCTGACCTCGGTGCCAACTGTAAACGCTGAGCACCTTGCCGCACACTGAGCCACGACCTCACTGTCCTGGAGGGGCAACACATCCCTTGGGGTGCTTTGCTCCGCCTGGTGCGGCCTTTGTGAAGGGCCTGCTCTGTTGGTCATCAACAGACTTCTATTGCACCTCATGCTACAGACATAGCGACAAGTTCTGGCACAAGCCGCTGCTGGAGGTACTGCACGATGGCGGCGGCGGTCGCGAGGCCGCCTGCCGTCGTGGGACCTGCTGCAGCTGCGACCACCGACCAGTGGACGTGAGAGCGGCTGTTGCATGACTTCGTTCCTGCGTTGCGGTTTGTTTGCACAACTCATCGCTCGTATGCAGCTGCGCACAGCCAGCATTGACATGCACATGCATCCAGCATCAGCGAGGTTTTGCTGTGGTATGTAGGTGGGAAGAGGACAAGGCGCTGGAGGTGGCGCTTGCGCAGCATTGGAACCTGCCTGACAAGTGAGTGGTGTCGTCAATGCCGGGCGGCAGCCTGCATCACGCCGTAATGTCAGCCACAGGGATACACACGGAGTGAAGTGGGAGGCTGCTGCTGCAGGCTGGTGCGCGCCGGTGCAGCCGTGCCCACAAAGACAGCGGAGGCCATCAGGCGGCGCTATGCTGCGCTCGAGGTGCTGATCCGATGCATCATGTACTACATCGGAGCAAGGCCTTGGGCCGACCACCCTGCCACTTGCAGACTACTAGGTCGGCCGCTCATACAACAGAAGTGCCAGATCCATGTCGTGCTGTGCTGCAGATGGACATCCAAAACATTGACAACAACAAGGTGCGGCTGCCGCCCTTCTCCTCGTCAACCGAGCCGTCCCCGCAGCCGGTGGGTCGCCAGCCCTGCACTTGACCATGCTCTGCTGCAGCGCACCATGCAGCAGGTCGCCACCACGCAGCCTCCACATCAGCAGCATGCATGCAGATGCACAACAGGCTAGGGCCGGTCGCTCGGGCACCATGGCTGCACAGTGCGAGCGAACCCTGTGCAGGTGGCGGTCAACAAGGCGTCGGCGAAGCGGGGCGGCGGCGGCAGCGGTGGCGAGGAGCGGCGCAAGGGCGTCCCCTGGACGGAGGTGCGCCTCTCGTGCTGGGCCTGCAGCTGCGGCCTGCAGCCGCACCCCGGAGAGCATCCGGCCACCACTGCCGCAGCAGCGACCTCCAGCAGCAGGGCCTGCGCTGATTCTGCTGCAGTGTGGCGCCCGTGCCGATGTGGTCGGCTGGCCATTCGGCCGGCTTCAGCGCTGCAAGTGCAGCAGGGACGGCTGCGACGCATAGCATATCAGAAGTTGGGCTGCCTCCCTGCAGGAAGAGCACCGGCTGTTTGTGGCGGGGCTGGCGGAGTATGGCAAGGGGGACTGGCGCTCCATCAGCCGCAACTACGTGCTCACCCGCACGCCCACCCAGGTGTGGCATTGGGAGTCTGCCGAGGTGCTCAGAGCCGGACCAGCACTGCACACCCCACCTCAACGTGCTCACCTGCGCAGCCCCGCATCAGGCGTGATGCCAGCGTGTCGCCCTGAAGCCTGATCTGAAACCCTAAACCCTTTGGGTCCTTTTCGACCTGAGCGAGAGGTGCAGACGGTGATGGTGGTTTGACACTGGGGTAGCCTTGGCCCAGCAGCAACCGGCAGCATGTGCGCCGCAGGTAGCCAGCCACGCGCAGAAGTACTTCATCCGCATGAACAGCGCGAAGAAGAACGACAAGCGGCGCTCCAGCATCCACGACATCACGTCGCCCGCGCCGCCCGGCGGCCAGGCCCCGGTGCCGCGAGGAGCGCCCCCCGCAGCGCCTGCCGGCGGCGGCCCGGCAGCGGTCGTCAGGCCAGGTGGGACGGTGGTGGAGTCTCCCACAGAGTTTGCTGTCGCCACACAATTGTGTGAAGTATATCTGCCATCGCTGTGGCGTCGCTGCCGACTGACTTCAGCCTGCAGGTTGCCAGGAATGTGCCACGATCGCCCCTTGGATGTTTGTCACAGACGTTCATACCCTGGCTGTACATACATCTGTGCAGGGCTGCCTCCGCCAGCCGTCATTGCACCAGCCACAGCCGCAGCGCCGCCACAGCCGCCGCAGCAGCAGCAGCAGCAGCCGCCCGGCGCCCAGCAGCCCCCGCAGGCGCCGCTCCCGGCCGCCAGGGACCCGCGGGCGGCGGCGCAGCAGCAGCAGCAGCCGCCGCGGCTGCCGCAGCCGCCGGCGGCGCAGCAAGGGGCGCCTACCCCCACGCCATCACCCCCCCTGCAGCCACCGGCGCCGGCCACATGAGGCGTCTTGAGGGGTATGTCACTACTCAGAAAGATGTGCTGCTGTCCAGTCGGAAGCCTGCCAGCAGCGGGTGTTTCGGCTGCCATGTGTTTGCAGGCAGCTGAATTGGTTTGATGTCGGGGCGGTCAAGATCGAACAACCGGAATTAAGCCTGATGTGGGGTTGGCAGGCAAATGACACAGTGTATCTGCATGTCCACATCTGCTGGAATGCCACGTGATGTGATGTGGGTTGTGGAAGTTCAATGCGTCTGTCTCATACTGTACATGTCATTGTATGTCTGATTACTATGTGTCATGTCAAAGACAGCTGAGGATGAGGGCGCACACACACCATGCACCCCGTTCGAGCGTTCCCTACACACACTTGCAAGCCAAGGCAAATTGAGACCAGCAGGAACAAGCGACGTCATGGCGCAGACAAATGAAAAGCTTTGCCCTGCAACGCCCTGAGGTGGTCATCTGGCACCTCGCACATATGGGAGCTGACAGCTCGCCCTCCATGTGAGGAAGAACGGCAGCTAAAGCTGCCTGCAAACATGGAGGCAGGTCTGCCAACTCCCAAAGCGAGGTGTGTCCCCACATGATATGCCATGCCCACACCTGAAGCTACCTAAACCCTGAAGTATGCCCAAACCACAAGCACGGCCCACATCTACCACGATCTTTAGGCGCATCAAGCAGTAGCTGAAACCACTGTGCTGCCTATCATCACCCACACACAAGTCACTTTTGACCACATCACCAAGCGCTGCGCTACCATCAGCCAATCCAGCATCTTAGCCACCGGGAGGTTGCTTCCCCACGTTCACCAGATGAACGGGGCAAGCTCGCCGTACGCAAATCACATCAGCCTGCGGCTTGCTCACCGCGCTGCGATAGCCATGCCAGTCGCCGCCGGCATAGTATCGTTCTGCGTCAGGTGCACAGGCAACATCAGCCCACTTTGCAGATGCACTATGCGTTGCTGCACCTGGGCCGGGACTGCGAGGTGAGTGCATCCAGACGCCTCACACCTGGCATCCAGCAACTTGTGCCGCCGCAGGCTTTGCCACGACACCTCTCCAACACAAAAGCGAGTCACAGGACCTGGTGTCCCAGATCCTGTTGGGTTCTGGGATGGATGACCGTCAGGGTCACCTGCACGGCGGCGAGGGCGCGGCAGGCGGCGGCCACCTCCGCCTTGACAAACTGCCCCCGCACCCGCGGCCGCGACTCCGCCAGCCGCTTACGGCTCACGTACCGCACCTGCGCGGCAGCACCGACACAGCATGGGCTTCGGACCCCAGCAGCGAAGCTGCTGCAGCACACCCTGTGTGTGACCTACTGTTGCTGAAAGCGTGGCACCAGGTGCCCCGTGCAGTCTTTGCACTATCAGCAGCGCGATGTTGAGCGTCGCAGCTCGGCCAGAGCATGAGAGGAGACACTGCAGATGCTGCGAATGGGGCGTGGCCCACCTTCTTGTCGAAGTTGCGCTGCTCGCGCTTCTGGCGGAACTTGACGATCGCCGCGCGCCGGTTGGCGGCGCACACCGCCCTGTGGTCCAGCTGCGCCTGCCGACAGAAATGCACTGCTCGAAACCATGGTCAAGAGCAGCACGCGCAAGCAGTTGGGGTACACTAAACAGGATACCAGGGACCATGTTGTCTGGTTGATACCTTTGACACATGTTGAGTGGCTGGAGCGTGTACCTGGGTGCCGGGGGCCGGGGCTGCGGGCAGCACCCTGCCAAGTGCGGCCGGCTGCTGCCTGGCGGCTGGCGGCGGCGGCGGCGGCGCCGGCTGCAGCCGCTGCTGGCGCGGGGCTGCCGCCGCTGCTGCCGGCGGCGGCGACGCGGCGGCGGTGTTGGGCCTGGACCCGCTGCAAGGCGTGGCAGAGGGTGTCAGGGGACATGGTTTGCATGCACCCGCCCCAGACAGCATGTGCGGCGAGTGGCAACCCTGCAGCATGTGGCAGGAAACCCTGGCAGCATCCGCAAACAGCTGCCCCGCACTGCATCTCGGGTCTGGTTGACCATGATGCAACCAGCCTGCGCACCTGCTGAAGGCGGTGAAGGCCGAGCTGCAGGATCCCAGGCCGCTCAGCACGCCCGACGCCACCCTGCTTCGAACAGCCATTGTAGACGCTGAGCCTGCTGCTGATGCAACGGTGCTGCGGGTGCTCGGGATGGGCTTCGGGCTGACCAGAGAGTCAAGGCTTGTACTGAACCCAGAGACTCAACAGGTTTTGACAAGCCCCAGGTTTGAAAACTTGCTCAGCAGCAGACTGATAAGTACCTGCTAGGCGTGCTGAAGGCGCTGGCTGGCGGCAGGTGCGGCACAGCGCCCGTGCTGCACGGGCTTGGCAGCCGCGGCGTCACATCCAGCGGCCTGCGCATCAGCCCCACATAAGGGTTTCATGCACAGCTGTGGTGGGAAACAGAACCGGTGCAGAGCGGCGCATGTGGAGACCACCTGATGCTGAAGTCTGGATCACAGTAGCTCGTGCATCCTCTGCACCGCGGCAGATGCTCCCACGGTGGTTTTGGGGTGTGCGCACATCAAAGCCCAGACAGCCCACACCTGATGGACAGGTCCACAGCCAGGCTGCCCGGGTGCGACAGCGCCTGGGGCAGCAGCGACACCGCCGCCGCGTACCGCGCCCTCGCTACAGGGCGGCCGCCGGTGCTGGGACCCGCCGCAACATCAAAGCTGTGCCGCGGCCGCGGCTGCTGCTGTTGCTTTGACGCTGCGGTCTCCATGGCAGCGGGTGAGTCGACCTCCATGGCAGTCGCGTCGTCGCTGCCGGCGTCAGCGGCTGCCAATGTGGCGCCGAATCCCGCGGGTGCCGAGTGGCAGGGGGAGGGGGGCGACGCCAGGGGGGGACTGGCGGCGCGGCGAAAGGGGGAGTCCGCCGCTGTGTCCGCCAGCGGGGGAGGCGCCGCCGGTGGCTGGGCAGCCGGGTGCTGCTGGAGCGGCGGCAGGGGCTGCGGCGGGGAGGTCACGGTGGCGCACGACTTTTGGGGCCGCGCTGCGGATGCTGCAGTGGCGGCGGGTGGCGGCGTCGCCAGGGGGCGGAACCAGTCGCCGCTGCTGTGGGCGGACGAGTCGGAGCCCGCAGAGGCGGCCATGGACTCGCCGTCGGATCCGGAGCCCGAGTTGGTCTTGAGCAGCGCCTTGGCAGCAGCGGCGGCGGCGGCGGCGGGGGGTATGGGCAGCGTGTGGGGCGGCTGCTGCAGGGCGGAGCGGCGGCGCCAGGCGTGCTGCCACAGGGTGGACAGCTCATTGCGGCGCAGCGGCTTCACCAAAAACTCGGCGGCGCCCGCGCGGATTGCCGCCACCACCGTGTCCGGCCGCGAGTCGGACGATGTGACTGCACAAGGTGACTCAACGGTCAGCTGTCAGCAGGCGTTTCATTCACTGAGGCACTGGGTCGTGTGGGGGTCAGCGGGTGTGGTGACGTAATTCGCAAATCTGCAGGCTGTCACTCGAGCTCTTAATGCAGGCTTTGGAAAAGAAGCAACGTCATGGCCAGGCAATGCCTACCAATGACTGGAATGTCACGCCACTGCTCGCTGCTCTTCAGCGTCCGCAGCAGCTCCTGGGCTGAACCCTGCAGTCAGCACCCATTCGCCCTTCTCACTCAGGACTCAGTTCGGCCAGGCGACGGAGAGAGCAGCGCATGATGCCGCACGGTAAGTGTCGAGACGGTCTGGGGGTGCAGGCAGGTGCTCAACAGCCGCAGCTGCCTGTCCAGTGCTGTTGCCGAAAAGCGCACTCAAGTATCCCACTCGTCAGCGACAGGACCCAAGGAGCTGCATAGCACACACGCACCTGCCAACCGGCCATGATGAGGTCCGGAGTAAGGCCCGCTGACAGCTGCATCAGTGCTGCTTGCAGATCGGCGGCTGTCACGACTGCAGCAACCAAAAGCTTCTTAGCGGCTGGGAAGGTTTCGGAACCCGAGACATCAAAATGCAACTGTTTGACCGCGCCACGGCAAAGGCAAACCGCGCTAGCCTTCAAGCTCATATGCACGAGACGGGAATGGATCTTCCTTCGGTGCTGTGCCCGACAGTTAGGGGAGACGTGCTCACCAGAGTAACTGGTTGAGGCCAGCAGGGCTGTGTCGGCCTGCGGCGCCTGCACCAGCAGCAGACTGAAGGCGTAGTCTACCAGCAACGGCGGCCGCGGCGGTGGCGCGGCCGCAGCAGTTTGGGTTGCGTCGACCAGGTGTTGCACCATCACGGTGTCTCCGACACTTGGCATTTGTATTGTGTGCGTGTTACTGGCTTGCTGACAGCAAACAAGGACTCAGGACGTCTACACACTCATGTTTGAGACTGTGGACGGTAGGGATCAGACAGGACCAGGCGCTTGGGCGCGCTTTTGGCGAGGTGAATCTGCGGGCGATATTTTTGCTGACACGACATAGGAGCTAGCTAGCGCGGGGTGGCGTACTGGGACTCTCATACCAGGTTGAGTTGGGAGTCTTCCTCTCGAGGTGCACTTGGGTACCAAGTCAACATCTGCGTGCCAGTTACCACACCCACCATCTGGGTGTGCTTCTTGCTTGTTCGCCACAAATGTGTTGCACCGCCAGTGACCAGATGCAGGAGTGCAGCAGCATGCAGTGCATTGCCGCAAACGGCGGCACTGTTTAGTTACCAAAAGTTTGCTGCATTGTCCGGTGATGAAACCCGTCAAGCAGTCGGGGCTGGGAGAGGGCCCGGTGTAGATCAGCAGATCGACGATCCCCCTGGTCACAAGAGACACGACACCCCACAGCCGGCGGCTACGCTGGCGGCATGCCGGCCAGCTGCAGCAGCAGCACGTTCTTGGCGGCCGCCGTCAGCTGCACGTCCGGGCTCGCCACCGTCACCTGGAACTGCGTGTGGCTGGACACGTCCACCTCGATGCGCACCAGCAGCAGCACCTGCGGCGGTGCAGGCGCGCACCCTGTTCATGCCGCCCCGTCGCAGGTGCACAGGCGAGGGCGACGCACTTGCGGGAACTGGCTTGCGAGTGCGACACTGAGGTCGCCCCTTGGCGATGGCACCCAAACTGCTGTGAAGGGGCCCCTGAGCGGTCGCGTAGGATGCGCTTCTGAGCCCATGTCTGCAATGTGTGCACATGACATTCAGCAATTTAATGTGAGGGGCGGAGGCAGGAAGGAGCACCTGCTGCGGCGGCAGCCCCGGCGGCGCGAAGCAGAAGCTGCCGGCGGCCACCGCGTTCTCGGGCTGCGGGTCGAAGCCCTGCAGGTCCGCCAGCTTCAGCGCGGCCAGCACCGAGGCGATGGCGCCGCGCGACAGCGGCGTCTGCCGCGTCACCCGCTCGCTCAGCTTGTGCGGCGGCCCTGTGGCGAAGGCAGCACCCCATGTCGCCTGGTGCACGGCCAGGCTGGTGCCCCGAACCGTGGGAGATTTTGAAACAAAGACAATCGGCAACGAGGGTTCCAGTTTGACGCTGAAAGTGATACATATGAGATTCACCTGCTATGGCGCGCCACCGCTGGAAGAATGCGTCCGGCGGCGGGGGGCTGGGCGGCGGCACCACGAACTTGGTGGCAACCTGCGCAGTTCCGAGATATGTCAACACCGACCAATTCACCGACCCGCTCCTGCTGGTTGCGTCTCTAAACATCAACTGCTGCTGCAGCAGGGCGTGGTCCCTATGGCAGCCCAAAGATACGAAGCATCATGCAGCATGTGGCCCGGCGCACCGCGGGCAGCGCCAGCGACTCTGACATGACGGCGCCGCCGCCGGCGCCCAGCGTGTACCCCAGGTTCAGGCGCGGCGGGTTGGCGAAGGGGGTGAGCGCCGTGATGCCCAGCGTCACCACCACCTGCACCCGGGGGGGACGTTCTTGCCTGAGCACCAATGTGACTGACCGCCCTGAAGACGCCTGGCTCCTACCACAGCCATGGGTCTCCCGCCTACAGAATTGGGGGAGCACAGGCCAGCACCTGGCGCCGGACATACCCACCATGCCCTTGCTGCATGGTACCGGCACAGAGGCGGCACAGAGGCAAGTGGCGGCAACAACATCACCTGCTTCTTGGGCTCGATGTAGGGCGGCACGGCGCCCAGCTGGAAGGCGAACACGGGCTGCGGGGGCACCGCGCAGATGAGGCGGCCCAGCGGCACGTCCGCCTTGTTGCCGAAGAACAGCTGCAGCTGGCCGGACGGGCCCTGGAACCCCTGCTTCACGCCCACCTGGACGGCAACAGCAGAAAGCTCAGCCCAATGTGCAGTGCGAGTCCAAGGTTTTCCGGCAGCTGGCAGATGCAGCAAGCGACCAAGACTGGCCTGGGTGGCATGCTGCAGCATAGTGATCGGTGTGGGGTCCACGAGACGGCCACTGCAGAGCTGGGGCCATTGGGTGCGGTGCTGCCAGCCTGCAATCGCACTGGCATAGCAGGGCTGCACTTCCATACATTCCCTGCTGTGACCAAATGTCGAAGGGGTCACGGAGGTTCGCACCTGCAGGTAGGTGTCCTCGTACAGGATGCCGGTGTCGGCGGCGGTGAGGCGGCGGAACCACTCGCCCACGTCGCCCTGCAGCTGCGGCGGCGGCAGCGTGGGCGGCACCGCCAGCGCCTGCCGCCGTGGGCAACCCGAACTCCGCTCAGTGGCATGCACTCAAACTGCCAACGGCAGGACGCACAGTACAGTGTTCGGGTCGGGACAGCAGCGTGACAACAAGACTATACAGGCAGGGCCACGAGTGCCGTCGGTCAGCAGCACCTGGGAGGCCGCGGGCTGCCCTGCAGCGCTAGAGGCCTGCGACTGCGGCGAAGGGGGACCAGCGCCATACTGCTGCTGCGCGCCAGCCTGCAACGGTGAAGTACACCTTGAGGGTCTGGCAGTCCTTCTGGCAATCATTGCAAATATTCTGCCGCCAGAGCACATATGAAGGCATCGACAGAGCAAGCATGTTAACACTCAATTACACATATGGGGTATCAAGCCTAAGGTTGTGTACCTGCTCCAGCGACGAAGCCGGAGTCGAGCCAGATGCCGACCTTGCCGCGGCAGCTGCACCAACGCCCGCAGCAGCGGCGCCCGACCCTGCCGGCGACCCCGGCACCGCTGCTGCTGCCTGCGAGTACACCGGCTGCTGGGTCTGTTGATATGATGGCGCCGCCGAATCCTGTGGCTGCTGCGGCTGCGCCGCCTGCTGCGACGGTGCGGAGAAGGGGTTGCTGTCGGCGGGCGCCACCGAGACAGCGGGACTGGGCCGGGCTGCGAAGGGGTCCATGCGGGCCTGCAGCGGAGCAAGGCACACTGTTCTCGGTTGGCAACAATCGCGTGCTAGCGGTCTAGGCCAACTGCAATGACCGGACGAATTGCTGATTTTCAGAAACAGGGTTTAATGGAGAGCAATGGAGTGTCGGCGCCTTTTCAATCGGTGCCCTGATCCCAATCCTTCATGCAGAGCGACTGCGCTCACAGCTGCGGAGGCGGCAGATGGCGAGGGCTGCGGCTGCGGTGCGGCGGGGGGCCCCGCCGGCACGATGGCCATGCCCGACAGCAGCTCGTCCAGGGGGTTGCTGGGCTTCGGGTAGCCGTTGGTCAATGCGCCGCCGCCGTCTGCACAGACAGGCCACGCACACTGCTCAGCACAGCCTTCTTGCAGCGCACGCCACCCTTCAGAACAGCAGCAGCTCGTGCCCTGTGAGGCTGGAGGCGCAAGGGTACGAACCTGCGCTGAACATGCGCACTGGAGCAGGCTCCGAGCATGCATTGTATGTGGCATCAGGGAACCTGCTAATCCTGGCAGAGGAGGTTCTGCGCATCCACATGTTTTGATGCCAACAGGCACAGACCAGAGGTGCATTACTACCAGAGCCACAAATCGCTGCAAAGGGTGCCATTCAAAAGACAGCATGCTGCCCACAGCGACCTGTGGCTATGCAGACGGGACACTCGGGTCTGTGGTGAGTGGCTCCAAGGCCAGGAACTGGAGCATGCGATGATGGAAGTGCTGATGTACAGCCCGCCACAACCAGCAGGTATACCAGCTGATGCACCTTGTGAAGCAATGCTGAGCAACAATGGCCACTGTACTGCAAACGCCCCGACTTCATTACAGGATGACCTTCAGAGTTCTAAAGCGGAGCTCACCGTCATCGTCGATGCCAATGAGTGGGATCTCAGGGGCAGCGGGCTCTGGCTCAGGCTGCGGCTCTGGCTCCGGCTCTGGTTCAGGCTGCATCAGCAATATGCAGTGAATATTGCAATTTTCTTTTGAGCGACAAGTGATGCAGATAGATGGCGAACGTCACTGCTCGTCAAGGCTGCAGCTTGCGAGACTGACTCACCCACACTCTGTCACTACCCTCTGCCCTGACTGCCGGAGATGCGCAATTACAGAAGTTTGGATGTTTGCGTCGGTACAGACAAGCCACCAGGTCATGTAACAGAACGGCATGCAGCACCTGCGGCTCGGCGGCGCCGTTGGCCTCCGGCGCCGGCGGCGGGGATTGCAGCTCCACAGCCCGCTGCTGCGAGACGGCCTCGCCGCCGCCCGCCAGCATCCACGCCGGCTTCTCCGCCCGCTCGTCTGTGGTGGCGCCCTGCGCAGGCAGGTGCACGACTGTTTTAAAAAAGGTTGGCAGCACGAGCGTAGTGGACGTCCGGCTTGCCTGCCCTCGCCAGCTGAGAGGGTCAGATGACACTGACAGCCGCCTTCAGATTCAGCGGACGGAAGTCAGTAGCGGAGCGAGAAACCGATAGCTGCTCCAAGATGCCTGATCAGGAATGAGCGTGGCTTAAGGAGAACGACATGCTTGCAGGGCGCACCTCGCGCTGCGCGAGGCGCCGGATGAGCAGCGACTTGCGCTTGTCCCAGTGCGGCAGGGGCAGCACGTTGCGGCGGCCGACCTGCTCGTCCTTGGACAGCCCGTCATACTCCACAGCGCGCTGCTGCAGCTCCGGGTCCAGGTACCTCTTGTGCCTGCAATGTTGTCCACTTCTTCCTCAATGTCCATTGAATTTGCTCCCGTAAATGCAGCAAAAATGTGCGGCCAGGCCCAAGGGGTGCTGTGTGCAGATCACTTGAGGATGTGCACGTGCGCAAATGGTTTTGGTCTAGTCAAGCAGGTGAGCGCGCCCTGCTTTTGCATCAGCAGACACGTGCAGGCGTGCAACACAATTGAGATCCCAGTCGACAGGCAACATCAAAGGCGACATCAAAGGCGTCTGCGGTGTGCTGCTTGACGAACATCAGGCACGTCTCGTGCGGGCGGCGACAAAACAGTCCTTACCGCGACATGGTCAGAGCCAATGCTGCTGCACCCACCGTGGCGGAGGAAAGATTGACGCTCGGAGTTGGTGGTTTCCACTCACTTTTCGAAGACGGCCTCGATGCGCTGCTTCACGGCCGGGTCCAGGCCGGGGCGCAGGCTGATGCGCAGGAAGGCGGACAGCAGCTGCGCCTTGCCCTCGGTCGACGCCGACAGGAACAGGTGGCTCAACAGCTCGAACTGGTCCTCGTCCGAGGTGTCCCTCACCAAGTGCCCATGCTCGCCTGCACCGCAGGCATGATGCAGGCTCCTCCCCAATCTTTTTGTTTAGATGAGCGCACAACCTAGCACTGCGTGTGCACTGAATTGCACTTGCCACTCGGGTGGGCCCATCCGAGGGAAGATGCATCAGTTCCTGTCGAGCCGAAGAGCTACTGACCCACGATGGCGGCGGCGGCGCCGACCATCGCGTCGTGGTTGGCGCCGCGCTTCAGCGCCTCGAGCGTCTGCCGCGCCGCATACTCGTGCAGGTCCGGGTGGTTAGTCACCTGCCAGGGGCATGTCAAGAGCAATGTCAGCCAGATTGACCAGGCAGCTCGCTTGCAAGGAGCAGCAGCACTGGTTCTACATGCTGCTGCAGAATGCAGTTCACATGGCAGGACCGTGCAAGCCACAGCATGAGCATACAAGGATACAGCATCCCCCTTTGCAGGTGTGCAAGGCCACCCACCAGCTGCACTGTGGAGTGCCACACGTCGCGCGTCACGAACTCGCCGCCCCGCTCGATCAGCGTGATCATGGTGTCGATGTACCACTCCATGTCGGGGTGGAACCTGCGCAGCCGAGAACGCCGCTCAGCCACTGAGCAACATCGTCTGCCGCACTGTGCTCGGCACTCCTTGGCAATGGTGTGGGTCATCGGTTGGCATGTCTGTACGCAAGTTTGTGCTGCAGAGACAGACTGGCGGCAGGGTTGCACGCACTTCTCAGCCAGCACTGCGGTCTTCAGAACGAGCTCCTCGCGCATGGTGAAGTCGGCAATGGTCAGGTAGGTCAGCAGCTCCTCTGCAATTCCTGTTGTAAGGGGTTACATTGAATTGCTTAAAACTCAAGCTCAAGCTTGGGGCTTGAGCTCGGGATGCCATGATTTCCCATGGGCACGCCGGCATCTGGCCTTGAAGGAGTGTTTGGTGGACATTGGGGCTGCTCAACTCGGCAGCACACGTGCATGCTGCGCAATAGCTTTCTGATGAAACCAGCAATGCGGCCAGCATGGCACCTGGGGCATTGGCGGGCGTCGCCATGGCAAAGAGCAGGTCCAGCGCGCGCCGCCGCACGCTGATGTCCGCCTCCTTGAGCGCGCCCGTGATCGACTTCTGGTGCCTGCACAACACACGGGTGTAGTGATCATTCGCAACTCTGTGTCGCCTCCAACCCAGTCATGACCCAGAAGGTGTGCAGGATGGCAGGCGCCCTCAGGGGATCATCCTCCTGAACCAGCAGTGCAGGCTCGCGTGATGATGTGGCCATGTGAAGCAGTGGACATGCACACTGTGGCTGGGTGTCGGTGCAGTGCTCCAGTTTTCCGGGGCGGCACCCACTTGTCGATGATTTCCACCACGGCGGGCACCTCCACAAGCCGCATCAGCGTCTCCAGGCCGAGGTACTTGATGTTCGGCTCGCGCGTGCTGATGAACTTGGCCAGCAGCGCCGTCGCCGATTGTAGCACCTGAGCGGCGTCAATGTGCTGAGCGCTCAACGCTCAGGTGGTCATCGTCAGCCCTACAGCACTACGTGCAGCACCACAGAGCAGCGGCAGCGGACAACATTATGTGCATGCTCAGTGGCAGAGCATCACGCATGCAGCACGGTGGAGCGTCAACTCGGAGCCCTGGGCCCACTCCCGCACCTCTGGATCGCTGTCCAGAGCCAGAGCAAGCGCAACCGCTTCCAGCACAATGGCCTGCTGCGCGTTGTTCTTGTCCAAGTTCTTCACCGGCTCGTACCCTGGCCACGGTGACAAAGATACACGTGTGTCTTCGTGGGGCTGAGGACGTCAGGCCCACCACCCGAGGGTGCAGACTGCTTTGACCCAGCTATTGAACAGCAATATCAGTGCTACTGGCTGCTGTGGCACACCTCGGATGATCTTGCGCAGCAGCTCGTTCAGGGTGCGGAGTGTGGAAGCGTCTGCCGGCGGCGGGAAGTACTGCAGCAGCCGCAGCGTCTTCACCTGCAGCATAACCAGACCGGCTCCACATCCCATGCGTTTCGCCATGCATGGCCCTCCAGTTTTGTGGTGAGCATTCGCTGCGGTCCCAGCTGGCCATCTCTGGGTGTGGAGTCTGCCAATGCAGTTCTCTCGAAGCGATGGTTGTGTGAAAATTAGGAACGGTCAGAAGCTGTCTTGCACCTGCAGCCAAGGCGAGGCAATGCCGTAGTATGTGTAGTCGTCACCCACTTCCCGGGCGCGCATCCGGCTGAGGATGGTCACCAGCCTCGGCACCGCTCCCTCATACCCTGCAGCAAGCTTCTAGGGTTTGCAGGCCCATCAAGCTCATCCGTCTGTTAGTGGCTGGCGCCCCGCCAGCATGGCTGCAGCCAAGCATGGGCTGCAGCGAGTGCCCCGCCTGTTGCAACTGACGTTGCACAAGGGCACTTGTTGGCATGGATCCCTCAGAAAGCTGATGGGTAGCGCACCATGGTAGCTGCGGGAGACGACGCCGAGCAGCAGCGCGGTCGCGCCCAGCAGCACCCCGATCTCGGGCTCCTCCAGGAGCCGGATGATGTGTGGCGCCCAGGTCTGCAGGGCATGAGGCTTGAACTCACGACGCTTGAGGTGCAGTGCGACCTACATGAACACCAGCATGGCAACCTTGCAGCGTACCAGGAGCACTGCACACATCCTGCAGCAGACTGACGCCTATCCGCCGCCTGACAAGTTTGAGCCTGCTACAGTTCCTGCTGGGATTTTGCACTCGGCACGTCGCGAACAACCTGCAGTGCATCTCTGAGCCGTGCACCTCAGCCGGCAGGATGTCCTCGGCGTTGTCAGACGACTTGCGCAGCAGCCGCAGCAGCGCCAGCGCCGCCTTCTTGCGCACGATCGGCCGCATTGAGCTGTTGGTCAGCAGCTGCGCCACGTCCCCCGTGAGCAGGCTCGCCATCTCCGACCCGCCGACTGCATGTCAAGCAATATGGCAGAGGTGAATGGCAAGCATGAAACATGCTGCAGCTTGAACTCTCCGCTGTCGGCAGCGCAAGGCGCACATGATCACGCACAGCTCACCGCTGCCGATGAAGTTGAGCGCCAGGCACTGAAAAGGCTCGTTACGGCCCGTGATGTCATTCCGGATGGAGTTGATGACCAGGCGCAGGAACTCGTCGTTCTGCAGGTGTGCCAAGGGCAACGATAAAGTGCACCTACCAGGTGCATCATGTGTTGTGCGCCTGTCCAGGACACATGCTCCCGAAGCAGAACAGCACGGCACCATTTGCACCTCTGTGAGCAGGATCGAGCACGCCATGTATCCGACTTGCTTCTCCGCATACCTGCAGTGGTGTTGCACATAGGTGTTGAAAGGAAGCACTTGCTTGCTATCTCTGATCGTCACACACAGTGCCTGGAGGTAACTTGCAAGAAATGCATGGCACTCACTTTCCAGCGGCAATCAGGTCGCTGGCCTGCTTGTGCCCAAACTCCACGGGGTAGCCCAGCATATACACGTACAGCAGCTTCCACACGTACTTCTTCTTGTCGTAGTCTGCAGACCGGAACAGCAAGAGATGCATACCGGCCGCACCCCCCAGCGGTCAGTGGATCAGCAATGCCGCAGGCCCCGATGTTACATCCCTGGCTGCCGCAGCAGGACACGCGCGCAGCCTTTGCGGGGCTGCTGGTAAGCACGCTGTATGCTCACCGGATATCTTGTCCGAAGTGCCAAACTTCTTTCGGATTTTGCCCAGCTCCTTGTCTATCCTCGCCCGCTCCTCGTCCTTGCCACTGCAGGCCCTGATCTCCGAGATGAAGTTCTGCACACAGTTCCAGCCTTAGCACTGCAGGACCAGATTGCAGCGGGGACTTGCAGGACTCTGATGGGCACATCCCAACTGTCCGGTTATGCCGAAATGTTGCGCAAGTGTGTGGAATGTGTGCCAGCAACGGTTGGAGTTGATTGATTAGGGCAGCATGCACCTGTAGACCGCGCATGTTCTGTAGCTTGGCCATGATGGCCCCTTGCTGGTCCCTCTGGCCTGATGGCAACAGGCCAGGAAGCACTGCCGCCCTCTTTGGCCTGACGCCTAGCAACACATCAGGCGCACGATTTGTGACGTGATGCGAACGGCATGCCCGGTGCAGAGCGTGAACTGTGTACCGAGTTGGCCCTCCCAAGTCTGTGCTGTGTTGTGCACTCCCCCTGTTCTGGAAGTGGTGAATTGCACGGCCGCTGTATGCCGTGCGGTTGCCCTTTGCATGTTGTGTGCATCACTTCCCAGCATCGGTCCACCGGTTAAGCGGCCTCGCACCGCGGTGCCGGTGGTGACTGCTTGTCGCAGTTGCTGCCCAGCTTGATCAGAGGCCTTCACGTGCACGTGACCCGCAGGCAAATCAGTGATGCCTGCGGCTAGAGGGTGACCGCGGGTACTGAGCATCAGGTCTGGGTGTGAGAACAGTGCGGCGCAGCAGGAAACTGCAGGTTGCAACAGCAGTGTCGTGCGCGACGCCACAGCACACAGCTGGCATGCGTGCGGCCAGGCAGGCAATCTGCTTACTTGCAGCAGCAGTCTCTCTGTCAGCATGCACGCCCGCTGCTGCGCTCAGCTGGCGCATCTACGCAGGATGGTGAGCTGCCGAACGCCGTAGTTGCATGCGCACACGCCACGGAATGCTGCCGACGCCACCAGAAAGCAAACGTTGAACAAGGAAGCTGCGCAGCTTCACAGCATTCACAAGGCGGAAGGAAGCAGCCAAGCAGTTGGCTCAGCCTGCTTTGCTCAGGGCTGCATGCCACTGGACATTCACAACATGCCTGCACTTGGAGTTGCAGGGATGAGTGCGTGACGGCACATCTGCCGGATCAGCAGTGGGAGCTCATCCTGCAGTCGCTGCGTGCGTCCGGCAATAATGAGTCGCAGCTCAACAACATTCCCGCTGCGGTGGTCGTCGAGGCTGGCGTGCTGGTGGGCATCTGCATGCACAAGCAGTGTGAGAGGATGCCGGATGGTGATCGCATCAGCTGCCTGTCCAGCAGCCGGGGCAGCCGTCCAGGCAGGCAGAAAACCAAAGATCATGCGGCGCCTGCCGCCGCGTTCCAGGTGAACGGCAACAAAGCTGAGTGCTGGCTGCAGGTGGCGGATGAGTATGGCAGCGAGGCATACCGGGGCGCGATTGACCTGACGGTTCACGATCCCACTGGGAAGGAGATCCACCACGCCAATGCAATCCAGGACGACGAGATTACCGTTGATGCGCATGGTGTCAAGGTGGGAGCTTTAGCGTTTGACGTCCCAGCCAGCGCGGAAAGACCTTGACAGCTACAGCTCCCTCGTTGAAGTGTCCATAACACTTACGAATGCAGGGCATGGTTGCGTCTATCTGCATTTCACAGCAGTGCTAGCGTTGAAGTGCTGTCAAGCTGCTGGGCATGCACGCGCGTTGCAGGGCCCCTGGAAGCTGTGCTTCAAGGTGCACCGGGGCGGCAGCTACCGCCCGCCCTCACTGCTGCTGGAGCTGTCCTACTTCACCGTCAACCACCGGTCCCTGGTGAGCTTTGACTCTCAGTTTAACTCTCAGTCACCTCCAGCAAGATAAGAAAAAGCAGAACAACGTGAAAGTGTTGTGACCAAATGGCATCATGGCCTTGAACACCGTATGGCGCCCTGCTGGATAACCAGTGGGCTCAGCTGTACACGCCTACCTCCCATTTGCTCATGGCCGGAAAGCAGTCACTTGTAGATGAGTAAATGACGACGAAAACATAACAAAAGCAGTAAGATAACAACATATATATCTCATATCTCATTACGTTCACTGCTGCACACCAGGTGGGCACCAGCTACGAGTGGGAGAAGTCGACGCAGCACCCGCTGCCGCCGGACGCGCACCTGGACCACCCCGCAGCAGCACTCGCGCACCGTGAGTCCTGACCAGCTGCAATGCAACCTTCCCGTGCGAATGCATGCATAAAGGTTGCGCATGCACACATCAGGCGTCAGGAAGTCTGCTTCGACTCAGACAGTGCACACCTGCAAATGCGGTGCGAATTGCGCAGTATGCCATCACACCCCTTGTTTTATCAGGCATCCCGTTGGTGTCACACGCATGCAACCACCTCGAGCACACAGCAGCATGGTACCAGTCATCTGTTTACACCAGCTTCTGAACCTTGGCGCAGATGCAGACAAGGAGCACATGGCAACGGCGGAGCAGGTGGAGTTGCTGATGGAGGGGTTGTCCATGCTGGATGTGCACCTGCAGGTGCGGTCGTGACCTGTGCCTGCCATCCTTAAAGCACGACTGCTGGCTGACAGCAAGCCAGCGAAACTGTACAGGGCATCGGTGTACTGAGGCTGCTGCAGGGCCGAGCCAGGAGCATGGCCCCCATGGCCCCCACTTGATGTTGCGCTCAGCTTGGCAGAGCTGAGTGCAGGTTCGACATGCTGCCGTGCCACAGTGTATGTGCACTGTCGACGTGCTGCCGTGCTACAGGGTGTGGAGCACGAGCAGCACCACCTGCAGCTGCGCGCCACGCGGCACCTGAAGACGGTCCGGTCGACGCACCGGCGCACGCTGGTCTACTACCTGGCCATCTACGCCGCCATCGTGCTGTCCTCCTTCCTGCAGGTGGGCGCACATTGTTGGTCAGCCCGCACGTCCTCAGCCGACAGGCTCCGCGATTGTGCCACAGCAACATGCTCTGCTCGGCCGTGTGCCCTGCGACTAGGGTCCACCCACTTCCACAGGTCATGTTCTGGGAACGGTGTCGTTGGGACTGAGCAGAGTGCACAGGCTGCGCCTGCTGCACAAGCGTGCAGGTGGTTCGCAAGGTGTGAGCGTGGTGTGATGCTTCCATGCGCAGGTGCTGGGGGTGCGGTACATGTTTGCGGGCGAGAAGAGCGTGGGGCGGCTGCCGGTGGCGCTCGGCCGCCTGCCGGGCCGCTCGCTCAACATCTGAGGCGCAGGCTCAGTGGCACCTGGCGTCATGCAGCGAGCAGAGCGGGGCTGGCAGCCAGGATTAGAAGCGCACAAGCAGGCTGGGCAGAGCTGGGGCCATCCACAGCGTGGAGTTCATGTCAGCTGCAACATGCTGCGAAAAGATCTTCATATGGTCTTGCTGGATGGTCTTGCAGCGTTGTTTGGGAACTTGATAGTGGTTAGCAGTTTAGAGCCAGGTGAGACTTGCAAAGATTCACATGCGCTCAAATGACCAAGCCAACTGCCAGCCAGTCATGCCCATAGTGCCAACTCCGCGCTCACCACCGGCAAATCAGGACAGCAGCAGCAGCCATACAACCTGCACATGGCTCTGCCATGACTGCAGTCCAAGGTATGCAGTGCTGCTGGCCGCACCCCAGGGCCGCCTCTGCTTGCAGCGCCACACGTGCATCAGGACCGCATGAAGTCGCGCCCCTTGCCACCGATGGGGTTACCCTCATCATCCACCTCGTCCAGTTCCGGGAATGCGCAGTGTACTGACACCTGCATTGCATGGACATGATAACGGTTTGCATCAACATCTGCGATGACATTGCGATACAGCAGCCGACTGTCCTCATGCTATGGACGCGCGGACGCATCCGTGGTCCATGGCATGGCCATGTTCAAAAAGCCTAATTGTGCAGCACCTGCTCTGCATGTGCTCATGCCTCAATGCCACACCTCATTGAATTTGCGGCAGCATTCTTTCAGCGCCTTCACCTCCCGTGAACACCGGTCCATGTTCTGGAAGCCCTCCTGTGAGCAGGGACCCACCAAAGGCGTAGGGGAACGACGTATGCAGCAGATGGCCCATCCAGCGCTGAACATGATGCCGATGACCCATCATGCATGCATGCGCATTGCAAGAACATGCGTCCATGGCCCCCGATGTGCATTGCATTGTTGTCGCACCTTCTTGAGGCAAGCCTGAAACTGGCAAGCAAATTTGCGGCAGGCGTGGGTTTCATCAACCTGCTTCGGCATCTGCCAGCGCCGCTGCGGGTGCTGCGGGCGCTGCCGCTGCTACCGCTGCTGCCGGCTCCTACAAACGCCAGTATGTGTCCAGAGAACTGCTCTGCAGCTGGTGGCTGACCCTGAGCACCTGGAAACGCTGCTGGATGGCGCAAGGCTACTGCCGCATCATGGCAGGCCTGGGACCTTGCGGCATTGCGGCGAACCTCCTGATGACCAGTGCCAGCCGAGCGGTCGAGCCTGATCACGGATCGAGTGGTGTCAACACAGTGCACAGCCTGCACGTGTGGTGCGCTGCGGCTCAATCTGACTTGAGCGTCAGCGCACCCTATGCAGCAGAACCTTACAAGCCCATGCACGCTGCTGAAGACGCATCACCTACAGCAATCAACGCCGCTGAATCACTCATTCACAGATTGCTGTCTGATTTTTTTGCCGGTGTCAAAAGATGTGTATGTGTTCTGGCCCTGGCAATGCGTGCACAAGCTGACCGGCTTGTTTATTGGGGGATGGTTTGATATGCTCTACGCAAAAGGTAGTCTTGTCCGCTTCTATGGATTGGTGCTGCGTACCCGCGAGTTGTGCAATGAGTGATGAGTTGCTTCATGCATGAGCCATGCATGCAGCAGGAAGCTGAATGCGGCAGCATCCCAATGTTTATAGGGTGTGGACCACGATGGTTACACAAACGCATCAGCCCTTGGCAGACTTGTGCTTGGACTTCTTGTGTTTGTGCTGCCTCTCTGGAGGCTCACTGACATCGCTGCCGCTGCCGTCGCTGCCGTCGTGGCTGCTGCGCTTGCGCTTCTTCAGCAGCCCTTCCCTCTCCTTCTCCCTGTCCTTGTCCTTGCCCTTCTTCTTTCTCCGCTTCTTCTCCTTGCCGCTCTTCAGCCGCTTCAGGGCCGCCGTGATCATCGACCGCACGGCGCCCTGCGGCTGCAAAGGCCCAATCGGCACCCCCCCTGCAGCGGGCCCGCCATTCGGCTGCGGCCCTGGCGGCGGCCCGGCCAGCGGCCCAGCCGCTGCTGATGTGCCGGCATCTGCTGCCGACTGTGCTGCCATTGGGGGAGATGCCCGCGCCGCCGCAAACACATCGCTGCCTGATGCCGCCGCAGCATCTTGCTGCTTGCTAGTGCCGCCGGCAGCAGGTGCCGCTGCATCAACACCGAGCACGGCCACGTAAGCGTGGAACCGAGATACATGATGTGGCTCAGCACCCACCGCAACCTGAGCATTCTTCACCTGAAGCTATAACAGGCCAGACGCACCTGCTGATGCGGCTGCATCTGTAGCCGCGTCGGCAGCGGCATTGGACCACCTGGGGGCAGCGCTCTGCGGTGGCGCCTGCTGCCCGGCCTGCTCGGCGTCAGACTCCTCGTCGTCTGACGACTCTGGCGCCTCAAACACCGCCTTGAACAGGTCCATGGGCTTGGGCGGCGCCTGGGCAGTGTGTGCAGGGTCCGTCGGGGCGGGGTGGACATGTGCACACGGTGCACCTGAGGCCTGTGGGGACGGGAGTGCAGCCATGCGGGTTTGCAGTGCACGGCGTCCGGGCATGGCACGAAAGAACGGTGCAAGAAAAGCACACAGCAGCCGCTGGAACCCCACCACAAGCGGCGGCGGCGGCAGGGGCATCGGCTGTGCTGCTGCTGCAGCTGGAGGTGCTGCCGGCGTCGCTGGAGTGGAATGGTGCGGCGGCTGCTGCGGTGCTGGTACAGCTTGGGCAGGCGGCTGCGGCGGCGGCGGGAGGCCCAGGCCCGCCAGGAAGTCGTCGGCCTCCTGTGCAGCTTCCTGCTTCCCGCCACCCAGCGGTGCGTGCTGTTGCGGAGTCGAGGTGGGCAGCTGCGGCGGCGGCGGAAGCTGCTCTTGCTGCTGCTGTTGCTGCGGCTGCTGCGGCTGCCAGGCTGGTGCGGCAACATCGGGCGCCGGCTGCTGCGGCGGCGGCGGCAGCGGCAGCGCCTGGTACGCCGGGTCACCTTGCCTGCGGTCATGCATGCAGCAGATGAACACTCAAAATCCTGCGGAAGTCGTGCAGAGTCTCCCACAAAAAAATCTAGATCCTGTCTCGGATGCCTCTCGCACCATGATGTCCTGCCTCCTCAGATGCTTCTGACACAAAGCTGCATAATGAGCTGTACTGATACCACATGATGCAGGGCTGGTGCACAGTGTGCACTGTTGCTGCCCACGCCAAAACCCTGCCTGGACTGCCCCAGCTCCGCGAGCGTCCAGGGCTGGTAGGCGGCGGCGTCGGCCGCGGGCGGCGGCTGCCCCCGGTACGGGTCCGCCACGTTGAGGCGCTTGCACAGCAGCGGCGCCGGCCGCCACTCCGCCAGCCGCCGCCGCGGCCGCCCCGTGCCCTCTGCAATGCACCACCGGCCCTTGGCACAGGTCCGGCATACCCCTGCCTTGTAACCTCAGCCCTGATGACTAGCTCGTTGTTGGGTGAACGGTTTTGCAGGTCAGGTTACCTGGCAGCTCTGCAAGCTCAGTTCCAGCAGGCTCCGGCGGCGGCTCAGCCGCGGGCGCTGGCTTCGATGGGGTCGGCTTTCGCAGGCCCCCGGTCTCGGGCGCCATCTCCTGCACCGTGCCCCTGCGCAGGTGACGCCCAGACTGCTCACGAGCACCACCAGCTCTGCCTGGGGTCCACTTGAGAGCTGAAAAGTCGGCTTGCACTTTGGGTTGCTGTCCTGCGGACGCCGCTATGACAAATAGCCCACATGTCTGCGCGTAGGATCACACACGCTCGTCCTTTCAAAGTTCCGTATAGCCTTGACAGCTGCACCCTGCAATACGCCCTGCACTGGGCACCCACCTGACGAAGCTGTTCTGCAGCACGGCGGCCGCGTTCATGAGCCCCGCCGCCAGCGGCGCGGCCTGCCCCGCGGCGCCGCCCGGAGCCGCGGCCGCCGAGGCAAACCCGCCATCCGCGCCCCGCTTGGGCACCTGCAATTTCACAAACGAGTATTCACGCGAACTGTCAGAGGCATCCGCCTTGAGACAGTTGCACAGGGAGTGCTGGTCACGCAAGCATCAACTGCTGACTGGATTTGGTCACAGACTGGACTGCCACAGTTCGCCTGGGGCCCTACGGCAAGCCAAAGCTGTTCACGCTGCGCAACCTACCGCCGGCGCTGGTGTGGATGCAGGCACTGGAGCTGCTGCGGTGGCCACCCCTGCGGGGTGGCTGCCACGCAGAGGGTCGCCGGCCGCTGCAACACCTGCAGAACGCACTCAGCGTCACCATCCACTGCACCGAAGGCTCAGCACGCCAGCAGGCAGAGCGCAGCGCGAGTCGCAGGGGGTGAAGTGCAGCCAGCGGTGTTCCAGCGCAGGGTTGCCTCGGACATCTGGGCACCCACTGTCCATGCAGGCAGCCGCAACCCAGCCAGGCTCAGATGTTTTGTTTCCCCCGCACGCTGGGCTGTACGCGAATTCCTTAGCCCCCAGGCATCACCTGGCCCGTCGTCCTCCTGCATGGGCGCCGACCGGTGGCCGGGCCCCGCGGCAGCGGCCAGCCGCGCCCGGGCAGCGTACACCGCCAGCGCCTCCGCCAGCTCGGCGCGCTTCCGCTGCTGCTCCGCCGCCTTGCGGAGCCTGCGCTTCCAGTGCCAGCTTGTTGATCGCATGAACGGTCAAAGTCTTAGATTGGGACAGAAGTGAAACGGCTTGTCAGAGGTTGACATCACGGGGTGTCACACTCAGCAATTCGGCACACGGTGCACATGCTGCTTCGCCCACGAGTCATGCCCTGCTGCGTCTATCAACGTGGTGTCTGCAGACGGCCACCTTGCAGGGCGGGCGCGGGCGCGAAGGCGTGGCGCCCAGTGAAATCGCGCGGCACGTCGGCGGCGGCGGGAAGCGGCGGCTGCAGCACCTCGCCCGCCGCGAAGCCGGGTATGGCGAAGGCGCCAGCGCGGCTGGCGGCCCTGTTGGACAGCAGCTTCGGCGCGGCGGGGCCCTCCAGCCGGCCCTGCTGCTGCAGCCTGCGGTGCAGGTATGTGAAGTGGATGCAGGTCGGTCTGAGTCGGGCAGGTGGTCATGTAGGACGAGAAGAGCAACACCAAATGGGGTAGGCATGAGTGAAAGCTGCACGAGTCCAAACTCCAGGCTGTTGACAAGTGTTGAGTCGTCTGACTGAATTGTCATGGTGCTGAAGTACATGTCGACATGTATCATACATAGTAATAGTTCATTCTAAGAACTTTGTACGCTCACCTGCCGCCCAGCAGCAGGCGGGGCTCGTCCTCGTCGTCGTCCGACCCCGCCACCTGGCCATGCAGCGCCGACCGCCGCATGACCGGCTCGTGGCTCACATAGTCGTCCACCTGCAAGCGTCACATGGGCAGGGTGGGCAACTGTCTGACGGCACATGACGGTGTGATACCAGGCCCGCTTGCCTGTGGCCGCTTCATGACACGGGTCACCAGATGCGGCTACACATCACAGCACTGAAGGTGGCTTGGTTAACGGGCGCTACTGCGCAGACTAAAGAATACAAATGAGCGCACCATGCCGTAGGTGTCGTCCTCATCGCCGACCCCGGTGCCGAACGCGACGCCGCGCTGCCGCTGCTGCCCGGGCGCCGGCCGCTGCTGCTGCGGCGGCTGAGCAGCGCGCGCCGCCTTGGCCGCCCTGAACAGCTCCGCCCCCTGCACACGCTCGAGCTCGTGGGGGCCAGTGTCGCACGCGGATTGGTACACATGCACCCCCAGACTGCTCACAGGGAAGGCTGGCAGTCAGTCTGGCGATGCTGCAGCGCAAGGCTCCAATCAATTGCTTTCGGTAAAGCTGTCCAGGCTTGTGCATCGGCTGCATCTCGGTCACACCAAGATGCAGCTCAAGCCAGCACTGATGTGCACCCCTGCACCTTGAAGGGGTCGAAGCCCAGGCCGTGGCGGTCGTCCTTGGAGGGGGGCGCGAAGACGGGCACGGGGTCGGGGGCGGTGCCGGCGGCGCGGCCCCAGCGGCTGCCGCCCCGCCCGCGGCCAGTGGAGACAACAGCCCCGATGCCGCGGCCCTGCCGCCACCCCATCTTCCGCAGCAGCTGCAGGCCTGCAACAGGATGCAGGCTGCGGGTCAGGACGCGCCCTCCCCGCAGCGAGCGCAGACAGCAGCACCACTGCTCAACCACCCCCGCAGCGACAGGTTCTAGGCCGGTGGCCGATCGCCGACCTCTACAGTTACACTGCAGTCTACATTTCAGCCTTGTATGCATATGCTGGTATTATGGTCCCAACACTGCCAGCTATCGCCAGTGCCCGGCAACATCAGCTGGTTTTGCAGCAGGCCGACATGTCAGCAGCACGAGTGATGATGCACCTATGGAGTCGGACACCGGCGCCAGCAGCTCGGCGGGCAGCAGCCCCGGGATCGCCTCCCTGTAGCGCTCCCCCGCCTCGGCGTCTGCCGCCTCCCGCGCGCGCCCCGCCGCGGCGGCCCCGAAGGTGTCGAACTCCGGGGCGACCGCCACTGCCGCCCTGCCATTGGCCTCCTTTTCGTCCTCATCCAGAAAGTCGTCCACCTGCTGCTGCCTGCAGAGGGCGTCATACAGGGAGGCGTCAGCTGACTCACGCAACCGGGCCGTCGGCGTGTGCCGCCAGCATATGTCCAGGACTGAAGACTTTGCCTGGGTGCAGTGTCGAACTGCCTGCGCACTTGGAGGATGCGCGGTCCGAGCGGGATGAGCGAAAGGCGGCTGGCGCCCAGCCCTCCGCCGAGCCGACGCTGTTGTAGTGCCCAGCGGACCAGCCGCCGGTGAAGGCGCCGTGGAAGCGCTGCCGCCCCTCCGCATCCACCGCCTCCTGTAGTTTGGCACACACAATTGTTGTAAGTATACATCCAGTGTGAACCACCCGCTCAGGGGATCTTAAAGCGCTGCCGCCCCTCCGAGTCCACTGCTTCCTGTTGATTTACGTTTGTGCTCGCGTTTCGGACTGCGTCGGCGTGACTGCTCTGTCTTGTAGTGCTACTTGCCAGATACACCCAGTCATCCTCGTGGCTGCCTCACAGCGCGCTTGACGCGCGGCACGCCAACAACAAGGAATGCGAACGATGTGTCACATCGTGTACAGCACATTTCGGACGCCGTCGTTGGCACCTGCTTCCAGACGGGCAGGCTCTTGCTGCCTGCGGCGCTGGACACGTCCTTCTTCTGGAACTCATGCCGCCGCGAGGTGACCTCCCCCGCCTGCAGCTTGGTGCCGTAGAACACGAAGTCCGCGTCGTCCGAATCCGCCGACATGCCGCTGCGTCTGCTGCTTCAGAGATCTACCTCTGCCTGAGACCAACACTGGCCGTGGCGTTTGGTGCCGCACGGCATCGGGGCGGGCGCCTCCCGTTTGTACGTGGCGTGCTCATCATCGTCCGCTGCAGGACGCGGGTCATGTGGCGCTGCTTGCTGATCCCGTGGCTGTGGCGCCTGCTATAACTGCTGCACTTCAACTTGGTCTGAATTGGAGATGGTGCAGATTGCGATGCAAGGTGCCACAACACAAGCGAGCAAGCTCAAGCCGATCCAGCGGTGCAACTTCACTTTTGTTCAGATCAGGTACGAAGCTACAACTTGGTGCATCTGCGAAACTGACGGGTACTGAGCTGAGCAGTCCCTGCAATGCATGCATGCTCAGCTCCCCTGGCAGTCATGGGCACTGCATGCATTTCCGCTGCATTTCCGCTGCATTTCCGTGTCTTAGATGAAGTCCACTCTGCAGAACTCTTTCTGCTCACTTTGCAGGTGAGCGTTTGGGACCGATGCAGAGCTTCCGATGTGTGCATGCAGATGTGCATGTGTGTGAGCGTGACAGCACACGCGACTGCCATGCATCCTCTGTAGCATGCAGCGTCTGGCCATTCATGTATGCCGTGACTCCACCCTGGCTTGCAACTACTTGCAAAACGATCCTGCACTTTATCCGCTAGCCACATGGTCCAGTTTCGCAGCACGCTTACCAGCAGTACAACCAAAGCAACCGCACCCAGCAGCTAGAACCACGATTGGGATGCCCATTGTCCAACGAGTGTGTTACATGCCTTCTGCAAACCCTTATGTCCACGCATGACCTTGCTGACCATCGACCGTGCCCTGGGCATCGGGAAGTCCTTCAAGAGCATGCGGCCCTCACGACCAATACATATTGTGTTGCAGACGAGTGGGGCCCCGAGTTCACTTGGGGCCCGTGGGGCTCAGCGGCTCAATCGGCACGGCGGGATACCCTGCACCATGCTTCCGCCCCTGCGCAGGGCCAGCTGTTGCGCGCACATCTGGCTCTGCATATATGGCATCGCCCTCGCTGCCGCCGTCTGCGCCGTCTCCGGCCTCGCCCGCGCTGCTGCCCGTGGGGCTCAGCGGCTCGACAGGCACGGCGGGATACCCTGTGCCGCGGCCGCGCTCCCGCGCAGGGCCTGCTGCTGCACGCACATCCGGCTCCGCATACACTGCATCGCCGCCACTGCCGCTGCCGCGGTCGCCTCCGCCACCCGCGCTGCCGCCGGTGCCTGCGTCAGCAGGGGGCGCCCCAGCCTCAGCCGCGGCGGGGCTGCCACCTGCTGATGCGCCTGCCGCGCTGGGCTCCCCAGGGTTGCCTGCGGGCATGTGTAGGCGAGACTGAGCATGATGGACCTTCTCAGTTAGCACACAGGCGCATTCAAGGCTGGGCAACCCGGCCCGCGCCCAAAGGACTGCGGATCTTTTGCAAGCAGACATGCTGTCCGTGTGTGAACATCGCCATTTGCCAGCGATCTGCTTCTGGAGTCTACAAGCACCCTTCGATTCGGGCAAGCTTGCCTGCAAGCAGGCCGGCCTTTGGGAAGTGTGCTTGATACTTGCAGTCATATCGGAAATAGTTACCGGTGACCATGCCGCTCTTCTGGAAGTAGGCGATGTAGTTGACGCCGGTGTTCTCCGTCATGCGCCACAGCCCGCTGAGCGGGTCGTACGCCATGCCCGCCAGCATCTCCAGCTCCAGCCCCGCCTTGTCGCCCATCATCACCAGCTCCTCTGTGGATTGGAACTGGAGACCTTATAAGGGCTCACGAATATGCTAAACAGTTGCCTGAAGAGCATCGACCAATATTCAACTACATGCAGCTCCAGACCCGCCATGCTGCCCATCATTAGCAGCTCCTCTGCATTTGGGTGATGCAGGTTGACCACGGTTGATGGTTCAGGACATGGGGCTTCGGCTGCGCCAATCGTCATGGCTGGTGGCCCAGAGCCAGATAATCGATTCTGAAACGAATCGGACCCAACAGCCACCAGGCAGGAGCAGGGCAGCGGGCCATGGCAGCCATGTGCAGCTGAGCGCACTTGGCGTGATGAACTGGCTCCAGTCGTGGGTGCCGCGCGGCAGCAAGCGCGCCACATACTCCGCGCCCAGAATCGCAAGCGCATATGCCTGCGAGACACGCAGCAGGTCTCTTGCAGATTGATGTATATGGCCGTTGACGCACGGAGCACACCGACTTGTCTCACCTGCTAGCAGGCAGAACCTCAGCACTATGTGTCTGCTGGGCCTGGTTAGGCTCCTCTGCTGTCGTGGCTGCCGCAGGGCGCAGCCGCTGCGCACCCTGCCCGTGCCGACCTGCTGTCCGACATCTCCTGCTGCTGCTTTGGTGCATGTGGCTGCATCGCCTGACCTGTGACCCGGATTGTACATGTCCGCCGGGCCATACCCCCACCTGCGGGGTGCGGCTGAGGGTGGACACCAGCACCGCGCCCCAGTCGCGCGTCAGCGCCGCCAGGCTGCCGCAGAACGCCGGCTGGTTGTCCACGTGCTCGATCACCTCCAGAGCCGTCACCACATCGAACTTGGCGCCTGCAGTATCAACCGAGTTGCACAGATGATGTTGCACAACGCAACAGCATTGCTGCGTTGTTCGGACATGCATCCCCTTTCCGTGATGCCTCACATGTGTTTTGAATCCAGCCTGTTTGCAACCCAGCTGTGAGGTAGGGCCACTCCCAACAAGCCACATGTGAGCAAGGCAGGCACATTTCCTGGCCGCTTCCTACCTTCATCGACCAGCTGCTCTGCCGACGCCTCCCTGTACGTCACGCGCAATTCGATCCAGGGGTCGTCCTGCGCGTGGCGCTCCGCAATTGCCACACTGGCGGCCGCGACATCGATGCCGGTGACGTGCGCCCCCATACGAGCCAGCGACTGCAGCAGCAGCCACTTCAGGGTTGCATGCGGGCATGCCCACTTTTCAAGAGCGTATCCCTCAATGTAGTCGTGTAGCAGCTGCTGAGTTCCATATCGGGCGGTAGCAGTGTAAGAGCAGCGAGATATGGGCACCTCAGACAGCAGTCCGCCGCCGCAGCCGACATCTAGGACGCGCAGCCCCGTCAGCGGCGCCGCTTGCCGATGGTCCAACCTGAAGCAGCATTCCCAGAGGTCTACTGCATGAATCATGCTGCGGTGGTGAGCGCAGCCAACCCCTTGGCAGCAGATGTGCGACCACTGAGCATGTGCATGCAGGCCGGTGCAGCACGGGGACGCGTGTGACTCACTGGAAGCAGCGGCAGATGGCGTCGCGGGTGAAGCGCGCCCGCAGCGGGTTCATCGCGTGCAGCGGCGCCATGGGCCCCTTGGCATCCCACCTGTACGCAGGCTGAGGTGAGCGCTGACTGGCAGACCTTACATGCGCAATTATCCTTTTCGTGTTATTGTTGTTGTTGGTTGCAAGCTATGGCAAGCCATAGCTTCTCAGGCATGCACTTGGCATGCACTGCTTGCTAGACTGGCAGTGCTGCGTGTTGCCACAGAGTGGTTGACTGTTCCAAGGCAATGACGCTGCGACGGTCGCACCATTCCGCTGCGAGTGCACCGAACTTGTCTGCCGCGCCCGGCTTGACGGACGAGGCTCGGGCACTAGTGCTGCCCTTGGGCCGCCCACGCTTGCGCCCACCCTGGGGCAGCTCCTGGCCCTGCTGCTGAGGTGGCTCATGCGGTGCGGGACCTGCCTCGCCGTCCACCCCTGCAGCGAAGCCGCGGGCGCTGCCCGGCAGGCTGCCGCTGGGCGCTGCTGGTGACTGCACGCTGTAGGTCGTTCTGCATGAGCATCATCTCGTGTCTATTAAAGCGGTGCATGAGATGCAGGAGATGCCTGCTGCGTCTGCTGTGGTCATCTTGGCAAGAGTTCGCAGTGAAAGCATCATGCGCAGATGATCGTACTGATGCAGAACTCGGGGATCGGGGGGTTGAATGTGAGGGTCACCTGCACCCTGGGATGTCTGCCAGGACTGCCTGCTGCACCGATCGCATGTCGCTGCATGCACTACCCACTGGTGCAGCTTGCTGGGCATTGGATTGCGGCATCAACGCCAGATGCCGCATGCAGCGCATATCACCGGCAGCTTTGCACAGCATCCCGGTGCTCGCTGCCGTTCTGCCACTTCTCATTAGCATCATGACAATCACAACTGTGTCGTGATGATCTGGCAGGCCGCCACGAGATCAGAAGCTGCACATTCAATATTATGTTCAGCTATCGACAACCATCGGTGCTGTTTGTTTGACAATGGCATGCCACTTGCATTTCGGAAGCAGCACGTGTGGCAAAATAACGACATCCGACGTGGCATGGGCACAAACTGACCAAATGCGATGCACTGTCATTGCGCATTCATGGAGCCACTTCACGTCCTTCAAGGCAGCTCTAGGTGCAAATCAGTGCGCGCATCGGTTGCTCCCGGTCGGCTGCACTTTCAGGTCCTGCAATCCCTTCATCGTGTCGGAGACACAACCCAACAGATAACCGCGATGTAGCCTGACTTCCAGGCCGTTGCTCACTTGCAGTACTGAGCAGCAACGACAGTTGACTAGGCCCTAGGCCTTTGCTTCACACACCTGCTGAGGTGCCCAGACCAGCGTGCTGGCAGCGCAGCTGACCGGGCAGCCATTTTGGATCGGTTCCGTGACGCTGCATCTTGGTAGTCTGCAGCTTCAGGCCCTTGTCCCCGATAGGAGCAGCCGCGGGCTGCACACTCCACTCACACGCTGATCTAAGCTGCGGCGCATCAGCTGCCACCGCTGCCGCTGAGCAACATCTCAGTACTCTGCGCTTGCAGCAGTGTCGCAGCAGCAGCATTACCATCCCTGCACAGAACATGGAGTCGGTCAGGGACGGCTTGGCGGCGGTGCGCAGCAACATCGACAGCAGCGTGGCGCATGTGCGGCGTGCGTCCGGCAGCCTTGCGTCAATCGGCCCCCTGGCCGGCGGCAGCAGCGCCAACCTGGCGGCCGCCGACGAGGACATCGAGCTGCCCATCCTGGAGGCCACCACTGCGCTGTCCGACGGGTGTGCACTGGTCGCATGCTGTGCTATGTGATATCCAACCCCGATGTGGCAGCAGACACTGGCAAGAGACACTGATGCCATTGTTGTCCACACTACGACAACGTGCCGTTTCTCTGCTGTGGATGCTGACGAGGTGCCAGGGCTTGGAATGCTTTGTCAGCAGGCTGCCATGGGTGTCAAATGCTACCGTGCTCCTTGTCAGGTATGCCAGCCCGCGGCCGCTGGACTATCATGATGGCTTCGATGCGGCTGCAGCGCATGCGCACGAGCAGGAGCAGCACCACATCGAGACGCGCAGCAAAGAGGACAGCGACGATGATCAGGTGGGCAGCATGCTGCAGCCAGTTTAAAGGCTGTGGACGGATGGGCTAGGGGGACAGCACAGCCGTGCCAGCGGCTGGCCATGGAGCTGCTGACCTTGTCTCAATTGCACGACTGGCTTGAACTGATACAGGCAGCGGTTGGCTTTCGTACCTACTCACGCATCATGATGGGCGTGATCTTGGTGCCGGCCCCAATGGGAAGTGTCAATCCGTAGGATTTGGAGCTGGGGCGGCGGCAGCCAGCGGTCGGCAGTGAGTCGGCGCGGCGGCGGGGCTGCTGCGGCGGCGTGTGCTCCTTCATACTGGCGCACTGGAGCAAGGCGGCGGTGCTGGCGCTCGTCGTCACCGTCATCGTGCTGTTCTCCGTGCGAGTGCGTCCCACTCTGTAGTGTGTTGGCTTGCCTGTGCTAGCGCTCGGCATCACCGTCATCGTGCTGTTCTTCGTGGAAATGATGAAGCATGTTGGGTACTACAAAACCACACATGTCACAAATCAGCGACCTCCACAGTGGCAATACTTCACACAGCTGGTTTGCTGCATGGCGTGCACCGTGCTTATCATCATGCGGCGCAGCCGCGGTCAGAGGCTGCAAACGAGTCAGTGTTGCAAACGAGTCCCATCGTGCAGGGCGTGCGCATCTTTGGCGAGATCCTGCACTTTTTCGAGCGCTGGAACAACTGGGGCGGCTGGGGCATCTTCATCGGTCTGTTCATCGCCAACGTGACGCTGTTCCTGCCGGGCGTGGCGCTCATCCTGGGCGCCGGCTTCATCTTCGGGTGAACTGCTGCGTCCCTATTCCTCATGGGTCTAGTTGTACCAGTAGTAGGGTTTTGCTGATGCTGTTCCTGCCGAGCCTTGCGCAACACATGGATGCTTGCTTCGTGCTTGGATGCTGTATTGCAGCGTCGAACCCCACCTCTCAGGGGATCAGGGGCCTGCTTGCATTGTGCCGCAAGCCTGTGCCCTCTGGCCTGTAATAGCATGAACTTTTGCGTCCTTGCAGGTTCTGGAAGGGGCTGCTTGCGTGCTGGGTGGGGGGCGCAATAGGCCAGGTGAGGGGCGCGCCAAGGGAGTCCTGCATCAGGCGGCACAATACTCCCTTCCTTGCCACGTTATCTTACGCTTACCACCACGCAGCTGGATCACGGGCGGACTGCTGCTGTTAGCACCCATGGCAATTTAGATGCCGGCAACAGCATCCAGCATTTCTTCCTCGGCACCGCGCGTCCCACATTGCAGGGAGCATGGCTGCGGCCTGCTGCAGGACCGAGGTGCCTCCCTCCTACTGTGCAAGTCACGTGGCTGGTCGGGCTTGCAGGTGGGCGCGTTCCTCCTGGCGCGGTACCTGGTGCGGGACCTGGTGGTGCACTACGTGTCCAAAAAGTGGCCCAAGTGGGACCTCATCGACCACATGCTGGTGCGATCCCTGACTCTGCTGTTACATATGAGGCCATACTGGTTGGCAGCTGATGATTTCCTGCTGATGTGGCAATTCAGGAGGACCACAGCCAGTCATCAGCACAGCTACAGTGCGCAACCTGCAGCGTGGTGTAGTGCAAGAGTCCTGGTGTGGCTGCGTCGCAGACGGCGGAGGGCTGGAAGATCATCCTGCTGCTGCGACTGAGCCCCATCGTGCCCTGGAACCTGCTCAACATCGCGATGGCGTCCACCAACGTGCCCTTCTGGCAGTTCACCATCGCGTCCGCCGTGGGTGAGCAGTCTAATTGAGCAGCACACTCTCCTCCACGTCTCCTGCGTCGCTGGCTGTGCCTGCATGTTGCACCTGCACCCAGAGTTCTTTCCACCCCAATTCATATTGCGGCTCTGCAGTGATGTCCTCTGCTCAGCTGCCTGACCACCACTGTTTGTGAGCTCGTGACCCACCCAGATGGGTACTTGGCTGATTCGTCCCTCAACCGAAGCTGTCTGAACAAATGCTCCGGTGGGCTGCAGGCATCGGCTTTGAGACGAGCGTGCTCACGTACTTTGGCAGCCTGGCGCACAACATCCGGGAGATCGTGTCGGGGGATGCCAAGCCCCAGGGCCCCGTCGTGTACGTGCTGGCGAGCGTGAGCGTCTTCACCGCGGTGCTCGCCGCCGCGCTGGCCACCATCTCCGTCAAGTGCGCACCCACGGCAGCACCTGTAAGCTCTCAGCTGGCCGTTGCACGGGGCGGTGCTGCAACCTGCCGCCTCCTGCAACGATGTGTCAGCTGCGTGCATGATCCTGAACGGCAGGTCGGGTGTGTTGGTTCCTGCGACGACAGGCCTGTGCAAGCTTATGTTTCTGAATGTGACGCTGGTGTTGGATGCGCACAGGCGGGCGTTGCGCCGGGCGGACGCCTTCAAACAGGCGCAGACGGCAGACGACGACAGCAGCGGGGACGTGGGCGGCACAGAGACCTATGCCTTCCTGCCGCAGGTGCCGCTGGCCCCAATTGCTCAGTGTGCTGCCAGTACTTTGCCTAAACGCCATGCAAGTTCCCAATGTAGCTGTGATGCTGGTGTGTAGAACCCCCTTCGCACCTGTTTGCACCGGTGGCACCAGCGGGTCCTGCTGCGCCTTGAGCCACAATTGCAGTGCTGACATCCGCGGGCCCGTTGTTAAATGAGCCAGAGTGCTGCACCAAAGTTCACGGCCCGGACCAACCTAATCAGTGCACCCAAACTCCATATAATGAGCTGCAGGCTTTACCGCACGAGGGGCCGACCTTCTCCAGCGCTGCGCCTCCGGACCCGCGGGATGCATACGCCCCCTCAGACGACGGCAGCCCCCGGGGCGCCCCGCAGCGGCCGCCCGCTGATGCCCAGAAGACCGGCTCTGGGTGGGTCCAAGACCCGCTCGGCGGCAATGGCCTGGACGGGCTGCATCCAGCGTGTGGCAGTGTCCCAGCGAAACAAGCATGCTGTGATAGCTGCTGAGCACATGATATAGTTGTGTCGCTATGTCGATTTGGTTTGTGTGGTTGTACTCATCGGATGTGACTGATTGTGCTCAGCCGCGGTTGCTGCAGGTTCGACAGCGACGAGAGCGGCGGCATGCGCATGCTGCCAATCAGCGGTGTTCCCGGCAGCGGCGGCTGGCGTGACGCTGACAGCAGCGTGTACGGCAGCGCGCACGGCAGCAGCGGCAGCGACGGCAGCTACATCAAGGTCAGCCGCTGCGACTTCTGGCATGTGTGGAGCTTCCATTGCCGGCCGGTCTGCTGCCTATGGTTCTTGGCACAGCTATGTTCTTGAAGCTTGCATCATCCCTATTTTATCCTTGCCGTGGCCACAGCCACAGCCTGTATGCGCAACTCATTCATGCTGTAATGTACAAATGCCGCTTCTGCGTCCTTCATTAAAGGGTTGCTGATGGTCGACCAGATGCCAGAGCAGGCAGTACAGGGTGGGCAGCTTCGCCGGCAACTGGGCCGCAGGGTGCCAGGCAGCAGCGCCAACGGCGGCATTGAGATGCGGCACAGCAGCAGCGGCGACAGCGTGGTTTTATCACAGCACTCCCCTCAGCAGCACGGCGCGACCCTGCCCATCAGCGCCCTGGCCCCGGCGGCAGCAGGAGGCAGGAAGCAGGGACTCGGCGGGGCCCAGGGTGAAGAAGAAGGCCTGGAATTTGGCAGCGACGATGGCTCGTCACCACGCGTGCTCAGCGATACTTCAGTGGGAAACCAACAACCCTAGCAGGGCTGCGGCTGGCCATGTGGCGCCAGGCTTGGCTGTGTCTACCGGCTTAATGCACTCGAAGTGTAGTCCTCAGACATGAGCGGCTGCCACAGCAGTCAGCTGCAGAGTGAAGCACAGCTGGCTTGCAAAGTGACAGGTACATATCGTGCAGTGCTGCCAGCTTGTTTCGTGAAGCAGCTTCATATACTTGATGACGCCTGCCTGCAAACTGGTTCCTGCTGTTTGGCTCATCTCCCAGAGCAGGAGCCCGCCAGCCATTGATGCTCTGATGATGCTCACAAAGCCTGCCAGGTGTCAGCCTGTACGCTCTGCAGAGCATAGCCATGCATTCTCGTGTGCACAGGCAACTTGACTAGTGCCGCTGTTGTGTGCAAGCAATGTGGAGTCTGAGTAGAACCTCGACAGGCATTCTGCATTTCAGTATGGGGTACTCATGCACACGGGCCCATCCTCTTCTCACAACGCAAGCCACCCACTAACCTCTATGCCATATGTATCATGAGCAGACAGTGCATCCCGCTGCCCATGCTACTGCAGCAGCAGTGCACAACACTGATCTGCCGTCTATGTTCCTGCACTACGCGTCATCCAGCCAGAGCCTTTGCCACGGCGTCAATCCAGGCCGCCGCCGCCATTGCGCCGGGGTCAGGCGTGGCCCGCAGCACGTGCGCGGGGACGTAGCTGGAGCGCCCCGCCCCCGCCGCCATCCTGACGGTCGCCTCCGCCCCCTGCTGCGCCGCGGCCGCCGCGGCCGACGCCGCGCCAGCCGCGCTGGCGTCTGCATTGCCTGCAGGCGGTCACGCGTGCCCCTCAGGAGCGTTTGCAGACATATCAGGGCGGCTGACCCTGGGAACTCCATGCAGCGGGTTGCTCATCCGCGGCTGCTGCAAACCCCTCTGCTCCGAATCCATCACGTCAAGGGACAACCTGCAAAGAAGGCGAAATGCGCATGGCCAGGAGCTGAGAATGCGCACCTGCTGCCTTTTCCAGGTTGTCCACAGCCGGCAGCAGCGCATCCAGCATGGTGCGGTCGCCTGCGCCTGCGCCGCCGTACCGCTGTACCGCGTCCACCCCCGCCCGTGCCGCGGCGGCCCAGGCGCCCCTGTCGGCGCCGCCGCTCCTGCACAGCCGCTAAAGAAGCATGACGAAGTGTCATGCGATGTACTTGCGCTTCCACAGTAGCCCGCGAGCATGCTTGCACGCTTCGAGACAAAGTGCAAACATGGGTGTCACAACCAGCGACACGGCATGAGGGAACAGAGCCAGCAGTAGTTGTTGCAGAAGAGTGGCATGCAGCATCCACCTGGTAAGGGACGCTGCCGCAGCGGCCAGCAGCACGTGGTACAGCCCGCCAGACGTGCCTCCGGCTGCGCGCCCGATGCTGTCGCCGACCGCGGCCAGCGTCGCAGACGCATCGTCCAGGGGGTATGAGGATGCCAAGTCCTGCACGCCACCAGGCAGCTGTGTGCTCAATGCTGATGCAAGCAAGGGTTGTCTCAACGACCTGACGTGAGCCCTGGTCTGCACCCCGACGCCTTTGCACTGCCTTCACAAGTGCAAACTTTGGCAACCTAACGCTGGGATTGAGGGCGCACGCACCTCCCGGATGGCCTCCGCCGCCAGCTTCAGGGTGGACCCGCAGTCGCCGTCGCCCACCCTGGAGTCCAGCTCGTCGAGCTCCGCCGCCCGCTGTGCCACCGCCGCCGCCGCCGCGCCGACGCAGCGCTCCAGGGCGGCGGCTGAGGCGGATAGCGCAGCCGGCCTGCCGGCGGGCTGGGCTGCGGCGCGGCTGCCAGGCGGCTGCGGCATTGGTGCCGGGGTGACGTCGCTGCGCACCGATGCAGGCTGGGAGGGCCACCCCGGCACCTGGTCCAGGGGGCAGAGCACCCGCGTCAGCACGTTGCTGTACAGGAATTCGAGTGGAAATGCACAGGAAACTCGTCTGTGCAGGCCTATGCTGACGCGCCCACTGTCCCGACCCCAACGGCGGCAGCTTTCCATCGTGGCAGCGACCGCTGGCGGGGAGCCCAGCCTTTGTATGTGTCAGGACGAGATGCCCGGCAGGTTTGCGGTTTTGCACCTGCACTGCAGCGTCCAGCCGCTGCAGCCGGCCGCCGTCCAGCTGCAGCAGCGACAGCGAGAAGCCCGCCATGTCGAGCGCCGTCATGTAGTTGCCCACATACAGCCGCTGCACGTCCACCTGCACATGGTGCTGGCTTGGTCACACTTCTGACCAATCAGGGTCCCGCACATGCATCCGTACTGGGAGAGCAACAGGGAACATGACAGAGAGTTTCGTGGTGTGGGTCCACCTCGCTGTCTGCTCTCATCTTTGCAGCCTTGGTCGCCTGGCCGCTGACAGGTGCAAGCCTTGATCTTTCCAAGCATTCAGCTCCTCCCTTAGCAACTGCACAATATATGCCCTGCCGAGCGCGTCACCTTCAGGGAGTCCCTTGCGTGCGCCAGAGCGCCGCCCGCCGCCACGTGCAGCTCCATCGCGGTGGTCGCGCCCAGGCCGTTGACCAGCAGCGCCACAGGGTGGCCCGCCCGCAGCTCCAGGTGCGGCAGGTGCGTCCTGGATGGGTCCCGCCCCGCGATTCGGTCCAGAATCTGTGCTTTCAGAAGCATATCATGAACTGGAGGTAGGACCACTGGTGGAAGTTGCCAACGTTCCGGACCAGCAGGACTTCCATGGCCCAGCGGAGCTTCAGCAGTGTAGTTACTGGCAGGATGTCGCAGCGACCCCGGGGAGAAAGCTGGCCGTGTACCGCAGGATGGCAGAGCCACCCTTGCGGGTCCAACAGCTGCACTGGAAGGGCACCTGGGCCACGATGTCGTCCACCGGCTGCGCGGGCACTGTCTCCGCCCCTGGCTCGCCGTGGATGCCCAGGCCCATCTCCATGTCGCCCGCTTTGATCCTGCGCAGGCATGCGACACGCCATTGGTGTCAGCAGACCCATACGGTGCATGCAACTGGTCCAGGCTGCTTGCAGTGGTGCTGCATGGGCCACGTGGCTCGAGCAGCCGGCCATGCTGCATGCTGACTGGCAATCGTCGGTTGCAAGTTGTTGTTCAGGTGTGTGCCAATGTGACCTCTGTTGAGCTGCAGCTGCTGAGTCCAGGCAGAGCAGCGTCAATCTTACTACCTGTCCGAGGGCTGCCCGCCTGGCAGCGTGCATGCTGAGGTGGCGACGCCCATCGAACCCACCGCCGCCGCTGCCGCCTCTGCAGCGACGTCTACCAGTGACAGTCCTGCTGCCGCTGCTGCCCCCGCCACCTGGCATTGTGAGACAGCCATAGTAGGCCACATGATACGGTGGCCTTCTGTGCATCTGGTCCACCTTGGCGTCTTTTGAACCGCTCCAGCAGTGCGGCCAGCCGTCTCAGGATTGCTGGCGCCAATACATTAGTTCTGCGACACTCTATCCAGATGCATCGATGCCCCGCTGGAGGGATTAGTCCCCGCAGGGTATCAAGCGTGGGCACCTTGTGCACAAAGACGGTGCCTGCGACGCCGCGGCGCCCCGTGATGCCCTTCGCCTCCAGCGCGCAGTCATCCGCTACCACCACCAGCTCCACCTGCGCTCAGCCAGTCCGCGTGATGATCGTCTCGTTTATGTTCAGAACAGCCAGCAAGGTAGCCAAGAAGAACCGCCGATCCTGGACGAACTTGACATGACCCTCCAGTGTGTGTGTTGCCAGTGCGCAACAGCAAATTCCAGTGTATCGGCACCTTGTACCCTTCCGCCTTTGCCTGCTCGGCAGCGATACCGAAGTGCAGGCGGTCGCCCGTGTAGTTCTTCACGATCAGCAGCGCGCCCGCTGGCCCCGTCACCTACAATCAGACGGCCGCGATCAGAAGGGATGAGTGGACGGGTAATGTTGGGTCACGCTTGCTTGCTTCAGCAGCGTGCCCTTGGCTTTGTCAGTTGTACCGACAGTCGCCAGTTGGGCAGCGACACCCAGCAGCATCATACACGGATGGCGCTGGTGAAATGTAAATTGCTTCAAGTGCCGCACGGGGTTGTGCGCCGACTTGCAACCCTTTGCCTCTCTTCTTGATAGACACCTGGCGGATGGCCGCCAGTACTGCAGCCGCTGAGGGCGAGGCAAACACATCGCCGCAAACAGCAGCCGTCAGCATGCCAGGGCCAACATAGCCAGCGTGGGCCGGCTCGTGCCCAGCGCCACCCCCTGTACGGGTATGATTACCAGAGTCATGCTCACTCGCAACCCCATCCGGCCTCACCATGTTCCTCGGGAAGGTCATTGTGGTGATGTTCAATGTATCACATCACTTCAGCATGTTTTGTCAGCAGCTCAGCTGCAGCGCTGGCGCACCCGAGATGATGGCCACGCGATTGCCACTCTTTGTGTCTGCTGTTGCGTCAAACACTACCTTCACCTGCAGAGAGCTGTCAGATGTATGAAGGAGAACTGTGGATCACCGACCAGATCAGTTCAGCATCGAACGCAACCAATGCATCTACAAGGGTCTGGTGCTGTTCCTGACTTGCATATGTCTTATCACATGCTTCTGACCTCAGGGAAGCCATCCAGTCGGTTCAGATGCCCCACACTTGCCACCAATCCCTGCAGCATTTCCGTGACCGCATTGCGCGGATCGTTCAGCAGCTTCATGGATACGACCCATCGATTGACAGCAATATGGCGAGGCTTGCTGAACTTGCATGCAGAGCCAACGAATGTCCACTGCACGCAAAATACCGAATATAGCATGCATGACCTGGCGCCAGCATGGAAGCAGCTTCAGGACAACGTACAGTCTGCGGTCAAATGATACATTCGGGTCTACTCCTTGGACATTTGATTGGTTGCATGCCCTGCTTTCAGTACTGCAGGCAACCAGCATGCGCTCAGCGCTGACTGCTGGTGAGTTCAGCGCGCCGATCGTGGGGCGGCAGGTTGATGTCGGCCTGCCGCGCGGTCTGCTGAAAGGGCATCATCGCAGGCAAGAACCGTGCTGACGTGATCATATATGTCTGCACACCTAGTTGGGTGTGCACAGTATGTAAAGTTGGTGCATGCGGTTGTACTGTTGTGCAAACT
Organism: Diplosphaera chodatii; assembly: GCA_032358165.1. Classification (NCBI taxonomy): domain Eukaryota; kingdom Viridiplantae; phylum Chlorophyta; class Trebouxiophyceae; order Prasiolales; family Stichococcaceae; genus Diplosphaera; species Diplosphaera chodatii. The sequence goes on from JAALGY010000019.1 coordinate 2,133,409, forward strand.
ACGTGTGAAGATGGTCAGCAGCAATCCACACCTCCTCTGCAGGCGCCTCGTTCCGCACCCTGCTGTTACGACCGCCAGCCGACGGCAAGTTCTGGAGGTGTCGGCCACGATGATAGTGGCCGCCGCCGGCACAACCGGCGGGCAGACCGCAGGCGAGGCGCTGGCAGCGCAGAGCAGCGGGCCAGACCAGCAGCATGGCCGGCCCCCGGACAAGCCCTGCGACCTGACCCGCATGCGCGCCCACTGGTGAGCTTGACGTGAGCGCCGGAGCCTGCTAGAATGGATACCGGGCAGTGACGTGGAGATCAAGGCCACCAGCCTGTGTAGTAGCACCGCCACCCCTCTCAACTGGCATGCGGACGCCACTGCGTGCATGCCACTGGGCAGCATGTCACAAATACTCTGAGCGGCTTCCTGGGTGCCGCTTTTGTACGTGTTGGGTTGCAGTAGGTATACATGCATCACAGGGCGCCTTGCCGTGGCATCGGCTGGGTGGGTGTGATTGAGATGGATCAACTGCTGCAGGGTCACCCACGACCTGATTGCTTGGGAGGCCGCAGCAGACGCGTCGCCAGACACTACGTTTCAATTGTTGCACAGCCGCACAGCCAGCCTCAACATGGATGCAGGGAGCCCAGCAGACTCTGCAGATGCCGTTATGCAGCTCCGGCTGGAGCCTGCAGGCCTGCCGCGCTCGGCACGGCTCAAGTTCCCGCACCTAACAAACCTGCCGACGCTGCGGCTGCCGCAGGACGCAGTCAGCGCCGCGCCAGAGCTGCTGCAGGGCCAGCTTGCGATCGCTAGTGTCAGCAAAGAGGGCGAGCTGGTCAGAGCGACAGGTGCTGTCACATGCGGTGCTACCCCTGCAGTCTGATGCCAGCGTCCGCTCAGTGCTACCGGTGCACGCATACGCAGGAAAGCACGACATATCGTCGATGGTGTTGCACCCAACTACAGGGACATGCGATCGGCACCTGCACATGCCACCCATCCTATGGCTTGCACGAATGCCTTGATCCATGCGGCTCATGGCTCTGGCTGCTGCAGGGCTGCAGCTGCCTGGAGTGCTCGATGACCTGTTCGCCTACAGCGGCCGGCTGGGCGCGTCTGTCACAGGCTCGGCGACAGACGTCACCGTTTGGGCGCCTACGGCGCAGCATGTGAGCTGTCAGGCTTCATGCCTGTACTTGCATCACCGTCATGTTGCTCAGTTGCAAGAGGTCCACCGCTAAGCGCTGCTGTTCACCATCGCCCTTGTGCGGCAATGAGCGACCAGAACATGTTGGTGTGCCCTGACGATGTTGCTGGCGTGGACCGCAGGTGGAGCTGCTTGTCTATGACGGTCCTCGTGGCGGCAGCCCCGCAGCGGTGCCCATGACGCGCGGGGACGCCGGGCAGTGGACCGCCCAGGTGGGAGCCTGAGCATTGACATGTGTTCACTGACGGGCGTCCATATTCCAGAAAGATGTGTGCCGGATGGTGCGAACCAGAGGAATGCTGGCGAGGACGGCGTGATGTGCAGGGCCCAGGCGACTGGCTGTGGCGGTACTACACATACCGTGTCACCGTCTACTGCCCTTGGACACAGCGCATTGAGGCGAGTTTGTCAAAAGGCGATGTAGCGTTTCCTGTGCACAGCCTGATACATCATGTGGCACAGCATGGCCGCCTGGTGCACAGGCTGTTTCTGCGGGGCACAGAAACAGCCTGACGGTGGCGGGTTGGCTGTCATCATTGCAGAGCAGCGTAGCAGGGGACAGCAGTGCTGTCTGGCACCAGGAACGTATTCACACCATGGGTCGGCATGTGACCTGCGCAGGAGTGCGAGGTGACGGACCCCTACTCGGTGGCACTGGCGGCCGACGGCGTGCGGTCGCAATTCGCAAAACTGGATGCGCCGCACCTGTTCCCCGACGGCTGGCGGGAACACCAGCCGCCGCCGCTGGCGGCGCCCACGGACGCCAGCATCTACGAGCTGCACGTCCGGGACTTCAGGTGCCCAGGCGCAGGACGGGTCACAATCCCCAGAGTGCTCAGCGTTTGATTCACCTGCAGCTGGTGGCGCCCGCAAGTGCCAGCAGCAGCCCAATGCCAGCAGCAGCCCAAGTGGGATCGCCAAGCAGAAAGGTTGTGAACTGCTTCTGACCGCTGTGTTGTGACCTGCAGTGCCGCAGATGACAGCGTGCCGCCAGAGCTGCGCGGCAAGTACGGCGCCTTTTCGGTCCAGGGCAGCCGCGGTGGGCGCCACCTGCGTGAGCTGGCGGCCGCGGGCCTGACACACGTGCACCTGCTGCCCCTGTACGACTTTGCCACCGTGCCTGAACGGCCAGAGGACCAGCGGACCCTGCAACAGGTGCCTCGGCGTGCAGGCATGCAGAGTCACTGAGTGGTGGCTCGATGACACTGGGCACGCTGTGCCGGCTGACTTGTGCGCAGCGAGTGCGCGCGGATGTGCGACAGTGGAGTCAGTCCATGCTGTATCATTGAGCATGTACAGCAACTGTGTTGTATATATTGCTCACGTGCATTGACACAGGACCTAAGTAGTCTGCCGCCAGACTCCGAGCAGCAGCAGGAGGCGGTGCTGGCGGTCGCACAGCATGACGCCTTCAACTGGGGGTGCGTCTCATGTCCACCTGTGCTGACCCCCACCGTGCTGCTTTTGCCTGGCTGGTGACATCCTTTTGTGCTGCGAGTGCCGCATGTTCCTCGTGGTAGCCCTTGCTGCGGCGTACTAAAGAATGGTGGTGCGCCCTGTTGCTGCAGTTATGACCCGGTGCACTACAGCACCCCGGAAGGTGAGACAGGCAGCGGCAAACGGCCTGCTGTGACACTGCCTTGCAAGCATAACGAAAGTCGCGCACCAAATGCAGGAGCTGCCACGGCCTTGTGGGGGCACACATGCATTCTCAAGTGAAGGTGCTGTTTGCGGCACTATCACAGGCAGCTATGCAGTTGAGGTGGATGGGGCTGGTAGGACGCGCGAGGTGCGGGAGATGGTACAGGGCCTCCACAGCACGGGATTGCGCGTGGTGCTGGACGTGGTGTACAACCACACCTTCAACTCAGGTGCCTGCCCCTCCTGCTGGCGGCGCGCACAGGTTGCTGTCGTGGTTTGTTTCGGTGTGAGGCTGCTGGCAGTGCCCAGTGGCCTGCGGTTGTCGCAATGGCAGCACGGCTGGACTCTCTGAGACAGTGCCTGCTGAACCATGCATCCATTGTGGTTATGTAGCCCCATTGTCTGCTACCCAGTCTGTGGCGGGCGTACGCCAGGGACTACATATGGAATTCACCAGGTAAGAGGGGTAAAGTGCTGATGTGCAACTGTACCGCAGGACCCCACAGCCGGTACTCTGTGCTCGACAAGATCGTGCCTGCATACTACCACCGCCTGGAGGCGGACGGCAGCATCTGCGGCAGCGCCTTTGGCGCCAATAACGCGCCGGAGCACGCCATGATGGAGCGCCTGGTGATCGACGACCTGCTGCACTGGGCGCGGCAGTACAGGGTGGGTGCACTCTGTTGTGCTTTGCCCGCCGAGGAGCTCTTAGCGCTTGCACACTCGCTGGGTAACACATGCTGCAGTGCCTCCAGCAACAGTGCTGCTCTGCTGCTGTGCTCATGTTCCCACAATCCAAAGCCTGAACATACAGCAAGCAGCCCTCTACGACTGAAAAACCACAGCATCTGCCAGCACGCGTTGGAGGCTGTTTGGCATCTACTTTGGCGCTTGTGCATGCCAAACTTGGACGCTGCATCTGCAACGCAAGCAATGGGGGAGTCACACACCACACACTGCTGCTGGGGCACAGGACACGCCTGCAACAATAGCAGGGTCTGGAGCAGAACTGGCATGCACAGCATGGTAGTAGTTCCAGGGTGTTTTATAATTTGATTTAATTCTGCTGCTGCAGGTGGACGGCTTCCGCTTCGACATCATGAGCTGCCTGATGGTGTCCACGATGGAGAAGGCGCGTGACGCGCTGCGGGACCTGACGCCGGACGCAGACGGCGTTGACGGCGGCGGCATGCTGCTGTACGGCGAGGGCTGGGACTTTGGCGAGGTGCGAGTTCCAGTCCCTTGACTGTAAACACGGCCCATTCCTGGCTATCCGGGGTCCCTATGCAACCCTTGCCAACAGGTACCGCTAGCACCTACAGCGAGTTTCGAGGTTGGCATGACAGCAATCACAGGATCAGTTTGTTGCGCCTACCAACATGTTTTGCAGGACAAGCATGCTCGCAGTCAAGCAATCAGACAAACCAGTAGGCAAATCATGCTGCCGGCGCAGGTGACGGGCAACCAGCGGGGCCGCAACGCCAGCCAGCTCAACCTGGCGGGCACTGGCATTGGCTCCTTCAACGACCGGCTGCGGGACGCGGTGCTGGGCGGCAGCCCCTTCGCCCCCTCCAGGTGCCTGTCATCTGAAAGGAGGCTGTGCAGCGGGTTATTGTTATTCAATAGGCGCGCTGGCTGCCTGCCATACAGAAGAAAGGTCTGTGTATCAGCAGGCGGGGTGCATCATACACATACCAGTGCGCTCAGCCTGCTCGGCTGACACTGCAAGTACCAGTGGGAACCTCGCCTCACCTTCACTGCCCCCAGGGAGCAGGGCTTTGTGAACGGCCTGGCGCTGCAGCCGAACGCGCACATGACGGCGGCGCTGCCGCCGCCGGACCAGCGGAAGCTGCTGGGCCGGCTGACGGACGCGGCGCTTGTATCGCTGGCCGGCAACCTGCGCAGCTTCGAGCTGGAGGACCACACCGGCCGCACCGTGAAAGGTGTGCTGCCATGCCGCCTTGGTGCCAGCCCCTGAGCTTTGGCTGTCGTCTTGGCAAGCACTGAATGTGGCCATAGATATGCTGCAGGTGTCCAGCTTGACAATACTTAGCACTTGCTGACCCCAGTGCTTTCGAGCCTGCTCTGCGACCACATTGAAGCAATGCAATGACACAAGATTTGATACCCTGCTGCACAACAGGCCGGCAGGTGCTGTACAATGGCACCCAGCCGGCGGGCTATGCGGCGGAGCCGGCCGAGACGGTCAACTACGTGAGCTGCCACGACGGCGAGGTGCTGTTCGACCAGCTCATCATGAAGCCGCAGGAGCAGGTGTGGCTTTGCTGACCTCTCGGAAGCCCAGCGCACTGCTGAGTGGTGATGAATCATGAGTTCTCAAGCTGCAACCACATGTTGCGGCCTGACCTGCGGTCATATTGTTCTAGTCTGCTCTCAACTTTGCAACGGGCGGCACAAAAGTGTGGAGTTATGGCAAGTGAGATGTAGCGCCACAAACGTCAGCAGAGTACAGCCTTCGAGCAGAGCAGCCAGAAGGCCCTCGTGTTTGCTTCCGGCTGACTGCCACGGGCCCCTTTGCAAATGCCACAGCTGCGGTGCAGGTGACGGCAGAGGGGAGGGCGCGCATGGCGACGCTGGCGCAGTGGATGGTTGCCCTCAGCCAGGGCATCGTGTTCTTCCACGCCGGGGACGAGCTGCTGCGCTCCAAGAGCCTGGACCGCGACTCATACGACTCGGGTATGACACCTGAACATGATTAGGCAGTCGCTGCAGTCCAGGGCAGCTGTGCTTGCATACTCATGTGGTTGTGCTATCAGGCATACAGGGGAAATTAGACCAGGCAGCGTCACTCCTGCCATGCGTGGACTTCTCTGCAGTGAGAGCGTTCGGTCTTCATGTTGCCTCACGGAACTCTACTATGCAAAGCAGATATGACACTCAAGCGCTGACTGACTGACTGCTGAAGTGTGCCCGCAGGCGACTGGTTCAATCGGCTGGACTGGACTGGGACGCACAACAACTTTGGCGTCGGGCTGCCAGTTGCGCCCAAGAACGAGGAGCACTGGCCCGAGAAGCGGCCATTTCTTGCACGGAAGGTGTGGCATGCGGCACATTCGATGCAACGTCATATCAGAAGGCTGATATGAGGCGTTGGACATTGCAGCTGGATCATCAGTGTGCCTGTGAAGAAAGCCCTTTGCTGTTTCGCTTCGTGATAGCCGCTTGGGATCGACCCTGATGGCTCCTTGTGTTGTGGCCCCGCAGGAACTGCAGCCGGGGGCTGAGCGCATGCAGCGCACGAAAGCGGCGTTTCTGGCTGCGCTGCGGGGGCGCTACTCGTCGCCGCTCTTCCGGCTGCCCACCGCCGCAGCAATCCGGGCGCAGCTGCGGCTGCACAACACCGGACCTCAGCAGGTGAAGCTGCAGCGGTGCTGCACATGCAAGCATGGCACCATGCTTGGGGGAGGGAGGTCGTCTCGTCGTTCTCGCTTGTCAGCCATGCGCAATGAGTTCTGCAGCGCCCTGCACCACCCGATCTGTCGACCTGGGTGCCTGACAGGCTGGTGTGTGGCAGCGGCTTGTGAGATAATATACACCTCGGTCAATCGTTCATGTCATGCACATACAGGTGCCGGGGCTTATCGTGATGGAGCTGCTGAGCGCTGACGGCACCGGCACAGCTGGCGGCGTCCGGGACCCGAAGTATGAGCGCATCGTGGTGGCGTTCAATGCGCAACCTGAAGCACACCTGCTGAACTGGCCGCCAGGTCTGCTGCTTGGCCTCGTGGGTGCTGCACTTGCGCACTGTATCAATCTCACAGATCACAGCCACAGTTGCAAAACCCTGCACATGCAGACGTACATCTGCCGTTAGCATGGTCTGACCTGACATTGAAAACTCGTGCGGAGGTGAAGGGGGAATTGCGCACATATGGGTTCGTGCACGTATGGCAAACTGTAAACCGTGCGAGCTGTGCTGTGCAGGGGCAGAGCGGCTGCAACTGCACCCGGAGCTGCCCGACTGGATGGCTGATGCCGGCAGCGTCAGTGACAAGCCGCAAGACAGAGCCACATGGGTACCGGCACGCAGCGCTGTTGTGTTGGTACAGCCACGGCAGTGACGGTCAGCTGGATGTTACTTGAACGGTAGCGAGTCTCGACTAGCTGTAAACAGAGTCCCCTGGGTGTTACTTGCAAAGTTCACCGTTGGGATGCACGTGTGCCTCCAGAACATAGGGTCTGGGCCTATTGCCTACAAACCTGGACATAATGATGTTTCTGTGAACCATACACACCTGACATACCATATTGCCTAGCATTTGAGCCTGATTGGTCTAATCTGGTGAACTGACAAAATGTAGCATTGGCTGATGTGCGCTTGCAACTTGTAACGTGACGCTGTTGGCACTGCTGCGCCTCTTGCGCTGCAAGGCTCGATATCACTGCAAGATTGCCATCCTTATCTTTGGAAGCTGCAAGGTGACCCACATTCAGAGTCCAATTTCTGGCAGCACGGTTGGCGGCACTGGCCGTGCTGCGCGCAGCCCGCAAACAGGACACTGCGGCACTCCTGCGCATGTGCCTGCGTTGGCGCTAGCGCCCATCTGCACCCCCACCCGGCACGGGCGGCCGCAGGCACCGCAGCCCCACCCTGCAGCAGCAGAGTCAGGCACCGCAGAATCATGATGTGGCGCTGCCACACCGCCGTCAGCCGGCTGCGCCGCCCCGCCACCCTGCAGCAGCACGGCCTCCAGCGCCGCCAGGCGGCTGGCCGCTGCCCCACCCTGCAGCAGGCGCATGCAGCATGATGCCACCCAACATCCTCATCTGGCACGCCAGTCATGTCGTGGAGGGCAGCACCCACCTCGGTAGACACCAAGCGGTGTGTGCCGTAGTTATCTGCCGCTGCAGGCAGGATGCGTCACAGCGTGTGCACCAGCACACAGGTTCAAGCCAGCACCTTCTGCAGGTGCGGGAGCATGTGCCGCAGCGCTGCCGCAGCACTGCCGCAGCGGCGACTTGACGCACGCTCGACGGTGGCATCACGGCCATCGCCGTCTGCCGTGGCGGCAGACTCATACGGAGCCAGTACAGCGTCCAGTGCCTGCGGCAGGGTGCGCACCAGATGTCATGTTGCATTGCTAACTGCACTTCATGCTGCGGCAGACACTCGCAGTGCCAACATGCATGCACTGCCCACTGACAGGCAGTTGGCCACTTGACACGCTAACAGCCTGCTGAAAAGCTCACAAGGTACCGCTGCAGGAATCTCACACACTCGTTTATGTCATAGCAGCGGCTCACTTCAGCCGCGCTCTGCAGAGCTGCAGCTGCACCATCCTCGGCAGCCGGGGCTGTGGAAGTTGCCGCCGCTGGGGGCGCTGCCTGCAGAGCAGCACCCTACAGCATGCAGTGAGCAGCATGCCGATGCGAACTTTTCAACGACCAGCTGTATGCTCGTGGGCGGGCGTTGTTGGCAAGGCTCCTGCGTGCAGCACAAACATCCTCATGCTGCCTTGCATGTGGAAACACGTACGCCGCAGGCAGCCTGGTACGGTCTTGCCTGCGGCTGGCCTGTGCAGGTGTCCACACCTGGTCTGGCGCTGCATCTGCCCCATCAGGAGCTTCGCCGTCCTCCTGTTGCGGGGTGCGCGGCGCAAAAGCCGGCAGCCGCGGCTGCGCCGGCAGCAAGCCCGCCCCATGCCGTGGCAGCAGCTTGCTCCTTCCCGCTTCCACGCCCGCCAGCGCGGCCGCCGCCTCCCACAGCGCCGCTGCCGGCGGCACAGTGCTCCAGGGGGGCACACTGTCTACGAAGCTTTTGCTGCTGCCAAAGCCGCCGTCGTGGGCCTCGCTGCTTCCTGCCGCCCAGCTGCTGCCAGCGTGCTCACCTCCAAAGCCGCTCGCAGTTCCCGCAGCCTTGCCAGCTGTCGCGGTGGCGCGTCGCAGCCAGGGCAGCTGCTCTGCTACCTCTGCTGTGCCGCCAGGGGCCACGTCACCTCCGCCCAGACACACCAGCTCCACGGTGCCCTGTACGCGTCTGTTCGGCCCCGCGCGCCTGTGAGCAGAGGGACTGAACCTCACAGGGGACCCAGAACCACAGCCCAGCGCCATCGCCTTGACAGTGCCTCCTAGGTGCATGTGCAGGCCTGGCTAGGCGCAGTTGGCAGGCGCACTGTGCACCAGAGGGCAAGACCATCAAGCGAGGCAACACATCTCGAGCCAAATGCTCCACCGCTTGGGATGCAAGATGGTTACGATAGTGCACCAGAAAGACTTCAAGAATGACGTGTCATATTTGCATCAATAGATCTGAGCGTTGGCGCACCTGGAGGCGGGCACGCCGTGGGCTGTGCGCACCACTGCCGCAAACAGGCCGCCGGGCGACAGCGCCAGCCCTGTAGCGCCGGCGGTCGGGCCGGAGGCTGCGCCGCCTGCTGGGCCGCCGCCAGCCACCTGGAGGGCTGATGACTGCCTCGCCTCCGTGACGGCAGCGCCTGCAGCAGCGTCAGTGATGAGTTTCTGTTCGCACTGTCGAAAATGGCCATGGTGCCTGTCCAACAGTGCATATGGTTGCCTCCGCTTACCATCGTAGCAGAAGCATATGACTTGAAGCACATCATGTGGGACTGAGGTTGATGCGCACCAGTCGCAGCATTCCAGCGGGCGATGCCACCATCGGCGCCGCAGCTGGTGACACACCCCGCAGCGATCCCGACGCCGGTGACGGGAGCTGAGCCGTGCGCCACAACTGCCACCGTGCCGCCTACTGCACATATTCATGCGTTTGAATATCTACACTTGCGCAATATACTCTGGTCTGCTTATGACACCATGTCGGAATGCATTTGCAAACATACATGCAACCTAGTGCTGCAAGGTCAGATGAGCTGCTGATGGTGGCGGGTGCAACCCCAGAAACTGCATTCAGCTCTGGATAGCACATACCTGCGGGGTGCAGGCCCAGCTCTGCAGTTTCAGCCAGCAGCCGCCCGTGCCACAGCGCCAGCACACCAGCATGCTTGCCAGCCGCGACCATCAGCTGCCACGACCCACCTGCAGGGTCACCAGCTATACACCTTTAGGTGAAACAAAAAGCACCCGAACAGAATGAGAATCATCTCGGAAGAAACTCCAATTCAAGTCGTGGCAGACTGATCTCACGTCCACATCATCAAATGGCTTCACGTGTGCTCCACCTATGCTGCAAGTACAACATGCCTACCTTCTGCCAACTGTGGACTGCAGGCAGCAGCCAGGCTGAGGACGCTGCGCATGTCTGGCGGCACGGCCTGCCCAAGAGGCCACAGCATCTGCAGGCTGCTGCTGTCAGCCACCATGGTGTGGCAAAGGCTGTCGCCAAGCTGCGTGGCGTCTGCGCCAAAGAGTTTGACGCTGCCATCGGCGCAACCTGTAGCCAGCACAAGTGCTGCAGGGTGGCCATTGCTTGCCGGCGCCGCTGCCCACGACACAGCCGTGACTGGGCAGGCCGCCGCCACTCTACAGACGCCAACCTGCAACACAGCGAGAGATGTCTAGGTCAGCAGCTAGGCAATGGGTTGCTACTTCAACAGCTGGCCCAGCAACTTCTCAACCTTCGGTGGATGCTTGGTCACGAAGCAAAAGATTAGACACAGACAGTGCCGTCCGCAATAAGGTTCGCGCAGTCGACAAGGAGTCATGAGCAGCGTGCTGAAACCCATCACCAGCTGCGCATCCGGGGGCCCGGCGCGCTGCAGGGTGTACGCCGCAGGCAGCCGCAGCCGCCACAGCCACACCACCCCGCCCGCCGTGCCGACCGCCAACAGCACTGCCCTTCTGCTGTTGTTGCCAGCGTTTGGTGCGGCATCACCAGCAGCTCCGGCACTGCCAGCTGCTGCCGGTGCCGTGTTGCCAGCGGCATCTGCTCCTGCGGACGCGAAGACCGGAGACCAGGCGGCGCAGAGAGCCGCCAACGCAGGCGGCGGCGCATCCGGCGTCTGCTTGCCGTCCGAAGTGGATTTTGGGCGCCCTGCAGTTTGCAGTTGTAGTGTGAGCAATGTAGCATGCAGCACGGCCCTTGGAAGGGCTGTGTCCAGGGTTCCTGCCATATTGTTGCAAAGGCACAGCATCAGCAACTCTGACCTGCCCACACCGCCTGCCTGTACACATCCCCTAGCCCCTATGTCACCTGCAGAGCGGCCATCCCTGGGCGTGGTGCGCGGCTGTGATGTCGCCGATGTGGCTCCCGCATCCTGGGTCCTCGGCTGCGCGGGCGCCGGCCGCGGGCCTCGGGGGACATCAGCTGCGTCGAACTGCGACAGGTTATTGAAAACAATCAGCAGCTTACGGTCTGATCAGCTACTCGAGGTCACTCTGGAGTGCATAAATGGTCTGTTCGCATGTCACTTGCCCACACACAGTCACAGATGACGCCAAGTGGTAAATGACTGCTTGCTGGCAGGTACATCTGGTGGGCTGCAAACGCCAGTCATGACTGCCTCCTACAACCGTATGCAGAAGGAAGTGAAATGGGGTACAGGGCTAAGTCCAGGGCAAAATCGTTGGACAGGGTGCATGACAGCTACCTTGCGGGCGGCCGGCAGCAGCGGCATCTGCAGCCTCTGTGCAGCGTCTTGACTCCGCTGCCGCTTCCTGCTGCCGCTGACGTGCGCATGTGCAGCACCAGAGTCCCCACCAGAGCCCTCCTCATCCGCAGCAGCATCGTCATTGCCTTCTGGCTCGACGGCCATTTCGCTGCAATGAAGATGATGGTATTGATCGCATAGTCTGTGAAATCAGTGGAATATGGCAGACCTAGACCTATTGCTGCATGGTGTATCCACACTGTTCGATGATGTTGCAAGGAAACCACACCTTTCGTGCCGTCAGTGACAAAGGACGCCACATGCTGTCATGGCAGGATTGCATACAAAGCACCTTGAGGGCGATGATGGTTGCGCGTCGCTAGATCCCCTGTAGTCCGACGCCGACTTCTCACCACTGATGCCATCGTCATCGCTGACAGCGGCGGCCATCGCCTGGGCCGACATCACTGCCTTGCGCTTGCGGGTCGCTGGCAGAACCTGCAGGATGCCAGCGATGTCATGACACCAGCTATGATAGCATCTGGCAACAGCCTCTACAGCAAGGAAGTAGTCGGCAGCTTGCCTTGGCAGCCTCGCGCCGATGCCGAGGGCAACGCCAGTGTCCCCGCCCCGCAAGTGCAACACAGCAGACACTCTACGACGCTCGGAATCGCATCTCTGGTAGGGTGTCGGCAGGGAAGCGGGTTCTAGGTGCACCTCTGGCGCAGGGCTGGCTTCAGGGGTTGCGCTGTCACCGCCGCCCAACCCGCCGTCGAAGCGGGTCTTGATGACGCGGTTGCGGATCAGCGCCTTGCCCTCCCGCACCAGCCACTTCTCCGTCAGCCGCAGCGCTGCCATCGCTTCGCCATGCGCATGAATCTGCACAAACATGAGACGCGAACATGTTCCCTGCATCCATCGTTCCCTGTCTTCACATCCAGTGCAATGTAGTAGCTCTCAGTTTCGTTGCATGCACCTTCGTTGACCTTCGTGCAGGACTCACAGAAAGGTCCGGATCTGCCTCTGACAGCCTTTGGCAGGAGACAGCGCTGTCCGTCTGTTCTCATGGAGACCCAGAGCAGAACTCACGATCTCGGCACGGCAGCGCTCGGCATTGTCGTTGTCCACCCCCCGCAGGTGCTGCCCCTTGACGTACGCCGGCCGCTGCGCCTCTGGCACCTGCCAACATGCATGGCCATACTTCCACATTTGAGTGCGTACAGCAGCTGGGTCCAAGTGCCATCCAGGGGCTGCCAGGGTGACGAGTACGGTAGCATGGCCCATAACACACTCCTGTCATAAGAGACTGATCATGTGAGGTCATAGACCCACCGTATCCCGCAGCGCCAGCCACCGCTGCAGGAAGGCCCACGGCAGGGCGCGGCGCGCGGCGGCAGCGTCCGACAGGTCGCACTCCACAAGCGCTGCGGCGGCGTCAAAGTCGGCGGGCACCGTGTACGGCTCCGGCTGGCTGGCGGGCCGCTTTGCGTCTTGCGGCGCCGCAGCCTCCACGGCACCCTGCCATGTAGATGACACCACGATGACTGTTTGCAGGGCGTGCAGCTCCTGTAGCCAGGGTGCTGCCTAGTGCACTCCTGCTGCTGCTGCTGCTTGAGCAGCCTGCAACGTTGGATTGCAGTGCTCTGGACTTGCACGACAGGGCACCCCTGCAACCTGGGTGCACATTTGCTGCCTGTTGGGAAACCAGTGGGGAACGCTGCATATTATAACACGTTGTGGAGGCACGAAGCAGCAAAACCATCAACCCTGGAGCAACAGTCTGAGCTCGTGCAGGATGTCGCACCTCCCATGTTAGCTGCTCCATGGCAGGGTCGGTATGCCGGTTCCAGGCTCTACGCAGCCTGCGCCGTAAGCATCAGGTGGCGTCATAGGTTGCATGATGGCAACTGCACATCTGCATACCCCACATCTTACTTATCTGCAGCACACAACGCCCTTCTTGCATCAGGAAGTTCCTACAGGTTGTGAGGGCAGTCGCCCAGAGCAACTCACTTGGTGCGCGCCTCAGTGGCCCACTTCTTCTCGGTGACCCCCGCAGCGGCCAGCGCGCTGCCGTGCACCGCGGCGACTTCTGCTCGCACGCGCTCGAAGATTGCGGCGTCCGGCCCCTGCAGATGCTGCCCTGGCGCCTCGTATGTCGGCCGCTGGTCGACCGGCAGCTGCGGCACAGACTAGGAGCCTACTTACGGCGCACTTGCCAACGTCGACAGTTGCAATACCAGGTCAGCAGCCTGGCAGCAGGCTGCGTGGCAGATGACAGCCAAATACCAAACTGGCCATCGCTACGCCACCTGTGCCGAGCAGCAAGCAGCCCGAAGAGCACAAGCAAATGCTCGACAGGGTGTCCTTTTGGGCCTGTACGCCTTGACATTGTCAGCCGCACTGACACCTGAGCTCTACCACAGGTGGCACAGCTGCTGACGCAGGCCCCTGAGTAAGCGAAATAGTCCATCCGGCAAGCCTCACTAGTACCTGCGAACGCACAGCTGCAAAGCGGCGAGCGAAGATCTCGGCCGCCGACTGCCGTGCTGCTCGCTCTGAGGAGCCGTCAAGGGCGCCGCTTCCCAGCTCTGCTGCGCTGAAGCCCTCTGGCACCTGCAAGGTTGCTGAACCTTCACATCGCTAATTTGCAGCTGATAGGGTCAAGACAGCCTGCCACACAGTCCGCAAATTGGAAGCACGGGGGAAGTTGCAATTGGTGACATTCAGCTGTACACTTTGACAGGTCGACAAGCAGCACCTGATATGGCTGCGGTACAGCCAACTGCTTGCTGCCTTTCTGGGTGCGTGCAGCCTGCTGCTGCACACTGGCAGCATCTGCGGCCACGTTGCTCCTGCCGCCCGCTGCAGCAGGAGCAGCAGCAACAATGGCAGCGGGTGGCAGGTGCACCCAGGCGGCCCCGTCCCAGTTCAGGGCAGTCCGCAGGTTGGCCTGCATTCGGCGCATGACATGGCATAGCTACACATCGAAACTATGACAGTGCTGGTCTCTGGCTGCAATAGGTCTGGAAACAAGGGACAGCGTCAGGAGGAAGTAGCGTGCATGAAGAGCTCCACCGAATTACCTGCTGGACATGCAGCTCCTCTCCGGAGGCAGCCAGCAGGACGCGCAGGGGCACATCCTCTGCAGGGGGGGCATGGCCCTTGCGGCGGCCGGTACCCCTGCGGGGCGATGACGCGGGTGCGTCATCGGCAGAAGCGGCGGCGCTGTCAGCGGCGACTGCGCCGGGAGCCGATGCGACGTGGCCCTGCCACCAGCCGCCGTCGTGCCATGCCTCCACCGCATCGCCCGTCGACCGCGCCGCACCCCGCTGGGACATCTGTGTTGCAGTTCGAGCAGAGACACGGTCGGAGTGTCCGCTAGGACCGACACCTCACGAGACCTGCACCTGGCAGCTGCCGTGGCAGTGGGCTGCAAGCAGTGTGTGGTTCAGCCTGACGTGGTATCATGACAGCTGAGGACTCAGGCACGATATGGGCAAATGTGATATGCCTGGCATGCTTGCGTCATATCAACAACCAGTACATTCTGTCTGCGAGGCGCAGAGCTGGCCGAGTTGCAGGGAGAAAGCCAGCGGCAGCAGGAAGTGGGAGGTTGATGCACCTGAGGTGGCGGCGGCGGCCGCAGCAGAAAGCCGCGCCGGGTGTGCGCCTCGGCGCCAAGCGGCAGCTGCTCGGCCTCTGCTGCCGTCGCCGCCTCCGCTTCTGCGTCGGCGGGCTGCTGCAGCGGGAACCACTCCTGCAGCCGCTCGGCAGAGTCCTCCGCGACGTTCAGCTCCGCATACTCCACCAGCGCGAAGCCTCGCTGCATGTCTGTTATGGTGCCGCAAAACCTGCGGCAGTGACGACAGCAGCGTGTAGATGTCACGCTAGCATATCCGCAGTATATCCGCAGCATGCCTACATGCATGCAGTAGTTCAGCGGGTGCATGGAAGCTTTGCCATGCCACTGCCATATGCTTGCCGCCTCTGACAGCAGGACGTGGGTTAATCCTCCAGCTGCCTGCAGGCAAGGACAACGAAGCAGGTATGAGAGAGGCACAACCCACCAGCAGCCACGTAGGCCGTCTTCGTCGTTTGTGACCTCCACCGCGCTGCCAGTGGTGAACGCCACAGCGTCGCTTGCAGTGCCGGTGGCAGTGCTGACAGCAAGCGCTGCCGCTGACACTGACACGGACGGTGCTGGGGCTGAGCCTGCAGCTGCCGCCGCAGCAGCAGCTGGCTCCCGCTTCCGCCTGCCGCCGCCGCGCAAGCGCAGCGGCTCTGACCCCTTGGCTGCAGCCTCTGCCTGTTCCAGCGCCGCCTGCACAATTTCCACCCCACTGAGGACAAGCTCGTGCATGCCACCGCAGCTGAGATGTGCGCCAAGCAGGTCATGCGCTCTGAGGTGAGTGATGATCGTGTCAGCTGCGAGCACAGGCTGAACCTGGACCAGATTGCAGCTGGGTGTGAAAAGTGTCGCACCAGCATGGCAGCCGCCGTGAAATCCTGTTGCGCACGGCTGGTGAGGTCGACCAGCACCTGCCAGCGGGTGCTGAATGAGCTGGCCGGCGGTCCGCAGATGAGCACCTGTACATGTGCATCTGCTGGTGAATGCAATGCTCTTGGTGCCAATGCGTCTCCACCTCACAGCCTCAGGAGAAGGCAGAGCTGGCCGAAAGCTCTCCGCAAGGGAGCGGCACAGATCGCCTTGCATGCGGCATGTCAGACATGTGATATAGCAACTTTGCCCAGCTGCTGCACGACTTTGCATTCAGCGCCACGCCTTTGCCGCAAAACAGGACAGCAGCAGAGCAGCGCTCCTATAGGTCGTGTAGCCGTGGAGCGCATCACTCCGACCCACCCTTGATTCCTCGGTAACAACCGCCAGCAGGCAGCCGCCCGCGGCGCCTGCTCCCGCCGGCGACCATGCGACGCAGCGCACGCTGCTGTGCCGGCGCTGCTCCGGCCGCAGCCCGCCGCGCCCCTCGGACGTCACCGCAAAGCGCAGGTGGTCCGCCAGGCCTGCCGACAGGCGCTCCTCTGTGTTTGTTGCCTGCAGCATCGGCACAAGGCTTTGGTGGCGCTACACTGTTTGCAGGCAAGCGCAGTAGTTCTGTCCACAAGCTGCTGTACCCTTTCGGAGAGGTCCATGCAGTCGACGGCACGAGCACTGGCGCAGAGTGAGGTGGTCGCTGCTGCCGTGCAGGGTTGTTTCATGGGGTTCACCTGCGCAAATGGGACATCGATCACAGCGCGGGGGCCATCCAGAGCCGCGGCACTCAGCAGAACGACGCTGCGGCTGGTGGCGACGGCCAGCAGATTGTCCTCCGACCAGCAGACGGCGTTGGCGCCCGCTGGGAGGCTGGCCAGGGGTGCAGAGGTGGCAGGCTGCAGCGGCGGCGCGGCTGGCAGCAGCTCGACTGCCATGCTGCGGTGCGCGTGATCACGGGCACCTGGCGGCTGCTAGTCGAATCAGAACCCACGTCGGCGGTCCACATGCAACGGCGGGAGCGTGCCAGGAAGGAATCTCCACATTCCAGGTTTCGGAGTGCTCTTGCTGGAGGATGCTTTGACTGAAGCTAAAGCTGCAACGTCTGCTGGCCTTCAGCTCCCTGTCTCACACATGAAGCCTGGCATGAACCATGTACCAAGAGCTGCAGCTTGACCACATCAGACATGAACTTCTGACGTTCTGAGCATCAGGCTTCCCAGGACTCGAAACCGATGACCTGTACGGGCAGTTTGATGCAGTACCAGGCTTCTCTACCATCACAAGGCCAAACATCCAACCTCGTTCTGCACTCGCAACACATTTGTGGGGTTGTAGTTCTCGAATGCGGCATGTGAGACCTGCCGACTGTTCCGAGGCTTGGCAGTGCGCAGTACCACGAGCAGTGGATGTAATGCAACATGCCATCTGTTTGGCCTTGAAAACAGGCTGCATGCAGTCTATAACGCTAGCAAACGTATCTGAGTAGGCTGCATCCTCCACCTGGAGTCGCTGGCGCCAGTGCATACATGGGTCAGAACGCACAGGCACTATTGTTGACCAGGCTGGCGCCGGAAGGAAAAAGGGATTGAACATGTTGCCGGGCGCTGTCAAGCAGAGCTGGTGCTCAAGCGTGGATGAATTCCTGAAGGCTTCTCGACAGCATGCAGCAACACACGGGCACTGAGCCAGCCTTCCGCGACGAACAGCATGCTGTTGGCAGTACCGCAGCCCCTATAGGCCTGCATCCACCAGCTGCCAAGGACACTGCACCGCCGCATGCAGACATGTCGCCTGCTCCATTCACGCCAAAGAACCCCGCAGCACGCCCTGCGACGCATGCAGCTGCACACGGCGACGCCCGACCTGACACCACTGCCGCCGGCGGTGCAGCCGCATCTGCCAGCGTTCGGGCTGTGGAGCTGCGGCTGCACGCCGCCACCGGCCTGGCCGGCCACGGAGGCCGCGTCGTGGCCGTGGTCAAGGCACACGCCCCTGCGCCCGCGCCGCTCAACCGCCAGTCCATGTTGCTGAGACGCCTCAGCATGGCCGCGGGCGCCGGGGGCGCTGGCCCCACCGCCGTCGCACCCGCAGGTGCCCGGCAGCAACACACCGTCGTGCAGGACCACCACGCCTTGCATGTACGAGAAGCACATATCTGTCAGCAGATGGCGTGATGCAAGTTTGGCGTGGCTGTACTTGCACCGCGGTGTGCATCGCCCAAACCAAGCAGCGCTGTGTCCTGTCACGTGCAGAGGAGGTGGCGGTGTCGGGCCCGGTGGCGGTGCAGCAGGGGAGGGCGATCCTTGGCGCCTGGGCCCGCATCCCCACAAATGCAAGTTCACTGGAGATTGAGGTGAGGACATCATGCGTCACGAATTTATGAAATGGGCTGTGGCTTGTGAAATTGGCGGCTGGTTCGGCTTGCAGCCATGCGAGCCGAACGCATGGCTGCCGTACCATCTGGGGACAGACCCTGCAGCTGCAACGCAGCCTATGTCAGGGGCAGCGGCTGCAGAAGACAGCACTGCACTGGCGCTCGGCGAACGCCAGCATATTTTTGCTGTTGGTGCCCACCATCACACCGGGTCCTGCAAATGCTGTCAAGGTATGTAATGTTCTTGTAGGTGCAAAAGCTGAAGGGCTTCTCGCGGCACTTCAGCCGGCAGGCACGCCACACGATTGCAGCGGCTCGGCTGGACCTGACGCAGGGTGTGATTGGCGATCAAAGCCGCAGGTACCACAATATAGCCTGACCTCCTTCTTCAGGGCGGTTTGTGTTTCACCGTGCCGACAGTTGTCACCCTTACAGCATGCATGCGAGGAGGCTGTTAACCTGTGACCTGAGATGGCATTGTGTCACGCGCAGCTTCTGCTTTGGGTGGTACAAGTGCCTCGAAACCCACTGGTGGCCTTGCAGGCTGGTTGCGCTGCCGGTGGAGGTGCAGCAGAGCCGGAAGGAGCAGAAGCAGAAGCGGCGGAAGCTGTTCAGGCAGCCGCTGCAGCAGGCGTCAGACTGTGCTGCGTCGGAGGCTCAGCAGGGCGGGGACCAGCCAGCCAGCATCCCAGCAGTTGCAGCAGAGGCCACTTCAGCACAGCCGTCACCTGCGGCGACTGCTCTAGGCCCAGCGCCTGCGCCTGCGCCTGCGCCTGCGCCTGCGCCTGCGGAGGCCGATCTCGAATGCGCTTGGACTTCACAGTCGGCACAGGCTGCAAGTGGCATCGATACCGAGGCTGCACCAGCAAGGATACCTACGCTTGACACTTTGCCGCTGGCAGGGAAGCTGCAGCAGGTCGGGAGCACTGAGGCCCCTATTAGCAGTGCCGATGGCTGCGGCGGCGCATCAGCAGACTCGGACGCCCAGTCCTCAGGCAGTGAAGACGAGGAGGCAGCGGGAGGAAAGCAGCCGCCAGTGAGTGCTCCACCGCTGCACTTGGGTCGTCCCTGTGGTAACGGCAAAACTGGATGGCGTTGCCAGTGCTGCTTGCACGCTGCGTTCCTGATCATGGAATGGCTGCAAACGATCAGGTGCTGACACTAGAGTGGCGGCTGGTTCGGGTGGGCGCCGAGGGTGCGGCGCAGCAGGAGGTGCCCGTGCGGGCGCTGCCGCCGACAGCCCACACATATGCGCACGGCGGGTTCGTCACACTAAATACATGTTTCAGACGGCACAAATCAACCTTGGGTGGCTTGTTGTTCACTAGCAAACGTCTTTCTGCACAAGCGCGTTGACTTCTCAAGTGGCTATGCTGCTTCCACCCATATCGCCCGGAACGCAATTTTGACGGCTGCGTCCTGCCCATTGACATGTTCCCAACCATTGCTCAGCAGGTTCATGGGGCTGGCGGTCAGCATGATGTCCGATGCAGTCTGGCGGGACATTCTGCGCACTGAAGAGGCCGCCAGTTTTGCGCGGGCATTGAGGTGGGCGCCATTGACCCCTAACCCGCCAAACCTCTGCCAAGCTTCCTTGGTCATGGTACATGCAAATGATGTATGACATGCTCCAGAGTGGTCTGTAAGCTGCATGTGGCAAACCCCCGGAGGCCAGCGTGTGTGCCTGCAGCTTTTAGCAATGGCGAGGTTTCCGGCCGCAGGCTGTGGGAGGGGCTGCACACCAAGAAGCCGGTGAAGCGGTCGAGCCCCGCGGCGCTCATGGCGGTGCTGGAAAACTCGCCGGTGCTGTGTGCGTACGGCCTGATTCGCTCCGGCAGCGCGCTGCCTGCGGCTGCAGGTGCATTTCATGCTCAACTGCATGTCAAGCAAGCCAAGCAAGCCGCATATCCAACGCAGTACTCCTGCTGAGACAGCTGCGGTGGATAGCGGGCCAGCCATGCCCAGGAGCGGGCCATCATCGAGACACACCCTGCTCTGCAGGATCCCGCTTTGATCTGGCTCTTTGTTTCGGGGGTTGCACCTTGTTATTTGCCTGGCCATCCCTGCAGTGGCCATCAGGCTGTCATCTTCTGACTCGGCAAGTATGCGCTTCACAGGAGCGTTGCCACACCAAATCGGCCAGCTGGAGAGTGACACCAGCCATGGCCACCGCCCCGCTGATGCGGATGAGGACGCGGGCGCGGCGTCGGGCGTTATGGAGGTCCCTCCTGGCGCCGCCGCACCACGTGCACAGGCCACGCTCGCTCACCAGCGATCCTCAGACGCGGCCTCTGCGGTCTCGCGGGCGGTGCTCAGCCGCGCGCAGATGCAGTTCCGACAGGACAGCCTGGACAGGTGCACCCACTCCTGGCGCCCAGTCGATGCCCTTGCAGCTGGCGCTCACTTGCGTTGTTGTTCACGTCCCGCAGAACCTGGGCGTGTGCTCCTGTCAGATGCTGCGATGTGTGCTGACGCTGTAAAGTAGCCTGCGAGGACATTGCAGCATGTTTGGTACTGGAATGAGGGCTGATCAGCTGCAGGCAGTTTGCAGGAGCACCGAGCTGGAACAAGCAGAAGGCGGTGAGTTTATAGACGCTGATCCAGATAGCGGATATGAAGCTACACACACGAGTATGCGTATGTGTATGCGCTTGTTCTCATTTCAGGCTGGGCAGCGGGGAGTACAGGGGCGCGGATGCTGCGCTGGCGCGGGGCCAGTGGCTGCAGCAGGAGAAGGCTGCCAGCCTGGCGGACAGCCGCCAGCTGTCCCTCACAGGACGCGCAACAGTGAGTGGGGGCTGCCTGCTGTCAGCACCATCGGCCTGTGCTCCAGTGCTGGCAGCTGTGGCTTGAGGCATCCCTGCCTCCGCACACCTGTCGTAAGTTGCAGGTAACATGTCCTGCGCGACATCAGGAGCGCAACATGAGACAGCTCGGGGTGTCGTGTGCAGGCATTCAGCGCCCCGGCGCAGCGAACGAGCAGCAGCAGCAGCCGTGTGGTCGGCAGCCCCGGAAGCACCGCCAGCATCACTGCTTTGCCGAGCCCGCACGGGGGTCGGCACGTCAGCCACAGCAGCAGCAGGCTTGGCCTTGCTAGTTTGTCACGGTCTAGCAAGGCAGCTGCCAATGCTGTACCACTGGCTGCGGTGCCGCTGCAACTGGCGAACGGGCCAGGCAAGCGGCACCAAGCAGCTCCAAATGATGCTAGGCTGGCGCCACCTGCTGCGGAAGCAATGCACAGGAACATCCACAGTGATGCAGCATCTGCAGAGGACCATGCTGATGGGTCAGCCACTGACGCAGCGGCAGCAGCCACTGCCGCCGATGGCAGCAGCTGCAAAGCAGCACCGGGCAAGCAGCAGCCAGCAGTGCACTTTAGCGTGGGTGACGCAGGCGATGGCGGCAGCGGTGAAGGTCAAGGCGGCGAAGTGTTTCTGCATGATAGCTCACCGAAAGGAGGCGGCCATGTTGCATCAGGGGCAATGGAAACAGCAGAGGCAGAACCGGAGGGCGCAGAACCGTCTGCCGTGAGCGCCTCCAGTGTCGGCAGCCTGCCTGATTCTCCCGCATTTCCTGTGGCGGGTTGCGCTGACATGGCATCCAGGGTACAGCGCCTGGATCCCGCTGAGCCACCCAGCAGCGATCTGCACACAACAGCACTCGGTGAGAGGTCACGCCACTATCAGTATGCAAGCCTGCATCACCTGCTGATGGCCCATTGAGTGCACCGTAGGCAGGCCATCAACGTCCAACAGCACCTGCAGTCATGAGTTTGCTTTCATGCCTGCGGTGCATCCTGAGGTTGAACTCGCAAGCTATGGACGGATGTTCGTGGACGGTTTCGACAGGTGCGCTGCTGGAGCGCCAGCACAGCCGGGTCCTGCGCCGTGATTTCAGCTTTGGCGGCAGGTAAGCCGCAAGCTCGCTGCTCCTCCTAAACATGACCACCATTGGTTGATGGGCTGACAGCGCTGCTTCAATGTATCAAGGAAGGCATTGCGACGTGCCTGCAGCAGTGAGCACGATGGCCAGTCATGTAGAGTCGATGAGTAAATACTGGATGTGCTGGAGCCGCAGGCCGATTGGCGACCGGCTGGTGCGGCACAGCATGCGTGCGGGCACAGGCAGCGGCAGGAGGCCACCGCTGCTTCGCCACAACAGTATGCAGGCCATCAGCGGCAGCGAGCGGCTGAGTGCTGGACCTGGCACCGCCAGGTACATGGTGACCTTCCTCACTTGTATGTGATACGCTTGCATGCACAGTTGCAGCGACTATGCGCTGGTCTGAGCACCTCGTACCCTGCCTGCGCTTCAGCGGCGGCGGTGGCAGTGGCGGGAAGAGGGACACCCTGCGGCATGGCGCCGCTGAGTTTCGCTCCGGCGTGGCCAGTGTCTTCACGGAGGGCGCTGCCGCGGCCCTGGATGCCTTGGGGGCCAGGCAAGCCGCGCAGCCTGCCAGGGGCATGTCCGGTGGGTGATTCAGCTCACCGACAGGATTACAGCTGCTAACCAGCATACAGGATGCTGTACACACTGTAGTTGAAGTGTACATGCTTTGCAGGTGGAAATTCTGTCAAAACCACTTCCATCACGCCCCAATGCATCCGAAAGTACCAACTTGCTGCACTGTAGAACCTATCAATGTTCCATCAGGCTGGCACCCACGCACCCAGAGCTGCAGCAGCGTCTGTGCATATGCAGGTGTCAGCAGCACAGCCGGCAGTGCCATCAGCCGTACCACCAGCATCCGGCAGTCGCGGCATGGGCAGCGCGAGCTGCGGCGGTCTGTGTCCGACACAGTTGCCAGGTGTGCAGACTGCATGTGGCCCTTCAGACATTGCTTCGTCAGCATTTCAGTCGTACACTTGCCAGCAAGCTTGCTCGCCTGCCAGCTGGCTGTGGGGCATTGGGTGACTCACACCTGGCTGCAGGTAGCATGCTGCTGTTAAAGGGCTACAGCCGCAGCACCCCTTGCTTGAGAGCTCTGCATTTCCTGCCGAGTAGGCAACATGGCGATGGGCTGCCTGGGCTCATGCAGCGGCTGCCGTCGCTGCACTGGCGGCGCCCGGCAGCGCCGCCTCCTGCTGATATCGAGGTCGGCCTGCCGGCTGACGGTGTGGCCGAAGGCAGCGACCTGAGCAGCGGCGACAGCAGCAGCAGCAGCAGCAGCGAGGTGTGTCCGCTATCATCTCATCATTCGCAGCGTGTGTGATCACCAAATCGCCCGCATCTAGTCGCATGCAGGTCACAGGGGAGCACTCTCGAAAAGGGCGTGGCTTGCAGTCCTGAGCTTTGTCATGCCAGTCTGGTCTCGTCCCACTGGGTCCCTCATGTCTGCGCAACTGTCTGCACAAGAGTGCATACGCTGTGGATCGCCGTTTACAGCTGCTGACTCGGCAGCTGCGCCCAGGACGACATCTCGCTGCTGCGGGGGGCGGCACGGCGGCGGCGGCCAGCAGCGCCTGCCGCCGGTGGGCTGCCGCAGCGGCGCAGCTCGCCCACGGGCTATCAGCCGGTGTCCCTGGAGTGGGACATCTGGTGACGCTACGCTGTAATCTGTCTTCATCTTCGAGAGCTGCCATCAGTCATGTCACCGTGTGGCTGCTGTCTGCTGTCACTTGAGCATACATATCACGGGAGGGCCTACAGCGAGCTGCCGTCATGAACTCTTTCCAGCTGCCTGCGAGACAAGGGTCCATTTGTACCAGTTCAGCACAGCAGGTTGCTCAGTCAAGGAGCCAAACATGTGGCTCAACTAAGAAGAGATCTTGCAAAGTGTGTCATTCAGGGTGGACCCTGCGAAACCCTGGGCGCTTGATGCAGCGACGGTGGACCACGGCAGCCCGCAGGCTCTCGTGCGGCAGGCGAGCAGCTGTCTTGCCATGAGTGTGATATCATGTGACCCCTCTTGCACCGATGCTGCAGGCCTTGTAGTGGTTTGGGCGTCACCACAAAAGCCACACCCAACGCTTGTGCTGACGGCACGCTTGTATGGTGCAGTCCGTCTACAGCCACGTGCCACTGTGTGGCACGCGGCTGGCAGCATCCGCGGGGACAGCGCACATCTCGCGGGAGGGCATCACGCCGCTGGCGTGGCTCAGCCGCTTCGGTCGCTCCGTCAACCGCGGCGTGAGCGGCGACCCGGACGTCCCGCTGCCGCTGCACGGGCCAGAGCCCTTCACCTACAGGTGTGTGGCACGGCACCATTCCCAACATATGTTTCCTCGTGATGTCATCTCACGGCGGCGGCGGTCAACTTCGGGGCTGCGCTGTATTGTACCATAGATCCGAGTGGACAGAAAGCCTTTAGTCCTGGAAGGCATTGTACATACTGTCGTGAGTCACAAGATGACGTGAGCCCAGGCAGAAAGTTGACATGCAGGCTGACCGTGGAGGTGCTAGAGGGCAGCAGGGGCGTGTTTGCATTGGGGGAACAGCGCAGCCGGCAGCACCGCCTGGCAGTGGAGCTGCGCATCATCGACTCTCCGCTGGCCGTGCAGCCAGGTGAGTTTCTGAGGCAGCATTTGCATGTGTCCAGCAGGCGCCACGACATGTCCACCTTCCCTTTAGGGTACCGCAGTATGTCATAAGGGCGATGAGCTCAGCTGAGGGGCGATGAGACAAGCAGGACAAAGCTCCAGTGTGCATGGATGCGGCCGAAACAAAGGAGTTGCCATGCCATGGTGTCAGTATGTGGTTAGAGCATGGACCCTGACATGCCAGACTTCTGTTGCAGGCCGCGCTGCAGCAGCGATGCACACCAGCACAGGGGTGTGGTTCTGCAGCCAGCAGCTTGACTTCTGGCCGCTGGTGCCCGACCTCGAGGACGCATGCTTGTCGCTGCAGGTGCCCTTCCAGCCTGCAGTCTGCCTATCTGCACAGTTTGTCCCGAACGTAGGGAGCTCAGAGATGTCCATAGCACCATGCAGCAAGCACAGGGGGGTCTCCTCTATGCAAGCTGGTGCGCCAATGCCGTTCTGGTTGGGGAACCTGCCCTGGTTTTCGCAGTACATTGGCAGGTCATATAAAGATGAGTCTCTATCTTCGCCGTAGGTGCGTGAGGTGCGCAGCAGACGGCATGTCGCACGAGGCAGATGGGCGGGCAGCCTTAGCATCTCCCTTGCTTCCGTCCAGGAGCTCCTGCAAAGCTCAGGTTGGGCGCAGCAGATCGTCAAGTTCTATATTAGAATTAGTAGTACCGATCCCTGGTCACAGATTGTGCCCAAAGCGAGAAGTGAAGCCACACAGCCTGCGCTTGTTGCTGAGACTGCTTTTTGAGCACATGATCCATGACTGGCATTGTTGCAACGGTATGTTGCCTCCAAACCAACAGGCGGTGGGATCTTGGATGCCTGGTGGGATGTCAGTACTGATAGGGCCACAGCAGAGGACGCACCACCGCAGGTTGCACCAGCACCCCACCCCGCAGCAGACGCACAGAATGTCAAGCAGAGGCCTGACGACAGCCAGACGCCAGCAGGTGATTTTGCACTGGGCCGAAGGTCGTTGCACATGCATGTACTCCTTGTTATCCAGCTGCTGACCATGCAAGATGCATGAGATATGTTCTGCTGATGTAACAGGACAGCTCCTGAGAGTGGTGCAGAAAGCCTTCCAGGAGGTCTGATGTCCTCGCTGTGTGTGACAGGTGATGCCAACGGCAGCGCTCACAGCCACATGTCAGAAGCTGCTGCAGCGCCTGGCGGCAGGGATGCGAGTGCCTTCACGACCCCTGCCGCGGACATCTACTGCGGAGGTCCCCATGTTGGTGCAGCCACTCTCTCGGCAGAGCCCTGCCGGCTGCGGCTGGCACTGCGATTGCAGAGGGTCAGTGCTGTCGATGCCGTGAGCAGGTTGCTTTCATTTTCTGTCTTGGTGTGAGGCTGCTGATAGTGCCAGTGGTTCGCGGTTGGTGCAGTGGCAGCACGGCTGCACACTCCGAGACTGTGCCTGCTGAACCATGCATGCATTGTAGTCATGTAACCCCAGTTTCTGCTACCCACGTCATGATGAAGTTCACCAGAGAAGGGGTGACTGCTGGTCTGCAACTGAAATGCAGGACCCCACAGCCGATACTCTGTGCTCGACAAGATCGTGCCGGCGTACTACCACCGCCTGGAGGCCGACGGCAGCATCTGCGGCAGCGCCTTTGGCGCCAACAATGCGGCGGAGCATGCGATGATGGAGCGCCTGGTGATCGACGACCTGCTGCACTGGGCGCGGCAGGACAGGGTGGGTGCACTCTGTTGTGCTTTGCCCGCCGAGAACGAGCGCTTGCACACTCGCTGGGTTAACACATGCTGCAGTGCCTCCAGCGACAGTGCTGCTCTGCTGCTGTGCTCATGTCCCCACCATCCAAAGCCTGGACAGCAAGCAGCCCTCCATGACTGGAAAAACCACAGCATCTGCCAGCTGGCGTTGGAGGCTGTGTGGCATCCACTTTGGCGCTTGTGCATGCCAAACATGGACGCTGCATCTGCAATGCAAGCACCGGGGGAGTCACGCACCACACGCTGCTGCTGGGGCACAGGACATGCCTGCAATAATAGGAGGGCCTGGGGCAGAAGTGGTATACGCAGTGTGATAGTATCCCCGACGTCGTGCTGCTGCAGGTGGATGGCTTCCGCTTCGACATTATGAGCTGCCTGATGGTGTCGACGATGGAGAAGGCACGCGACGCGCTGCGGGGCCTGACGCTGGACGCGGACGGCGTCGACGGCGGCGGCATGCTGCTGTACGGCGAGGGCTGGGACTTTGGCGAGGTGTGAGTCCCAGTGCGCTCACCTGGTGGCTCGACACATTGCTGCAATAGTTTGGTTGTGATCTCCCTGCGCAACGTCTGCCATAAGCACAGCCGGTGAGATGGCACCTGCTAGGGTGGCCACCTCTACTGGCATGGCGTCAAACAGTAGATGTGCAGCCCTTTTCCACGGATGTCCCCATCGGACGTGGCTGCGTGAAGCCTGCCTGTTTCTTCAGATGTGTTGTTACGCTGGCGCAGGTGACGGGCAACCAGCGCGGCCGCAACGCCAGCCAGCTCAACCTGGCGGGCACCGGCATCGGCTCCTTCAACGACCGCCTGCGGGACGCGGTGCTGGGCGGCAGCCCCTTTGCCCCCTCCAGGTGCCTTTCATCTGAAAGGAGGCTCTGCAACTATTTATTGCCATTCAATAGGGGCGCTGGCTGCCTGCTATACAAAAGGAAGGTCTGTACCAGCAGGCTGGCTGCATCATGCACACATCAGTAAGCTCAGCCTGTTCGGCTGGCACTGCAAGTACCAATGGGAACCTCGCCTCACCTTCACTGCCCCCAGGGAGCAAGGCTTTGTGAATGGCCTGGCGCTGCAGCCGAACGCGCACATGACGGCGGCGCTGCCGCCGCCGGACCACCGGGAGCTGCTGGGCCGGCTGACGGATGCCGCGCTGGTGTCCCTGGCCGGCAACCTGCGCAGCTTCGAGCTGGAGGACCACACAGGGCGCACCGTGAAAGGTGTGCCCCTGGCTACACCCTAAACCCTGAACCCATCTGAGCTGGAGGGACCACATCGGCCGCCTAGTGACAGATGTGCTGCTGGGGCAGCTGCTGTATCGGCATGGCGGCTGTGGGTGGCAGTGGCTGTCTTTTGGTGTGTACCATACCTTGTGGAGATGGATGTGCTCCAGATTATCTTGATGGCAACGTGTGATAAACTGCTGACCTGGCCACCCATAGCCAGCTCTTTGTTGGCCAGCTCTTTGATCATCCGAAATACCAACAAGCTACAATGATATGACCGTGCCGTGCAACAGGCCGGCAGGTGTTGTACAACGGCACCCAGCCGGCGGGCTATGCTGCGGAGCCGTGCGAGACGGTCAACTACGTGAGCTGCCACGACGGCGAGGTGCTGTTCGACCAGCTCGTCATGAAGCCGCAGGAGCAGGTGCATTGCTGAGAAATCAGTCAGGCACTCTGCGAACATGCTGGGTGTTGAAGCAGGGAGTCTCAGTGTCCTACCCTATGTCATGGCCTGAGGTGTCTAGCGGCAGGTTCTGCTTCTGCTCTACACCTTGATAGGACACGTGGCACAGCTGGTTTATCTGCGAGCTGGCGGGATGCCCTGTGGCTACCAGCAGAGTGAATGCCGTGTGTCACCCGGGCAGGACACGACACGCTGCTGCCGCGCCCTCCTGTTGCTCCCGACTGACCGGTGAATGCCGGTATCAAGAGGCCACAGCTGCGATGCAGGCCACTGCGGAGCAGAGGGCGCGCATGGCGACGCTGGCGCAGTGGATCGTTGCGCTCAGCCAGGGCATCGTGTTCTTCCATGCCGGTGACGTGCTGCTGCGATCCAAGAGCCTGGACCGCGACTCATATGACTTGGGTATGACACCTGAACATGATCTGTTCAATTGCTGCAGTCCAGGGCAGCTGTGCCTGCATACTCATGTGGTCATGCTACTAGGCATACAGTCGAAGTCAAGTCATGCAGTGTCACTGCTGCCATGCATGGACTACTCTGCAGTGAGAGCCTTCTGTCTTCATGCTATGCTGCCTGACGGACCTCTGCTATGCCAAGCAGAAATGATTATCAAACCGCTGACTGACTGAATGACTGCTGCTGACGTGTGACCGCAGGTGACTGGTTCAATCGGCTGGACTGGACTGGGACGCACAACAACTTTGGCATCGGGCTGCCAGGTGCCTCCAAGAACGAGGGGCACTGGCCCGAGAAGCGGCCGTTCCTTGCACGAAAGGTGCGGCATGCATGCACACTTGCTGCAACGCCATATTAGAAGGCTGACGTGAGGCGCTGGACAGGGTAGCTGGAGCAGTGTGCCTGTTGGAAAACCCTTTGCGCTTTCGCTTCGTGATAGCCGCATGGCATCAACCCTGACGGCTCCTTTGTTGCGACCCCGCAGGAACTGCAACCAGGGCCTGAGCTCATGCAGCGCACGAAAGCTGCGTTTCTGGCTGCGCTGCGGGTGCGCTACTCATCGCCGCTCTTTCGACTGCCCACCGCCGCTGCAATCCAGGCGCGGCTGCGGCTGCACAACACAGGACCCCAGCAGGTGAGCATGCAGCAGTGCTGCACATGCAAGCATGGCACCATGCTCGAGGGAAGGAGGGAGGTCGTCACGTCATTCTCACCTTGTCAGCCCTGCGCATTGAGCTCTGCAGCGCCCTGCGCAACCCGATCTGTCGACCTGGGTGTCTGACATGCTGATGTGTGCCAGCGGCTTGTTGCATCAGTCGTGTCATGCACATACAGGTGCCGGGGCTCATCGTGATGGAGCTGCTGAGCGCTGATGCCACCGGCACAGCTGGCGGCGTCCAGGACCCGAAGTATGAGCGCATTGTGGTGGCGTTCAACGCACGACCCGAAGCACACCTGCTGAACTGGCCGCCAGGTCTGCAGCTTGTGCTCCTGGCTGCTGCAGCACTTGCATACTGTATCAATCTCACTGTTCATAGACACAGTCGCAAACCCTAAACATGCAGACCCTACACATGCAGTTTGCATGGTCTAATGTGGCAGTGAAAACCCTTGTGCGGAGGGGAAACATGGGGTTGCGCACATATAGCAAACTGTAAACCGTGCAACCTGTGCTGTGCAGGGGCAGAGCGGCTGCAACTCCACCCGGAGCTGCCCGACTGGATGGCTGATGCCAGCAGCGTCAGTGACAGGCCGCAAGCCAGAGCCACATGGGTACCGGCACGCAGCGCTGTTGTGCTGGTGCAGCCACGGCAGGTGATGGATAGCTGAACATTTAACGTACTTGAACGATAGCGAGTCTCGAATAGCTGTAACAAATTCCACTGGGGTGCTGTTGCAAGGTTCATTGTTGAGACGCATGTGTGCCTCCAGAACACAGGGTGTTGGCCTGTCAATACGTTTCGACGATGTTCATGTGGAACATACACATGTCGCATACAGTATTATATTGCAAGCTAGCAGTTAAGCCTGACTAACCTATTCTGATGGACTGAGTGAGTAGCATTGGCTTGATGTGCGATTGCGAACTGTAAAGCGATGCAGTTGGCATCACTGCCTCTTGCGCTGCAATCCTCGAAATCGCTGCAGAGAAACCATCTTGGGTCATCCCGCCCTGCAAAACCTGCCTCGTCGTGCGTGTCCACGTATCAGCCATCTTTACCCAGTGACTGTATGCACGCGCCAGACAAGCAACGATGTTCATGACGCCATCATGCTCATGCTGGCCTGCAAGCAAAGCAAAGTGCATGCCATGTGGTCAGCCGCAGGGCTTGTAGACTCGCCCTGCTTCGGACTGCTGCAGGCCAGCACAGCTGATATTGGTGCATCCAGAGACATGTATACTCTCTTGCTTTTGTACGACTTGCGGTGCTGCATCACCTGCAGATACCACACCGCCGACGCCTTCTGGTTCCACCTGGACAACCCTGCAACATAAACGCTGCAAGCCACAGAGCGGTGCTTTGTTCCTCTTCCCGGGAGTGGATGAAGAGGTTGCATTCCTGCGTATTATGGCCCAGAATCTATGGGGCAATGCAGCGGTTGCGCTGCAGCATGACGTCAAGGCGGCGCATGTCTGTGAGTTTCGCATCGCCAGAGGGAGCTGCGTTGCTGGACGCAGTCGCCTGATACCAGGAATATCATAGGTTGAGGGCGAGCACAGCTGTAATGAAGCATACATTTCGTGCACCCACTATACAAAGCATGGCGCTATTCCTGGATACCAGCGCTGTTCCTGCCTGTGTGGCCATAGAGCATCTGTCCACTTTGACCGGGACGTGGACACCGTGGTTGATGAGACATGCGTCGAGCATTACAGAGCAGCCACAAGCAGCCAACGGCTGTGTGAGTAATTCTGACTAATACTGCAGGGGGCCCGAAGTCGCGACTCACTGAGTCTGCTTCGTCTGTGAACGAGCAAGTTGGCGAAACCTCTCTTTGCAGCAACACGCACCGCAAATGTTTAGGCCAAAAGACGGCTGATCATCCTGGTATCGCCGCAAGACAAAGCAGTGCTGCTTTGCAATTCGACTGCACTAGATCCCAATCTGCGAGCAAGGTGCTCCCAAGCAGCTATTGCACATCCAAGAGCGCCCAGTGGCTGCAGAGGAGGTGGATACCGTCCTGCTAACCTCAGGGCAGCCATGCCCCTCAATGGCCAGGTACGGCACACGTTACCAAGCAAGCGACACTTGCATTGTCCCCCACGCTTGCGGGTACTTGCCACAGCACCCTGGGATCCGGACGAGCTTGTATTCATGCCATGCTTACGTAATAAACAGCCTGTAGCTGAGTCGATCGGCGATACATGTGCCTGCTGTCACCCTGCCGCATGCCGCCAGGCGCATCAGCTGCCGGCTGCCATGCCGCCTTCGCCTGCTGCCTAGCCTGCATGCCACGCCATTGCCCGGCTGCATCCTGCTCCACTAAGTATGCACTTGACTGCACGGCTCGTGGGTTGTAAAAGTGTTGGTGTCGGCTGCAGGTGGCCTGCGCGCCAGCGGTGACTGCTGCCAGCAGCCTGTGCAACCTGCAGGCACTGCGCTCCAAGTAAGGCGAATTTCATGGCAATGGCCGCCACCACATGCACAAGCACCAGCATTGCAAGGTATGCACAATGCTGTTCCAAAAGTGGTGTGGTGACCACCGTGCACAAGTGTGTGACATGTATGAAGCCTGACAGCCCTGTGCTGTTGCAGGTGCACACCCAACGCACCCATTTGTGCCAAGCCAACCAACCGCCAGATCCAGAGGCGTGGGCTGCGGGAGGGGCGCGCTGCTTCCAGGCCCAGCCTGCAAGTGGCATGCTCTGCTGCTCAGGAGGAGCCGGCGAGTTCTTCAAACGACTACTGGACTCCTGAAAGGGAGCCGGAGCGGTGAGGTTGTCCCTCATGCTGGCATGATCGACAGTGGGGTCGCACTGCACAACAGTGGCTAAACCGATGGGTTAGTGCATGCACAGCACAACGTACAGAGCAACCAATGCAGCTGCTGCATTGCTGCCACCCATCTCGTGCCCCATGAGTAATGTGCGCATGCTGAAAATCCTGCAGGCGTGCGCTGTCCATGCGCACCGAGCGGCAGGCCTTTCAGGACGTGCTGCCATTCTGCAAGCGGCGTGACGTGATCAACTTCCTGCCAACCACGCCGACCACAGCCAGGGCAGAAGCTCATCCGCTCGTTCTGGAGGCAGCATTCCTCCAGGCCCTGGTGGGCGGCTGGAATGGCGATGCCAGCGTTCGTGCGTACAATCCACCATTCACGGTAATGCCTCGCATTGCTGCCTTTGCGGTGCTGACGCTGCTGGGCCCTGCCTTGGTGCCTTCACCCTGCACCCAGCAATCAAGTGTCTGACTTGTCAGCAAGGCATCTCTGATCTTGTGCTGACAAAGCGCTGATCTATCTGCCACTGTTTTACAGGAGTATGATATGCCTGTGGGCATGTCGGAGCAGCACTACCCAGAGCGTTGGGTGGGTGCAGTGGCATACTGGGCCATTCTGCAGCCATTCAACACCTTTGGGCTTGCACTGTACGGGAAGGACGAAGCCATCATCGCCCAGCTCAACTCCCGGACTGCTGATGTCAAGTCAAACCGTCCGGAAGTGGTGGCCGAAGACGCACCCGCGCCGGTGGCAGACATAAACATGACCTGGCGTGATCGCCAGGTCATAACAGGCAAGAACTTGGCCCGACTGATCCAGCAGTGCATCTTCTGCCAGAGCTGCCTGCCATCGCATGCCCGGCAGGCGAGCGCATCACCAGCAGTCAGATACGAGCCTTGAAGTCGCACTGTGCGCTGCGCCGCTGCTGGGACAAACTGCTTGTCCCTTCCAGCAGCCTGCACTGCAGGGTCGGTCGCGCGAGCAACTGCCTGACGCAAGCTCTCTTGTTGCTGTGCAGTCGAGCTGAAGTCTGGCAGAACCCTCAGCTTTCCAGAGGACGTGCCCACCCACCAGGTGGCGACGGCGGCGCTGCAGATGGACACCACCAGGGAGGGCCATAAAGCAGAGGACTGGCCGGCAGCGCAGCAGCTGATCAACCAGGTGCAGCAGCAGTACCCAAAGTGCGATGTGCACATCAGCCACGCACTGGACCAGGTGTGCGGCCAGCTCACGCACGATGGGCATTCGCCCTGCTTCGCACTGCTGGGGAACCTCTGGCAGTGGGTGGCTATCACCAACATCCCAGACTGGCTGCTGCGTGCCTGCTGGGAAGACAGCCTGCCAGAAGCAGAGCTGCGGCAGCTTCTGCGAGACTACATTGGCAGCAGGCAGCTGTACATCACCAGGGTGTACAGCACCTACGAGCCCGGCCAGCCGCTGCAGCTGTTCCGTGCAACGTCGGAACTGGCACGCAAGGTCAGCCGCATTCGCGATGGCCCCCCACCGGCAGTCCAGCGTGTCCCACTAACGAGCTGAGCGCCAATGGAAGCACAGGCGAGCGGAGGCGCAGGTTCCACATCTGCTCGCAGTGGCAACCATAGTCCGATCTGCAAGTGCTCAGGCACCTTGCAGGCGCCAGAACCCCATGCAGCAGGTCACACCCCAGCCGCTTGTTACAGTACACAATGGTGTACTGCCATGGGATTGCGATCTTGATTGTGCGCTGCAAAACCTGGCCTGTCTGAGAGACAGTGACGTTTTCACTCGGTCCTGACATGGTGTGAGAAAAGTACCTTCCGTCCATTGCTGACCATTGGTTTGGCGCACTCTGGAAATGGCCCTGCGGCATGCTGCCAGCTAGCATGCATCTGTATCGCCGCCTGTGGCACCGTCTGCTGTCGCAGCATCCGTCCCAACACCTGACACGCCCGCTTCTCAGCGAATGTATATCACGGCATAAGAGCCTTTGTTGGTGAGACACTTGGCACCCACATTGCCATGCACAGCAACAAGTGGTGACGCGAATGTCTTGACATGACAGGCGCTGGATGGAATGCCAGCCCTTTGCACAGCATTGAGGCACTCGAGAGTTTTGTACCGCCAGTTTGTTGCCACAATGTTGACCAGTGACGTGGGATGCCGGCATCCCCGATGACTCATCGGCGATGACTCGTTGCCGGGTGTAGGTTTATTTATTATAATCAGCCCCCTTTGAGCACTGCCCACTTCCACACTCGACTTTGACTCCTCACATCTGAGATCACTTCAGTGCTTACATTGATCGCTTCTCCGTTGCCGTGCAAACTACCATGCACAATTTGACCACTATGTGTGCGTGATTATGCGTAACATCACCGTGGTCAGCATCGCTGCAAAATCTGCGTAGCAGAAGGTTCTGAAGTTGGTTGCTGCATGCGAATCATGGCCACTCAGTGGGTTTTGGGAACCTCGTGGCTGTCATCAGCTCGTCAGGCAAGGCGTCGTCTGATAGGTGGGGTGGTGCGACAGTCGGGCAGGTCGCTGGCACATAAGCGGCTGGGGTCCCGAGTCGCCACCCAGCAGAACAGCCCTGGCGCCAGCATGTACGCTGGTGTCCCGCCCATCATGGCGTCCCACAATATAGGCCAAATATCTCCTCATGAGTACCTCTTCTCGGATGGCCCGGACTTTGCCGCTCACGCCGTGCTTCCCAGCGTCAGTGACAGCGACGTGAGCCTAGCCTGTGAGGCTGGCACACTGCCGAGGCTGCACTACACAGAGGGTCCTGGTGCCGTCAGGGGCCGCCCCGCAATCATCAGGACAGCGGCTTTGGGACCTCACCCCTATGCAGCCGATGAGGTCCTCTCAGAGGTCAGGGCATACAAGCAGCTGGCGGCCCTGCAGGGTGACTGTCTCCCAGTGCTAGAGGCCGCGGGTCTTTTCGGAGATAACGGCGTCATTGTGGCCGTCAGTGGTGTTCAGCATACCGGTGCTGACGCCCCGCCAGCCGGCGTGTCGCCTCAGATGCTGTGGGATGCACTAGACAGCCTGCAGTGCATCCATGACTGTGGCGTGCTGTATGGCCGCCTGGACACGCGCAGCCTGTTGGTCCAGCAGCGCCCTCAGGTGGGCCTCGTAGTCTGTGTCTGTGTGCTGTGGTGGTCATGTGCGCTGCCACACTTCCACCATACATGTAAGTGGTTGCTCTCCTTCTCCAGCCCTGCGGCTGTAGACATCAGGCTCCTTTGCCGCAGTGCATGCTGTTGTCATGGTAGGACTGTGTCGGCAATGGTGACGCTGCTTTGAGCCACGCCAGCGGCAGCAAGCTCCTGTGGGCGAACTTCCGCCATGCGCAGATCATCCCAGAGCTGGACCGCCACTCTGCAGCTGCACAGGTACTGCGCCTGCTGAAGGACGATCGATGTGTGGTGCTTCTCCCAATCCTTGGCTGGACCTGCACACAGCATCGACATGGCTACACTGTCCGTTTTGCATGGCACTGAGGATGCTACACTGCGAACTCAGCTGTGATGTGGGCATGAAAGCCGGTTGGCGTCTAGCACACAGCTATGCAGGATGCAGATGGGCTGTGCACCTAGGCATGCAGATTTTCGGGCACTGCCCAGAGCGTGAACCCCTGCTTTTTATGTGCAGCTGGCAGGCGCATTGTGCAATTTATGTCAAGTGATGTCGCTGTTGCCATTGCAGGACGAGGCATTCTTGGCAGCGTTGTGGCTGGGTGTGCCAGATTGGGCTCATGCCCACCTGCTGCAAGCAGCCAGCATGCCAGACAGCATCTGCAATGATGCGTCCTCTCCCAGCGGCAGCAGGCCTGGCAGAGAACGGACCTTGGCAGCCTTACTGAGGCCATTTCCACAATACCAGCTGCAGCTCGGCCGGCAGCTTGAAGTCGCCACCAACGACAAATGCGCCCTGTGCTGGGGCACCATCAGAGGCCAGTTGGCTGTCATCAAACACTATCGCTTGTCATCACCCGGAGAGGCGCTCAAGGCGGCTGCCGAGGTGCGCAACTACCAGCACCTGTATGTCGCGTGCGCAAAACCAGGGGCCACTCATTGCCAAGGGCTGTGTACTGCTGTGTCGCCTCACATGCTGGCTGAAGTATGTCCTCGGTTGTTAAACCTGACCGCCATTGGCAATGCACACTGCAGGTTCTGGCCTACCAGCAGCTCGACAGCCTCCAGGGCGAATGTGTTCCGCGGCTCCTTGCACACGGGACCATCAACAACGGCCGCAGTGCATTTCTCGCCCTGACATATGCTGGCACCAGCATGCAGGACCTGGTGCTGCAGTGCGATGCGCTGCTGGGCGATCACATCCTCACCCAGCAGGTGGGTCATGATGCTGACACATGTGGTTCCAGCAGAAGCATGAACGCCACCGTGCTGTGCTCGTCCCATTCTAGGAGCAATGCTTCTGGCGTGCCAGATGGCGGCATGGCTTCCAACATCTGCCTGAAAGAGTGCACTAGTGTTGGCAGGAACGCACGGCCGCGATGCAGGCGTTGGCAGCCATACATGACAAGGGCGTGCTGCATGGCGATGTCCTGCCCCGCAATGTGATGGTGCAGCGCACCCTGGTGTGCATCGCATGCAATCCTCGCTGCTGACCTTGCCATGTGGCACTCCTGAGAGTCAGTGCTCAGTTAAGCTGTTGAACACATGCTGGCAGCATGTGAATGCTAGCATTCCATTGTCAACTGCAGGGCAATAGCAGGGTGATGTGGCTGGACTTTGCCAACAGCTCGATCCTTCCGGGAATGGACTGCAGCTCCCGCCTGGCGCAGAAGGAGCGGTATGAGGCAGAGGCGTGCTGCCACCATGCGGACGTGATGCTTAGGCAGCGCCGCGGCAACCTAACACGGAAGGCCCAGGAACCGACCATGGTGTTTTCAGCAGTAGAACGGCTGTAGATTAGCAACAATATGTGTGTTGTGCAAGTGCGGAGGCGATACCATGTACCAAAACAGTCCAGGTTTAGTATATAGAGCCAGCACCTTTGACAGGCTGCAAACAGTCGACAATGCCAGGCTGCAAGCTGGACAAGCAATCGGATGCAGACGACTGTGGCTTGCTGCACACTGTAGCTGGGGCTGAACTCGTTTCGTTGGTTGCACTTTGCATTTCAGGTTTCACAGAGCAGCAGATATCATTAATAAGGCAACCTTCCAGACCAGATGAGATTAAAGCAAGAGCCCCGGTGTCTTGAGGACTTGCATATCACCCAGAACTGTCAGCGCGTTGCATGGTTTATGTAGGTATCCCACTTGCACACTGGTCTGTGCTGCTGAGCTGAGACCACAGCTTCTGGTGACACACAATGTGGACACCGCAGCCTGCAGAACAACTGCTGTTGCCAACCCTTACAAGCGCTGATCAATGTGTGGCAACTTTCGACTGCTGGGCAGCGCCACACGCATGTGCATCGCTGCCATCGAATAGTGTCCAGACTCATTTGTTGCTTCCCCATCTCAAGGGAGGTGCGCCACCCAGCCTGCATGTGCCTTGGGCGTCAGACTCTTGCGCAGGTAACAGATCAGCCATGGACTGAAGCCGGAAAGCACATGCGCATGCAGCAGTAGTTGCAGCACGTGCAATAGCCTTGTGTTGCATACTGGACACCTGTGTGGCAGCGGCCACACCCTGCGGGCTGTTTTGCTGCAGGAATGACCATTGTGTCACTCTGCCCGCAAAGTGGACCTCAATGACTTGCCAGCTGCGGATCAGCACACCCTCCGATGCATAAGTTCTGTGGACTGTGTCATTGTCTATCGCTCGTGCGGATTGGCACATCACCTGCAAAGAGCAAGTATCAGACGCCCTTCTGGTGCGATCTTGACCATGGGTTCAGGGACCATGGGTTACGACGTAGTGCTTCTGTTGGTGGAGGCGATGTGATCTTGCAGCCGTCAGCGTTGAACCTGTTGCTGCTTCCCGTAGCTTGCGCTTACTTTTGCGCTTACTTCTGCCCTTGCTTTCGCAGCATCCGAGCCTCTGCCAGTTTAGCAGGGTGCCACCTGCATAGTGGTAGGTCCTGCTAATCCTGATGTTTTGCCATAACCGGTGCCTGATCAGCGCTGGCCATAGTTTCGCCTCTGACCATACTCAATGTCTTTCACTGTCTGTTACGTATGCAAGCGTCCTGCAATCATGTATATGAGCTGCCTACCGCCTGATGTTTCATGCTATGTCGGCCAGTGCAGCAGCGCACTGCTTGCACAGTCTGCCCTGGCTGCGGATCGATCTACAGGAGTACCACTTGATCTCGGTAACGTGTGCATGCGGTCACGCCGAGGCATAGACAGTGTATATTAGTCGCAGGAGTCCGCGTCAAAGTTATGGCAATTGACCACCTTGAATCCTTGAAAGTTGAAAGTACGACGCAAAGCGCCTCGATTAGGAGGCAGCCAGCGTGAATATAAAGCGATGACTATCCCGATTCCCAGCTGGTGGACTTGAGAAGTCCAGGCCCAAACGCCCAATGCATCATCAAGCCACTGGGTGTCAGGTTGCCATCCCTGCTAGATGACCCTTTCCACTCGATGATTGCGAGCATGATTGCAGATTAAGTGAGCAGCCTGCTGCGTCAAACGCGCCGCTTTCGAAAGCCTGTCAATCTATGTGATCAGCTCTGCATTGCGGGCTATGGCAGGGCTACTCATGATGCAGCAGGTGGCAGCCGTGGTGAATGTGCAGCAACTGCTGGTTCGCCTGCCACTCATCCTTACAGGCGGCACGCAGCACCAGCATTGCATGCTAATGGAAGTCTGCATGGATGTCACAGAGAGGCAAGCGCACTGTGTCTGTCAAGTGATCTCACAGAGCACGCCGCCTCCACTGCCGAGTACAGCATTTGACACGCTCATTGCCATCGTTGTCTTCGCTTGCAGGTGTCAACTTGCAGGTCACGACCTGGATAGGTCACTGCGTATCACTCCCGGCGTGTCAGCAGACAGCCTCAACGTTGCCGCAGGCGTCTTACTGCTGCTGCACCTGTGCGATGCAACGCAGTACGGCGCCCATATAGCAGCGACAGCTTGTGCAGCTTACGTCAAGCTGATGACGGACGGCAGCACTGCAGACTCCAGCGACAGCGCACAGCAAGTCAGCAAAACAGCAACAAGGCTAGCCCGTGTCCATAGCGGCGTGTTCTTGCAGGCAGCCCGGCATGACGGCGTTCTGCCACGGCTGGTACAACAGCGGCACGATGCGCTTGTTGTGCTAGGCACAGCATTGTATCATGATCCTGCCAACGCTTCGGTGCAGCAGCAGGATCATATAAATCAGCATAACAGGAGTATATTTGATACTTTCGCACCGGGCGCTCTTGCGGTCAGTTCTCTGACTCAAGCAGCACGATATTACCTGTGCTTGTTCCGTGTCATTGTGACCAACTACTCCAGCAATCAACGACGTTTATGCATGCAGGCCGTCTCATGTGCCTCAGTAAGACAGCCCACTTCTTTGCATGCATGTGCAGGCGGCTTTCTACATTGGCAGTCTGCCCGCTGCGCTCAGTGCAGCCCAGCTTGAGCATACAGTGCTGGCAGCTTCGCTGCTAAATCATGTCATGTTCACGAAATGCGCCACAGCTAGTCGTGTCCTCCCTGCTGCAGTCCATCTGCAGGCGCTTTGCCTGGCTGCTGCGCGGCCTCATGGTCCTCACGGCTGCAGCGGCAGCATGGCAGATCGGCGTGCTGCTGAGAAGCTGCCTGAGCGGGTGCTCAGCCTTAGCAATGCAATGCGCTACACTGCAGCTGCGGGTTTGGAGGCATCTAACCAGCTGCTGCTGGAGCAGCCCACTCAGGTTGGTGGCAGACTGCAATCATTTGTCATTAGAATTGGTATGCTTGGTGCACTTGCAGCTGAAGTCAACATTTGCAACTCACCTTTGCACAGACAGGAGCACGACTTCAAGCTGTTTGATGACTCAGTCTTCGCATCACCACTGGAAGGCAGCGCTCCTTGCACACACATCATTGACACTTCGATGCGCAGCTGGCATCCTCTACTGAGAGGCGTGCGGCCGCAGATGCTGTGCTGAAGGGCATTGTACAGCTGGCGCGTTGGGAGTTCCAGCTGCTGCGGGGCAGCAGCCCGTTGCAGCAGTGTGGAGGCCCACAGCAAAGTGCAGTTGGCAAGCTTTTTGCAAAGGCACTTGGCAGCGAGGCCAGTGGAGAAAGCAGCAGTTACAGCAGCAGCAGCAGCAACGCAAGCAGCGTATGTCTTGCCGCCCTGGCTGTTGCCAGCCCGAGACAAGTGCGATCATGTGCTGCAGCGATGGCGGAGATGTTGACCGCTGCTGCAGCGCAGAAAGGCGCAGCTGTATCAGTGCAGCAGCTTGCAGCTATGGCACGCATGCTGCGCCTTGCAGGCGATGCTGATGAACGGTGCAGCGGGTCAGTCAGCCTGGGTCGCCTGCAAGCCCAGCCAGGGGGATATCTGTTCATGACGAGGGTGACAACGCCAATCGCCATGCTGAACCTCGCTGCAAGCTGGGTCAGCAGCAACTGCAATTCTCCGCTCCTGCGGATTCTGAGGCAAGAGGTATGTATCTGCCAGCATCCGGAATTGTATCATGCTGATGGACGACGGCTGAGCATTGAGTGCCACAATGGACTGTACTCACCTGATGTTGGTCTGTGTAAAACTGTCAGATGTGTTGCCAGAGGGTGGGTGTCAGCCTGATGCTTGGATCATGTCAGCACAGCATAGCAGTGACATATCATGCGACAGGCATGACAGGTAGCGTGCATGCGCCACGAATATAAGTCGGCTTCTGTTGCAGGAGGCTTTGTTGCATGCAGGCGCTGAGCAAGGGGGAGACGATCATCCTCCGCGCTGCTGCGCAGCTGGTGGACGACATGGCGGCCCTGCTGTCTGCGTCAGTGTTGCAGCTGCTGGGCGCAGCCAGCCGTGGATTTGCAGCTGTGGCACT
This sequence comes from Diplosphaera chodatii, assembly GCA_032358165.1. Taxonomy (NCBI): domain Eukaryota; kingdom Viridiplantae; phylum Chlorophyta; class Trebouxiophyceae; order Prasiolales; family Stichococcaceae; genus Diplosphaera; species Diplosphaera chodatii. The sequence goes on from JAALGY010000019.1 coordinate 2,174,434, forward strand.
GTTTCAGGCAAGATGACACATATATGGTATGCCGTCCATATGCACCAGACGTGACCACAGCACTATTAGGGGGCCACCAACATCAACAACTGCCCCCTGATGCCCGCTGTATCTCTGTATTCTTACTTATACCCTATGCCGCAATAACCTACCCGCAGGCTGAGGAACGGGCATGCATATGGGTCAGAGAGTCTATGGACGTGTGTTCCACGATGAATGCCTCACTGAATGTCGGCCACACATCAGGGTCCCGTGCTGACTGAGTGCAGCTGCTGGAGGCCGCAGGAGCCCTGCAAGTGCTGTGCAACGCGCTGCAGCTTCCGGCGCGCATCATAAGCGCCACTGCAACAGCTACCTCTGGAACTACTGCAAAGCAGCAGATGAACAACGTACGACTGTATGCCCCACGGCTGCTGTGTATTGTGACTATCCGTTGGAGGGGAGTCAGGCTGCTCATAAGTGCTGCGGCCAGCCAGGCAGAGCTCCGAGCACTGAAAAGCTGTGCGTGGAATTTGTGCGCTGCTCGTTGATGCAATCCATGCTTCTGTCGAGATGCAGGCGCTGTCAGGCGGCTGCAAGCTTGCAGTGCAGGCGCTGTCGGCAGCTGTGAGCATCGGGGAGCTACTGCTCTGCTGGCCGCCACATGCTGTGCCTGTGATGTCAGCGGGCTCGGAAACAGCATGGACGACATCTGCATCAGCCAGCCGCAAGCTTGCAGCAGTAGATGCGGCAGCAGCGCAGACGGCAGCAGCTACCAGTGGCACAGACCTGCCAGCAGCAGAGCAGGTGGTGGCCACCGAACAGCTGGCGAAGTCCAAGCTGCGTGTGCAGCTGCTGCGCTGCTGCCTTGTGCTGGGTGCCCAGGCCCAGGCGCAGGCCCAGGCGCAGGCGCACGAGCATGCTGCCACTCATGCGGGCTCGAGGGCAGCAGTGAAAAGCAGAAGCAAAGGCAGCGGTGCATCTGTAGCGGAGCGCCATGCATCAACAATGGCGGCTGGGCGGCTGCTGGCCACAGCTTTGGAAGGCTTTGCAGGCCTCACTTCGAAGGCAGCGGCGGCGGCCGTCGTTCAGCAGCTGCCAGCCACAGGAGCTGCAGCGGGGCAGTCCTTCGTCTGTGGCAGTGCACAAGACTTGGCGCTGCTGCTGCAGGAGGGCGCTGACCTGGCAGTGTATTCCTGGGCATTTGCGGAGCGCCTGCCAGAGCTTGCGGCAGACTTCACAGAGGTGACGCCCGTCTGATGCCAATGCTTACAGATAGGTATGCAGCGCCCTGCACATGCTGTCACCTGGACCCATTAGAGGAAGGCGCCAATCATGTGCTAGGTTCGGTCAAGTACTCTGTTGCCGGGGCGATATTCACAGCGCCATGACCACTTCGCTGACCTGTCTACTGGCATGGCTTTCCTTGCTTGCCTTCACGATGTGATCTCAAGTGTTTACGCATGCCAGCAATCTTCAGAGGTAAGACGGACGCTGGATATCACTTGCACACCTCTCTCCGTTGCAGAGCGGCTGCTCGATTCTGACTGCCGCCGCCACAGCTGACTGCAGCAACCTGGGGAGTTTTGCGGCCACATGGCATGCCAGCCGTGACAAATTGCGGCAACTGCTCAGGCCTGCAGACTTGCGCCGCCTGCAGCCCGTGTTCTTGCAGGCAAGATGCGCAAGTGCTAGTGCCAGCTGTTGAATCATTGACCACAAGTGCTAGTTTGTCCTGAAAGGAGTACATCAACCATCATCACAAGCCGCAGTGGCAAATGCGCTCATGACTCTCCATTCAGTCGTGAATGTCACCCAGAGCCAAGTTAAGCTGCAGGTAGCCTGCTCATGATGTCCAACTGGCACCTACCTCTGCATGCATCAGCCTCTGCTGTTGGTAGTTTGCAGGTGGATGCAGCTCTGCGGGGGACCAACAGCGACATCAGCACCTGCGTTGCTTCCCTCGAAGTGCAGCGAGAGGCGCCAGGGTGTCGTGAGATGAGTGAGGCCGCAGCAGCAGCATCATTGCAGGCAAGAGTCCATGTTGCACGTCCATAGGAAAGTAAGTTTGCTGCATGTATGTTCACTTCCTGGGTGTTGCAAGATCTGTGGGCAGACTAGCAGTGCACCACAAAGCGCTGTGACCGAAGTGGTACTCTTGATAGATGATATATAGAAAACTCGTTAGAGAGATGAGCTGTCATCTGGTTGGGGCCGAGTCGTGGCAGGGACAGCAGACGAGGCTCAACAGCAAGTGGACCATGGCTTATGGCATAAAGCGTCTTGTGAGCCAGCTGGCCGTATTTGGTGCACCCATTATGCAACGTACATGTAAGTGGTGTTGTTTCGCCGCTGCAGGAGAACAGTACCGCAGCGGCAGGCGCTGCCGGGTGTGCTTCCAGCAGCACGAACGCGCAGGAGCTGCAGAGGGCCAAGAAAGCGGCCAAGCGCGCTCGGCAGAAGGCTGCCAAGACTGAAGGGAAGAAAGCTCCATAGGACACAATGCGGTGCTCTAGCCATGGCTCTGTTGTTGCCTGCGGTGTCAGATGCAAACCCTTCTTGATGTTCTGGTACAGCTGTCGACCCACTGCACTAAGAGACTGGCGGGATTGTGCTACACAAGAACTACTTTTGCGCTGACATGAATGTGGTCCCTGAGCGCCACTCCCATGGCTGCTGCTGTGCCTGTGCTTGATTGTTTGCATTGGGGTTTGACAAACGGTACGGCACGGAGGTGGTGTGCGGATGCATGGTAGTCATGGAAGACATCCAGGAAAACCCACAAATGACTGGTCGTGTTGAGCTGTGTCCGCGGGTCTGCAACACTGGACACTGATGTACTGCATAGCTCATGCATGCATTGCATCACGTTTGCCACGGAATCCCTGCACCACCCACCAGGTGGCATGACCTGCATGCAGCGCTTACTAAACTGTACACAGACAGGTTCTGCGATCGCGTATGCACAAAGTAGTGCACAGTGCTAGGCATCCCTTTGCAGCATGTCACCACTTCCAGCCCAAATGCCACTACAGACCGACATGATGGCAAACTCCGAGGTGCTGCACATCTAAAGCCCGGTCTCTGGTAGCACAGTCGGTGGCATTGGTCGCATTGCACGCAGCCCGCATACTGCGCATTGCAGCATGCCTGCAGGTGTTCTGTCAATGGTGTCGCCGCCAATCTGCACCCCCGCCCAGTAGGAACGGCCGCAGGCGCCGCAGCCCCACCCAGCAGCAGCAGGGCCCTGCAGAGCCGCAGGTTCTTGATGTGGCGCTGCTGCACCGTCAGCCGCTGGCGCCGCGCCGCTGTCCTGCAGCACCACGGCCTTGAGCGCAGCCAGGCGGCGTGCCCCGGGCGCACCCTCGTGAAGATGTGGCAGCATGTGCCTCAGCGCAGTGGCAGCACTTGCGCAATGGCGTCTCGACGCGTGACCAGCTTCGGCACCGCAGTCATTGCCGTCTGCTGTAGCGGCAGACTCATATGGAGCCAGGACAACGTTCAGTGCCTCAGCTGCGCTCTGCCATGCTGCAGCTGCGGCATCGTCGGGGGTCGGGGCCGTGGGACTTGCTGCTACAGCAGCCGCCGCCTGATCTGCTGATGCAGCCGCTTCTGGCATTGCAGCCGCGCCATCAGCAGCTTCGCTGTCCTCCTGCTGCGGGGTGCGCGGCGCAAACGCAGGCAACAGCGGCTTTGGCGGCAGCCAGCCGGCACCATGCCGCGGCAGCAGCTTGCTTCTTCCGGCTTCCACGCCCGCCAGCACAGCCGCCGCCTCCCACAGCGCAGCGGCAGGCGGCACCCCATTCCAGGGGGCCTGCAAGCTCGTCGGAGACACGATGCTGCTGCTGCTGCCGCCGCCGCCGCCGCTGTTGGGCTTGCCGCTTCCTGCTGCCTTGCCGCTTCCCGCCTGCCTGCTGCCAGTGCCCCCGACGCCAGCCGCGGCTCTGCCGTCCGCCGCGGCTGCGCGCTGCAGCCAGGGCAGCTGTGCTGCCAGCTGCGGCGTGCCGCCAGCGGGCACGTCACCTCCGCCCAGCCACACCAGATCCACCGTCCCTTGTATGCGCCTGTTTGGCCCGTGCGCCTGGCGGCGGGCACGCCGTGGGCTGTGCGCACCACCGCCGCAAACAGCCCGCCGGGCGACAGCGCCAGCCCTGTAGCGCCGGCGGTCGGGCCGGAGGTTGCGCCGCCTGCTGGGCCGGCGCCAGCCACCTGGAGCGCTGATGAGTGCTTCGCCTCTGTGACGGCAGCGCCTGCAGCAGCATCAGTAAGCAGTTCCTGTTCTGAGCACATTCGGGATGGTCATAGTGCCTGTCTATCAGTGCAGATGTGTGCCTCCGCTCACCATCGCAGCAGAAGCATACGACTTGTTGAGAGCACATCATGTGGGACTGAGATGATGCGCACCGGTCGCAGCATTCCAGCGGGCGACGCCACCATCGGCGCCGCAGCTGGTGACACTATCTGCTGCTATCCCCACACCAGTGACCGAAGCTGAGCCGTGCGCCACAACTGCCATCGTGCCGCCTACTGCACAGATTGATGCATTTGCATATTTACATTTGCGGAACATACTCTGGGCTGCTTATGATACCATGTCGGAATGCAGTTGCAAGCCACATACACTCAACCTTCATGCTGCAAGGTCAGATGAACTGCTGATGGTGGTGGGTGCAACCCCAGAAACTGCATTCAGCTCTCAATGTCACATAACCTGCGGGGTGCAGGCGCAGCTCTCGAGCCAGCAGCCGCCCGTCCCACAGTGCCAGCATGCCAGCATGCTTGCCAGCTGCGACCGTCAGCTGCCATGACCCACCTGCAGGGATAGGTGAAACAACAAGCACCCGGACAGGATGAGATCCATCTCGCAGGAGACTCCGATTCAAATCTTGGCAGACTGATCTCACAGCCACATCATCAAATGGCTCCAGCTGTGCTCCAACTATGCTGCAGGTACAACAGGCCTACCGTCCTCTGCAGGCTGCTGCTGTCAGCCACCATGGTGTGGCAAAGGCTGTCGCCAAGCTGCGTGGCGTCTGCGCCAAAGAGTTTGATGCTGCCATCGGCGCAGCTGGCGACCAGCAAAAGCGCTGCAGGGTGGCCATCGCCTGCCGGCGCTGCCACCCATGCCAGAGCGGTGAGTGGGCGGGAAGCGGCGACTCTGCAGACGCTTACCTGCAATGCCGCAGGACGTGTCTGGGTCACCGGGCAATGTTGCTTGCCAGCTCTGACCCGGCCCAGCATCCAGTTCAATAAGTTATCAGGCACATGGCTGACACAAGCGCTGAAGTATGCAGCATGTGTCACGATTCCAAGGAGGCCTTGCAAGCAGCACGGCGGAAATCATCACCAGGTGCACATCTGGGGGCGCAGCACGCTGCAGGGTGTATGCTGCAGGCAGCCGCAGCCGCCACAGCCACACCAGCCCGTCTGCGGTGCCGACCGCCAGCAGCACTGCCCTTCGGCTGTTGTTGCCAGCGTCTTGTGCAGCGTCACCAGCGGTGCCGGCACTGCCAGCTCCTGCCGGTGCCGTGTTGCCGGCGGCAACTGCTGCTGCGGTCGCGAAGACTGGAGACCAGGCGGCACAGAGAGCCGCCAACGCAGGCGGCGGCGCATCCGGCGTCTGCTTGCCGTCCGAAGTGGATTTTGGGCGCCCTGCAGTTTGCAGTGTGTCGTGAGAGCAGTGTAGCATGCAGCACGGCCCTTTGAAGGGCCGTGTCCAGTGTTCCTGCCATATAGTTGCAAAGGTACAGCATCAGCAACCCTGCCCTGACCTGCAAACATCGCCTGCCTGTATACAAACCCTAGCCCCTATGTCACCTGCGGAGCGGCCATCTCTGGGCGCGGTGCGCGGCTGTGACGATGGCGATGTGGCTCCCGCATCCTGGGTCCTCGGCTGCGCGGGCGGCGGCCGCGGGCCTCGGGGGACATCAGCTGCGTCGAACTGCGACAGGTTTGTGAAAACAATTAGGAGTTGACGGTCTGGCCAGCTGCTCGAGGTCACTTTGAGGTGCGTAGTTGGTCTGTTCGCATGTCACCCGCCCGCACACAGTCACAGATGACGCCAAGTGGTGACTGACTGCTTGCTGGCAGCTACATCTGGTGGGCTGCAAACGCCAGTCATGACTGCCAGCCATCTACAACCGTATGCAGAAGGAAGTGAAATGGGGTACGGGGCCAAGTCCAGGGCAAACTCGCTGGACAGGTTGCATGACAGCTACCTTGCGGGCGGCCGGCAGCAGCGGCATCTGCAGCCTCTGTGCAGCGTCTTGACTCCGCTGCCGCTTCCTGCCGCCGCTGACGCGCGCATGTGCAGCACCAGAGTCTCCACCAGAGCCGCCCTCATCCGCAGCAGCATCGTGATTGCCCTCTGGCTCGACGGCCATCTCGCTGCAACGCAAATGATATCATTGACTGCATAGACTATGGAACCAGCCGAATGTGGCAGACCTGTTGCTGGATGGACTGTCTACACCGTTCGATGATGTTGCAAGCAAACCACACTTTCCGTGCCGTCAGTGACAAAGGATGCCACATGCTGTCATGGCAGGATTGCATGCAACGCACCTTGAGGGCGATGACGGCTGCGCATCGCCAGAGCCCCTGTAGTCCGACGCCGACTTCTCGCCGCTGATGCCATCGTCATCGCTGATGGCGGCGGCCATCGCCTCGGCCGACATCACTGCCTTGCGCTTGCGGGTCGCCGGCAGAACCTGCAGGATGCCAGCGACGTAATGACGCCAGCTGTGGTAGCATCTACAAACAGCCTCTACAGCAGGAAAGTAGTCGGCAGCTTGCCTAGGCAGCCTCGCACTGATGCCGAGGGCAACGCCAGTGTCCCCGCCCCGCAAGTGCAGCACAGCAACACTCTATGACGCTCGGAATCGCATCTCTGGTAGGGTGTCGGCAGGGAAGCAGGTTCTAGGTGCACCTCTGACGCAGGGCTGGCTTCAGGGCTTGCGCTGTCACCGCCGCCCAACCCGCCGTCGAAGCGGGTTTTGATGACGCGGTTGCGGATCAGCGCCTTGCCCTCCCGCACCAGCCACTTCTCCGTCAGCCGCAGCGCTGCCATCGCTTCGCCATGCGCATGCATCTGCACAAACATGAGACGTGAACATGTTTCCCTGCATCCATCGTTCCCTGTCTTCAGTGCAATGTAGTAGCTCTCAGTTTCGTTGCATGCACCTGCGATGACCTTCGTGCAGGACTCACAGAAAGGTCCGGATCTGCCTCTGACAGCCTTTGGCAGGAGACAGCGCTGTCCGTCTGTTCTCATGGAGACCCAGAGCAGAACTCACGATCTCGGCACGGCAGCGCTCGGCATTGTCGTTGTCCACCCCCCGCAGGTGCTGCCCCTTGACGTACGCCGGCCGCTGCGCCTCTGGCACCTGCCAACATGCATGGCCATACTTCCACATTTGAGTGCGTACAGCAGCTGGGTCCAAGTGCCATCCAGGGGCTGCCAGGGTGACGAGTACGGTAGCATGGCCCAGAACACACTCTTGTCATAAGAGACTGATCATGTGAGGTCATAGACCCACCGTATCCCGCAGCGCCAGCCACCGCTGCAGGAAGGCCCACGGCAGGGCGCGGCGCGCGGCGGCAGCGTCCGACAGGTCGCACTCCACAAGCGCTGCGGCGGCGTCAAAGTCGGCGGGCACCGTGTACGGCTCCGGCTGGCTGGCGGGCCGCTTTGCGTCTTGCGGCGCCGCAGCCTCCACGGCACCCTGCCATGTAGATGACACCACGATGACTGTTTGCAGGGCGTGCAGCTCCTGTAGCCAGGGTGCTGCCTAGTGCACTCCTGCTGCTGCTGCTGCTTGAGCAGCCTGCAACGTTGGATTGCAGTGCTCTGGACTTGCACGACAGGGCACCCCTGCAACCTGGGTGCACATTTGCTGCCTGTTGGGAAACCAGTGGGGAACGCTGCATATTATAACACGTTGTGGAGGCACGAAGCAGCAAAACCATCAACCCTGGAGCAACAGTCTGAGCTCGTGCAGGATGTCGCACCTCCCATGTTAGCTGCTCCATGGCAGGGTCGGTATGCCGGTTCCAGGCTCTACGCAGCCTGCGCCGTAAGCATCAGGTGGCGTCATAGGTTGCATGATGGCAACTGCACATCTGCATACCCCACATCTTACTTATCTGCAGCACACAACGCCCTTCTTGCATCAGGAAGTTCCTACAGGTTGTGAGGGCAGTCGCCCAGAGCAACTCACTTGGTGCGCGCCTCAGTGGCCCACTTCTTCTCGGTGACCCCCGCAGCGGCCAGCGCGCTGCCGTGCACCGCGGCAACTTCTGCTCGCACGCGCTCGAAGATGGCGGCGTCTGCCCCCTGCAGGTGCTGGCCGGGCGCCTCGTATGTCGGCCGCTGGTCGGCCGGCAGCTGCAGCACAGACTAGGAGCCTACTTACGGCGCACTTGCCGACGTCGACAGTTGCAGTACCAGGTCAGCAGCCTGGCAGCAGGCTGCGTGGCAGATGACAGCCAAATACCAAACTGGCCATCGCTACGCCACCTGTGCCGAGCAGCAAGCAGCCCGAAGAGCACAAGCAAATGCTCGACAGGGTGTCCTTTTGGGCCTGTACGCCTTGACATTGTCAGCCGCACTGACACCTGAGCTCTACCACAGGTGGCACAGCTGCTGACGCAGGCCCCTGAGTAAGCGAAATAGTCCATCCGGCAAGCCTCACTAGTACCTGCGAACGCACAGCTGCAAAGCGGCGAGCGAAGATCTCGGCCGCCGACTGCCGTGCTGCTCGCTTTGAGGAGGCGTCAAGGGCGCCGCTTCCCAGCTCTGCTGCGCTGAAGCCCTCTGGCACCTGCAAGGTTGCTGAACCTTCACATCGCTAATTTGCAGCTGATAGGGTCAAGACAGCCTGCCACACAGTCCGCAAATTGGAAGCACGGGGGAAGTTGCAATTGGTGACATTCAACTGTACACTTTGACAGGTCGACAAGCAGCACCTGATATGGCTGCGGTACAGCCAATTGCTTGCTGCCTTTCTGGGTGCGTGCAGCCTGCTGCTGCACACTGGCAGCATCTGCGGCCACGTTGCTCCTGCCGCCCGCTGCAGCAGGAGCAGCAGCAGCAATGGCAGCGGGTGGCAGGTGCACCCAGGCGGCCCCGTCCCAGTTCAGGGCAGTCCGCAGGTTGGCCTGCATTCGGCGCATGACATGGCATCGCTACACATGAAACTTGTGACAGTGCTGCTATCTGGCTGCAATAGGTCTGGAAACAAGGGACAGCGTCAGGAGTAAGTAGCATGCATGAAGAGCTCCACCATTACCTGCTGGACGTGCAGCTCCTCTCCGGAGGCAGCCAGCAGGACGCGCAGGGGCACATCCTCTGCAGGGGGGGCGTGGCCCTTGCGGCGGCCTGTACCCCTGCGGGGTGAGGACGCGGGTGTAACGTCAGCAGAGGCGGCGGCGCCGTCAGCGGCGACATCGCCGGGAGCCGATGCGACGTGGCCCTGCCACCAGCCGCCATCGTGCCAGGCCTCCACTGCATCCCCCGCCGACCGCGCCGCACCCCGCTGGGACATCTGTGTTGCGGTTTGAGCAGAGACACGGTCGGAGTTGCAATATAGGAACCACACCTCACGAGACCTGCGTCTAACAGCTACCGTAGCAGTGGGCTGCAAGCAGTGCATGGTCCAAGATGGCATGGTATCATGACATCTGAGGCTTCAGGTATGATATGGGCAAATGTGATATGCCTTGCATGCTTGCGTCATGTCAACAACCAGTACATTCTGTCTGCGAGGCGCGAAGCTGCCTGAGCTGCAGGGAGAAAGCCAGCGGCAGCAGGAAGTGGGAGGTTGATGCACCTGAGGTGGCGGCGGTGGCCGCAGCAGAAAGCCCCGCCGGGTGTGCACATCTGCCCCCGGCGGCAGCTGCTCGGCCTCTGCTTCTGCCGCTGCCTCCGCTTCCGCGTCGGCGGGCTGCTGCAGCGGGAACCACTCCTGCAGCCGCTCGGCAGAGTCCTCCTCAATGTTCAGCTCCGCATACTCCACCAGCGCGAAGCCTCGCTGCATGTCTGTTATGGTGCCGCAAAACCTGCGGCAGTGACGACAGCAGCGTGTAGATGTCACGCTAGCATATCCGCAGTGTATCCGCAGCATGCCTACATGCATGCAGTAGTTCAGCGGGTGCATGGAAGCTTTGCCGTGCCACTGCCATATGCTTGCCGCCTCTGACAGCAGGACGTGGGTTAATCCACCAGCTACCTGCAGGCAAGGACCAGGAAGCAGGAGTGAGAGAGGCACAACCCACCAGCAGCCACGTAGGCCGTCTTCGTCGTTTGTGACCTCCACCGCGCTGCCAGTGGCAAGGGCCACAGCTTCGCTTGCACTGCCGGTGGCAGTGCTGACGGCAAGCGCTGCCGCTGACACTGACAAGGATGGTGCTGGGGCTGAGCCTGCAGCTGCCGCCGCAGCAGCAGCTGGCTCCCGCTTCCGCGTGCCGCCGCCGCGCAAGCGCAGCGGCTCTGACCCCTTGGCTGCCGCCTCCGCCTGTTCCAGCGCCGCCTGCACATTTCCCACTCCACTAAGCAGAAGCTCGTGCATGCCACCCCAGCTGAGATGTGCGCCAAGCAGGTCGCGCGCTCTGAGGTGAGTGATGATCGTGTCAGCTGCGAGCTCAGGCTGAACCTGGACCAGGTTGCAGCTGGGTGTGGCATGTCTCGCACCAGCATGGCGGCCGCCGTGGGATCCTGTTGTGCGCGGGTGGTGAGGTCATCCAGCACCTGCCAGCGGGTGCTGAATGAGCTGGCCGGCGGTCCGCAGATGAGCACCTGTACATGTGCATCTGCTGATGGATGCGATGCTCTGGTGCAAATACATCTCTAGCCCCTGGCCTCAGGAGACGACATCTATCTACCGCTGGCCGGTAACCGTGCGCAGGGCAGCTGCACAGGTCGCCTTGCATGCGACATGTCAGATGGATGATGTAGCAACTTCGGCTGCTGCACGACTTCGTATTCAGCGCCACGCCTTTGACGCAAAACAGAACAGCAGCAGAGCAGCGCTGCCACGGGTCGTATAGCCGTGGAGCGCATCACTCCGACCCACCCTGGAGTCCTCGGTCACCACCGAAAGCAGGCAGCCGCCTGCGGCGTCTGCTCCCGCCGGCGACCACGCGACGCAGCGCACGCTGCTGTGCCGACGCTGCTCCGGGCGCAGCCCACCTCGCCCCTCAGACGTCACCGCGAAGCGCAGGTGGTCCGCCAGGCCTGCCGACAGGCGCTCCTCTGTATTTGTTGCCTGCGACATAGGCACAAGGCTCTGGTGGCGCAGCACGGTTTGCGGGCAAGCGCAGTAGTCCTGTCCACAAGCTGCTGTACCCTTTCGGAGAGGTCCATGCAGTCGACGGCACGAGCACTGGCGCAGAGTGAGGAGGTCGCTGCTGCCGTGCAGGGTTGTTTCATGGGGTTCACCTGCGCAAATGGGACATCGATCACAGCGCGGGGGCCGTCCAGAGCCGCGGCACTCAGCAGAACGACGCTGCGGCTGGTGGCGACGGCCAGCAGATTGTCCTCCGACCAGCAGACGGCGTTGGCGCCCGCTGGGAGGCTGGCCAGGGGTGCAGAGGTGGCAGGCTGCAGCGGCGGCGTGGCTGGCAGCAGCGTGACTGCCATGCTGCGGTGCGCGTGATCACGGGCACCTGGGATTTGCTAGTAGAATCAGAACCCACGTCGGCGGTCCACATGCAGTGGCGAAAGCGTGCCAGGAAGGAATGTCCACATTCCAGGCTTCGGAGTGCTAATGCTGGAGGACGTTTTGACTGAAGCTAAAGCTGCAACGTCTGGCCTTCAGCTCCCTGTCTCACACATGAAGCCTGGCATGAACCATGCACCAACAGCTGCAGCTTGTCCACATCAGACATGAACTTCTGACGTTCTGAGCATCAGGCTTCCCAGGACTTAAAACCTGTACGGGTAGTTTGATGCAGTACCAGGCTTCTCTACCATTCCAAGGCCAGACATTCAAGCTCATTCTGCACCTCGTAACACATTTGTGGGCTTGTAACTGTTGACTGCGGCATGTGAGACCTGCCGACTGTTCCGAGGCTTGGCGGTGCGCAGTATCACGAGCAGTGGATGTAATGCAGCATGCCATCTGTTAGGCCTTCCAAACAGGCTGCATGCAGTCAATGACGCTAGCAAACTTATCTGCGTAGGCTGCGTCCGCCACCTGGAGTCGCTGGCGTCAGTGCACACATGGGTCAGAACGCATAGGCACTATTGCTGACCAGGCTGGCGCCGGAAGGACAAGATGATTGAACATGTTGCCGGGCGTTGTCAAGCAGAGCTGGTGCTCAAGCGTGAATGATGCACTGAAGGCCTTCTCGACAGCATGCAGCAGCACACGGCGGCAGATCCGGCCTTCCTCAGCGAGCAGCTTACTGCTGGCGGTACCGCAGAGCCCGCAGCCCTGCAGCCACCAGCTGCTGATGGCCCTCCACCGCCGCATGCAGATGTGCCACTTGCTACCTGCACGCCAAGCAACCCTGCATCAGGCTCTGCAGCACATGCAGCGGCACATGGCGACGCCCGCCCTGACAACGCTGGCGCCGGCAGCGCAGCCGCACCTGGCAGCGTGCGAGCTGTAGAGCTCCGGCTGCACGCCGCCACCGGCCTCGGCGGCCACGGCGGACGCGTCGTGGCCTTGGTCAAGGCGCGCGCCCCCGCGCCCGCGCCGCTCAACCGCCAGTCCGTGCTGCTGAGGCGGCTCAGCATGGCCGCCGGTGCTGGGGGCTCTGGGCCCACCGCCGACACTCTTGCAGGTGCATGGCAGCGACATACTGTCCTGCACGACTGGCGAGGGTTGCATGCATGAGAGAAGCGCACATCTGGGAGCCAGCTGGTCGTGCCAGCATGCCACACGCTTCTGCACATGGGCGTGCATCGCCCGAACGTCGAGCAGGGCGGTGTTCTGTCGCATGCAGAGGAGGTGGCGGTGTCAGGCGAGGTGGCGGTGCAGCAGGGGAGGGCGTCCTTGGCGCTTGGGCCCGCATCCCCACTGATGCAACTTCGCTGGAGATCGAGGTGAGCAGGCCTTGCGCATCACCCGCTTCAGTGTACATATCCAGGGTTCACGGCGTTGCTGGCCCAGTCTTGGAAATACATCAGACTACACCTGCAGCGCTGAGACGCTAATGCTAGCACTGCAGAACACAGCTCTGCGTGTAATCAACAGATGACGACCTGTCTGTGCTGTTTGTGCACAGCACCAACCCCATAGGTAATATAATGGCGCTCACTGCCCTTGCAGGTGCAAAAGCTGCAGGGCTTCTCACGGCACTTCAGCCGGCAGGCACGGCACACCATTGCAACAGCCCGGCTGGACCTGACGCAGGGTGTCGCTGGCGATCCAAGCCGCAGGTACCAGATGCTACATACCCATGCTGTGGGGTGCTCACGAACGGCCGCCCTTTGGGCTTGCATATGCAGAGCTTGCCCACTGTCACTGTGGTGGTGGGGGCAGATGGACGAGCCATTTTGCACACGTGCGCGATGTCCCAGGTGGGCTTTTTTGTATGTAACATCGTGATCTCGCAGGCTGATTGCGCTGCCGCTGGAGGTGCAGCAGAGCCGGAAGGAGCAGAAGCGGAAGCGGCGGAAGCTGTTCCACAGGCAGGCACCGCAGCAGGCGTTTGACAGTGCTGCATCGGAGGCTCAGCAGGGCGCGGACCAGCCAGCCAGCATCCCGGCAGCTGCGGCAGGGGCCATATCGGCGCAGCCGTCATCTGCACCTGTGGCGACTGCCTCAGGGCCGCCAGCTGCTCCCGGAGCTGATCTCGAGTGCGGTCTGTCATCTGAGTCAGCACGGGTTGCAGTTGGCGTTGATGCCGGGGTTGCCCCAGCAGAGACACCTGTCCTCGACAACCGGCCGCCGGCGGCAAAGCTGCAGCAAGCCGCCAGCATCGACAACCCTGTCAGTGAGGTGGATGGCTGCGACGGCGCACCAGCAGACTCGGATGCCGGGTCCTCAGGCGGTGAGGACGAGGAGGCAGCAGGAGGGAAGCAGCCGCCGGTGAGTGCCCTGAGGCCATGCTAGGTTTCAGACACGGTTGTCACGATTGATGGCAATGCACATGCTATTCGCATGGTCTGTGTCTCACAACACGCCCCGCCACCGGCCAGGTGCTGGCCCTGGAGTGGCGGCTGGTCTGGGTTGGCGCCGAGGGGGCGGCGCAGCAGGAGGTGCCGGTCAGGGCGCTGCCGCCGACGGCCCACACATATGCCCACGGCGGGTGCGCCACATACTACCTAATTCATGCTCCACGCAGTCCGCCCCTGGGTGGCCCGTTGTCTTCACTAGGCATGCGTTTCGTGCGCTGGCTGGCGTATGGACACATCTAATGGCTTGCAAGCTCGACCTGGCGCGCCAGAAACGCACTGTCAAAGCCTGCATCCTGTCCACCGACGTATTCTCAGCCGTTGCTGAGGTTGAGAACCCACGCTCAATAGGTTCATGGGGCTGGCGGTCAGCATGATGTCAGACGCCGGCTGGCGAGACGTCCTCCGCGCTGAGGAGGCGGCCAGCTTTGCACGGGCATTGAGGTGGGCAACTAAGACCCTAAACTTCTACCCCGAAACTACTGCAAGGCTTCTCCTGGTCATTGTGCGTGCAATGTCCCTGTGACACGATGCAGAACTTCGGCATTCTGCACCGGGGGCTGTGGTGCCAGTTCGAGCAACGGGGTACAGCCCAGGATGCCAGGTGTATTGCCTGCGGTATTACAAGCATCCTGATGTACCCTTGACGCAGGCTGTGGGAGGCGCTGCGCACCGAGAAGCAGGTGAAGCGCTCAAGCCCGGCCGCGCTCATGGCGGTGCTGGAGAACTCGCCTGTGCTGTGTGCGTACGGCCTGATACGCTCCGGCAGCACACAGCCTGCCGATCCAGGTGCAGCGTCGCTGGCAATGTGCATGTTTCCACACTGCGTCAGTGTGCAGGCTGTTCTTGTGTCATGCCCACCCCCTCGCTCATCCTGCCGTTGGCCCTGACAAGGCAGGTCTGCTGTGTTCAGGGTCGCTATTGCACCGGGCCAGCCATGTGAGCAGCAGGAGCAGCCACGGAGAGCCCCATCCAGACGCAAAGAACAGCAGTGACACAGCCGCGTGCGACGCGGAGGTGTCTGGTGGTGCTACCGCTGCCGTCGTACCACCTGCACAGCCCACCCTTGCTCACCAACGGTCATCACACGCGGCCTCGCACGCAGTGCTGAGCCGGGCGCAGATGCAGTTCCGACAGGACAGCCTGGACAGGTGCATCTGTTGTTGGTCACTGAGCAATACCGCTTGCAGTTGGCGTCACTTATGTTGTCTGTTGTTGTCGGGCAGAAAGTGGGTGTGTGCCCCCGTGGACGTGTGTGCTGACGCTGCAAATATAGCCTGCAAGGACATCCCAGCATCTCTGTCACTGGAACGGTGGCCGGTCAGCTCCAAGCAGGTTGCAGGAGCGCCAAGCCGGAACGAGCCAGAAGCCTGTGACATCACAGACACTGATCCAGGCAGCACCCTCGAAGCTACACATACAGCTTGTGCATTACTTCGCATTCAGGCTGGGCAGCAGAGAGTATCGAGGCGCGGATGCTGCGCTGGCACGGGGGCAGTGGCTGCAGCAGGAGAAGGCGGCCAGCCTGGCAGACAGCCGCCAGCTGTCCATCACAGGACGCGCGACAGTAAGTGGCTGCCCTTCAGCGCCTCAGTCTCTAGATGAGCGCTGGCAACTCTGGCTCAAGTGATGCCCTGCCTCCAACAGTTGTCATAGACTGCATGTCAGCTGTCTTGCGCAGCAACAGCAGTGCAGGTCATACACAGACATTCGGGTGACATGTGCAGGCGTTCAGCGCCCCAGCGCAGCGGGTGGGCAGCGGCGACAGCCAGCTGCTGGGTAGCCCCGATAGGACCGCCAGTGTCACCGCCTTGCCGGGCCTGCACGGGGGTCGGTACGTCAGGAACAGCGGCAGCAGGCTCGGCCTGGCTTCGTCATGCACCAGCGAGGCAGCTGCAGACGCTGTACCACTGGCTGTGATGCCAGTGCAGCTGGCAAGTGGTTCAGGCGAGCGGAGAGCGGCAGCTGCAGATGAATTTGCCCTGGCGCCACCTGCTGCGAAAGTCATGCACAGGGGCGGCGGCAATGCAGCAGCATCGGCAGAAGCCGACACTTCAGCCCCTGTTGCAGCTGCCGGCAGCTGTGGCCATGCTGCAGCGGCCACGGCTGCCAATGGCAGCAGCCGCGAGGCAGGGCAGGGCAGGCAGCGACCAGCAGTGCACTTCAGCATGGATGATGCAGCAGGCAGTGGCAGCAGCGCGGAAACTGAAGGCGGCCAGGTGCTTCCGGACAACAGCTCGCCGGTACGGGGCAACCATGATGCAGTGAAAACAGCGCAAGCAGCGCAAGCAGCCTCAGCTGGGCCAGAAGCGTCAGCTGTAAGCGCATCCAGCATCGGCAGCTTGTCGGAGTTTCCCGCATTCCCCGTGGCCGGGTGCGCTGACATGGCGTCCCGGGTCCAGCGGCTGGATTCCGCTGAGCCACCCAGCAGCGACCTGCATACTACAGCTCTCGGTAAGAGGTCACGCCACTATCAGTATGCAAGCCAGCATCACCTGCTGATGGCCCATTGAGTGCACCGTAGGCAGGCCATCGACGTCCAACAGCACCTGCAGTCATGAGTTTGCTTTCAAGCCTGCGGTGCATCCTGAGCTTGAACTCGCAAGCTATGGACGGATGTTCCTGGATGGTTTCGACAGGTGCGCTGCTGGAGCGCCAGCACAGCCGGGTCCTGCGCCGTGACTTCAGCTTTGGCGGCAGGTAAGCTGCAAGCTCGCTGCTCCTTCCAAACATGACCACCATTGATTGATTGATGGACTGACAGCGCTGCTTCAATGTATCAAGGAAGGCATTGCGACGTGTCTGCAGCAGTGAGCACTATGGCCAGTCATGTAGAGTCCATGCGCAAATACCAGATGTGCTGGTGCCGCAGGCCGATTGGCGACCGGCTGGTGCGGCACAGCATGCGCGCGGGCACAGGCAGCGGCGCCGGCGGCGGCAGCGGCAGGCGACCATTGCCGCTTCACCACAACAGCATGCAGGCCATCAGCGGCGGCGGGCCGCTGAGTGTCGGACCTGGCGCCGCCAGGTACATGGCGGCCTTCCGCAACCATAGGTGACACGCTTGCATGCACAGTTTCAGCCACCATGCGCTGGTCCGAGCACCTCGTGCCCTGCCTGCGCTTCAGCGGCGGTGGTGGCAGTGGCGGGAAGAGGGACACCCTGCGGCATGGCGCCGCTGATTTTCGCTCCGGGGTGGCCAGTGTCTTCACGGAGGGCGCTGCCGCGGCCCTGGATGCCTTGGGGGGCAGGCAAGCCGCGCAGCCTGCCAGGGGCATGTCCGGTGGGTGATTCAGCTCACCGACAGGATTACAGCTGCTGACCAGCATACAGGATGCTGTACACACTGTAGTTGAAGTGTACATGCTTTGCAGGTGGAACTCCCGTCAAAACCACTTCCATCAAGCCCCAATGCATCCGAACATACCAGCTTGCTGCACCGCAGAACCTATCAATGTTCCATCAGGCTGGCACCCACGCACCCAGAGCTGCAGCAGCGTCTGTGCATATGCAGGTATCAGCAGCACAGCCGGCAGTGCCATCAGCCGCACCACCAGCATCCGGCAGTCGCGGCACGGGCAGCGCGAGCTGCGGCGGTCTGTGTCCGACACAGTCGCCAGGTGTGCAGACTGCATGTGGCCCTTCAGACATTGCTTCGTCAGCATTTCAGTCGTACACTTGCCAGCAAGCTTGCTCGCCTGCCAGCTGGCTGTAAGGTGTCAGGTAAGCCAAAGCTGGCTGCAGGTGGCATGCTGCTGTTGAAGGGCTACAGCTGTAGCACTCGCTGCTTGAGCTTTGCATTCCTGCCGAGTAGGCAGCATGGCGATGGGCTGCCTGGGCTCATGCAGCGGCTGCCGTCGCTGCACTGGCGGCGCCCGGCAGCGCCGCCTCCCGCTGACATCGAGGCCGGCCTGCCGGCTGACGGCGTGGCCGAAGGCAGCGACCTGAGCAGCGGCAACGGCAGCAGCGGCAGCAGCAGCAGCGAGGTGTGTCCGCTACCATCTCACCATTCGCAGCATGTTTGATCCCCAAATCACCTGCATCTAGTCGCACGCAGATCGCAGGGGAGCACTCCCAGAAAGGCGTGGCTTGCAGTCCTGAGCTTCGTCTTGCGAGTCTGGTCCTGTCCCACTGGGTGCTTCACGTCTGCGCAAATGTCCGCACAAGTGTGCATACGCTGCGGATCGCCGTTCACGGCTGTCCTTAACCCCTAAACCCTACGCCCCAGGACGACATCCTGCTGCTGTGGGGGGCGGCGCGGCGGCGGCGGCCAGCAGCGCCTGCCGCCGGCGGGCTGCCGCAGCGGCGCAGCTCGCCCACAGGCTACCAGCCGATGTCCCTGGAGTGGGACATCTGGTGAGGCTACGCTGTGATCTGTCTTCATCTTCTAGAGCTGCGATTAGTCATGTCACCGTGTGGCTGCTGTCTGCTGTCACTTGGAGCACAAATGGCACGGGAGGGCCTCTGGCAAGCTGCCGTCGTGAACTCTTTCCAGCTGCCTGCGAGACAAGGGCCCATCTGCACCAGTGCAGCACAGCAGGTTACTCAGCCGGGGAGCCGAACATGTGGCTCAACAGAGTTGCGGAGTTCTTGCAAGGTGTGTCATTCAGGGTGGACCCCGCGAAACCGTGGGCGCTCGATGCAGCAACGGTGGACCACGGCAGCCCTCAGGCTCTCGTTCGGCAGGTGAGCAGCTGTCCTTCAATGAATGCTGGTATCATGCGGCCCCTCTTGCTCTAAGGCTGCATGCCTTGTAGTGAATGCCATCATCACGAGTGCCCAATGAGGCCTGTGCTAACAGCACTATGTGCATGGTGCAGTCCATCTACAGCCACGTGCCACTGTGCGGCACGCGGCTGGCAGCATCCGCGGGCACTGCGCACATCTCGCGGGAGGGCATCACGCCGCTGGCGTGGCTCAGCCGCTTCGGTCGCTCCGTCAACCGCGGCGTGAGCGGCGACCCGGACATCCCGCTGCCGCTGCACGGCCCAGAGCCCTTCACCTACAGGTGTGTGGCATGGCACCATTCCCGACACCTGTTTCCTCGTGATGTCATCTCACGGCGGCGGCGGTCAACTTTGGGTCTGCGCTGTGTTGTATCATGGATCCGAGTGGGCAGAAAGCCTATAGTCCTGGAAGGCATTGTATATCCTGTGGTGAGTTACAAGATGACGTGGGCAGAAAGGGCAGAAAGGTGACATGCAGGCTGACGGTGGAGGTGCTAGAGGGCAGCGGCGGCGTGTTTGCATTCGGGGAACAGCGCAGCCGGCAGCACCGCCTGGCAGTGGAGCTGCGCATCATCGACTCTCCGCTGGCCGTGCAGCCAGGTGAGTTTCTGAGGCAGCATTTGCATGTGTCCAGCAGGCGCCACGACATGTCCACCTTCCCTTTAGGGTACCGCAGTATGTCATAAGGGCGATGAGCTCAGCTGAGGGGCGATGAGACAAGCAGGACAAAGCTCCAGTGTGCATGGATGCGGCCGAAACAAAGGAGTTGCCATGCCATGGTGTCAGTATGTGGTTAGAGCATGGACGCTGACATGCCAGAGTTCTGTTGCAGGCCGTGCTGCAGCAGCAACCTACACCAGCACAGGGGTGTGGTTCCGTGGCCAGCAGCTTGACTTCTGGCCGCTGGTGCCAGACCTCGAGGACGCATGCATGTCGCTGCAGGTGCCCTTTCAGTTTGCAGTCTTCCTATCTGCACACTTTGTCCCGAACGTAGGGAGCTCAGAAATGTCCACAGCATCGTGCAGCAAGCACCGGGGGCCTTCCTGTGTGCAAGCTGGCGCGCCAATTCCGTTCTGATCGGGGGAACTGCCCTGGTTTTCGCAGTACATTGGCAGGTGATATAAAGCTTAGTCTCTATCTTCGCCGTAGGTGCGTGAGGTGCGCAGCAGACGGCGTGCCGCACAAGGCAGATGGGCGGGCAGCCTCAGCATCTCCCTTGCCGGAGTCAAAGAGCTCCTGCAAAGCTCAGGTCGGCCGCAGCAGGCTTCAGATCAACACCGTAGTAGTATCGAACCCTGGTCACAAGCTGTGCCAAATTGAGAAGTGAAGCCACAACATCCTATGCTTCTTGCTGATCCTGCTTTCCGAACACATCGACCATGACTGGCCTTGTTGCAACGGTCTGTTGCCTCTGAATCAACAGGCGATGGGATCTTGGATGCCTGGTGGGATGTCGTCACTGACAGAGCCATGGCAGAGGACGCACCGCCGCAGGTTGCACCAGCGCCCCACCCTGCAGCAGACGCACAGGATGTCATGCAGAGGCCTGACGACAGCCAGACGCCAGCAGGTGATTCTGCACTGGGCCAAAGGTCGTTGCACATGCGAGTACTCCCACATATCCAGCTGCTGACCATACAAGATGCATGATATATGTTCTGCTGCTGATGTAACAGGACATCTCCCAAGATTGGTGCAGAAAGCCTGGTCTGATGTCCTCGTTGTGTGTGACAGGTGACGCCAACGGCAGCGCACACAGCCGCATGTCAGAAGCTGCTGCAGCGCCTGGCGGCAGGGATGCGAGTGCCTTTACGACCCCTGCCCCAGCTATCTACAGCAGAGCTTCACGCCTTGGTGCAGCATCTTTTGCAGCAGAGCCATGCCGGCTGCGGCTGGCGCTGCAGCTGCAGCGGGTGGGTGCTGTCGACGCAGCTGTAGCGCTGGGGGTCGAGAGGTGAGCGTCATGCCGTGGCGCAGTGTATTGTGTAGTGTTGGTACGAGTGCCGATGCTCAGCCACACATGCAGACACGCTCCTGCCTAGATTCACTGCTGGCAGCCTGTGAGTTTCCGTGTACGAGGGTTTAGGGTTTGGGTATGTCTGTTTGTCATCAAGCTCGAGATCTTGTGCTTGTGCTGGTAGCCTCTGGCCAGCAGGCTGCAAACCCACTCCTTGCCGTACAGCATTGGGGAAGCCTCACGACTACGGTTCAGCGTCATTGCACTGCAGAGCACCAATCCGAGCCTGACTGATTGATGCAGGGCAGCCGCGCAGACATGTTGTGCGATGCTGGGCGACCCTGGCGGCCTGTTTCTGGACGTCAAGTCCGCGTACAGCAGCGCGGCCGACCTGCAGCTGTTCGTGGCAGCGCTCGCCGGCATCGGCGTCAATGTCAAGGTGTTTGTAAAAGTCGCGTCGCTATGTACATCCGGGGTTGTAGGCGTTGCCTAGCTCTGTTTGGGCCTGCTTGCAGATGCATCCTGCAACCTGCTCGGTTCTGGGTGCTCATTCACCAGCAGACTATTGCCATGGCATCTAGCGCTTTCTGCCGGAGCATGCGGCTGCATGTTGCTGAAAAGAGTATGGGATGTACGCCTCGACCGTGAGCCAATTGCACATGGTGCACTAACTGTACTGCCATGGCTTGCTATGCTCCACAGGCGGTGTGCAGCTTCATTCCACGGCAACTCAGCGCCGCAAGTGCGACGCCATGCGTGCTGTTCTTCCATGGCCTGAGCGGCCTGGAAAACGCGTGTGACGATGGCGTCGTGCACCAGTGAGTGGTCTGCTGTGTATATGTTTGTGTCAGACCAAACAGATGAAATCACAGATCAACAGATCACGCTGGCTCAAGGGATGGACATGCAGCCTTGAGTCTTTGCCACTCTAGAAGTTCTGGGGTTCAACATCTGAGGGGCGGCTTGACAGACATTGCCGAAAGGTGCTCACTTGGACACCTATCAGGCATATGCTAATAAACAGCTTGATGCCCTGCAAGTGTGTGCGTCTCTGCAGGGGACTGTGCGTGCTGTTCAACGGTGCGTCGCTGCTCGTCGACCACTCTGCCGACACCGCGGCCGCCGACATCCCGATCGCTCCCGCGCCACGGCACGACCTGCTGCTGGGCGCCCCTGCAGCGGGCTCTGGCGCACAGGAGCCAGGGACCAGCTCCGGTGAGCAGTACCCCAGCGAAGCAAGGAGGACGTCTGCAGCACAGCATGAAGCTCCCAGAGCCAAGTCTCAAGCACTGCATGATCGCGAAGCTTTGATGTTGTAGCGGATCTCCCCTGCTCTCGAGGCGAACAGTGCAAAGCCTTGGCAGCAACTGGAGACAGCCCACTCGGCACAACGCTGACTGCTATGAACATCTGCTACATGCCCCACTGCTTCGATGTCGTGCAGGCTGCAACCCAGAGTCTGCAGTCGATGCCATGGCATGGCGGAAGTATGTCAGCCTTGCTGAGCTTTACGGTTTCCTGGGCGGTATCTATGTACAGGTGTGGGATGAGTGTTGGAACCTTTTATGTACAGTGACAGCCGATCACATAGAACCTGTTTGCCAGCAGTGGTGACGGACGCAGCCCATGCAGCACACGATCTCATCAGGCTGCATGTTTCTGCACGCCGTCCACACAGACCCTATTGAGTGCGCAGGAGCCTGATGCCGGGGCTGCAGCAATTGATGCGCTGGCCGGCCTGGCTGCGGACCATCCCATGGCGCTGCCACTTGGCTTTGCATACGGTAATCAGATTCTTCGGTAAACATGGGGTCCACCTTTATTGTTCTAAGCAGCTGTAGTGGCCTTGCATGCTGTTGATGGGATCATCTGCTTGTGGAGACCGAGAGGCACACTTCAGGCATCATGTGGCAAGCACATGCAATGCGCACATGGCTGAGCCAACACACGCTGCCACGACCCATGTGAAGATGTGTGATGCTGCCCGCAGCAGACCAAACAAGAGGATGCAATGAACTGCTTCGACATGCTTGCAGGGCACTTGTCCGGGCTGGCGCTTAGTGGCCTGCGACAGGTTGGCCGTGGGTTCGCCGCGCAGCAGCTCATTGAGGAGTGGAATGCGCGCCGCGCCCTGTCCGCAAAGGTGGAGCTGCGGGCATGTACATCCATGTCATCACTACTGGATGCGAAGCATGAAGCAGGCCATCAGAAGATGCGCTGCCGATAGCTGTACCGCTGGCTAGGTTGCTTGCGGAACAACCAGTCATCGCAGCAATCCACTGCGGCCGCCGTCAGCACATGCTGCTAGAACTCTGCGTTCTTGGGAGAAAGGCACCGGAAGCTGCGCTGCGCCACACAGCGTGGTGCCCTGCCAGCAGGTGGTCAAGGCAATCCAGCGGGGCGAGCACCGGCGCGCGCCGCTGGGCACATCCATCTGGTGGGCGCACCGCCTGCTGTCCGGCCGCCGCCTGCTGGGCCGCACCCAGCAGCGTGCCCTCATCAGGTGGGCACCAGCTGCGGACCGAAAGAGGTTGCTTAGTGGATCGGAGGAAGGTGTCGGATAATCCTACGTCGTCCTCCAGCAGATGCAGCAACTCCTGTATGATTCTGGAACCTCCTCTGAACTGGCATGCCCCAGTTCCGCCAGACAAAGCCCTAGGACAGCACCGCACGTCGCCCCACGTGCTTGACCTGTCGATGCAGCATGCACACTTGCGGTCACTGTGCTGCAATGGAACCTCTACGCTGATGCTGTCCCGCTGCGCAGGCTGCTGGCGGATGTGTGGCCGGCGCGAGCGCTGCCGGGGTTGCTGCGTGCCCTGGGCGGCGTTCCCCGCCTGGTGCTGCGCTTCTGGGAGCACTACGAGGTGGGGCCCGGCAACACCCGCTGAACCCGTGCCCTTGGATCAGCTGCTGGCTGCTGCGGCATACATGGTGCACTGGTCTGTGCTGCTTGCTGCCTGCAAGGCGGACGTGCAACACGTGTCATCACAGGCCTGCACACACTCAAGGCTGTATAACATGCGGGTGCCGATGACGTGTGTCAATATTGCTGCTGCGATCAGAGGCATAACTCAGGGCACAAGGCGACAGAAAAGGCAGCGATGAAGGGGAGGGATGCCTTTGGTGTTGCAGGCGACCACCCCCTGGACGCTGCTGGAGGCGGGCTTCAACTTCAACCACACCAAGGACCTCCTGCGCCTGCTGCGCGACCGGGGGGCGCTCGCAGGTCTAAACCCCTCAGGACCCCTGCCACCCCAGGGCCTCTATTGGCCTCTCCCAGAGACTCATCGTGCATGGCTTACCCCGCTTCAGTGTCGCCATCCCAACCTGACACGGAGGTGGCACTGTGCGGCGGGGCAGCGCGGCCTGCCACCCGCGAATGGTTCACCAGCAAGCGCATGTTCGTGGTTTGGAGCACCTTCCAGACAGCAGCCTGTGCATCGCAGGCCTCACGGCGGCAGAAAAGCGGGAGCTGGCGGCGTGGCTCGCCTCCAAGGCGCTGTACGGTGTGTTTGTGATGTCCTCATCGAGCACAGCACTGCATCATGTTGGTACACTGTGCCATCCTTCCCTTGGACGTATGTTCCACTCTTGTGACTTCGCCCAGCTCGTACATGCTGCAGCCTGCTGAGGGCTGCACCGCTGTGCTACAGGCTATGGCCTGACCTTCGTGCTGATGCTCAACCGCATCCGCTTCGGGCTGCACAAATTTGCGAAGGAGGGCCTGCTGTGCCTGCTGGAGAGCTGCACAGCGAAGGAGGTGGATCAGGTGAGGGTGTGATGC
The DNA here is from genome assembly GCA_032358165.1 of Diplosphaera chodatii. NCBI lineage: Eukaryota > Viridiplantae > Chlorophyta > Trebouxiophyceae > Prasiolales > Stichococcaceae > Diplosphaera > Diplosphaera chodatii. Next base: position 2,199,006 of record JAALGY010000019.1, read on the forward strand.
TTTGCCAAGGGTTGCCGCTTGCAGGACTGATGGGTATCCCAGCAACTAGTATGCTTCAAGGTCGCACGACACAAGCTTGCATGCTCAGATGCACTGCAGCCTTGGCAGCTTCGCGGAACTGCCGCTCTATGCACACCATGTCATGTTGTTGCATGTGTACCATCTGCCTGCACATCACAGCTGTCTAATGCGATGGCAAGTGGCTGCTGAGGTGTACCGTTACACAGTCAAGCCTTGAGCACTTGATCACGCTGATGCGGGGAGCCGTTGCATGGCCTGCAGGTGGCGGCGGCAGTTGGCGGCAGGCGGAAGCTGCGGTGGCGGCTGACCGGCTGGCTGCACCTGTCGCGCAGCTACACCGGCCGCCTGGACGCTGTGGACGCCCTGCACGCAGCGCAGCCGTCGGCGCTGGCCTACAAGCAGGTCACAACCGTTGGACTGTCGCATGCTGCAAGGCCTGTCTGGGCATCATCTGGATAGCTTTTGCCGCTGGAGGCGCGTCAAGAGGCAGCTGGCTGCAGCAGCGGCTCCAGAGCTGGGGTGGCGTAGCCCACAATGTTGCAGCCTGGCAGCCTGTCTCCACTGCAGGGCTCCGGGGCCCCTTCGCAGGTGACCAGCCTGAGTGTCTGAGCGTGCAGGAGGGTTTGCCCTACGCGTCGCTGCCCGGCCGGCTGAACCCACGGCGGCCGGGGGCCGGCAGCGGCAAGGGCGGCAGCGTGTACCTGGCGCCGCTGCACTCCCGCGACAAGCGCTGGTACATCCACGCCTGGTGAGCTGAGTCAAACATTTTCCTGGTACAGACACTGTACCATCCTGCTGCTCAAACCTGGTAGCTGCTGCGCAACCTGCTGCATGGGTGCTGTGACACTGCGTGACGTGCTTCACCGAGTGTGTCACCTGTTACTGTGCTGTTTTGCAGGCGGCAGCTGCGCAAGACGGGCTGCTGCTGCTGCACCTGCTGCACGCACTGCTGGCTGGGCGTGTTCACGGCGTGCGGGTGGCTGTGCCTGGGGTGCGGGCCGCGCGCCTTCGCGCCCGTCTGCCGCGGCTGCTGCCGCTACAACGCCCTGTGGATCACCTTCTGTGAGTGGCGCTCGGCATACTTGCTTAACGCTGTGAGCTTGCGTTTGGTGTTGAGTATGCAGAAAGTGGCCTGCAGCAGCAGAACTGCTGCAGGAGCATCCTTGTGGCTGCCCTGCGGAAGTCTGGCAATGCACTTGCCCTGCCCCCATGACGATTGTTGGCGTTCTCATTTCTGATCCTCAGTATCATCTCAAGCGCTTCCCTCACCTTCCCTACTGCAGCGGTGCTGGTGGTGGTGTGCGTCGTGTGCTTCATCCTGTTCGTGCCGGCGGACCTGGTGCTCGGGGCGCCCGACCACCCGGCGCCTCCCGTGCTGCAGGCCAACGGCAGCCTGGTGAAATCTTGCTGTACAGCCTACACACTCCAAAACCCTGAACCCTATAGCATCGATGAGGTGGAGGAATGCCTCCTGAGCTCCTCCCATACAGCACCTAAGTTGCCGAATGAAGCAAATACCCATCAACCAGGCCCGGGAAAACTGGTGTATGTCTCTCAGCATAGGCGACTGCTGGTTCAGCTCTGAAGTGCCTTTCATTGCCTCACACTGGAGCCAAGGACTAAGGCATAACCATGTGTCCCTGCAGGCGCCGGCGCCCGCCAAGGCACCGGCGCTGCACCTGTGCACCGGCATCACACACAAGTGCGCCAGCAACCAGCAAATCGTGGACACAGTCAGCAACGCGACGATGGGGTCTGGGTGACGAGCCGATGCCTCGACTGGGCATTGGAGGCTCTGGCGATTATCTGGCTGTTGGCGGGCTCCTGTACTACAGTAGGCAGCCTCCTCATATGCGCAAGTGCAAATTGTTGAGGATGCTGACAGCTGAGCACTCAGCAGTTGTGCTCGCAGCTACTGGCAGCATGTGGCAGCTAGCAGGCCCATCGAGCTGCAGGAAGGGTATAGAAGCAACGTACTACCTCTGAAGAGTTGAGTAGACCGCAGCAGGTTGTCGTTGCAGCAGCAGATAGATGTGCTCACACACCCTCGAGTGATATCGTTCACTCGATAGCTCGAGTCAGGCACATAGAGTAACGTCGTCTTCATGAACTGTCGGCACTGCAGCTGTGGTTTGTCAGGCAACGTCTGCTCAGTATTGCCATGGTTTTGCTTGTACAATATGTGATAGGTGATATCAGTAAGGTGGTCATGCACATGCAGTATGCAGCTACGACTGCCGAAAGAACCAGGTCTCAAACGGGCCAGCAACTGGTTCATCCTGCGGCCAGACAGCTACTGCATACCTGCACCACAAGGGCTACTGGCAGCAGCAGCCAGGCGGCTTTGCCCAGCTAGTATGGTGTACCACACCACGCTGCAACCCCGCAAGCTCCGACAACCCTTATCCTCCCAGGGTAGGTCACAATGAACTGACTGATAGCTGCTGCTGCGCGTGCTGGCACGCAGTGTGCGCGCTGTATGCGCCCATGTGTGCCTCCTGCTTCCACGGCAGCACGCCAAAAGCGCCGCTTGATACGCTGCACATTTGTCCATTACCGCTGACTCACGTTGCCTGCAGCGCTGTCCCCTGCTGCGCTGATGGCAGCTGCAATGACGCCCGGTCCAGGGCATCCAATGCCGCCAGCTGGCACGCCAGGTGGCGGGGGACGCCCACACCCTCAAAGTTGATCCACCGCCGCGTGACCTGCCAGGGGTGGAAGGCAGAGGTGCAAGGTTTTAGGCCTTCAGGAACAACATCTGGGGAGCCTTCCTGTTGCACCAGTTCTGTGCACTGCTGCAATACGCATTATCCGCCACTACGCAGCACTAGATCATGAGCAATCAGCAGAAGGTGATCAAACCTGTATGAGGTTGTGCGCGGTGTAGGGCATCCGGCAGCCGGTGAAGCTCACGTCCACACGGCGCCATGGCATTGACGCCAGGCGCGACAGCATGCCTTCCACCTGCATGATAGGAGGATCGGAGTGAGACAAACCACTGTGACAGGGGTCTGAGTGCAACCGCAGCTGTGCACCATGGCTCATGGGTGGCCTCACGCCTGCTAAACCATTGCACGTCAGATTGGTGGACATGTTGGTAGCACTTGCCTCTGGGCTGAAAGCATGGATGGCCGGGCCGCCGCTATCGTTGCCATCGCCTCCGTTCAGCACCGGGCTGCCGTCGCCTGCGCCTGCCTTGCTGTCGCCATGGCCGCCAAAGCAGCCGGAGCGCGTGCGCTCAGGCTCCTCCACAGCTGAGGCGGAGCTCACCTGCCTGCTGAGGCTACCGCTGGTGGCCTGCACACAGGCGGGAGTCCAGCTGAAACACAAGCCGCTGCTCAATCCGGACTATCGAAGGGACCATGTAGAAGGGCTGTTGCGTGGTGCCGGAACATGATGCGAGGTGCGCATGATTTGAAATCCACAGGCAGCTCGCCTGCAGCACGACTGCTGGCCTGCCCTCCTTCGGGCTTGCTGCAACTACCAGGCCGCCCTGCCGCAGCATGCCAGCCCCTGCCGCGCCACCAGTCCCGCTCAGATGGCTGCTGCTGGCGCCACCGCCGTCACTGCCGGGCAGAGTGGTGGCGCCTGTGGGGTCGGACGCTTCCAGGCCGCCAGTCGCTGCTGTCTGCTGCAGCATGCGGCCGGCTGGCTGAGACGCTGCGGCGGCGCCGTCCCCTTCTGGAAGCAGCGTGCCTGCACACGAAACAAGGCACAGCAGTCAGGCACAGGCCTGTCCATCCCTGTATCGAAGCTAAGCCGTCCGGCTACGCTGCACTGTGCGTACTCTTTGCACGCCACCAGCAAGCAGCCAGCGTTTTCGGACACCGTCAGAAGGAGCAGGCACTGCGTTCGCCGTCGTCCGTTCTCCAACTGAAGTGTCCGTGCACAGTGCTTGGGCCACGAAGGGCGAAACTGCGCGATGGCAACCCACCATCCCGGAGGCGCTGCAGGGCCGCCCTGTCCAGCGTCGCCCGCACGTCCGGCGCCATGCCCGCGGTGATGGGGTCCTCCTGGAACACCCCGGTGCCGGGCGCCTCCGGAATCGCCGGCAGCTGCTGCAGGCGCCGCAGGCTGGCATTGGCCCAGCCGACCTGCAACAGCCGCCGGATTTCGGTTAGTCGTGTTAGGCGTGCCAACCCATCAACAGACCCCTGTGAGCTGACTGGTTACGTGTGGCGCTGCTGCCTCCGGACGGTGGCCACAGAGCAGCAGCCGCGGCACCCCAGCGGCCAAGGCGCCTGCCACCCTCAGTGCAGAAAGTGCAGTGAGGCGCTGATGACACCCGCCTGGGCGGCCAGCAGATTGTCCCAAGGGAGACTGGAGGTAGGGCTGATGACGACGCAGAGGAAGCTGCTGTGCCACAAGCGCTTACCAGCAGACCACTGAGAGTACGGCTGGTAGGAGACAAGTCAAGGGGCACCGAAAGGCGGTTGAGAGCGCCCACCAGGTGGTCGCCGCCAGAGTTGGCATAGGCGGTGCGGCTGCGGAAAGCCTTGAGCGCGCTGAGGTAGGGCGCCTCCCCCTTCACATCCCTCGACATGCGCACCTGCGCAGCCACCCTGGACCCATCGACATTGTGCAGGAACCATCTGAAGCTGGGGAGCTGCGGAGGGCACCCTGACCGAAGCAAAATGGGAAGCTTGGGCATAAGGGATCCACTGAGTCTCCGGGGCTCAGCATTCCTGAGGATTGGCAGCAGGATGTGCAGTGTACACATGCATGCCTGCCTTCAGCATTGCCATGGGTCCAGGCATGACATCACAGCAGCCTGTTTTGGCACACTAGCAAAGGCAGGGCTGCACTCACAAGAAGAGATTCTGCCGCGCCGTCGTCTGGCTGGTCGCCCAGGAAGAACTGGCGTCCGGCGCGGCCGAACAGGTACGGCGTCACAATTGGCGCCGCATTTGCGACCATGCCCTGCACCCGCGGCAGGCTGCCGAACCAGTGGATGAAGGGCACCTGGGCACGCACAGGCAGGACTCAACACAGTGGCAGCCCATTTTGAGGGTCGTATCAAGAACTTAGCCCCAGAGCCACTCCAGATGCTCAGGGAAACGCCACGTACTGCTGCTGCTGCTGCTGCCCGCCTCAGACATCCGTGTCATCCAGCTGTGACCTTCGTGGCTGAAGCATGCATGGCCGGTGCCTTCCTGAATTTGACTTTGAGGTCAAGTGTTCTGCACATCCTGCACTCGAGACCAGCAGCTGGCTGGTCTCCCCACCTGCGCAGGGCTGTCGTTGACAACGCAGCCCAGGTGCGGCGTGGCCATGGTGATGAAGTGCGCCGGCCGCAGCCCCGCCACCAGGCCTGTTGCGGGGTCGAATAAGTGCCCCGCCGCGTGCCTTGCAATCAGGCCGCCCATGGAATGCCCTGCAGCACGGCAGGCCTGCTGGTTGAGCACTCACACCCTCGCAGAAATCTTGCAGCTTGCGGGGTGTAGCCCGTCCCTGCGACACCCACTCCATGCAGGTGCCTTCTCCCCGGCGGGCCATGCCTGCATACAATCGTCAGCATGTGTACATGCAGGCGTGGTGCTTGTGGGGGCTTGAGGGCAGCATACCGATGAAGGAAATCTGCTCCAGATTGGGGTGCGCCTGCTTCAGGGCATTGATCTCCTTCACCAGCCGCCGCCCACACCTGCAGGGACGCACCGATGCGAAAAAGGTGCAGCCAATTGCAGACGTCTGACACCATTGGGCTGTGCTTGACTGACGACTATGCTGCTAAGTCTGCTGCGTTGCCGTGCGAGCTGTGTGTGGTGCGCTCGCGAGCGCTGCTGGCATGAAGATGAGCACAGCTGCATCTTGACACAGGTAGCAGCTGAACAGTGAGCGTGCTGCAACAGGCTGTGCAGAGCTGCGCACTTGTCGATGCCCTGGTACGTCTGCCGCCGGCTGTTGGCCTTTGACGCCGCCAGCAGCATGTCATGCCTGGCCTCTGGCCCCAGCTGCGCCTGTCGTCGCAAGCAGAAGGCTGAACCGAACCGTGAGCGTGAAGCTGGCAAGCTGTGCTGTTCATGCACCAATATGCGGCGCAATGGGCGTGCCAGGCGGAAGCTAGCAGGGTACCCGTCAGAGTGCAGATCGTGGCAGCTGGGAAGTCTGAGCCACAACACGCCTGCAGGCACTCTACGACGACGTCCCAGTTGTCGACGCTGCCGAACAGCCCGTTGACCAGCACCACCAGGTGCTTCTTTGCGGCAGCGTCCTGCCCTGCAGCATCGCCCTCCAGCGACTCCACCTTCACCTTGCCGCCCTGGCCTGCAGTGGCGGCAGGCATATACTACTCGGCGGAACCACATACATGCTGATGACTACCGTCAAGCATCCTGCTGTGCTCAGCAGCGTGCTTGCGGCAATGTACTGCTTCCAGTCTAGTCTCCGGCGTTCCACCTTCTGAATAGCTCTTCATTGCCGTAGACAGCTTGCTGCTGCAGTAGACGGCAGCTATCGCGTGAGCACGACTGGCGGATCTTACCTTTGGTGTCGGCGCCTGCAGGGGTGTCGGACAGCTTGCTGCTGCCGTAGTACTGCTGCCGGATGCGGCCGCGCATGAGCAGGTCCAGCGGGTGCAGGATCGCCATCTGCAGGTACGACAGCAGCGCCATATCCCGCTGCGGCCGCTCCGTTCGGGAGGGCTGCTGCCGCTGTTCTGATTGCTGTGCGCAGGCTGCGTCTGTGGCAGGCTCCCCGTGAGGCTGCGCCGCGCTTCTGACTTCCCTCCTCGCAGCGCTTCCCTGCCTCAAGCCCTTGTCTTTCGTTGCTCTGCTGCTGAGATTGGGCCTGCAGGGGTGCAGAGGACGATCCCCAGACGGCGACCTGCCGCGGTCTGTGCTGCCGGCGCCGCCAAGCAAGGGTGTGCAACGCTGAGCGGGTGCGCTGTGCGACGGGAGCTGCACGTGCATTACCAGCAGCCACAGCTGTGCGCAGGCTGCAAAGAATTCGCAGATGAATGGTGTTGGCAAGTCTTGACAGTATTACTACAGAGCCATGCGTGGCCTTACTTCAACAGTATAATAATGGTCAGCCAGCCAACGACCTCTCACCGTTATTGCTTTGCGTAGGAGTGCAAAGTTGATGAATGGGCAGCAATGCACAGAAGTGGACCTTCTGCTGTGCTCCTGCGACTTCCTGCTGACATGCAGGTGCGTGCAGAACTGCAGATGTTGTACGAGTGCGATGCAGCGACAGTTGCGTCAGTCCTATCGACGCACATCTTGCATGCACACATCATAGTTGTCCAAGCACAGCAAATGCAACAGGCCCAGTCGTTGTTGATCAACTTCGATTCTGGCAAGCACATGGGAGCGCAGCAGTGAACGGTCAGAAATGTCCAGCATCATGACAGTGATACGTTTTGATGGTCAGATGGCTCAGTGATAAAGCACAAGAGCTAGTGGCAAACAACCTGGCGGCGTAGCCGCCGGCCAACCGCAGGCAAAGTAGGGTCGCGAGCGCCATCAGGCCTGCAACGCAAAGTTCCGCCGGCGATGCAGTGAAGCACTGGTCCAGCCAGCATGAGAGACAAGCTGCAGGCGCTGGACGCGGACCTGAAGACGGAGGCGGACGCGTACAACAGCATCCAGAAAGGTGTGTGGGGATGCTGCCGCTGTGCAGACGCCCTGAGCGGCTGCCACCTCTGTAAACTATTGACATGTGCGTGAGGATCACAACCTGAGGGGCCTCGCACGCAACGGAGTTCGGAGCAACTCCCACGGCAACTCTGCTGTGTTTGCTCGCGCAGACATCAATAAGAATGGTGAGGCGCGACGCAAGTTCACGCAGCAGCTGCAGGAGAACGAGATGGTGCTGCAGGCAAGCCCCACGCATGGAAGGGGGTTGCCGCAGACCATCATGTCAAGCTTGCAGGCCTATGCACAGCACAGTAACCGCCACGGTGCAACGAGCTGTGCGCTCGCCACGCAAAGGCTGTAGCCTTGTCACCCAGATGCATGCAGGAGTTTGAGCGGCTGGAGGATGCGAGCGGCGTGTTCAAGCTGATCGGGCCCGTCCTCATTCGGCAGGACCCCATTGAGGTGCGACCATAAACCCTCTCGTGCGCCCTTTCGCATCTGCATCTGGGGGCTGCCGACCTGATGATATGGCCGGAGGACGTCAGCCATCTCTGCTGCTGGGCATGCTTTGGTGAAACTACAACGTGACCAGCGTGTCACTTCAGGCTGCTGTGACAGGAAACGTGCCATGAAGCCATGCCGGCCAAGTGGTGCCGTTAGCTGTTATGCGACAGTGCTCCTGGGTTGGACATTGAGCATCATGCACTCCTCCACCCCCCAACGTGATGACCTCGTCGTGGCCCTGAGATACATACATTGTGCTCCATGCTCGCAGGCGAGATCCAATGTGGGCAAGCGGCTGGAGTTCATCAGGCGAGAGCTCGAGCGCCTGGATGGGCAGTACACCTCGCTCACAGAGAAGCTCAGCCGCAAGCAGCAGCAAGTGCGGCTGATGTTATCCCACACGTTTTGCAGAGGATACAGCAGGGGTACAGGGATTGAGAGTCGTCGAAGGCTTGGTAATGGTGTTGTTTGCTTTTGCAGATCGTGAAGCTGCAGCAGGCCATCCAGGAGGTGAAGGAACCCAAGGCTGCGGCTTGAAGGGACAACCAGATGGCGACAGGTGCAGTCGTCCACCAGCTGCAATCAGTGCAGCGGTGGGTTGATGTCTGGCTTTGGGGGTGGCGCGCACAGATGGTGCTGCCACACCACTGTGGGGACATCACAACGACGGCGCGATTAGAGTGGAGGGATCAGCGTTTGAAGTTAAGTGACGTCCTCAGGGCCATGGCAAAGTCACATTCTGATGCAGACACCGGACACGCTGGGCTTAATAATGGGCAACATCATACTCGCAGTTTTGAGTTCCAGGGCACTAACAAAACCACAGTACACAGCAGAAACACCAGAGCTGTACATGTCAGGGAACTCAACAGCAACGTCGTAAGATTGCCCTGGCTCAGTTCTTCATCGGGTCGTGCCCCCTGCAAAACGAGAGAGCAAGTGGTGTTTGCCATGCGGAGCGCCCGCACGCAGCAAAACAGCCACAAGTGCACATTAGTCAGTCAGCGCGATCATGTCGAGACACATGTCATTCGCGTGGAGAAACTCACCAGTTCATCAAGCTGTACCGCCACTTGCTGTGCTCAGGGTTCTTGGAGTTGCCTTGCTTTAGGTGGCGGCTGCAGTAGCTGCGCACCTGATCATGCAGTGAAGCTTGATCTTGCAGTGAAGCCACAGCTATCAACCAGAGAGTGCAACCAGTGCAGAGACCACAGTACAGCACGCGATGTCCAGCATGGGAACCGGGGCATCAACGGCCTGCCTTCCTCATGTGCGCAACATCGTCCTCCTGCAGTGTGAGGAACAGCTCTTTGTAACAATGGCATGAGTGCCAACAGCAAGGGGTGGTGCTTCGAGTATACAGCATTCTGGAACGCGACACGTGAAAGCTCTTGCCACACGTACCGTGAAGTCATCGTCACTTTTTTGCAGCAGCTCCACGATGTACCTGCGGTCAGCAAGCCGGTCAGCAATGTCAGCCACAATGGCGCATAGGTAGCGTGTGCAAGTGACAGAAGGGTGGTTCCCGAAGCACACAGAGCCTTGGTTAACACATGATCCAATACATTGCCAGGTAAGCAGCCATCACGGCAGCAACAACTAGTGCTGCACCTGGCAGGAAGCTGCGGCATGCACAGCAAGTGCAATGCCACAAAGCTGACCCAGCGTGCCAATGTACATACTGTTTAAGGCCTTGCTCACGATGCTGACGCGTGACCAAAACAAGCGTCTAGCATTTACCTGCCAGACTTGTGTCCCTTTGCCTCGCCGTCATCATCCTTCTGCCCACAGCTGTTAGACTCTGGAGTCTGCAAAAAGTCTTCCAGCTCCTCAGCACTCATGTTCATGAATTGCCGCCAGTCCTGAATGATGTCCTGGCGGTCGTCAGACGGCATTGTATGCACGATGTCTGCTTTGGACAGATCGCCGGAAAGTTGCTACGCGGCGCACGGCGGCAGAGGAGTGGTAACACTTATTGGCGGATGTACCAGAGACCTGAGAGATGCTCGAGACAACGTTGAGGTTCAAATGTGACGGGCAGCGATCTGGGCGTCCTAATCGGCGGCCGCGGCGTGGCGTTTGCTTGGAATCGGCAGCAGGGGTGCTGGCGGCACCAACAACGGGGAGCGAGAGCCTCCCTCGTTGTCGCAGATACACGTGCCCCTTGTCATCGCCAGAGTTGCTGTGAAAGGGCTTTCCGGCGCGCCCTGCGTGCTCAATCTGCGGTGGCATGAGCTGTAGGACCTGTGGCTATGGTTGCAGCTGCCCGCTGCCCAATCTTGTGCTGATTTGAGCGAAAAATTGCGGATCTGGCTTGGCTCAGTGCCAAGTGAGTACGCCCTCTAGCGTGCTGCTCCTTTGCTATATTTGACATGCGTCGCACTGGCGCCAGTCAGCTCGCTTGAAGCTCGTCATTGGGCTGCGTTTTGAGACGTTCTGCGTTGCTTTGGCAGGCCTGAAGTTGCCAGCTCAGAGGCAACCATCCTCAGGTGACTGCCGCTGCAGCAGCCTGATGTTTGGGCCGGTGCCGTGCTGCCTGCTACGATGATCGCAGCTAGTAGGAGCATGACTAATCCGCATGCGCATGCTCTGGTGCTTAGCGTCTTCCCAGGACGCGTGGGAAGTTGCTGATGCCTAAGTGTGCACCGCTGCTGCCGCCGCTGCTGCTTGCACGGCGTGAACCCAAACACGCTAATGCAAGTTGTTGCTCATGCACGGCTCATGACCAGCGTCACCTGCGCTTGCTCCGGTCGCTGAAACCTCAAGTTTATTATGTGTTTCATGGTGCCTGCCCCAACCATGCTCATTGCCTACCTGGTCACGCAGCGCTTCCCTACTTCAGCGTTTGTGCGCGCATCTGATCATGCAACAGTCACGTGCCTCAGTCTGGGATCAGACACGGTCTGACATGCAGGCAATACATGGGAGCGCGCTGCGGCGACGACTGACATAACAACAGGCGCTCGGCCCTCCGGCGCCCTTCGCGCTTTGTTCGTCGTACAGCGCAGCTGATCGGGCGACGCTGCAGTCCCAGGCGCCGCCGAGGGGGCAGCGCATCTTCACTGGCAGCACAGTCCATATCAGCCAGCTGGCGGCTGCGCAGAACTGACACCGCTACTCAGCAGCACCACTTGGAACACCCTGCTGCGGTGGCTTCAAGTCTTTTCGCACCTGGGTAGCTGCAGACACGCTGCGTGCAGCAGCGGCCAGGTGCCCTCAGCTGCTGAGCAGCACAGCAACATGGCAGGCCAGGTAAGGCTCCCGCCCTGTCACCCGCGGCCCCGTCAGCGGCGCACGCGCTTCCAGCATCAGCACCACAACCACAGCATGGCAGCAGCCCTGGCAGCGCTGGCAGTGGCCACGCTAGGCTTGTTGGCAGCTCCCGCAGCAGCGCAGAGTCCGAGTGACATCACGGACTCCTTCAGCGACTACAATTTTGTGCCGGCGGTGCGTGAACATGTAATGGCATGACTTCCAACTGAGGAACAGTAAATTGCGAATGCAGTCGCTCATTGCCGCCGATGCAACCAGCAGCTGCCTTGGCAGCATGCCACAGACAGCTGCGGGGATCAGCTGGAGCGTGACCAGTCCGCCATCTGTCACCGCAGGGCCGCGCTCTGTACTACGACTTTGTCATGTACAACTACCAGAACAAGACAATCCCGGATGTGCTGCTGACGCTGAAGACTTCGGGCGGGTACGACTCGGCGCTGTACATGTACTGCAACCCGGCGTGGTTTTCAGCGACCGAGGGCAACAGCGTACCCAGGCCAGGCAATGCCATCTTCAAGTCAGGTCAGTGCGCACACAGTAACCTGCTCTAGAGGTTGAAACAATGTGCAAGCACACGAGTGCAGTCCTCTGCACGATCGCTTCGTTTGCAGTTCTGCACCGTGCCACGTCCACACAGTGGCACCACGTCCACACAGATCTTGCTGGAGCTCCTTCCTTTCAATAGTACCCTCACTTTGCTCCCGCTCGCAGGATGAGTGACATGTGGCAAGGTGCTGCACAAAGCAGCGACGTCCCGTCCTGACGGTGTATATGTGGTTGTGCAGAGGAGAGCCTTCTGCCCGACACCATCTATCTGTCACATTCCAACGACATCATCCGGCCGCCCCAGGCGCGCGACCCCAACACCACAGCGTACAAGGACTTCATCCCCGCCTTCAACTGCTCGGTCATCAGCAACGACGCGACGGATGCGGTGAGGATGTTCACTGCTCGACACCCTGCGTTAGTCTGGTGACTAGCAGCATGTGGGCGCAGGGCATGGCAGGTTCACCATGCAGCCACCGCTGTTTGCAGCACAGCTGAGCACAATGGACTTGTCCTCATGTGTGTATCAGTTGTTGTGCCGCCGCAGATGCGCTACACATGGGCCTAGTCTACAACTTGCAACATTGCCCAAGTTGCTTTCCTGCTGCAGACGCGCTTCCAGATCGATGTGTCCTACAACTACCGCAGCATCAACTTGATCGAAGATGAGCAGCAGGCGCTGGCGGCCATCTGGCAGCAGTGCTGCTCTGCCGACGTCAACACCACGACCCGAGCCATCGTCAATGAGGGCGACCCTGACACGCAAGGTTCGTACCTCGAGTCGTTGATCTGCCCCAAGCCTCCCTATGGCACAGCTGCCTGCGGCACAGCTGCGTGCTGCCGGGAATCCACGGGCAGCGGTTGCAGGCGTCACAGCAGTGTGGCGAGACGCCTGCAGCTGCCCCGGCGGGTGGACCGTCGGCAGTCAGAGGCAGGGCGGGCAGGGGCGGGTGTGCTCATAAATCAACATGAGCCTGAACATGCCAACCGTATCCTATACCTGGCTGCAGGCACGGGGCAGGACGACCAACTGGACGCGCTGAAGTGCGGCCGCTGGGCGCAAAACAACGACCTGTATGGCGGCAATGCCCTGGTCCCCTTCCTGGACTTCTGCCAGATTGCCGGCAACCAGTGCAACGCCAAAGGTGCGGCTGTTGATCCTTTCTATCATGAACGTCAAGCACCTGCCCAGCCCGCGCTGCATCGACCATGCCCCAGGGTGCGAGGGTACTGAAGCGCGTGGCTTGGTCTGCAGGCCGGCTGTACAAGCTGGACATGAGTAGCTACGGGCTTACCTGCCCCTTTCCTGTGGAGCAGTTTGCGTCATTGACCGATCTGGAGTCGCTGGACCTGTCTGACAACTTTGACCTCGAGGTAGAAAGCCCCAGCCTGTTCTTTCTGTGCCAGCAGTGGGGGTATACTAGGTGCTGCCCATCAATTGCACGAGGGTTGCCTCATGAAGTGGCGTGATGATCCAGGCTGCACTTCCTGCAACTAGCTCCAACACAGTTGTAAACTTCTCACTTTTATACGGTCTGTTCCGAAGTCGACCCTTGGTGGTCACAACCACAGGGCAGCATGACGGAGGTATTTGGCGGCCTGGACGCGCTGCAGTTCCTGCAGATGCTGGACTTCAGCGACTGCGCGGGGCTGCGGGGGCCGCTGGTGCCCCCCGGGCTGCAGCAGGACGCGGGCCTGTGCCTGCTGGCGACGCGCCTGCAGGTCCTCAACCTGGCGGAGATCGGTGAGCGCACCACAGCATGCACGACCTGTCGGCTTGCTGCGGCAATAAAGCGTCTGTAGGGCGGTCTGCGACGGGCCAGCATGCAGGGGCCGCCTGTCTCGCCGGCCACGGGTAGTGCAGCAGCTGCGCCGCGGGCAACAGAGCAGCAGCACCGCCAGCAGCCAGCAGCAGGCGCCAGAAGAATCTGGCAGCATGGCAGTGAACTCACTCCTAGTACCCTGTGCTGGAACCGGGCTTTCATGCCATCTGCTTCTGATGCAGGGCTTCCGGACTCGGACATCCCGGGGTGCCTGCTGGATGGCTCCAGCACTATCCAGGAGCTGCGCCTAGGTAAGCCCCTCCTGAACACCCCAAAATCTGCCAGTCCTAGCGCCCTCACACCTTGCTCAAGCCACTTGCTGATACTGGCGCATACTGGACCAGCTGCATGGTCAGGGCCCACGGCCTGCAAGAGTGGATGCAAGGGGATACAGCCTGCGCATGTCCTGTCTCGCATGGACATGCTCATCGCTGTGCTGTTCCTCTGCTCGAGTGCCATGTCCTTTCTGAGCTCTCTCGGAGCTCAGCTGCAGTCCCCTGCTTGCTGCAGAGTTCAACAACATGGGGGGCCCCGATGGGCAGGGCGCGACCATCCCAGATGTGTTCACGGACACCTCCCGCCTGCGCGTGTTCACGCTGCTGTCGGCGGGCGTGGGCGGGACCATCCCGCCCAGCCTCTCGCTGTGCAAGGAGCTGGAGATCCTGGACCTGGGCGACAACTTCCTGTCGGGTGCAGCATACCAATCTCCAAATTGCACCAAGCTTCCGAGCCTTGATGCTGATGGCTGCCAGGATGCTGCTAATCACGTCGGCTCATCTGTCGTCAGCGAGTTGGCAAAGTGTGGGAGTAGGAGGTGTCATGCTGTGATCCTACTACTGCAATGCTGTTGGCTGCCCGCATGCTGGCAGCTGTGCTCATGAGATACAGACTGGTTCAGTCCGAACATGGGGAAGTGCGCCTGCAGGCACAATCCCAGAGAGGATTGGCGCCAGCCGCTACCTGCGCTACCTGTACCTCATGAACAACAACCTGACAGGTGCGGCAGAGTGTCCAGCGGCTGCATGTCACAGCGGGAAAGACATCGCGTCATAGTCACGCTCCACCCTTTGTGCCCCTGTGCAGTTGAGCGTCAGCTTCGTGCGCTCACCAAGTTGGGCATCCTGTCTGGAATAGCGGTCGATCCTGAGCGTGGCCCGGCTGCAGGCGCCATTCCCGATTCCCTCGCGCTGCACGAGGCGCTGGAGTCGCTGGACGTCTCCAACAACCGGCTGTCGGCGCTGCCGGTCAACTTCATGGAGGCGCCCTCCACCGCGCGCATCGAGGGCAGCCCGCTGCGCAACCTCAAGCTCAGCAGGAACCTGTTCGCGGTGCGTAGCGCCTATGTCACTCCCCACGGACAACCACACACACACGTATGTAGTCCACTTTGTCCGTACCCCGCTGACACCCCGCTGGGCCCAGCAAATTTTATGACTTGGTTCTCGAGAGCGGGCTGACCGTGTGCAGTGGTGGTGCTGGTGCTGAGGCAATGTGCGTGCTGATTGCTGCAGAGCACGTTCCCGATGACCCTGCCACTGCTGCCGGACCTGGTGCTCCTGCAGATGGACCACAACCGCTTCCGGTGCGGCCCTGTGTTGCTTCTTCCCACATCCTGCAACCTTCCAAAGGAGGAGGCACAGCTCAGCAGCGCAGGAAGACACAGCACCTCGACAGGCTTGACAAGGCGTCCGCACTCATGCGCTGCAGGGGGGGCCTGCCGAGCGTGGCGGGCATGTTCGGCCAGCTGCGCGTCTTCAACATCACGCGCAACCTGCTGACGGGCCCAATCCCCCGGACATTTGGCGCTGCCGGTGTCTTCACACTGGTGAACTGTTGAACGATTCACTATGCTCACACCGCTGTCCATCTCCGCGCTGTGCTGCGGACATGCTCAGGAAAGCACTCCTGTGCGGCTGCCATCGGAAGTTTGAACCCATTGGAAGTGCAGGCGCTGTGTGGCGATCCTGCTGACGTCCCCCGAAGGCATTGCTCAGCAGCCGTCCGCCATGTTGCTGCAGGCGCAGATCAACGCGCTGGGCATCCAGCTGCTCCAGGAGCCGACGGTGGCGAACCAGGAGGGCGTGCAGTCGCTGCCGACCTCTGCGCAGCCGCACATTTTCGACGTGGCGGCCAACTCGCTGTCGGGCGCGGTGCCGCCCTTCCTGTACGCCAACAACGTGCCCGCTTTCGTGCGGCCCAGAGTCAACCTGCGGGTGAGTTGACGGCTGATAGCTTGCATTTAGCGCTGGCAGCACTGCTCTTCCAAATCTCATATCCATTGTGTAAATCGTACTTTGTCAAGCAGCCTTCCACCCCCTTCTGCATGGTGTGCCGTTTTTGCTCGGAGTGCCCTGCCTGCAGCCGCCAGGCTGTGCAAGCCGCCACTCTGCCGTCACTTGGCATGTGTCCACTTGCACCCTTGCTCACCTGCACCGAATTAGCTGTCAATGGAGTGCAGCGGCGAGGTGCAAACGCACTGACTCCGCTTCAACTCAGATGAAATCAGCCAGCGTGTTCTGGGCCCAACTTCATCTTCGCCTTTTGCTGCAGTACAACAAGCTGTCGGTGCGGTGTGGCGGGGAGGACCCGCCGCCGCAGCTGCAGTACCTGGCGGACGGGGTGCACCTGTGCCCGCAGTACCCGCCGCCCGGCGCGCTGCCCCCCCTGGAGGAGTCCGAGCCCGTCGACGCCGGCGGCGGCGCCAGTGGCGCCGACAACAACAAGAACGGCGTGGTGGACACGGCCGAGGACGGGCTCGTGGGCGAGCCTCTCAGCCAGGCCGGGTGAGCGGGGATCAGGGTTTAGGGCTCAGCGCTCTACCGGCTTGCTCAGGCCGGGTGAGCAGTCGGGGGATGTGTCCGACACTCTGCTCGCTGCAGACGTGTGCCGATGTGCTGAACCCAGCCAGGGGGCCGCTGCTCAGGGCACGTGCGCGCTGTGCGAGCGAGTCAAGGCGCGACAGCTGTGGGGTGCACATGTGTAATGCCATGATTACGAGGGTTGCGACCGGCTGCACTCAGGCCGCCGCCGGACACCAGCAGCGGCGGCGGGGTCCCCGGGTGGGGCGCCGCGCTCATCAGCATCGTCGTCATCCTGGTGGTGGGCAGCGCCGGCGGCTGGGTGGGCTTCACCTACTGGCGCGCCCGGGTGAGCATTCAAACGTCTGAACTGCAAAGGCTGGCCTGCTGCTTGGCTGCGGCTCCTCGAGTGCCGTCCCGAGCCAGTCCGAAGCGATGTGCCCTGCTGCCCCGCATAGTTGCTTCCCACGGTGCCGTTGCTGCGGCGCTGTTGGTGAGATGGTGCAGGCACTGCAGCGCTGGGCGTGCCGCGCTGCTGCCCGCCTGCAGCTGTTGTAGGCTTGTTGTTGTCAGTCTAATGATGTGCGCTGTCGGGTGCTTTGCAGCAACGTGGCGACACGTTCAACATTTCGATGCTGGACCCTCGGGCCCGTGGCCGCCGCGGCTTCAAGCAGTTCAACGACCTGGAGATGGTATGTCTATCTCGGTTCCGCACTTGACTATGTGTTTGTTACATACTTGGCGCCTGTCGCATGCAGCATGCATCATGTGTGAGCCAGCTGGATGGTAGTGCGGCTGTGAGTCCGTCCCCGCACAAGATGGTCATTCTGCCTCAGTCTTTGGCAGCCATGTCGGGATCTCAGGCCTGTGTGATAGCCGCTCACGCATATCACGCACTGCAACAGGCTTCGGGACTGGACCCTCTGGGCTTCGGGCCACCGGCAGCATCAGTCGCCAATCCGCAGCTCAATGGCCATGCCAACGGCACCGCCAATGGGCAGAATGGCCACGCGCCTGCGCGACCGAAGCGCACCAAGGGCGGCTTCCTGTGACCTGCCTGCTGCTCAGAGGGCGCCGGCGGCGGCCACCACAGCGGCTGCGGTGCTGCTGGCCACAAACAGCTCCGTCGCTGGGCGTCAGAGCATGTGCACGCTGCCGCCAGTCAGCAAAGATCAGTTGCACGGCAGCCGCCTGTCGGCAGGCAGCGCAGCGGGCCCTGCCAGACTGTGTCTCAGGCCGACACACCGTTGCGTCTGGGCTGCGGTTGAAGGCCCAAGGCTAGTTCAGGGTCCGCGCCTGCTGAGCTGGCGTCATACTGCTGGTGCTGTACCCAGCATCGCCCGGCGACAGCTTCGTTAAGAGATGCAAGCAGTGAGGCAGCCATGTGCTGGCGTGCGTGGTCCGTCTGCAGCACGGTAATGCAGGTGCAGCAGATCGCAGTCGCGGATGAACAGCGCTGCAGCCAGAAGCCCAGCAGGGATGGCAGCAGCGGCAGTGGCAGCAGCAGAACGTGTGAGATTGGGGCCCACCAGCAGGGGGTTAGGCTCCAGATATGGTCAGACTGCAGCATTTGCTGGCTGCGCAGCCACATCACACTGCAGAAGCAGCAGGCAGCGGCAACCGATAAGCACATCAATTTCAGCATCTGATGCTGCTCTGCAGGTTGACAGAACAAACTGTGCAGAATTTCCTCAGTTGCGAGTGTATGCGATGTATCTGGCTAGAGTAGCGAACCCCATGGCGACGCTTTGAAGTCAGTTTAGTACTCTTGGCATGGTTTCGTCTCGCTCGTAGTGTCGTGTGGTACTTGCAGTGTACTGCAGTTGATGAGCTATGCTGCTGTGCAGACACCTCGTAATTACGGCAGCAGTATTGCTGCCCAAACACCTGCGGCAGCGCAGCGCAGCATTGTGCTGCATACAAATCTGCAATGATGCTGCATGGCCACGCTGGATTTCCTGCAGCGCTGCAAGCAGGCTTGCCATCGGGGTTGTCGCACTGCACTGGCGAATATGTATGTATGCATCATAAGGCACGTTGTGTGGGCGACCAGCATGCATGAAGCCACCTTGCTGCAGAAAGTAGTCGATGATGCGTGCATTCATTTCTCATGTGTACCGTACCTCCCAGCATCTAATCACCATCCCACACAATTGAACTTGTTTTGGCCACCGCGCACAACCGCGCAGCGGATTCGGAATTTTCCGAAGGCAATGCGCAGCTGATTCCTGCAGCACTTTGCGCAGTGCTGCTTGCTGTGTCGCTTTGTGACGTCGTTCAGAAGGTGTGCATCATAGGCCTGTATGCGCTTTGCGCTGAAATTTTGCAAAGTTTACTGGGAATCGAGCCTGGGAGCTGATTTTGGCGCGAAATCAATTTTCCAACCCTACCGCGCACCCAATCCCGAATTTCTTAATTTCTTCACGCAGTGGCCTAAAGGTCAATTTCGGGGTTCGCGCAGCCCCGCCTGAATTAATAATAGTGAGTAGATGCTGGGAGGTACGGTATGTGACGAGTCTAACCAGCAAAAACTTTCTACAATGGCAAAGCTGTGCAAAACCAGGACCTAAAATCCCAACACCCCCGTCGATGATCGCCCGTGCATTGCAGTATCAAGCAAATAGACAAGCAACGGCTGACGACCGAGGCAGCAGTTGCTTGTCTGATCTGAGATCATTCTGCTGGTTTTGGTGTCCATGCCAACATCCATCGTCATCAGACCCTTGGCGAGTGCTATTGATCGCATCTCGTGTAGCATAGCATACCATGACACCTGCTGTGAAGGCTCGACTCTGCCCAGGAATTGGAGCTGCCATGGTGTCGGTACTCGGTTCATGTGGCATGCCCATGGGCACAGCACCATACTGATGAATGCCTGCATTGCCAAGCGCCGTGCACATCACACACGGCATCATGAACCACATGCATGCTTCTTGAAACACGCACAGGGCATCGCATGGTAGCGCAACACCCTAAGCCCATGGCGGTAGCAGCACTGAACTTGGCAATGGAGCAAGGACAGGTAGGGGGGGTGTTGCCAACTTGCGCAAAGTGAAGAATGATGACATAGCACACCTGACGTTGTCTACATGCATACAAAATCGTTCCCGACTTGTTGGCATGTGCTGCTGATGCAAACATTGCAATCCGCCGGTGTATTGCCACACAGGTTGCCTGCCGATACGCTTGGCTGCGGGCAGCCTGCAGCACAGCGTGAGGTTACGCTGCACCATCGATATCAGGTCCTCAACCCACTGCATCATGCAGATGTCAAAGGCGATGCGCGGGCACCCTTGTGCTGCTCTCATCTGGGCGCAAAGTGCGTGCACCATGCATGCAGCTGGGGTTTAGTACATCCTCGCATGCATGCACACAGGTATGCACGCTAGAGGAGTATCTTGAATCTGGCGGGGATGCATTCAGGCATGCATTGTACCCTACTGTGGCAAAGTTGCTCATACATGCACGTGCGCGTTCAGGCTGCTTGTACGGCCATGTAGCACCATCTTGTAGCCGACACTCCTTTGCATGCTCATGCTCAAAAGCCAAGCTCAGATCGCACCGCAGACGCCGAGGATGCATTTGTACGGCGGTGTGCATGCGCTGGGGCAGCCTAGGACAGGGCAAGCGTCGCCCTGGCCCGGGCACGACGGGGGCGGCGGCGGCGGCGGTTGTGATGGCGGCGGGTAAGGCGGTGGTGGTGATGGCGGCGGGGACGGCGGCGGGGCGGGTGGCGGCAATGGCGGCGGCGGCGGTGGAGATGGCGGCGGCGATGGTGGCGGGGCGCGTGGCGGCGACGACGGTGGTGGCGGCAGCGGCACTGTGCAGAGAGAACATGAGTCTCGCTCATTGTATGTGAGGTGATATGATGACACCAACACGCACAATGCAAGCTGCAGCAGGCCTGCCTGCTCGAACTGCAAAGGGTAGAGGGAGGGGACCTACCGCAGTGGCCGCCGACGCACTTCGAGGGAGCAGTGCATGGTTCCAGTGGGCAGTTGGCATCGGGGACGGAGCATGTGGCGCCATCTGCAAGCACCATTGGGCAGCCTGCAAGCGGCGACAGAGCAGTGTCGAGCAATGCTTGCAAGGCCGTCGAGTTTGCTGTCGGGGCATGTGTGCTGTTTCTGCAGGCTGCATCGAAAAGTTGCTAGGTGAAACCCTAAGAACTTCGAAGGGACCCTCAATGGCGTATGAGAAACAAAACAAGTAAAGGCATGGCTAGTGGGCAGCACATGCGTGCTGAATTTCACAGCGAACAAACAGTGGTGGGCTGTCATGGGCGGCCACCAGCGCAGCAGGTTGCAAAGCAGATGCTTGAGAGTTGAAAGCAGACGCACTGCACTTGGCGTCCTTGCACACCGCTGGCGCAGCGCAGCTGCTGCTGCAGCTGCTGCAGGTCTGGTTTGCGGGAATCACCTTGGCAGGACACTCTGCATGCCAGGTATGCCCATTGATTTGTTTGAACCCACATCTATCAGGCGTGGCTTGTATGTGTATACGAGGAGACATATGGCCTGTCGCTGTGGACCGTAGTTGGCGATGAATGCCACGTACTAGCAAGCGATGAGTGCCACGTACAAGCGAGGGGTCGCACCGCAAGTGTTGCCAAGCGTGCAGACGAGGGGCGCCGCACATGCGTCCGCGCGACAAGACTTGCTTTGGAAGGCGCAGACGGCATGCTCTGTGAGCCCGCTCGCACAGCCCTTCAACTTTGGTTTCGTGACAGTAGGTCCCTGCGTCAAGCATTGGCTCGATGGTCACAGCCTGAGACTGGCCATGCCCTGAAGCGTCCGCAAGCAGCCTCGGCACGAGGGAAGCTGTGTGACCAACAAAAAGAAAGGGCCGTGAAGTGTGCTACAGGACCGCAGACCACACCCAGCTGGGCGGTGCAGACAACAGGCGAGAGCGCATGGTGCAGTATGCAATGGTGCGCTGCCTGCAAGCAGCCTAGGCGTGCGGCAAGCAACCAGGCCTGACGCTGCCTGAAAAGGCAATAACACGCGCCTGCTGCAGGGCACGCCCGGATACCAAGCGCTGCCGTGTTGCACCAGAGCTTGACGCCTCGAGCTCGCCCCTCATCACCTGCATGCACTACGTTATGCAGGTGCACTTGTGAAAACTGCCGCAAGCCACAGCTATGATGGCGACTACGCATTGGTGCCAGCCAGCTGTGCCAGCTGTGCCTGCTGCAGCATGCGGCACATGCACTTTGAAAACCAGCGTACAGGCCGCAGCAAACTGACGGGTGTATATGAGGCACATCTCGCGCTGCGCACCTTCCGCATACTGGCGGCAGCTGTGCTGCTGTACAGCGCCACCGCCACCAGCAGCGCCACAAGCAGAGACATCATCCTTGCTGGTCCCATGTCGTCTGCAGCAGGGGAGCACACGTCAGGGTTGACAGCAGGCCGGTCACATTCAGGAAGCTGTCACTCCGTGCAAGCTGCCGACGAGGCCCGCTTCCGTCCTTGACCACCGCGGCATCAGCTGAGCCACATTACGGACATTGAAACGTCCGTAATTGGCGACGCTGAGAGCTGGGAGTGCCTGATGCCTGAATATCAACAGTGCACGTGGGACCCTTGGAACTGGGTTCCGCAGACGCATTGCTTGCGATCGCTTGCGGTCGTACACAACCAGCATGCCATTGCCTGCGACGGAGCACAGTGCCGACAGTGCTTATGATGCGCATGATCCTCGATGGCACCTCTGCGAACATAGGGTTCGAGAGAGCGCCGTGCGGACATCGTCAGCCCGGGATGATGTCATGCTGCGCAATCCAAGCATGCAGCTCAACCGAATGAAAGCATCTGTGGGGCGCGTACCCGCTGCTCTCTCCCGCAACCGTGGCTCAAGCCGCATGATCACAGTGAACAGATGACTGCTAAGCTGAGCGGTGGCATGTGCAGCCACCAGCGCTGGCCAGCATGGCACGGCGCCAGGCAGGACCACGCGCTGGGGTTTAGGTCACGCATGCCCGCCCGCGATGGTGTGTGACCGTACATCAGCTGCAAGTCCATGCGGAAACATGAGCCTTGCGCTTTTGCGGGTGTGACAGTTGCATGTCGGCAGGTCAACAAAGCGGGCGCCATCCTGACGGAATGGCTGAGATGTCTCGCAATTGCCAGGCTGCATCTGCTGGCTGTTAACGCCGCTCACGTTGCAGGTTCAGTCCCGTCATCCGATGCTCTGTCACAGTCCCGCACGACAGGCGACGCATACGTGGGTACCCAGCCGACGCAGGCCGTTTGCAACGGTCACTGTTTGGAGGCATGCCTGCGCAGGTGGGCTGCAGTAACAGCTCACCGCCAATGGTGCGGTACGTCCTGCACGGGCTACGGCGCGCGATGTACTGCGGCAGGCTGATCGTGGCGGGCCTGCGGTCCAAGCTCTCGGCGACAAATGGGAAACAGACGCGTGAAGGTTCCTTAGTAACAACCGGAGTGTCACGCTATGTGACGTGTCGCTGATGAGAATGTTGGACCACGTAATAAGTGCGCCCCCATCTGACAGAATGTTGGCAGGGGCAGCTGAACATAAGGGCAAACGGCTTGTCCCGCCGCTCTACAATTACATTCTGTAGTAAGTGGCGCTCAGATAGATGATGTATGTGCTCCCTTTGCACAAGTTGGGTTGACTCAACTGTCAGTGACCCAGTAGTAGTGTCATTGGTCAGTACTAGCACTAGTCGTGGCGTTGGCTTGTCGGCAGCGAATTTGAACGGAATAACGGTGCAGACTGACACCAGCTTTCATGTAGCACCTGCAGAGCGCCTATGTGCATGGTATGTTGGCTGGCTGTCATGAGATGTTTCTGATGTCGTCCCTCATGTGCCACCCCGGCAGGTGTGCCGGTGGGCATGGATGACTAACATATTATGTTTCACAGGCGTGGACGCAGCTGCTGATGCGCAGAACCCATCTGCAGCCGTCTGACAGTCGTATGGCTGCTGTGCAGCTGGGTGGCAGCAAGGTCGTGCCGACAAAGCGGGAGCTGGCGATGTGAATTCACCATCACCGCACAGGCCTGGCGGCACCGCAAAGCAGCATCGCATGCGCATCTGCCTGCCTGCAGCAGTGCGGCGCAACCAGCAATCTGGATGGCATGAACCGTGCACCAGGTCATGAACCGCTGCGGAGGGCAGGAGTCACAGCATGGAAGCTTGTGGTGTTGCAGGTACCTGGTCCAGGTGATGCACGAGACCATCGGCCCGTCCACCAACAAGGAGATCAGCGTTGCGTCCGCTTCCTACGCCCCCTACTATGGTGCTGCCAGTAGCGGGACTGCTGCACGCGCCACTGCATGTGTGCTGCTTGCTGTGAGATTGCATGACAGGCAGTACAGCGGCAAGGCGCGCTCGACTGCCTACCGCTGCGCAGCGGTAGCATGCTGCCGACAAAGTCTTCTTGACTGGCAGGCCGGCCGCGGCTATACATATCCAGCTGACAGTGCGCTCCAAGTGGCACACCGCACAATGTGCTGTCTATCATTGCAGCCGTGATGACAGTGGACTTCATTGCTCAAATGTCATCGCTGAGGTTGTGCATGGCGATACGACTAATTGCTGGTTACTACGCTGGCTCGAGTACAACAAGAGCAACCACGCTGCTGCATCGAAGTGCATGCACCATATCTATCTCCCATGCAGAGCTGCTGTGTGGACTGCGCTGTGCATGTGGCCGCACCAAGCCTGAGCAACAATGACGTCCTAACAGCTCACGCATGGGCACCCACACAGGGCGCTATATATACAAGGACAGCCGCCTGGTGAAAAATCCATACCTGGTGCTGAAGACTGACTACGTACAGTACACAACAATGCTACGACCCCAAGGACCCTTCAATTGCTCACGAATTGATAGATTGCATCGACAACATGGCAGGCATGCCAGGGCAGTGGTTTCAGCCACTAGCAGCCTGTTGACCAGCTGATGGCTCGGCCCGCGGCCTCGTGGCTGGTCACCTCCTACTGCTGGGAGACACGGGTCCACAACCTGAAGGGCGTGCCGACTGGCAAGTTTGGCATCACCACCAGGTGTGCTATGCGCAGATCTGCAGTTTTCGCAGTAACGTGGACTCGACTTGAGAATCCAATATTACGTCGCAGCTGTTTTCAGCTGTTATTGTTGAAGCTGAGCCCTTGAATCATACGACACTCAGGGACATCAATGGCGGCGAGTGCTCCGCATTCCCGGACCGTGCTGCCCGGTGCGTCGCTACAACCATTGCCACCTTGGAGAATGATTCATATGCCTGGCTGATACACCTTTGCACTGATGGCCCTGCTCGCCTGCCATGCTGTTCATACCTCGCAGGCTAATCTGTGTCATGTGACGCTGGCTGACGTGAGACCTGCTGTGTTGCGTTTCAGGCGGTGCAGGATCTACAAAAAGGTCTTTGCAGCGTTCAAGCTGCCGGGCAAGCCCAGCTGCGTCGGCTATGCTAGCACCCTAGATAAATGGGCGCCGTCTGCTGTCTGGCATTCAAGTGGTTCTCTTGCAGCTGCCAGCCAGGGCTGTTGCCTCCAGGCTGCCACCATCTAACATCGATAGCAACACTATAGCAACACTATGTGCTTCTGCCACATGTTTGACAGGGCAGCAATCCAAAGCAGCTTCAGTTCAACTGACTGATTTTCAGTTGCATGTTCATGCCAACATTGTGTGCCCATGTGCGCCGTGCTTGCTTGAGCCACGTGAAAGCTGTCTGTTGCTCCTGCTGCCAGCGGGAGCAAGAGCTGACCAGTGGTCAGCTGTAAAGCACTGCAGCCATTGTCTGCAACACAATACCTGTCGCACACATGCATGTTCTGCACACTGTGACACGGCCTCATCACAAACCCAGATCAACTGCACCGCCGACAATCCCACGCTTGCAAGGAGGAGCATCCTCGAATCACAGCGTTAGTATAGTGTCGAACAGTACCAGCCCTACGTACACCCACATTGTCCCCGGGATGTGCAAACCCGCACGCATGCGCCAATGACACCAGTGCGATGAAACAACCTTCATGCAGATGGGGCTCAGCCAGGCTGCTCGCTGGCTCATGTACGTAAGATATTTTGTCACCTTCATGTGCTGCTTCCTGTGCCACGAATATCCAGCCGTGTGCTGCCGGACGAAGGTCCCGGCAGCTTCCTGATTCCTCGATGCCGCCTCAGAAAGAATCATACGTTCGAGGCATGTGAGCGAGCTCAGGGCTTCTCAGTCATTCCTCTGCTTGCGTCTTTGCCTACCATCCTCAGCCGCCGACAACCTTCTGGATCGCGGTGAGTCCAGGTGTTTACAGTTCTGCAATGCCTACCATCGCTGACAGCCCGACGTCATGATGTCCGTATGACTCCCATCGGATTGGCTTGGCGTTCTCAAGCTTCCAACAGCCACTTTGCATTGCTTACTCCAGGCCTTGAGCATGTGATGTGCTGTTGCACCTGGTTCCATCATGCTTGTGCCTCTCAGGCACCAGCCTGTCGCCGCATCGATTGATCAGCTCGCTGTGCCACGCAGTACTTCAGGACAAGGGCTTGCATCAGCTACCGTGTCGGTGGTGGCGATGAGCCGAATGGGCACTGCGTCTCAAAGATCGATGACAACGGATTGCCTGGTCGTGCAGATCGAAACCAGTACGAACTGACGCTATGGCTCGCAACGCACCCCTCATGCTGCTGTTGGCAATCGCCTCGGCTATCCTTATTGCCGGCACAGCCGCTCAGGCGTGTTTTCGCCTGCTGCACCCGAGTCCTGTGCTCACGTGCTGTGTAGTCAAGGTTCTGCTGAGCCCTGACATCTGCGGGACATCGTCTCCTTGATATGCCTGCGTTGTAGCTCAGAAAGGACTGGACCTGACATCTCACGTTGAAAGGCCTCGTGAAACTGATGGGTGCACCGCAAGAATATATATTGATGATGTTGATAGTGATCGATCGCATGTCATGCAGGTCGACATCCGCAGCAGCAGCTGCCCCAACCTCATTCAGCGCGGCCAGACAGGTAAACATGCCTACCAGGCGTGCGGCGCATGTGGCACAATTCCACCACTGAGCAGACTGTCTGCTGGTGAATCGCAGCATTTGACTCTCAGCGCTTCAGCACGCTCCCACACGGCTGTGCGCAGGGCAGTGCGTGACCAGCCTGCAGAACCTGCTGGTGTCCAAGGGCTTCAGCCCCGGCACCGTGGACGGCGACTTTGGCCCCGACACCGAGACGGCCGTCCGCAACTTCCAGTCCAGCCGCGGCCTCTCGGTAGGCACTTAGCATCTCACACTCTCGAACTCCCTTGACGCTGCCATCTCACATCCGTGCACGCATTGCTCGCTTACACCGACTGCTTGCTGCTTTCACGTACCTGTCAGGGCCCCCAGATACACTCGTGCATTTGGAAAGCTGGACTGCTGGTGCTCCATCAGAGGCTCAACATGCACTGGCGCAGAGCAGGAGCTGACCATGCCCTTTACTTGTTGGGCAGCCATGGTGCGCACGTGACATCAGAACACCACCTTTGCAGGTTGACGGCATCGTGGGCCCAGCCACCAAGGACGCCCTGTACGCAGCCGCCCCCGGGCCGGCACCCAGCGGTGAGTAGGCAACCATCTGGCCGTGAATCATGTGCCTGAATCCGAAGTAAACGCCTGTGCTTTTGGCTGTCCAATTGAGTGCCGCAATGTGGGCTGGGGCATCCCACCGTGGCAGGATGGTTCAGCGCTAATATCAGCCATCATGTGCGCCCCGCAAGCATGCTAACACATGCCATATCATTGCCATTGCCGCAGGCGCCGTGACGTGCAGCGCCACCGAGTTCTCCAACGCCATCACGTCCTGCGGCTACTCCGCGCAGCCCGACTCCAAGCACACCAACATGCTCGCCTCCATCCAGCGGGTGAGTCTGTCAGCTCATCACGGCCTCCACGGCCAGATGCCAGTGTGCCATCGCGCGCCCTCATGACAAACCGCCGATATGTGCATTTGCCTGTTCTTTTGGAGCCAGCAGACGTTTGAGGAATCACCGGGCATGCCTCCTGCCATGTGGCCCACGTGGCAGCGTACTGAACCTGCGTGGCAAACTGCTGACAGTGTCAGACCAATGCACCCTGCAGCTGGGCGGTACATCCGTCATCTCCACCAAGCGCGAGCTGGCGATGTGGATGGCGCAGGTGCGGCCTGACAATGACATTGTCATTATGGTATACAGTGCCATCTGCCTGTTCAATGACAGACACAGCCGTACTTGGGTTGCGGACAATGCTGTGCTCCCCTCGAGTTGCGAGACAGCTGATACGTGGGTAGCTGGTGTGCTGCACAGTCCTGACGGCGGTCATGAAACTCTCATGCAGGTCATCCACGAGTCCATTGGCCTGTCCACTGTGCGCGAGATCGGCGGCTCCAGCGCTTCCTACGCCCCCTACTACGGTGGGTCATGTAGCCCAACGGCACGTTTGCACCTCAAGTCTGCACCCTGCGCTGTCGGCAGCTCCTGCTGGAAGACGTGCATCTAGCGCGACCAGTGCTGAAACCCACTGTTTTCTGGCTGCAGGCCGTGGCTACATCCAGCTGACCGGGCAGTCGAACTACCAGTCCGCATCCACGTGAGCCTGGCTGTGTAGTACTCACGGCATGCAGTTCCTCAGCATCTTGCCATGGCTCCGCATTGGGCAGACCAACAACAAGCGATTATATATAGTCAAGGCATCTGACATGGTGTATGCTCCCTTGTCTGCAGCGCGCTGTACGGCGACAGCCGCCTGGTGTCCAACCCCGACCAGGTGGCCTCCAACGACGCCATCTCCTGGGTGAGTCAGCCGTATCACATGCAGTAGCATTAAACGCACTCGTCCTTTTGTCCTGCTTGGCAGCATCTTGCCCTGGTGGACTCCAAGAGACTGCCAGGCCACGGATGTAACATAGTGAGGACTGCCTGCAGGACGTTTCCACGTACTACTGGAAGACGCGGGTGCACAACCTGTCTGGCGTCTCCGCCGGCCAGTTCGGCAGGACCACCAGGTGCGGAACCAGCTCGCAACAGATTGTCAATCAGCTAGTTAGTTTGGTGACCCCTGCTACAAGCAGCCTGCTGCATGCTGTGTCAGACGTCATCCCACTTATTCTGCACGTGGCATGTAGCCCCTGAGGATGCTTTCACTTGGCTCTGCAGGGGCATCAACGGCGGCGAGTGCACAGGTATGGCATGTCGGAGTGCTGCGCACTGCATTGCCATTGCATGTCTCACTGGGCTGTGTGTGCTGTGTCTGTGGTGTTGTTCCATCACATTGCTCCCGCATACACGTTCCTGAGTATGTTCGTGTGTTGCTGTGTCACAGCGTACCCCGACCGTGCAGCCAAGTGAGTGACGCTGCCATCCTGGGCAATCTCTGTTTAAAGCTGCCAGTTTCCAGACCTGAAGCGTCAGTATCCATCTCACGTCTGTAAATCTGTGATTTCACTCAGCGTTGGTGATGTCTGCAGGCGCTGCGAGAACTACAAGAAGGTGTTAGTGGCCTTCGGCATTAATGTGAGCCTTCAAATTTGCCTCCCTGCACCTACCATTATCACATGGTCACATGTTCCTGCCAGCGTTTAAGCTTATACCCTCAGCACGTATGTAGCCCAACTGGAGCCCGTAACCTAGCTTGTGTTCTGTCTGCAGGAGGTTGCTGACTGCAGCGGCTGCTGAGCAAAGCTGCTGACAGCTCGCAAACAAGACCAGCATAGCAGCACTAGGCGCAATGCCACTGGGATCTTGGGGGACAACATTTTGGCTGCCAAAGCGCATGACACTGCCCGAACGAAGCTGAGATCCGAAGACAGTCAGCAACCCTGCACAGGAGGAATCAGATGAACGTCATTCTGCTGTGCGCATGTGCCTTGCTGGGCACGGCGCACACTGAGCTTTCCCACATGAGCCAAGCCACGCTACTTTGGCGGGCTTACCCTTCAGAGACCATGCGATGCACTTCAGGACGTGGAACCCTATAGTTTTGTGCAGCACGTATGATTCGCGTGTCTGCTTGTGGTCGACTTGACCCTGCTCAATATTCCTGAACGTTGCTTGCGTCGGAAAGTTGGGTCTGCTGATTCCCAGCGATGGGTTCCCATCGTGAGAGGCTGCCATCGCGTTTCATGGGAACCAGCGCTGGGAACCAGCGGTACCATCGATGGGTTTTGGGTTGGCCCAACGCTGGGAATGCGAGTGAGCAAACCCATCATACCATCGCGACGTTTCCATCGCGACCCATCGCGATGATGGGAGCGATGGGTATCCAGCGCTGGATACCGGCGCTGTTGCTTCGCTCGATTCCATCAGTCGGCCGATGGGTCACCACGATGGTTTCATTTGGCACGTACCAAAACGTTCAGCGCGGTCTAGACGGGCAACGCAGAGGCTGGCACGCACCCTAGGCCCCTCATAACACTTTGTGGCACGTACCGTGACAACGCAAGCGGCCGTTGCTGCCACGAGCGTGGCACATGGACCGGCATGTCCTCAGCGCCCAACCGTTAGGAAGAGGACTTGCTGTCAGAAGGGGTTCCCTATTGAGGTGCTTCCCATCACTGCAAAGTTGCGGTTGAGCACTTGACCGGTTTGACGTCCATCTGTCGACACAGTCAGGCCACCATTGCAGCACAACGCCACCCAGCCATGAGCCGCCTCCGCATCCGTAGCCACATGTAAGTGTTCTGCAGCATTCACAGGCTCACAAGCGTGGCGGCATGTCCCCACACGCAAAGTTGCAGGTTGTCTAGGTGCTGATCGGCCAACGTCCCAGGCTCCGACGGGTCCAGGAACAGCAAGGCGCGTACACCAGGTGCAAGATGAGAACTCATTGTAAGCATGTGTGTGTCGGCACATGCGTGCGGCTGGACGCGAGGCAATGCACCTTGGCAACCAACTGCAGTGAGATCGGCCCAACTGCTCCTGACAATGCGAGTCCAGAGGCCGGCACCGCATCGCGCGGATCAACAGGCTGCTGTATCGCAATGCGTCAGTGCACTGCCAGCGTGTGCTGTTGTGAAGCTTGCGGCGCTGTGTCACCGGAGCTGTCGCACACCAGATCGGCACAGCAGGGCGGGCTTTCACGCCATCTCGCACGCAACTGGGTTGCACAAGCACAGCGTCATACCATCTACACATGCACATGCACAGCTGCACGCGCTGCGGCCAGATTTGGCCCGCGTTTGCGGTGGGTTACCACCGCTGCACAGGCAGATCCAGTGCTGGAACTCAATGCAACCAGCGCAGTTCCCATCGGCCCCCAAACCATCGACTCACACAACCAGTGCTGGGAACCCATCGTGACCAGCGCTGGAAAGTTCGAGGGGTTGAGAAGCCACCCATCGTGGCCAGTCACGATGGGTTCCCATCGTGACCAGCGCTGGGAACCAGCA
Organism: Diplosphaera chodatii; assembly: GCA_032358165.1. Lineage (NCBI taxonomy): Eukaryota > Viridiplantae > Chlorophyta > Trebouxiophyceae > Prasiolales > Stichococcaceae > Diplosphaera > Diplosphaera chodatii. The sequence continues at coordinate 2,229,930 of JAALGY010000019.1, forward strand.
GACCCAACTTTCCGACGTGCTGTGCACTGTACAACATTTCTGTGCCCCTACGTACTTGTGAACGAAGCGAAGAATGTTCTTCCGTCGAACATGTCTACTGCATGTTCCACCTCCAATAGTTGAACCAATTCGAAACCACAACCTTGCCTGCTGCCATGCCAAAGCCGAAGCAGTGAGTGTGCATAGGCTGAGTCCTGATACGGCAGCTGTTGCCGGCAACAGCTACGGCGCCGTATCAGGCAGCAGCATATCACACACAGGTCAGACTCTGCACACTCACTGCTTCGGCTTTGGCATGGCAGCAGGCAACTTCGGATGTTGATGCTGGCGTCCTTGTGCGGGTGCAGCCAACTGGCTAAAACCACCCGCTGCAGTGGCGCCACGGCCATACGCCTCCCGCGACATGTGAGATGCCGCTTCTTGTATGGTTGGCAGTGCCAGCCACGCGCAGACGCAGCATGGCATATCATCACCAGCAAGACCGTCAGACAGCCGGCATCCCAGCCTATGACAAGGAAGAGACCTTATCCCTAAACTCTTACTCGAGACTGTGGCCGCCTATCAAGCTGTGTAGATCATCTCTGAAGTTGTACTGATAGACCTTCCTGTGCTGCTTCCAGTGCATCGAATATCCAGCAACTGCAGGAAGAGGACGACGGCAGCTTCTTTGATTCTCCGGTACGGACGTTACCGCTCGTGCCTTCAGGCAACAGGCTGCGGCAGTGTGACAATTGCTCTGCCTGCAATCACCCGCTAAACAACAGCCATCAGCACAGAGGTGCGGTGCTGTTGAAGTCTACTACGCTGAGGTGCTCTGCTGATCCTGCTGACACGCCGTTCTCGTGCTTCACGATCCGGGAGGATGGCCAGCAGCCGTCGCTGCTGCGGATGATAAACAAGTTGGTGTGGCGCTTCCCGGTGGTCTTTGGAATCCCGGTCATGGCAAAAGATGAAGTCACCACTCTATGGCCTGTTGTGCATGCATGCACCGAGGCAGTCAGGCAACATATGCGATGCCCAGGCTCCCGCGTCTGATACAGCGAGCCTTGAAAAACACCTCATCGTAGACGTGAGTACACGATCGGGGCTGCGCTGTGCGACTTCTTGCATGTTGTGCTCACCTGTTTTCACTGCGTTTTGCAGAGCGGATATCATCAACTTCGCAACATGGCTCGCAGCGCGTCCCTCATGCTGGCGCTTGCGGCCACTGCTGTGCTCCTGGTAGCCGGCGCCGCCGCTCAGGTGCGCCCGGCGGCTGTTGCACCTCCCCGGCCTTGCATTGAGCACTTTCTGCACGTGCGTGTACGAAAGGTGCCCAAAGGAACATGTCCAAGCATGGAATCGTCACACCGCACAAATGCATAACAGACATACGACTCATACCTGTCGTTTCGCAAGGCGAAGTTGCAGAGTTCCCCACCGTATATGACCAACCTCAGATCTCATTCACTCCGATGTGTCATGCATGCAGATCGACATCCGCAGCAGCAGCTGCCCCGCCAACATCCAGCGCGGCCAGACGGGTTGGCTGAACATCAAGATGTCGTGGAAGGCGTGGCAGCTGTATTGAGCCCAGCTCCGGTGTGCACATAACCTGCCTACCCAATGCATGTGCGCTGCATGCAGGCACCTGCGTTACCAGCCTGCAGAACCTGCTGGCGTCCAAGGGCTTTAGCCCGGGAGCCGTGGACGGCAGCTTTGGCCCCGCCACCGAGACGGCCGTGCGCAACTTCCAGACCAACCGCCGTCTGGCGGTGCGGCACCTGCCCACTGCTGCATGTCGGCTGCTGCGCAGCATGCAACAGGTCGCAAGGCTGCGCAACATGCACGCTGTTTCGTGAAAACGTGCTGCACCAGGTCCATGGTGCAGTGCCACCTCACCGAACACATATCACTACTGTCACATACCACTATCCTTGGTGCCGAGCTGCAGCAGTAGTAGCCAGCTGCAAGCGACCAGCTGCAAGCGACATGTCGATGCCCGGACAGTCTCTGCCGGAAGTGATTCATGCGGGGTTGCTGTTTGACCGCAGGTTGACGGCATCGTGGGGCCCAACACCAAGACTGCGCTGTACACTGACGTGAGTTTGCGCGCGGCTGCACTTCCTGTTCGTGCATGCTACCTAGCCAGTTCCATGTGATGCTGCAAGTTCACCTTCATCCTCAGATGCACTGCACACTACACCTGGCGGATCCACACACAGCAAACCATCGATCTGTGTCTTCGACACTGTTGCACTACCCTGCAGCCATCTGCTGTGTTTGCTGTGCCTCAATCCGCTGCGAGCCTGAGAGGCACCACGCTGCACGCAGGTGGACATCCGCACCAGCAGCTGCCCCGCCAACATCCAGCGCGGCCAGACAGGTTGGTGGCTGCAAACAACTGCATGCACCTCTCCTGCAGCAGGTCACCGCTGCACCGCCTGCGCGCCCTTCGCTTTGGAGCTGGGCTGGCACCCTCGCTCAATGATGGGCCCACAACACGCGCAGGCCAGTGCGTGACGAGCCTGCAGAAGCTGCTGGCGGGCAAGGGCTTCAGCCCGGGCGCCGCCGACGGCAGCTTCGGCCCCGCCACCGAGACCGCCGTCCGCAACTTCCAGTCCAGTCGCCGCCTGACGGTGCGACAGCAGCGGTCATTCCATGTGCAGCGTGGCTCTTCCAGATCCATCTTGCAGTGCCCGGTCAGCCTGGGTCTCTTCACAGGCCTGTGCTTGTGCCTGCTGTTGTCCAAGTGTACTACGCAGTGTGTGCCTGTGTCCGCAGCAATTGTCAGACAGCCCGATGTGTCACTGTCGCAGAACACCCAGGCATCAGCTTCTGGGAACACTGCAACGCTTCTGAACATGGTGCAGAGTTGTTGCAGTCTGCTGACAGGTTGACGGCATTGTGGGCCCAAACACCAAGAACGCGCTGTACGCGGCGCCAAGCAGCCCCGCCCCCGTCCCCTCGCCCTCACCCACCCCGGCGCCCGTCACCCCAGCACCGTCGAGTGAGCTGCGCTCCCAGACCCTATGGCATGCACCACGGCTCTGCTCTCGATGCTGTTGCATGTGTGCTTCGGCTGCGCATGTGACATGCACGCCTGCCAGCGGACTGTCTGCACCCTGCATGCCAAGCAGTGGGCCTGGCAATGCTGCGGCTGCCTGCACCTGTCTACTGCTTCCAGCCTGCACAGCAACAGCCAGCTGGATACTCATCAAGTGCCTTCGACCAGCAGTGCGTGGACACATAACGCCGTCGGTCTGTGCCTGCAGCCGGCCCAACGTGCACCGCCAGCGAGTTCGCCAACGCCGTCGCCTCCAACGGCTACAACGCGCAGCCCGACTCCAAGCGCACCAACATGCTCGCCTCCATCCAGCGGGTGACTCACACCCACATCAGCAGGATGCTTGAAACGACCTGGCTCACACCATCTGAAACAGGACGTCGGGCTCGGGTTGTGCACCTCCAGTACTCTTCAAGTGCAGCTGCCGCACCACCCAGAGTTGCTGCCATGATGGCGCCGATGCCGGGGACCAGCGTCCCCGCTACTGACACAGTGTCCCGCGCCGTGCTGCAGCTGGGCGGCGCGGCCGTGATCTCCACCAAGCGCGAGCTGGCGATGTGGCTGGCGCAGGTGCGGCCTGCATCTGTTGCGGGCACTTGCAGCGCGCAAGAGCACATCCGGATGTAGGGGGACGGAACAAACACTGTACGTGCTCCACACAGCCGTGCACCCCGCCCAAGAACCACATGCCTGGGCCCATGCTTCAGATTCTGCTGTGCAGACTGCAGACCAATTTTGCGACTGCAGGTGTTCCACGAGTCCATTGGGCTGTCCACCAAGGAGGAGATCGGCGGCGCCAGCGCATCGTACGCCCCTTACTATGGTGAGACGGTCTGCAGACCCTGACGGCACACTTTCATGAGAAATTTTTTAGATTTTCTCATGCACCTCTGACCTGACATTGGACCCGAGCCTGAGGTGCTGACTCATGCTGAGCGCCTCGTCGCTTCCTGTCCGCAGGCCGTGGCTACATCCAGCTGACGTGAGCAGGACGCCTTCATCTGTTTGCCCATACAGTGTCGCCATGTCGTGACACCTTTGTCGTCATGTGTCATTGGCTGTTGTATCTGCTATGTATGCATGGCTGCTGTGCTTCTGCCGACATCCCACAACTGCGTGTTGCAATACAACAGGAATCGCGATAACTACCAGACTGCCTCACGGTGAGACTGCAGTGGCTTGTCCGCAGCCACTTTCTGGCGTGAGCTGCTTTACTTGCCAGACAGAACGACAGGTGGCACCTTCGGACGCTGAAGCAGGCTTGCGTCGTTGAATTTGCTGCAGTGCCCTGTTCAACGATGACCGCCTGGTGTCCAACCCCAGCCAGGTCGCCAGCGATGACAACATCTCCTGGGTGAGCTTGACTCAAAATGCCATGACCCTGGCAGCGACGCTTCCGCATGATGGCCTCACACTGCACTGCAGCGCACAAACTCGCAGTACTGCACCTGGCACCAGGCCCGCTGTCCGCCTGCAGGATGTGTCCACGTACTACTGGAAGACGCGGGTGCACAACCTGTCTGGCGTCTCCGCCGGACAGTTTGGAGCAACCACAAGGTGCGGAAGCGTCTCTTTACCATCTATTTCCTTGATCACCTCCGTGCTTGTCTCGATGACTCTTGGCTGGAAAAACAAAACGCGCAGCTCTCGGGTCTGCTGGGTACTTTGCCTTCAGGCAGCGCTTGTGGTGTGTTGTCATGAGCACCCACTGGTGCGTGATGTGCTCTGCAGGGGCATCAATGGTGGCGAGTGCACAGGTTAGGCTCGCAAGCTGTCTTGCATCAGCCCTGTACTGCTGCTATCGTCGCCCACCTGTTCTGCACACACAGCATGACCTGCAAGTCTGCATGTCCCTGACTGCGTCCGCGTTGATGTGTTGCAGCCAACCCCGAGCGTGCGGCAGCGTGAGTGTCATCCGGCTGCCTGTTCAATACATGTGCCGGACAGACCGATTGCAGCCACACGCTATTTACACCTTTCGAAAAAGTTACAGCCATCAGTAAATATGTTCAATGTTTCTGCAGGCGCTGCAACATCTACAAGAAGGTGCTGGTGGCCTTTAACATTAACGTGAGTTGCTGTCGCCGGCGCATGTCTCACCGGCTGTGACCATGCTGTGCAAACGCTGCTAAACAGTACCTTCTTTGCAGTGGTATTGCAAGCGGATTGGTGACACTGACTCTGGGTTCGGCTTTCTGCCTGCCGCAGGAGGTGGCCAACTGCGCTGGCTGCACATGATCGCTCAAGCTGGGTGGTGAAGCACTAGTTTTGGTGGCGCCAGCCTGGAATCAGCAGTGGGTGCAGCGCCAGCTAGCTAGCATCAGACCTCCACCAATGCCGTCCCATTGCCGGAGGCCTGCTGGCCATGCACATGCCACCGTTTCGAATTTTTGATGGATCTCCGGCGGCTTGGGCTCTCAGCCAGCTGGGCTCTCCTTCCTCACCACACCTTGGCAGCCTCTGTGTCAGATCCAGTTGCTGCATGCAGCGCGTATGATTCGCGTGCCTGCTTAAACTTGGACGCAATACAATATACATCTGCTTCTACTGATGGATGCGGACTTCATGCTTCTGTACATGAAAGTCCCCTCAAGTGAGAGCCAACCAATGCAATTCAACCCGAGAGCTGGCGCACTGCTATAAGCTACCTTGGCGCTTGAAAAAGCACGCATTCATCAACCCTCAAACCATGGTAGACTGATTGCCTTCACTCGATGCGACTACTGACCCAAACCAGGGTTGCACCGCACTGCATACGCGTATAGACGTGCACCGCGTATGCACGCGTATAGACGGCTGCACGGCAACCTGGCGACGTATACACAATCGGGCACTGTCAGACAACCTGATCTGACGGGATCACAAAACAACATTTACTCTGTGCAATGCTTAACAGCAATCCAAGCCTTTCAAACGCCTTTCAACACTCGCAGAAGATGTCCACATCCGTTGCTGCATGCATACGCGACTGTTTAGGCTGAAACTGCTGCATCTGGTTGAGCTGGCGGTTAGTCATCAACGTGCTGACGTCGACCAAGATCAATCGAGATCCTTGCACGCGTATATACGTATACGCGGCCATACGCGTGCATACGTCGCACTTCATGCAATTTTGCCGTATAGTGCAACCCTGACCCAAACAGCCGCTCAGCGTTTTGTGCGGACGCAGTTGCCACGTCTTCAGCGTCCTGCTCCCGCATGTTCGCCACCAGATACAGGATGAGCCTGCGGTGCACACCACCGCTTTAATAATGGCAAGCGCCTATCAAGCATTCAGCAGGACGGTCGCTGGTTGTGCGCTCTCAATGGTGATCGCAGCAGAGCTGCCACAGGTTGTGGCGTCTGCTGATGGTCCTGGCTGGTGTGCAGATCCCTGCCTCAACTTGCATGTGCAGGCTGATGTGGCCAGTAGTCCACCCATGTAACATGGCAGCCGCACTGCCCCAGTACAGAAGAGGCAAGGCGAACCTGCAAAACTCGCACCTGAGGTTGGCGGGCTGGTTCACCAGCCGCTGCGGGCGCTCCACCCTGCAGCGATCACCACCGTCGGCAACATCCAGCGGACACCGCCAGTCGAGCGGCACCGTGCCCGAGCTGCTGGCTGCACGGCTGCTTCCGGCTTCCGCCGGCGCCGGCGTTGCTGCACTGCCGCCAGCTTTGCCTTTATGTTTTGCTGGAGCTGCCTGCTGATTGTCATGATTGACACTGCCGTCGGCGTCAGACGCTGCATGTTCTGTGCTGCTGCTGTCAGCTGGCGGGCTGTGATGGCCATCCAGAGGGCGGTCTCCGTTGACGCCGCCATTCCTGCTAATTTTCTCGGGAAGCAGGAGGACCTGCAGGCTGCAGCCGGCGGCTGCTTCCACCTCCCGTGCCAGGGGCCCATCGCTGACCTGCAGCAAGTTCGACCGCCATCTTCAGCCCTATGGTTTGCTGCGACGAGATGCGTTGCCTGCCCAAGCCAGGTCCATTCTGCAGCTATGGTGCTCAGACTGTGTACACATGGATACCCTTGGCACAGTTGATGATGATGGCAGTGGGCGCCTGCTGACACCTGAGGAATGCGCTCCAATGTTTGCGCCTACCTGGGGCAAGCCATCTGGTGCATCGGTTTCCAGCAGCAAGCGGTCCAGTGGGATCTGCATGCAGCAGCATTCGGGCATGATTGCTGCTCCGTGCAGTCAAAGATGCAAAGCCAGGGGCCACGAGATGTGCGTAAGCAGCATTGCTGACGAGCAGCATATAGCATTGCACGGAAACGTGGGTCTGGCCTGACATCTGGCTGAATGTGCAACCAAGTTCTACAACAGGATCTGTTGCCTTGCAGTTCACACCTCTCGCAGCATGGCTGTCGCCTTTGCGACCGGTAGCTTTGTGATGTGCCCCGAGATGGAGAAGTGCACGCCGTCCACCTGACAACATGTGCGGGTACCACCCTCAAAAGTGTACCTGCGGCGCAGTCTGCTTCAGCACACGGCAACCGCGTGAAAGGTAGGGCGTGGGATGCAGCGACAGGAGGTGCTGAGGCCTGCGGGCCACCTTTGCCAGGGGCGCGACCATCTCAGCCGGCCCCGCAAACGAGTGCAGCACCAGGCCGGCGGGGAAGGGGCCGAGCTCCTGGACGGCCGCCAGCACCTTTCCATACGCACGCACACAGTGCACCTGCATACATGGGCATCACCACTTGAAAGCCAGAGTCCATGCTGATGATGATGTTGGGCGAGGAACGCTCTGCGGCTGGCGAGGGCAGCAGTTGGATGGCGCTGGTTTGAGACACTGCTGCATTTGCTGACAATGTTTGCGAGGATGCTCACAGAGATTGGGCGCCCTAATTCCTTGCCCAGCTGCAGCTGCTGCCGAAACGCCTGCTCCTGGGTGGCCATGTCTGCCCCCTGGTGCGCCTTGTCAAGCCCACACTGCGCAGCACGCACAGTCCACATCAACACGCCACCCTGATGTGAATGATTGTGTAGTCTCTAGCTCCTTCAAGTGAACTTGTGCACAGGGTGCCCCTTTGGGTCGTCATACCCAAAGTCACACCAGTCATCAAAGTCATAAAGTCATACCCATACGCCATGTACAATGGTCCCGGCAGCAGCGTTTCCATGTACGCCGGCATGACCTGGCATGCTCAGACAGGCCGCTGACATCTGCTTGGCGGGAACTATCAATAGCCCATGACAGGTGAGGCAAAACACACCTCGCCAAGGCCCGCCCTGGGTGCCGCCTCCAGCGCTTCCCGCAGCCGCTGCAGCCAGTGGGCTGACCGCCCCGCGACGAACCTGCAGGCGCCATGATCGAGATCACCAGGGGCAGCACCGCCGCAAGCATTGCTGAACGCTTGAACATTGGTGCACTTTGCGACCTGGAACAGATGAACAACCGAGCACAAGGCGCCAGCTGAAGCGCACCAGGGGTGCAGCCCAAAGTTGGGCGTGATGCCAGGGTGCTGCTCTGCAAGCTGCGCCACCTGCAGCAGGCCTGCGCAAGGCGTCACAGCAGCGCACCAGAACAGCGCATCGGCAGCTGCCACTCGATTCATTCACACGAAGGCAGCGCATCGCAGGTGCATGCATCTTGCGCCCAGACGTCATAGTGATCATTCATGCTGGCAGCAGCAGCGTGCTGGAAAGGCCGTATGCACCTTCCGCCAGTCGTCCTCGCAGGTGCCGTGCACGCTGAAGCGCCGCACGCCAGCAGCATGCGCAGCGGCCAGCACCTCACTGATCCTTTCACCAATTCGAGGATCCTGTGCCGACATGGCCATATATATGATGTCAGGTGCATTCAGGTCAAACCATGCCCTTTTAAGCCCTGCTTCAGGGCTCAGTATATCCGCTCCAAACATATAACGAGGGTGGTACATGCCCAGACAGGATGGCGCACGACGCACATGGAGATGGCAATGGGCGTCGAACAGGTCCATCTTCGCGGCCAAATCAACGCGAATGTGGGCTGTAATCTAGTTTGTTTTCAGGCCTCTACAGATGCAAGAAGCACGCAGCTGGGTGCGGACATGCACATGCCGTGCATGATCAGCGGGTTGCTGGGTTGTCCTCTCGTTAAAGGCTACCCAGTGGATCCTTGTGTACCTTGATCTTCTATTATCTAGGCAAGTTGTGAGCTGCTTGACGTGCTACTCAAGCGTAAGTCAACATGTGACATCGAGCGAAGTTTGCTGGATGCTGCATGTGTCGGAATTTCTGCCTCGTCACCAAACAGGGAGGCTTGGCACGTGCATGCCTCCATCTAAGCGTTTGCGCTGCGGCAACGAGTGCCATTCTTGAGGGCCTTGCATGCGTCACGCAGCGGCTGGCGTCCTGAAGTCAGCGTGAAACTGCATCTGGGGCCACTGAGCATCAGCATTGCATCGGCAGGCCGGGTTCCTGTGCAGGGCAGCACATGCGTCAGACCCTGCTAAGATGATGTAACAAGACCTTTTTCAGTTTTGTAACAGGCAGTGTGTCGCGAGCTGCCCCCAGCGCACGACCTGACGCCCGCAGTGGTGCCTTTGCACTGTGTGCAGGCTTGCAGCAGCACACTGCAGGACACGATGATATCAACAACAGCGACCAGAGAGCAGCTGTCAGCTGTGTGCACCGTCTCGTCGGCATCCCCGCAGCCGTGCCGCTGTGCGCTGGTGCAATGCAGGCAGCGCCGGCGTGCAGCTGCCTACATGCACCAGGCCAGGTGCAGGCTCAAGGCCGCAACAGTGCCCAGCTGCTCAGCTGCCGCCTGCAGAAGGGCAGCCCAGCGCTCCACACCACCTCAGCACTGTGCAGCAGCGGCGACCGGTGTACGGCAGGGGCGGTGGCGTGGTGTGGCATGCCGGGCGGTGATCGATCCGCCGCCGCCGCCAGGGGGTGCGGGCGACGACGACGCAGGCAGCTTCGACATCGACGCGCTGGCGCGGCAGCTGGGCCAGGCTGCAGAAGACATGCGATCCATGGTGAGTGGCTGTTGCAGCTGGTGTCACTGGATTGCATCTCGCATGCATGGCATGCGCCAAGCATGCGGCTGTCCTAACCTTTATGTTGCCTCAGGAGGGGGTGATACTTGGTTGTAAAGCTATGCAGCAAAGCTGTGAACGGTCTTTGCAGTCCGATGCTGAGTCGGATGGCGATGAGCGTGGTGGCGGGTCTTCAGCGTCTGAAGACGAGGAGGTCGCGCGGCGCTGGCAGGAGGGCGCCGCCGCCGGGGACCTCGACATCCCCATACCGGACTTCGGCCTCGGGGTGTGCCTAAGGCAGCATCTGCATAGCTGTACCATCGGCCCTAGAGTCTGGTATGTTCGGTGCATGCTACTACAACACAGAGAGCACCACACTTTGCGGGCGCACCAGCCGTGACGCCATGCTGGTTGTAGATCTCACACATGTTGCGTTCGATGCATGCAGTCGGCAGCGCGGGAGGCGGCGGTCATGGCAGAGGTGGGCCCCGGCGGCCTGCTTGCTTCCGACTTCCAGCTGTCGCAGCGCCTCGCGCGCCTGTCCGTGCAGCAGGTGAGCCGCGGCAAGGGCTCGCTGCAGATGAGCGCACATCCTGCAAGACGATCATACTGCAGCTGCTGTGACATGCGGGGCAAACCCGCTTCGTGTCTGGCAGCTATGTATCAACAGCCGAGGAAGCGTAGCAACGGCATGCTGAGCAGGCACAGTCCTACTGCTGCAGATCGGCACTGAGCCGTCACTGCAGCTGTCGCCTCTGGCAAGTCGCGGCGATGCTGATGGACTGCTGGAGGGACACAGCCGCCTGATCAAAGAGCATCACTCTGCTGGCAGGTGACCGCGGATGCCAGCGCGCCAAACCCGCTCATGGCGGGGGCGGCGACGGAGCGGGAGACGGCAGCCATCGTTATCTTTGCTGGGAGGTACTACAGCGGGATGCCATACGAGGACCCCGCCACTGTGTTTCTGAAGGTGGGCCCACCATACATGGTCCGCTGCTGTGCACGACACTGCAGCAGGTGCGGCATCAGGCTAGTACTGTTGTCGACCAGCTTCATTGGCATGGACAACAAGCAGCTGTCCTGATCTCCGAGGCAGAGTCGTCGAGAGGCTGCTGATTGTGACCTGATTTTGTGCACATACAGCAGGGATGGCCAAGGACTACCGTACCCTGCACGAGAGCACCCACGTGGTGCACTCTTTGCAGGGGCAGCCGTGCGCATCAGGCGCACTCTGCTGTGTGCTTCCAAACCGTCAAGAACACAAAACACGTCTGCGCTGCAGGAGTACCTGCCCGGCACGCGGCCGGTGGCGGTCAACGAGCTGGCGGTGGTGCACTACCTGATGGGCGGGCAGCTGCCGCAGCAGAAGTGGCTTGCGGCGGTGTCCCCCCTGACGGACAGGCTGCCCGTGGTCCCGCTCCTGGGTGGGCTCAGCACCTGGCATGCGCTGCTGCCGGCTGTCCTGCAGGCAGGCTGCGAGATGCCAGGCGCTGCAAGGCACTGAACATGAACTCGCAGCCCTGCGGCTGATGTTGGCCCACGCTGCGGCATGCCCAGGCCAGCGCCACAACGCGCTGTCAGCACGATGCTGCATCAGGGGTTGTTGGTTTGTTCAGGGTACTTTGAGGCGGGCATCAGCCCAGACGGCGCGGCGGTGGTGCCGGACGCCCGCCCAGGAAAGGAAGCGACGCTGTGGCTGGCCTTCAAATGGTGCGTGGGCGCACATCAAAAGCCCGACAACACACTTGGAATCGATGTGTTATCGCTTTGCACAGTTGCATCTGGCATGTGCGTGGCTGGGTCCAGCACATTGCACACATGCAGCTGAGGGCGTCGCTGCCCCACAGGGAGGGCATGCAGCCGCTGGCGCTGTACGCGACGCAGCAGCAGCAGGCGCAGCCCTTCTTCTGGGTGCGCCGCGGCGGCACGCCCGACCGCCTCAAGATGCTCAGGTGCCGCTCCGCTGTCGTGGCGCCTGCGGAACGTTCAAGCGCGATTGATCCAATGCAGCAGCGGTTGCAGCGCGGGCTGGACGCAAATACCCTGGCAGCAGGAGCAGCAGCCACCTTCGGCCGCAGGACGGCAACCCTAACCCTGAACTTGAAAGGCATGTGCGCCGCAGGGCCACCTGCGCCGATGCTGTCAGGACGCACAGCCTGTTCACACCACCGACCCATAAACCATGGAGCTCGGTCCTGCTACAGGGCCATCTGCGCGGGGTGCGTGCGTGCGCTGGCGTTCGTGCACGAGCGGGGCGTGGCGCACGGGTCGCTGGGCTCCGGCGCGGTGCTGCTGAGCCACGTGGACGACCGGAAGGCGGATCAGCTGGTCGTGAAGCTGGACAACTTCGGCTTCTCGCAGCGCCAGGCGCTGCCGCCAGGTGAGTGGTAAAACCTCAACCATTATTGCAAGAATAGACATTCTTGGAGCAATGGAAGAAAGAGCAGTTACAGAAGTCGGTGCTCCTTCTGATGTGATCATGTACATTCATAACGGGTGCCACGCTGCGCCACTGGCAGCTCAGGGGTGACCAGCCGCCTCACTTGACGAGCTTGACAACCACCTGCCCGCCTGCCTCGTGCTGAAGCCCACTGCGGAAGCTGAACCTCCTGCACTTGTCATGACACCCCACGGCGTTTTTCCTTGTTTTTTTTGGGTTGGTGGGCCAGGACCGACTGACGCTCTTGCTGCCGCAGACTCGACAGAGGCGCCATGGCCGGCGCAGCTGGGGGATGACCACCCGCTGGTCGCGGCGCAGCGGGAGGACATGGCCGCGATGGCCATCACCCTGCTGGAGGTGGGGGCCCCTGTCTGAAAGTAGAATTGTTGTGCGTGCATGTCACAGGGTCAACTGCGCTGCGCCCTCGGGGCCGCTCTGCTGGTCTGTGCCCAGAAGCAGAATGCTGTCATGGCCAGATCGCATTGCCGCATGTCAAGCATTGGCTATGCCCTGTGTTGATGCTCTGGCACTGCCCAGCAGGCAGACCCCTGAGGCGCTGTCTAGTGATATGCCACTGCTCTCGATGGCTGGGCAGAGTATTCACGTGAGCATGTGGCTTTGTCATACGAGCAATGTGCAGCTGGCACACCGTGACCACAGCCACGCCAGATTGCATCAAACAGCCGCTGCCATGCTTCGTCGGCCTGCAGCTGCTGGCAGCATTTCCTGCAGTCGCGCTGGTGCTGAGGACATGCCGCAAACGCCCCGAGGTCAAGACACTTGCAATGCTCGACAACAACAATGGCACCATGTACACCCAGCTTCCTGCCAGTGCCTGAGCCACCTTGCCTGCCCTGCAGACGGTGTTCTCGGCGCTGGCGGTGGAACCCGACGTGTACAGCTCTGACGAGGAGGAGGGGCCCGTGGGCGCCGCCAGCGGCGGGGCGGCGGCCACCAGGCGCGACACCTCGGCGGACGCGCTCGGCCGCCTGGTGTTCGAGGTGTTCCAGCGCGACGTGCGCGCCTTCAGGTGCGAGGGCGCCACCTGGAGGCACGATGCGTACAGCATGTCACGGCGCTTCTGAAGGGCTGGTGAAAAAACGCAGCGCCACAGTGCAGCCGCCCGGACCCAAAGCTGTAACTGGCCCAGCAGGCTGGAGCAGGCGCACTGCACACCACCAGCTCTGACCACAGGAGCCGGCTCTTGTCGGAAACCCTTACTGTAGACCGCCGCTGCACGCGCCTTCCCGCTGCGTGTGCAGGCGGTACGCGGAGCAGGAGGCGGGGTGGGAGGCGCCGGTGGCGTTCCTGGACGAGCAGCACCGGGCGGGGTGGCTGCTGGTCGCCGCCCTGGTGGAGGGGCAGCCGCGGGCGGCGGAGCTCGTCGGCAGCCCCTTCCTGGACCCTGCCTGATGCCAAGGCAGCAATGCTGGTCGATTGCGTCCGCATGGCCGGTTGCGTCCGCATGGCAACCGGCAGCAGGATGCAGAGCGTGCTGCCTGCTAATGTCCTGGTTCAGGAAGAGGCTGTGCAGCGGAACTGGCCAGCAGCCCACCGCTGGAGCCCTACAGCACAATTTGATTGTTTGAGACGGCACTCCAATGCTGGCAGGGCAGCAAAGAGAAGACCTGGCCGCTGGTTGTGGTTGCAGCAGCATTGCAGCGTCGCAGCGTTGCAGTCATGAACGAGACCATACCCCAGTAACATCACCGCATGCTGCGCAGAACAGCAGCGCATGCATCGGAACTTTTGTGCAAGTGTTTTTGGCATTCACAAAATGCTGCGCTTCATGCCCACACACAGTACACACAGAGTCACAGACGGGAGGGGTTACTAATTGCTGATCACCCAACGCACAGATGCTGATTTTGAGCGCCATTTCGGTACTGACGCAGGGCTGCTTGCATGTTGCCCAGCTGTATATGTCGCATGCGCTTGCCTCAAGGGCCTGCAGCCTTCCACTTGCAACATCCTGCCGTTTCACGGTCCACAAGGTCAAAGGCATCACAGGGAGAGGAATAAGCATCAGCAACCGCAAGTCCAGCACAGCCCTGCGGAAGTCAGCCATGACCTCAGCCGCAGAAGCAGCAACGGAACACACTGGGACTCTGCAGACTGCTGCAGAACCAGCGACAAACGGTGCTGATGCATCACCTGCGGCAGTGGCGGGCATCAGAGCCATGCTCATCGATCTTGATGACTGCCTGTACGACATACATGTGAGACCACCGTGACATCGAGTATGACCGTCAAATGTCAAACAGCGTGATCGTGCAGCGTGTTTGTGCGCATCCAGTGAGCCGCAGCTGCGCCCGTGCCACTCTGCCTGCCATGGATGGAATGATGTACCTTCTTTGAAGATGCTTCAAGCAGCACTACTAGCACCTTAGCATGTATTCTCATCAGGGCCACCTGTCCATTGAAAAGGCATGTGCGCGCTCAGCCGTTGGCCACCTCGCCCTGCTTCCCGGCCCGCAGGAGTTCCCCAAATTGATGGCAGCCAACATCCAGCAGTACATGGAGCGGCGGCTGGCCTTCCCGGCACACAACATCCAGGAGGTGTGCGCGGACCTGTACCTGGGCCACGGCACGACGCTCGCTGGGCTCGTGGTAGGGCTTCAGCGGCCCTCAGTCTTCTGCATGCAGCAGGAGGTAGCGGGTCAGGGCTCACACAGATGGGAGATTGCGCCAGGCCGGCAGAGTGTGCCGAACACACCAGCAGCTCGGCCACTGTCTATCAGTGGCAGTCTATGGAGCAGCGCGTGTTGTGCACCTTGCAACCCTGGTGCCATGTGCGGGAACCCTTGGGGATCAAGTATACAGCTGATATCGAGTTCAGTGGCCTGCTGCAGTCCAAAGGCTACCAGATCGACTTCGACGACTGGCACGCACATGCACACGGGGTGCTGCCGTACGAGCTTGTGAAGCCTGACCCCGCGCTGCGGAAGGTGGGAACCGCCTCCAACCCCTTTGCGGGGCGCTGACCTGTGGTCCTGTACCGTGTGACGCACCGTGCGGCAAGGTGGCCGCCGTGCGCCAGTGCTTCTCCGGCAGCACAGCCCAACAACGATGCTGGACCATGTTCATTCAAACAAGTTCATCAAATTGGTATACAAAACATCTGCAGATCCTCCAGGCGGTGCCGGTCCCCAAGTGGGTCTTCACCAACGCAGACGTGAAGCACGCGGAGCGGTGCCTGGAGCTGCTAGGCATCCGTGACTGCTTCCAGGTGGGCTGTGCGCAAATTCAAATATCTGCCCTGCAAGCACCAGCGAATGATGCGGGTGGAGCGTGCTGCCTGGGGTGGGCGTGGCAGCGGCGCTCTGCACCATGTGGCCCCGCGCAAGCTCTCGTCGCCATGATTGACGGGCGTCTGCAGACGCCCCGTGCTGCTGATGAGTGGGCTCTAATGGCTCTCAAGGGTCTTTCGGTCGGGTGGTCAGGTGACTGACACACCCTAAGGTGGTATGCAGGGCGTCATCTGCTTTGAGTCGACCATGGCGGCAGGCGAGGCGGCGGGCATCGTGCAGAATGGGCGGCCTGTGCTGTGCAAGCCCAGCGCTGTGGTGCGCAGTCCGCCCTAGCACCCTGCGCCGTGGTCTGCAAGCATTGAGTGCAAGTCAGCAGGGCACAATAGCAGTCTACCCTGCAACCGCTGGTCGGTCAAGCTGGGAATGTGGTAGGCCTCAGCCGTGCGAGGGAGGCAATTGTGCCCTCGCATTACAGGTTGCTCTCGATCATGTCCTCACAGTGCTCTCGTCTCGCAGGCGATCAAGCTTGCTCTGGAGGCCGCCGACAATGCACATGCGGCGACGACACTGTTCTGCGACGACAGCCTGCGGAACATCGCGGGCGGCAAGGCAGTCGGCCTGCGCACCGTGCTGGTGAGCAGCGTGCCTGGCGATGCCATGCCCACATTTCCGCAGCCTGCCGCTGCCAAGCTTGCGTACAGCCCCTGAACCCACCGGGCGTGTGGCCCGGCAGGTGGGCAAGGGCAAGGTCAGCGACTCCGCCGACTACAGGGTGGCCTCGCTGCACGAGCTGCCGGAGGCGATTCCGGAGCTGTTTGAGGCGCGGCCCGCGGCAGACGGCGCGCCGCTGGAGGCGGGCGCGGAGAATGGCGCCTCGCCGGCGGCTGCGACCCGGCCACGGCAGGCTGGCATGCTGCGCCTGGCGACTGGCGCCAGCCTGGACGAGGCAGACCTCACCACACAGGAGGCCATGGAGGTGACTGATGACATCGCTCAGAGCTCATGACTCATCACCTGATACGCGGCGACCGCCACAAGCTTCATCTCATCCCCCTCCTATCGTGGTCAGCTGCCATGCACTCCTGGGCGGCTGCAGCCTTCGATGTGAGCGGGCCTGCACGCCGCAACTGCACGCCGCCACCCCTCACAGCAGCGTGCTGCCCGGCGCAGGCGGAGTGCGCGGCGGCGATGGCCAGCGTGCCGGAGCTGCCAGAGGCGTCTGGCGGGCTGCGCGGCCGGCGGCTGTCGGTGGACCTGCTCACCTGCCGGAAATCGCAGTCGCCCACCTGCAGGCAGGCTTTTCCCTACAGGTTCCCATGCAGGCTTCAAACGAGTGCTTGTCTGCAGGTACAGCGCGAGCACCGTATGCAACATGCCACTATCATGTTGTGACCTAGCCTCAGCCCTGTGACTTTTTGGTTGCAGGCAAGAGGCGCTGCATCCCGCCGATCAAAGGGGCAAGGCACCCCCGGTGGAGTAGAAGGCAGCTTGGCGCCGGCCGCAGCAGGTCAGACTAGCCCGGCCGCCACGACCTGAGGGTGCAGAGCCTGCAGTCAGCCGCTATATCAGCAGCGCCCATGGCCACCGCAATAGCCAATGTGGCCATTGTCCAGGCTGGGCAGCCACACGACCAGCATGCACCCTTGCCAGATGCACGCGACTCTGACGAATATCCCGACAGGAGGAGCTGTGCAATTCGTCGAAGCAGCTGGCACAGTTCATATTATGCCTGGTCATACGTTTGCACAACTGTAGCTAATGCAGTCCTGTGATCAGCCAGCGACGGGGTTGCAGTTGAGTGTCGGACCCTATTGGACATTCTTTGGGTTAGATGGACAGTCAAGTATGTGACTGCAGATGAGTTGTGCGCATATTTGCACATAGGGTGCTCTGAGGAGTGAGCTGTTAGGTAGTGTTGTCCTTGCAACAAACAACGTACTGAAGTCTGAGGCATCGCCGCTGCTGTCTCCTAGTCTCCACAAGTCGTCTGCTAGCTGCTCGTCACCGCCCGAGGGAGCAGATTGGCGTACCAAACGACATTTCTTCTGCTCAAATACACATATTCGAAACCACTGCGGTGGTAACAGCCTTTGCGTAGCACCAGCTGTCCACAGCGTTGCACCTTATGATAACATCCGGACCTGTCGAAACTGCACGGATTTGCATGCACTGAAGTGAGCGTTGCAGTTTCGTGTGCGGTGATCCTGAGCAAAACAGTACGTCATCCTCTCTTCCGTTGCTAGTAGCAGACATGGTCGAGGCACCAAGCCCAGATGCTGCGGACATTGAGCCATCGACGTTCGACCTCATTGTCATCGGCACCGGCTTCCAGGAGGCCCTGCTGGCCGGGTGCGCAGATGCAACATATCACGTACACGTAGCTCACGCCTGCACCCTGTTCTCTGCCCATGGCAGCGTGCAGACTGTGACATGGTGCCTCGCGCTCGGCGCCTGCCATGGCTGTTCCAAGGGTTAGTCTTGTCAAGCAACCTCGCTTCTGCACATCGCATGATGGCAGGGCCGCAGATGCAGAGCCTAGGCAGCTTGCATGTCCGAGAGGACTGCAGCTTTACACCGCGTGCAACTGCACCGGCATTCCAGTGTGCAAGGGCATAGTGGACAATGTGCACCCTCTGAGGCGGGTCTGAGTGTTTGCAGGGCGGCGGCACAGGCAGGGAAGTCAGTGCTGCACCTGGACCCGGCAGGCAGCTACGGCGCGCACTGGGCGTCCCTCCGGCTGGATGCGTTTCTGGACTGGGCACAGGCGCAGCAGCAGCGGCAGCCGCAGCCCGGAGACGGCAGCGGCAGCAGCGGCAGCCGTGACAGCAGCGCCGGGGCAGGCGACGCCAGCGGTCTCCCTCCAGGAGGCCCACAGGCAGCTGAGGCAGATGAGGTTGCGGTGCCAGCGGCCGGGCCGGGCGTGTACTCTCACATCAGCGTGCGGCGGGAACCCGGCGCAGACCTGGGGCCGGCACGAGACTTTAACATCGACTTGGCAGCAAAGGCAAGTGCGCTTTCTACTCGCTACGAGGCTGCCTAACTACTCAGCGACCTGCCAAGCAACAAGTCGTCCTGACGCCTTTGCCTCGTTGGGCTCGCAAGTGGGCAAGACACATGTACAGGCACACTCTGCATGCACCCGGACTGCACGCCACAGCAACTGCATCGCAGGCGGTGCTGTGCGCCGGGCCGCTGGTGAAGGCGCTCCTGGACTCGGGCGCGCATCACTACGTGGAGTTCAAGGCGCTGTCCAGCAGGTGCGTCGCGGAACCTCAAGCTCAGGGAGCAGCCAGCTTGGCTGTGGAATGACGTATGAGCGTGCTGATGCCCCTCATGCTGTCCGGCCAGGCCCTGCTTCGGCTTAGACCCCGCCGGGCGACATGCCTGTCCTGCACATATGTGCGCCGATGCTTCTTCGCAGCTGGCTGTGGCGCGGGGGGCGGCTGGCGCCCGTGCCTGCAACGCGGGCGGACGTTTTTGCCGCCGAGGGCCTGACGCTGCCGCAGCGGCGTGCCCTGATGCGCTTCCTCACCTCGGCGCAGGCCGCCATGCAGGGCGGCGGCCCGCTGCAGGTAGGACGTATGTTCAACAACATGATCAAACCGTAAGTTTGCCGTCTGCTGCTGCACCGATCAGCAGTGCAAATGGGAGGTGATGTGCTGTCCACACTGGCATAGTGCACGCTGTGCCTGCGTGCTACACCTCTCGCAGAGCCTTGCTTGTGTGCGGCACCCTGCTGTTGACACTGTTGACACTGGACAGATGCATGAACAGGGCGCTTTTGATGGGCGGCCCTTCGCGCAGCTGCTGGCCGAGCAGGGCCTGCAGCCGGGGGTGCGGGCGCTGCTGCTGTACGCAATCGCGCTGCTGGAGGCGGACCAGGTTCGTGTGTCAGGGATGTCCACCGCATTGACATCGTCATGATGTCAGGGTAGTTGCCCATGTGGGGCTGTAATGGGTGTTCAGACAGAGTTGTGCCAGGCTCAGCGCAGACAGGTTGGCTGCAGTAGGCTGCAGAGCAGACTGAAACTTGCTGGTTCGGGACACCTGGCCAGCATGCAAGGCAGTGTTATTGGCATGTGTAGGTTTCCTACTTCAGTGACCTTGCGCACTGTGCCACTGGTTGCCAGACCGCCAGAAGGCTGCTGGGCTTGTGTGATGCAGGAGCCAAGCTCGACGCCGATGCCCCTGGCAGCGCTGCCCCCCGCAGCGAGGGCCGCCGCAGCCGCCGCAGCCACACCGCTTCCAGGCGCTCCAGCACAGAGTGGCCCAGCGCAGCCTACAGGTGACTCAGATGCTGCTCCTCCGGCAGTGCCTCTGCCTGCATTGCACCCTGAGCACGCTATCAAATCCCCAAGCATCCCCAAAGTGGCCTTCGATGTGGGCAACGCTCTATTTGCTGAATGCACAAGTGCCATCCCTACACCATACCCACACCGAGGTCTGAGATCCTTGGCGTCATTTCAGCTTGAGTTACGCTGCTGCAGGGCCGGCGCCTGAGGGTGCGGCGGGGTCGGATGCTGCGGCGCACGCCGCTGAGACCGCCGCAGCGAACCCCGCCTTTGGCGGCGGCGTTGCCACAGCCGCCCAGGTGCCGGCCAATGCTGCAGATCTGCTGTGGGCTGCATTCAGTACCATCAGCGCAAACACCCTGTTGTGTACGCATGGCACACTGCATATGAATGTAGGCAGCGCATTGCCTCTCTGTGCTGAGCACCGGCCCACCCCTCACGGTGTTGATGTGCCAGTGGCAGCTGATTGCAGGAGGAAGACTGTTCTGGTGCTTGGCATAGCAGGGCACATGCCCTTTTGTGTGCATGGTGAGCAGTGCTGGCAGGGTCTACAGGAGACTGAGGGTGGTCGTCCAACTCACTGCAGGGTCTGGAGGCGCTGCGCCTGTACATGCAGTCAGCGGGGAAGTATGGGCCCGGCACCGGCGCCTTCCTGCTGCCGTGCTACGGCACCGGGGAGCTGCCGCAGGTGGCCATAACGTGCTGTCACACAAAATGTTGAGTTTCGACGAATTGAGACGGAGTGCATGTCTTCCAGGTGCACCGTGTGGTGCAGATGTGCAGCTCAGACGGCAGCTGGGCAGGCGGCTGAGCAGAGTGCGTCTTGGGTAGCGAGTCACAAAGGTCTGCCCCGACACCGTGGTCCTTTGGCGCCTGCAGGCATTCTGCCGCGTGGCCGCAGTGGCTGGGGCGATGTACGTGCTGCGGCGCCCCGTGTCTGCCATCCTCCTGCACCCTGGCTCCGGTGCGGCCAGCTGCTGCTGCCAGCCTGCGCTGCCAGCTCCACACTGCGCTCAGCTCCAGAAACCACATCCAGCCCCGGACACGCGCGCAGACTCAGGAAGCATTGCGGACCCTGTAACGTACTTGCAGGCGCGGTGCGGGGGGTGCGGCTTGCGAGCGGACAGGAGCTGCGGTGCAGCGCGCTGGCAGGTGACGTCGACGCCTTTGCGGGGCTGCAGGAGGCACGGGAAGCACATCCCGGCGGCCAGGCCGGCAGCCTTGGCAGCGGCACCTCGCGTGGCGCCGGCACCTCAGCAGCGGGTGATGCGGCAGCCACGGCGGGCGCTTTCGGAGGCGCCGTCGCAGCTGTGCGCGACTACAACATGCCAGGCAGCGGAGCAGCGGTTGCTCGGGCGATTGCTGTGACGGAAGTGCCCTTCCTGCAGCAGGTACCTGCCTGACGGTGCAGCAGCCCACACAACTGCTGATCAAAACGGGAATAGAAGGAGAGGAGGATGTTGCTGCTGGTGACAGAAGCCCGTGTTTGGCATTCCACTCGTGGAGTCCTGTCTAGTTGTAGGCCTCATAGCCTGCGGTTTTGAAGCGCTGCACGTCATGACTGCATGAGTGTCAACCTGCACTGGGGTGACATCTCGGCTGTGCTCGACACTCAGGGCGGCAGCGGCAGCGGCAGTGCGCTGGTCATCTTCCCGCCGCACAGCCTGCCCAGCGGCAACGCGGCAGCCGTGCGCGTGCTGCAGGTGCTGTTTATGGCAACATTCTTGCAACCGGCTGCAGGTCGAGTGTCGCTGCAGTGTAGACAGGTGAGTGTGACATGACAACAGTGGCCGCCCGACTCAGCACCCGTTTGAGGCAGTGTCTGGCAGCAATGGTGACAGCTTGACCGAACGCAGGTGGGGTCTGGCACGTCGACGGTGCCCCAGGGCCGCTCCCTGCTGCACGCTGCCACTGCCGCCGGCGCCACTCCAGGGTCACCGCCACCCGGGCTGCGGGACGTGGAGGAAGCGCTCGCACAGCTGGTGCGTCTTCCCACGCAGCAGCAGCCGCAGCAGCAGCCGCAGCCGCAGCCGCAGCAGCAGCAGCAGTCGGCGGCAGCACAGCCACCTGGTGAGGGCCAAACCTCGGGGCGCCCTGGCAGCGCAGCAGGCGGCGGCAGCACAGAGGCGCGCAGCCGACCGCATGCACTGCTGCTGGCGTCCTGGGTGCAGTCCACAGCGCCAGTCCCAGAGGTGAGAGCCTTGTAACATAGGGTCGCGAGCTACAGCGGCAGGGTTGCCGACATACCATGTGCACTGCATGGCGGTCGCCATATGCGGCACGGCATGCAGCTGGTCGAGGGGCTAGGGTCTGTCACCATGCGTGGCAGTTCACAGCTCCGCTCACTGCAGCAGACCTTCAAACAACTGCAGTGCAGAGCGGCAGCTTGATGGTGTGTCATGTCGCGCTGCAGGTACAGCTGCCGACCAATGCAGCCTGCAGCCCGCCGCCAGATGGCAGCCTCGACTTCCGTGCTGCCCTGGCCGCAGCAGCTGCAGCCTTTGCGAAGCTTTTTCCGGAGGCAGCAGCTGCAACTGGCGGGCGCCTGTTTGGCAGCAGCCCTGTGGCGGCAGGCAGTGGCGGGGCAGCAGGCACGGCAGCGGGCGCAGCTGGCGGCGGCGCAGCCGATGAAGACTCGGATGACGACACCCTGGCGGCGCTGCAGGCCGCGCTTGCTGGTCTCGGCGGCGGCAGTGGGTCCAGTGCCCTAGGCAATGGCATGCCTGGCACCGGGCGTGACTGAAAAGCAGAGCTGCTGGGACGTGCGGGTCCTGGAGGGCGGCTACTTCTGTCTTGCTGCATGTGAATGGTGTTTGAGTTCGCTTTGAGCAGCACAGTCAGAGTGGTGTATGGACGCGTCTGTTGAACGGTGCAGCCATGGGCTCCCGCAGTGGTATGTACTGCCTGAATCAGGGAGCCACGTACCTTCCGAGGGTTTCTCGGGTCCAGTGTCATGTGCACCATCGTGCCCTGCCTACCTGTCACCCCGCTTAGCGGGCAAGTCTGCTCGACATGTGTGTCGGACCCATCCCGTCAGTTAGTGGGCCTTTTCCACCCATTAACTTCATCGGGGAGCTGGGACTGGGAAAGGGCGACACAACTCACGTGGCCCGAATCCCAGATCTTATCGCCTGACCCGGGGTAAAGCCCGGCGGATCGTCGCGCCTAGCCACTTTCCGCTTCTCTACTCTGGCTGCTTGAGAAATCTAGCGCCGCACCACTACCGTAACTTATAAACAACCAGCAACCATGCAGGCTGTCATGAGCAAGTCGTTCGTCGGCCAGAGCCTGCGGGCTGCCGTGCCCACGGCCGGCCAGGTATGGATCCCTGAGAACTTTCTCCACACTCGCCTGCGCGCTGATCGCTCGCTCCGCCGCGACCAACTATGGTGTCAGAGGCTCATGCTGGCCCGACCTTAGGCGGCAGCGTAGGCATGCAGCCGGCAGCGGGCTTGTTCGGCCAGCAAGCTGTGATGCGGTAGATTTGGCACGCTTCCCACGCGTGCCGGGCATACCGAGCAGGCCCACCGCAGTCTTCGCTTGCGTTAAGGCTTGGATTCTCTGCATGCCGTGCCCCGATCGCAGTCGCAGGACCTGGCCCGCCCGGCGCTTGTCCTGGCAGCAGGACGTGGCAATTTTTCGTTCAGCAGGATTTCTGATAGGATCGGCTGATGTTCCACCGAGCTGACTGCTGATCTGCCCTTTGGTACGCGCTGCTCGTCATCAGCAACCAGTCTGCGACCATGGCAGCCTGCATATCCTGTCGCCGGCCCTGCCTGACCCAGATTCGTTATGTCCCTGATCATTTCGGACAAGTCGGGCGTCGGTAATGCCTGCTCCTGTGGGTTGGATGCTCTGCACGAAGCAACATAGTCGGCAATGGCAGATGTTCTGTTGCCAGCAGCCGACCATCTGGCGTCAGAGTATCTCGTGCTCTGTACAGCATGCCAGCATTCGATGTACAGCTGCACTGGCAGTAGCAGCATCATCATCAGCTTAAACAGCATGCATCTTCGTTGCAGTCCGCAACATGTGCTGATCTCCTGTGTGCCAATCTCGCTGCAGGGCAACAAGCAGGTGACCCGCGCCGCCATCGAGTGGTACGGCCCGGACCGCGCCAAGTGGCTGGGTGCGCCCCTCTGCCTCCTGCTGCCTTGCGCACCTGCTTCCGCACCTCAGCTGCAGCATTGAACACAAGTGCTAGATACCTGCATAGTTACCGTGCTGCACGTGCTGGCTGGTATCCTGCCAGTGCTTGATGCTGAACGGCTCGCGTCACCGCCACAGTCCAATGGCCTGCTGCTGACAGCTCTTGTGCTCTTCTGTGCAGGCCCCCTGTCCGAGGGCTCCACCCCGGACTACCTGAACGGTGAGTTCCCGGGAGACTACGGATGGGACACCGCCGGCCTGTCGGCCGACCCGGAGACCTTCTCCCGCTACCGCGAGATCGGTGCGGTTTTGTACACCTTTCATACACCCACTGATACGTTGGGGTATACAAAGCTTGTAATATAGGTGGTGTATTCACCATGTGCAGAAGCCTGACACATGACTGTGGTTCAGCATGATAGATCCTGTCAAACCTGCAAGTTTGACGACCATGGCTATGTCCGCCTGCAGAGCTGATCCACGCTCGCTGGGCTATGCTGGGCGCCCTCGGCTGCGTCACCCCCGAGCTGCTGGCCGGCGTGAGTCGCTATCCACCCTGCGAGCCTTTTGGCATGTCACCGCATCGTGCTACAACTCGTGTTTCCCTACTCAACGTTCTGTGCTGCGGTGATGCGTGCGTGTCTGCTGCTTTGTGTTCTACACCAGAATTGCGCCCTCAGCCCTGCCCTGTGCTGCCTGCAGAACGGCACCCAGTTCGGTGAGGCCGTCTGGTTCAAGGCCGGCGCCCAGATCTTCGGCAGCGACGGCCTGAACTACCTGGGCAACCCGTCCCTGGTCCACGCACAGAGCATCATCGCCACCCTGGCCTGCCAGGTGCGCTGCCTTGCAGACCCCACTGCTGTGTACACCGCTCAACATACCAGCCTGCTTCGCACATTGTGACAGGCCTTTCACCGCCAAGTCTGAATATGGCATGAACGAAACAGCGCACAGTGACTGAGCAGCCTGCAGTGCTACGTGCCCCAGCCAGTGGTCCACTACACTCATCCTAACATGTATGATATCATTGATGCAGGTTGTGCTGATGGGCGGCGCTGAGGCGTACCGCGTGAACGGCGGCCCCCTGGGCGAGGGCCCAGACGCCTCCACCTACCCGGGCGGCTCCTTCGACCCCCTGGGCCTGGCTGACGACCCCGACACCTTCGCTGAGCTGAAGGTGCGTGTTGCTGCATGCCCAGCACTCAGGCTGCACATCAGCACACAAACAGCAGCATGTTGTATATGCCGCCAGCAGACCGCCTGCTGTGGGTGTACACCTGATGCTGTGTCAAAGTGTGGCGTACAGTATGTCACAGGCCTTGGCTTGACACGGTGCGCTGCTGGTGCGTTGCAGGTGAAGGAGCTGAAGAACGGCCGCCTGGCTATGTTCTCCATGCTCGGCTTCTTCGTGCAGGCCATTGTCACCGGCAAGGGCCCCGTCGAGGTGTGCTGATGGCCAACACACAAATTCCACAAATCCTTTGTTCCGGCCTGCTGGAAGCATGTATTGTAGCTGGCAGGTTGTACTATAGCTGGCAGGTCACGCAGGCAGTATTGGGATACTGGAACTGCTGAGCTGATTCGTTCTGTGTCCGCGATGCAGAACCTGAACGACCACCTGTCTGACCCATCTGCCATCAACGCCTTCAACTACGCCACCAAGTTCACGTGCGTCGCTGTTGCCACACTCATCCCGCCTGCACTTTCCAACTGCACCTTCCAATATCTCCTGTGCCATGAGCTGCTCACCAGTGCAAGTGTGTTTAGGAGGTCCACCTCGGCTTATACAGCAGTGTGCTCAACGTTCTTGCTGGCTTTTGCCAAGAGCCATGCCTGACTCTGGTTTTGCTTGTGTCTGCAGCCCCTCCAACTAAATGTAACCAAGACACGCGAGGAAGGAGGAGGAGACTTGCTGTGATTTGGGTGGAAAGTTGACATTCTTGGTACATTGGATGTAAAGCTCAGACCCATCGATGTTACCAATGCCTCCATCCTCTCCACCACTCACTGAACAAGCCGTCACAGTTCTGCAACAAACCGCATGCGCCTTGTGCATTACTTTTTAAAACCCGACAGTTTGTCATGCTGTACCCTGGTGCCCTGCGTCTTGCCCTGTGTTCTTTGCATTCCCAACTGCCATTCCCTCGGCATCTGCCTCTGCTGTACTGCTAGGTCCCGGGCCACTGCTGAGCATGTCCTCCAAGCCCTGCACCAGCCGAGTAGTCTATCGTGTGCCTGAGATCTTGTGCGTGCTATCTACTGCTTGTCATCGCACACTCTGCCTTCACCGTGCAAAAGCTTCAACATGAAAAGACGCACTGGAATGGGCAGGAAAGATGTGGCGTTGAGCTCAAGCCCAGCCGCCCGCGATGCCCGCCGCACATCCAGCACATGCTGTCGCAGCGCTGCATTCTCTCGCTGCATGCTCACAAACGCAAGTGAGCGTCCACGCTGACATTATTGTCGGGTACTATAGCTATACCCGTCCCGAACACTCTTTGCAAATGCTAGCAAGCCTCACCTCGAGCCGCTCATTGCCGACGCTGAGCTCGTAGATGATCTGCGTGTCAGAAGCACACAGCATCCTGCAACGCGTCTGCAGCCGTGTGCCAGCAAGCCTCGTCTGGTGCTGCTAAACGCATACTGCAGCAGCGCGCTGTGGCAAGGGGGCACCTTTTCATGCACGACCTTCCGCGCGTCCCTGCTGCTGTTGCGCCGGCTGGCGTTCCTGCTCTGCACGTCCAGCCGGCCGCCTGCTCGGATTTGCTGCCCGTGCCGGTGCGGCGCCCAGTCCGTCTGCTTGCAGAAGTCAAGGACTGTATTCGAGCACATGAAGCCGCACACTGCCACTGTGGGTGGTGCACTTCCTTCGTGGTGCAGGGACGGCCGACACGCACACGCCCATCAGGCAGTTGGCAACCCTGAAGGGTACAGACCTCATACCTCAGGGATCAGTCCTCAAGCTGTGCACTCACCGAGATGGTGAGGAACAGCAGCATCAGGACGGTACCCAGCAGCAGGGGGCGGGCACCGGGGTTGCCCGCCGCCCCCGCATGCATGAACATCTCCCTGCGGACCCGCCGCCAGCGACGGCGTCGGTGCCGGCACCGCCGCCGCTGCAGCCTTGGGCTGCCGAGTGCGCTGCGATGCAGTTGCACACGGCGGCGACAGCTGCGCCTGTTCCGCTGAGGCCTGGCGTCTCTGCTTACCGCTGCAGATGCTGCACAGGCGGGCCGCGGCAGCCGCTGCTGTCCGCCTCTGACGCTCAAGCCTCAGCGCAGCGTGACGAGCCTTTGGATGCGCTTGGCAATGCGAGCCTAGCAGCGACTGCTGGTTGTGAGGGTGGCAATCGGCTGGCCGGCGCCGTCGTACATCAGTAAGACAGATCTGCATCGGCAACAGGCCCGCATCAAAGCGCAGAGGCGAGACGTGCTTTCACGCTCCGTTGCACTCTAGGTCCTGCCATTCAGCACAGCACGCTTGGTGTGCATGCATTTGACCACGATGGGTGTTGCGGGCGCTGCATGCAGCAAACGTGTGCAGCAGCACACAGGTGTGACATGTTTCGAAGCTTTGCGCACCTGATACTCCACTCCTGTCCCGTGAAGGTGTTACCTACCCTCTGATATCAGTGTTTAGCGACCCCAGCATGACCTGGAAGCCCATTCCCTAACTAGAAATGTCGACGATGTGCAATCTCTTGCAAGCAGATCGGTCAGTGAGCCACCGCAGAAAGGGAACAGTAAGAAAGACGAGGTTTAGTGCCGCCAACGGCATGCTGTTGACATGCGCACCTGCGCATGAAAGTTTGGCCAAGGGTCTCTGCTGCAGGGGGGTCCCAGGTATTTCTGTGCACAGAGTGTGCAGGCAGTGCGGTGCCATCGACACGCTCTGGCCAGGGACAACATGGGGTTGCAACCGCGTTCTCTGGCGGCACCCTCGCACTTGACCATTACTATATATTAGCGCATCGTTGTCACGCTGGCGGGATGGCACTTGTACAACTCCAGCAGCACATGTGCTTCCGCTTGCATTTGTGTGCCCATTTGCATGGTGGGTACACAACTATCGCAATGCCGGGACGTAGGATCCCCAGGCGGCCTCACGCACGAAGCATTCATCGTGCACAAGGCCTTCACATGTGCAGCGTCACCCTACCATCCACAACAGTGACACACATCTCAAATCCGTACACACAAAGCTCACGCAAAGCAATTCACATCCAAAAATGCTGCTCACAAAAATTGGTCCGGCACAGCGCTGGACACACACAGCATATGTAGAGCTGGTCTTGAAGCGTGCAGTGCTTGCCTGATCTGCTGATGTTGCTGGGATGCTACAGTAGGGCGCAGGCGTCTTGATATCGCACATGTGCTGTTCTACCTACCCAGAATATACTGGGTATTCGCACTCAACATATTTGCTGTCCTGCCGCAGCCGGAAGGCACTTGCCAGCGTGCGTGTGACCCCACATGCAGACACCTCCTTCAGGCTTCTTCTGCTGCTGCAGCCGCTCAGTACTTGTAGTCCTTTACGTACAGGGACTCGCCGGTGCCATTGGCAGTCTCTGAATCCAGCCTGCAGTGCAGCACGCGCTTCCCTGGACACACTGCGCTGATCTGTGGAGGACCCTGAAGCATGCTTCGATGCAACCGCATTACTGATGCTCCCCGATTATATACGAGCTGCTTTCTGGCACAATCCCGCCCAGTGTAGGCACTGCTTCCGCATGGAATACGCCATGCTACTGCAACCTCTCCTCAGCTGAGGCGGCCGCAGGTACATGCCTACCCTGAAACCTGCACTCACCGCCCCAGGGTGGCCAGGCTGTTGGCCTTGGCGCGCGTGAGGAACGCGTCCTGCGCCGCCTTCTCGTTCTCCGCCTTCCCGCCCCACGCCTTGAGCGCCGACGCCTGCAGCGCGCGGCCGTAGGAGAAGGACAACGCCCAGGGCCTGCGCACGTGCGGGGTTCAGGGCAGTTTGAACATGATGTGATTGACAACAGCAATGCGGCAGCCCAGTACCCCAGGCAGCAGACGCTGCGTGCAGCTGCTGTGAAAGCTTGTGTGATGTTCCAAGCAGCAACGTGTAGCGCTTATGCCGATAGCACCGTGCATGTAGATGCCACATGCATGGTTCTGTGCTGGCTGTGGTCGAGATCCTGCAACACGCACTTGTTGGTGCCGGCGATGACGTTCATGGCATTGAGATTGGCGGACGCCTCCTCCTCTGACTGCCCGCCCGACAGGAAGTGAACGCCTGTGCCAGTAGAGGGGTTGCTGTTACCCTGCCGGTGCTGGCACCAAGCCTGATGGCCATGCTCTGTCCTGTCGACGATGGATTTCAGGATGCGGCTATCACTGATTCACACCGTTCAAGCAGCCAAGGAGTAGGTACTTGATGTGGGCTGTTAGGGTACGGAGTCGGATGAAAAGTGATGATGGTACAGTCGTCATATCAGGCTGACCTGGCACAGCGGGAGGCACGACACGCGTCAACGCCTTGTACGTGGCCGCGCCGATCTCCTGTGCAGATGCCTTCTGCCCATCGACGCCAGACGTCACCTGCAGGAACGGCGGAAGGCAGTCAACACAGATCCAGTGCGATGGTTTGCCACAGCTTGCTCGGTGTGGTTCCTTTTGAATGCAGAACCTTGTGTGGCGCAGCTGCAGTACAAGCGGTGCAAAGTCACGATAGGCATCTGAAGACTGAGGTCCCGCCTGATGCACAGCGCACCATGTTCGGCTTCAGCAGCGTGCCCTCCAGCAGCACGTGGTGGTCCGACAGCGCCTGCAGGGCCCAGTACAATAAAGTTGCTTCACACTCGGTGGTGTGCGATGTGAGGGAAGCTCAAGTGCCAGAGTGCCAGCGCATGTGCATGCCCCCTGACGCAATCTGACCTGCTTCACAACCATTCTGAAGCTATCATGCAGCTGTGCAACCCACATCCCGCATCTTGCCTGCAGGACATGCCAGCAGCATCATCTAATGGTGTCAGGTCCGTGCAGCAGATGGCCCACCTTGTAGCAGGCGGCCACAACGCGCTCGGTGACGGCGGCGCAGGTGTTGATGTCGTGCGCGCCGTCCATCAGGATCTCCGGCTCCACGATGGGCACCAGCCCGTTTTCCTGCAAAGGCAGGGCGCAGCTGCCTTTCAGCATGCAACATCCAAGCCGGCGCCTGAGGATGTTCTTCTCAACACCCCATGGGCATGGCGGGACTTGCGGGGAACCATCAGAACAGAGGCACCCTGGCAGGAGGCTCCCAGGCCACCCCTGCAGCTGTTGCAAAGCGCTGTTGCAAAGCGCCAACTACAGCCTGCACATTGCCGATAGAGTAGCTTGATGGCCGCACTTGACAGATGGCGGCGTAGCGCGCGAGGCCGTACGCATTCTCGTGCACGCTGAGCTCGCTGGGCTGGCCGGCGCCGATCTTCAGCACCGCCCGCCACTTCGCGAACCGCGCGCCTCCCTTGTAGTAGTCTGCGCACCGCGCGCCCAGGCCATCAAAGCCCTGCGTGAAGCAGTGTTGATTGCAACTCCATAGTAACCATTCTCTGCCAGAGGAGGCCACATGCACTGAGGGTGCCAGTTGTCTGGCACATTCCTGCAGCTCTGGAGGTGACCGTGAACCACACTGCAGTCTAACTTGGTAGCAGGTGCTGCAAGCGCTTGAGCAGCAGCCGCATGTCCTGTGCTTTCTGACACCTCCACAACGGTTTCATTCAGATCTGCAGCGGACATGGGTCATGACACTAGATCGACGGTATGTCGTCTGTGAAGGTGGGGCGGGCACCTGCACAGTGGTCTCGCCACCGGTGCCAAACAGCGGCTGCACGCCCTTGTCCACCCTGAAGCAAGTTTCCCTTTGATTTGTGCTCATTTGAAGCTTGATCGCACACCTGCACGGTGGTCTCGCCGTCGGTGCCGAACAACGGCTGCACGCCCTTGTCCACCTTGATGCCCAGCAGCACGCCCTTGTCCTGCAGCTGCTTCACCAGCGGCGTGCCGTCGTCCATCTTCTGGTACAGCGTCTCCTCGTACAGGATCTGCGCCGAGCAGCATCGAGCAGCCGCTGATGAACGGCCGTGTGACACCAGCACGGCCCAGGCGCATCTGCTACATGATGCAAGGATCTGACAGGGTCGTGACGACACTTGCTCCAGCCGCGGCAGATCATTTGATCAAATGAGCGCAGCAGCTGCAGCAGCAGCAGCCGCAACGGCTGAGGCCACTGGCCAGTGCTGGTTTATGATCGCACCACGCCGCTGATGTACTTCTCGATGTCGGGGGCGCTGAACAGTAGGTTGCGCAGCGCCCGCCGGTTGGGCTCCTCGTTGGCAACGCCGATGCTGGACAGCTGCAGTCAAGCAGTTGTCGTGCGTTGCCTTCAGCAGCGCGAAGGACATCTGGCTCTCTGCGGACTGTGCACATCCAACGGCGCAGCTATCCCAATGCGTGTGCAACGTGCTTGTTGTTGTTCCATTGCTGATGCGCTGGTTAGAAATTCAGCACATGCAGGCGGAGATTGATCACTCGCATGGCGCACCCGCTTGCCGATGGTGCCGGTGGACTCATCTGCGGCTAGAATGCCTGCAGCAGGATCAGCAGCAGGTCAAAGTCTTCCGACATCGGAAGGGAAGTGCTTTTGCATTCCATCGCAACATGCCCAATTGCCGAGTCACCCGAGATCGTCCCCATACTATCCAATGAACTTGCACCACTCAGTTTGCAGCAGATGGCGCAAAGCCTGTACCACACTATCAGAGAGCATGAAAGCGCCTCACCCTTGCCGGCAGCGGCAATTGCCTTTGCCGTTTTCTGCAGTTCCTCATGATACTTGCCGCGGAAAGCGTTACCGTCCGTTGCCGCCATGCCTGCCACACGGGTTGTGATATAGAGCACACGATCACACGATGCTGAAGCAGTGGTTACTTGCTGCACGCGGTCGGGTTGAACGTGTGTTTGGTGCGCACAAAAATCTGAGGATATATTGCTATAGTTACTTCCACGATGAACCACCTAGTACTGTTAGGAATCCAGCATCTTGGCTGAGGCCAAGGACTACCAGTCCAGGATGAGGCAGATCGATTCGCCCATGCGCGCAGCGGCCAGCGCCGATCCAGACGTCCGCAGCCTTGCACACTCCCGCGTAGCAGCAGGCAGCAGCCGTCATGGCAGCCACCATGATGTCCAGCAAGTCGCTGCTCGCGGGCACGCCGGTGCAGGCTGCTCGCCCCTCAGCACAGCGGCCTGCTGCCCGCTCTGGCGTTGTCGTGCGCGCCGCCGATCGGCCGCTCTTCATTCCAGGCGCCCAGCCGCCGGAGTACCTGGACGGATCCCTGGCGGGTGACTACGGGTGGGATCCCCTGGGTCTGGGTTCTGATGAGACCGCGCGCCGCTGGTATCGCCAGAGCGAGCTGCAGCACGCACGGTGGGCCATGCTGGGCGTCGCCGGCATCCTGGTGCAGGAGATCACGCGCCCAGACGTGTTCTGGTACACAGCCGGCGAGCCGAAGAACCTGCCGGACCTGTACTTTGGTCCCAACGGCGTCAACCTCGGCGGCCTGCTGGCGTGGGAGTTCCTGCTGATGCACTGGGTGGAGGTGCGCCGCTGGCAGGACTACAAGAACTTCGGCTCGGTGAACCAGGACCCCATCTTCAAGGGCAACTCAGTTCCCAACCCGGAGATGGGCTACCCCGGCGGCATCTTTGATCCGTTCGGCTTTGCGAAGGGCGACTTCAAGGAGCTGCAGACCAAGGAGATCAAGAACGGCCGGCTGGCGATGGTCGCGTTCGCGGGCTTCACGCTGCAGGCACAGGCGACCGGCAAGGGCCCGCTGGCCAATCTGTCGGACCACCTGGCGTCGCCCTTCTCCAACAACATCACCACCAACATCGGCAGCTGCAAGCTCCCGACCAGCGTTGACATCCAGGGCATCACCCTCCCAATCACATGCCTGTGGCCCGGCCAGCACGGCGCTCTGTAAGTGCGCAGTCTTGCACACACGTGAAGTGGGGGTGCAATGGTGGCAGTTGGCAGCACTTGTTGGAGGACGCACGCACTGATTACAGAGCAGCCAGTTTGACCTCCAAAAGGCGGCAAATCCCAACGTCATGCACATGCCTGAAATTATCGAGTTGGATGTTTTGAGCGCCAAACATTCAGGACATGTGCATGCCTTATGTAACTTGGACTGACGACCAGCCGCCGTCAGTCTTGGCAAGGCAGAAGACCTGATACAAACATCGCCTGCTATACCTACACGTTCTCACATCAAACAACTTGCAAGGAAGTCTACATGTCCAGTAGCATCTATCTTTGACACATGAAATCACCATCGATATTGAAATCAGACGGTGGGTCTGACTGCTGTTGCCGGCAGCACAGCAGCACAGCCCCTCGCTGACAGCTTGCGGCCCCGACTCAGCATGTACGCCTCTGCTGCGGACGTCGGCGGGGGCTTGATGCCCTGCAGTACATCAATGAGCTGCTCTGCTCGTCAGTGCGACGCAAGCTACTGCTAGTTCAGCGCAGTTCACAGCAAATGGTGCGGTGCTGTGGCAGACCGTGTGTACATCCGAAACCTGCGGCATGTGAGGGCATGGCGGCACACTCAGAAGCGCAGCTGCCCAGCATCAAGTCTGCTGGGTGCCATTCAGGACTGCATGCTCACAACAGGGACTGCACACTGCAATGTCGTTGTCTGTAGGGTTTACCAAGGTACCTGGGCATCCATGGACGAAAGCAGCGAGGCCAGGCGCGCGCTGAGCTCCGCCACCGCAGGCCATGCAACATATGCGCCCCCCTGCGCTTTGGCACCTGTAAGCCCGCTGCTGCTGCCGCTGGCTGCCGGCCATGCTGCAGCTGGCGCTGGCTGCTGCTGCTGCTGCGGTGGGGACCTCAGCAGGCCGGGCGGCAGCGCTGCGGGCATGCAGCTGTCCCCATGGCCTGCTGCGCCGCAGTCAGCGGGTTCTGAGGCGGGGCTTCCCGGGGCGACACCTTGCGCACCCGTTTGTGTCGGCGTCGGCTGGTGGTATGGCGGCGGCGTCAGCATCTGGTGGCCGGCGCGTGGCATGCTGCTCCAGGCCGTGGCTGCGGCTATGCCGCCACTACTGCTGGCTGGAATGGCGCCGCCGATATCCTGAGCAGCTGCCCGTGAGGCAGCGGCTGCAGGAGCCGACGGCAAGTGGGGCCCTGCAAACCGGGAGTCGCTTCCCTGCTTGCTGAAGTATACTGAGCGCGCAGCTGACCCTGGATATTGGCTTCACCAAAGTCGAGTGAGCTGCAAGGGTGGTGCTGCACAACAGCATGCTGTTGGGAAACAGGGATGATCAAGTCACATAGCACATTCACCTCCCAAAAAACCGGCCACCCACCTGTCGACATGTTGAAGCGTGCGAGCCAGCCGGCCACCGGCAGCGGCGGCGCCTCCCCCGCAGGCTGCTGGTTTTTCACTGCTGCTGCCGCTTCAGCCGGCGCAGCACCTGCCACAACAGCACATAGATTTGCCGCGCAAGAGCGGAGCCGCCATGCACCATATGTGATGCCACAGTGGCAGGGATGTGTCTGGAGACAAGCATCGTGTACACACGCCTGCCATGCCTACGCTGCTGATTGTCCCATCTCAAAGCAGCAACACTCCATGCGCCTGCATATACAAGTGCTGTCAGCAGCAAAAAGCACTCATAACACCTGCTGTGCCGCTGGGCGCAGCCTCTGGCGTCCGAACAAGGTGTGACCTTGCAGCAATGGCGCCACTAAAACTGTTGCTGCCAGAGCTCCCGCTGTTGCTGGAGGGGGTCGTGGCGTCGGCCGCAGCACTCGCACCGCTCGTGGGACTGTCAATGCTGGCGGCCTGGGACCGCGCGGCTCGGGCGCGCTGCTTGGCCAAGCCCTGCCAGCGAGCCGGCAGCGATGCGGGCGTGACTTCCTGCTGCCTGCTGCCGCCCTGCGCCGCTTCCTGCTGCCCCCCGCTGCCCTCGCCGCCGGCAGCAGGCGCACCACCGACACTGCCGGGCAAGCAGCTGGGTCGCTGGGCTGCCGCAGGAAACGTTGGCAGCAGCAGCGGCGGCGGCGACAGAGGCTGCGGGCCTCCTGCGCTGGTCTGGCTGAAGGACTCCTGCGACATGTGCTGTTGGCTGCAGCCGTGCGGCTGGAGCAAGGTGCACTGCGCCGCAGCCTCGTGTAAACCGCTGCGCTGAGCCGCAGCTGTTGCTGCAGCCGCCTGCCTGCGGCGCGCCATCGCTGCGTAGCCATACTGGCCGGTGTCTGGCGGCGAGTCCTGCCCCGCAGCGTGTGCGGGATTCTGTGCTGCACTCCGCTGCTGCGCATCCCACTCTGGGGTGGTCACAATAACACTGCCGTCGCGCGGCACGGGCGGGGCCTGTGACGATTGCCATCGTCGCTGCTGCTGCTGCTGCTGCTGCCGCTGCTGCTGCTGCTGCTGCTGCTGCCGGTGATGCCACGCACGCTGCTTGCTGTCATCGACGCTGCTGCTTCTGTGCGGCTGCGCAGCAGCTGAAAGGGAGGCTGAAAGCCGCTGCGGCGGATGCTGCGGGGTGGGCATTGGGGTGGACAGCTGCCGAGGCTCGCCGCCTTCGCTCTCGACACTGGGCTGCCGCCACCCGGTGCCCCCCTCAGCTGCACCCTGCTCCCGGGAGTCAGCAGCCAGCGGCGCAAACTGCCGGCTGACTCTGCCGCCGCCGCCGACGAGATGCGGTAAGCTGCGGAGCGCATCCGCAGGCGCGCCCCCACCAGCAGCACCATCGTGCGAGCTGTACAAGCCTACTGTGCCGCAGGCAGATGGGCGATGGTCTGCTGTGCTGCGGCCTGAAGCGTACTGATCTGCAGTGCTGCGGGCTGATGCGTAAGCCGAGAACGGCGTCGCGGGCAGCTGCCACACCTGCGAACACGATGATCAGGCTTGATGGCCAGCAGTTTCCAGCCTGTGTGCATTACCTCCTTTTGACCCAACAGAGAAGCGCGTCTTCAAGATGTCCCTGCAGCATCACACACGACCAGCAGCGAAATGCATGCTCATGTACCAACTCGTCACCATGACCAAACCCAGACGTTTACCTGTTCTGATCCGGCGCCGTCCGACCGAACATCCCAGCTGCCCTGCGCCGGCGGAGACACCGGCTGCATGGCTGACCGCCGCCGCCGTGGCAGCAGCCCTGGCGGCGTGGCCCGCGGCGTGGGCGCCCCGTCTTGATGCTGGAATGGAGACCGCCGTGCGCCGTCTGCAGCAGCTGCTGCCGCGGCCGCTGCAGGACTGCTGCGCTGCCCGGTAAGTTCGGCACGCTGCTGCAGCTGCTGATTTTGCAGTATGTCGGCCGAATCCAGGCCTGCGCCATGCTGTCCGTAACCCATTTGCCTGGGGCTCCAGCTGAGCTCGTGACACGGCATGCGTGCCAGATGTTGATCGCCGCCACCATCACTGCCGCTCTCGTCACGCCAGCTGTGACTCCCCGGTTCCCAGGCATTTGCAGGCTGCTGCGCGACCGCCGGCGTGCTGGCGTGCTGCTGCAGCAGCGTCGGCAGACGATCCGCCATCGCTGCGGTGGCGCTGGTGAGTCGGGCAGCTTCGACGCTCGATGACACCAAGCCTGGGCGCAAATGCACACCCATAGAAACGTGGAACCGCTCAGGCCTGGCCAACGACAGCCAGAGCATCAGGCCAACTGGCGAGAGCACGACATGATGGAAGCCTGGTTTGCGACTCACCAGATGGAAAGGTTTCTAGTAAAACTGAGTCGGCACCAAACTTTTAACGATTCGAATCGATTCCAGACTGCAGTGGGCTGACCATGGAGAACGACCCGGGCGCTGCACGCCCGGCTTGGTCAGCCTCGGCATCCCCAGTGTCCGGCTCTGGTTCTCCTGACCGTGTGCGAATATGCCGCACAAAATCGGTTACCCTGGTAGCAGACCCTCTTGGTGCAAGTACCACAACCAAGTTGACATATTTTCTGCACGCGGTAAGCAGGTGCTCATCGTTCAATTTTCGAAGGCATTACTCGGCGGTACATCGGCGGAATCTGCTATGCAGGCTCATTCGGGGTGCTGCAATCTTGCGAAGCCTTGAATGCTGGCGGACCGGACCGTACGTCTACACACTCACACTTGATATTGCTGAAACCACATACCAACGCTGCTCGTGCCAAACGTTCTTTTCACAAGTGTAGGCTGCTGTCACGTCTTTGTTTGGCGGACATAGGTAGCAAGTGCAGAGGCGCATGGTGCAGCGCTGCAATCTGACAGTCTGTCGCGTTGTTGACCCTCAGTTCTCCCTCCAGATGAGAGTCGAAAATGAGTGCGCTCGCTTTCGATGTTGCTGTCCCGTCGTCATCAGAGTTCAATCAGAGTTCAATGTACTGAATGGCGCCCTCCGCCATAGGCTGCCAAACGTGCTGCCGTTTGCTCCCCTGCTTCCTGTCGCCCTCCTCAAGTTGTGCCTCGGTATGTGCCTGCGGTGAGGGAGGTAGTACTGTCAGGGGTGCTGCAAATCAGCAACGCGCGGATGAAAGGATAGCATGGACAGAAGGGTCACACAATGGTGCAGTGGAGAGTTCCATGCTGCTGTGCCAGGGCCTCGCTGCACATGGTGAAACATCCGGCTTTGCACCTGTGTATGTGGAGTGATCGTCGTGCAGCCGCACAACGCCCGCGTGTGTGACGCCATTCCGTGTTGGTCCGCCGCCGCTCGCGACCAGCGCCCTCACCTGCAACGCACAAATAGCACCAACTACGACGTGCAGTCATCGACAACACGCAAGAAGCGCACGCCCACTCCTGCTGTGTTGCACCCGCCTGCACTGCTGTCTCACGCCCAGCGTGCACGCGCGTGCTCTGCTTCACAGGGAAAGCAGAGGGACAGCGTTTCTCAGCCATGACCGGCGGCGCCTACATGGACACACTGATCCAATGACAGCAATGGCACTGAAGGTTGGTTTTGGACAACAGCAACTCACCTCCTCGACGCTGATGCTGCGGTCCTCAGCCATCAGCGGCAGGGCGGCCATGAACTCCCGGAAACCGATTCTCCGCGCCCCCTGCACCAAGCGGCCGCAGGGTGTCAGAAGGTAATGTGACATCATCATCAGATCACCATGAGACATGATGATTGGCCTGTCATCTGATGGCAGTCTGATGGCAGTAATCTGATGGCAGTAAGCCAAAGTAAGCCAAATCCTCTACTTGGTAGGATAGAGAGAGAGAGATAATGTACTCGGTAGGATAGAGTAGGGTGTGCAAGAAGGGTTCAGGGTTTAGCACGCACCTTGGCCTTGACTGAGGAGAAGATGATGTCCACAGCCACCGAGTTCAGCCGCCCACCCTGCAGCAAGCAACAGTAGCAGCGTCACCTATGCCATTGCAACCTTTGCAAGATGGGGTCTGCCAGGACTTGCCAAAGCTGCACACATGCACAGGTCAGCACACACACTCCGGCGGCAGGATGACTGTTCACACACCTGCACGCCGGTCTCGCGGCACAGCTTTGCAAACCGCGGCCCGTCCATCTCCACAGCCTGCACAGAAGGAAACATGCCAAGCTCAAACGCTGCGACCCCAGCCACACCCGGGACATGCCCGCAGCCGAGCTGGCGCCCTGATTCCACTGCAATGCACTGCTGCACCTGCGCTAGAATGCTTGAAGATGCCATGCTGATGGCAAGGTAGGGGCCTGACCTTCCCAGGCGGGCTGCTGGCTGCGGTGGCGCCGGCGCCGAAGGTCGCAAAGGCCCGAAACACCGACAGCAGCTCCTCGTCATCCACGTCGTCCGCCACCGCATCCGCGCTGTGGATGACCTGCAGCAAGACGCCAAGAGGCCCTGGCATGTTGCTAGTGCACATGCGGAACCAGACGTCATGCCCCACGGCCTCACTGCCATCAAGACTGATTGCATTCGCGGTGCCATCAGCTCGTGCCAGCAGACAGGCGCAGGATGGCGAGAGTATACATGTGGCGGGCCACAGCAAGCGGTGCGGCGGAGCATCCGCCACCGCATCAGCTGGGTTGTGTGATGATGCAACTCACTCACCCGTCCCCTGCTGCCGTGTGCGGGTGGGGGCGAACGATGCAGCGGGCTCAGAGACTTGCGTTCCCCCATCGTGCCGCTGGTCTTCACGCCCCTCACGTCAGCCGCCGACCGGTCCACAAACTGCGCCAGCCCCTTTGGCGCATCCGAGGTCACGTGGCCACCCCGCGCTGACACACCGGTGTAGGTGTTCTGCACGGTGCATAGCAGTGTGAGCGCGGCATGTTCTGGTGGAGTGCATCGGTGGACCTCCGCCATCTGAAGCTTGCTTGGTGCAGGATTCACTGGCCACTGCCCCTACTGACGCCCAGCTGAGATGTGCTGGAATCTGGCGCACTGTGGATGCAGCGCCCGGGGTCAGCAGGCAGTAGGACAACACCGCTCACAGCATGTGCACTTATAAGCAGCGAGCTGCAGGCTCAAGCAGCTTTGGTGGAAAGGTGCGTCTGCAGAGGGCTGCACCTTGTCATCGAACCACTTGACATACTCTGCTCGGGTGCCGGTGGTTGCTGGGCCGCCCGACTGCAGCACCTTCTTCACCACTGCCTCCAATGGCACCTGCAGACAGATAAACCCTGAACCCTGCTCTTCCAAGCGTCACAAACGACAGCAGAGCCTAAGGCATTGCGCCGCCAAGGGGCGATGCCTGTTCTGCGCAGATGTCTGCATGAACCCCGCAGATGAGTGCGTGATCGTGGGTTTGCGAGGGTAGGTCGAATTGTACCGAAGCTGAAGCACACCAACGGTGACATTGTAGCAGGTGTTGCAGCAGTGGGGATTGGTTCTGCAGCCCTTCCCACCCACCTGCTTCGTCTCTGCGATGGCTGCCAGGGCTGTGACGAACTGCTCGAAGCTGATTCGCCGCGCGCCCTTGTGCTTCACCTGCGCGAAGCGATCATGCCCCTAAGCTGCTGCTGGTGTCTTGCATGTCACCAACCTGGTGCTGCATCGTCTTCGCTCTTGGCCAGCAACATGCAGGCAAAAGCTGAAAGCGATCCTTTTATCCAGGCACCGCCTGTGGCAAGCAGTACTGACAGGTGCCGTTCGGGCGGCACGCCTTTGCAAAGATGATGTCGCAGTCGATGGCGGTGAAGCGCTTGGACAGCAGCTTGCCCTCCTTGCACAGCTTGAAGAACTTGGCGCCGTCCATGTCGGCGGCTGCCGAGCGCGTGCCGTATGCCGCAAACTCGGCGAACATGCGCTTGAGGTCCTCTGCGCAACCGTGAGCGTTGGAAGCAGTCAGCACCTCGCACCCCTGGGCAGCCTGCGCGGCTGTCTGCCAGATGCAGCAGATCCAGGGACCGCCTTCTGACCATATACCAACCAGCACCCTGCTGTCTCGCAGACACCTACCATGCTCTGCAGCTTCTGCAATGCACGCATGCGCCGACCCAGCGCATCTGCTGCACACTCGAGGGGGCGCCCGGCACTCACTTTCGACTGCCACGCCCAGCGCCGCCCGCAGCTGGCTGCGCGCCTTGTTGCCCGACACCGCGGGCAGGTAGGCGGCAAACTCGTCGAAGGTCACGCGGCCGTCCCGATCCGCGTCCGCCGCCGCGAAGTGCTGCGCCAGCAGCGCGTCCTGCTCCGCCAGGGTTTTGCCGTCCTGCAGAGGCAGCGGGTGGGCTGTCGTGTGCACAGCGGCACTTGGAGGCTTCAGCATGCACTTTCGGCAAGCCACGGCTCCCTGGGGCACACAGCTACACAGCTCCGTGCTCGCCGCTGGACACGATCACCTCAGCTGTTTGTGACACTGTCAACTGGTGGACTCACGGCACACCATGAGGCCCAGGTCCTCGAGGCACGCCTGCAGCTCCTCCAAACCCTGACTCACAGAACCAAGCCTGAACGCACACGCACCATGAGGCCCAGGTCCTCGAGGCACGCCTGCAGCTCCTCCACCTCCAGCGCGCCCGACCGGTTGCGGTCGTAGCTGTTGAACACGGTGCGCGCCTCCCGCGCCCGCACCTCCGCCTGCATGTGAGACACGACGTGCACATAAATGAAAGGCACATCACTATGTAAGTGTACGACATGCAGCGGGTATGGTGCATGCAGGGGAGCATGCTGTGTGCAGGCCCTCAGCTGTGGCACTGAGCGGTTGCTGACACATCTGATGGTCGCGCCTCTGTGCCGGACCGATATCAAACAGAAACGTGTGTACATCACGTGCCATGGGCAGCGGACAGCGAAGACATGTACTGCAACGAGCTCCCAGGGCCACCTCATTGGACAGGTCGTGGTTGGCGCCGAAGGTGCCTGCGGACAGGCCGCCGTCGCCGGCGGCGAGCGTGTCCAGGTCGCCGCCCGCCGCCACCGCCTCCAGCTCGTTCCGCAGCGCCTGTTGCGCCAGGGTTTAGGGTTTAGGGTTTGCGTGCACTTGCCTATGAACGGTCAAGCATGGACTTGTGCCCTTCATGCTTGCACCTCAGACCCTGTGGCACAGCTGGCAGCAAGCTGCCGTCCGTCATCCCATCGCTTGACTGGCCAGGCAAGGGCATTTGAACTGCTGGTTGCCAGCTCCACCATGGCAGCTTCTGCGCGAGCAGGCTGTCTCAGCTGAACTCACGTGTCCAGGCTGCCACTCTGAGCGCGATCACAAGGGCTGTGCTGTGCATTGCCAGCACCCATCCCTTTGCTGCATTGCCTCAACCTTCTGGCGCTCGGGTCCCCACCGGCTTGTCGACGGACAGCAGCGCGATGGTCTCCGCCTGCGCCGCCTGGCTGCCCGCCACATAGCGCAGCCCAGCCTCCAGGCTGCCGTTGCCGTACTGCTTGAGCAGGCGGCGCAGGGGGCGGGAGGCGTCCTTGTAGTCCCCGGTTCCCAGCGGCCGCCCGTTCCCCAGCAGGTGTATCCGCTGCTCCTGTGGGTAGGTCGGAGATCGGCGCATGTGAGACACGCTGCTGCATGGTGCCGAAACTCGGGCCGATTGATGCACAGCTGTGGGTCAGCGCTGCTGCTGTCAGGCGAGTTCGCTGTTGTCCACAGCCACAAGAAGAAACGACCAGGCATGCATGTTGTGCTGGGTGCTTGCTTATGGGAAGAACGCCCACAATTGAAGGTAGGGTCAGAGCCACACCCCCAAACAGCATGTGTGTACAGGAATGAAGTCTAACCCACCTGCAGGATGCTGAGGATGGTGTCGTGCACGTGCTTGAACTCCTCGAACGTCTTTTCGTTCAGCGCCATGCGGGGGAGCCACCCGGGCCGGCCGCACCCGTCCGCAATGTCGCACCCCCGCTTGAGAAGTTCCGCCAGCTGGTCCAGCGCGTGCGTGTCCGCAAACGCCAGCTTCTTGCCTGCATCGGTTCAGCTGGGGGCGTTGGCCGGAAGCAGGAAGCATCAAGCCAGACAGAGAGGCACAGCTCCGCCAGCTGGTCCAGGGTGTGAAGTCCACGGGGGCCGGGCTACTGCCTACGGGGTGCGGAAATTAAGTTTTGGGCGGATCTGAAAGCAGTATCGACGCTGCGCAATCGTCAAAGCACTCTGCATGCTGTCGCATAGGCTGCCCTGCCACCGCTGTTTGAAGCTGGCACACCACATGCATGTAGCAGCAGCCCCTGCTGCTGCACCTACTGCAGGCCGTGGTGCCAGATGCGAACTGACGTTTGTTCAAAGCATAGTATGCAGGTTGCATTACTGACACATGCATCGTTGCCCACTTGCTGACTTGAGTCAATCAAAAGACCATGGTGACGGAAGACTTGACTCACCCTGGAAGTCGAAGGCGCGCATGATGTCGGCGCCGAAGGCAGCCAGCGCGGTGCAGTTGGCGCGGTTGCCGCTGGCCACGCCCACCAGGTCGCGCAGCTCCCACAGCGCGCCCACTATGTGGCCCACCACCGGGACCCGCTGCGCAGCCTGCACCGCAGAGTCCCGGGTCGACCAGCGAGTGCAGGATGCGCACGTGTTCTGAGATGGTCATCGATGGAAATTCGTGATGATGTGCGCGCCGCCTGAGCAGTACGACGTGTGTGGACAGCGATGCCAACAGCGATGCCTGTATTGCCTCCGACACGCTGAGATGCTGCAACCAGGGTCCTAGGGTTGCAGCCTTGCGTGTGTACCTCGAGCAGGCCGCTGCCGGTGATGCCCAGCTTGTTGAGGTACAGGAAGAGGTCGGAGGCGCTGTCGTGGCCGCCCGCCAGCGCGCTCAGCTGCTCCGCTGTGTGGTGCGCCGAGTCGCCAATGCTGCCCTGTAGCATTGAGAGGAGCGCCTGTTGGTGTTTGTGATGCGCACAGCAGCTGATCAATGGGAATGCTGGCATGGTACTGCGGGACCGCCGTGTGTGACAGCAGAGCGTGCGCTTTCGGATGCAAAGCGCCGCATCTGGCTTCCGCATGTGACCACCGCTGTGCATCAGGCAGGCATCTAGTCATGGTACATAGCGAGATGTGCCGCGGTCTGGGAGGTGCACCTGGGCAAAGGAGCCGCTGTGCGTGGTGGCCGCGATCCCGCTTCCGTTCATGCCGTTGCCGGCGATGCTGCTGCCCTGCGACTGCAGCCGCGACATGTCGCCTGCCGAGGCTGCCGCACTCTCTGGCGCGCCGATAGCCCTGCAATTCATCGGCTGGGGTGCTGAGGATGGCAGGCCGCCTACACCACGCTGCAGTCGATCTGGCCAAGGCATGCTAGCTGCAAATGCATGTGTTGCAGTGGTCAAGCCTGAACAGAGCAGCAACACTGCAGCTTCATAAATGAGTCTCTGATCTGGAAACCTAAGTGCATTCACTGGCCCATGCGGATAACACCGCCAACCACTAGTGGGAGGTGGCAATGATAGCGGCGGCGGCGGCAAGCAGAGCGCTCAGGGCTGCAACACTCGTCTGCGTCACCCCTGCAACTGCGGTCAGCAGCCCAAGAGCAGAGCGCACCCGTCGCTGAG
Source organism: Diplosphaera chodatii (assembly GCA_032358165.1). Classification (NCBI taxonomy): domain Eukaryota; kingdom Viridiplantae; phylum Chlorophyta; class Trebouxiophyceae; order Prasiolales; family Stichococcaceae; genus Diplosphaera; species Diplosphaera chodatii. The sequence goes on from JAALGY010000019.1 coordinate 2,273,985, forward strand.
CACGGGCGAGGTGGGGCTGGCGCCATTGAAGCTGTAACCGCCGTTGCCGCCATGCACACCATTGGCGCCGTAGTGGCCGTTGAAAGTGGGCGGCGACTCCGATGCGGTCGCCGAGGGCGCTGGCGGCGTGCGCGGCGGCACCACGCCCGCCTGCTATGGCACAGCAGGGTTCAGTGGTCTGAGCACCAGCAGCAGCCGCCCATGCAGAGTTCTCAGGGCGCTCCGTCTGGTGTGGAGGCCGCTGCGAGGCTGCCCGACGCTGCGGCTGCACCGCTCCTCACCTCGCCGCTTGCACCCAGCCGCCACAAACACCCAGCCGCCACAAACACCAGCGGGTGCGGAGGACTTCCATGCACAGGCTGCTGGGCAAGCAGAACAACCAGAGGTGCGGCACCAACCCAGCTGCTACATCATGCACCGTGCTACGACCAGGTGTCCAGGGTGGTCGTGACTGCTGCTGCACAGGGCGCACCGCGCGCAGCCGCAGGTCGTGGATGGCGTCCGACAGCAGATCCGCATCCAGCCTGGTGTCCACCAGCTGGTACAGGTCCGCCTGCGTCAGCGCCAGCAGGCGGCGGCCCTGCAGCGGCAAATCGGCCAGCAAGATTGACTCTGCTGCGCACACATTGAGCCTGAGCCGCGTCAGCTGGTGCATGCCTGCGTGTGGCACAGTGCCACCGGAACAGGCAAATGCCTACGCTGAGCTGCAGCGTCCAGTGTCTCGTCGCTGCGACTGCCACACAGGGCGATTGCCGGCGGTCAAGCCACCTTGGCGTCCCATGCAAGCCAGTGGTAAGTCTGCCTGCGAGGCCTCACGAAATCCCTGGGTCTGCTGCTGAACGCACCGCGATTGGCCGGAACGGCTGTCCATAGCGCTCGAACCCCGTGTGCGCCAGCCACTGCTGCACCTCCTCCCGGGTCCACTCTTCTGGGTTGGCCTACAGATGGCACGTGCTCGAGCATGTCTATCAGCTCCTATGGGGATCTCACCGCCAACTGTGCAGGCACGATCAACCCAACAATCATCCGTCAGCACCGGCGTTGCAAGGCACGCGATCGCTGCACCTTGGGCATAGGCGTGCGCTTGCCATTCTTTTTGCTGGTTCTGAAGATCCCCATGGCGCCAGCAGATGCGCCTGGGCCTGCTGACGGGCAGGAGCACCAGTGTGTTGCAGAGTGACATGCTGTGCGCTGACGAGCGGTCTGACAGGAGTACAGGACATACAAGGATAGAGTGTACAAGGAACCCCCACCATGTTGGTGGTACCAGTGCACATCGGCGGGCGGCAACCGACGCATGTGCAGATGCACTGAATGGCTTTATTTCCACCGCGATCACGGCTGTGCCCCTGAGACGCTGCTCTATACGACAGCTGGTTTGCATGCATACCACGAGACGCACGGCAGCGGGCCATGTGCACATCAAGCTGTAGCACTGGTTTGAACTATGCCACCAAGCTATGCAAGCATTGCCGCGATTGACCGCCCATCGCGGCAAATTTTGGTACATATGGTAGGACGATGCCCTTCAGTAGGGGTGTGCAAGGATGATCTATGCGCTTATGTGCAGGGGAACGATCTCCAGTCTCAGATGATGCAGAGGCTGCTATCAGTGACATGTGCGCTCCGCTCAGGCTGCCGGCTGCCTCACGTGCTTCATCCGCCTATATCCAGCATCCTAAAGCAGCTTGACATCGAAGCGTGCATGCTTCGCCACCCCAACACGTCATGATGGGCCGGTTGAGAGCGCTCACCTGCAGGCCTGCCTCGCGCCTCGGGCTAGCCTGCCTCAATGATGACGGCGCCCTCTTATGAGAAGACGAGTTCTTCAAGACACTTGTATGCTGGGAGCTGACGGATAGTGCGCGGCAAGGGCACCGCGGCCTGCTGATCTAGCTTGCCTCTCATGATCCCGCGAGATTGCAAAGGCAAACTGTGGTACCGGGGCCGCCAATCACCCTGCAGAAAGGCGCATCCTATCATTCCAACGAGCACAGTGGTCAGCAACATTGGTCACATCCAGGGCTGTAGCTCTGGCGCCATGTCTTTCTTCGCAGCATGCAGATAGCAGGCTCTGGGTCCAGCAGCAGCCGGTCGCTGGCAGGCCGTCAATGGGCACGTCGCTGAGCAAGGCTTGAGCGCCCGGTCAGACTGCCTGTCGACACCTCACGGCTCTGCAGCTGGCCTGCTTGCCAAACAGCATGGCCAGTGGGCCGCTGGATCTGCTGCACGAGCGGCAAACCTTTCTGAGAGGCTCTGATGCGTGTTTCCGGGCGGTGAGACCGCCGCAGCTGAGACAGCGGGCAGTGCAGCAAGCAGATGCCAGACGAGGCCTGCGCCCGCTGCGAACCTCAAACCCGGATCCTGCCGGTTGCAGCATCAGGTAGAGCACTAAATACCGTACTAGCTGGTTGCACGCCCTCATCAAGGACCTGCATATTGGTCTGCTGCAGCGCAGGATCGCTGCTGACTCGGAGGCACAGTCTTAGGGCTGGGAGTAAAAGGCCTGTGCTGCGGCTGGCAGAGTCACAATCAAGACGCACACGTCGGAAGCAGTATGCACATCTGCCGGCTTCTACCTGCAGGCGCTCACCGCAGCATCATGCTGCCACGGGCTGGCAGTCAGTGGAGTGGCAGCCTCAAGCTGCGTGCTTCAGTCGCCGAACAGCGGACGGTCAGCAGCTGCATCAGCTGTGGCAAGCTGACGCGAGGCGGCGCATGGCGCTGAACGCAATACCCAGCAGCGGCAGGTGCCGATGCGCCTCTCTGCTCAAGATGTGTAAATCCCTTGGTCATGTGCAGTTGCCTGTGCTTAGCTCAGCAGCATCGGTCATGCATGCATGCTGGCAGCGGGGCGCCTTTGAGAGCATCCTGTGTCGTCTGGCTGTGTGCTCTTGGAATTGGGCGAACTCGTCCTTACTTGATTTATCTTGTTGATGCAGTGTGGCGGTGGCCCCGATGGACGTGCTGCCGGACGAGCAGCAGCAGCAGTGCGAGGCGCGCGTGCGGCGGCTGAAGGTGCTGGTGCAGCTGCGGCGGCTGTACCGCAACCTGATCCGCGGCCAGTGCCTCCTGGACCAACCCAGCCCCGTGTACAGCCAAACAGGTGGGCAGCAGCGCACCAGACACATTCAATGACAGAACATGCATGCTCGACAGGATGCCAATGGCTGTGGCAGACGACCACTGCACATATGCATACGAGTTCTGTGCTGGTTTCCAGCTGACTGGACGTGTGCGCTGCAAGGTGTTTCAAACGAGCATTGTTGTATCATCGCTTGCTTTGCTGCGCTCTGTCTGTCCAGCTGCTTTGCCTGCACCCAGCCTACTTTTGCGCAGCACTGAAATGGAGCTGCATGCACACGCCTTGACAGCAGAGCAAGCTGGCCAGCTTGCAGCTGAGCAGAACATAGCACTAACGCTGGTTTCACACGGACTGCAGAGGCGAAGGAGCAGATTCAGGGCGCAGTGGAGCTGGATGCCGAAGGACTTGCCAAGGAACAGATCGACCGGGCAGTCGACATCGTGGCCGAGATGCAGCTGACCAGCGACCAGCTCAAGGCGCGGCGATTCCTGGATGGCATCCATGCTGGTGTTTGTCAGACTCACCCAGCAGGCTCTGATCAATCTGCATCGTGTGGATGCTTGTCGTCACAGATGTACGACCTTGATGACTGAGGATTAGCCTGCTGAGGGTCCTACTGCTCAGATGCCGGTTCCAGACACTAGCAGCGGTAAGATCTGGTCCAATGCAACTCTGTCAGATGTCCCAAGGCGTGTCCAGCGTCACCTTGCAGGATTCGGTGAGGAAGCTGAACATGCTGCGCGGCGGCTTCGCCGACGCCTTCAAGCCGGGGCGGGACGGCGGCAGGAAGGAGGGCGGGAAGCAGGAGAGCAAGGCGGCGGGGAGCGGCGGCGCCAGTGACGCCTCGGCCTTTGAGCGGGCCGTGCGGCAGCGGGCCGTGGATGCGGCTGACGCGTTGCGGGCGCGAGCACGGAAGGAGATTGGCGAGCTGCCGTTCACCTCGTGAGCGGCCGTCATGTTGTGGCAGTAGACGCTTGAGCAAGCACCTCATATGCATCCTCAACCTTGCCTGCTTCTATGGCAGAAGTGCGCAAGCTCAAGCAGGCAGCACGCGAGTCAGCGGACTGGCGTGTGAAGGTTCTGAGTTCGTGCTGCCTCGGGGGTGTTCGAGGCATCTAGAACCCCTGAAGGCACCAGGAGGACTAGAGGAGCCCTCTGCAGCTCTTCAGCCTCCAACTTAACTGATCTGAGCGTCTGTTGTGCAGGCGGGTGGTGGCGCAGGCGGCGCTGGACGCCCGCAACACGCGCTTCCGGCAGCGGGACCCGGCGCTGCGGTCAATGGCGGAGGATGACCCTGCCGCCCGCGACACCGGCGCCGCGCCCAGCTCCGAGATGGAGGTGGGGCTGAGCGGCACATATGGTCCGCCAATGTCATGTATACCATGAGGCCTGCTGGGAGGAACATTTGCGCGCGCTTGCATGGACCAATGCTGCAGATAGGCTCTCCAGCTGCGGGGCTGCCCTGGTGCAGGCGTGGGACCGGCAGCGGTCGGCGGCCATTGAGCGGCTGGAGGCAGCGGAAAAGGTCGCGGGGTCTGTCGCCAAGCGGCTGCCCGGCGCTGTGCAGAAGGTACGCCCCTATACTGTATATCCTCAGTTTGTCATCTGCAGAATCTGTAAAGCTCAGGACACTCGGCCGTGATCCATGTCAGCTCCATCGACAGGAGGGCCACACCTACCTCCAGCCAGGTCATGTTGCTCATGGGGCTGTAGACAGTACATGCCGATCACTGCAGCAAAACTGACAGATGCCTCGTTCACCCCCTGCTGGCCAACAAAGTGGCGTCAATGCTGCGCAGGTGAGGCGGCTGCCGCCACGAGACGTGCTGTCAGGCGTGCAGCGCAGCGCGACCTACGCCCGCAATGTTTGGGTGCGGCTCAACGGCGGCCGGGTCCCCGGCGGCGACGGCGCCGTGAGGTTACCAGACGGCCTGCCCGTGCCCACCTCCACCAAGGTGCGTGCCCCACGCCTCCACTTTACTGAACTACCCGTCTGCTGCAATTGGCGTCATGAGATCCGTGGTCGCAGTCAATGCCATGCGTGCCTTGGCTGTCTACCATGCTGAAAGACTGGTCGGCTGCCCAGCCTGAGGCGCGACGTTCCCTTGTGACCATTTGGCTTGCAGGAGCAGCAGACGAGGCGCATTGGCGAGCTGACCGCACGGATCGAGGGCCTCGAGAAGCGGCTGCAGGACGCCAGCAAGGTGTGTGATGAAGAAAGCATGCTGACACAGTGCAAGTGTGGTGGTGAGTCATTGAAGTATGGTGTGCTTGTGAGCAGGCCGCTGTGCATCTGATATCAAGGTCTCCATGATGTGGGCCCTGATCTGCTGACAGCGTGGTCCTGCAGGCGCGGGAGAGCCGGCTGCGGAAGGCGGGGCTGCCGGCGCGGGCGCGCATGGCGGCGGAGCTGCGCGACATGGACACCGACATCCTGACCCTCACCCGCACCCTGGCGGTGAGTCATTACACCCTTGCAGCGTCTCGACAAACTTGAGGTTTCGCGACATGGACACCGACAGCCTGACCCTCACCCTGACCCGCACCCTGGCGGTGGGTGGTGGCCTGAGCGCCTGCACCTGATGCATCGCCCGCACAGCGACTGTGCCTGCGCCCAGTGCACTGGCATGGGGTTGCTGGGGATGGGTAATGCAGGTCAGCTGCTGACCAGGCGCCCTTGATGGGCGTTTAGCAGCGGCCATCAAGGGCGCCACGCCAGAGCGCTGTCAGTGTGCCAGCAGCTGCGAGCCTGCAAGCTCGGTCCACACACAGCGTGTTGTCCGCAGGTGGCCACGCTGCAGCTGGAGATGGAGTTCATCCACGGGTCGCTGGAGGACGAGGTGCTGGACATCGCGCCCGAGTCCCTGTCCAAGACGCCCAACGGGCTGCTGGCGCGCTCCGGCACCTCGGACGAGGTGTGCTTACCTGCCTTGTGACGCTTCGCCCATTGACCGCTTGCAGCTGCTGTCTCACATCGGCATTTCAGTAGTCACCAGCAGACCTGCGTCACTTGTCAGGCTGACTTCTAACAGCGGGCAGACGCATCCTGGCATGTTCAGCAGAAGTGTTGACTCAACCCATTCTGCCCCAATGTAGTTGCACTGCTGCCCGCCAGGATTGCACCTCAATGCTGAGTCGGGCTGACAGCATGCAGCTCCTGTGCATCCTGCAGGTGGAGCTGCTGGTGGTGGAGTTCGCCGACTTCGACCACGCGCTGGCGGTTCTGGCGGATGCCGTGGCGCGCGGCGAGGCGGGCCTGCTGAACGAGGACGAGCTGGACCGCCTGGCCCTGGAGATCCCCGACATGCGCACGCGCCTGGGCATCCGGTGCGCCTGCGCCCTGTCACCTGATCTGCACCAGGACACCCCTTGATGCGTGTGCTGCAACTTTCAACTGCCCGCTCGCCCAGCTGCGGCTGCGGTCTGATGCTACTGATTCTGCTGTGGCGCAGGGATGACACGGTGTTTGCGGGCGGCGGGCTGAGCCTGGTGAAGGTGCAGCTGCAGTTCCAGGAGTCCGTCGCCAAGGTGGGCCCTTTTCGTGCTGGTGTGTTGCGCCGCCAGTCTGCTGCACCAGCGTGCCGCAACTGACACCTGGCGACACCACTCTCTAGGCTGCCAAGTGCACTGTTGGTCAGTTTCCACAACGGCCACTTAGCACAGCCCTGGTACTATGAACAGCAAAGCAAAGCAGTTAGTACCACCGTCACTACCATTAGACCATGCTCAGTGCCAGGGTCACTTACTGGGCAGGTGGGCGAGGCAGCCAAGTTCTTCAGCCGCGGCATCAAGCTGCTGGTCAGCGACGTGGGCAACTCCAGCCGCCTGTTCATGAAGGCTGCCTTTGGTGCGCCCTCGCCTTCTGCACCAGACTCCATGGTTGTGTACAACCAATCAGAAACCTGGACTGAACATGGATAGTGCTTGGCAGCTGTCTGCTCGAAGCGCATTGCAGGCCTGTGGTGCAGCTGGGCAGTCAGTCACAAGGTCATCTGAAGGCTGAACACAGTCTGAGCTTGCCACCATTGCCAGCGCCGGACCGCGCTACACTTGCGTCCGTTTATCAGATTGCCTCCAGGTCTGCTCATGGCCTCACTAGTATTCTGAAACCCCATTCAGGTGGGACCCTAAAGCCGCGAGAGGTCCGGGGCATCCGGCAGACGGCGAAGGACGTGACGGTGTTCATCCCCTTTGCCGTCATCCTGATCGCGCCCATCACGCCTGTGGGCCACGTGCTGGTGTTCGGCTTCCTGCAGCGCTACTTCCCGGGCTTCTTCCCCAGCCAGTTCACCTCGCGGCGCCAGGCGCAGATGATCAAGTGCGTGCGGTCAAACGCAGATCGTCAATGCGTGCTCATGATTGCAGATGATGGAGTGCGTGCTGATGCACTGCCACAAGCACCGCCGCACGTCACTAAGCAGACAGGCCGCATACCATGAAGAAGCACCCAGTCTCGCTGCTTCAGGCGGGGCCATCCCAGTACAGCAGCAGTTCCTCCAGACTCCTGGATGGTTTTGCAGCACAGTTAGTGCCCAAGCCACCTTGCCAACGGCGATGCTGACGCCCTGACCTTGAACCCCGGACCGCAGGCGGCAGGAGCTGCAGCGGCAGCTGGCGATGGCGCAGGAGGCGGCGCAGGAGGAGGTGGACGAGGCGGAGTTTGCCGCCGCGTCCGCCGCCGTCAGTCGCCTGACCGAGGTCTTCAGCCCGTCGCGCGTGCTGCAGCCCAGCCTGGTGGGCCAGGTGTGCTGATCGAGCATTTGTCCTCGTGCCTGCTCTGTTCATCATGTTTGCCGCGATGTTTGAGTTCCACGAGTGACCTTTTCAAAACATGGCATACACCGTGCTTACTTGGGCAGCTGGGGTTTTGGCACTTGCTGGTGCTCGTACCCTGGCATGCGTCGTTCACCATCTGCTTTGGCTTGTGGTTGCCAGCACAACAGGTACCCCCCTGCCGTGTGTGGCCTGCGGACACCCTCTGCACTCTGGGAGCTGCTGCACACGTTCATTGCACCCCTGCAATGCAGCCACAACCCAGCAACGGGTCCGGCGGCAGCGGCGGCAGCGGCGGCGGCAGCGGCAAGTGGCAGGCGGCGGCCGCTGCGGACGACGCCGAGGCAGCGGGGCCCGCGGCAAAGCGCCTGCGGGACCTGGAGGCCCGGGTGCGCTGAGTGTCCGACCCTGGAGCTGGTGTGTCAGCACGTTGCCGCTGGCCAGCAGCAGCGTTCATGCTAACATTGGACGGCCGCATATCCATGAAACTGCAATAGTGCGACTGATTTCCAGCACCGTCTGCCTGCCTTCAAGAGAGCCCTCCAGCGCTTGACATATGTCTGCGCCTGCCGCTGAAGCAGTGCAGATATCTAGCAGTGCCTGCCTGCATGCAGATGGCCAAGGCAGAAGCGGAGGACTTCGGCAGCGACAGCAGCACAGAGGACGAAGACCCTACGGCACATGCTGCCGAGAAGCCCGCGCGCTGATGGCCCAGTGAGCGCCGCCCCAGCCATGCCTCTGGCGGTGCTATTTTGCCGCTGCATGCTGCAGTGCATGCAGTCCTGGTGGCGGCAAGGGTGGCGTGTACGGAACCCTACAAAAACGGAACACCTCAGGCAGTACCGCAACGTACATGGCAGATGAGTTGTGGCAAGTTGAGTGGTAGTGTGATTGACACCTTAGTGGAACTCTCAGGCAGGCATTGCCTGGCATGGCTGGAGCTCAGCAGGGAAACATGCAGCACAGTTTCGCAGCTGGCGACAAGCTGGCCGTGGTGCCTGATCGATGCCGGCTATCTATGTTATGGGTGGATCTCCTGACCAAGCATTGCAGGGTCTGATCTCAGCGCAACAGGCAATAGTTGAAGACCGGCTGAAAGTGTCCAGGCGTGTAAAGTCGCAAGTCGACAAGGTCAACAGCTTCCCTCCACCACAAGAGACATGTCCAGCGTGGAAAAGTACCTTCTAAGCTGAGCAGCTGCTGCCGGCTGCCAGTCGGTAGTCGGAGGCATTTTGTGCATGACGTGACGCCAATTACCACAAACCTGCTCAGATTCCATGCCGAGACTCTATATGTAGCGGCTTGGTCAACTCACGGCATGTCGGCGAACCCCTGCTGGCAGGCTGGCACTCCTTTTGTGGAGTTCACGCTTTCACTTTCACTTTCACCCCGTGAGCAAGAGTGCCGCCGTGAGCATCCTCCATCCTGACTTGCTGAGGTCCTCACACAGACGTCCTTCGCTTTACATGCTGTGTTTCACGCCAACCACGCTCCTTCGTTCCAGCCGTTACCACCTGACACAGCTCACCTTGGCAATGCCGAGCGTGACTACAAGCTCAGCAAGGCTGCGATAGTCTGACTGCTGCTGGGGAACATGGCCACTGAGTTGCTGCCGCAGTTGCGGATGTCGGGTCTGCCTTCGGTGCGGCAAGCAAGACTTCGCCCATCACCAGAGGCCTTGCTACAGCCGGGACGAGCGCTGGCGACCAGAAGGTTCAAGACATCAGCTATGCAGCCGGCACCTGGCGCCGGCATGTATGTTGACATACCGCCTGGCCTGCTGCCCTACAACATCAGGCTGCTGCTTCCGCACATGGACTTCAACTTCTGCGGCGCAAGAGCTCCTGCCCACGCCCTGCTGCCCAACATCAACGAAAGCAGCGTGTGCTTCTCCTCTGCCGGGAACAAGCTGCCTGAGTCGTACTATTCGGAGGGCCCCGGCGCCGTCAGCGGCCGGCCCGCGGTCATCAGAACAGCGCACCTAGGGTCTCACTCGCATGCAGCCGACGAAGTCCTTGCAGAGGCGAGCATTGCACCACACCCACACGGCATCCAACCAGCCTGTCCGCTCCCTGCAAGCAGTGCGTGCATGCACCGCCTTCATGCTCAGGCATGAGACTCGGCACAATTGCACCACAGCGGAGCTCATGCCGGCGCTGCAGATCAGGGCATATGAGCAGCTGAGAGGCCTGCAGGGCGAGTGTGTCCCGGTGCTGGAGGCCGCCGGCCTGCTGGGAGGTCACAGCGTCATCGTGGCGGTCAGTGGCGGCCGGCGCGTGGATCCTGAAGACCCGCCAGCCGACCCGCTGCACCGCCTGCGCTGGGATGCGCTGGAGAGCCTGCGGCGCATCCACGACCGCGGCGTGCTGCATGGCGACGTGGGCCCCTGCAGCCTGTTCATCCGGCAGAGCTCTCAGGTGGGCGACGCCTTGTCTTGCTTTGGGTGTCGCATGCATGCCGTCAATTGCAGGTACCTCATCATCAGTCAAGGCGGCTGCCTCCTCCATGTCAGGCTCAAAAATGCTGTGACAGCATTTTGCTGCTATGCTGGCAGGACACTGTCAGAGATGGTGACGATGCCAGAGCCCATGACAGCGGCGTCAAGCTGCTGTGGGCGGATTTCAGCCGTGCGCGCATAGTTCCTGAGCTGGACCGCCACTCGCCAGCCGCGCAGGTAGCCCTTATTTATATGTTTTTATTTTATATTTTTATTTTGTATTTTTTTGGTACTATTTATATACTTTGAGATGGAAAAATTACAAATACTCCCCGAGGTCTCGTCGTTGTAGTGTTTCCACCGGGCCACTGATCGACCTACAGCAGCCACTTGACACGGCGGTACTGTCACCGACTGCCAGCAGCGGGCTGCAGAGCAGCCACAAAGTTTTGCGGCTGTGCAGAACCTGCTCAGCACTGCCCATGACCAGGCACCAGCGTGCAGATGAGCTGTGCACCAGATTTCATTGCGCAGGACACGAGATACTGCTAGAACGCTGCATTCCTCGCTCGAGAGCATCGCAGGCTGACGCTTGCCCTGTGCACTCAGCCAAGTGGATGTGGTTGCTGTGACAGGACGAGGCCTACATAGCAGCGCTGTGGATGGGGGTGCCAGAATGGGCGCATGCGCACCTGCTGCAACCGGCCAGCTCGCTAGACGCTGGGGGGGCTGGCAGCTCCTCTCACAGCAGCAGCAGCAGCAGCAGCAGGCCGGGTGCAGAGCGGACCCTGGCAGCGCTGCTGAAGCCGCTGCCGGAGGACCTGGTGCAGCTGGGACGGGAGCTGGAGGCCGCCACCAACGAGAAGTGCGCCCTGTATTGGGGCACCGTCAGAGGCCAGCCGGCAGTCGTCAAACGCTACAGCCTGTCTTCGGCAGAGGCGGGGCTTGAGGCGGCAGCCGAGGTGCGCACTCACCACAGTATGTGTACAGTCTGGCGAGGACTACCTGGCACCGCTGACCCTGGGGTGGCGCCCCTACGTTGCGGACATCACTGGTCCCCTTGATACGTCATGTGACGCCAACAGCTGTTGAGCACCGCAGATCCTGGCGTACCAGCAGCTCCAGGGCCTCCAGGGCCGCTGCATCCCGCGGCTCCTGGCAGCTGGGACCGTCAACGAGGGGTGCGACGTGCTGCTGGCCGTGACAGACGCCGGCACCAGCATGCAAGATCTGGAGGCACAGTGCGATGCGCTGCTGGAGGAACGCGTCTTCACTGAGCAGGTGGGAACCTCATGCCGTGACGAACAGCTGCAGGTGCTGTGGCCATTGGTAGGACGGTGGTCGACCAGGCAGACCGGGCTGCTGTCGCGCCCCTGCCCTGCGGCTGGGGCCTGCACCTGACACTGCCAGATGGTGTACTGATGGACGGCAGCTGTAGCGCAGGCGGCACGCAATTTCTGCGTACAGGGTACCTGCCCAGCAAGCCACCTCAGGAAACACTTTTGGCATGCTGGATGGCGGCACCATCGGTTCTGTCACACCCTGAGTCGTAGCATGGCAACCGCAGGAGCGCGCAGCCGCAGAAGAGGCGCTGTCGGCCATCCACGACAAGGGGCTGCTGCACGGAGACGTCCTGCCCCGCAACCTGATGGTGCAGCGCAGCCGGGTGGGCACTGCGTGTAGACTGTAAACCCTGAACCCTAGACCACAGTTGCTGAACCCGCCCACGTGCAGCTTGGACGTCAGCGGTCACCCGGGTTGTTGGGCCAAGAGCTGGCCAGCGGTCGACCCTGTGCTTGGCGTGCCATCGTGCAGGGCAGCAGCAAGGTGATGTGGCTGGACTTCGCCAACAGCACGCTGCACCCGGGGATGGACCGCAGCTCCCACCAGGCGCAGATGGAGCTGGCTGAAGCGCGGGCGTGCTGCGACCATGCGGACGCCATGCTCGCGCAGCGCCGCCGCAGAGCGGCAGGGAAGAGCCGTGGCTCATGTGTCACGCTCTGAATCTGTACAGTTCCATCTGTAGAGTAGCAGCGTGTGTATCCCTAGGGAGCACCTGCTAGGCCTAGCAGGTGCTGCCATGCCTGGCACTGTATCATGCCGCTGTCCTGGGTCTGGCCGGAACCCCCTGTACCATAGTGCTGCAACACTTCACGACGACAACTCATCGCTGGCCGTTCTCAGTGAACATGTATTTGAATGTAGAACAGGGCCGTTGTTGGTTTATCTTTGCTCAGACTGCACAAATGCACATTGTGTCCAGGTAAGCTGGAAGCAGCGTGTAGTAGCTGAGCGAGACAGCCAGATGCAAATGTGTATAGGCGCAAAGCATGTGGACTGATTGCTTCACCCAGAGTGCCAGACTGCTGATGCACCAAGTACATGTACTGTACAGCAGGCAGGCAGGTTGCCGTTGTTGGCAATCTTCTTGCAGGCACGGGCCATGGGACAGCACAGCCTACACATCAAAGCTGTACGCACCGTGGTTGTGATCCTCATGATCAGGTCTCAGGCGCTGACATACGTCAGTCCATACACCTGTGGCGTCTTTTACTGGCATGGGCTGCATTATTGTGCTCTTGTTTGCCCGGCTGCACTCCTGCTGAGGATATATCCTCAATATATACTCAGTATATACTTGACACGACATTCGACTGGCTTCACCAGTCGTACGTCAGCTTCTATCACTTCCAACATTGACGGAATGAAAGCAAAGCATGTATGATACTGCATACATGCTGCTCTTGCGGGCTCTGCTTGCCTTCGAAGTCGCCATGCCACTCAAGCTGCGTGCACAACCACAGTGGCATTGCACTCGATGACCAGGGCGTGACAGCGCGTCACATCGCACGCTGAGTGCAAATCACTGCAATCGAGCAGCAGGCCAAGCCCAAAGTATGGGTACCGGCTGAAGAGGCGCCGCACCTTGCCTTGCCTTACTGCAATCTCAGTACAGACCGCTGATCTCAGTACAGGGCCTGTTGCAGAAGCGGAAGAGTCGAGGTGCAACGTGACGACACCGGGCTTCTGCCTTTATCGGCCCTCAGATCTGCACTCTAGGCTGTTCATGAATCCACGAGGGGCGTTGTGCGCGATGCTTTGCATCATCATCACTGCTGCAGCCTGGGGTCAAGTGTCTGGTCACTGGCACAGCAAGGGTGCACAAAAGGCTCTTGTGCTATCGGGATCCCAGCGCACAGGCTCAGCAAGTGATAGATTCATGCGGGGCACATAACCGGAACAAAGTTGGCGGCATAGTGATGTATCATCAGGCTTCTTTCATGTGGATGTCGAGGCCATCCTGTCAGCTGTCCCTTGCTACGTCCATTCGAGACAGATTGACAGAGCCTGCTACCATACTCCATCATTCACAAAGGCAGCTGGCGTGCCTGGCTTTGCGTCACAGATGCTTCAGCACTGACTGTCATGACGCACGTCCAACACCTCTGGAGGCCTACTACGGGCCCGATGTGCATGACCCTGCGTATTTGCACTTCAGAGAAACATCTGTTGACTCAGAAAGGAAGGTTGCCGACCTGAACAGCAGCCTAGCAGAGCTGACATCGGAGACTGACAGGCGCCTGAATGACCTAGTGTGGTTCAACAACAAGCTGGGATACGAAAGGGGGTATGTGGACGCGGAGACGCTCAGAAACAGGCTGCGGCCGGAGTTCGGCGAGCGGGCGCTCGCCAGCCGCACGTTCCAGACGGTCCCGCAATGGCTGCAGCGGATGGCTGCGCCGCTGCAAGCCGCCAACATACCATATGCAGTTGCGCAGAGCAACATCATGGAGAATCTGCTGAAGGTGTGCCGTGCAACGCAACTTGTGCTCTGACGGTGCTGACCACGATATGATGAGCGCATGCATGTCATGTCATGTCATGCGTGTACCCGTCACTGGACCACTGTCATGCACTGCATGCTCAGCTGTGTAACCTTGCCGTTGTCTGCACACTATCTTTTGCAGTCGAAAGACCTCCCTCGCACGGCCATTCGGGGCGTGGGGCAGCGTGTGCTCAAGATGTGTTTGCAGCTGGCAAGCATTGACGATGGGAAGGCGGCCAACATGTGGGCGAGTGCAACCTGGCTTGCTGATGACACAGTGTCGGCAGCTGACAACCCGAACAGCAGCTTGCAGAAGCTTCAGCAGGTGTGCAGCTACGAGCACCGTGTCCGAGCTTCATGAGGTGTGCATCCAGCCAGCCATGCAGTCACAGCACGGGAGTGCGGCATGCAGGTTGCACAAGGCCTTGCGCAGGCCGGAGGCCAGTATGTCGCTGCGCGATGCATCATTTCATTGATGCACTCAGTCATATCATCTCCAATGCAGGTCCAGGAGGCACTCACCATTAGTGTCAAAAAGGCCATGCAACAGTACTGTAAGGCACAACAAGCCGCCGTGCATGTCCCGTACATGCAAGAGAGCGGTGATGAGCAGACAGAGGACGAGTCCAATGACGAGGAGTCCGAAGACGATGATGACGCCTGCTGGCACAGATATGACGACGGCAAAGATGGGATGACGACAGTACTGACGAAGACGTCACAGACGATGACGCCGCCGATGATGGCGGAGACAAGAGTGGCGAGGACCCCTCTGAGTGAGGGTCCACGCAAAGGATGTCCCACACCTGCTGCAAGTGCAATCCTCACTCTGCGTCAACTAACCTAGCAGTTGCTACTACAAGCTAGCAGCTGCTTGTTTGCTGGTGTCTCGACGGCGTCAAATGTGTTCATGGTCTCATTCACTCCTTGCAGGGTTGTCGCAGACTGTGCAGCACTATCCGTGTACCTGGGGCATGTTGTTCAGCACATCAAAGGCGGCATGGTGCCCGAGCAACTTGTCGAGCTACTCAGCCGAGGTGCTTCGAGGAATGTACAACAATTTCACGCCAAGGAACATGCTCGACATATGGATCAGGGCGTGTACGCAGCTGGCCTTTGCGTGGCCCCTGCAGTGTCGTCCTGCTGCCCGTGGAGCAGTGTGTATGTGGTGCTATTAGCAGTGGCAACATGCCATATTAAACAAA
The DNA here is from genome assembly GCA_032358165.1 of Diplosphaera chodatii. Taxonomy (NCBI): domain Eukaryota; kingdom Viridiplantae; phylum Chlorophyta; class Trebouxiophyceae; order Prasiolales; family Stichococcaceae; genus Diplosphaera; species Diplosphaera chodatii. The sequence continues at coordinate 2,289,311 of JAALGY010000019.1, forward strand.
TCAGAGATTATATGTTGGTCTTCTGTGCTTGAATGCAGAGTGCAAGCATGGCCAGGAGCTGAGGTGCCCTTTCACGCTGCTGTTGACTGGCGGCGAGACCTCCTCGCTTGGGTATGATGGTCAGGGGAGCTCGTCCCTTGGCGCAAACACCGTCCATCACACTGTCTTTGACATAACAACAGCGTTGGGTGGTGCGCCATCACATGACAATGACCTGCTCAGCACTCGTGGGCAAAGGCACGGTGATACATGAGACCACGTGGGTCAAGCAGAGCTCTGACACCCGTTGCTGGTTGTAGTCTATGATGCAGGCGTGGAACGGCTGCTGCTGCGCAGCAGTGCACTTGTGCAGCTCTGGGACCTGGCAACCGACACGGCAGACCCGACCAATCCGGCAGCAGCGGCGCCGAGGAAGCAGACAGCTGCAGCTTTCATGGTGTGCTGTACCGCCTGTATCCATCACTGGCAGAGTACAAATGTGCCAGTGATGTTCCACCATGTTCCACCAGTTCCACCTCCTATGGTTGTTGGCCGCACACGGGTTTCTGTCATACTCATCTAGATGAATTGAGTTCTTTGAGCGTTTGAGGCAAGATGCTATGCAAGATGTTCGTCTGCAGATATTGCAACTATGTGAGCACAGACAGCGGTTTGTAGTTCGATCGGCAGCATATCGTTTAGACTGATGACCACACTCTGTACCGACCAGAAGTCCCATTCCAAGAGTCAGTACAGGGTGCCCCACAGCCAGAGCTCACGCTATGCAACACAACCAAGGCGCGGCACGCGAACCTTTGCGACGCACGCGCTGAGCAAAACACTCACCTTCAACACAAGCCAGTCCCATGTGCTTTGAGCCAGCAAGGCCAGCGGACGCGTGCTAGAACTGCTAGTGGCTTCCAGTCGTTGGCTGCTGCGCTTTGGCGGGCTGTTTACAGTGATCGCGCGGACGCCACTGTATCGTAGCACCTATTACCGCCTCTTGACAGCAGGCAGACGAACGCTGCAGGTTCCAAGCGTGTCGCCATGTCGCTGGCATCCCTTGGGATTGAGAGGTAAACATGTCATCCGAGGCTGTGCAGCGGTGACCGCCCAGCTTGGCAACCACCGCTTGCGAGTGCGATACGGCGTGTGTTAACATGCTTGTAGACGGGCTACCGAGGATCCTTGCGACTGCTGTACTGTTCGTATGTGCAGGGATGTCAGCCTGAGCTCTGCAGCCGGCGCACATGGAGCAGCCAACAGGTTGGCTCAGACATATGCCACATGCCCAGTCGTGCTGCCCTACCAGCGGAGCATATGCTGAGCTAGTTGTGTGCCTACAGGTGTGAAATGTGGTGCTTGCGCATGTTGACATTGTGCATTGCACCAGCAGGTTGCACAGGCTTCACAGCAGGCACAGCGGGCGGCTTGCCCTGCGGCAGCGGCCAGTGCAGCCTCGGCCGGGCCGCCAGCTGCCAGCAGCGCCCGTCGCAAAGGCTGCGGTGGCCGAGAAGAAGCCGGAGAGCGCGCAGCAGCAATCGGCCGTCAGGTATGCTGCGCATGTTTCCTGTGTGCCTCGTTGTGCCAGTGCTCTTGAGGGTTACGTCGCTGACATCACTCTCCCTGCGTCTGCAGCCCTGTGGACGTTGACTGGGACACGCTCGGCTTCGGGCTGGACCACGTCTGCAAGGTGCAAACTCCGCAGGCCCCTCAGCAGCAACCCAAGTGCACAATGCGCCGCCCTCGCGTTCGACATCACACAGCATCCTCACGGCTCGCGCATCAACCGCGTGTGCGCGTGTCACATCCATGCAGACGCAGTTCCTGGCGACGTACGAGAGCGAGGAGGGCGGGTGGCAGGGCGGGCTGCAGCCGTACGGGCCCCTGCAACTGCTGCCCAGCTCGCAGGCGCTCAACTACGGCCAATCCATCTTCGAGGGCATGAAGGTGGTGCTGAACTCTCAATTGAAAATCTCAGGGATGCTATAGCTGCTGGACTGTGCCTGCGTCATGCCCGGCAGCGGGCTGCGCAGCGTTTGGCCGACTGGCTGCCGGAACATTGCAGCGTGCACAGTGTTTCATGGACCCTGACATCTGGCTCCCTCGCTGCAACGGCAGGCGCAGCGCAGCGCCAAGGGCCGCATCGTGCTGTTCCGGCCGAACGCCAACGCCAGCCGCATGCGCGAGGGCGCCGCCCGCATGCTGATGCCCTCGCCGCCGACGGAGCTGTTCATCCGCGCCGTGCGGGAGGTTGTCAACGCCAACCAGGTGAGACATCACAACATCATCAGTCATTTCTCATATGTGCCGAAGTGCCGCCTGCTGCAGGCTGCCTGCTGGCGTGCTGGTGCTGGTCCCACAGCGCACCAGAGCTGCTGCCGGGTTTCATGACGTGTTGCTGTTCTCTGACGTGCTGCCATCCAAAGATACGTTGCCATACCCTCAGCACGCTGTGACGGCACTACCTGCTCTCCGACCGCCTGCTGTCTGGTCACCAGGAGCTGGTGCCGCCGCTGGGCAGGGGCTCCCTGTACCTGCGCCCCCTGCTGCTGGGCAGCGGCGCGCTGCTGGGCCTGGGCCCCGCGCCCTCCTACACCTTCGTGGTGTACGCCGCCGCCGTGGGCGCCTACTTCAAGGTGGGGACCTCAATCTAAACCCTCAAACCAGCAGCATGCTGCTCACTCCATGTCGAAACTATGCGTTAGGTCACCAAGGCTTGCGCCCTTCTACACCTGTGTGGTGTGTGCCGCCGCCGTGGGCGTCTATAGTGGGCGTCTATAGTCAAAGGGTGGGGGCTCTGCAGCCCAGGTGTTTACTGGGGCACCCTGCAGCAGCGCCTCAGCTTAATGGCCAGCATCAGCCTGAGATGCCCCTGCTGCTCTTAACAGCTCTTGCTGCCTGCTCCGTCAGCTGCGCTGGTTCGCACGCCATGGCAGCACGACCGAAAGCAGCGCCCAGTGCAGTCGGCGTGTGGCAGTGCCCGGCTCCCCGCTTCCTGCACTGCACGCTGGCGTCCCGGCGGCTGATCACAGAATCCTGGCACTGCAGGGTGGCCAGCTGGACCCGATCGATCTGCTGGTGGAGGAGCGCTTCCACCGCGCGGCGCCCGGCGGCAACGGCGCCGTCAAGGCCGCCGGCAACTACTCCCCGGTGCTTCCTGCTTCCTGCTTCCATTTGCTTGCTGTCACTGGGGTCCTTTCTTCAGTACAGCCATGCCACATGTAGACGTGTTGAGACCCTGAACCCCCCTCGCATTGCTGTCCTTGCAGTGCTGCTGCGGCATAGGCTGTGGTCTGGTACTGCTGCAGCACACGCTGTCACATATTGACACTAGCAACCGGCCTGCATCTTTTGCACTGCACCTGCTCATGGCGTCCTGCACAGCAGCCGCTGGGCAAGGCTCGCAGCGGCTGCCGTCATCTGCGTCCGAGCAGCTGCGGTCGAGCTGCATTCTCACAGACACTACAAGCTCAGCATGGCTGCAGGCCGCTGCAGACCCACCTGACAGTTGCACGGCTCGTTTTGTCGCTCCTTCGGACGCTGATCAGATTTCTTCCTCTGGCTGCGCAGGTGCTGCGGCTGCAGGCGGACGCCAAGAAGGCGGGCTACTCGGACGTGGTGTACCTGGACGCCAAGACGGACACCTATCTGGAGGAGGTGTCGTCCTGCAACATCTTCACCGTGACCGGGAACACCATCCGCACCCCCGCGCTGCGGGTGCGGCTTTCTTAGGGTTCAGGCAGCACAGTCTTGCAGTTGATCATATGTGCTGGAGGTGTCCTCCTGCAACATCAGCACCGCCACCGGCAATGCCATGCGCACGCCCGCGTTGCGGATGCGGCGCCTCAGGGTTTGGCTCAGTTGTGCACCTAACTGAGATCACATGCTGAAGCGTTGCTAGCATGTGGAGCAGGTATGGCTGCAAGCCGTGTGACGATGGCAGGGCACTCGTGCATGTAGTTGCACTAGTGTCTTGCTGGTCCCGCAGCTTGCAGCATGCATCTTCCATCACGCAGCTGCTGTGATGCTGCCACTGGTGTTGCACCGCGTATGCTGATCACCAGTGGGCAGCTCACCTCGACCTGTCTCGAGCTGCCTGCTACCCCTGGCGCAGCCATGTTGGCATGCCTGCAGATGGACGTCTATGCAAACGGACGCTGTCGACTTGCAGGGCACCATTCTGCCGGGTGTGACACGGGGCGCCGTCATTGAGCTCGCGCGTGCGCGGGGCTACAATGTGGAGGAGAGCGATGTGCCCATCACACAGGCCATGGAGGCGGACGAGGTGTTCACCAGCGGCACCGCGGTCGTCGTGTGCTCCGTCGGCAGCATCACCTACAAGGGGCAGCGGCGGCAGTACGGCACGCCCGGGCAGCCGGGGCCCGTGACGCTGGAGCTGTACGAGGCGCTGACGGCGATCCAGCAGGAGCGGGCTGACGATGAGCTGGGCTGGGTTGTGCCCGTGTGAGGCGTCACACCGCACGGCACAGCCGCAGCTGCGCATTTGCTGCGCTGCGTGCTATGTACCCAGTCTAGCGTTGATTGGATGCTGCATAGCAGATCAGAGGCAGCGTGCGGTGCTCTGCCTTCAGCCAACTAGACCTCACTGTTGCCGGCCGGTGATCCTGTCGAACTGCAGAAGTCACCAGGGTTTGCGGACGCGATGCTCGCATGCTCTTGAGCTCATGGGTTGTCAGCCAGTTGAGGGGTCATAAGAGTTACTGGAGAGCCGACTGTGGTTTTGTACATTCAACACCGTTCAACCTGTTTGCAGAGTCGTGTTTGCCGTTACTAACAACCCTGCTGCATGGTGCCGCAACACCGCCTACATCCAAACTCAGACCTTGTCAGTACACGATGCGAGCTCCGAGCATTGAGGGCTTTCAACGAAGCACCGATCGCTGACCACACAGGCAACTGCATCTCAGTGACCCCTTTGTATCTCAACCCCACGAGCAGCTTGGTAGCGGTGGACTGGACTGCTGTAACAGAGTATCAGTATCACTAGGGTATTGAGTCATCTTTCCGTTTCGGGGATTCACTTTCCGTGGACAGCCAGACCCCAGAGGCTGCTGACAGAACGACACCTCAGCCAACGAAGCACAAAGGTGCACCCGGCCTTTCGGCGTCGGATGCCTGCGGGAGTAGCAGTATAAGGGAAAGGGGACTGCATGAAGCCAAGCATTCTCGAAGCCCGGCGACCTGGACTGAGGTTCTCGCCAGCAACTGCGTCGCGGAGCTCTGAGTCATAGGAGCAACTTGCCGCAGCTCGGTCCTCCGGCACGACGCTTACGTCCTTTTGATATTGTCCTTACCTTGAACGTCAGTCTGCTGCCGTCCGAGTGGATCGACGCCGCGGTCCGTGCGCGTCCATCGCGATCGCACAGCAATGACACGGGGCATCTGCCTATCATGCAGCTGCGCTGCCCTGTGCTAAGCCCGGGATCGAGGCTCTAGCGTCAGCACTACGCAATCATGCGGTGCCCTCTCGCAGATCAGGCCTGCGCCATGCAGACCAGGCGCACTGATCACTTCTGGGAGTCACAGCACAACTCAAAGCGTGCGCACGCATTTTTCCTGCAACCGTGTCCTGCGTGCTACACTTATGAGAGTTGTCGAGGCTAAATCGGGATTGTGCGCCGGCGCCCGCGGTTGGCCATGCCTTCCGCGGAACCTGTCATGATTGACGGCCTGGAGCACTGCTGCCTATTGACGACGGCGACAGATCACGCTGCCTAGATCGACGCTAGCCCTACAGCGTAGGTGTTCATCACCGAAGATTGTGTGCAATGGTCGAGCTCCAGACGGACTGTACAGATCTGGAACGGCGAGGGCAGATCCTGGCAAACGTTCGCATCCCGAATCGGTCCCGGCTGAATCGCTTAAACCCTACTGATACGGATACTCTGTTACAGCAGTGTGGACTGGTGGTGGCGAATGCAGTCTGCGTCAGCATTGGGCGTCCACACCAGCGGCTAGGCAGCGGCTTCGCGCCTGCATTTGAACGTTCCCGAAGCCAGCATAGCACTCGAGCCAGATCAGGATGTAAACTTAATCCTCTGATTCGTGTATGTAGCACCTGCTGCCCCGTTTGCGGCACGCTGGTCGGCTTTGTCAAAACTGATCACGGCATGGGAACAGTCAGCACGGTGCCAAACCCGGCAGCAGCTGCGTACCGGCCGTCGGCCTCTGCCTACGCACCTGTCATGATGTCTCACTGCACCAGCTGCAGCAGCATGCGGCTGCATCGCAACCTGCGTTGCCAGCCACCCTTGCCGGCGCATCACCGGCATTGCATACGGACGCAGCGGCGCGGGGCCAAGCTGATCGTGGCCGCCGCGCCAGAGGCCGGCGGCGGCTGGCTCAGCCAGTGGCTGCAGGGCATCCTCCCTGGCCAGAAGGGCAAACCTGCTGCGAAGGGCGCCGCGAAGCAGCCAGTGGCTGAGGAGAAGCGCAGAAAAGGTGCACGAACTGACTTGATCAGTCGGATCAATGCTTCTGGTGCTGGCTCAGCATAGAAGGTCGCTTGACAGGCGTTTTCAGCGGCTGGCATGCCGCCTCAGCTGCCACCTTGCGTGTGCGCTGAGCACCCAGGCACAAATGTGCCCTGGTGCCGCCTTGATGCGCCATGTGCTTCCCTGATGCCGCCGCCGAGGTGTGCCCTCGTATGATGCCAACCAAATTGACAGCTTTCTGCATTGGCACGCGCAGCTGAAGAGTACACGGTCCCTGCCGACGGGAGCGCGGAGACCCCGCCGCCAGTGCAGCTGCCCGCCTCCGCGATTGCCGGTGGCAGCGGCGCTTCCAAGTCAGCGGGGCTGCGGGCTGCCACGGTGCGCGCCGGCAGTGCCGCCGCCGCCAAGGACGACGGCAGCAGCGGCGATGCCGCCAGCGCAATCTCTGGCAGCAGCGGCCACGGCAGCGCCAAAACGGCGGCGCGGGCCGATGCTGCGCAGCTGGCGGCGGCGGCGGCGGGTCCTGGCGCCAGGGACTCTAGGGTGGCGGCGGGCGGAATACAGGGGGCGCTGGCGGACTGGGCCGGCGGTCAGTCGCCTGGGCAGCAGTCCTGGGACGAGTCCGCGCCCGATGGCAAGCTCATCGGTGCGGTTTCCATGCACTCGCTCCAGGGCTGGGTAGGGCTGTGGCGGCGGCGCCTGCGCTTGGTTGCATGCTGGTGACGAACTGAGAACAGTGCAGCAGCAGCAGCAGTGCAAGTGGCAGTGCGCGCTTTGCAGCAGGCAAAAGGCCGGATTCGTGGCAGAGTCAATCGAGTTTTTCTGCTGTGGGGCAGCGCATTCCTGACTCGGTTTGCCGTTGACAGTGCATGGGCCCAGCTGATGAGGTTTGTGTGCGCTGCCCCGGCAGGCAAGGTCATCGCAGCCGCGGCCGTGATCTTCATCGGCGCCGTCTCCTTCAGCGTCGCCAGGCATGCAGGTGCGCTCGGGAAGTCACCATTGCTCCCTGCATGCACACCCTTTTCTCGATGTCTGATCAGCGTGTGCCTGTTCTGTGGGTGCGCAAAGTGTGTCCTGTCAACCCGCCTGGCCGGCGCCCGCCATGAGGTGTGCTTGCACATGATCAAGACCCTGAATGCAGGGTCTTGATCACGATGCAGATCTGCGATGACATCTTGATAATGATGTCAGGGGCGTATCCGTGATGCAGGACGGGAGCGGTCCAGGCGGGCGGCTGCCCGGGCGGCGGCGCAGCCGGCGGCCGGGGCGGTGCCAACCGTCATGGGCCACCAGCGCCACCACAAGAAGCACAGGCAGGGGTCCCGGCCGCTCTGCCTGTGAGGTTGCTTGAAGAGACTGCACCTGACAGTGTGAAGTCGAACCACCACAGCGACTGCTTATGCGGGTGGGGTCATACACAGGTATGCCTACCTGTCTTACACTGTGTCTACTTGTCTCACATTTACATATCACAGGACAGTGCAAAACTTCATATGCTGGTGACCAGTCAGCATGACCCTTTGCCGCCCAATATCCCAAGGGACACGGCGGTTGACGACTGGGAGGCGGAGATGGAGACGCGGTGGGCCAAGCGCAGCGCCTGGGGCGGCTCGGCCTTCAGCATGGAGGAGCGGCCAGGTGCGCCTGCCCCAGGGTCCAGGGTTTAGGCGCTGTGGTGTTGGGTGTGGTTGCTGCCAGCATCCAGTGATCCCCACCAGCACCAGAGCACCGCACGAAAGTCTCGCCAAAATCGTATCATACCCTGCTGGCAATGCCTCAGCAGCGCTCGAAAGCCGGATTCAGCAGCGCTGTTGCAGGAAGCGCCAGGCACGGCGCCCATTTAGACGTGGCGCAGCTGGTGCCCGAGCCGCTGTCTGTCGCGCGCACTGCAGGGGGCGCCGGCGGCGGCGCGGCGCATCCGGCCAGCGCGGCGCAGCAGGGCGCCGCCGACGCCGGCGCCGAGGCGACGGCGGCGGAGGCGGAGTCGGACGTGGAGGAAGTCGACGACGCCGCGCACGTGAGCTCTGCACCCTACAGTCTGCACCGATGTACCTCGAGTTGGCGCCCCAGCCGCCGCCGCTGCTCTGCCTGAGCTGGGTTGCCGGCTGCCGCTTGCGCGATATGCAATTTGGGGCATCAGCCGGAGCTGGTGGCTTGAAGCACAGTCAGCATTGCTTGATTTACGGTCGTGTAACGGGTTTAACTCTACTCAGCAACATATATATATATATATATATATATATATTGGGATGCAGGACCGCGCAGTGAAGGCGGGCGCGGCGTCGGCGGTGCACAGGCAGGAGGAAGCGGTGGAAGCGGAAGCAACAGCGCCGCCGCCGGTGCCGGAACACCAGCCGCTGCCGGCCGATGCTCACTCCCAGCAGTGGCAGCGGGAACAGGACGAAGCCGCCGGCCATGCGCAGAGTCCCGAGGGTCACGGAAGCACTGATGCCGGCGCTGCTGCTGCCAAACAGTCAAGGCAGCAGCCAGCACAGCAGCAGCAGCAGCAGGGCCACCTGCAGCACGAGCAGCAGCAGCAGCAGGAACAGCAAAAGCAGCGGCAGCAGGAGGGCGCAGCGACTGGCACAAGTGCGGGTGCCAGCGAACAGCAGCCGGAAGCACAGCGGCAGCAGGCAACACAACGTCAGAGGCCGCAACCGAAGCAGCAGCAGCAGCAGCAGCAGCAGCAGCAGCAGCAGCAGGCGGAGGCGCGACAGCAGAAGGCGGACCGCGCAGCGGAGATGGCAGCCCGCAGCGCGGCGGCCGCAAACACAGGCTCCGCTTCCTCTGCACCCTCCGCTTCCAGTGACAGCGGCGGGGAAGGCCAGCCAGAAGCGCAGCAGCAGCCACAGGAAGCGCACTCACCTGACAAAAGCAGCAGCGAGCCGCAAGGTGCTGAGGCTGTTGTGGTAGAGCCCGTCACTGGCAGTGGCGGCGGCGGCGGCGGCGGCAGCAGCGCAACCGATGCGGCGCGCCTGCAGGTCGCCCGGGATGCGCGCGGCTCTGCTGCCCCAGCGGCTGCTCCAGAATCCCCGGCGGCGGCGCAGCCAGCACAGCAGCCGGTCGAGCAGGCCGATGCTGCAGTGCATGTTGATGATGCTGCCGAGCTCGCCGAGAAGCTGCGGCGGGCGCGCGCTGACCGCATGCGCCTGGCGCTGCACGAAGGTGAGCACTATATCTATTTATTTCGTTTTCTACACGCACGCTGCTGATTGCTGTGTATCTCTGCACTGAACCTTGTGGCGCTTGGATGGTTGCCTGGGCAGCTGGGTATAGCGCCGGCTGTGTGGCGAGACCTGCCCATGTGGCGGCCTGATGGCGCAGCAGTTCTGCGGTGTGGCTTGACGGCGCCTCAATGCAAACTGCCATGGCTTGATACCGCTGCTCTTGTGCAGACCTCGTGGCGGACCAGGCGGTGGCGGCGGCGCTGCCGGCGGTGCCGCAGCAGCGCAGCCAGGCCCCCGCACAGCCGCCGGCCCCGCGGCAGCTGCCGGCAGGCAACAGCATGGCCGCTCTCAGGTGACCACCACACACTCATCTCAGTTCTCGCCTCAAGGCATACGACGTACGTTGATGTCACTGGCACATGCGTGCCAGCCTGCATTCAGGCAATCACTGCATGCGGTTGTTGTCCTGCAGGGCGCGTGCGGAGGCTGCAGGCCGCTCCAGCGCCGCGGCAGCTGATGCCGCCGGCCGTGCGGCGGGGCACAGCGCCGCCAGCGCCTCCGCGGCCGCCAGGGCTGCAGCCGCTGCAGAGAGGTGCGATCCTGGACAGACCTCTTGGAAGCACGCTGATATTCATGCGCTGCATGAAATGGCGTGCTTGCTGGCGCTGTTATCAGGTTGAAGGGCGGCGTTACAACCCAGGAGACTTTATGTTAGCCTCTCAGTCATTAGCGCCTCCCGTCATGTGGGTTCACAGAGAGAGGAGAGAGATAAAGGACATGGACATCTGCAACCCTTTGTGACAATTCCCGCAGCCGATGTCAAACATACTTACTTAGGCTGTCTCAAAATTGTCTCAATACTGGCTGCAGGGCGGCGGCGGCTGCCGGCACGGCCGCGCGCGCCGCGCAGCACGAGTCGCTGGCGTCGCTGCAGCGGTCCGCGGCGCTGGCAGCGGAGGCGGAGGCGCGCGCCGCGGCCGCGCTGGCGACGGCGCAGCAGTGCGAGGCTAAGGTGCGGCGGGGGCTAGGGTTTAGCGATTTAGGGACCTATGACGCCCGCACGTCCCCAACGGGCTGCGATGTCACATGTTACAAGGAGCTTGATGGCGTTGTGAACGTCCTTGAAGTGTTAAGACCCTGCTGAGTGCTGGCCGTGCAATGTACCACTTGCCAATCCGCTCTTGCGCACGCCCACATACTTCCAGCGCACCTCTCAGGCCTGCCCAGCACCCCAGCTGCTATGGTACCATATCGATGCAAGCGTGAAAGTGCTTGCTGTCACAGGCAGCCGAGGCGGCACATCTGGCGGCCGCGCACGAGGATGTGGCCGGCGCGCACTCGCAGCAGGCGGCGGCGGCGGCGGAACCGCCTGCAGCGGAGGAGCAGGCGGCAGCCGGTGCGTCACCACAGTCGCTGGGACACATCTGAATGCTGCATCATGTGGAGCATGATGCGACTGTCATGTGACACCATCATTGCAGCTCTGCTAGCGAGCTCTGCGCTGCCTCTCAGCCGCTGCATTGCCGGCGATGCTGCTCTGGCCACATGCCCCGCTGCAAGCCCGTGCTGCTGCTGCTCTGTGTTCAGGAGAGGGTGCCCGTGCGCGGCTGCCTGGCATGCGCCACCTGACGGCGCTGGGCGACAGAGCCAAGCAAGTCGGCGCCAGAATGGGCGAAAAGGTCTCGCCTGTGACGTCCAAGCTGCAGGTGAGCGCTCAGCTTCGCGCAACACTTAGGTGCCATTGAGGCACCGTGTTTGGTCAACAAATCAAGACATTCTAAACCCTGCATTGCAGTGGGGCCCTGCCTGTCACGTCAGCAGCCGTCCTGTAAAGCGCCCAGCTCACATGCGCCGTGTCAACGGCGCTTGCAGCTGGGGATGCCACAGGCCTGGCGTGTGCCTTGCTGTGCGCGGCCCGCTGCTCGCGTCCTGCACCGCGCTGTTCGGTGTTCTGGTCCCAAAGCGCATATGCATAGCAGCCGTTTCTGTGCACCGCAGGCCGCGGGCAGCCAGGCTGCTGCGGCAGCACGAGTCGCAGCCGCCGCCGCTGCCCACGCCGCCGCTGTCACTGGCGCCTGGCTGGCGGCGGCCTGGGCGTGGCTGGTCGCGTCCTGGGCGCAGCTTGTGGCGGCGCTGCAGCGGGTGTACATGTCGGTGCGGCAGCGGGTTGCAGCCGGCGGCGGCGGCGGCGGCAATGGCGGCGTCTCGAGTGCCAGCTCCTGATGCGGCGGCGGCGGCCATCGCTGCCGATGGCCGAGCAGACAGGCGTGCGGGCAGCCGATGCTGCTGGCGTCAGGGGGGCTGCGTGGCGCATGTCACGGTGGCAGCTATGCTAAAACGGCTCGCAGTTGCGCCGCCAGTTGGACACGGCGCAGTGTTGTGCAGTGTGTTGCTGAGCAATATCAGCAACTGTTGCTGACATCAGCCCACGAATGTTGACGAGTGGCGACTGGATAGGGTCTATCCGTGGTTGCGGATGATCTCACAACAGTCATCGTCACAGAACACCGTACCGTGCTGCAGCCCAATGACAAGAATTCAAATCTGGTTGACCAGCAGGAACAGACGATGCTAGAGTACCGCATGCGGCACATTAAGTTGTGACAAACGACACTGAGAAGCGCAGACGGCGGCCTGAAACCAGGCCGCATAGTTGGACCCTGATGGAACAGAAGCAGACACTGACGGTCCAAAGTCAGATATATATGCCGCCAGCTCAGGACGCAAGCAGACACTGCAGAAGCTTGGCTACGGTGCAGGCTATGCTGTAGCTCATCTCATCATCCTGCTACCCTACATCCGTGTCTGTCTTGACGCTCAGCCTGCTGCTGCATCATGCGGCGGGATGGTGCTCAAAGCCAGAACTGCTTCCTGCTGCTGCTGCCTGCACCTTGCTGGCGGCTTGCTTGGCGTCGGCCACCTCCGCCTCCGCATCAGCCCGCGCAGCCTGCCGCTGCGGCAACTCAGGGCTTGCAGCTCCGCCGTTCGCCTGAAGACTGGCATCGTGCGCTGCAGCTGGCAACGCATCATCCACCGTGCGGTCGCTGCCGAAGACGCGGCCGCCGCCGAAGCCGCCACCGCCATCCTTGCAACTCTCAGCTGGCGCTGAGGCAAACGCCGTGACCATCGCCGGCTCCTGCTGCCGCCTGCCGCCGCCGTGCAGCCCCTCCTGCATGTGGCCCGCCTCGCCGCGGGGCTTGTGGTCGCCCCTGGCCACCTTGCTCTGCACCTCAGATATGATGTAGATGAAAACTGGCTGCTGGTCACTTACCGGTTGATCACCATATGGACAGAGGCCAGGCAGCCATACCGGACGCACTCCAGGCCAGTAGTTGCACGATCCCCTGCTGCTGCTGCTGCTGCTATTACTACTACTACTCTCCTACCTTCACGGCCTGCAGCGCCCGCGACATGACGCCGTGGCCGCTGCTGTTGCGCTTGTGGCTGGGCGACGTGGCGGGGTGCGGCGGCGGCACGCACGCCGGGTGCACCCCGTAGTCGTCCGTGCTGGCAGCCCTGCAGCAGATTGCAGAAACCTGCTGTCATTACAGGGCAGGCTGCCGAGGAAGTGGAGGCTACAGCAACCTGCGCTGACGGCTGGCTGCCAAGGCAGTGCACCGCCACACCAGCCGCTGCCAGATGCACAACTGGCAGGCCCAAGCGGTCAGTCAGCCAGCTGCCAGGAGATGTGACTCCGGCAACAGAAAACTGAGCAGGCTTTAAGATTCAGATGCGCATGTCATTGCCGCACAGCCAGGCTGACTGGTGTTCAGCTCCCTCAACATCATCAACGTAAGACTGCCAAATTGAAACACTACAAAGGGTTTAGCTTTTAACATACCCCACGGCCGCCCCCGCGGGCTGCGCCGTGTCCAGGCCCCCGACGCCGCGGCTGGCCACGCCGACGCCCATGCGCCCCACCACCTGCCCCCTCGCCTTGGGCTCCTGCAGCGTGCAGCGCCGCCAATCAGATGGATATGGAAACTTGTCTGACTGATTGATTGAAAGCACAGCCCGCTTTTGGTCAGCGACTGGCCGGCAGCACTGCCGCCGCACGGCTGGCCATGCCACGGAGCGCTGCCGCTGGCGCCTGCGCAGTTGCCAGCGCAGCTGCGTGTACATGTTCTGACACCTCTGCAGGATGCCAAAAGGCCTTGCTTTCGTGGGTCCGCAGCACCAACCGCATGTGGAGCACGGCTCCTCACCTGCCGCGCCGGCTGCGCAGCGGGGTGGCTGTGCGCCGGGCCCGCCGCCAGGGTGTCCGGCACGGAGACGCGCGCCACCCCAGGGTGGGCCCGCGGGCTCAGCCGCCCCTGCCGCGCGTCCGCGGCCGCCGCCGCGGCTTCGCCGTCGGCAGCCCCGTCCGGATGCGCTTCCTGCAGCCGCCCGTGCTCCTTCCCGTCTTTCCCGTCCTTGAGCCCGTCTTTGCTGTCCCTGCCCAGGGAGCCGCGCAGCCGGTCCTGGAAGCGCCGCAGCGGGTTGCCCTTTGACGGCGTTGCTGCCTCCCCGCCATCTGCACCAAGCCGAAAGTGCGTCAGTTGCTGCATGGTGCAGTGTCTGCTTCTAAAGATGGTCCCAAGGACGCAGGTTGTAATATCAGATACACGAGGGCAGCTGGAACCTGTGGGCGCGATGACGACGCTGCAGCAGAAGCTACACCCCCTGAAACGGACAAGCTAACCGAAAATGTGGGTGCCGCTGCGTCAGCCCCCTGCAGTGCTGGGTCCTATCAGCAACCGACACACCAGCCTGCACCTGCTGCTGGCAGTCGAAACTACCGCGAGAGCACCCTGCAGCTGGGGCTGCGGTGGCTATGTAGCTGCCGCATCAACCTGGCATGTATGTAGTGGATTGACGCAGGGGCCAGAAGGGGTGGGGCTCTTCACCGTGTGCGGGTGACGCGGTTTGCGACATTGCTGCGCAGCAGCTGAGCTCGTGCACTAGCTCGTGCTATCACATTCAGTGCCGGTGCAGACCTGAGCCGAATGCTGTCATGATGCTGACACGGCCATTGGCTGCAATGTCGTCAGCAGGGCAACAGCGCGGGCAGTCGAAGGCGTGAATGGCAGTTGCGTGAGGCGGATATGCTTGCTGGTCGCTGATGTACCGCTGTTTCACGACCGATAACGCAGGAAAGCTGCCCTCTGGCGACACTCGGCTCATTGTCGACCTGGCTGCTTCCTGGCTCCCAAAAAGGCACGTGTGCTCGCCTCATGCACGCTGCCTCGGACACTTGTCGCTGTGGGGACGTCCAGCTGCTCTTTTGGTGGTGAGATGATACAAGTGATTCAGTGCAGTTGACCTCATTGCCAGCGCATGTGTGTGCCACTGCTGCACCTGATGCCGCTGAAGGATCTCCGTACCTGCAGTACGGGAGACATAGCGTCGCTTCAGTAGCCCATCCAGACGGGGTTGTGACCGCCGATATACACATTGCGTGGATTTATACAGCAAGTCTCCGGTACCTGCACCCATTTTGCTGCCGAACGTCCTCGCAACAACGAGGCTGGGTGCTGTTGGAGTCTGCGCCCTAAAGTGAAGCACATCTGCAGCTCATGGCAAGCATGCAGCTTGAAGCAGTGCGCTTTGAGCTTGATGATGGCCCAGATGCCATGTCACAGCAGCCCATGCTGGTGCGAGGCCCGCAGAGGCTCAACATGCAGGCCTGGCCAGCAGCAGTGGCAGGTTGTTGCCGGTCTGCCTTTGCATCAATGGCGTCAGCAGCCTGCCGGGACGCGTCTCTCAGTCAATCACACGCTGCAGAGGCACCGTCAGCGGGTGCTGACACTGCAGCAAGTCCGTCAACCGCGCTGCCAGCAGCAGCAGCAGCGGATGCCGCGGCCAGCGGCGGCAGTGGCAGCCCGGAGGATGAGGAAGCAGAGTTCCGGCAACAGTTCATCGGAGCCCGGCGGGTGCGCGCTCCCTGCTTCGAGGGCCTTCATTGATGCCAGCAACACTGGTGCAAGATGGGGGCGCACCAACTCCAACCTCAGCTGCCCACCAACCACCGCAGGAGGTCGCCGTGCGCAAGCAAGCAGACGCCCGGCGCGAAGTCGCATCGTGCCCGCAGTCCTGATCGGCGATGTGTTTCTGGCCGGCACCGGGTGCGCTGCTGCAGTGTTGCCATAAATCCTGACTGATCCTACAGCAGCATGAGCCCTGCATGTTCAGTGTACAGTGGAAGCGACACAGTGAAAGATGGAGCAGATTACCTGTCAGGAGTAGGCGGTGCAGGATCCGTACCCAGCAGATGAGCGCGCCTGAGAGCTTGCGTCACAATGCCTGTAGGAACGCCGACAAGGCGGCGGCGGCCGTGCTGGACAATTGGGAAGTGCCCCAGGGCGCAGATGCGCAGCGCACGCACCCAATACCGTCTGATATCGTGACCATACACACCAGCATGATGGGCGCCCAGGCGGAGGCTATGTTCTCGCACTGGCGGGCGACGGGGGAGTGGCTCGGAGACGTGGTGCACGGCAGCGGCAGCGGGAAGCAGCCAGGGGCGCAGAAAGTGCCATGGCCGGGCTTCTGCTCCATGCCATGGGGCCTGGCGGTCTCGGTGCTGAAGAGGGTCCCGGGCTACGCCTGGGTGCAGCGTGACCCCAGGCAGGTGGGTGAGCCGGCTGCCCTGGGGTGGAATATGGCACCGTCCGCAACACCTGTGGGGGCATACGCTGACCAACCCAGCAGCTGAGCCGCTACCTGCACTACCTGCACAGGTGGATGAAGCGAAGAAGTTGCGCCATACCACGAAGGGAGCAGACGCAGTGACCGACGATATGAGGTACTCGCACTGCCCCCCTGGTTGCCTTGTGTCGAGGCCTGTGCCTCAACAGTATGTCGCTTTGCACGATGCGCACAGATGTGCGCTACGAAAACACAGCTCTACACTACTCTCCTCTTGCAGAAGCGACATCCCCGTCTTCACGGTGCCGGGGGTGCACGTGATGCTGCCGTCGCGGCGTGGCGACGTGCGCTTCACGCCCCTGTTCCTGAACCGCCGGCAGCTGGACGACACTGCTGCCGCTCTGCTGGACCTGACTGGGCGCCACGTGAGGCTCCCAGGACTGCAGGCGCCTTTTGCTGAGTTTCTGTGGCGTGTCGCATCTAAAACGCTAAGACACCCATCGCAAGTATAGGCTATTTCCGGGTGCCTGCCATTCAGGGCAATGCGGAGCAGCCGGACGTGCACGAGCAGCGGCCTGTTGTCGTCGTACACTCTCTGCGTGAGTATGTCAGGGCCTGCGGCCGCTGCAACAATGGACGACCACCAGGTGTCCACGTGGTGAACCGACCTGACAAGCACGTTTGATGCATGAGGATGTCAACTCGGTCGTCGTGCAATAGGAGTTGTGTGTGTGATGAGGCGGCCTGCGCTTGTAGGCGGTGGCACAAGTGTGCGGCCGTGGACAGAAGATGATGTGGAAAGTTTAGAGCGGTGCATCAACATGACCTCCACACTGGCGTTCAAGGCTGCTGTCGAGCTGGGCAGGCAGCACAACCAAGTGAGTTTCCCTGCAGATGTTGGCACGAGGCAATTGCGCATCGATGTGCTCACCATGCCCACCATGTTGATGGCGGCCTACAAGCCAATGCTCCGGTCAACAGCAGGAGCGGGACATCTCAGTTTCGGTTTGTATTGCATGTGCATACGTACTGTCGCAGGGGGAGACGCCAGCTGCCGACTTGCTGCTGCGCAACTCAACCCTGCCAGGGAGCATCCCAGACTTTGGAGCTTTGCAGGTCGACCGTCGCAAGGTGACCTGCTCAGAGGACTGCCATCAGCGATCGATGTATGGCCGCACAGACGCCTTAGTTGCTGCCACTGTGACAGTGCTTTGCCACATGTAGGCATTTGGCGAGATGCCGGTGGATGGCGCCAACCCCATGGACGTAGCCCCCAACAGCGGCATCATCTTGATCGGGGAGAGCTCACCTGGCCCCGAGTCTGGCGACGACAAGCGGCCACAGCTGGAGCTTCCCAATGGCCGCAAGATCAGAATGCCAGTCATTGTGTTGGGGGACGGCAATGTGTTGGCTTCAGAGCTGTAGTCGGTCGCATGTGTGCTTGTACAAGCAGTGAGTGCGGTATGGGATTGAACAAACACCGTGTGATCGAAGTCGTGCTGTGGCGTCATGCAGCACAACTTCGATCTGCTGCTTGCAGCCATTGAAGTGGTGGGTGCCATGAGGTCGACACCAGATGCTGCTTGCTGCTGCCCTTCCAAAGTGCCCATGTGACTCGCTCATGGCAGGCACGTGCAGATCGAGCTATGAACATCGGCCATCAACGCAATGATATTTGCTTGCACGCTTATCGTCGTGCCTCCTGATCACGTGTAACACAACTCACAGCACTGATGCACATCAACACTGGTGCGTGCTGTTGCTGCACCTAGCTGCAGATCAGCGTCTCAGTACAGGGTGTCGGGAGACGAAGCGTCGCACCTCCAGGCCTATCCAAATGACGCTCTGCGCTAGGCACATCATCTGTTGCGGTCGTGAAGGCAACACTTGACACTCGCACCTTTTTGCTCTCGGATGCGCTTGCAAAGTTGTACTGTAGGGCGCTCTTGGTGTCATGCGCTAGAACTGTAGGCAGTCGCGGGCACAGGGCAACCATGCATCTTGGGTCCTGGCAGTTTGAGCTTGACGGGCACACGCAAGCCCCGTGCCAGCCTCTGGTGGTGCGCAGCCTACAAAATCGTGTCACGCAAGCCTGGGCGGCAGCGGCGGCAGCGTGCGGCGGCGCCGCAGTTGCAGCTGCAGCACCCGTGGCAACAGATAGAGGGCTTTTCAGCCACACAGCTGCCTCCATACCGTCCCCGGTAGCGGAGCATCTCCTGGCAAGCCCACCGATCGCACCGTCGCAGGCAACTGCAGCAGGATCATCCGCTGCCAGCCGCCCTCAGGACGACGGTCACAACGACGAGTCCAGGCGCTACATCACCGGACTCCGCAGGGTGCGCATGCCGTGCTGCGAGCCAGTAGATGTAGCATAAGCTGACTGTAACACGCGGCATGGACACGCTCACAATGCAATGTCAGCTGACCATCTGTATGTCGATTTGAACTGCAGTATGTCGCCACGCGTGCCCAAGCAGCGGCCCGGCGCGACGTCGGCGTCGTGCCCGCCATGCTCATCGGCGACGTGTTCCTCGAAGGCAGCGAGTGCGCCGCATGGCCCACCCCGTGCTGACGCCTGCACAGCCATATAAGCCGTGTGCACTGCCAGTAACGAAGGGGGTTCACCAGCATGATGCGCAGCCCTGGGCAGCATTTGCAGCTCCTGCAGCACAGGGGGGTCCCCGGGCCTGCAGCCCGGGGCGCGCGGGCGCTGAGAGCTCGCGGTGCGCTGCAGGAGCTGCGACGCTGCATTCGCTGCCGCGCAAAAGGTGCAGCATGGCACTGGGCCAGACGCGGTCCCGCTGCCGGAGGAGCGCGTCGCCATGCACACCAGCTACGGCCGCGCGGAAGCGGCTGGCGTGTTTTCACACTGGCGCGCCACGGGGCAATGGCCTGGAGACACGGCACCGGACGGCAGCAGCGGGATGCCGCCGGAACTAGAGCCGGTGGACATCAACCTGAGTGCGATGGCGTTGGGCGTCGCCACGATGGTGCTGAGCAGTGTTCCAGGCTATGCGTACCTGCAGCGTGATCCTCACCAGGTGCGCACTCATGCCACACTGTTCACCTGCAATTCACCTGCAATACCGCTGTGTGGGTGTACGCGTACACCCCTGGCATATGTACATATACACCGCACAGGTGGAAGAAGCAGAGAGGCTGTGCACAGCCAAGGCAGCAGCAGATGCTCCGGTGCCAGCCTTCAGGTGCTGCTGCTGCCCGTCTGGTGCCTGCCGCTGAACCTTCAAGCCTGCGGCCGAGCCACGCCGAGCCGCGGAGTCGCGGTCTGGCTCTGCAGCAGGCTCTCTAAGCTCCTTTCTGAGCTGTGCAGCGGCGTGCCCGTCTTCACGGTCCCGGGCGTGCACCTGACGCTGGCCTCGCTGCGGGGCGACGTGCGCTTCACGCCCCTGTTCCTCAGCCGCCAGCGGCTGGACGACACCATCTCCGTTGTGCAGGGCCTGGTCAACCGCCATGTACGATCATCAGACTGAAGAAGCCTGCGCTGATGCAACATGAACAGATGCAGTTGATACACCAGACACCCAGCTACAAGTGTGACGGTGACCGTGATGCCCAAGCTCCTCTTGATATTCTGGGTTTCAATTTCAGGGGCGTATCAAGCTGCCGGCGGAGCGCAGACGGCGGCCTGTCATCGTGGCACATCCCTTGCGCGAGTATGTCACGGCTTGCGGCCTCCAGAACAACAGGCCAGCAGGTTCACACCATCAGAAGCCCACAGCAGTGCAGTTGCGCATGCACAGTAATCGCATACATCTGTGCCTGCCAGACATGCCTCGTACATCATCGTGCAGAAGAATGATGCGCTTTCCGCAGGCGGTGACCCAAGCTTGCCGCCGTGGACGCAAGATGAGATGCTGACCTTGGGGCCAGCCGTGAACCTGACATACAACATGTCTTTTGCCGCGGCCCAAGAGGTTGGCGAGCTGGAACAGGAAGTGAGTGCAGTCTCTACTGCGAATGCTGTAATGTGCATGAATTCGCATGCTATGCCTGAGCGCCGTAGTCTGCAGCCTGGGCCTGACATGTATGTAGGGCATCGCAATAAGGACGGCAGCATGGCGCCTACCTGATACTAATTGATGCGATGAAGTATGCCTCTGGAATGCAGGGCCACGCAGCAACTGCCGACCTGATGCTGGCCAACTCATTCCTGCCGGAAATGCGAACTCAGCCCAGCCTCGGCAAATGGCGCGTTGAGTACGACAAGGTGCATTGTGGATGATGTTCTCCAAAACCTGCAGGTTGCCAGTGCAGGTGTGTGGCATCACATGCGATGCTGTGGGATTAACAATGCAATGCACGGCTGACCCTGTAGGCATTTGGAAAGGCGCCGGTGGATGATGGCGCCTGCATCGATCCGAGTGTCCCCAGCCATGGTATTATCTTGATTGGGGAAGCCGCGCCTCCAAGACCCGGCTCAGCAGCTGCCAAGGCTCCACGGCTGCGGCTGCCAGATGGCCGTAAGGTCAGGTTTCCACCCGTGATGCTGTGTGACGCCAATGTCTTCAGCTGTGAGCTGTAAGACGTGGGGTAGGCATGCATGCTTTTGAGCTTGGAATGAGCACGGCAGACTATCAATGTTTAGGCTGTGTGACGTGCTTGACATCTTGAATGGCCAGGCTTTTCTCACCACAAGTCTTGCCAACGAGATCCGGCCTTGCCAACAGCTGTGCATCCACTTGCTTGTGAGGCCCAATTGTCGTCACCCTTTGCCGCCAGTTGGTGTTGGTGCAGGTTGTGGTGCCTGCTGTTGTCAATCGTTGATGCTATTGGCTTCCGCCACCACAGATGGACGCTGACCATTTGCATGTGCCAGATGTTGTGACTGCCAGAAACTGGCGCTCGGCAGGGGCGATGCCCAGATGCTCAGCAGACACACGTCTGCAATATACATGCTGCATACTGTGTCAGGGTCCTGGCATCTGGCTGAGTCAAATTGGCATGCTACTCACGACCGTGTCCCCGTTCGTATGGATGCAAAAGCTGACCCATTCCGATCCTCGGGTGTGTCCTGCTAGACCTAGGTGCAATCGATGATCTCGGTACAACCCGTACAGGATGTGAAACGCCGCACTGCCCGCCTATCCAGGTGAAGCAGGAGACTGCCACACACTACTGCCTTGATGACTAGATACTAGCCCGACACTGCCTCTTTCGTCAGACGACGTATTGAAGGCTGGTCAGCCGGAGTGCCGTTGAAGTTGCTGTGCATGTCACACATTTAGGGCATCAGCACAGCATCCATCACCATGCAGCCTTGCTGCTGGAAGTGGGACCTTCCGGAAGTCCAACCAGCAGCACCACCGCAGCGTATGCTCGTATGCGGTCCACAGAAGCTCGGCCTGGCAGCCTGGCCCGCGGCAGCGGCGGCATGCATGCGCACAGCATCTGGCCCTGCGGCGCTCAGCCATGCGTACGTCACGCGCGTACACGTACTGCAGCCGCAGCTGACCACGGACGATGCTGCAGCCAGGCCAGCAGCGGGTGCAGCGGCGCCAGCGGCGTCAGATACTAGCAGCAGCGACAGCAGCGACGAGGATCTAGATGTGACCATCAGGCGCATGGCCGGCTCGCTGCAGAGGGTGCGTAAGTGCATGAGGTTGGAGAATGAACTGCTGCCAGCAGCAGCGAGCCGAGGCAGGACATGTGTCTGATGCGTTTGTCCTGCCGCACTGATCGCAGTATGCGGCCATGCGCCGTCATAAGTTCGCCAGGCATGCAGTCGGCGTCGTGCCCGCAGTGCTGATCGGCGACGTCTTCCTCGTCGGCAGCGAGTGCGTGTTTCCAGTCATGCAAGAAAAATTGCAGCATAATGCCATGCACCAAGCGCTGCAGCTGCATGGCAGGATGAAGTGGGCGGCACCCTGCTTGTTGCGCCCAGTGGCCCCCATTACTGCATTGAGCAGCAGCCTCAGGCCCTGATGCGCAGTGCAGGGCCTGCGATGAGGCGTCAGCGGTGGCGACAGATGGCTGGGACAGCCCCGCGCAGCAGAGATCACTGCTGCAAGGCGACCGCATGGCGATACACACCAGCTTCGCCGCTGCGGCGGCGGCGGCCGACCTCTCACAGCGGCGGCAGGACGTTCTACGGCGGCTGGGTGACGCGGAGCCTGACACGCAGCAGCCAGGGGCGGAGCCAGCGCCGCCGCGGTGGCCGGTCCCCTGCTCGATGCCCTGGGGAGAGGCGATGGTGGTGCTGGGTAGGGTCCCGGGGTATGCGGGGCTGCAGCCCGACCCCCAGCAGGTGAGACCGACTGCTGCTTGCACAATCCACTGCACGCTGAGCACGCTGTGCATACCACTGAGCCACACAATTGCATGCTGAAGCTCTGTACGCTGCACAGGTGAAGGAGGCCAAGAGGTTGCATAAGGCAGCAGCGGCAACAGCAGCTGCGCCGCCAAAAGAGCTCAGGTGTGGCGCCTGCACCGCAGCCTGATACCATGCAACCTCCAGGATGTACACATCTGACTGCCCTCTGCTATCGTCTGTCACCATCCCTGTCCTGCGGCCCCCTGATCCCCCTGTCTTGCACAACCCAGCGACACCGACATCCCGGTCTTCACGGTGCCGGGGGTGCACATAGCGCTGCCGTCGCGGCGGGGGGATGTGCTGTTCACGCCCGTGTTCCTGAGCCGCCAGCAGCTGGACGATACCGCTGCCGCCGTGCAGGACCTGCTCATCAGCCATGTGAGACGCTGTATGGTTTCAGGGCTTGCCTCTGAGATGCTGTGTGAGAGGAGAAGGTACATGACCACAGTCCGCCTGAAGGTACGTGACCAACGTCCGTCTGTACAGGTAAAGCCACAGCCACAGTTGTTGGAAGGTGCACGAAATGTATGCATGGCTGACTGTCTGCCTGTCTTGCTCCTTGCAGCGGCGCCTGAGGCGGCGGCATGACCGTAGGGCCTTCCGCATGGCCGCAGAGTCGGTTGCAGCGGATGTGACAGGTGCACTCACTCACA
Source organism: Diplosphaera chodatii (assembly GCA_032358165.1). NCBI lineage: Eukaryota > Viridiplantae > Chlorophyta > Trebouxiophyceae > Prasiolales > Stichococcaceae > Diplosphaera > Diplosphaera chodatii. The sequence continues at coordinate 2,312,526 of JAALGY010000019.1, forward strand.
GCTGTCTGACTGTGGCTTTGTTGCTGCAGACATATTGGAGGCTGGTTGCCTCACTGAGCCTTGAACACTGTACCCTGTCGAATGACTCTGACTGGCGCAGGCCTGCAGCGGGGCAGCGGCAGTTCGGGGCGGCAGGGTGGCCAGGGGACCGAAGAGGCGCCAGAGGTGGGCAACAGCCTGCAGATGTGCAGTGCTGCAGCGCCGGCAGCAGTGCTTTGACTGATGTCACCACCGCCAACGGGCCCACCCACAGATGCTAGCAGCGGTCCACTCAGGGCCCGGGTGGCTTGCAGGAGTTGGTGGGAGAGTCTAGGAGTGGTGGCAGCGGCAGCGGTGGGGCGCCTGGCGGCCTGACCGCCAGCGTTTCACGGACGGTTGTGGGCACACTTTCATTGGCGCTTCGTGCCCAGGAGGCCGGCGCCAACATCCTGGACCGCGCCATCACAACCCTGGACATTGGTAGGTGGAGTACTCATCGCAGATTGTACAAGCTGTCTATGTCAAGTTCATCTGGCTCAACTCAGTGACATTCATTCAGGTCTGGACATTACTTTCCATTGAGCAGCCGAGAGCTGAAACACACGGCACATCCGGATGCGCTTGCAGCAGCATTCGCACGTCGCATCAACACATCCATGTGTATGACACCAGCAGGCAAGGTGCACCTGCAGCGCGTGTAATAGTGCGGGCCTGAGCACATGCATCGTCATGGCTGCAGACGCCAAATTGGCGGGGCACAGGCGGCAGCCTGTTGTCCTTGCGCACCCCCTGTCGACCTTCGTCACCGTCTGCGGCATCAACAACAACCGAGAACTAGGTGTGCGGCTGACCAGAGAACCCAGCGGGGCTGACCTCACATCTCATCGAGGCAGGTTGCTGAAGGACAACTCTGCTTCCAGATATACGCCTATTTATCTATGAGGGAAGCACTGCGCGCAGGTGGTAGCCCGAGCCCGCACCCCTGGACGTCTGATGATGTGGACAGTCTGCAAGAGGGCGTGACTCTGACCTCCAGCCTCGCGCTGAGGGCAATCCTGGAGTTGCAGCAGCAGGTGCCGTGCTTGTGCTGAAGTCCTGTAGGACAGGGTGATGCGCACGGCCGCGTGTGCTGTGCATCCATGATGGGCACGACCTAGTATGGGTTCGTGTAACGTCCAGGGCGGCAAAGGCATCAGGCAAGGCCAGGCGCCAACGGCTGACAGCTTCATGGCCAACCTGGCGCTGGCAAAGGGCCTCCCTAGCCTTGGGAACATGCAAGTTGACTATGACATGGTATGGCTCTGAGTGGCGCTGTTGCATGCTGCAAGTGCAATGCCATTTGTCGCTGTGCAGGCTCAAGTGAAATCTACATGATGACTAGCGTGGTCTGCCAACACGCAGGCATTCGGCAAGACACCAGTGAAGCCTCAGGACTCGTTGTACTTGATGGCTCCCAACCGCGGCGTCATCCTGATCGGGGACATCAACAAGCCTGAGGAGTCCGACTCCGGCAGCAAGCTGCCGCAGCTGCAGCTGCCAGATGGCCGTAACATCAGGCTCCCGACCATGGTGCTGGGGGATGGCAACGTGCTGTGTGTCGCTGAAATGAGATGATTTTCATGTGACACTGACCAACAGCTGTGCTTTTGCAAAGTGAACAGGACTATCATCCGCACTGCTGCAGCGATTGGTTGCCGGTTTTGAACCTAACTTCTTGCAGAGTAATGGTGCATAGCATGATGCCACATTTGGTGCACTATGTCATATCATTGACTCAGTCCCGCCACACTGTATTGTACACACATATCACCCTTGCTGCGCAAACATCGCATTGCATTGCACTGAACGGAAGTGCACTGCGCGTCACTCCTCTGCCTCCTGCGGCACCTCGCAGCTGGCAAACCCCGGGTCCGGGTTCTGCTCGCAGAACCACTCTGCGTCGTCGGCTATGGCCGCGTGCGCCTCGTCGCTCAGCCGCCGCCACTTCTCGCACCGCGAGCACTGCGGCAGCGCCAAGCAACCTGGTTGTGTGTGCTGCACAGCCCAGGGCTGCTGCACATGCTGTGGGTGGCAGTCGCATGAGAGGGCAGTGCAGTACAGACACTCACCTGCACCCACTGCACTATTGCTGGCGCCGGCGGCGGCTGCGGCGCAGCCGCATCCGCGGAGCCGCCGTCTGCAGGCGCTGCAGCCGGCGCCGGCACTGCAGGCACATCCACACGCCCATCTGATTGCAGTGGGCACAACATGAAGCCCTGCACTCGCTGACCACCCAGCTCGAACAGCAGTCCCAGCTCCTGCGGACCCACCGATGCCGGCCAGCTGTGGCTCTTCCGCCAGCAGCCGCGCCTCGGCCTCGTCCAGCTCGGGTACCAGTCGCGCCAGGTCCTCGTCCGCCGCCGCCAGCAGCTGCCTGGACCACTCAATCGCGGCTGCGGGCGGGAAGCATCCTCGTCACGTATGATACGCAACTTGGGTGTGTTGACCATGTGCTGGCGATCGTGAGTGGCAGCTCCAACGCAAGTCAGAGCCCTGCTCTGGGGTCGTGGCAGGGTGGCACAGCAGAGGCGCAGCTGCAGGCGAGCTGGCCGGCAGGCCGTCAGGCACAACCACTGCTGATGGGTGCTGGCAACGCAGCCATGCACAGCAACAGCAGCTGTGTGCAGTCCAGCGGAGCTCTCCATTGGCTGTTATGAAGGGGCTCTGACCAAGGCTGTGGGCCTCTCACGTTCGAAACGGCAGCTGCCGGCGGTGTTGTAGGCCTCGGCGGCGGCGGTGATCTTGGCTGCATCGGCGCGGAACTCGTGGCGGCTGTTGTAGCGCCCGGCGCGCGCCTCCCGCTCGATGATGTGCAGCGACATCTCCGCGTCGGGGGCCACGAACTGGTGGTAGTCGGGCACCCCCTCCAGCGACACCGGCGCCTGCGCAGCCACACACCGCTGAGTTTGGCAACATCAGGGTAGCATTTGCTGCGGTCGGTGCTGATGTGCTGTTAACGAGGCGAGCTGCACTGCCTAGAGGTCGTGCAATAGCATAGCTGGGTCTTGTGGATGCTTGTGGATGCTTGTGGACAGGCTGCTCATGGTTCAGTGATCTCACTTACTTGGAAGATTTTAAACATCTCGGCGCCGGGATGGGTGTCCTTGCGCAGCGCCGTCACGATGCGCCGCAGCACGGCATTCAGCGCGCGGCGGCCTGTCGTGGCTACCCGCTGTGCCGCACTGACACTCTGTAAGGGCCAGAAGCACAGCTGTAGGTGGACATGGTACAGATCGAGAAGGGAATTTCCCCACGCCACACTGATGCAGGTAGCGCAAACACAGCTGCCGGCTGGAGACCTTCCAGCTATGTGTGCTTGACACTAGCTATGTGTGTTTGACAGCAGCGTTGCCAGCAGCTAAGCTGCTTCCAGGTGAGCCCGTCACACCGCGCAAAACACAACAAGGGGCACCCACTGGGCATATTGTGTCAGATGAAAGGTCGACAATATTGAAATTGGATGGCCCGCGGCCAGACCCGGAATGCTGCAGGGTGGTGCCACCCACCTAGGGGTGCTTAGCTCTAGCAGTTCGAATGGTATTTGATTTCGACATACCTTGGAGGGCCCACGGCCAGATCCAGAGCGCTGCAGGGTGGCCCCGTCCGTACCGTCCTCAGCCAAGGCGTCCTCATCAAAGTCGTCGTCGTCGTCCTCGTCCAGCACGATGCGCTTGCGCTTGCTGACGCGGCCGCTCTGCAACAAAAAGACCAGTTGAGCCAGTTCATCATTTTGCTTGTGCAACATGGGATCGACTTGAAGACTGACCTCAATACCGAGCAGACCCGATTCACATCTGTGGCTGCAATGTAGAGCACCAGCTACCTGCATATCCTGAAGATTGGTTTGTCATCGTGCTGCTGCAGGCAGGCATTGGGACTCTCACCTTGGTGGCGCGCGGCGACGAGATGGCCGCAAGCTCCGGGTTGGCCTCCTCCTCGTCGGTTTCCGTTGCCGTGTCATACTGCACGCGAGCAGCAGAGACACCGTGAGCTGGGAGGCATGCTGCTGAGGCGAGACAACATGGGAGCGCGCCAGAGCTGGCGTGGCATCATTTGTGAGCCAGCACAGGAGCGGCGCCACCACATATCCAGGAGCCAGATTGCAGCAGGTACAGCAGCGGCAGCGGCAGCACCTCGACCTCCTCGCGCTTGGGCTTGCGCTTGGACGGCGCCTTGGCGAGCGCCGGCGGCTGGAAGCAGCAGAGCAGCCGCTGTCAGGCCATGACACTGCAGCTGCCGATGCCAGCAGCAGCCCAGTGTGCAGGTCGAACAGCATGCTTTGCAGGTGCTGTGTTCCTGCATGCTCAATGTGACAGGTCCAGCGTGTCACCCGCTTCCTGCTGCCGCCGCCCTTGCGGGCTGCCTTGCCCCGGATGTGCCGGGTGCCAAAGCCCCAGGGCCCGCCGATGTCGCGGCCGGCGGCCGTCAGGGCGTGCAGCGCCGCAACATCCTCCCGCCTGAACGCGATGATCTCCCTGCGAGTGGCCACAACTGGGTCTACAGCCGATCGGCCACATGCTGGACCAACAGCCAATCCACCCCTGGAGGATGTCTGCTGCATGACGCGCTACTGCAGCTGATGGTGTGAAACCTCCGGTGTTCCAGTTCAGGTGATATCGAAGCTTCTGTGACCTGTTCGCATGCTGTGGTGTTTCAGAGCGCCGCGCACCAGACGTTTACGTGTGATGCCACAGCGCCCAGCGTGGCCCTGGCACCTGCAGGCCGATGGTCACCTGCTGGCTGGCGAGCCGTCGGCCGCCGTCCACTTGATGGTGCGGCGGATGCGGCGGGTGCCAGCCGCTGCCTCCAGCTTCGGCTTCTCCGCTGACCCACCGCCTGCAGCAACCACTTGTCACGATCCTGGCAAATCTGACACATCTGGCATCACTTAGCACCGATCGTATGCAGCTGCAGTTTGATGCTGCAAGCGGCCACTGTAGAGCAAGATGCACTGGTGCGTGAAGGTACATCGTATATACAGTGTATGTCGTCAGGGTCAGCAGGAGCTGCTGTATGCAGATGTTGTCATGCCAGTGCGTGCAGTACCATGCCCATTCACAGTGCACAACCTAAAGGATGCAGGGCTTCTGCGTGCCCCTCCAATAGGTGCAGGGGCATCAATGCAGTAGCTGGGTGCTGTCAGCAGCAGCAGGCAAACCCAACATGTTCACTCACCTGTAGCCTCGACGCCGGTGGCGAATCCCGCTTCCCGCATCCTCGCCAGCTCCGCTTCCTCCTCCGCATCCGCCTCCACATCCAGCTGCTCGCTGGCTGCGGCCTTCTTGAGCTTCTTTGCCTGTGTTGGTGAACATGAAGCAGGTCGATGGCAGGCCCCAGCAAGAGACTTGAGGAGTGGCTTATGAGCTGTGACCTTTTGCTTGGTCAGCAGAGGGCAGATGAGCAAGGTGTGGTGCATTAGTGTTGGCGTTGAACAGAAAGAACACGTGCCAGGCACTACGATTTCGGGCTGGTTCTTGTTCGAAAACAACCACCGCCTGCTGGCCATGTGCCTCTAGTTCTCAGGCTGAATGTTGCGTCTGCTCGTAGACATCTCCTGTATGCAAGTCGGAGCTGTGGCTGTAACTTTGTCGTACTCACATCACTTTCGTGTACCATGAAGGGTTTAACCACCTTGGGCTTGGCAGCGGGTTTGGATTCGGCATCCTCGTCGCTGCCGGCCAGCAGCCCCTCCAGCTCGTCCTCGAAGCTGTCGTCGCCAGACGCAGCGGCGGCTGCGTCATCCGCTGCTGGTGCTGTGCCAGAGCGGCTGGTGCCGCCGTTTGCGGCAGCACCTGTACAGTGCATATTTGTTGGCTGGACTTGCAGCTTCGATACTCAGGGGCTATCCACTGACATCTTCAGCAGAGCTGACAAAGAGTGCCCTGGTTGCACAGCACATGGCATATGACGTCCATCAAGCAGCACCACAGCAATGGAGCTTCAACGCTGGTTGCATCAAGCTCATGACTGCCATGCCAGTGCGCACCTGCAGGTGCAGCAGCGGCGGGTGCTGCAGGGTGGGCGGCGCCTTCCTCCCTTGGTGGCGAGTCCACCTTGATGTTGCCCAGCGCCGCCACCTGTGTGCAAATGTGTTACCATCTTTGCTGGTGAACTCATCCTTGCTGGGGTGGAGTTCAGCCGAGAGGAACCTTCAGAGCGATTGGCATGTTGCCAGCACCCGTATTAGCGGCATCGATGCTACTCAGCACATAGCTTTGCAGGGGTCGCATCCTGCTGTATGCACATCCCCAAGTGAAACTCCTGCTCAGAAGCCGTGGTCCCATTCTTGGGCAGGTTTCAGCAGCTGCTCATGCGGATGCAGCGACCAGGTCACATGTTGACACGGCTTCTGGTGAAGGGTTCCTGTCAATTCCCTTCGCATGCACAGTGTAACCGATCAGAACAGCAGTGCCGAGCGCCAGGCGCACCTGCCGGTCGAAGATGATCTGGCACTTCTGCTGGTACCGCTTCTGGCGCTCGGCCGCCGACTCGCGCGCCTGCCGCGCAAACTTGCTGCCAAATTTGGAGCCCAGGGCGCCCCCGTCGGCGGCGGCGGCGCTGCTCAGCTCCCGCACCAACGCGATACGGCTCCACCGCGCCAGCGCTGCAGGCACAGGGCGCAAGTGCTCATCACACGCCGGCGCTCAGAAGCAAAGAGCTCCGGCAGTGTGGACGCACAGAAGCATCCTGGCGTGTACCTGCGTGTGGCAACCCCTCATGCCGGCAGTTGACATCACGAGCCTACAGCAGCCTTGTTCGAATGTACTGTACCACTAGCCCCGTTCACGGCGGCCCAAGGAAGCTGATGAAGTGCCTCGTGTACAACCTCCTACTCTGACAGGCCCATGGACATCAGCTGAGCTGAGCGCTTGATGGACAGCAGGACACAACAACAACATTTGTGCCAACCCATTTCAGGGTCTGGTGGCAAGCCCCGACTCACGTGCCACCTCCTCCTCGGACATGCCCATGGACATGAGCTGGCGCTTGGAGTCCTCCATGGACAGCTTGCGCAGGTCCGCGCCGGTGCCCGTGATCGCGCGCTCCCCCGCGCGCGGCCCCAGCGTCTCCACCTGGTGCTGCAGGTGGGCAACAAAAGATTTCACTACACCGTCAGAGAGCTGGCTGCAAATTAGATGGTGCAAGGTCTGCCACCTGTGTCAAAATGCCCCACTCAACCAACTGCAGGCGCCCTTGCAGCTGAACACACCCAGATGTGGTGGGCCCTGAATATCAACCACTGGAGAGCCGGGGGCCACCTGCCCCCTCAGCGCCAGGCTGCCGCTGACAGCTGGACTGACCCAGGGCACAGCGTTTGCGAAGAGCTTAGGGGCTCACCCGCCGGATGTCGCGGGTGTAGGAGTACCCGCGTCCCCGGCCAGTGGGGTCGCCCGCCCCCGTGAGCGCCAGGCTGCCGCGCCCCTCGCGCACCGCGTCAACGTACGCGCCCGTCGCCGCCCAGGGCGCCCCCTGCGCCGCCACCTCCACCATAGACACCGCCTTCTTCACGTCCTGCATGGATGTGTACCTAGGGTTTAGTGCTGAAATTGGGATCAGGGATGCATGTGGCCCCGTCGCCGCCCGGGGCGCCCCCTGCGCCGCCATCGGCACCATTGACATGCCTTCTTCACAATCCGCAGTCTGCATGACTGGCCGATGCTGTCATGGCTGCAGGCGCGTAGCTTACCCCCGGCCAGCCCAACCCTTGAAGCAGGACTGCTGACATGGCTTGCAAGAGTCCCAGCACGCTGGAGTGACATTCTCACACCGCAGCAGCCATTAGGCGCTCCCTGCTGCCGGCGTCAACACTGCAATGCTGCCACTTGTCCCTACGACATAAACACTGCCCAGTGAGATGATCCACCTCGTTGGCGGCGTCGGGCAGCTGCCTGGCGGCGACTGCGAGGCGGTCCATCGCGGCGGCGCTGGAGCGCTCGATGGCGTACAGCCCCTGGTTGTGGTACCGCGCCAGCGCATTCAGCATGCTCTCGTATGCACACCTGCGCCCAAAGAGCACAGATGTCGAGGCCTTCTGCCCCCACAAAAGGGGTGCGTCAGACACCTTGGCACGGCTGCCGACTGCTCAGACAATTGTATAACGATTGGTGCTTTTGCTGCCGAGGACAGCGTCGAAGCTGGGGCGTGCGCAAACGAGGAGCCCTGAGCCAGACACCCACCAGGCGTCGGGCGTCGCCAGCTTTCGCAGCTCGCCCTCTGCGGGGATGCGGCCGCTGTCAGACAGCCGCCACCGCGACTCGTCGCCCTGCAGCCGGGAAAGCACGCATCTACTGGGGGGCAACATTGATGGCCTTACTGACACCATCAGATCCAGCTACCAGCATCTTTTCATGCCTCTGCAGCTTCTATCATTCAACATCCGAACGCTTGTTATCAGTGGCATGGCAGTGGCAGCGCATTCGGAATGCACCAGCGCACAAGCTGCTGTGCTCATGTCGAGATGTGCATCATGGAGCCGACAAGGCCCTGAGGTCAATGCCATACCGGTTGCACTTGGGAATGCACTTGATTGTTGTTTTGTTCCACAGAAGACAAGGCTGCTGTCATGATGCATAGCCGTGCCGAACCTTGGAGGGCACACACTCGCAGCGGTCCCGCAGGCGGGCCTTGATGATGGGCTCCGACAGCCCCGGGAACTGCTCGGCGAGCTCCTTCACGCCTGCCAGGAGAAGGCAAAACGTTAGACAAAAAAAGGGTTTTCAGCCAGAGAACCCTGTGAACTGCTCCGGCAGCTCATTCACGCCTGCCAGCGGAACACGATGGATCACCGGACGCAAGTGCTGGAGTTTCAGCAACCTGCTTTGGCGTGGTCATCCATCATGCTGCAGCTTGGTGCAGGAACCAAGAGTGCGTCTGAGGCAGTGCGGTGCCACCAGCCCTTAGCATCCCAGAGTCCCTGGATGAGTATGTTGCTGTCCGAGCAACTGGTGAAAGGCGGCTGCCATGGCGGCATATGATGGCTGTGAAGTGGCTGTCATGCAGTTCATGAGACGCTGAAGCGGCATGCAGGAGTGGCTGGGCGGGGTTGCTCACTGATGGTTGCGGGCGCGTTGGAATCCTTCTTGGCCATGCGGACGGCCCGCCCCCGCAGCTCCCGCCACACCATCGCCGCCAGCCGCCCCTCCTCAATCTCCCTGGAGCATGCGAGTGCAGCCCCGTCACCATGTGTTGGCGTCATGGTGCATCACCTTTCGCTGGGGGCGGAAACACAAACTGCTCCAGCCTGCTGAGGACGCGCCACATGGTCTGCGGTCGCACTGCCCATGGCTGCAGCAGCACACAAGGCGGGCCGCGCTGACCACGCACCGCTTCTCCTTGGACTGGGGCGCGGGCACGCGCACGTGCGGCTCCTGCTGCCCCAGCGTCACTGTTCCCTGGAAGCGGCGCAGCGCCATGCGGCCGCTGGCGTGGCGCACCAGCAGGAAGTCGGAGGCGGCGGCGGCGTACGCGAACGCCGGCGACTTGAACATGGGCGCCTGCAGGCTTCCGAGATCGAGGGGGTGTTGCAGGCGCTCACACTCAGCCCGCAGTCATGGCCACTAGGGTCATGCCTTCTCAGAGTACAATGATATGGCTATCGATTTGCACTGCCAGCAGAGTGGCTGCGCACATGCTGCAGACCAGTGCGAACGGCTGATGCCGGAGCTGGATGTCGCTGCAGAACCGTCAAGGCACGTGCTGACACCTATGCGCAATGCTGGTGTCGGCCGCCTAATCCGCTTACCTCCACGGCCAGCTGCGGCGCCGCGGTCTTCAGGTTGCCCAGGAACGGCGAGTCGTCCGTCGGCTGCAGCGGGACCACCGCCCCAACGCGCCACCGCTCCTTGCCTGCACGCCGCGTGCACACGGGGATTCAAAGCATGCCCAGCGAGCTTGAGTACCACGCCTGCAACGCCGTTCGGCAGCAATGTCAGCCCCGCGCTGTTGTTGGACCAGCTCCCATGCTGTCCTTTCGCCGCCCTGTGTGTTTTCGTCTGCTTCTGCCACGCTGCATCACCACATGACATGCGCAGAGGACTACAGTGGTCGGGCTCCATGCATGCGGACCCACCCTGGAGCAACGCTTGGTGGCCTGCGTCTGTGGGGCTGCGCTTCCTATAGTAGGTCTGCAGCCGCACCCCCATGCCTGCGGTCATAGCAGCAGACCGGTAAGTGTCCGACGAAAAGAGGACGTGTGCCTGATCCAACGATCGTGCACATGTGCACGCATGCCTTGTACATGGCTGAATGTACAGAGAACATGCCCTGCGCTGGACCATCAACATGATCCAGCGTCAGGCTTGATACTGCACCGGCACAGTCAGCTATGCTTTGCTGTCAGTCTCTTTCATGGTTGAGGCTACAGGGTCAAACCACCTGGGCGTGCGAGCAGCGGCGGGTGCTCCTCGAAGTACTCCAGCAGCAGCACGTGGCCGTCGCTCGGCGCCAGCTCCTTGCGCTTCTGTAATCATAGGCAATGTAGCATCAATTTAGGGGAGGTGAGGCCAAATCAGACAGTCACTTGCTCGCCAAGTCAATTGCCTGCAACGCCATACTCGATGGCAAATGCCAATGGTGGAGCTGTGAGGGGTTGGGATCCGTGGAGGCGCACCCCAAAGGCGCCCGGTGGGCGGAGGGGCTTGTTGGAGTCGGGCGCCGGCAGCGCCGCTGCCAGCCGACTGGGCAGCACCGCCACCCCGCTGAACGCCGCAAACAGGGTCACCTGCATGGCGGCCACGACATCTGTGTCACAGCAAGCGTCGGACGGTTCCGAACACCAGCTCACACGTGGCAACCTTGCTGCAGCGCAGGCCAAACCAATGCTGGACATGTAGGCTGCCCCAGCGCCGCAGTGTCACGTCCGAGCTGACTGCAATCCCGCCGCAACTTTGTGGGCTGTGCATCTGCCAGACGCCGCTGCACAGGACATGCTGCGTGCAGGCCAGGGGCGAGGCCAGCACCTTGGAAGCGGAAGCATCCACGCCGGACGCCTGCAGCGGCTGCTCCAGGGCCACTTGCCGGGCCGCCGGCTTCTGCGGCAGCAGCAGCCTCGGCAGCTCCGAGGCGTCCCCCTCCCCCTGGAACTGCTTTCGTTTGGCCGCCTGCGTGCAGAGTCTAACGTCAGGATGTGTTGACAACTCTGTACTCACCAGCTGCAAACCTCTGGGCTGCTGCGCCTGAACAAACCACCTCCCGGCGTGGCCGCCACTAACCCAGTAGAACTGATGCTCAGGCAATCCGTAGGCCAGCCGTGCACTGCTCAGCTCGCCCTGAACCTCAGCGCTGAAGCCTATCCGTGGACCCTCACCGACTCCCACAGCGCCGCCACCGTATCTGTAGCGAGCCGGACGTCTGCAATCACGATGCTTGCGCCTGGCAGGCTCTGTATCCGCACCGTCGCCAGGCCCTCACCTGTGCCATCACCAGAGGGTCGTTTCACGACCTCAGAGGCGCTGTTTTGTGCCTTTGAGCTTTGCAGATACACGTAACACAGCGATGTGTTTGCATCCGATCCCAATAGCAGCCCAAAGAGATTGTGGTTTCGGACTGAAGGAACATTTGAGATATGCCATCTCGTCGATGTGTGCCTGCGCTGCTGCGGCCGGCGCCGGGTGCCGTCGTCGGCACGACCCACCCGCCCTTGGGCCGGTGCGCCAGGCGCCAGCCGTCGGCCCACCTCGACGGCAGCGTCACCAGGTTCAGCGCCGGGTTGGCGTGGCGCGCGCCCACTGCAGCCGCCCCTTTGCCGGCACGCTGCTTGACCTGCGTATGAGCAGACGCTGTCATTGTCACAGGCTAGGATGCAGCTGCTTGTGCAAGACGGCGGATCACAAACTGCAGTTGCGGATGGCTGTACAGTGACTGGGATGTAGTTGCTGCATAAAAAAGCGCCCCATCTCTCTGCCATAATCCATGCACTGTTGCTGTGGCTGCACTTGCAATCACCTGCACCGTAGCTCGGTGGTTGTCGGGGACGAGCTAGACTACTCACCGCGCCGGAGTAGAAGGCGTCCTTGGACACGTTGCACCGCGCCATTCGTGGATGTACAACTGGATCTGTGTCCTTTCTTGATGCTCACCGCGCCGGAGTAGAAGGCGTCCTTGGACACGTTGCAGCGCGCCATCTGCAGCGCCGCGTCGCCCTCGCCAACCGCCGGCGCCGCGGCCGTCTTCAGCTTGGGCGGCGGTGGCAGCACCGCCGCTGGGGAGTGCCGCCACTTGCTTAAATCCACCCCCTTGAACGCCCTGCGCATTCAGGGTTTAGGAACTCAGGCCGGCACCGCCGCGGGGGAGTGCCCAGACGTGTTGACATCCGCCCCCTTAAACCCTGTGCGTGCTCAAGGTACAGCATATAGGCACATGCATGCCTGGTGGGCTGCACCACCAGAGCTGTCACTGATGCCAGTGAGCCTGGGCCAGGCTCAGAAAGACGTGGCATCTGAGCCTGCAGCATGCTGACTCCGGTGGTCTGTCATGAGATTTTCGAGGGTGTGTGGATCAGCAGCGGCGGCGGTCGCATCACAGCACCTGAAGGTCAGCGCGGCGTCGTTCATGTCCAGCAGCAGGCGCGGGCGGGGCGCCGCAGAGCTAGAGTCCCACCGCACCGCCGCCACCCAGTCGCCGCTCGCCACCTGCCCCGGCAGCCGCCGCAGCATCTGCGTGTGCAGTGGTGGGCAGCCAGCTCGACCACCTGGCGCCTTGTGTGGAATGCAAAGGGCCAAGCCTGCCGGACTGCACACTCTGCTGGGCATATGCTACTACTTGCAGGCACGAAGTGATGAAGAAGCCCCTCTCGTGCTTGCAGTATAGACACCCCTGTTCAGGGTTTAGGAATAGCACAGGAGCTTGGACACCTTCCTCCCTCAAAGCAATGCACCTGCTGGGTGCGGGCATGCAGGCCGGGTCCGTGTTCTGCCCCTGGCGGCGCGTCGGCGGTACCCGGATCTGCGGCGCCTGCTGCTGTGCCATCCGCAGCCACTGCGCCGTCCGGAGCAGCTGCCCCACTGGGAGCTGCCACGTGCTCAAGGCGCAGCATCTGCGCATGCATGCTGTCGGCGGCGCTGCTGCTGCTTCCTGCTGCCATGCTGCTGCCGAAAGCCTCCAGCGCCGCAGGTAATGGCAGGCGCCAGCGCTGCGGGGCTGCGTCTGCTGCTGCTGCCTCCTGCGTCTGGCTCTCCGACGCTTTGCCAGCAGCAGTTGCAGCTGTGAAGCCTGCAGGGCCTGCCACGCCCTCAGATTCTTCTTCTGCCTCTGCGGGAGCGGCTGATGCTTGCTCGCCGTCTGAGCCCCAGGTGATGTCGTGCTCCCAATCAGCAGTATGTGCACCCTGCAATGACCCCAAAACAAGTGGTTGTGATGTACCTTGGCACTGATCTTGCCAGCGTCAACAGACATACTTATGATTGTGCTAATTGTTCCGAAGTATTGGGTTCAATTCTGCAAAAACACACTTCCAGTTCTTGAGTGGCTGCAGCTGTGCACCTCGAAGAAGGTGTCTGACAGAGCAGAGTCGTCCTCGTCAGACAGCATGTTGCCGTCTGGCTGCCTGGCCGGCGCCGCCTCGGCAGCATCCAGCGGACCATCCCGAGAGGCCGCCTGTTTCCTGCTGCCCCCAAAAAGCACCGCAGTCAGCAGATAGATTTAGGGTTTAACTGATAGGACCGTTTCAAGAAAGCGGCATATAAGGGAAGGCTGCCCAGCAGACCAGCTGCAGTAGCTGTGTGCAGAAGGTTGCACTCAGGCATCGTCCGCAGTTCATTCCACCTTGCAGGCTGCTCGGAGGCGTCTTCAGCTGCTTTTGGCTGCAGGCGGTCAGACACAGCTGCCGCCGAGGGCTGACGCCGCTGCTGTCCATCGGCTGCCGCAACCCGTTCCCCCGCTTCCTCCTCCTCATCCGATGAGCTGCCGGCGCAGAATGCCGAGGTGTCGGGATCCGCGAGCGCCGCCTCGTCTCCACCAGCGTCCATCGTGGCAGCCGGCGTAGGCGGCTCTGTTACCCAGGGAAGTAAACCTTGGAAACACAGCTTGCAGGGCGCAGGTATGCCCCGTCAACCCGGCAGCTGCAGCAACGGGTGAGCCGCGAGGGGGCGCCAAGCAGAGGCTTGCGCACGAGTTGGCTTGGGGTGCGCGTACCTGGGGCTGCAAAGCGCACGCGGCGGCGGCGGGCGGGCGCAGCAGCAGCTGCGGCATCTGTCGGAAACAGCTCCGAAAAGCGCAGGATGGGGCCGCCGCGGTCGCGCCCCAGCAGCGGCAGCGCCACCCCCGCTGCAGGCGCACAGGCACGCTGTCGTGCACACAGTACATGTGCACACCTTAACAGGGGCATGATCTGCTGCAGAGTCTTGGCTGTGGTGTACCAATATAGCCAACAATCCTGCAGCTGCGTGCCTGCAGCTGGAATGTGGTGTTGGACTCTGCAGCGCGCGAAGGACATGGCAGCAGTAGGACAGCTGTATCGATAGGTTTTTAAAACCTTGGCGAACCTGCTTCCGCAGCCGCGCGCTGACGTCGCTCCAGCTCAGCGGCGCTCACCGCCGGCTGCTGCGGCACTGCTGGAACTGCTGTCGCCGCTGCCGCTGCCGCTGCCGCTGCTGCCTGCTGCGGTGCCTGCTGCGCCGCTGCCGGCTGCTGCAGGGCAGGCGGCTGCCCGGGAGCCGAGGGCGGCACCGCCACCGGCTGCGCGTGCGGCGGCGGCAGCAGCACCGGCCCCGTAGTGACCGGCGGGGGCGGCCCTGCAGCAGCCGCAGCTGCTGGCCCTGTAGCAGCAGCAGCGGCAGCGACGGCGGCGGTTGACACGGCAGCAGGAAGCATGTCCAGGTCATCGTCTTCCTCGGCGTCGTAGTCATCCTCCTCTGCTGCGCCGCCGGCCGCCGCTGCCTGCAGCCGCCTACAGCACGAAGCAGCAGTGCTACTGAGCCCTATGCCCTGAAAGCCCTACTTACTGTTCATACGCTGCAGATGCGAGATCGTGTAGTCTGGCCCACATACAAGGGCAACACAGTGGGGTGGCATCTCCTGTTGCTTCCATTGTGGACAGGAGATGGCCTCAGCAGCATGCGCACGGCAGCATCACGCAGTGCAGGGACAACAATCATCAGGCTGGCCACTCACGCGAGGATGGCTGCGGAGTCCAGCGCCGGCTTCGGAGCAGGTGTCGGCACGGGCGCGGGCTCTGAGGCGTCCTCGATGAGCTCCGTCTCCCCGCTGTAGTCGGCGGCAGCTGCCGCAGCGCCAGCAGCCGGCCCTGTAGCGGCGGCGCCCGCCCCCGCTGCTGCGGCTCCGCCCTCGCCCCGATCCAGGCCCTGTAGCACAGCAGACTTGCACATCACCAACAACCTCTCTTCAACATGTGGAAATGTTTGAGTTTGGTGGAGGCTCTTGTGATGCTGTTGAGCCGAGCGTCACAGGCAGCGCCTTGAAACCCAGAGGGATGAATGCTGTGGTGCGAGGCATGCTGCCTGCAGTGCAACCCTACAGCGCGGCAGCAGCTGCGCACCTCGAGGGACAGGCCGCCCTTGTCGCCGCCCAGCCGCTCGCTGCCCAGCGCCCCAAGGCTCTCCCGTGCATCCTGCAACCATTTCAGACACACCATCTCCATGACCATGTCATGCGCCCGGCGTGTGCAGTTGCTGGTGGGCATGCGCAGCGTTTGGGAAGCTCCAGAATGCCGTGCAGCAGCTGTGCGATGGCGCCTGGGCTTGCCTCGTCCAGGTAGTCGTCCTGCAGCTGCATGTTGCTGTCCACATTGCCGAACAGGAAGCCGACCATCGGGCGCTGCCGCCCGCCACCACCGCTGCCATCGCTGTCGCTGCCGCTGCCGGCGCTGTCGCGCTCCGCGTCGCTCATAACTGGCTGCTGGCACGCTTCCACTGCCTTCAGCGTGCATCGGCGGTGCAGCAGCGTGCGAGTGTCATGTCAGGGTTGCAGCGCCGTGGCACCGCTGCATGGGTAGAAGCTTGCTGCGAAATGTGCTGGCGGTGGGATTGGGCTTGCAGTCAGCTGCCACGCAGAGCTCCTGCGCCATTTGAATACTGCAGACTGTGTTGCTGAGCCAGATTTCTTGCTGCACCTCTGTGGATCATTGCGTTGCATCTAGGCCAAAGCTTTCCAGGCGGTGTGAGTTGCGCAGAAGGCTACGCATTGCACACAGCCGCTACGCAGTGCAATAGCAGACAGGCTCGGAAACACTGAGTTGTAATACCACTTGCTGCAGATCAGCACATGATGCATTGAGGGCCAGAGAAGCAGCGGAAGCAGCGCAAGCAGCTGACCACCCCACGGGAAGCGCCGTAATGGTGTGGTTGTCATGCTTTTGCGCCAGCATCGACAGCATACATACGGTGTGTCATGGGTTGAGGACCATTTGCACAACCCTGCATGCATGCGCAACCGACATGCCTTTCGGGAAGAGCACATTACAACATGTCCGCCAACTGCATGGACGTGTGCATGGATGGAATGTACGAATGAGAACCCCGAGCAGTCTGTGAATGAAGATCAGCCAATGCCATCAGCCAGCTTGGGTCAGTACACTGCCAGCATTTTTGTGAATGCCAATCTCCTGGCCATTGGGCAGCCGGACCACCCACCTCGCTACCAAAAATGTATGCGGACAGACCAAACAGCAACTCCTTTGACATAATCCATTGAACTGTCAAACGAGAGTCCACAAAGAAATGTATGAAGCCTTCTTACAACCAATATACATCGAGATATGCCACAAATTACATACACCATGCACCCATCCCAGCGCCCTTCCCACCCCTTGTGACCTTGACCTTGCAATGACGTCGCTCATTCGTTGCTGGCTCAACCGGCGCAGCACAGCACATTGCCGTCTGCCACCGAGATGACCGGGACCCTGATCTTGCGGCCGAGCGGGAGCTGCAGCTGGGCGCCGGTGCCGTTGGGCGGGGCCGCCCCAATCAGAATGACGCCGCGGGTGGGAGCCTCGCATAGCGGGTCCGCATCGCCTGTCGGTGTTCTCCCAAGTACCTGTGTGGCATAACACCACTGGTCCGCCCCTTGAAGCACAGCGCTGCACCGCTGCTTGCTGCCATGTACATGCTCAAGTCCACATACGCTTTCGACGAGCTAACTACAGCCCAAGCGGCATCAACCAACACCGCACCACGTCAAGATCGCTGGTCAGCCGCACAGCACTGGACGTGCTTCCCTTCTCGGCGGCGGCGGTCCCAGCCATGTCAGACAGCGGCGCAGCCAGCGCCGCATCCGCGTTTGCGCTGAAGTCCAGCTCCATGTTATCCAGGAAGCCACCCTAAACACAGGGAACAGTCTCTCAAGCTTTGTGCGATGTTCAACAGACGCATATGAGCACGCCAATGTGCTTTGCACGACCTGTGAACGTCTCACCCGCTTGTGCATGGCAGCAGCACCCTCCACAAAGGCCTCCACGGTCAGAATTGCAATCTCGTGTAATCCATCCAGCTCCTTTTGTGTCCAGGCACGTCTCCCTGCAACAGCAGGTGCGCTCTTGCGATGGGGGACCACAGCTGCTTGCATGGCAACATCCACCGTCAGCTTGAACAGTTGCACTCTCAACAGTATATTGTTCTTGCCTGCTGGTTTGCTGGTGTTCCAGTGGCCGCATGCGGTGATGCACTCCCGGAGTGTGGAGGCCTCGACCACCACCCGCCGCTTGTACCCCGCAAGCTTGGCATCTGCACCAACAGCGAAGACACAGTTCACACCCTGGATGAGCGCTGAGCTGCTTCCAGGATGGACAGCAGTCGCTGCGAGTACGTCACATGCATGCCTGTGGGGGCCACGTTCTGTTGCTGCCCTGTGCTGTGAGGGTGTGGACCAGAGGACAGCGGGCGGTGCCTGCTGCTGGCCAGCAGCCAGTCACCCACTGATGCCCAGGGTCGATACGGCGCTGTCAACTGCGTTGGCGCCGGCCTCACAGCCCCGCAGCGCCAGCGAAGCCGTGCCCAGCACGAAGCGCGACACGTTGGCGGCCAGGCCGCTGGGTGCCTTGCCACTGCCGCCACCTTGCCCCGGCCGCTGCCCCAACTCCTGGACCAATGGCACACCAGCTGTGAGATGCTGCCGGGGCGTGAAGCCGGTCGCAGCATACCCGGTGCAGCCGCACCGCATGCACACACCTGCAAAAGCTCCTCGACCTCGGGCACCTCATCACCCCCCTGGCCGTGCTGTTGCCCAGGGACCGCGCCCCTTTGCAGGCCTGCACATGCAGCAATAAGGTTCCATCCTTGCCCCCTCTACTGCCGCCACAAGACGGTCATCACACACTGCTGTGCTGTCAACAGCGAGCGTTGTGCAGGCACCTGTGACTCGTGCTGCAAAGGACTCGGCTGCTATACGGAGGTGCCGGCGCATCAGCCGCCGCTTGTGACGCAACTGCACGGGAAGGACTGAAAACATCTGGTCCTGCTGCGGGTCTAGTCCTTCTTGTTGTTAGCCTGTTGCTGCTCACGAACCAGCATGAGCGTATGTGGCTGATGAAACCTCACCCCCCGGACTGCCAAGTCCTGTGCGATGTCAATTGTCGCGTTCAGCGTGCGGTAGTCGAGGAACAGCGGCGTGAGGCGCAGGTCCCCCCGTTGCGAGGGCAGTGAGAGGTACACGCTCGGCACCGTGAAGACGGGCAGGCCCCTGTAAGGAGCTGGGGGAAGACGATCAGAGGCATGCGGTATGCCTGGCCTGGAGGTGGACAATGCTGGAGACAGCTGTCAGGGGCTTAGAAGACAACAGTGCCCTGCAGCGCAGAGGCTACACAGCACCTGATGGGCTCTGCTGGCGCTTCAGTCGCTGCTGCTGGTGGTGCTGCTGGTGGTGCTGCTGCTGCCTTACGCAGCTCCAATGCACGGCGTACCTGCGCAGAGTATGAGATGCGACTCGTCTGAATTCCAGCAAGCCTAACAAGGCAATGCTGCGGCATCTCATCAGACGGCCACACCTGGTCGCCGTCAGGCTGCAAGAGGGCCTGTCCCGGGAATCCGGCCAGCACGGTGAGCGCCGATCCCCAGGGCATCCACCAGGTGCGATTCTGCTCCTCGAACGACGGCAGCTCGTGGAAGTATCTGCGGAGTATCTGACGGCATCGCATGGCTGCCTTGTCTGTCACCGGCAGCTGCGCAGCGCTGCCGTCGAGCTGTGCGTCCTCACGAAGGTGCCGCCACGCCTGCCGCCATGGCTGCCACCAAGGCCGGCTGCAGCTGCCGTCCGCCGCCGCTGCCGCCGACTCTGCGGCCCGCACGGCCTCGCGGTGCGCCAGGAAGTGGCGGCCCTGGTCTGACAGCGCATCCAGGGGGCGCGGGCCGCCAAACTTGGGGCGGCCAAACAGGCGGCGCTCGTGCCTGGAGCGCGGCGGCAGCACCGGAGCGAAGAGTGCGTTGGCGCGGTTGGTGTGCATGGTGACACGCTCATCAGGGGCTGCCTCTGCCGGCAGCAGTTGACCATCCGCCTGCCCCGGCTGATCAGCTGTTGCTGCCTCGCTGCTGAGCCAGCGCTTCGAGAGCTTACCGCTGCAGACAGGACACCCTGGGGCTGCTGAGTAAAGATGATGGGGCACTGGCCGCGGCGCTCGTGTTCTGGAGCGCCCCACTGCATGCTCAGTGCTGCAGAGACATGCCCACCTTAGCAGGGGAGCAACTCTGCGCTTGCTTCAGCGGATCACCTGCTGTCTGTCATGAAGACGTGGCCGACCAGCAGGGTGGGGACAACCCCGACTTGCTTGCTGAGTGCTGCGTCAGCACGCAAGGCGGCCGCTCTCCGATATCCCTGCCACGGCATGGCATGCGTGTCGACAGGATAAGGCCAGCTCGCAAATTACATCACAAGATGCTAGTGTGACAGCACTTGATTGGCTGTGTGCACCGACCTGTCGGGACAGTCTGTGGTAGTCCCACATTTCTAGGTCATCGTCATCCTCACTGTTGTCAGCGTCAATGCCTGTTGCCAGGCTGACTGCTGCTTTGTCTGCGGCTGCTGCATGCGAGGCGTGGGATCGGCTGAAAAGCCTGTCGCCTGCTGCCAGTGGCACCGTCGCTGCAGTTTCACCGCTGCAGCATGTTGTCGTTGCCAGTGGCCAGGCTGGCACATCGGATTTGTGGTAACTGCAGAGCATACCCTGCTGCGGGGCTGGCGGCTGCGCGCTGTCAAGCTCGAACACCCAGGAGCCTGCATGCATGATGGCATGAGGCGCAGTCATGGCCGCATGCAGAAGCACTCCACCAATCCAGACCTCACGCACAACACTGCTCTTCGCGTCTCCGGCAGCGGTCGCAGGCAGTGATCGAGCAAACGTCTCATCATGGTGCCACACCCAATTCGGCAATGTCATCAAGCTTCCGAATAGGCTGCCGGTGCGACGCTTCGTCTCCTGTCCGAAGATCGCGGGTAATGCTGATGGGCAAGGTTGCAGGTCCCGATCAGGAGGAGTTCGGCAATAGGCCAGAAGAGACCCTTTGGCCACAGCCATGACTAAGGCTGAGTGACGTCAGGCGAGGTGCAAAATGACCTGCATGCAGTTGACAGTAAACTACCGTTCTGCCATCTGTTTTGCAACCGCTATCACAAGTTCGCATCACATGCGCACTACATCTTGGCATAGGCACCTTTGTGGACTTCTTTCATATCAATACAAGTCGAGGATGGCCAAGGGCAGCGCGCAGCCAGCAGCGCAGATCAGACTTCGCGGACGCAGGAAGCAAGCATCGAACAGAGTAGCACTGGCGTCCATCTCGTCGCTGTGACCTGCGAGCTGTCAGACTGAGCTGAGAGCAGCGATGTGTCAGCAGGCGGCCACCACAGTCCGCAAGCGGCGGGGTCCGCGGTGGTACAAGCTGAAGTCGGGCGTGCCGGAGGATGTGAGGGGCCGGCTGCCGTGGTACAAGCACGACTGGGTTGAGGGGTGGAACTCGGGGTATAGGTGAGATTGCAGGGTGCACATCCTGAGCAGATCAACGCTCATGTGGATCTGAGCATGTTGCAAAGGATGCACATTTGAGTGCTGCATGCTGGGCAACTCGAATGCGCATGCACCAGTCAGATGTAAATAAATGGGAGAATCAGAGCATAGCACGATCAATACATAGCATATACAGCGTGATGCGCGGGCGCACCGCAGGATCCTCGCGCCGGCGGTGTACATATTCTTTTGCAGCGCCATCCCGGCGCTGGCATTCGGGGAGCAGCTCGTTATCGAGACAGGTGGGGACCGCTGCCGTGACACACATGCTGTTGGCTGCACTGTAGCGTCGTCTGCCACTGACGGGTGTGTTGCTGGCCGCAGATGGGATTCTTTCGGCGGTGCACACCCTCACCGCCACAGCACTGTCAGGCGTTTTGCAGGTGAGGCACCTCACGGGTCAGACCGCTCACGATCTGCTGCCGGCTCATAACCACAAAGACTTCAGGATGTCCTCAACAATGAGACATCTGCCATGGTGGTCGAGCAATGTGACATCAAGCGCTGCAACCCTCATTGTCGCAGGCAGTCGTCGGCGGGCAGCCGCTGCTGATTGTGGGTGTGGCAGAGCCCATCGTCCTGATCTATGGCTACATGTACAATTTTGCAAAGGACAAGCCCGACCTAGGTGAGCTCGCAAACGACTGCATAGTAGCGCCCACAGACCCATGTCATACGGTCCCACAGCAGCCATGCTGCAGTCTGATGGCTGCCGGTCCCTGCAAGGAGCATCGTTATGACCACCGCTTGGCAGTCATGTGCGAAGCAGTGACCGTGAAGCACGGTAGGAATGCCCCCGCATTTGCACGCGGTGCAGGCCCGCAGCTGTTCCTGGCGTGGGCGGCTTGGGCGTGCGTGTGGGCGGCGGCCATGATCCTGGCGCTCACGGCGGCGGGCGCCTGCCGCTACATCCACCTGTTCACCCGGTTCTCGGGGGAGCTGTTTGGCGCCCTCATCGCGGTGACTGGGACCCGTAGAACCCTAGCGTATTCACTACATGTCATTCATTTAGCTGGCCAGGTGGCAAGCGCTCACGAGCATGCGGCATGGGAATAGGACGCGACCATTTGCATTCACTTTGTTGGACTGCTGAAGAGACCTTGGCCATCTCGGGGCATCTGCTTGCTATGACACACTGCACACTGCAAGCAATCAAGATGCACTGCATCCAGGTGCCCTGTGCTGATGGTTCTCTTGCTGATGCACATCTATAGGTGCTGTTCCTGCAAGAGGCGATCTCGGGCACGGCCTCGGAGTTCCGGCAGCCGACAGGGGAGGGCGCCCCTACAGGGCAGGCGCGGCTGCCGGAGTGGTGCCTCGTCAATGGCCTGTGGTCCCTGTTCCTAGCCTTTGGGCTGGTCCTCACCGCGCTGCTGACCCGCCAGGTACATTGCGACGCATCTGTCGTGCCCTGTGCAGGCTGCCTTTGTTGCAGCATGAACATCGGAGTAGGTGTACAGGGCTTCCTCATGACTGTTGTTCGACCGTCCGCAACAGCCAGCTACTGTTGGCAAGCCTGCGTCACAGCGTCGCAGATGCTGTGGGTGCTTTCGCCCGTGTACCTCCGAGTAGCCTGCTGCCCCACCCTGTAGGCGCGGGCGTGGCGCTTCGGCAGGGGCTGGGTGCGTTCGTTCCTGGCCGACTACGGGGTGCCTCTCATGGTGGTTGCCTGGAGCGGCCTGGCATATGCGATTGCTAAACCCTCCCCCGGCGGCCTGCCCCGCCGCGTGCAGATGCCCAACACCTGGGACGTGAAGACCACCTGGACAGTCGCCGGAGTGAGAGTCCTGAGGGATACTAAATGTGACTGCCAATGATGCACACAGCGTCTGGCTGGCAAGCCTTTCTCCATACCTTGTTCGTGCTGCCGTGTTTCTGCACTGGCTAAGCAGACCAAGTGCAGGAGAGACAGGCAGTTTGTATATCAGCTCACCAGCAGCATTGCTGACATCCTCTGCAGGACATGGGCAGGGTGCCAGGTGCGTACATCGCGGGGGCGCTGGTGCCGGCGCTCATCATCACCATCCTGTTCTACTTCGACCACAGCGTCTCCTCGCAGCTGGCACAGGTACTTATGTATGCGGTAGAGAAAAATTACATGTGTGCGCCCTCCCTCCCGTTCATGCACACAAGCAGGCCCGCATCTGCAACAGATGCTGCATGCTAGCCACTCAGGGCGCAGGCCGTGAGGCTTATGCATATCGAGCACCTCAGGTCGACCACCAGCACAGCACCCAGTGCAGCTGATGATGTCAGCAAGACATGAGGTTCAAGTGCAGCAGGTTCCATCCATCTAACCACCGTCACACCACAGAGAACTGATACTTGACCCTGCTCCAATGTGCAGACGGAGGAGTTCAACCTGAAGAAGCCGGCGGCGTACAACTACGACTTTGCGCTGCTGGGCGTCATCACCGCGGCCTTCGGGCTGATCGGGCTGCCGCCCATTAATGGAGTGCTGCCGCAGGTGGGGCTGCCTTGGGCACTTGGCCTGGTCACGACGGTCTCCCTGCTGTGCAGTTTGGCATCACAAAGAGAATTCGGATGTACAGCACTCTGCATTAATTTCTGAGCTGCAGCTGCGCCAGGGCTGCTTGATGCCCCCTACCGCCAAGCTGGCTGCACCTTTGAGTGATGTGCGATTGGGTTACCTGCTGCAGGCGCCCATGCACACACGCAGCCTGGCCACCCTGAAGCAGCAGATCGTGCGCAGCGCGCTCAAGAAGAGTGAGCCGTCGCCATGCACTTCTCTGAGAACCTGCAACTGGCAAGCTTTGGTGATGCTCAGTCTCTCACGAGCTGACGCCTGACACCAGCACTCAGACACGAACCTCCAAGACCCCTGCTGGTGCTGCGCAGCCGCTGACGAGCACGAGGGGCAGAGCCGCGGCGCGGTGTTCGACGCCATGATCGAGAAGGGGCGGGAGCTGAACTCGCTGGCGGCGGGGGCGCTGGAGGCGCTGCCTGAAAACACCCGCACGGCGCGCATGGAGAACGGCGACGCAGGTGGGCACCTGCTGCAGTGCAGCGGATGATTGGCGGACCAGCTTGGGCCCACAGACGGATGTCGGGTTGTGACATCGATGATGGCGGCGGCAGCTCAGGCAGACTCCGCCCAGCAATGTGGTGGCAATACGTCACAGCAGTGCGTGTGCAGCTGACGAAGGCTCTGCCATGGGGCGCGCGTGATGTGGCAACCCAGCCGCCCCAGATCTCGACAGGCACTTCTGCTCCGATGTGTTGCAGGCGGCACGTCCAGCAGCAGCGCGGGCCCGGGCGACGTGCCGGTGGAGACTGCGCGTGGCGGTGGAGACTTCGACGCCGAGCGGGAGCTGGATGCGGCGATGCTGCCGGTGGAGGTGAAGGAGCAGCGGCTGAGCGGGCTGCTGCAGAGCCTGCTGTGCGGCGCGTGCCTGGGTGCGCTGCAGCATGTGCTACGTGCAAAGCCATTTGTGACGCTCATGCGCAGCGATGCTGTGCTGTCACTGGCATAGCAGTGCATCGCTCACACAGCACTGTCTCAAGTGGCTTGACACTCTGAAGTGGCTGTACGTGGTCTTGGTTGACAAGTAGTTGGCACGGGATGGTTGGTCTACAGCAACGCTGATGTGCAGCCTACCTCTGATCATGCCTGCGACGTCTGTGTGCAGTAAGCAGATGGCACCTGTGGTCCCGTCAGACCCTGTGTGATGCGTTGGCGTGCAGGCATCACGCCCGGCATCAAGCTCATCCCAAGCGCTGTGCTGTGGGGCTACTTCGCGTACATGGCGGCCGACTCGCTGCCGGGCTCCCAGTTCTGGGACCGCCTCCTGCTGATCTTTACTGACCCGCGCAAGCGCTACATGTGAGCGGCGCCTCTATCTGTGACACTGCAGCTGCCTGTTATCATGTGGTGAGAACCGGTTGGGATCCAGCATGTGGCACGCACCTTGACAACACCACTCAAGTGTTACAGTGGAAACACTGGGCAGCTGCTTGTAGACTGCCAGCCTGTGTAAAGCCCCTTCTCTCCGTCTTTCAAACAGTTTCTTGCTGCTGAGTGTCTTGCTGCTTGCAGGTTGCTGGAGCAAGGTCACGCGCCATACGTTGAGACGGTGCCGTTCCGCATCATCTTCGCCTTCACGCTCCTGCAGCTGATGGGCCTGGGCGCCGTGTACGGCATCACAAAGGCTGGGGTGCGCCTCGATCACTGCATCTGGCCATCGCAGTGTTTGGGCGCCATGTCTGCAGCACCGCACGCTACGCAGCTGCTATAGCAGGGCACCAGGCTGTGCACAAGGTATGGTTTGCTAGACATGTTGCAAGGTTTACTGCTGCCGAAGTGCCTACTTTGCACACTCCTGCAGATCGTGGGGGTCATCTTCCCGGTGTTCATCATGGCGCTGGTGCCGATCCGGCAGTACCTCATGCCGCGCTTCTTCAAGCGGGAGCACCTGCGGGAGCTGGACGCGGCGCCCTACGAGGAGGTGGGTCTGGTGTCCCTGATTCAGCCTTGAACCCAAGGCTGTGCTGCTCGCTGCGGGGTGCCTGGTAGCAGTGTGTTCAGTGGCGCAGGCAGCGCCGCTCACCAGCAATGAGAGCGATTGGCCTGCGCTGTGCTTTTCGGCGCATGACGACCATTCAAGCCTGGAAGCCTCAACCACGTACCCTTTGTGTATTGCAGGCGCCGCCGGTCAGCGCGGAGGAGGCGCACCGGGAGGCGCGGGAGGCCGGGTGGGAGCCGCCCCCCGAGGTGCTCACCAGGCCCCCTGTCGTGGCATTGCTGCTGTTCAGCTGCATATCTGGCACGGGTGCAAGGCAGCCTTTGAGAGCCAGCGCTGCAGCGGTGGGTCTGCCTGCCCCGGTGGCAGCAATCTGCTGGAGCCTGTCGTGCGGCTGGCACCTTCCCGCAGGATCAACATCTGGTGCCACCCGGCGGCTGTGCATCGCTTCCAGCACGACGGCCTGCGGCAAGCCACCCACCTGAGCACTGCTGCCCTGCTGCAGGGCGGGGCCGGCGGCACAGCCACTCAGCACAAGGTGTCAACATTTCTCTAGGCCCCTGTGTGTCATGAAACTGCAGGGCGGAGCTGGCGGCACGGCGCAGCGGGCGGCGTCGCGGGAGCTGGGGCCGGAGGACTGGGACGGCCGCCGCATCCGGCGGCCCCTGGACCGCGCCAGCGTCGAGGCGCGCCGCCGTTCGTCCTTCAAGGGGGAGCCCCCTTCGAAGGGGGAAGTCCCGACAGGCACGCTGAAAGTCGTGCAGCTGAGCGGCACGGCAGCAAGCACGGAGCAGGGCGGCGGCCGGCGCCCGGCTGCTGCTGCTGCTTCCGGCACCAGTCATGACGGCAACGACGGCGGCAGCGGCGGCGGCGGTAGCTCCGTTCACATCGCTGGGCAGGGTGTGAGTGGCGGTGGCTCAGCAGTGAACGAGCAACCTGCAGCCACGTCAGCAAGAACTGGACAACAACTGTGATGCACGAGCGTGCTACAATGAACAGCAGGCACCCATTGGTGTGGTCGGCCAGCGATGCTCAGCATCGGAGGTGGGGCCGGGTCATGGCTACTGAAGTGTGTTTCATATTCTTAGGATCTACTGGGTTATAGCAAATTTCTGAACTGCGTGAGCTATGAACTACATCCTGCCACTGAATTGCACCTACCTGTATGGGCTATAACTTGGTAGATGTCGGTCATGAAGACCGTCCGCGCCAGGCTGGCACGGATACGTCGTTTGAGTGGCATCTTTGGTGTGCAATGCGCACGCGCTGCAGAAGATGTGTGCGCTTTGAGATACATGTATGCATCAGCGCTGGGGAGAACAGGTTCACAGGCCTGTTGTTTTGCAGCACCGGTATTGTTTCAAGGCACATGTGTAAGACCAATCGTAGTCATATAGGTCTGAAACAGACAGCCAACAGCCTGTCACAATTTGGGAGAGCACACGCTCCGTCATGCAGCTCAGGACTGCGGAGTGTAAGCCAGCGTTTATGTGCGTGTTGGTCACATATGGGCAAGCCCCTGGAAATCTGCATGTGTGGCTGCTGGCCATGCCGCGTACAGTGCAGACGGCTGACCCACTTGTCGGCAGGAGCTGCCGCCGCTGGCATCACTCCGCCGCATGCACTGCATCGACCAGAGGCGCTGCGGTGTGCCACTTGGTTGGTATTGCTGCCTGGTCAGTAGCGCTTCGGCGCCCCCCGCTGTGGGAATCTAGAAGAAGGACTCCAGGTATTCCACCTCTGCCTTGGAGCCCACAAACAGCGGCACCCGCTGGTGCACCTGCAGTCGCACACATGACACGTTACGCGTCACACATGAGACAAAGGGTTCGAGTGCCATGTGCCACAACAACAGCAATTTCGCAGCCCACAGGAAGGGTTTGCGTGTAATGCACATGCTGCTTGCCATGTGCAATAATAAATGGCTGGCGGCGACACGACACAAGGGGGCATGGTGTGTGTCCGCACCTCGTTGGGCTGCACCTCCATCACGCGCCCTGCCCCAGTGGAGCCCTTGCCGCCCGCCTGCGCGTGGAAAGGCGACAGATGGGAAAGGCAGAAACCAGAAGGCAGCTTGGCAAAGTCAGTTTTGCCACCAGCTGCTCAAGGACACATGTGCACGCAGCGTGGTTAAACAGGGGCAAGAACCCGTCTGCAGCTGGGGCTGTGCGCCCGCATGGGCAGAGGCGCAGGCACAGCCGGGCACACGAAACCAGGGTTGCATGCAGCCTTGCCGCATGCTGACACTGCAAGGTGGTCCAGCAGCAATGGCGCCGACCCGGCGCCTGCTGAAAACCCCTTCAGGTCACAGCCACATGAACGCACCTGCTCTGCGATCATGGACATCGGCGCGCACTCGTACAGCAGCCGCAGCTTGCCGTTCTTGTTCTTCACGTCGCCCGGGTAGCCGTAGATGCCGCCGTACAACATGGTGCGGTGGAAGTCTCCCACCTGGTGGCAGCGAGAAACAGCGTGACGTGACTGGAGACGCGTCAGAATGTCAGCCTACTGAACAAACCCCATGTTAGCGTGCACACATCATCTCCAGTTGGTGACAACACACGACGCCGCCCGATGCAAGGGACTGTAGCATGGTCTGGTGCATGCTGGCATCAATCCGACAGTGATCGATCAATCAACCGAGAGCAGCGCACCAGGCTGCCGATGTAGCGGGAGGAGTACGCCTTCCCGTTGATGTTGTCCTCCGTCTTCAGGCTGTCCATGTACTTCTTCAGCCCATCCGTCCAGCCCTGCAGCACCAAGATGACCGCGTAACTCGCGACAGCCGCTTACTGGACCCGTCTGCAGACGTCTGGTATCGTATCACATATGTTTGGCAGCATCGAGAGCTGCACGGTGTGTGACACCACAACGCTTTTCCATTGGCGCCAGCCTGGCTCCACAGCACCCTGCGCACCTGGTAGTTGCCCTCATTAAAGGAGTAGATGGCGCCCTTCTCGGGAACCTGCATGTTGGGGTGGCTCAGGATGAACTCGCCCACGTTGGAGTCGTAGGTGAAGCCGTGCACGCCGCTGCCCAGCGTCAGCACAAACACCGTGGAGGACGAGTACAGGCAGTAGCCCGCGCCCAGCAGCGATGTGCCTGCAGCAAAGGTACCAAGCCGAGCGGGATCAGGTGCAGGCTTGCTACTGCAAAAGATCAGACCGCTTTGATACCTAATCCATGCCGCAGGTTTTTGTCAGGGCTGAGTGCAGGTATGCCTGACCGCAGGCCATTGCATCTACCACTGGACCCTGCTGCGCACCTGGTTGGCAGACGTTCAGCACGCAGTTCTTCATCATCTGCTCGGGGTCATCCATGTCCTGCACGAAGACACATGGTGCCGTCCAGTCGTTGTGTCTACTGCTGGCAGCTGACGCTGTCTGTCAATGTGAACGCCGCCAGCAGCCTCGCCGAGGTCCTTTGCCAAAAGTTGCGGCACAAGGCCATCCTCCCTTCGGATGCACAAGCTGCCATCTGCAAGCAGTGCCCAACTGTTCCTATGGTGAGGGTTCCTTTCCACCTCCAGGCTGCACTCGTCGTTGGGGTCGTAGATGCCAAAGATGGAGCCGGTGGAGATGCCGGCATCGATGTTAGAGCTGCCGTCCAGGGGGTCGAACACCACCACATAGTTGCCGCTGAAGGTCTCCTCCACCGCTACAGGGAGGTCCTCCTCCTCCGATGCGATTGTGCCCTGGTATGAAGCACAGCACAGCACCATTACTGACTTTGGCATCATGGCAGCTGGAGCCAGCCGCCAGCCATCCGACCAGCAGGAGCAAGCGCCGATGCAGCCATCTGTGGCACTTCTTCGGAAGTCTCGGCCTTGTCTAGCCAGCGTCGTTGCACGCACCCTCGCACGCATCACGCATGTGCAGTGTGCATCCTGGTGATACCACTTCGGCTGGTGCTTGCGCTTTTGCTACAGGGCGCACCGTGCGGCCGGAGGCGCGCAGGGCGTTGCAGAACACGGTGTTGGACACCACATCCAGCTTCTTCTGGTCCTCCCCCTGGATGTTGGCGGCGCCCGCCAGCCCCGTCAGGTTGCTGATGCCGCTGCGGTTCACCTGCGCACGAGCAGCATACTGATGACCTGCAGTGTGCGTGCACGAGCTGCTGCTGCTGCTGCTGGCTGCAGCATGAGCGCATGCCGTATCAAGTCTGCTGGCCGCTGTGCTTGGGCCTGCTCCCGTGCCGGTCACTGCAGCAGCTCGACGGATGATGTCCTCCCTCATGCCCTGCTGAGGCCTGTCACTGCTCACCAGGCTGGCGATCTGCTTGCAGGCGACTGCGATGGACGAGATGACGGTCGCCAGCTCGCTATCCACGTTGCCGGACGCCTCCTCCTGTGCCGATCATACGGAGGCCCGAGTCAAAAGGTCAGCTATTGGAGCGAGACGTCCTTTTCCAGGCGTAGGCTGCTTCCGAGGCGCATGCAGCCCCACCCCTCAGAGGTGTGCAGTCAGCAACACAGCACGCGGCGCGACTGACCTTCAGCAGCCAGGTCGTCAGCGTGGACATGGAGTACTCCTCATCCCCCGCAGCCTGCATTTGGTGATTTCAATCAGTTCATGCCGCACTCACAGCTGAGATCAACGCATTACAACAGTACAGCTGATAAAGAGCTCTATACATCTGTGTGCCAGTGCCGATGCTGCCTCCTGCGGCAGATCCTGCCTGCACCTTGACTTGCAGGCTGCGCCTGCCGCTGCATGGGCGTGCGTGCCGGAAGGGGCTGCCGATGCTGCTGGCACGCAGACATCTCGTCTGCGAGACCTGCAGAGTAGAATGAGCGTTGCAGCTCCGCTCAGGACGGGTGGATTAGGAACCTGATGTGTTCGCATGGTGCAGATCGACTTGCAGCCCACAACAGCATTTTGATGCTCCGCATGGCGTGATCGGTGGGTGACATCACATTGTAGTCTATCTCAACAACCATTTGATCCTTGTGCAGGCGGCGTTGCGTCACCTTGCCGCAGCTGGAGCCTGCAAGGCCGGCAGGCAGTGCACACTGGGCATGCACCGGCTGCCTGCGACCCGCAGCAGCGGCAGCAGCGACGCCAGATCCCAGCAGTAGGGACGACGCCATGATCGCCGCTGTTTGGATGCAAACAGGCTGTCAGATGTGCGTGCCAAGCTACAGCAGTGTGCAGACTTTATCCTCGCTTGAGGCCCACACCGTGCCCGTTAGCGCTCCAGGGCCGCCTGGTTCTGCTGGGAAGGCTGCAGGAAGCAGCGGCGGCGCCAACAGCGGCACCTGGCCACCTTGGTGGCAGGACAGCGGTGGGGGACAGTCTCATGCATCCTGCAGCGACATTGCAGGGGGTTCACGTCCATGTGAAGGCAAGGGCTAACGGCGACATGCCTCTCGGGAAGGTTGAAGTGCATGATGCGATGCAAAGTTCAAGGTAGTTTAGAGTTCGGTATCTGCTGGGCGTACGCCGGTAGACAGCATGCACTGACACTTGCATGAACCTCAAGCCCAAGCCAGAGACCTCATCCAAAACCACAAACACAGAGGCCTGGCAAAGATGACCATGCTAACTCAGGAAAAGGGCATCAGCACGGCAGCGCTGCATGTAGCGCGGCCACTCTGGAGCGCTGCTCCTGCAGCGCCGCCATGTCCGCTGCAACGGGCGCCTCCAGTGCTTCCACCTCGCCCAGCAGCTGGAAGTACAGCGTCTCCACAGCGTTCACCTGCGACATCGTTGCAATCAGGGCTGCCACCATGCCCGGTAAATCTCTGCGCGCGCTCTGGTGTCTTTCTCATCAGGCCGAGCATGCTGCTGCACGACACTATCCTTATGCTGCTAACCTGTGCATTGATGCCGGCCACCGCCTGCTGCGCCACCTGCTGAAGCTTGTCTGTATGCTGCTGCTCTGCTGTCGGCCTACTCTCGGCGGCGCTCTCCGCTGTTCCATTGCCCTCGCGCATTGCCGGTGGCAGTGCTAGGGAGGACGTACCCGCAGGGGAGCTGCCGCCGGTGGGACTGCCGCTGACGGTCACGTCACGGCTGCTGCCAGCAAGCGGCGAGGAGTCAGCAGTGAAAGGCACTGCTGGCAGGCCGCTCAAGGGGGCCTGCAGGTGCGTGTTGACTATGACCAGCTGTTCTGTTTGCTTGCCCTCAGGGGTTTGCAACTGTGACCATGCATGCCGCTGAGCATGGGGTACGTCAGCGTGGAAAACATACTCACTGGCAGGCTGTAGTCTCTGTGGTGCCCGTGTGCTGAGCCAACGTTGCGTACCGTCACTCGGACAGGCTGCATGGCCTGCAGCTCGACAGCAGAGGTCACTGGCAGCTGACCACCAGGGTCAACAGTGCTGTTGCCTCAGGGCTGCGCCAACATGTTCAGGAGCCGCAGCACAGCAGTGCGATGTCGCTCACAGCACCTCTGCGGCGCTGCTGTTCTGGTAGAAGCGGTACTGGCAGCTGCTGCTGGCGCCGTCGTGCTCGGCAGCTGCCGACACGGCAGCAAACAGCAGCGGCTGTGCGCGGCCACCGCCATTCTGCTCCCTGAGAGCCTGCAGCACAGCCGGCACCAGCACCTGCGCAAGGCAGCACCGCATCATGCGAAAGTGCTGTGCCCCTCCCTTGCTGCTACTACGGATGCATTGCAGCGCCTCGCCATACGCAGTGGGTGATCAGTGCATACCAGGCCGCCGCTCGCGCTATGTAGGCAGCACACCTGCTCGCGCATGGACAGATGCAGCCGGGTGCTCGGACGGAAGCAGAACCACCCCAGTACTGGTTCCCGGAATGCAGCTGTCAGCGCTCGCAGGCGCTCCACTGCAAACAGCACCAAGCGGGGATCGTCAAGAACATATCCGCTGGCAGAGGCTGCGGGCCGCAGTCACGCTTCTGGCAATCCAGCCTTCTCACCCAACACCATGTTGCACCGCACCGTCGACGGCGCCGGAGGGCTGATAGAAGCTGAAGACGCCAGCGAGGCACGGCAGCGCCGTGACCACCGCCTCACGCGCATGTGCCGTCGTCGCTTCTGTGCATGACACATGTTGACAGGGTGCCGACCACGGCCCATATGCTATGCTGCGATGACGCACCATGGTATGCCGACTCAAGTGCTGACGAGGGATCTGCTGCTGCAGTATTGCGCACCTTCATGGTCCTGCAGAGTGGTCTTTGATGTCGTGCGCACCCTGCCTACAGAGGCGCATTTGTGTTCTGAGTACTTTACAGATGCATGCCATTCTGAACGTACGAGAGCTACGAGGTGATACTGGAGCCTGGCTGCTGGAATGTTTGAGTGGTCAAGGGTTTGGTGCGCTCACCAAGGATGAAGCCATCAGCGTCTGCCGGCGAGGTGGCCAACGATGTCAACCATGCCGCGAGGGTCGCGCCGCTGACTGACACGCCGTCGAGCGCCATTGCTGCCTGAGCTTGGGGCTTTCCGTCAGCTGCAACACGAGCTATACATTATTTCGTGGCGAAGCTTGTGGCCTTTATCACTGTGCGCTGGGCGCACTGATGACCAGTTCAACACGGTACTGATTGGGGTTGCTCGGGTGCCTGGGAAGCTTTCATGTGAGAACTTTGATTGCATTGCCAGCCTCAACTGTGACACAGCATGCGAACTGTGCAGCGCTTGCAATGTCGAGGCAAATGGTTCATTGACCTGCCTGGTCCAAAGGCTAGGGTCCCGGGTAGACACGCGAAGTTCGCGGCAACATGCGAGCACGCAGGCCACATTTTTGGCCGTCCAGCCACACCAGAAGCTAGCGGACCGTGTGCTGCTGCGGCTGGTACGAGACGCTGCGCAATTGCGGAACATTCATCTTCAACCTCTTGATTTGAACCAGCTGATCGGCTTTGCGGACCGTCTTGTTGCGCGATACGCACTGCAGCTGATCTGTTTTACACAGTACGATCCACCTGCAGGAGCTGGGGCTGTCAAGTGCATCCCACTCCCCCAAGATAGGCCGTTCATAACCTGCATCGATTGGTGCACCGACACAGCAGCTCCCCGAGCTGGGGCGCCAACGGCAGCCACCGCCGCATGGCGGACAGCGTGTGGTCTGAAGGCCTCGACGACAGCGACGACGTGTCCGAGGTCATCGCCAGCGAGGAGGTCTCGGAGGGCGACAGCGGGCTGTCCGGCGCATCCCCATCGCTCAGGCGCAACACCATGGGGCTGCGCCGGCCGCCGCGGTTCCGGACCAAGGAGTTCTCCCAGGTCATGGAGGGCCTGCGGCGCATCACCTGGTGGTGTACCCGGCGAGCCTGGCGCAGTGCCTGGCGGATGCCGCCAAGCTGTCGCGCCTCGATCTGGATGACAGGTATGAATCCCGAGGCACCTCCGTGCATAGCCAGAAGCGCCCAATATCAAGACACATCCCGTCGATGCGTGCACTCGAGCTGAGGCCACATACGTGCCCCAAGTCTTCGTGATGCTGCATGCCTGCCATGCATGCTGTGCATGATGACTGGCGTCAGTGATGGCAGTTCACACGGCAATCGATGCATCTGCGAACGTCCGGCGCAGGTTGGGCCAGCTGCCGCCGGACCGGCGCCTCACGAAGTGGGAGAGCACGCTGACGCGGCAGCTCATCACGGAGGCGGTGCCCTTCGCCTTTGAGAAGTGCCTGTCGGATGTCGCTGTGCAGAATTGGGGCGACAACATCCAGAGCGACATCCTGAACGTAAGCTTCTGAGGGCGTGCATGCACCTCAATGGCACTCCTGTGACCCTCGCAGCTGTGGCCAAGTCGACATGTAACGCCTGGGGATATGTTTGGGCCGTCAAGTGGACACAGTCGCCAAGTCCTTCTACATCCTGCAGGCGTGCCTCTCGCTGGCGGAGCTGACCTCGCAGCGGCTCCTGCGCTACCAGACGTTCCAACAGCCAGAGCCTGATGAGGAAGAGGAACTCCTGGTGACTGCCTGATGCTGCCATTGCATGGCTGGCTGCACAGCGGTTTGCAGGCTGATGTAAGCGAAGCATGCCTAGGGCATTGTGTGAACACAGGTTCCTGAAAGTCCATGTGTTCTGGTGATGCAGCTGCTGCTGGCAAGCTTCAAGCTAGCGCTGGACCCAGCGACCGAGTTCGCCCAGAAAAACTCTGATGCTTCAGCTTTCGAAAACGACTCGGTGCGACGTGTGCTCTGCACATTGC
This sequence comes from Diplosphaera chodatii, assembly GCA_032358165.1. NCBI lineage: Eukaryota > Viridiplantae > Chlorophyta > Trebouxiophyceae > Prasiolales > Stichococcaceae > Diplosphaera > Diplosphaera chodatii. Next base: position 2,347,107 of record JAALGY010000019.1, read on the forward strand.
CCAAACCTAAGAGTGTGTATGTACGACATCATGTTTGTCAGCGGTAGGCACATGCGGTCCCCTGCAGAGCACTGCATGGGGATGCCAGCTGCCACATCACAGCACACGGCCTCCGTGTTCAGCACATGCAAGTGTTCACCTTTCACTTCCTGACCAGCCAACATGTAGTCAGCCGAGGCCTCCCACTGCAGGGCACAGACGAGGCGCAGCCGCTGCCTCAGCCCCTGGGCACCTCGCCGCTCGTCGTCGCCGCCACCATGGACGACTCGGATGGCGAGGTGGATCTTGCAGACGCCGGCAACCAGGGCGCTGTGGTGCCCGGCAGCATGTGCGCCTGGCAGGTGGGATACCTCATCAACCCCAGATGTTCCCAGCCATCATGTTCTGAGTGTGGCAAGCGGCTCAGCCTGCAGGCCAAAGCAGCGCATGGTCACCACTCAACACACCAGCACACATGCTGCCGTACAGCATGACTGTGCAAGCGCACCGCTGCAGCACCCAGCTGAGAGCGCTAAGCACCTCCGCATTTATCCGTTGTCCATCAAGGTCCCGCAACCCAGGACATCAGGACGACTGTGCTGTTCAGTACTCTGCAGGCTGCGATACTGAACTACTTTCTGGAGAAGGAGGGGCTGGCCAACGCCGAGCAGCTGGTGCACCGCGGCCCCGAGGCAGTTCGCACGCTGCCGGTGTATGAGGGCGTGCTGGGACTCCTGGCACAGGTGCTGGCTTGAGGGTTGAGGGGGCGCTGGGGTGCATGTATTGCATTCTGCGCTGCTGCGCTGCGCACGGGTGCCGAACAACACTTGTGCGTTTGCAAGCAACAAATGTGCACGGGAGACGCCATCGTGCTGCACGTGCAAAGGGCTTGTTGCGATGCAGCATGTTGGGATGAAATTCTTCCTAAGCATCAGTGCCTGAAACTTGTGGCGGCCGCACAACCTGGTGTGTCCCACGTACGTCTCGTACGTCTCAAGGATTTCATGGTCCGCCGTTCCCATGCAGGCAATGCCATACTTCCACTCCAGCAAGCTGGCTGAAGAAATAAAGGAGGTGAGCGTGGGTGGAGCAACTATCCGGGGTACTCGTAGTGCGACCAGCCCTCAGCACAAAGCTGCCAGTGCCTCCTTTCGGATGGTCGGCAGGGGTCCTCAGCAGTCCACATGCTGATTTTGTTCTGGTGATGCCTGCAGTGGGTGACATCCGACAGCCGTCTCATGCGCCACCTCGAGACCCTGCTGTCTGCAGAGGAGTCTGCGCCTATGAACAGGTAAACTGGACTTTGCACCATGTTTGCAGTCTTTGTCCTGGTATCCGCTTGCATGGGACGCGCTCGTGCGGCGTGCGCCCTATACTGATGCGTGCGTCATCTCCTGCGTGCAGGCATGGTCAGCCAGTGGCCAACAGCATCTTCTCGAGTATGTACGACATTCTGCTGGCGGTGCCCTCTGTGCAGGCTGATCATCATGAAGAGGTTTGTACCTTGCTGCTGCAGATGGCCTGCAACATTTGGCCTGGCATGCGCTGCATACAGCTGTGCACATGGTTCTGCAGTCCTCAAAATGCTGCAACCAGTTAAACCGTCAGCAGCCTGTCATGCTGGCCACAAACAGCCAGTGCGTGGCAACTGGTAGCACAACTGCTGCATCTTCACGGAGGAAGCACATTTATTGCGACATGTGACTGTGCGTTCCCCCCTGCAGATCTGCCGCCTGCACCGCGCATACATCCAGACCCTGCTGAAGAAGGCGCTCTTCGCGCGGCAGCTGGCGGCGCTGCGGGAGCTAGAGTCCCTGCTGCAGCACACTGAGCGGCTGCCTGATGACGGCACCATCGCAGCGGTCATGGAGGTGTGCTCAACCAACTCAGCTTGGAACATCTTCCCTGCAGAGGCTCCCAGCCCTGCAGCGTGTCGTTTGAATCGTTATTCGCTGTTGTACAGCAGGCAGAGGCCCCTACTGGGGTGCCCTGCGGCAGGTCCCAGGCTCAGGCCGCCTGGCTCCAGTGCCCGCATCAGACAGGATCTTCTAGGGTCTAGGAAACAACAGACATTCGCTGCTGACATCCCTGGACCTCACACTCGACGCTGCGACGTGTGCAGGGCAACATCCAGTGGCTGCAGCAGAGCGAGGTCCTGCCGACGCTGCTGCGCGCCAACCTGCACACCCGGCAGTATGCGGACCTGGTGGGGCGTGTGCTGAAGCGGCTGGCGCCCCACGAGCAGGGCATCGCCGACTCCGACCTCACCTTCCTCTGGAACCTCACCCAGAAGGTGGCTCTCGTGGTCGTGGCAGTCGTGCCGCGGGGAGGCGCCCTGCCCTGCCGTCCCCAGTGGTGCAGGGAAGAATCCGTACCGTCATGGCATGCTATGCGGATTGTTGTTGCTGTGCGCCGTACGCTGACGACGCTTCTGTGCATGCTGCAGATGGACACCTTCGAGGCGGTGAAGGTCAACGTGTACAACCTGATCGGCGAGCTGGCAGTCCGCCTGCGCGGGCCACAGGTGGGTTTGGGAGGGTTTCGAGGCATTTTGGGAGCTCGGTGGCTGCGTGAGGCTGAGCGCAGCAACGCTGCTCTGGCACCATGCAAGCTCCGCAACTGCTGTAAAGGACTGATTGTGGTCTGTCTTGCAGGTCGACCTGCTGTTCGGCAAGTTTGAGGAGGGCATGGCGGCGGCGGGCAGCGGTGGCGGCGACCGCCTGTTGATTGGCGTCCTGCGCCGCATGGTCGACTCCGACAAGCAGGTGATCAGATGCGCTCGTCACATTGGGTTGCCACTTGACTCTCGGCTGGCTGCAGGTCGTGAAGGTCTGGCTGGCAGCTCAGCTTGTGCCGATGGACCTGGCTACTCCATGTATTAAAAAAACATCCTGTGACTCCCTCTTCGCACTGCAGTTTTGTCACGGCGGCCACCCAATGGGCTGAGGGCTGGCGAGTCAGCGCCATCGTCCCATCGGCCAGTCCCAACGAATGTCGCGCCCCCCTGCAGGGCCGCCTCACAGACCGCGTGCTGCCGCTGCTGTGGCGCCTGGCGCTCGCAGAGCCGCTGCAGACCTCGCCCGATGGCCCCAGCAAGGCGTTCATCGACGCGCTGTTCCGCTATGACGTGGTGCAGCAGGAGCGCCACCTGGAGCACGAGTGAGCGCCCCAGCAAACTTTTGGGGCACTCCAGAACCTTGTTCCTCCTCTCCTTAGCACAACATCAGGCGTGTTTGGGGCATGCATCTCGTTCCATGACGAACTGTGCCACTGCCAAGCGCTGCATGTACGAGGTGAACACATCTCTGCATAGCGCCTCGTGATGTACTCATGGTATCTCGTGCAGCTACATCCTGCGCTGCGTGGCGGAGATCCAGCGGGGCCCCGCGGTGCTGCAGACGCTAAACCTGCTGGCCATGATGGCCCACTCCCACGACAACCTGCTCAAGGACAAGGTGACCGGGTTCCTCAGTTCACTCGTTTCCCCAATGGTTGAAAGTGTGGACCTTGATGCGTTTCGCTGTCTGACATCAGTGCCCCCAGCACCCTGCTACCGGCTTCGTGTTTCGAACGTGTCTATGACCCTCTCTCATATGTATATACATATGTGGATGCAGCGGGGCGCGTGGGTGCATCAGGCCGACATGCTGGAGGCCAAGTTCCGGCTGTCGGAGCTGGTGCTGTCGGCCCTGGAGCGGTTCCTGGCGGCCAGCCGCGCCGCCGCGCAGCCCAGGGACCCCGCCTCGCCCTCTGCAGCCGCCGGCGACGCGCACAAAGACGCCGTCATGCGCTTTGCGCTCTTCCTGCAGGTGCGGGGACGTCTGCAGGTGTGGGGCATCAGGTTTCTGGGATAGTGCTCAGTGTGCAGGCAGCCATTTACTTGTGGTGCTCAAGGGGTATGGTCGGGGCGGACTTGCAGAAACTCAGCGCTGAGGGGCACTACATGTCAATGGTACAGATTGCGGCGTCGTGGCGTGCCAAGCCGATGCCGCCGGACCATGTGCAGCGGCTCTGGGCCGCGCTGATTGCTGGCAATGCATCCTCGAGCGACAGGTGCTGCTGCACCATCCCAATATCGTCCGCTCAAGCAGCCATGCCAGCAAGGGAGCACCTGAATCCGCAGTGAATGATGTTTGTGACGATGGTCAACTCGCTGTGCAACCCTCGCTCACAGGCTTACTGTTACCAGGTCGGCTGACTGTTCTCGCTGTAAAAACGTGTGTGGCTTGTGAAACCGCAGGGAAGTGGGCTTCAGCCTGCTGCGGGAGGCGGCAGCACCAGCGGGTTTCCTGGATGCTGGCAGTGCGCACACGCTGCTGCAGGAGCACATGCCTCAGCTGGACCCAGCAGCGTTCACGCCCACTGCCTTTGCTTGCTTCAGCGCCCTGTTTGAGCAGGTGTGGGCTGATCACGCAGCTTTCAAGTGCCAAAGGTTCCAAACCCATATATCGCAGGCATACCACAGCTTGACCAGTCCAGGCTGCTTTGCATGTCGCCGCTCTGTGCTGGGTCTCAGAGCCACATTCCACATGCAGACCGGCATGAAAGAAGACAAGCTGATTGCGGCTGGCAAGGATGGGGACGGCGTGCGATACTTTGTCACCGACACCAACCTGACAGGTGTTACTGGCTCCACAGTGTGCTGTCTATTCTTCCATCATCGCAGTGCTCAGTGCCGGTGAAAGGTGCTTCTACTGATCAGGGTGCTTAACACGCCTTGGCAGGTCCTTCACGCTTGAACCAGCCTGCTCTGGCCATGTAGGCGTGGGCTTCCTGTGGCAGCTGGTGCTGGATGCATCCGAGGCGGTTTCTGCCGAGGCGCGCTCGCTGCTGGTGGCGGTGCACACGCAGCTTGGCGGCAGCATCGCCGATCACGGCCCCGCCCTTCAGGCAGCCTTCCTCAGGTATGACCATCAGCTGTCCCGCACAAGCAAGTCCGTGGCCACAGGAGGCTACATGCGAACCATCAAGAATGTCACCAGCTGATAGAATATGCGGTGTGCGGGCGGGCTTGCTGTAACCTTGCTTGGGGCTCAGAGCATGTGCAGGTTCTTGTGCTCTCATGCACAGAGTCTTGCTGAAACAGCACACGCCGTCGTTTGCAGGAGGTGCACAGACCAGCTGCTGCAGGCGGCAGCAGCCGCTGCTGCTGACGGCAGCAGCAGGGAGCACAAGAATGCGTCAGCCGTGGCCGCGCTGCGCTGCAGCCGCTGCATGGCGCTCATGCTGCAGGTCGTCAAGCAGGGCCAGGTGCGGTTTGAGGGGTGCAGGATTTAGGGTTCAACACCACGAAAAAGCAGCATGACTGCTGTCCTGCTTCGAATAACACTGCTCGCATGGTACGGGTGCAACTGGTCAAACAGGCTGCTCAAGTCAGCAGGCTGTGGCTGGCTGCAGGGCAACACGATGCCCAGCATGCCGGCGCATGGCGCCTCGTTCCGCGGCGCGCCCGTAGACTTTGATGTCCTGGTGATGCACCAGAGCCGGCGGTTCCGAGTGGCCTCGCACCAGAACGCCTACATCGGCGCACTCCGGCGGCAGGTCAGCTGATCCCGACGCATCTGTGTTTATCACTGCTACCTTACCTGGCAGTGTGTGCCTGACCATTTGCGCCGGCAGCCGACACCTCACTGTATTGCGTGAGGCGCTGCTGCACGGGATACAATCAAGGGCTGTTCTTGTTGTCTCAATGCAGCTGCTGTAGATCCACAGTCGTTACGCTGGGCTTTTCTGACACAGTGTTCATCAAGCTGCCAAGTATACCATGTCCTGCGCCTGCTGCATCCACAGATTGCAGCAGAGCTGGGAGCCCAGCCAGAGGTGGTGCGCATCATCGTGAGCGGCACTGAGTTCCGCAACGACGCGGCGCAGCTGCGCGACCACAGTGTGCAGCCGCCGTTCCAGCTGCAGGTGCGGGGTCTGCACATGTGGTGGAGGCTATCGTCTAGCTCAGCTGTATGGGTGCCATTGCACCAGGTGCTCATGTAGCCTATGCAGCTGCAGCAGCATTGGTATGCGGCGCAGCAACCCGTGACTGCTCTTCGTGGACTGCAGGTGCTTATCAGCCCGAAGGCCAACTCGTACACGCAGCTGCCCACTGAGGGCGATGCAGACGATTCCCCCACCCTCGTGCTGGCAACACAGGTGCAGTATGATCACGCACTGCACGTGCTGTTGTTGATGCATCTGCTGCCCTTCCAGCTGCTGCAGCTGCTGGTGGTGGTCAAATCAATATGTGTGTAGCTTGCACCCTTCCAACTCCCTTGTGTCCCATCTGACGCTCCCCTCCCCCAAACCCCGAAAGTGAAACTTTCCCCGCAGGAGGGGCTGACGGCAGCGCTCCAGGACCTGGCCGACGGCTGCCCGCTGGCCGGTGGCCGCGCCTGCGCAGTTAGCCTGCTGGAGGCGCTGCCGACGCGGCGGGACGCGGCGGCGGCGCTGCACTCGGCGCTGCGCGGCAGCGCGGCGGACCTGCGGGCCCTGCTGGCCGGGTGCCGGCCGCCGCGCCTGCTGTACTACATGCAGGCGAGGGCTCATGAGTCATGAAGCATGCTGTGCAGGCGTGCCAGACAAATGGTGCATCTGGGTGGTCATCGCGTGTTACCGGTCAATCAATGCCATGGACTACGCCAGCGCATTGATTTGCCCACTGGCGACGTCCCTGCAAAGCCAAATGCATTTCATAGTCCAAACTGACGACCCTGTTTTCGGAAGCTCAGCTTTGTCACTCTACTCTAGCTGTGCTTTGGGCAGGTGGTGGCGGCACTGCTGCTGCCACTTCAGCCTGGATCAGACGCGAGCGATGCCGCAGCGCTACGCTCTGCGATTGCCAGTGACGACTTTGCCAGTGTGCTCATAGAGGCACTGGCTGGTGCTCTGGCACACGCCGATAATGCTCAGCCGCCAGGTGAGCTTGTTTCAAGTCACCACTGTGACAGCTCTGGCAAGTTTCTGCAGACACCAAGCAACAGTCAAACCCTTCCGTCTGGCCAAGTGGCCTTGCCTAGTTTTGTCCAGGTGGCATGCGATGTGGTTTGTCACAGCAGCATCTCTGCCTGCAGACGCCGCCCTGATGACGCACCTCGGCCAACTGGCGATTACGGTCTTCCAGCCCATCGTGCTGCAGCCGCTGCCGTCCCCAGACCAGGTGATGCCCCGCTGTGCAAAGCGGCCAGCGCGCTCAGCATCGCTGAACTCATGTTCTGAAGCTCTGCAAAGTTTCACATCGCTCGAGCCACCTTGCTGTTCTGCAGGGTGACGTCACGTCCATGTCCGTGGACGGCGGCGGTGGCGCCGTCAGCAGCGGCAGCGCGGCCGACAGCGTGCCCGGCTCCCCGGCGCAGGACGCGCCGCTGGCGGCGGCGGCGCGGCTTACGCCCTCGCCGGCGCCCCCCGGCAGCCAGCTGCGCCCCGAGACGCTGCAGCAGCTGCTGCGATACCTCGGCGGCCTCGCGCACGCGGCTGGCCGCGCCTGGGGCGCTGCGCTGTCCCCACAGGTTCGTAGGCAGCTGCAGATAGCGGGACACAGCACGGGTGTGCTCAGCTGTGACGTGGTGCTCCTGGCAGCCTTTTGCACCCGAGGCAGCTGGAGGCTTTTGCGCCTGTCCTCAGGCACCGTATGTATAGGACAGCAACACATGTCCGCTACAGCAACCTATGCGTCTGTAGGTGCATGATGGAGAGGGTACACTGCCATTGCAAGACGCGCAGCTGGCGCGTGCGGCGTGGCAGGCGGCAGCAGAGGTGCTGGCAGCGCGCCCAGACCAGCTGGATGCATTCATCCAGGACCAGGGTGCGTCCCTTGCCGCCTTGCCTGTTTCATCATCTGCTCCGTGGCTGCGCCCAACCCAAGGTCGCTGTGGCTTCCTTGGCAGTGACACTTGAAGCTGGGGGCACAGCTGACTTGACAGCCACTCAGCACGTACTCCTAGTCCAACGCCCAACATACGAGAAGGGGTACAACGAAAACACAATGCTCTGGGCGCAGAGATCACCAGAGACGTTGCACTGCCACAGGTGTGGCGGCGCAGCTGTTGGCATCGCTGCTGAACCCGTACAGCTGCGAGGTGCGGCTGGCCGCGCAGGCCACCCTGCAGCACATCACCCAGGCCGCGCCGCGTGCGCGCGTGTGGCTGCTTCAGCTGCTGGGCGCGGCGCAGGCTGTGCTCATGGGCGAGACATCCTTGGTACGCAGGCTTACCTGCACCTTGGCTGGCTATGTAAGCACGAGCCTTGCCTGTCATGTTGAATCCAGCCCGCAGGCTGCTTGTGTGTTGAGGACCACAGGAGGGCCTGCCACACCGCGCCTCAGAACATCCCCAAATTCCACAGTAGACTTTTAGTCGTATTGACCCATCAAGAGTCTCATCGACATTGTCCAGTCCCTGCAGGGTGATGCCGTGCCCGGCCTCGGGCCCCTGGACAGCCAGTACTACAGCGCGGTGGCAGCCGCCCTGGCAGCCGGAAGCGCAGCCGGCCACCTGGGCGCCCACACCCAGGAGCTTTACGCGCTGTTCCAGCAGGAAGCCGCAACCGTCAGCAGCACTCGTGAGGTAGGATGATCTTTCGCGGTGCTGAGCTCTTGGTCGGTGTCAGCTGCGGATAAGCCGTGCTGTTGCACAGGATGGAGCCAAGCAACCAGAGCCTTGCTGTGCAACTTCCCCCTGCTAACATGTGACAGCTGAAACTCAGGATGCAAACCCCAAGGTGGCAACCGCTTCAAGTCATCTGTGTGTCGGCACCCGCTGCAGGGTGAGCTGGGCGTGGCGTCGGCGCTGTTGGGCAGCCTCGCGGGCCGGGCGCCCCGCCTCACGGCGGCAAACCCAGCGGAGGAGGCGCGCCTGGCGGGGCAGCTGCGGCTGCTGGGGGCGCTGGTGAAGGCGCTGGACCGGCGGTCGCTGGGCGCCGCGGGGCGCGGCGACCTGGTCGGCCTGCTGATACGGGGTGAGCCCCAGCCCTTGTACCCCACCCAGAACTTTCAGACTGATATAGATCAGCCTGATGGAGACCAACCTGATCTTGGTGTGATCCCTATGCGTCCTTGTTGCATGGTTGGGGAGATAGGCCGCCGAGGTTGGCATTGCCTTGCGTACAAAGAGCCCTTGGCAGGATTGACCAGGCTGAACCTCGCATCATCGCGCTGCTGTACGCCGCGCAGACTTCCTGTTCCCGGAGTCGGTGGCATACGCGAGCGGCACCCTGCAGGAGGGCGCCATCACCCCCCGCTGCACCTCCGACGACAGCCGCCAGGTACCTGTCCACCTGATATCTTGCATCCGTTTCGACGTGCCAAGCTGCTGACTTCAGCCATCAAGTGTGGTTCGATGGCAACATCCTTCGTTGCTGGATGGGCCCACGAACTATGGGAGCATCCTGCGTGACATAGGGTGACATTGTGAGTGCACCACTGCAATTGAGCTTGACGGCAATGGGCCGTTGATAGATAGACCTTTGAACAGTGTGTGCTCCGATACAGGCGGCGCTGGACCTGCTGCTGGACCTGATGGCGCATGACAGCGGGTGCCTGCGGGAGGGCGCGCGGCTGCTGCAGCAGGCGCACTTCGCCAACGCCAACCTCGCCGGCCTGTTCAACTACCAGCCCATGGCCACCGCTCGGTGGGTTGCTGCTGTCAGTCAGTCTTTGGTGGCCTGTCACCGCTATCAGTGTTGCAGTGATGATGTATGGGTTGCACAGAGCTTGCACCTGCTTGTGACCTTGGGTGGCATGACAGGCCTGAACAATCAAGTCATGAGTGATTCGGGCGTTCGTCTGCCATGTGCAGCAACGTGAGCGGCTATGTGGGCATCCGCAACGGGGGCGCCACCTGCTACATGAACTCCGTGTTCCAGCAGCTGTTCATGCAGCCGTCCATCCGGCGCCTCATCCTGGGCGGCCCCGAGGACGCACCCGACCTGCGCCCCGACTCGGTGTTCTACCAGATGCAGGTAGGGTTTCAGGGTTTTACAGAAGGTAGTCATACCTGTTGTGCATGCCTGGTGCTAGCAATACTGCTGTTTGCAACCCTTTCACAGGGCTTGAGCGGGCTCCAAATGTACAGACGCATGTGATACCATAACTGCTGCAAGGAATAGCCATGTTGTGGCGCTACAACAGCTGACATGTGCAGCGTAGCAGGAAAATCGTGTGGCTGCTGACCAACTGCATCACAGATTTTGCCTGCACCTAGCAACTTGATTCGAGCTGTCTCTGTTGAGGGTGTGCGACATGTGGTTTCACTCCCTTGTGCAGGCCATATTTGGGCACCTGGCGCTGGGGCAGAACGAGGCGGTGAACCCGCGCAGCTTCTGGCGCGCGTTCCGCGACTACGACGGCTCCCCCATCAACGTGCGCGAGCACCAGGACGCCTACGAGTTCTTCACCCGGCTGCAGGTGCGCATAAGCGCTGCTGTGGCCGGTGATTGCTATCTTGAGATCATGGGTTCTTGGCTGGTGAGCAGGCATACAGGTTGAGGGCACAGCCTGCATGGCTCTTGATAGTGGTTGGGCTGCCTGATCACGGCTTATGCTCACCATGCAAAGCTGTAGCGTCATCAGTCGATCAGGTGCTCAGTCCATAGCTGCCATGACATGCATGCAAATGCTATGCCTTCCTGCAAAGGATCTGCTGGACGCGCATCTGCGGGGCGCAGCAGGGCGCACGGCGCTGCAGCCCGTGATCGGCGGCCGCTTCGCACAGCAGGTATAGTCATGCGACTCACTAAAGAGACTTACAGCCCAGTGGCTCTGGCAACCTGTTCACATCATCCTCATACAGTGTTCACCCGCTTAGACCAGGCGAAGGCTCCTCTTGACGAGCGGCTGCAGAGTTATTTCTGACACATGGTGGCGTCCTTTCGCCTGCAGATCATCTGCAAGAGCGTGCCGCACCGCAGCGAGAAGGAGGAGGAGTTCTACCAGATCTCGCTGGACGTGCGCGGCAAGGCCAGCCTGGAGGAGTCGCTGGACTTTTACGTGCAGGGGGAGCTCATGGAGGGCGACAACCAGTACTTCTGTGAGGACGTCGGCAAAAAGGTGGGGGTGCACCTACAAGTTCATTATACCCTTAAATCTACACACCAACCGGCGAGCCGATGGAGGGCGACAACAAGTGCTTCTGCGAGCACGTCGGGCAAAATGGTAGGACTGTACCTACTAAGTGGCTCAACCTGAAAAGCAAATGTCAACCGGTGAGCTCATGGAGGGCGACAACCAGTACTTTTGCGAGGATGTCGTCAGGCAGGAGGTGCAGACTTTAGGGCTTGAATGTTACCTGTTTCCGGGCACACCCACTTGTGGGCCTGCACACTGTGCTACTGGGTGGAGGGGATGCTGATGCTATATCGAATGCTCAGCTATCAAGATCATGATCATGTGAGCTGATGCACAGTGCTCGGTGAAGGCTGGCTACAACTTGCTGTCGATGACGCAGCGGCCTGTTACCGAGCGCTGCAACAGCTATCACGAGCATGATTGCACAGACCTGAACCTGGGCTGGGTCCCTCAGGGCTTGGACTCCATGCAGGCCTGTCTGGCCCCACATTGTGCAGGACGGCATACCTCTAGGCTGCACACAACAGAGATGTGTGTCCGCACTGTGCTGCAGGTGGACGCGGTGAAGCGCAACTGCATCAAGGTGCTGCCGCACACGCTGGTGGTGCACCTCAAGCGCTTCGAGTTCGACTACGAGACGATGAACCGGTGGAAGATCAAGGACCGCTTCGCCTTCCCCCTGCGCCTGGACATGCACCCGTACACGGTGGACGGCCTGGCGGAGGCTGACGCCGCCGCATCCGGCAAGGTGTGCATGGTATATGGTGTCCATGCTTCAGTCACTTGGATTGAGCAGAGTGAGTTTACACACCAGCCCTGATGTGGCTCGGCACACATTGTCAGATCTGTAGCTCTTCATGGACGCAGTCCATGGACCAGTGCTCTGAGTTCAATACTTGCAGGATGGCATTGCTGGTGCTGAGGATGTGGCAGCAGTCAGCAACGGCGGCAATGGCAGCGGCAGGCGGCAGGACATGTACCAGCTCAAGGGCATCGTGGTGCACTCCGGCACCGCCTTCGCGGGCCACTACTACTCCTACATCCAGGTAGAAACCTGAGGCGCGCTGCATGTGGAGCCACACAGTGGACCCACTGCAATATTTAGCCACACTCACTTCAAAGCATCAAAGCATCCATGACATCACGGGCCCCTCGCGCCCCTGTAGATACGAGATGACACGATTTTTCAGCAGCATCGTGCACGCGCCTCTTGACCAAGCAGCATGCTTCGATTCCTCAGCTTGATGCCGCCTTTGACAGGAGCGGCAGCCAGACGGGCAGGGCAGAGACGCCGGCGGCGGCCGCTGGTACTGCTTTGATGACAACACGGTGGAGCCGTGGGACATCGGCGACCTGGAGAAGGACTGCTTTGGCGGCAAGTACACGCCCGCCGACACCTTCCCCGGCATGCAGCAGAAGGTGGGGCCGGCAGGCCACCGCCCCCTGCTGTGCTGCAGATGCCTTCCATCATTTAGCCGTGTGTGGTAACGTGCTGGTGTGCTCGGGCTGCTGTGTTGCCCCATCACCTTCGCCGTATCTGCCGATTCGCAGTAATTGCACCATGACCTGAACACCAGCGAACTGGTTACAGCTGCAGCAGGGTCGCCGGGGTTTGAGCTCTCGGCAGGTGTACCCTGGCAGCTGACACGCTCTGTAGACAGTCTACAACCTCATGTGGCTTCGGTCTGCGACTTCTGCAGGAGTATGACCGGCCAAACTCCGCGTACATGCTGTTCTACGAGCGGCTGGGCGGCGCGCCGCCCCTGGCAGAGGGCGCGCCGTCGGCGCAGCAGCTTCCCGCGGGAGGAGAGGCCGCTGCTGCGCCATCTGGGACGCCCGCGGAGGCCGCCGACACCGACATGGCGGCGTCGCCCGCTATTGCCCTGCAGAGCGTCGCAGACTCCGCCGCCAGCAGCCCGCAGCCCATGGCAGCTGACGCTAACACGCCCACGGCAGGCGGCAGCGCAGCAGGTGCTGCAGCACAGGCAGCAGGTGCAGCAGGTGCTGCGCCAACAGACGCCAGCAGCAGCCGACCGTACAACATGCCGGCCTCGGTGTTCCAGTCCGTCATGAAGGACAATCTGCAGGTGCTGCAGGAGAAGCACACGCTGACGAAGCCGTACTTCAGGTGCGCCTGCAGTATGTGCCGTATGTCTCGTGCACAACCATTCGTCCGGGGCATGACCCACAATGCTGTGTTTGCTTTGTGGGGATGGACTTCACCCCTTGCAGTATTAGCATGTTGTTGCCTGGCAAACTGTACAACCCTGCCAGGTGCTTCTCCAACGCGCCTCCACAGTCCTTCCCCCAGACCCTGAACCCTCCCCCGACGCCTGAACCCTCAAATCATATGCAGGTTCATGCGGCAGCTGGTGGAGGCGCGCAGCCGGGCGGGCAGCTCCAAGATGCGGCGCACGACCGCCGCGACCCACCCTGCAGCGGCAGGGGCCGCGTCCCACCCTGCAGCGGAGCAGCCGGCGCCCTCCCGCCGCGGCGAGGACTTTGACGCCGCAGCGATCGAGGCGATGGACGCCGCCACCTCCTTCCTGTTTTCGGTGGGTCTGCGATGCTGCTGCTACAATTCACTGCTTGTGTCTAATATACACCTAAAGCTTATAGGAGAACCTGCTGCGGGGATATGCATCACCGACCTCCTTCCTGTTCTCGATAAGCCCGCAGCCTCATGCCAGGCGCCTTTCAGTGTGCGATCTGCACCTGTGCTGCGTCGCTGCTGCTGACGTGCAGGCGGCCACCCTGGTTGCATCCTGAGCGCACCTGACAACCCAAGTATGTGCCGCAGCCTAATGCTGACGAAGGCCACTACCTTCCACACTTCCGAGCTGCAAGGTGCTGGCCCCCTGTTACGCAGATCTATGTGCACTCGCACTCCAGCCTGCGGGACGATGCCCAGGAGTGGGCCGCGGCGCTGACGGCGCTGATGGACGCGTCGCGCCCGACCGCCGCAGCATTCCTGGCCGGCTTCGTCTCCAAGATGCCTGGGGGCGCGCTGTACTATGAGAGCGTTCCGGGCGACGTGCGGGAGTTTGTGATGCGGCTGCTGCTGCACGCGCTGCCCTTTGCGACGGACACCAGCCAGGATGCCGAGGTGGGAATCAAAAAGGAAAAAGCAAACAACCCCATGTAACCTTTGTGGCCAACGAAAGACATCTGACTTGGGCGGGCTTCTGAAGGGGCAAGAAGGGGCTTCTGAAGGGGCAAGCGCATCTTGGCTGTGGTCGCTGTTGCACAACATGCCCTTGCACGCTGCTGCTGCCGCTACCCAGGGCCCCCTGCCGAGGTCTGTGGGCGGCAGGGTACCAGGGCTCACTGCTGCTGTGGGCGTCGATGTTCTGATGGGGGGCAAGGCTCCCTGATGCCACCCCACACACCAGCCTGCTGAGCTGCAACCGCACAGGACCGCACGCGGGGCGAGGCGGCGGCGGAGCAGCTGGCGCGGGAGCTGGCGCGCATGTTCGTGCGGCCGGGCGCGGCGGACGGCGGGCCCCAGGTCGCCATGCTGCCCGTCCTGGACACCCTGGAGCACCTCGCCAGGTGCGCAGCCCCGCAGTGCGTCGGCAGCTCGGCCACCGCCGCGCTTCACGTGTTCCAGCTGTAGCGACAGCTCAAGCAACTGTGCAAGCTACATGAGTAATCAAGGGCGCGGCCCAGAAGGACATGCAACTGCAAGTAGAAGTAAGCACTGGCTGTGGTGTGATAGTTATTTTACCAGCAGCTGGCAGCTATGCAGGCCTGCTAGCAACAACAGCGGCAGGGCCGGCAAAAGGTTGCAGAAACTTTGGCAGCCTCACTGATGGCAGCGCACAGCATGTTGCTGTGCTGCGCCTCTGCATTGCAATCTAGCCCTGATACCCTGTGCGCTGCCCCCTGCAGCGCCAGCGCCGCGGGCCGGCGGGCGATGCTGGGGGAGCGGCTGGTGCCGTGTCTGGCGGGGTACCTGGACGCGCGGGACGGCGGGCGGCAGCGCGCCCACAACCCCGCGCTGCTGCAGATGGCGCGCCTGCTGTCGCCGCTGCTGCGCAGGTGCGGCCCACAACCTGGTGACGCAGCCATGGTGCTTTCGTACAGTGAGGTAGCTTCAATCAGTACTTGGGGTTAGGGGGGTAAGCCCAGTAGTGAAGATGTCGGTTTCGCACCAAGCTTGGCATGCGTAGCGCCAAGACGCAGCTGTGTCGACAGCAAATCCCATACAGGACGGCCATTCTAGCGCCATTGCATTTCAGGACGTGTGCGGAGATTGGGAAGTGACTAGTGCTGAACACATGACATCTGGATCCATGCTGTGCTTTTATGTTCGATGCTGCTCGCCTGCAGCTCGGACAGGGCGCTGGGCGAGGCGGGCAGCCCGCCCAACCCGCTGGCAGTGGACCGGGGCCTGGGGGCGCCGCCGCCGGTGCCTGCCTCGGCATGGGGCCCGCTGTCGGCGGCGGCCTGGGCCGACGTCTACCGCGCCGTCACCTCACCCGAGGCGCTGGGCACCCCAGCAACCGTCTGTGAGTCCATCCCGATGCACCCAGTACCTGGGCTGCAACATCGGAAATGTCACTGGGGATCGATCAGCCCTTTGCTGCCACCTCGGCTACGGCCCTGGCCACCCCGCAGCAGGCGCCTGTAAACTCTTGACCTCCCATGTCCGACGTGCCGGCTGCTGAGCACCGTTCAGCGGCCACTGCATACAGCGCAAGACCGATTGTGAGGACGCCTCACCAGGAGCGGCCCACAACTTTGGCGCATCCTGTGCCCCCTGCAGGCCTGGGCGCCTTCCTGAGCTGGGAGAACGAGCAGGCGTCGGCCAAGCTGGTGCCGGAGGTGCTGTGGCAGCTGGGCACCGTGCCCTTCGACAGGCTGCACCCGATCGCGGTGAGGCGCCGGGCACCGCACCCGGGGTTGCTGTAATCTTGGCAGAACGCCATAGAGATATCGAACGGCCAGCTACGCCTTTCGGACCCGGCTCCCTGCGCACTGCAGCTGCCCGTGCTTGTGCGCATCGAAGTGCAGCTGCGCCAGTGGCGGCACCCCTGCCACTGCCAAACTCACACCTGCGGTCCGCTGGCTGCAGCAACACGCGGACAGCCTGCTGTATCTGGAGGACAGCCACTGCCAGAACCGGCTGCGCGTGGCGCTGGACCCCTCCACAATACGGTACCTGCTCCAGCCCTCGAGCGTTAGCTCCTTACAGTCTGCTGTTTCGACTGAAGGCTACCATGCGTGCGAGCCACTTCTGGACGCGTTCGACCGTATGAAGACTGTGTTGCGTTGTGTATCCGGCCTGTCAGCCCACTGACACTCTTGCTCCACACTGTGCACTTTCTGGCACTGGGCTACGTAACCACATGGTGGCTGACACATGGCTGCTGCGCGCACAGCACGCGGCAGGAGACCAAGGGGCTGATCGAGGTGGCGCTGAGCGGCGCGCCGCTGGAGATCATCCCGCTGCTGCAGCTGGTGTGCCGCATCGCCGATCGCAGCGCCGCCGCCGCCCAGCAGGTGGTCCAGGGTTTTGGGACGCACTTGGGTTGGTGACATCCAGCGTCAGATCCATTTGGGCAAAGGCAGCAGCTGACGGCTCTGGAGCGTGTGACCTGCATGATGGGCCGCTTTCCCAACAGGCCGCTGCCAGCAACTGGTGCACTGCAGTGGCAACAGCTACTGTGCCGCTCGGCAGGAGCTTTCAGCTGGCTGCCGGTTAATGTGTGCTGGAAGCAATGCAGCAAGCAGCAGCAATGTGGTCTGTATCGCCTCACAGCACGTCTCATGGCTCTGAACCCGGTCTATCCTGCCAATGCAGATCGCAGAGCACATTGCGGGTTCACACTTGGCGGACGAGTGGCGCAAGGCCACGGCCGCCATGCAGCAGCTGGCGGCAGCCCCAGGTGACTTGTGCACGCGGCCGCCGGCGCAGCTGCTGCTCTTGCAAATGCTTGCTGGCGTTTGTAAGTGGTGCTGCTGCTGCTGCTGCTTCCGGTTTGCAACTGACATGGGGTGCCTGCCTGAACCCCGTGTTCTTGTGCTGGCGTCTGAAGTTTGTGCGCCGCCCGTGCTGCAGGCGCCACGCAGATCATGGCCGACCTGGCCGCCAAGTGCGCCGCGCTTGCGCCGCCCGAACCGCAGGCGCCGGCCGACCCAGACGCCTGACCCTGCGCATTTGGCGCTGGTTGCTGCGCCGCATGCACGGCGGCACCCAGCAGCCGTGGGTGTTCAGTGGGAGGGCGACAGTTGATCAGTGCGAGAGTGCGCTCTGGCAGCTGCACGATGGGGAACCGCAACATGAGCTCAGATTGTTTGGTTGCAGCACGCCTGGGTTGCCAGCTGCCGAGTTCGTGCTGCCCAGTTGTACTTTGTTTCCATTGCGTCAGGCAACCGTGTGTATATCAAGGGGGTAGCTTGCTGACGTGGCCCAGAACGATCGATGATTGATGCCTGGTTGGCCAGGGTGTGTAGTGTAATGCTGCGCCGCCAGCTGCTTCAAGGCCACCGCATTGGCTGCTGCTTCGTACTCTCGGATGCGGTAGAGCCAGCAGGCTCGCCACCTTACCGCCTCTAGAAGGCTTGCACATACGGCACTGAGTGCAGCGAGCGGCAGCAGCGTCCTGCGAGCGGAAGCACATGCTGCAATGAGGAGTGTAAACCTCAGCTGTCTGATGCTCGGTCAGAATGGGTGTCTCAGGTGGGCACAAAATGCTGACTGCATCAGCTGCTCGATTCGCTGTGTACGGTGCTCCTTTGCTGCCCTGCGGCAGCACATGTACCACACGTGTTGCCTATTGTCAGAGAATGTGAGCTGTATGTGCCATGGCTGCTGATGCGATGTTTTAGTGTCGGTGTCGGTTGTGCCGATATCTGCACCTTCTCGGCCTCAAATCAGGTGCAACTTATTGCCGCTGCACTGCTACGCACTTGCACTATTTCTCAGTAGAGCTGACGACATCTACTATGCATTCGCACTCCCGACACTTCCATCTTTCCTCTGCTTCCACGTAAGGGCTGGCTCACGCTCACGTAATGACCCGCATGTTCACGACATTTCCTCGACTGCCACATCAGCTGGGCTAATCACGCTTTATTAGTCAACCTACGACGCGTGCTGCAGCCAGCGAACAATGCACGTCAGTCTACACGGTGCGCAGCTGTGTCGCACGTCTTGCGACAGACACGTGGCTGCTGAGCAGACGTGTTTGGGCTGTAACATACACTTCGCTGTTTCTGTATCCAAAGGCAGAGCAGGTGGCAGTGTCGCGTTTCGCGCGTGTTGTGGCCTTGCCTGCCGGCAAGCATCACCAGCCTTGTGCGGATCGGGCGCCGTTCAGCAAGACGTGCCGCCACCGCCGTCGTCTCCCTATCTGCGGTGGGTACTCACCAGAGTCACAAACAAGATGCTAATCCTGAGACGTAACGAACCATCAGTTGCCCGCTTCACCAGGCGCCGCTGTATTAGACTCGCGACGTCTGGACGTGAGATGCGTCCAGCGCCATGTGGTCCGATCAGTGGGCGGCTGGGAGTCAAGGTTACAGGCACACCGCGTGCCGCTGCGGACCTGTACGAACACCGCACGGCCCGGACGTTCCGCCAGCTCGAGCAAGGGGTTTGCGGCGCCTGACGTATCCTATCTGAGGTTTCTGACGGATTCGGGGCGATGTACTCCATTTAACGCTGGGACGTATCAGATTCAGCGCGTCTGGCACAGCTGGCATCAGCTTCCGTCCACGGCGTCTAACATGCAGGACACGCAGAATATCTCAAGGCGGGTGCCAAGCGGTACACCATGTCACGTAGATTGAGAAGGTGACGCAGCACCGAGTTGAATTTGAGTTGCTGCAACTCGGTCGGGCTAAGGTTCAGAACAAGCTGATGAGCGACTCCGCTCACTGGTGGTGACCCAGCCCAGAACATTGAGCTCACCTTTGCAAGCGGCTTCAGATTGAGGATCCAGCCCCTGCTATCCTGTCACAAGCAGTCTGAAGAACAATGGTAACACGTGAACTGGCATCAGGCATGATTGTAGGTTGGCTTGACCCCAGGGTGCATCACCAGGGTGCATCAGCATATTGCCAAGTTGGTGACGATGTGGGAGGTCGCACGACGAGTTCAGATGCCAGCCGAGGACGACGCGCTCGATCAGTTCCGCGTTCGCAAAGCTAAGATGCTACGCCGATGCATTGCGAGGCGCAAGGCACGGTGTATCACGGCAGGCATTCTGCACTGCCTGGTGTGCAGAAGTCAACGCAGCGCAGGGGCAAGGCAGTAATTTTGGCCTATTTGCGACCATTCGAGACTGGCAGCAAAGCACTGAGCCAGCTGGCATAGCGGCGGCATGATGTCGTCGTTCCCCGGTCCACCCCTGTGAACCACCGCCTGGCAGCTAGCCCCTCCCCTGCGCCCTTAAAGAAATCGAAGACCGGAATGTGAATTTTTTTCCACGGGCACCCCTGCTGACGCTCAACTGCCTGACGCTAGCATCGAGAAGCATGTTGACAGACGCGGGCAGCTGAGCGCAGGACTGCAACCGACGTGCACGCGAGTCGGAAAGTCGTGCCGACGCACGGTTACGTGATTCGCGTTCGTTTCTTAGGTTGTAAGGCCGCGAGCGGGCGACTTGCTCGTTATTGCGGTTTGCAAAGTGATTCGCACCGGTCGGCCGGCAAACATGGTCAGTTTGTTCGGAAATTTCGGCCGGTCAGTCGGCCGACGTCGGCCCGGCCAAACTGCACCTCGGTCCGAACAGAAATCACAGACACGCCAGCGCAGCCAGAGTAAATTGGATTGAAGCTGCACCCATGCCAGTGACAATTGAAGCAGCTTCAGGGGAGCTCTGTACCCTGACGGGCCAAGCAGGTGCAGGATGGCAATGGCAAATGCAGTCGATTGCACTGAACTATGCCCAAGCACGCCAGCACGGCTGTGCTATTCGATGTAAGGGGTCTCTTCATTGTGGCGCTGAGCTCGCTGTCAGATTTGCAGCAGCAAGTTTTGCTCAGAAATGATCGGCCGGTTCCGCTGCCGACGTCGGCCAGCGAAAGGCGTTTTTGGCCCGATCGTTCGGACTTTTGCCGGCCGACCGGTGCCAATCACTTTGCAAACCGCAATACATTCTGGTCTTAATAATGCAGCGCGGCACAGGAGATGCTGTGCACATATATAGCAGCTGCCATGCGGCAGCAAACATCATCTGTTGGAGTCTACGTCCGCAGGTTGCCTGCGATCAGGGTAGCTCAGAGCCAGGCAGACCGTCAGCAGTAGTCAAAAGAATGGAGATGGTGCTCACAGGTGCTACCGCCGCCATGTCGCTGCGCCTGGCCCTGCCTGGCAACAGGACGCGACGTGGACCGCCGATGGTGGCCTTGTCGCTGGTGGCAGCGCTGCTGCTGACCTCCGCTTCCGCCGTGTCTGCAGCGCGCTTGGACGGAAAGGTCAAATGCAAAGGTGCGCCAGATCCATGAAAGGTGGCATGAGTGCATGGCAACCGAACAGCAGAGCGTCATAGTGCAATGAGAATAGTCTTTGGCACGGCGACTTCGACCGGATAACAGACATTTGACTCTGCAGCATGATATCATGCTGTGAAACTGCTGTCCAAACAACATTCCCCCGCGCCTGCAGGCATGACGGCTGCGCAGACGGGTCCAAGCGCACGAGCCCTGCTGGCTGGTGAGCTCACCCAGCTCGTGCGCATTGCTGACTGTGTTTTGCCTTGATTGCGAGTGAGTCTGCATGGCATGGTACCTCAGCATGTTGATGCTGCATGGTCGACGCTGCAGCCGCTGAACTTGACAACGGGTTTCGTGTCTGCCGTGTGCAGTGGTGCCGCCGCCAGCTACCGTAGCTTCCTGCGCCCAAGCCACCAAAGACGGCACCTACCTCCTGCTGTCCGTCTCGAGCCCGCCCGCGGAGGTGTACTGTGTGGCGGGCACAAAAAAGGCAGCCGCACAGACGTACCTGAAGCTGCCAGCCACCACCACAGCTGACCCGGTATGGCCTTCGCAGCGAGCAGGCAGCATATCATCAGCACAAAAACTTGCTGATGCAAGGAGGGACCGGATCGCACGTGTATGCCTGCTCCAATAGGTGGTGAACTCGAACAGCATCCACTAGGTGCCCTTGAATGCCGACATGTACTAAGCTAGTTTCAGAGTTTTCAGACCTCATCTTACTGCCTTGCAGGCTGCCAACGTGTTCACCTTTTCCGACATTGTGAAGACCACCTACACAGCGGTGAAGATCGACATCGCAGCGGACGGCAGCGTAACGGTCGACACCACGGACAAGAAGTTTGCAACGACTACCTTCCAGGCCTACCCCATCAAGAGCTACCTGGTGGCGTTGAACTACGCTTCCGCCGCGACCTGCGCCCCACTGACTGCGCCCGGCACAGGTTCAGCCTGCTGGATCTCATCGCAGCAGCTCTGATTCCTGCATACAACGATAGTCCAGCATCAACTCATCGTGTCGAGAGAGCCAGCCACTTGCATCAACGTCGGTCGAAAGCTGCCTGGCTTGTCTTGAGGCAGCTCTGCTGCAGAGAGGCACTTTTTGCAGTCAGATGATGACTTGCGCGGGCATATCCGCTGGCTGCAGGCGTTGTTGACCTGACTGGCACGCCCTTCTTCGTCAAGCCAACTGCTTTTGGCACTACGCCCCCACCTGGCGTGACCTTCAGCCCAGGCAACTCCAAAGTCACTCTGGTGTCCACCGGCATGCCCTGCGGGTGAGCCTTCTGTCACAGCCACAGCAAGGACGAGTGCAGTGGTCCCGCCTGATGCTTGTCGTGAACACATCGTGCTTGCAGTGGCTGCTTGGTATGGAGTATGTTGATGCCGTTGCTGGCAGTGAAGGCAGGAAACCCTTGAGCTGCAGGCTGATCACCCCCAAGCCGGACTTCAGCAAGCTGCCGTTGGACGCCTGCGGCTCCGGCACCCTGCCGGGCAAACCGTGCAAGTGCCCCACGTCCTGCGCCCCGCCATCCACCTGCAAGGACGGCTCCTGCCATGAGATTTTGTGTCTCCAAAAGCCACTATAGAATAGTGCCATCTCTGTCGCAGCGTGTGCATGAGCAGCTGGAAAGTCACGCCAGGCAAGTAGCAGCGCACTGGCTTCTGCTGCTGAGGGGTGGTCCTGTTGACTGTTAGATGGAAGGCAGGTGCAAGCAAATCAAGACATGTGCTGCGGCTGTACTGCAGGCTGCCCGACGAACCTGCCACCTAGCTCCACCTGCTCTGCTCCGACCGAGGTGTGCCCTGTGGCGTCGTGCGCTACGCCGCTGGAGTGCCGGCCCAATGGTTTCGACAGTACGTGCGGTGAGGGCTGCCGTATGCCCATCAAATACGTTGCATGCGAGCCAGAGTTTGTCCCTAGAGCGGCTGGTCTGCAAAGTGCTCCAGTACAAGACGAGGTGCGACGAAGTATGTGCGCGGTGCAGCCTGTCCGAAGGGTCTTGGCCTTGGCACGACCTGCTCTTCGGGGGAGGTCAGATGCCCCGTAGCGTGTGCTGCACCCCTGGAGTGCAAGGATAGCGGCGCTTGCGGTGAGCAGCCGGCAGCAGCGTATCATGCAGTAGCCTTGTTGACCGCGCTTTCGGTGCCGTGCTAGCGCTGTACCCAGCATGCCCATGCGGCCGCTACAACGTTGACAGCACTGTGCTCTGCTGGTTCCAGGCTGCCCAGCTGCGTCCATTCAGCCTGGGGCCGCTTGCACCGGCTGTGCCGACAGCTGCGCTGCGCCTGCAACATGTGCCGGCAATCAATGCAGGGAGTGGCTGGCGGGCTCACGTGTTTGCCGCTCGCCTGCACATGTCTGTCTGGCTACATTGACATCCAGCTGACCGAGTCAAGAGGCACAACTGCAGGCTGCGTGCCTGCCGCTGGACATGTACCATGCACTGCACCTCAAAAATGTCTCACAAATGTCACAATGTGCATCACATTCGGCCAATGACGTGACGCCGTGCTCAGCGTGGTTTGCAGCCTGCCCCACGGGCCTTCCGGCAAGCCAACGCTGCTCGGCATGCCCTAACTCCTGCGCTGCACCCTTGGAGTGCAGTGCCGATGGAAATTGCGGTGAGCGCTGGCGTGCCTGGCAAGTCATGCATGTTGCTGCCATACATGTTGACACCCTGCTGGCCACGCTGGCGTTGGACCTCTAGGTTAGCCGGGCAAGTGTCGTTGGGCTGCCACCCCTCTCAACCCTACTGTGTATCTTGTTGTTCTACAGGCTGCCCGAGCGGCCTCGGCCTTGGCAAGACTTGCTCCTCTGGGGGCGCAATCTGCTCCTCAGCGTGCGCTGCGCCCCTGGAGTGCGGCACCGGCGGACTCTGCGGTGAGGGTTGGCCTTGGCAGCTCTACACTGCAGCATTTGCTTGCGCTGTCTGGGCACCTTCTCTGCTTGCCAGGTGCTGCTCTCTGCTTGCTCATTAAACTTGCACACCGTGCTCAATAAGAGGGAACGCCTTACTGCTACACCTACACTGCATGCAGGCTGCCCTATTGCCCCAATCCAGCCGGGCGGCAATTGCACCGTCTGCAGTGGCAGCTGCGCGGCACCTGCTACCTGTGTCGACAATCAGTGCAGTAAGTAACATCCTCGCCTGTCTGCTACGCACCTGCACCTATGTGTCAAAAAATTCCGTTCAGGCTGTTATGCCAAAATGTGACGACTGCAGCTCCGCACTCCTGTTGGCGCATGAACAACCAGATAGACAGCAAATGGTGGACAGATGATGCATGAAGCACTTGTGTCTTATCTTTGACTCAGCGTTGAAAAGCACTCGACTGTTCCGCAGCCTGCCCGACGGGCGTGGTGGGGCTTGGCCAGTCGTGCTCGGGGTGTCCAGCAGCTTGCGCCTCACCCTTTGAGTGCGGCGACGGAAAGTGCGGTGAGCTCTGGCGCTACGATGCACCCCTGCATGCTGACATGCAAGCAAGCGCCCTCAAGCAGCATTCGACATGGAGAGCAGCCGAGCAGTGTTCATGTGCTGCTGCCCCTGCCGCATCCAACATGTTACTGCTCGTTCTGCAGCCTGCCCAAGCGCCCTTGGCCCTGGCCAGACCTGCTCCACGGCCAGTGGGACATGCGAATGCGCTGCAGCCCTGGAGTGCGGCTATGAAGGCACCTGCGGTGAGGCCTGGCTTCAACCAGCACCTCCGAAATACAGGCATAGAGCATTTGCCATTGCACTTTCGGTATTCACGCTGATCAAACTCTGGCCATGCTGACCACACTTGTTGTTGCCGAGCGGCTGTTTTGGCGGGACATCATCAGCTGTCGCTGATTAGCCACCCAAGGTCTTTCAGTGACGACGCTTGTGCACTGTGCTGCAGAGTGTGGATTCCTCCGTGGGCTTGGCAGTACCTGCCGCACTGCGAATGGGGAATGCGGCGGGTCTATAAGTTGCGACTTCGGTTTGGAGTGCAATACCGACAACACGTGTGGTAAGTCAAATGACTTGTGTGTGGAACTGCAACTCTCCTACAAAATGATGGTACGCCACCCGCTCTGTTGACAAGCCGCTTGCACTTTCGATAGACTCCTGCACTCACAATCGCAACAGCTAATGACACCGGTGTTCAGGGGCAAATGGCAAACCCTGTGCCGATTTGCAGGTTGCCCTGCGCGTACGCCAGGACCCAACGAACAATGTTTTAAGCGATGCCCATGCACCTACTCCTCACCAAACCAACCGCCACAGCTTGTTGAATGCGCCGGGCCCACATGTGAGTCAAGTTCACATACACTAGTCAGCACCTGCAGCTTGGTATTACAGCGTTCGCCAGGATCTATGCTAGGAATTCTCAGTGCTGCTACTACCAATTGACGTTGCCGTTGCAACCGGCTTGGCATCATATCTCGCCGCCCACCGCTCACTGTGGGTCCGCACCCTGACTAGCACAGGCCCAGTACCTGTAGTAACGTGTTTCCACGGCGACAACCTGCTGACGGTGCGGCGCCGAGCATCTGGCGCCGCCGTCCCGCTTCGCATTGCCGAAGCCGCGCCCGGCGACACCATCCTGGTGCGCCCTGCAATGCACCCACAGCCGCTGCCAGTTCCCACAGCAGACGCCATGCAGCAGCACTGCTTCGGGTACATGAGCTACTACACCCCACCATGCTAGCCACTTTTTGGAAATGTATAAAAGCAACCTGCCTGGCGAGATGTAGACGTATGATTGGTGCTGCCTGATTTACACAGGCTGTTGCTGACGACGGCAAGCTGGTGTGGTCCCCAATCACGGTCATGAAGTCATTCAGACCCGACCTGCCGGCTGTGCCATACCTCCGCATGACCACAGCTACTGGCCAGGAACGACCGCTGTCCAGCCCAATGGCCTTGCTGGCACAAAGACATCTGCTGTACAGAGTCACGCCTGCTTTGTGCATTCCCTGGCATAGCAGCACCGACCCCATCTGGACAATGCCTTTTGTGGCCGATTGCAGGTGTTGACAGTGACACCCAACCACATTATGTACCGCGCCCCAGCGGACCCAACCAACAATGCCAGCTTTGCCGAGCGGCAGGCCATTGCTGCCGGCGACCTCAAGGTGCCATTGGAGTCGTCGTGCATTCTGCACTGCATTTGTGCCTCTGCTGCCATGCAGTGTTGCAGGGCATCCCTGCCCTGCAGACGCCTTTCACCTCCATGCTCCTCACTGCCAGCTTCACAATGCGAGCTTGAGTGTATAACATCGCATGCTGCCACCCTCACGCCAGGTGGGCGACCAGATGTACGTGCAGCCGCCAGGCGCGACGGTAGTGGTGGCCAGCGACATCACTTCCATCTCGCCGCTCATGCTGGCCACAGCCTTCAACGCCCACACCGTGCTGGGTGAGCAGCTGCTGTGCTGAGCTGCACATGGACAGACGTCCTGACATAGGTTTGCTGCACATTGGCAGACGTCCTGACATAGGTTTGCTGCAGCCGAACTGCTCAGCTTGCCAGCTGATAACCGTAACATCCGATTGGCATTGGCTGCAGGCAATGCCCTGGTGGAAGGTGTGGTGGCCTCAAACTTCGGCATCGATGACCATCTGCCGGTGGCGGACACCTTTGCGGTGAAGCACGCAGCTGGGGCCAAGATGCGGCTGGCGCATCAAGCCGCGCCGCAGCTGCTGCGCCTGCTGCACGCCTGGCGCCTGCTGACGCCTCTGCATAATGGCATCAGCGCCATTGGCAAACAGGTGACTTGAGCTCCTTGAGTGCTTTGTAGCACGCACACGTACACCGTCAATGATACTGCTCACTTTTTGTCGGATGTGGTTCGAGTCGATGAGGATGTGCGCTGACCAGCTGGCAGCTGTGCCCAAATGGATTAGCTTGCTCATATCGGGCCTGCCTGCTGCCTTCTGCTGGGTCCGTCTCCCTACACTGACAGAGATGATTCCTACACACACAGGCTGACATCATGGCGCAGAGCACGTCCTTCACGCACCGCATGGCTGGCCGCGTTGTGAGCTTCCTGTGGAACCGCGTGCCAGCCGCTCTGGAGCTTGCCCTGGCCAGAAGAGGCTCACCATCAGCGGGCGTGCCATATGAGCCACGCAAGACAGTCAGCATGGGCAGTGATGTAGTGACTGTCGGCGTTGCCGGTCCCATGGGAGCAGCAGCAGCAGCACTGGCCTCGGGTGCCTCGATGTGATTGCACGATCCACACGGGCAACGTGCTGGACTGTGCTTTCTTGCATTTTGAAGCTCGCAGATGCACAATCAAACAACGTCACTAGATCACCAGCTGTCAGCAGAATGTCTTGATGTTGCATTGTTGCTGTCTCAAGCGCCACACTCTCTTGCACATGCACTGCTGTTGTGATACTGACGACAACAATCAAAGTGTGTTTGCAATGTTGCTTGTTGTGATATGTATACTGGCGCAAACTTGCTACGGCTGCCTTACAGTTTCGACTGGGTGCCACTGCAAATGCTGTTATCCAGCACGGTTCAGATCAAAATCTCCTCTGCCAAAGCCTTGTGATATGAAGCCTGCCTGCAGATGCTTGAACCCCTGCTGGCCCGCAATCACTGCAATCACTGCCGCATATGGTTCCTGCCATGACGACGGATACAGATAACGGATGCGCCCAGCGTTTGCTGCCAGATTGCTTCCCTATACAGTAGCCTTTCAGCACTTCGGTTGACTTGGCCTACTTCCTTGGGCTGCACTCGAATGCTTCACTGCCAGCCCAGGAACGTGTCCAGCCCCCACACCAGCCCCAGCGCCCCGAGGAACAGCGCCAGCGCTGCGGGGCCCATTCAGGCTGGCAGCGTTGCGCGGGTGCCGCCGACAGCCAATCAGCGCGGTCACACCTGTCACAGACACGACAGCATGCTGTGTATCATACGGAGCTGTCAGCGGCAGCTGCCTGACTGCATTAGCAAGCGGTGGAGGCCTGGGCCTGTGTCTGTGTGCCTGCAGGTCTGGTTGACAAGACACGCAATGACACCAGGATGCGGGTTCAGCAAAGTGTCCACAGGCCTGGGCTCACCCATGATGGCGGTGACCTCGCTGCTGTACACCCAGTCCAGGTGCTGCGCCGACACCACCAACAGGAAAGCCCAGGCACAGGGTGTTGTTCATCGTGACCTGCGTAATGGATGTCCTGCTGTCGAGAGTTGCACCGCGCAGCACAGGCCTGGCACTGCAGGACATGGACTGCAGCCACGAAAGTGCGAGCAAGGCCGAGCTCCAAGCAGCCAGCTGATACTCATGTATGCGACTGCACAACTCACCGCGCCATACACCTGCACCAGTCATGCCATGGTTCGGCCACATGGCCAGACGGGTCCAGAAATGGGTACTGCGCTGTGGGATCTGACGCAGCATAGAGTGCGCTGCTGCATCATGAAGTAGTGCAGCACATGCAACCCACAGAAGGCCACCTGGACGAAGGTGAGGGAGGCGTCACGCTGCGGATTGCGCGCCGTAAAATTCAGTGACGACAGCAAGTCGCTCGCATTGCGGCGTCAGCATGAAGCCCACAAAGAAAGCCGGGACCCGGCTGGCCTGCATGACACACACACCCTGACCTGTATTTGGCAAGCACAGGGCAGCTGCTGGCTGGCAGGTCTTGTGGCGCCTGTTCTGGCAGCGGCAGAGAACCACATGCTTCAAGTTTCCGATGGTACACTGCAAGCAGATATCACCACCGCTACACATATGCATACAAACTCACCTGTGACAGCTCCCAAAGCGCATCCACTAGGGGTCTGAAAATGCTGCGCAGATGGCCAGGCCGCCCCCCATGCCGGCCACAGCCCGTATGAGACTCTGTCGCTTCGTCGGCGACTCTGCTCCTTCCTCCGCTTCCTCATTGCCGTCATCTGCGGCCGCTGCGCTGCCGCCATCGGCACTGCACTCAGTCTGAGAACTGCAGGCAGTAGCGCGAGTTTGATGGGACGGGCGCACACAGTTGGCGATGGCAGCTCTTGCATGCCGTTGGACTCACAAGGTGACATAGGGCAGCTTGCTGACAAGCAGGGTGCGGCACCTGGCCAGCGTGCTGCCGCTGCTGCTGCCGCCGCCTGCCACATGCGCGTCCTTTGCCTGCACCCACCTGCAGGAACCCAATCGGCATGCTGGGTCGATCGACCACAGAGTACAGCCTGCTTAATGCTGCTGCCAAGCCTGCAGTCCTGGTCATGCACTGCAGGCTCACAGCAGGCGCAGCGGGCAGGCCGCCTGACGGCTGGAAACCCAAAGCAGCAACAGCAGCTACTTCGCAAGCGCCGCGTCAAACTCCTGTTTCATGACGTGCTTGTCGGAGCCCGGATCCAGCTCCTCGAGCCGGAAGCGCAGCTTGCCCCCTGCATTCCTCAGCTGCGCAGCCGTCGCCACCTGCAGCTCCTCCAGCATCGCGCCCAGCTCGGCTGCAGGTGGGCACAAATCCGATGTTGATGTTTGCTGGTCGCTGCATTCTGCAACACGGGGCGCACGAGCTGCTGTGCAGTCATTGTCATGGCCTTCCTGTTCGACACTTGCTGCAGCTGTGTGGAGTCTGCACTGCCAGAACAAACGCAACAGCATGCTGGACCTCGGTCAGTGCAGCCGCTGGAGAGATGCGCTGCCGTTGCCGCCTGGCAGCTGCGATGCGCCGCTCCTGCAGCTCTGGGCACCAACATCTGCCCCAGACGAATGCAGGGGACCCTCATCTCCGCCTCCGACTCTCTGGCTCATGCTGAGTGTGTGCAGGTGGGAACACAGCAGCTGTCAGCTATGACGGTAGGAGTCCTGGGCAGCATACTACAGGGAACAGCGGCTGCCCCGATGAGGTGCTGGTAGACCCCTCACTCGATAAGCGCAGCAGGCGACCAGCGTCAGCATGCATGCCCCACAAACTTTGGCTGGCCCAGTGCAGCGCTGGACGTGCCTACTGTGCTTGTGTGAGCAGAACACACCTGCACGAAGCCGCACAGCAGCGCAGTGGCCACCATGATGCGGGCGCCCGACCGCGCGTCCGCGTCAGTGGTCACCCGTGTAGCGACCCAGTCCCCAGACCGCGTCAGCATCCTGTCCACAGCCACGTCCTGCAGGGACACAGAAACACCGCCCAGTCACCAAAAGGCAAGATTTTGACAGGCAACGCGTGCCCCTAGGCACATCAACTCAGCACGACCATGTGTGCCATTGGGCCTGGGCTGCGCGCCTCGCCAATTCGTTGCCTGGCTGATGAGCTACCGCTGCTAGGAGTCAGCCCTATCTGAACCCCCAAACCCTAAATGTTGCTGTGCGGCCACTCACCTGCGCGTCCAGGTCGCAGCAGCCGGCGAGCACGGAGCCGCCCCACGCCAGCGTAAGCAGCATCACCGTGCTGCCCGCCAGCGTGCCCAGCCCCACCGCCACCTGCGGATCAGCCCATCCATCTTGAACGCTCTTGCACGAGCATTGGGGCTGCAAGGACAGCTGCTGATGCAGTCTCGCGGCCAGAGCGGCTGCATGTGCTCAACAGCCTGCCCGCCAGCCGCTTGCAGTGCTGATCGGCGCACCTGTGCGACCACTTCTCGGCTGCCGCCGAGGCCCGTCACCGCGGCAATCAGCGCATCTGGAAGCGCGTCCAGCAACACAGCACCAGGCCTGCAATTCCATGAGAGCTTTGGACTCGAGAACGGGTCTGCCGTCCGCTGACGAAAGGCGTCAAAGCAGAGCAACCCCCACATCGGCGCCTTGCATGCGGCAAGGCTGTGCCATTCACCACAGAACACATACACACCCTTGAAGATACTGCACCGATGAGGCGCGGGTCCAGGATCTCCAGCAGCAGCTCGGAGCCGTTGGCCAGGATGTTGGCGCCGCTCAGGATGACGTACCCAAACGTGAGCACCTGCACAGCAGTGTCCACAGACATTGGGTGCACTGGTCATATGCGAGTGACGCATGTACCTATGTTTCTGTGTTTGGCTCGCTGCGAGCGCATTGCCCTTTAGCGGGGCATGGCTGTGTATAGCATCACACCTGCAGGATTGCGGGAGGACCAGATCCAGGTGCAGCGGGCCCATAACGGCTTCGAGTGCTCGCGTGAGCGCCAGCTGCCAGGTCAGCTGTAGGTGGGAGGTGCCGCAATAGGTTCCTGAGAGCTCCGCCAGTGCTGTTGCCTGTGATGGCTCAGCGCTGCTTGGATCAACGTATAGCTGCTGCGGCAGCAGTAGTGGCACGGCAGCAGCTTGGAGCAAGCTCGGCCACGAAGCGCAATCCATCTGTGTGAGCTGGAGTCTTGGCAGCGCGCGTTGCTGTCGCACCGCAGCACGACGCCACTGCCTCAAGTTGATTCACATGATACCGCCCTGTACATACCATGCATAGCATCACACATGCTGCTTGACGTGATTGTTGCAGCCGATGTTCCAGCCTTGGAGACCTGATGACACCTGTTGTTGTGCCGTCACATCCCGACCTGTCCATCCGGGCTTCCATCTTCCTCAGCTTCCATATCAAGCAAAAGGGCTCACGCTCACGTAATGACCCGCATGTCACGACATTTCCTCCACTGCCACATCAGCTGGGCTAATCACGCTTTAGTCAAACTGCGACGCGTGCTGCAGCCAGCGAACATTGCACGTCAGTCTGTGCTCCACGGTGGACAGCTGTGCCACACACGTCTTAAGGCGGACACGCGTCTGCTGAACAGAGACGTGCTTGAACTGCACACTTCGCTGTTGCTCCTCACAGAAGCACGGCAGGTTGGCAGTGGCAGCTCGCGGCTTTGTCTGACGGCAAGCATCAGCAGGCTTCTGCAGCTTGCGCGCCGTTCATCAGCAAGACGTGCCAGCGCCGTCACCGTCTCCCTATCTGCGGTGGGCACTCACCTGAGTCGCAATCAAGATGCTGTCCTGAGACGTGATTCACCAACAGGTCCCCGCTCCCACCAGACGCCGCCGCACTGCGCTCGCAACGCCTAGGCATGCTTTGCGTCCAGCGCGCTGCGGTCCGATCGTGGATCAGCGGGCGGCTGGGCGCTAAGGTTACAGGCACGCCGCGTGCCGCTGCGGATCTGTACGAACACCGCAGCGCCCGGTTGCTCCGTCAGCTCAAGAAAGCAGTTCGCGGCCGCCTGACGTACCTTACTGTGGTCTGAATCATTTGCGGGGAATGTCTTTCTCGACAATGTGTGGGACCTGCCACAGTCAGCGCGTCTGGCACAGCTGGCATCAGCTTCCGTCCATGCGTCTACAGTCGGAACAAGCAGAATATCTCCAGGCAGGTGCCATGCGGTACAGCATGTCACGCAGATCGAGAAGGTAATACAGCTCCTGAGAGGGCATAAGTTGCTACAGGTCGGTCGGGTTCGAATCGAAGAAGCTGAGCGACTCAAACTGGCGGTGATGACCAAGCCCATGTCGAGCTCAGCACGTTTGCAAGCGGCTGTAGATCCAGCCGTGTAGTCATGTCACAAGCAGTGTGAGAGCAGTGAAGACACATGACGCGACGTCAGGCATGATTGTAGGTTGGCTTGCCCAGTCGAATCAGGGTGTGTGATCATTTGATCACGAGGGATCTCATGAGGGTGATGTGCGAGGTCTAGGGACCTTAGATGCCAGCCAAGGACGCCTTCGTTAGCCGCGCGTTCACGAAGTTGTGGCGCTCGATGCAGCGCGAGGCGCAACCCACGGTGTATCCCAGCAGGCTCTGCGCTGCTTGAGTGGCATCAGCAGTGCGGCGCAAAGACGATGCAGTAGTGCTGTGCATTCGAGCCCATGGCACACCGACAGCGAAGCACCGTCACAGCCTGAGACAGCGGCATGATGTCATATCTCCGTGCACCTTTGCCTCCCGCCGCGGTGACCCAGCCCCTCCTCTGGATCACACATTCAGTGTGGCGCGGCAGATGGTGCGCACGTAACAGCTGCGATGCGGCAGCGATCACATGCTGGCGTCTGATTGCGTTGAGATCGGTTTGGCAGGGTCAGTGCATCCAGGCAGGTTGTCAACACTGCTCATCAGGCATGGGCATGTGCTCACAGGTGCTACCACCGCCATGTCGCCGCGCCTGCCCCCGTCTGGCAGCAGGACGCGACGTGGACCGCTGCTGGTGGCCCTGTCGCTGGTGGCAGCGCTGCTGCTGGCCTCCGCTCCCGCCGTGTTTGCAGCGCGCCTGGATGGAAAGGTCAAAGGTGCGCCAGATCCATCGACGGGGGCATGAGTGCAGGGCGACAGCAGAGCGCCATGATGCAATGAGAATAGTCTTTGGCAGGAGGGCGATTCGACCAGATAACAGACATTTGACCCCGCAGCATGATATCATGCTGTGGAAATGCCGTCCACACAACCATTCCACCTCGCCTGCAGGCGTCACGGCGGCGCTGACGGGTCCAGGGGCACGAGCCCTGCTGGCTGGTGAGCTCACCCAGCTCGTGCGCATTGCTGACTGTATTCTGCCTCGATTGCGAATGAGTTTGCATGGCCTGGCACCTCAGCATGATGACGCTGCATAGTCGACGCTGCAGCTGCTGAATTGAACAACAGGGTTTGTGTCTGCCGTGTGCAGTGGTGCCGCCGCCAGCCACCGTAGCTTCCTGCGCCCAGGCCACCAAAGACGGCACCTACCTCCTGTCCATCACGAGCCCGCCCGCGGAGGTGTACTGTGTGGCGGGCACCAGGAAGGCAGCCGCACAGACGTACCTGAAGCTGCCAGCCACCACCATGGCTGACCCGGTATGGTCTTTGCAGCGAGCACGCAGGCAGCACACCACCAGCACAAAATACTGCTGATGCAAGGAAGGACCGGATCGCACGTGTATGCCTGCTCCAATAGGTGGTGAACTCGAACAGCATCCACTAGGTGCCCTTGAATGCCGACATGTACTGAGCTAGTTTTCAGACCAGATCTTACTGCCTTGCAGGCTGCCAACGTGTTCACCTTTTCCGACATTGTGAAGACCATCTACACAGCGGTGAAGATAGACATCGCGGCGGACGGCAGCGTCACGGTCGACACCACAGACAAGAAGTGTGCGACGACCACCTTCCAGACCTACCCCACCAAGAGCTACCTGGTGGCGCTGAACTACGCTTCCGCTGCGGCCTGCGCCCCACTGACTGCGCCCGGCACAGGTGCAGCCTGCCACGCCTCAACGTAGCAGCTCTGATTCTGCATAGAAGCACAGTCCAGCATCACCTCAGCATGTCAACAGAGACCAGCCACCTGCATGACCGTGTGTTGAAGGCTGCCAGGCTTGTCTTTAGGCAGCTCTGCTGCACAGCAGCATCGGCACTTGACGCAGTCTGTTGATGAATTGCATGGGTACATGTGCTGGTTGCAGGCGTGATTGACCTGACTGGCACGCCCTTCTTCGTCAAGCCGACTGCTTTTGGCGCGACGCCCCCACCTGGCGTGACCTTCAGCCCCGGCAACTCCAGAGTCACGCTGGTGTCCACCGGCAAGCCCTGCGGGTGAGCCTTCTGTCACAATCAGGACGTGCGCTCGGCTGCAGCTCCACTTGCTGCTTGGCAATAACCTTGCCTGCAGTAGCTGCACGACGGAAGGTTGCTGATGCCGCCACTGAACGTGAAGACTTCTGCCTTGCGCTGCAGGCTGATCACGCCCAAGCCGGACTTCAGCAGGTTGCCGCTGGACGCCTGCGGCTCCGGCACCCTGCCGGGCAAACCCTGCAAGTGCCCCACGTCCTGCGCCCCGCCATCCACCTGCAAGGACGGCGTCTGCCGTGAGCTGCTGTGGCTATAATAGCCACTATGATGTTCTGCCATATCTGTCGCAGCATGTTTGTGCATGCGCAGCTGACGGATTCACGCCAGGCAAGCAGCAGCGCATCGATATCTGCTGCTGAGGAGTCTTCTTGATCACTATTTTATGGAAGCTACTGCGAACTTGAGCACTAATCAACATGTGCTTCGGCTGTACTGCAGGCTGCCCGACGAACCTGCTACCTAGCTCCACCTGCTCTGCTCCGACCGAGGTGTGTTCTGCATCGCCGTGCGCCGCCCCGCTGGAGTGCCGGCCCAATGGTTCCGACAATACCTGCGGTGAGGGCTATCCATATGTCCATCAACTAACGCCAGAGGTTGTCCCTGAAGCGGCTGGTCTGCAAACGGTTCAATACAAGTCGAGGTGTGGCCACCAATGCTGACAAAGATCCATGTGTGCACGGTTGCAGCCTGTCCAACGGGTCTTGGCCTGGGCACGACCTGCTCCTTGGGAGACGTCAAGTGCCCCGCAGCGTGCGCTGTACCCCTGGAGTGCAAGGACAGCGGCGCCTGCGGTGAGCAGCCGGCAGCAGTGTATCATGCAGCAGCCTGTTTGACCAAACTTTCAGTGCCGTGCTAACGCTGTACCCAGCATGCCCATGCGGCCACCACGATGCTGACAACATTGTGCTCTGCTGGTTCCAGGCTGCCCAGCTGCGCCCATTCCGCCTGGGGGCAGCTGCACCGGCTGTGCCGACAGCTGGCTGCGCCTGCAACCTGTGTCGGCAATCAGTGCAGTGAGTGACGGCGGGCTCACGTGTCTGCCGCTCGCTTGAAAATGTATTTCTGGCTACACTCACATCCAGCTAACTGTGTCACGAGGCACAGTTGCAGCCCGCCTGCGCGTCTGCCGCTGGACATGTACCATGCACCTCAGAAATGTCTCACAAACGTCACAATGTGCATCACATTTGGCCGATGACATGATCCCATCCTCAATGTGGTCTGCAGCCTGCCCGACGGGCCTTCAGGCTGGCCAAGGCTGCTCGGCATGCTCCAACTCCTGCGCTGTACCCTTGGAGTGTGGTGCCGACGGATCCTGCGGTGAGCCCTGGCATTGCATGGCCATTCATGCATGCTGCTGCCATACACGCTGACATCCTGTTGACCACGCTGGCGTTGGATCGCCAGTTCAGCCGGGCATGTATCGTCGGGCTGCCACCCCTCTCAACGCCAGTGTATATCATGCTGTACTACAGGCTGCCCAAGCGGCCTCGGCTCCGGCAACACTTGCTCCTCTGGGGGCACAACTTGCTCCGCAGCGTGCGCTGCGCCCCTGGAGTGCGGCACCGGCGGACTCTGCGGTGAGGGCTGGGCTTGGCAGCTCTACTCTGCAGCCTTTGCCTGCACTGCCTAGGCACCTTCTCTGCTTGCTAGCTGCTGCTCTCTGCTTGCTCATAAACTTTCATACCGTGCTCAATCAGGGGGGCCGCCTTACTGCTACACCCACACTGCAGGCTGCCCTGTTGCCCCAATCCAGCCGGGCGGCAATTGCACCGGATGTGCCGGCAGCTGCGTTGCGCCTGCAATCTGTATCGGCAATCAGTGCAGTGAGTGGCGGGCGGGCTCACGTGTCTGCCGCTCGCCTGCACATGTCTGTCTGGCCACACTGACATCCAGCTGACCGAATCAACAGGCACAACTGCAGCCTGTGCATTTGCCGCTGGACATGTACCATGCACTGCACCTCAGAAGTGTCTCACAAACGTCACAATGTGCATCACATTTGGCCGATGATATGATCCCGTCCTCAATGTGGTCTGCAGCCTGCCCGACGGGCCTTCAGGCTGGCCAAGGCTGCTTCGCATGCTCCAACTCCTGTGCTGCACTCTTGGAGTGCGGTGCCAGAGGATTCTGCGGTGAGCCCTGGCGTTAGTTGCGTCCAACAAAGTGATAGTACGCCAACCGCTATGTTGACAAGCTGCATGCACTTTCGATGCACTCCTGCACTCACAAGCGCACCAGCTGATGACACCGGCTTCGAGGGGCAGATGTGCAATGCTGCAGACTGCCCTACGCGTACGCCAAACCCCATTGACGTATGCGTTCCTGGCTGCCCATGCAACTACTTCCAAGCGAACCAGGCGACCATCCCATGCGACAACAGGCGGATATGTGAGTCATGCTCACACATACCAGTCAGCACCTGCAGCTTGGTATCAACAGCAGTCGTCAGGATCTAGCGCCTCTCAGTGTTGTAATGACCAAATGACATTGACGCTGCGACTGGCCTTGTATCATATACCTTGCAGCCCACCGCTCATTTGTGGGTCCGCACCCTGACTGGCACCCACAGGCCCAGTACCGTGCTTCCACGGCGACAGCCTGCTGACGCTGCGGCGCCCTGCATCCGGCGCCGCCGTCCCGCTCCGCATCGCCGACGCCGCGCCCGGCGACACCATCCTGGTGCGCGTGTATCGCACTGCCTGGCTAGTGTACGCTACTGTCCCAGTAGCCGCTGCCAATTCCCACAGCAGACGCCATGCAGTAGCATTGCTCGGATTCATGAGCTGCACGCCACATCCGCTGCTAGGTAGTGTACTTAATAGCTGGCATGCACACGCGCATCTGCTGGACCTCTTGGGGACACATGCCTGGTGCTGCCTGACTCACGCAGGCTGTTGACGACAGTGGGAAGCTGGTGTGGTCGCCAGTCACCGTCATGAAGTCGTTCAGGCCCGACCTGCTGGCTGTGCCATACCTCCGCATGACGACAGCAGCAGGCCAGGTACGAGATAAGGGTCTCAGCTGCAAAACTATCTGACGGATGCCATCATCTTCTGATGCGTGTATCTGCACACAAGCGTGCAGCCCTTTAGCATCAGCTGCATTTCAGCGCCCAATGCAGCTGACCCCCTTGACATTGACTGCAGGTGCTGACGGTGACGTCCAACCACCTCATGTACCGCGCCCCAGCTGGCCTGACCAACAACGCCACCAGCTTTGCCGAGCGGCAGGCCATTGCTGCTGGTGAACTCCAGGTGCTATGGAAGGCAGTGCTGCAGGCTGCAGCTGCATTGCCATGTGCCCTGCTGCCCTGTAGTGGTTCTGCTGATATTCCTGCCCTGCAGACGCCATTTGCCTCCATGCTCAGCACTGCCAGCTTCATGGTGTGAGTCTGGATGTATGACATAGCATCCTGCCACCCTCGCACCAGGTGGGCGACCAGATGTATGTGCAGCCGCCCGGCGCGACGGCAGTGGTGGCCAGTGACATCACTTCCATCCAGCCGCTCGTGCTGGCCACAGCCTTCAACGCCCACACTGTGCTGGGTGCGCAGCTGCTGTGCTCAGCTGCACATTGGCAGATGTCCCGATATAGGTTTGCTGCAGCCGAACTACGCAGCTTGCCAGCAGATTACCGTCACTTTCGACTGACATCGGCTGCAGGCAATGCTGTTGTGGACGGCGTGGTGGCCTCAAATTTCGGCATTGACGCCCATCTGCACGTGGCGGACACGTTTGCGGTGAAGCACGCCGCCGGCGCCAAGGTGCGGCTGGCGTATCAAGCCGCGCCGCAGCTGCTGCGCCTGTTGCACACCTGGCGCCTGCTGACGCCTCTGCATGATGGCATCAGCGCCCTTGGCAAACAGGTGACATGGATTCCTTGAGTGCTTCGGAGCACGCACACGTACACTGTCAATGATATTGCTCATCTTCTGTCGGATGTGATTCGAGTCGATGGGCATGTGCGCTGACCAGCTGGCAGCTGTGCTCGAATGGATTAGTCCTCTCATGACCTGCTTGCCTTGCTGCCTTCAACTGGATGTTCATACACAGACACACATGGACATCTGTGTTGCTGCACACAGGCTGACATCATGGCGCAGAGCAAGTCCTTCACGCACCGCAAGGCTGGCGGCGGTGTCAGCTTCCTGTGGAACCGCGTGCCAGCCGCTCTGGAGCTTGCCCTGGCCAGAAGAGGCTCACCATCAGCGGGCGTGCCATATGAGCCACACAAGACAGTCAACAAGGGCGATGATGTAGTGACTGTCGGGGTTACCGGTCCCATGGGAGCAGCAACAGCACTGGCGTCGGGTGCCTCGATGTGATTGCGCAAACCACACGGCAATGCGCCACGCTATACTTGCTTGCATTTTGAAGATCGGAGATGCACAAGCCCACAACCTCACTGGATGACCAGATGTATGTCATCAGATTGTCTTGATGACGCATTGTTGCTGCCTCAAGCGCCACACTCCCTGTTTGTGCATTGCTGTTGCGAAATTGATGACACTACTTCAAATGTGTTCACAATGATGCTTGTCGTGATATGTACCCTGGCGCAATTTGCTACATATGGCTGCTTTACCATTTCAACTGGGTATTACTGTAAATGCTGTTGTCCAGCACGGTCCCAGATTAAGAGGTCCTCTGCAAAGTGCTGTGATCTCGAGGCCTGCCTGCAGATGCTCAAAACCTTGCCGACCCTCTATCGCTGCCGCAAATGCTTCCTGCCTTATTAACGAACACTGACAGCCGATGCGCCTAGCGTGCGCTGCCAGACAGACGCTTGAAGCCTTTCAGAACTTCGCCTGGTGTTGCCCAACTTCCTGGGGCTGCATTGCAGGATCTCACTGCCAGCCCAGGAACGTGTCCAGCCCCCACACCAGCCCCAGCGCCCCAGGGAACAGCGCCAGTGCTGCGGGGCCCATCCACGCCGGCAACGTTGCGCGGGTGCCGCCCACAAAGCCGATGAGCGCGGTCACACCTGTCACAACAGGACGGCAGAGTGTGTCGAATGAAGTTGTCGTCGGCGATAGCAGTACAAGGAGGTCAGTAGGCGGCGGCACGGCAGACGCGTGAGGCATGTAGCCTGCGTGCCTGGTTGCAGGCAGTATGAATGGGAGGAAGAAGTGCCACTGTGGCTGGGCTCACCCACGATGGCGGTGACCTCGCTGCTGTACACCCAGTCCAGGTGCTGCGCCGACACCACCAGCAGGAACAGGCCCAGGCACAGCGTGTTGTTCATCGTGACCTGCACCGAAACCATCAGAAGTTGCGCTGCGCAGCATTGGTGCAACAGTGTAGCAGCTGCACTGTGCCACAGTGACAGCAAATGGAACAATCTTCAGGCAGCCAGCTCAAAGCTGACGCCATGCCCTTGTCTTGTGATAGCAGACTCACCGCGCCATAGACCTGCATAGCTACACGGATGCATCAGTCCACAACCACATGGTTGAAACGAGTAGGCATGGCACTGTGGACCACACGGCATGAAGAGATCGTGCTGCAAAAAAACAGTGACGCTGTTTTGAGCAAACACAGGCAGGCCACCTGGGCGAAGGTGAGGGAAGCGTTGCGCTGCCGCTTGCGCGCCGCGAACTTCAGCGACGACAGCAGCTCGCTGGCGTTGCTGGCCAGCGGCGTCAGCACAAAGCCCACAAAGAACGCCGGCACCCCGCTGGCCTGCATCATCCAGTCCTGATTGTGAGCGGCTTAACTGCTAAGCGCAGGGCTGTTGCTGGCTGGTAGGTGTGTGCAGCCTCCAATGCCAGCAATTGGCAGGCACAGCTTGACGGGTTGGTGGAGAGTCATACGCTGCCGAGCCTGCCTCCTTGTCCTTGTGCACTACTCACCTTGGAGAGCTCAGACAGCGCATCCACCAGGGGGTCTGAAAAGGCTGCGCAGATGGCCAGGCCGCCCCCCATGCCGGCCGCAGCCCGTACCAGGATCTGCTGGTCTGATAGCGGCTCCGCCCCGTCCTCGACCTCCTCGTCATCATCGCTGGCCGCTGCTGCGCCGCTGCTGTCAGTGCTGCACGAAATATGACATGCGGTACATACAACTGGGTGCCACCTGTGCAGGCTAGCGCCCACATGTCTACCAGCTGTGCACTGACAGCAATTCACTTCGCATTGGGCCACACTGGAGCCGTGGCAGCAGACAGGCCAGCACCTGGCCAGCATGCTGCCGCTGACGCTGCCGCCGCCTGCCACATGCGCGTCCTTCTCCTGCACCCACCTGCGGGTGACCAGTCAGGATGCTGGCTTAAAACCGCACAGCACTTCACAGTCGCACCTGCTACAACGCCTGCTGTCCTGGGCACATGCTGCAGGCTCGGAGCAGGCGCATTACACAGGCAGCTCGACAGCCGGCAAACACATCAGCAGCATCCACCTCGCAAGCGCTGCCTCGAACTCCTGTTCCGAGATGCGCTTGTCAGCGTCCGGATCCAGCTCCTTGAGCCAGAAGCGCAGCTCGCCCTCTGCCTCCCGCAGCTGCGCGGCCGTCGCCACCTGCAGCTCCTCCAGCATCGCGCCCAGCTCGGCTGCAGGCGGGCACAAGTTTGATGTTGATGTTTGCCGGTTGCTGCCATTCTGCCGGACAAGGCGCATGAGCTACTGTGCAGTGATGGTGGTGTTTTTCCTCCTGAATGTTTCTGGTTTGCAGGGCTGACCTGTGTCGACGAAGCCATCGTCGTCTGTGTCGAAGCGGTCGAAGAGCGACGCCACTGCCTCCCGCTGCAGCCTGCCGTCAGCGTCCACCAGGGCACCCTTGGCGCTGGCAGCCTACTCAACAGCAGGGTGTCTGTGGCATCTCAGGAACATCTGTAGTGCAAGGGGGTGTTGACTATGCTAATGACGGCAGGATGGAGCATGCACCGCAGAGATGCGCACGTGCAAATGGTGTACCTCCGTCAGTGCTGCCACCGCGAAAATCCGCTGGCGCTTGCGCTTGGCAGCCGCTATGCGCCGCTCCTGCAGCTTGGGCACCAGTACCTGCCGGGACGAGTACAGGGGACCCTCAACCCAGCCTCCGACACTCTGGCTCATGCTGAATGCATGCAGATTGAACGTATAAGCTGTCAGCCGTGACAGTAGGTGTCCTGGACAGGATACAGCAGGAAACAGTGGCTGCGCCAATGAGATGCTGGTAGCCCCTCACCTGATAGGCGCAGTAGGCGACCAGCGTCAGCATGCAGGCCCCGCCGCCAATGGCAGCCGCTGTCGGGTCCTCGATGTCCCCCAAATTTGCTGGCACCTGCACCAAGAGTGACGTCATAACAAACATCATACAACACAGGCCATCCTGCCCATGGACTTGTCAGTGCAGGTGCCCATCAGAAGCAGGGTCAGTCACGAGTGTGTCTGCCCCACGTCAGGGCATGTCCATAGCTGGCTGGATGCTGCACAGGACATGCCTACTGTCCTTGTGCTGGCAGGCAGACCTGCACGAAGCCGTACAGCAGCACGGTGGCCACCATGATGCGTGCGCCGGGCCGCACATCTGCATCGGTGGTCACCCCTGTAGCGACCCAGTCACCAGGCCGCGTCAGCGTCCTGTCCACAGCCACCCCCTGTGCCGAGGAAAGCGTCTAAATGACCACAGCGTGTGAGGCATTGCAACATGCAGGACCACCTGAGATGCAGAGTGCGGGGAGTTGCCCAGACTTGAATATCTAGCCTCGAGTGCGCATGGTCATGGCGGTTGCAGTTGAGATGTTTAAGGCCAAACAAGCGCTATGGGCTTTGCACAACACACCTGCGCGTCCAGGTCGCAGCGGCCGGCCAGCACGGAGCCGCCCCACGCCAGCGTCAGCAGCATCACCGTGCTGCCCGCCAGCGTGCCCAGCCCCACCGCCACCTGCAATGTCCGCCAACCCATCTTGATGCCGTTGGAAGCAAACATGGGGCCAGGGCTGCAAGGACGGCTGCTGATGCAGTCTCACTGCTACACCTGCTGCATGTGCTCAACAGCCTGCCTGCCAGCCGCTTGCAGTGCTGGCTGACGTGCCTGTTGTGCGACGACTTCCCGGCTGCCGCCGAGGCCCGAAACTGCGATGATGAGCGCGTCCGGGAGCGCGCCCAGCACCGGCAGCACTAGCCCTGCAAATTTTCGATGGGAGCTCCAGTCTCGAGGGCGGGCCTGCCGTCCGCTGACAGAAGGCACAGCAGATCGGCTCCCACGTCGCCGCCATGAATGCACCAAGGCTGTGCCGCTGCCCTGCACTCATCTACTTTACATCAAAAACGCAGCCCTAAAGATCTCGCACCGCCGATGAGGCCCGGGTCCAGGATCTCGAGCAACAACTCGGAGCCGTTGGCCAGGATGTTTGCGCCGCTCAGGATGACATACCCAAATGTGAGCACCTGCACAACAGTGTCCACAGTCATCGCGTGCATTTGCCGTAAGAGCGT
The DNA here is from genome assembly GCA_032358165.1 of Diplosphaera chodatii. Classification (NCBI taxonomy): domain Eukaryota; kingdom Viridiplantae; phylum Chlorophyta; class Trebouxiophyceae; order Prasiolales; family Stichococcaceae; genus Diplosphaera; species Diplosphaera chodatii. Next base: position 2,389,473 of record JAALGY010000019.1, read on the forward strand.
ACGAAATGAGCATATACCTACGTCCGTATTACATGCTTCAAACACATAGCTGTGCGACGGGACATGGCTGATGTATGACATCACACCTGAATGATTGCAGCAGGGAGCGGATCCAGGTGCAGCGGGCCCAGAACGGCTTCGGGCGCTCGCGTGAGCGCCACGGCTGCTGCCAGGCCAGCTGCTGTGGGGAGCTGCCGCGCAAGCTTCCTCAGTGCTCCGCCAGTGGTGCTGCCTGTGATGGCACTCCGCAGCTTGGAACAGCCCATACTTGCTGCAAGCAGCAGTGGCACGGCACAGGTCCGAAGCACAAGTCTCCACGCAGCACGACCTACCTGTGTCAGCTGGGGTCTTGGCAGCGGTGCCGTTGCACCGCAGCATGACGCCACCGCCTCGCCGCTGCGGATGCACCCCGACATGATGGGTGCGCTGCGTGCCACGAACCCAGCTGAGGCTGCCAGATGGTGCACGCCGACTCTGTTGGAAGCGTGTCTTACTACACGGCCGTGCCGGCAAGCCGTGAAATGCCTGAAGCTGATGAGCGCCTGCGGGGTTGTTTGTGATCTGACACAGCCTCTGCATCTCTGCACTCACGCAAGGCTGCAGATTTTTGCAGCTTATTTGGTGGGCCGTAGCTCAGTGCATGCTTCGCGGTGTGCGTCACCAGACGGCACAGAATGCATACATGTCCCTTGTGATCTGCAGCATGAACTGGTAGCCTGCCGAATCCCAAGCACAACGACAGGCTCGAGAACACCGGTCAGATGATCACGCGCGATGCTACAGCAGCTAATGGCGGTTGGGTCACTGCTGCACCTGCACATCTGCGGCAACACTGCTGTCACCCCTCGTCTGTCCCCTGATGCAGACTAAAGGCGCTGTGCAATGGCCTGCGGATGGCACACAACAGATCGCATGCTGCCAAGCGTGATTGCAGGCTGCCTCGCTCAACACAGTTACAGTCTCGTCAGCCTGCCAAGAGGTTGCCAATCGATCAGCCATATCACCTGCGCACGCTGCGGCAGCTTGGACTTGCTTCAGCCTTCAATAGTCTTCCAGCGGCGCGATCAGTGCGGCCTTCGTTTGTAATGTGATCGGATCTCGATACTGTACCAGCAGATCGCACCCGCTTGATGTGAAATCTGTTCCGACTGCAGCATGCTCCCAGCTGCCATGCTGCATGGGCGCATATGCAGCCAGCCAGTGACCCTCCTGCGTGACAGCACAGCCGGTCGTGGGACATGTGTAGTGCAGAGACCAGTCTCCCAGCCGCACAAGTCACAGCTGCTATGCCCTCAGCAGCTCCAGCAGCAGCGGCGGCGGCGGCGGCTGCAGCAGTGCACAGCACAGCAGCCGCAGGCGCAGCTGCGGTCAGAGGGCGGGCACATACAGCCGGTCAGAAAGCAGGCAAAGGCGTTCGCGCCGGCGACGGTGGCGAACCTGGGGGTCGGCTTCGACTGGCTCGGCTGCGCTGTCGAGGTACCGTTGCAGACTGCCACTCAGAGCATCAAGGACCGACTTCCAGCACGTCGAGGGCTGAAGGCTGCGATCAGCAGAATGAGGTCGCGCAAGGTAGCAGTCGTGGTTGTGGCCTGTGCCGCGCTGGCAGCTGTGACAGTCGGCTGTCATGCTTTGCTCAACATATGGGGTCATCGGAGGTCTTGTCGCTCGCCGCAGGGGGATGGCGATGTCGTGACGGCCACAGCGGTGCCGGGGCAGCCCGGTGTGGTGCGCATCGACGCGATTGCGGGCGACGGCGGGCGGCTGTCGCTGGACGCCGCCAAGAACTGCGTCGGCATCGCCGCCGCCGAGGTGCTCGCGCTGCTGGAGGCGTCGCTCGGCTCGCCGGTCGGCTGCGGCGTCGCGCTGCAGCTCCAAAAGGTGCTTGAGCCTGGCAGCAGGGGTGCTCCTTTCCTGCAGAGCAAGGATGCTGCCGTTCCATCTGATGGGATGTCAGGGCCTGCACAGCCCCATCTGCACAGCATTGCGTACCACTGAAGCACCTCCAGCAGCGTTGCTTGCATCCCACCGCAGGGCCTGCCGCTGGGCAGCGGCCTCGGCAGCTCGGCAGCCAGCGCGGCGGCGGCGGCGGTGGCTGTCAATGCGCTGTTCGGCGACGCGCTGCCGGAGCAGCAGCTGGTGCTGGCGGGCCTCAAGTCCGAGGGCACCGTCAGCGGGTACCACGCGGACAACATCGCGCCCGCCATCATGGGCGGCTTCACGCTCGTCAGGTGGGGCACGCTGCCCTGCTGTGTTGCCTCGGAATGTGCTACGAGAGTCTCAAACAGGGCTGCACATGACAGCCCTGTCCATCTGGTGTTTCGCTGCGCTCACATTGCAAATACGAAATTATCATCGGCAGGCAATGCTCTTCTTCCAGCAATGCCGCGCAGCTGCATGGTGAACGTGCATTTTGTTGCTCAAAGTACCCAGACACAGCACCCGATGTTACACGCTTTGGACAGGAGCGCGCAGCCGCTGGACGTGCAGCGGCTGCGCTTCGGCGGCGGCGACCTGTGGTTCGCGCTCGTAAACCCGCTGTTCGAGGCGCCGACGGCGGAGATGCGGGCGGCGCTGCCCAAGGAGGTGTCCATGGCGGCGGAGATCCACAACGCGGCGATGGGCGGCACCCTGGTGCGCAGCGCTGCAGCCTCGCAAACCTTTCCGCACTGAGTGCACTGGATTGTTTCGGAGCCCATCCTGTGGGCGCTGTCCGCCGGCAGGAGCACACCTTTTTTGGGCGAGAACTGGCATGTTGCAGCTGTCCTGAGGCGATGCGCAAGAGATAAACCGCGGCTTGCGCAGGTGTCAGCCATCTACGAGGGGAATGCGCAGCTGCTGGGGCGGGCGCTGGACTCCGACGTCATCGTGGAGCCGGTGCGGGGGGCGCTCATCCCCGGCTTCAGGTGAGCCGACCGTCTGCTTGGCTGTGCTTGAAGGCATGGGTGCGTGTGCCCGGCATCGTCTGGCAGGTGCGATCTGAGCAGTCTGTCGACAGCGTGGTGTGCGGCTGCAGCCCCAGCCAGCAGCGTGCTGCATGCCGTGCAGTGCAGCAAGCATCACGGCTGTGCGAGTCCATGTTCCAGGTTTTTCAGGTTGCACTGCACCAGGCTGTTGATGCTTGCTTTTCACAGGGAAGTGAAGGCGGCTGCGAAGGCAGCGGGCGCGTACGGCTGCACCATCAGCGGCGCGGGGCCCACCTGCGTGGCGGTCGTGGCAGACCAGGCATGTCATGGCACTCTCACCCTGCGCACCCTGTGCGCGGCTGCATTTTTAAGACCCTGCTCAGCAGCATGTGGTCAATGGTTTACTTCCCACATCTTCTTTGAGCGATCACCAGTTGCTGGTGCAGGCGTCGGGGCAGCGGGTGGCGGAGGCGATGGCAGCGGCATTCCGGACGCATGGCGGCCTGGAGGTCAACTTCAGCAGGGTCGTGAGGGTGGACAGCCGTGGCACATATATCATCGACGGCTGACGCTGCACAGTTAAATAGGGCCTGTAGTCGGGCTGCACTGGCTGCCAAATAGTGCTGGGGAAGTACATATACGGGTCAGGTCACACGATTGGGTTTGCTCCTCAGCTGTCAGCCACACTCAGCACTCAGCATAGCCAGAGCAGTTGCAAACGAGTAGACGGCTGTAAGATCCCATGTAACAAGCCTCTAGCTATCGTACCTAGGGACTGAGTTCAGCGGCAGGAACTAACCAGCATAGACTAAAGAAGCAGCTGTACATACGGACTGGTGTGCAAAACAGAGAGTGTGGTTCAAGCATCATGTTCGAAGGTCTATGGCAGCGTCGTGCTGAGGCGAATGCTGAACTGGCGCCCTGCCGTCCCCTTCCTCAGGACCCGTCCAGATGCTGATGGCGCCAGCAGAGTCACACGTCGCCAGCGGGGCGCCCTGCGGCAGTTGCACCACCTGTCAAGACTGGCATAACGAGAACAGCAGCCACCCCAGTCGCACAAAGAAGAGGAGCACACGAGCACGCTGCAGGCCTGCAGCCACTTGGAGACTGTCAATCCCAGTCACACCAGTGTGGTGAGTTTTAAAGATAGTGGCATGTGCACCACCATGCATCACAGAGTAACCCTGAACAGCTTGTGAGTACGAGGCTCATGCAGGAGAGCACCTGGGGGCTCCAGGCGGCGCCCAGGACGGGGGAGGTGCCGCCGCCCCGCAGCGTCGCCGCCACCGCGCCGCTGGCCAGGTCCCACACAAACACGCTGCCGTCAAATGAGCCTGTGACGGCGGCCACACCGTAGTTCACACGCTGCCGGACTTTTCACCGGCGTCAACAGGGGCAAAAGGAATCCACAGCAGACTGTGTCCACGAGCAGTATGGCTGGCAGTCGGCCCACCAACTTCAAGACAGCATCAAAACCCTGATGATACAAACTGCTGCGGGGACAGCTTGCCAAAGTAGACTGCAAACCCATATGAGGCTGGGTGACGGACTATTGCTGATGTATGACTATGGTGACCAGGTGTTCACCAGCGGCCGCGTGCCTCTCGTCGGGCCCCAGCGCCGCGCCCGCCCACACGCCGCCCACCGCGAAGCCGGGCGCCCGCAGCGTGAGGCGCGGCTTGAGCGTGCGCAGCTCCACCACCCGCAGCGTGTTGTCCTTGCCCGCCGTCAGCACGCAGTCTGCACACGCAGCAGGCTACGTGTCTTGCGCATGGCCAAGGTGTCACAAGGAGCTGCAGCTCCGCTGCAGATGCCAAGTCTGCACATGTGGCTGCCAGACTCTCCTGCAAGCAGCAGCCCCAGATTTTGCAGCTGCCGTGTGTGCACGTCAGCGCCAGAACAACCTGCCAAGCTACACAACCATCAGCCTGCATAACTGAACAGCGTCATGCCGAAACCCACGAAAGACAACAACCCCTCCCTGCAGCAAGGGTGTGGAGCTCACCGCCCAGGCTGCCGGCTGCCACGGAGCAGATGCCGCCCGACTTGGAGTCGTGCAGGCCGGCCTCCTCAACAACGCGCTTGCCGCTGCGCACGTCCCACATCCGCAGCCCGCCGTCAAAGTGCCCCGTGACCTGCGAGGACACGTCTGCAGCTGCTGGACTGCAGGCTGCATGCCCCGGGACAGGCTGCGCGTGACAGGCACATCTGCAATTGAAACAGTGTGCAGATCTGAATCTAAGATCTGACCAGCTCACCAGCAGGGCGCCGTCCAGAGACACCGCCAGCGCGTTGCAGCTGCTGGCGACCGGGAAGGAGCCCCTGTTCAGGCCCGGGTTCAGGTCCCACACCTGCACGCCAGCCTGAGCACAGTTGACGACTGCTTGCAGATCTGCGCGCATTGGCAGATTGTGCATACGCTGTGCAGGCGGCCATTAGTGCACACATGACTGCAGACTGAGCGCAGTGCAGCTTGGAGGGAATCGCACCCTGATGCAGCGGTCGGCGCCAGAGCTGAAGGCGCGGCTCACTTCCATGGGACTGGCCTCCACGGCGGTGACCTAGGTGCGAGCATATGAAGCCATCGTGATTGGTGATGCAATCTGCGTGGTGTCTCTCAGCAGCAGAGCACAACACGGCGGACACATCTCCATGCAGACGCAGCAAGCAGCCACCGCAAACACGATGTAGCAGGACGTGCAACGCTGACAGTGCTGCTTTCCACAGACATCTCATGTGCTGCTAGCCCACTACGACATGCACAGGATGGCATTCATTTTTGTACTACATGCGAAGCTGGCAACTTTCAGTGATCTGTATATAAGCCTACAGTAGCAACTACTCTCCCGCTCAACCGAAAGGCTCACCTTTCCCGTGTGGCCAGTCATGGTATGCCGGACGCGCCCCGAGTGCGGGTCCCATACCCTGATGGACTTGTCGTTGCCAGCCCCCAGCACGCTGCAGGAACACCCAGTGTCAGCCAACACATGCTGGTGGTGTGCACCACCTGGTACAGTGGCCCAAAATGAAGGAATAGCAGAGCTGGAACCCAGCGGTGATTGGCTGCAGATGGTCGATGCCTGCGTCCAGGACGCTGATGAGGTGCATCAGAGCACACTGTGCAGAGGCAACCAGGCAACATACCTGCTGCCGTCGCAGGTCCAAGCCACATCGTGTACCCCCTCCCGCATGCCCTGCAGCACAGGCGGACAGCCAGCTCAGCAGAGCGCCGCCGCACCAGATCGAGCGCCACAGCATTGCAGCTCTCACACAACCTGCATTATCTTGCTGTACTTGCAGCAGGGCGGCTTTGCACCCTGGCTACATCCTGTGAAGTCGGTGCTGTCGTGAGGTTTGAGCCAAAAGATGACCTACTTGCTGGACAAGTGGAGCTGGCGCGACTTCAATTGGAGCAATTAGGTGCAGCAGCCTCATGTACGCACCTGCAGCGTGATGACGTGGTGCCCCTCGGCGTCCCACAGCTTCACGGTGTTGTCGGCGCCAGCTGTCGCCAGCCGGGCGCCGCTGCGCTCCCAGGCCGCGCCGAAGGCGCCGTTCCTGTGGCCGGGGGAGCTCCGCAGCAGCCGGGCGGGTAGCACCGCCTGCAGCGCCGACACCACTGGCTGCTCCTGCAGGCATGACGCTGGACGCTCGTGACAGTGCTGCTCGGATCCTGCAGTTTGAGGCGACTGAATACATGCCACAGACCGCCTGCGCGCTTCAGTTGAACAAAACTGTTATCAATTTCATAGCTTGCTTTTGCATCTGCACCTCTCTGGCGGTAGAGCGATGACCGACAGGAGCTTGGTCTGGGAGCTGTAGCTGTATAGAGTAAACACCCAAAACACAGGAACCATGATTTGCAGGCTTCAAGGTTCATGCTCGCCCGACATTGCTGCTGCACCTCAGCGTACCTGCCGCTGAGCTGGCGGGTCGCCGCTCTGCCGCCCGTCCGAGCTGCTCCGCGAGGCGCGGCGGCCCTGCTGCACCATGTTCATGAGGCCGCGCGCCCCGGCGCCCGCCGCCAGGGCCAGCCTGCTGCCCGCCGCCGCCGCCTGCGCCGCCGCCGTGCGCTCCTGCTGCTTCGCGTTGCTGATCTGCGGGGCAGCGTGTCGCCGCAGGCGTTCATCTCGTCATCAGCATCATGCTTGACATATCCAGTCATGTTGCTGCATCTACGGTCAGCTGAATGGCGTCAAAGCTGCGTGTCAGCAAAGGGGAGGGCCTGCTGCCAGGGTACAGCCTCACCATCTGCTCGCAGATTTTGTTGACGTCGTTCATGCGCTTAACTTCAGTGGACTTGAGCTCCACAAGGCGATCTGCCAGCTCCGCCACCTCACGCCTGGCCACCGCCGCCTCTGCCTCCGCCTTCTCCTTGGCTGCCAGGCGGGCCTGTGGATGACAAATGCATCGCAACCGAGATCATGCGTGTGCCAGTGAAGCAACGACTGTCGGCCCCTGCATGGCACGCGCTCAGCTGCTCAGCCTTTTGCGCTCAGCACCAGCCAAGATAGCCGCAGCACACCGAAGACCATGCCCATATGCTGAACCTCAAATACTATGCAAACCCCTGTACTCCACCCCTTGTATCCACCTCAAGCTCGGAGTCCTGTTCCGCACGCCCCAGCCGCTCCTGGTCGACCTGCCGCTCCAGCTCGGCCACCCGCTGCTGCAGCGCCTGCACCTTGGCGTGCGCAGCCTCCACCTGTGTGTGCATGTATATCGAGAGGTTTGACAGGACCATAGCACTGAAAGGGTTCAGGGGACGCAACCCCCAGGAAGATGTAGAGTGACTGCAGCACGTCTGCAGCAGATCAGCACTGAGGGAAACCCCCCAATCATGACAATGGTGTGCGTGAGGGAAGCAAAAGAGCCTGTGGGGCAGCGCACCTCTCGACCGGTGCGATCATGGCTTTCACGTACCACCGCCAGCTGCTCGCTGGCCTGTGCGCAGCCACAGACAGCTGTGCAAGATTCTCAGGTTCGACAGAGCGGCAGGCTGTCTTAGTGAACATACTGCTATGATGGCCAGCACGCCAGCAGCTCTGTGGCTGCGTCTAAGTCCTGAACCCGCACCTTGCGCAGGTCCTCGCTGAGCTGCGCCCTGCTCTTGTGCGCTTCACCAAGCTCGGCCTGCAGCTGCGCCGCCTTTGCCGTCGCCTCATCAGCCTGCAGTCATGTCAGTCTCCTGCCTCTCCACATCTTCTTACTGATTTTGCCCATTCCTTGGGACAGCGGTTCGTGTGCTGACACATTGACGGCATGCGCTGTGGCATGGCGTGGTCTAGGTGTTGCAGATGTGGCACTACTGCCGCTCCGCGTCGGACACAAAATGGAAGACTGGGCGCGCCTGCGCGGCGGAGGCGGCCGAGGAGCGCAGCGCGTCCACCTGCTCGTGCAGGCTGACATTCTCCTCCCGCAGCTCCCCCGCCTCCTTGTCCAGCTGCGCCGACCGCACCTGCAGGGGAAGTAATCTAACATCTGCATCTGAAAATTCCAGAGTGGTGGAATGCTAACATAGTGGCTGATGTGTACGATTGCAGACCTTGATACGAGATTTCAACACGAGATCACACTGCAGCTCACACAAATGTAGACCGGGCATTCTGTTTGGAAGCAAAGTCATCATGTGTCATGTAGATGATGCGTTGAGGACCGGCAGCTGACGACCGCGACTGCTGACCCCTGACTGACACTGGACAGACAACGTGCAAGCGTACCCTGTGAGCAGCAGGGAATGCAGGTACCTGGTGCTCAAGGTCCTCGGCATACATTTCCTGGTAGTCTGTGATGATGTCGGCGTAGGCATCCCGCTCCGCCGCATTCAGTGCCTGTGCTCGCCAATTCGACCCGATCACTGATCAGCTTCCATCTGCACCGCTCGCTGAACAAATGCAACTGCCGGACTGACCGTGATTGCCCATGACATACAGACCTCCAAGTCTGCAAGCAGCGCGGCAGCGGCTGCCTCCTGCTCCGGCGTCAGCGTGATATCCATACTGAGACTGTAGCAGCTGCTGCCGCTCCTCGTGCCGGTGCTGCTGCTGGTGGTGCTGCTGCTGCTGCTGCTGCTGCTGCTGCTGCTGCTGCGGCGATTGGGTCAGGGCCCGATCATGGAAACACTGACTTCGTGTAGCATCATGAACTCCCAGACCATGACCTAGCAAGCACAGCCGGAAAGAAGCTGCACGGGTCCGCTCAGAACTGCACCGTCAGGCCAGCAGCATGCCTCGAACGGCGTGCGAGTCATTGCTGGGTCATCGCTTCAGGCTCAAGCAAGATGTTCACGATACAGCTGCGCCTTCCACAGCGCTGCAAAGCTCATACTATGACACAGTGGCCTCAAGCAGATCACGATGTTGCATGATGTGAGTAGCGTGAAGCAGTGGCGCAGCAGCGCTGCCTTGCCGCAAGCATCAGGCTCCGATCACATGTAGCAGCGTACCCCGGCTGTCAGCAGGCGGCGGAGCTTCCTGCCAATGCCAAATGCAGTTTGCCAACTGCAAAAGCTGAAGATGTCCACTGATGTTGCCACCTGCGGACTTGCCAGTAGCCTGGGATGCCGGTGTCGTCGGGACGCTCAGCATGCCCAGCACGCGAGGCGCTCTGCATCATCATGCGTTCTGCTTGTTACTGTGCATTTAGCAGGTTCTGGACCATTTTGGGGGCCTAAGTGTCCATCTTTATCAAACCAACTTCACATCCTGCCTTGAGATCGGTCACAGAGAGAAGGTCTCGACACAAAGAGCATGCCACTGAGGACGCGGGCACTGTGATTCACTTTTATCAGCAGTGATAACGACATTGTGATCAGCTGTGATGGTGGAAGAAGGTATGGACGAGGATCTGGCGCATGCGCTGGCGCTCAGCATGCAAGAGGTGACACGACTGTGCCTGTAGCTCTAGCTGCATGTTGCAGATCACTTGGAGCGGCTTGTGTTTCTGGCCTGGAAGAACCAGGCGTTGTGCTGCTGCTCAAGACTCGGGTTGAGCGCCGTGGTCATGTCACAGGTGACCGCAGCTGACTTGGCATCCCAGCAGCAGCAGCAGCAGGCTGGGGATACAGGTGCGGACACCGGTGAAGCCAGCGGCGGCAGCAACAGCAACGGCCAGAGTCGTAAGCGTGTCCATGACGGCAGCGATGCAGGCACGCCGCACATGACCAGCCTGCAGAGGAGGCCATTGCAGTGCCAGAAGCGGCATTGCCTATCCTATCAAAGTGGTTTGCACTGTCATGATTTGAGTCACAAAAGGACCAGCCTCACCTGCAACTCGCACTCTGCAGGCGCCGATGCCAGCAAGACGCCCCGCGGGTCTGAGGTGCAAGATGTTGCCGGTGGTGCCACAGCTTCCAGCGCACCCCCTGTCAGCAGCGGTGCAGCCTCCCACGACGACCTGTTGGAGCAGGCTCTGGCCCTCTCGCTGCAGACGCAGGTGGGCCTGCTAGCGTTCTTAGAGTAACTAGGCACATGGGCTTGACAGCGTATGCATAATGTCCGGGGACTCGGTGGAGAAGTGCAGAGCTGAGACTGCACAGGCGCCATTACACTACGAGTTGCTGATGATCACTCTTGTCGATGAGCAGGGCAGCGCGGGGGCTGCTGCCCCAGCAGCAGTGCCAGCGGCGGGCGCCGCGGTGTCATCGGGTGCTGCCACAGCCTCCCCGCCAGCAGGCGCAGCGGGGCCAGCGACTGCACAGCCGGCCGCAGCCGCGTCAGCAGCACCAGCGCAGCCGGCAGAGGCAGCGGATGCGCCCGCAGGGCAGCAGGGCCCCGACAGCTCCAGCCTACTGGACCAGCTGCTGGCCGCACAGCAGGTGTGGTACCCCAGCACTCCATGTCGTTACCGAGCCTGCAGCATGCCCACTCCGGGGCGCAAGTGGCACAAGATCATGCGTTGTGTCAACGCACACCTTAACAAGGTCCTTACAATGTCACAGGCGGCACTTGCGAGCGGCCACGGCGTTGCGCTTCTCCAGCAGATGGGTCTGGATGAAGCCACCGCCCAGGCTTTGGCACTCTCTATGCAGCCGCAGCCCTTCGACCCCGCGGACGACGCAGCAGACCAGATGGATGACGACTATGCAGGTGAGATGTCTTGTGAGCAGCCCATGCTGGCGCAGGATCATGATGGTGACAAATGACTTTAGACTGACCACGAGCAGTACAGGAGTATGCACATGCAGGAATGCGCTGTTACCTCGCTTCCTGACCGCAGAGCACAAGATGCTGCGGGTTGCCGTAATGATCTGCCTGGCCTGCGCACGAGTGGTACTGTAGCGTGTGCACACGGTGGCGCGCTGTTCAGCGGCGATGGTGGCCTGGCCAGGTGGCGACATGGAGGCGTCGGAGGCGGAGGGCAGCAGCGCGCTGGATGGGGAGACAGGCGAGGACGATCAACCCGGCATTGCCCTGGAGGACCTGCAGGTGGTTGCGTCCGCTTTGTCGTACCTGCCGCTGCCGCCGCCGCCGCCGCCCGCCTGGCTGGACCGCATGCGGCACTGGCTGCCTGAAGACCCCGCACGTGAGCGTACTTAGGAGTCAGCTTGACGGCTTGTTGCGGCCTTGCTGTTGATGATCCAAAACCCTAAAGTACCTTGGCCATGTCGTTGCCAAGAAGCAGCCAGGCGTTGTCAGAGGTGTGTGCTGTCTGCGTTGTCCGGGGTGGCCAGGCTGCTGCTGCTGCTGTGGTGCAGGTTTTGTGGAGCCCGTGGAGCTGCCTGATGGTGCTCAGGCCGCAGTCCAGGCGGCGCTGACGGCAGCCATGGGCATCACGGTGGGCTGGACTACTGACACAGTGATGTCAGTCGCCGCTACCCAACGCTGCTGCCACGCTGTGCCACAGTCACATGCTGCGACGTGCAGCGATGCATGGCCGCCTGCTGTGAGGTGCTGCTGACATGTGCCGGGCTCACGGGCTGCGGCGGTGGATGCATGTAGGTGCACATGTTTGAGCTTGGCACAAAGTGGCCAGCGGACATCAACATGAAGGATCCGCAGACGGTCTCGCTGCCGCTGGTCAAGTCCAACAAGGGCGCCACCGGCATTGGTGCGCAGTGCTGCAATAGGTTGCAGCATTGAGCATAAACCTACATCTGCACACTGTTGGCATGCTGGCATGGTGACTGCTCTGGTGCTTTGCTGACATGAAGTGTGCACCATCATTGCATGTCAGCGCCTGGCTGCTGATCTGGTGCCGGTGCCCACCCTGCAGTGCCACAAATGCTCAACGGCACTGTCAAGTACCGCGTCGCCAAGTTCCGGCTGCGCAAGGAGCGGCTGTCGGAGCTCGGGGCGCTGGCTGCCGTGCATGGGCGCGCTGCAGCGCAGCTGGCCGCCACCGGGGATGCAGCCCCTACAGCCGTCGTGCGTGCCGCTCTAGAGGTACACTTGCTGCTGCAAGCTATGCAGTCTCCGCCGATATGTTGGGTTCCGGGCTGTTTACAATGTGTACAGTATCTGGCCGCCAGTCGTTCATCATGCCAGCCTTGTCTGCACAGTCGTGGCTTCAGCAAGTTTGGCACAGCGACAGTGTCATGCAGTAATGCAGGTGTGCTTCGTTGGCAGCGCCACTGACATTGCTTTATGCTGGCGTGTCGTACGTGGTATTAACCGCTGTGTTTTTCCAAGACACACTTTGCACTTTAGATTCTGCTGCTGCCGGCAGGCCCTGCAGACGGCCGTGGCGCGGCGTGCGCTGCGCAGCCTGGCCGCTGAAGATCCGGAGGACCTGTACTACATGGAGGGCGAATCCGCATCCGAGCTGCTTTCTGCCCTGGTATGCTGTGCCGCATTGGGATGTGCCTTCAGCCACTGTTTTGTCCACACCTGTCAGAGCATCATCGTCAGGCTGGGTCGGACCTGTTCCACCTGGCACTGGCGCATGCAGCCGCGCTGAACACCGACTCTGCTGCTCTGCAGGCGTCTGAGCGAGTGCGGCAGCCCTTCCTGGCGCTCATGCTGGTCTGCTCGACGCAAACGCACGAGTCGATGTGGGAGCAGGTGGGTGCTGGGCCCTTTCAGAGGACTGCCTGTAACTTATGCAAACTGTGACGCCTGCACACCTTCCCAGGGCGTGCAGAGCAGGCTTCCTGCTCGAGCATAGCTTCCTGACCCATGCCCATGGTCTGTGACCGTTGCTCTGCAGCGGCCTGTACCCACTCGTCGGCATGGCGGGCTGCCTCGAGGCCTGCTGTGTTGCTGGCTGCAGGTCCTGCAGACGAACATCAAGCAGCTGGCGGATTTCGACTTCACAAAGACGGACCGCCTGGACAGCACCTTGTTCACGTTGGACCTGCTCACACGCGCGCCGCTGCTGCAGCAAGCGCTGGTGAGCAGAAATGATGGTGTCTGCAGGCTTTGCAGGTCTGTCTGCTTGCACAGATATGCGTAGCTGCAAGCAGCGCCTGCTCACTGAGCGGCTTGCCCTCGAGTATGGCAACCAGCATGGCAGGCATTCAGCACGCATATGTTGATAGAATCAGCTGCGGCTTTTTTTTGACGCCGCACCTGATTTCAAGACCATGCAGACGCTAGCTGACAGACTGTGCAATGTCAACACCTGCAGCATTCTCAGATGCTATGGCTTGCAGGTGAGTGGGCTGTTGCGGGAAGCAGAGGCAGCAGGCGCTTTCACCGGCGGTAACTTCGAGAAGATGTCTTTCATGGCGCCGCTGCTGCAGGGTGGGCTGGCGCCTGCGCCTGCTGAGCTGCATCATGCCTCACAGTAGCGCAATATCATCCACAGCTCCTGCCTGTGCCTTGACATCCGCTGGCGTCCGGGGGATCAGCGGCGAAACCTTGCCAAATGCTATACACGTTATTCCTGCCTGCTGCAGTGGGCAGCGTACCGGATGCAGAGTCCGTTCTCCGGGGGCGCCTGAAGTCGCCAGCGCGCTCCCTATTCGAGGCGCTGCGTGGGTACCCCGGGAACCGCGGCGAGGCCGACGGCGCCGTGAGATTCCCCGCCTGACCGTTTCACCCCTTGCTACCCGTTCAATGTAATGCTTACTGACGCACTCATTGCAGCGGCACTGGCGTCGGCTGCCCATTGCCGATGAGCCTGTGCTGCCGCTGCAGGTGTCCTTCATCAGGCGCACCCTGGAGCGGGTGCAGGCCGCGCAGCGCGAAATCGCGATGCGGGTCATCAAGGCCAAGGTGACTGTCCCACACATCCAGGTTTCAAGTCGAACCCTAAACTCTGCAGAGCATCCTGCCCACGGGCTTTGTTGCCTGCTCACCTTTTGCAAACAGAAAATTGCCGCTCAAAGGTTTCACAAAACTGCTTTGAGGAGTGAAGAATCAGGGCCTGTGCCTGAGTGCGGCCACTTGCGCCGCTGCGCAGGGCACGGCGCTGCCCAGGGCGGGGCAGGAGGCGGTGCTGGCGTGGCTGGCGGCGGTCGCGGGCGCCAACACCCCGCGGGTCATGGGCGGCGAGGTGGCTAACCCTCAGCTCCAAGTCACAGGAGCCGAACGAGATGACCCCTGCGCTGGTCACATGCGCAGTGCCGACCGTTCAGCCTGAGCAGCAATGTGGCAGCACTTCGCCATCCTCCTCAGCACCATCAGGATGCGTCAGTGCTCGGTGCGCGTGTCATGGTCCTCAGGTGCAAGGCGTGGTCGGCATCAAGCCGCTGGTGCACGGCTCGTCGGACCGCTTCGCACTGGGCGCTGCATCTATAGGGCTGCAGCTGTGCCGCCCCTTCCTGGCGGGCGAGGCGAAGCACATGGCGTTCCTGCAGCCTGAGTACCTGCAGACGGAGCTGCACAGGTGACCGGCTGGACTGATGCACAAAGAGTGCATACCTTGATGTATGGTCACTTGAATCATGTAGATTTCAGCATACGAGTTCGGCTCGTAAAGCAATGAGAGTCCACTTTCACAAGCCATGCTGTGAATCAGAGTGGCTTGCCCAATTTCCTTGACTTCATTCAGGAACACCTAGTATACGTTGCTGCTCACACAGACACAGTGATCTGAAGCTCTTCCTTTGGTGTGCGTGGCTGCAGGTTTGGGAACTTTGGGGCCCAGGCCCAGGTTCCACCCCTCGCAGCCGCGCCAGACGCCGCGGCCGCCCGCAGCGCTGCAGACGCCGCAGCTGTCACCTCGCCAGCGGGGCCACCAGGGGCTGCACCCGCTGAAGCCGCCCAGCAGGATCCAGCTGCCACGTCAGACGAGGCGCCTGGCAGCACAGCAGCAGCGGCGGCGGAGACGATCTACTTAGCACCGCAGCTGGGGGCTGGCGCGCCGCCTGGACCGCACTTTGTGGCAGAATGCTTCTTCATAACCGGGCAACTTATGTCCACTGGCGTGATACCCGCAGGTCAGCATAATCACGTGACTTCGCGAGTGCTCTTAGGCAGCTGCAATGGCAGCAGCCAGATAGAACTGCTGCAGCGCACCTGGCTGCTCGGATATAAGCAAGGCCTTCATGGGGCGTCTGACAGCTGCACACATGAACGACATAATAACTTCGTACTCTACTGTGTTGTTGCAGCCAACCGCTACGTGCAGCTGATGGATGCGCTGCGGCGAGGCGAGCGCGGCAAGGACGTCGATGCCGAGGGCGGGGCGCACGGCATGGGCCGCGCGGCCTGGCTGCTGCACGACGCCACCACCGCGCAGCTGCTGCAGGACGGGTTCGCCAGCGACGCGGTGCAGTACGCCGTGCTGCAGGTCCGGCGCTGCTGAGGTCTTGCCGCTCTTGATGGCCCTTGCAGGTTTGAAAAGTGTCATGGGAGGTTGCTACCAGCATCTGAGCGCCAGTGCGGTTTGCTTGAAGATGCCTGCCCCTTGTAGGTTGTCTGTGCTGCCGACTGAACGCATCTTTATCGTGCGTGCGGCAGGTCCGGTGGCTGGAGCGCCTGATCAACGGTCCGGGGGCGCAGGCGGCGCTTGCGCTGGTGCCGGAGTCGTTGCCCAAGGACGCCGCCTCCTGGCTGACGTTTTGCGTGCAGTGCGGCCGTGCAGGTAGTCATTCTCACCCTGCAACATCAGCTTCAGGTTACCAAGACTCACCGTTCAAAGCTGTCCTGTTCAGCTGTATTCCAGCACGCTGAGGTCTGCAGCATTGTTGAATGGTAATGCAAGCCGCAAGCCTAATACACGAGACCTGCCGCGCTGGTCAACAGCCACATAAAACAGATCCCGAACAGCTAAACATGTCCAGTTACTCTGCGCAGACCTGGTGTCGGCGTCGGATGTGGGGGGCCTGGTGGGCGGCATCACCGCGGTGCTGGAGTGCCGCCACATCGCCAGCCCGCTGGTGGCGGACAAGATGGTGACGCTGCTCACGGCGATGCTGAAGGCGGACCAGCGGCGGGCGGGGCCCCTGGTGTCCGCCGCCTCCTCCCGTGCCCTGCGCCTGGCGGTGCTCGGTGAGTTCCCTTTCGGGCGGTCCTCCCATGTCGCTGCCCGGGCCACCATAAGCGCTGCCAGGGCCACCATAAGCTGAGATCTTTGCACACTCCCTTTGTGCACATCATCCTGGCCTGGGTGCACAGTACCCATGCCACTGTATGCATAGTAACAAAGGTTCGGCGGCCACCCAACCGCTGGAGCGCTGACGCTGTGGTGATTGCATGGTGCCAGGCACGGGCGCAGCGCAGCAGCACCTGCTGCCCGCCCTGATGCGCGTCTATGCGATGGCTGATGCGGTGGTGGGTCTCGATGTCGACCGCGACTCGTTCGATAAGTTCAGGTGTCGTTCGATGATGACCACAAGACACTCCTTATCTGAATCTATAAACGTTGCTCTGCAGGATGCCATGCGTCACAGTCTGGCAGCTGCTGATGTCATGTCATATCACTGGAAGTGCTTGGTGCACATCATGCAAAGTTGTACAGCACATGCACATGGCACCCAGCAGCTGCATTCCTGTGCACTGTGCAGCATGCGGCACCACATCGACGAGCTGCTGCTGGACATCTGGCGGGACCCGGCGCAGAAGAAGGCGCTCACGCGGCTCGCCGCCGAGGCAGCCTCGGTCAGCAAGCCGTCAGGCGCTCAGGACCAGCAGCCTGACGACCTGCCGGCAAAAGGCGGCGGCGCGCTGCTGGTGGACTACGCCCGCGCGATGCTCAATAGCCTGATGTACATGCTCGGGGTGAGTTCATGTCAATGGCGCTTACCTTGTTGGCTCAATAGCACATTGCATCTGTCACCCAGCGTGCTCATCCATCTTGCATGGCCAAGTGATCTGGCGATCTGTATCTTGGCATATATTGACCTGCCAGTACAACCATCGTACGCATGCAAAATATGAACAGTGGAGATGAGTATGTCCTGTGGGAGCAGCGCCTCACTGCTCGGAGCTAATTCTTAGGTCTAGAGTGCCTGTTGCAGGACTCGCTGGAGCGCTTCTACGATGTGCACAACATCGAGCAGAACCAGGCTGACGAGGCTGCCTGGGCCGCGCTGCCTGCCTCGTGAGCTGCTTCGTGCCTACACACACTGAACCATACTTATGGACTCTGCCATAAGCTGCCAGCTGTGCACGGCACCTGCACCAGCTGCACAGCCATCAAGCCAGCAATCCGCAGCCAGCAGTATGGCGCACAGCCGCAAGGTGATATAGCAAGCATGGCATGCGTCTACAGGGAGCGGGAAACAAAGCTGCGCTTCCGGGAGTCACAGCGCGGGCTGGGCGGCAGCTACATGCGCACCGCCGTCACCACCCTGCAGCTGCTGCTGGAGCTGGTGTCGGACGAGCAGGTGCTGGTCGTTTCCTGCAGCTCGAAGGTTGCTCGCATAGCGCTGCTGGTGTGCAGGCAGCCTGCATGTGGCCTGATGAGTGTCAACTGTAAGACGTCTAGCTGAGCGCACGGCAGCATAGCAGTTTGGGTGCTTTTCACCTGCTACAGCAGACCATAGGCATGTACATGCAGTGTGCAGCGGCGCTGCTGCTTCTCGCGGCGACAGCCACGAAGCATAGTGCTGCCACGCAGGTGGCGGCCACGTTCCTCGCGCCTCCGCTGATCGGCCTGGCCGCGTTTTCCTCTCTGCACTTCCTGGAGCTGCTGGTGGGCCCCAAGGCCGCGGGCCTGTCCATCAACGACCCCGAGAAGCTGGGTGCGCTGAACGAATCGCAGCTGGTCTTTTGCTGTGGTCCAATGTGCCCAGCGCGCGGCTGCGGCGCTTTGGTTCACCATGAATAGGCCAAGCAATGGTACCTGGGGCCTGAGGAGGATCAACTGGCGTGATGTGTCCTGGAGTGACATCTCGATGAGCAGCGTTCAAGGTCGCTGTGAGCGCCTCAATGTTGGATGCACCTGCGGCTGGCTCCTGCGGCTGGCGCATCGGGCTCGACCTGCATGAGAACCTGCGTGATCACATGGCCAGTTGACCAACAGTCTGCAATATCAGTTGCAATGCCACTGCAGAAGCAGAACCTGTTCCTGTGCCACATGCAGGCTTCGACCCGGTGAAGCTGTCGGTGGCGGTCTCCGAGTTCATGCTGCACCTGGCGCGGCGCCCGGTGTTTGTGACAGCCATCGCCGAGGAGCCGGACTACAACGAGGCCATCCTGAAGGTCGGTTGACGCTATTTCTGTGGCAAACAGCGACTGTTTGTGCAATAATGTCGCAGTCAGGCAGCAACAAGCTCTCTGCATGACTTCATGGCTCACCTACAGCACAGAACTGGCTCACGAGTCTCCTGTCCGCAGGACTTCTACGACAAGGTGTCGGCGGGTGCGCTGGGCGCCCACGGCCATGCGGTGGGCCTGGAGCAGCTCATGCAGCAGGTGAGCGGAGTCATGAGCTGCCGCAGAAATCTGGTGCAGACGCGATGCCATGGCCAGCAGCAGACTCACAGCTGGGAGGCAGAGTGTCTGCATGGAACCCCTGACCAGCAGCACCCCTGTGTTGCCGTGCTTTCGCTGAGCATCACGTCACAGCATGCACTCACCTTGAAGGGGCTGAGTATCCTCTTGGCACCCTTGGCTTAGGCGTGCGCTCCCTGCATGCAGGTGGCACAGATCAGGGGCAAGGAGGCGGCCGCAGCAGGAGGCCCTGCAGCAGGCGCGGACGAGGCCCTGCAGCTGGATTTCGCGCAGCCAGAGCCCGAGAACCTCGACGAGGTGAGTGCTCGTCGGTCAGGATGCGCTCACTACCTGGACCTGCTGCTTCACAACACTCAGTAAGGCGGCTGCTGTGCAGTGATGGAAAATGCAGCGCACATGCTGCAGCAGTGTCCAAGCCGCAGCCCTGCCATGCCAGCGGTGCCGATGGAGATCAGCAGCGCCACTTGACACTACTGCAGGCGTACCAGGCGGCGCTGGGCGAGGTGCAGACGGGCGACTTCGACTCCACTGCGCCCCGCGCCTACAGCAGCCTGTACTCGGAGCTGGCCGCCACCAATGCAGGTGGGTGCATCTGCCGCCAACCTTTTGACGGCAGCGGCCAGTGGTGGAGTCTGCGCAGAGGCACAGCTTGCCTGAGGAGGATGAGTCAGGGGACCAGCATGGCAGCTGCAGCAAGTATGCTGGCTGCAGGCGACACGGCGGCCAAGATGCGGAAGCTGGGGAAGGAGCTGAAGGCGCTGTCGGGGCGCACGCGGCTGCCAATGAATGCAGCGGCCGCCATCTACCTGCGCTACGACTCCGACCGCATCGACAAGATGCGCGCCATCATCACCGGTGGGTTCACCATGCCACTAAGCTCACGCTGGCCCTCGATTCCAGCCTCGCTACACTCGCCATAGCAGCTGCACTGTGCGCTGGTCAGGTCCACCTGGTGATCAACTTTACCACCTGCTCGTCGGGATGTGCTCTTGCAAGGTCTGCTTGCATTCGACTCGCCGCATGCTTCATGAACTGCTGCTGACGTGCCTGCTTCACTGCAGGGCCGGAGGACACGCCGTATGAGGGCGGCCTGTTCGTGTTTGACCTGTTCTTCCCGGCGCAGTACCCGCACCTGCCCCCCAGCATGAAGCTGGAGACGACGGGGCAGGGCAAGGCCCGCTTCAACCCCAACCTGTGAGGCCCCGTTCTGCCGCCCCGCTGACCAGAAACCAGTGCAGCGGCCCTGCGCTGCAAACGCAGCATTGGCTGCTGTGCTGTTAAGGGTTCAATGTCATCACTCAGCTGGCATGGGTGCCGTCAACTGTGGCTCGAGTCTACTGCCTGTGGTGCAGCTCTGAGTGACACATGCGCTGTGCAGGTATGCGGACGGCAAGGTGTGCCTGTCGCTGCTGGGCACCTTCAGCTCGTCGGACGCCTCGGAGCGCTGGAACCCCGCCACCTCCTCCCTGTTCCAGGTGCCGCGGCAGCGCTGCCAGCACACTGGCTCTCATGATACCATGTCCCTGCCGCCTGCTTGCCAAGCTGTGTGCAGTGACGGTCGAGAGTCCTCTACTGCTGAGTGCGGCCGCCCGCTGCTGCCGCAGGTGCTGCTGAGCATCCAGGGCATGATCCTGATCGGGGACCCGTACTTCAACGAGCCCAGCGTGGAGCAGATGCGCAGCACCGCGCAGGGTGCCTCCACGTGCGTCCGCCTGCAGCAGCAACCACCGCCTGGCCCTGGGACCCTGCTGGCTGTGCACCGTGACCCGCTGCAGGCAAGGCTGGTGGCGTGCTGTCCAGCTGATGCAGCGGCTGTGCTGTCTGCGCAGGTCGGCCGAGTACAACTTCGGCGTGCAGCTCAACACGATGCGGTGGGCGATGATCGACCAGCTACGCCACCCGCCCCCCGGCTTCGAGGTGTGTAGCCTGCATGATCACATACTATGCATAGTATTGCTGACAACACAGCTCTGAGACGTCGACGCGGAGTCGTCTGCTAGGGCAAACCTCCGGTTGGCAACGTGGGACAAACTCATCTGCAATCACTCGTCGCTCTGCAGGAGGTGGTCAGCCAGCACTTCAAGCTGCTGCGGTGGCGCATCATGCGAACAGCAGCAAAGTGGCTGCAGGCAGCGCAGGCGTTGCCGGCCATTGACGACGTCAGCGTTGGGCGCATGCGGGCCACCATCACGGAGCTGCACGGCCTGCTGGCGGCGTTGTGAGTGATCAGAGCAGTGTGGCAGATGTGCTTGTACTTGTGAAAATCTGGTGTAGGCTGGAGTCTACTGTGAGACAGTGTGGCTGTGCGTATATGATGTGGGATACTCGATAGACCTTGCAGTGTAAACAATATGTGGTGTAGCATGCAAGTCCCGACGGTGCTGTATCTTCTGTGCGTTTCATAGTGAGCTGAAGTTTGTCACCAAAGCCGTATGCTGGGCAACAAGCTGAATCTAGCAGTGCTCTGCTCAGCATGCGACTGGCAGCATGCCAGCAGCATTCGTGCAATAGCCATCAACCAGAGAAATCAAAAACAAGACCAACTGCTGGAGTACAACTGCATGTCCAGCCGCTGGATGTCCGTGTGCGGCATGGTCTCACTACCGCCGCCGGCGCTGCCCTTGCTGCTGATGCCGCTGCCGCTGGTGCTGTTGCTGCTGCGCTTCGTCTGACTGCTGCAGCTCGGCTGGCTTGAAAATGCTCCGCCTGCATAGCAGCCACACCTATCACCATAATGTTATGTGAACACTTTGCCGTGGCATGCACTGCAGTGGTCATCCAGTACAACGAATACATGCGGCCTTGCCGCTTCTGCACAGATGGCCAGCAGCGCCCACGGCACCTGTAGTGGCGCAGCTGCCGAATGGAGTCCTGGATGTCGGACAGCGCGGTGTGGGCGTTGCGCTTGCGCGGCGCCTTGTTGTACTCTGCGGGGTACCACCGCCGGCACAGCTCCATCACCGTGCTCACGTCCTGAAGTGAGAACATCATGTCCTGGTCATGTCCTCATGACACAGGGTGCGGTGCCCGACACTGAGGTATGCATCATGGCAGCCACAGCGTTGCGACGCCCAGCCACAGCGTTCTTCCAAATGCTGCACGCCAGCTGGGTTATTGCCAGCGGTGACGCTGCCAGGCACGCACCACCACGCGGTAGGGCAGGTGCGCCGCCAGCCGCGGCATGTCCTTCCGCAGGAACGCCAGGTCCACGTGGACGCTGCTGCCTACAGATCAGCCAAATCGCCACAGATTAAACAGCACTCCTGCATGCAGCAAGCTGCAGCCAACACAGTGCTGAGAGCATACAGAGGCAGGAGCCGACTGCAGGGGTGGTTGACTGAGCTATCAGAGCCAGACCTGCCAGGTGGTGCCGCGTCGTGTCATCCGTGTACCGCTGCACGAAGTCCAGCACCTGCTCCTCCGCCTCCTGCAGGCAGTCGCCACTCCGCGCCTACTTCTCTGGCTGCCGCCACTAGCCATGCTGCAGGCAGTGCGATGTGCATCGTTGGCTGCAGCAGGCGTGCTTCCAGGTTCGCGCACCTGCATGCTGACGGTAGAGGCGCGGCAGCGGGCGGTGAGGCCCGAGGCGCCGTGGTGCTCGCACGACCAGGCGTTCATGCCGTCCAGCACCTCGTCGCTGTGGTGGATCGCCACCTCCGGGCCCTGTTTGCAGCAGCCCCAGCCGTCAGCATGTACCTCGGTTGCTGACACCATGCTGCAGCCGCCTTATAGGCGCCGCCACCTGGTGTTGCACACGCGGCTTTGCGGCAGACAGGCACGCGATGCAGCACTGCAGCTGGCTACCAGCGACTCACTGGGAGCTCGTTCTGCAGGTGGCTGTCGGTGATGATGACGGCGATCTCAATAATGGAGTCCCGCCGGGGGTCCAGCCCCGTCATCTCCAGGTCCATCCAGATGAGCGCATTCTGCACCAGTCCCGGCCGTGGCGGGGCCGCTGCTGCTCCTGCTGCGCCGTTCTGCGACCCGATCGGAGCGTGCGATGCTGCAGCTCCTTCGCCGCCAGCAGTGCCTGCCACCGCTGCGCCCACCGCGGATGCGTAGCTGCGGCCGTTCGCAACCAGAGGACGCGCACTGCAGCAGCATGGAAGTCGCTTGGGATACCGATGCACTGTGGATGCAATGGCGCGGGTTTACGTGTATGGTGAGCTGCGCTTTAGTGTGCGCTGCCCAGTTCGCACACCTGTCAGCTGGCTCCGCTGGTGTCCCATTGGCTACGGGCGGTTGTGCCTCTGGCGCTTCTGCCAGCGGCTCCTCTGACGGCTGTGCTGATTCGGTCTCCTGCACCGACAGCCGCTGCAGCGCGGCATAGTAGCTCATGTTGCCGCAGCCGCCTGGCGTGCGGCGGTGCTGTTCAAGCTGCTGCAGGATAGTGCAGGGGCACGCAGAGTTACAGCAGATTGCCACTGATCACAGTTACTGTAGCATCAGTAGTGTTGGAGCGGCTGAGAATCAGTGATACAGGTCAGCCTTTGATCGCATGTGTTAGATGGGCAGATGCCAACATCAGAATGCAGCAACAGCATGCATGGCGCTCAGCAATCGAGTGCAAACGATCATGCAGGAAGTGATCACATCGCCAACAACACTAGTGATCGCAGCGGTACTGAGCACGGACATGAAAGGCTCGCTCTGTGAGCAGTCATGTAGGGCACCTTAACACTAGGCAAGAAAGGGTGGTTTTGATAGCAGAATTTCAGTGGGGCTGTGCCGATTGATAGCTGGTCCTGTGCAGATTGATAGCTGCGAACGCGGCTAAGTGCCGCCAGCACACAGCCCCTCAACATGCGCGACCCGTCTCAGAACATACTTTGCCATCTTGTCGGGGCCATCTGGTAGGGTGTGACCTCTCGCACCGGCGATGCGGCACGCTATACCGTCCTGCGTCGAGGACCCTCCGGCAGCTAAACCGGCAGCAGTCGAGGCCCACGCACAGTGACAGCCCCGCGTGCCGCAGCGGCGAAGGCTGGACAGTCCTGAGACTGCACTTTGCCGGGCAGACATGCGGTGGGGGCCTAGGCTGGCCGTGCACGGGTGTTTTTGGTCTGCAGGCTTGTCAGGCATGGCGTCGTGCTGCGCGCGCCTTGGGCAAATGCAGCAGGTGAGCGGCAACCTGGGAGTGGGTCTGGCATCAGCAGCACCTTCTGTGCGGCTGTGCGCCCCGTACGCCTGAGTCTGCAGCGACATCGAAGCCTTTGCTCTGAGTCGGGTTGGGCGCGTCTCCGGGCTGTTAGCTGCCTGTCTGCGGCCGACTGCCCATCCGGGACGTCTAACTGGGCTTTACAGTCATATTACGTGCCCGCAACGATGCTTCCTGTCCCATCGGGCTGCTACTAGAAGGATTGCCTCCATGCACATCCATCAGATGCGATGCCCAGGTTCCATCGGTTGCATGAGAGAGCTGTCAAGCGAGCAAACAAGGCTCCCGCGTGATGCCATCACCCCCTGTAGGCCCTTTTACGTGCGGGCAACATTGGCACGTCGCAAAGCTGAAGCATTACATTGCACAACGCCCTGCGCTGCACATGCGCTTTCAGTGTTGGGAACCAGCATGGAAGCAGCTGCTGCTGTCAGCAAAGGCCTGAAACTGCCCACAGCAGATTGTCAGCTCCAGAAGCACCCGCAGATTGCTGGCGTGTAGCAGGTGCAGCACTGAGCATCAGCGCCATGGACGATCCACCACCGACAGCCGCAACCAGGCCAGCTGCTGTTGCAACTGTTGCCCTGTAACCGTTCAGACCCTACAGATACACACTCACAAAGTGTCCCGTTGCTTCTCAGTATGTGGCAGCCTCACTGTCATATGTACCAGCAGCGCAACATGCGTCAAGCTGCAACATACATCTACGCCAATGCTTGCACCTGCCATTTGGCTGCACCTCTCTCCTCTCTAGGATGTCCAGCTGCCTCTGCACGGGCAGCGAAGATTTCAGCTGCTTTTGCCTACAGACTGTACAGCACCCCTGAGTGCACATGGGATGGTCCTGTGCGGACGCTTGTACGCCTAACATGAAGTCTTGGCTGAACGCGAGCAGCTGAAGTGTTGTTGCTAAAGTGTTGCTGGTGCACGTGTATTGCATGTGCGGCCTGCAACACCATTGCTGGTTGCCAGCGGAAGACACCTGGACTGAAAACCTGCACCTGGACTGGAAACCTGCACCTGGACTGGCTTCAGTAGTCGGTGCTCTCTAACCACACCGCTTGTTCCCTGCTGATATCGGTGGATTGCGTGGCGCTACGCTGTACTGGGACACCTCTCAAAGTGTCTACTTGAAAGCCTGCTGCTGGGTCCCTTCCACCTGCATCATGCAGACCACAAGCTCTTTGTGCAGTAGAGTGCAATTCCTAAGTGTGCACGTGTGGCACACCCTGAGGCTATAGTGCCTGCATGCAGGCGAGTGACCTGAGAAAGGTCATCGCTCACACACTGCCGGCAGAGCGTTGCTGTGCAGCGCAGCAGCAGCGGGTGGGATAATCGACGCGTGCGCATACATACACCAGAACACTCTCACGTACTCCGTACACGGTCCAGTCCTGCATGTATGAAGCCTGCACAGCAATCAGTTTTTGCGCCAGGTTGTTGACATGCTGGACATGTCACTGTGATCTGCTGAAAGAAGCGATAGATGGTACTTGCATACCCAACTGCAACAAGCTCCCAGGCAAATTGTCTGCTCTCCCAATCAGATCATACCAATCGTGATTGCAGTGAACGTCCAGCACTCGCTGAATGTGGCATGCCTGGTGTCTGAAAGTCAACTGTTGACAGTAACCTCGCCACTGAGACTGCATACGTGTATCATATTGGATATTCGGCGGTCAAGATTGTGGCAAAACCCAGGGTTTGTTGCAGTGACCTGCAGTGTAGGAGTGATCTACTGATCCGTCACATTTGAGCATAAGAACAGGCACAGTCACCGCACTATGTGAAGTCGCACATGCACTTCTCAGACCAGTACTGATGGGGTTGTTGTCAACGGTGGACACCAGCGTTGCGACATATATAGCAGTGAAAGCAGGTGCCCTGCTGGCATCTCACCATGACATCGACAACAGTGACCAGCAGCAGAGCAGGGCGGTATATGCTTGATGACGGAGATCTCTGCTACGCTGGGATTGCTAGCAGGCAAGTGTCCTGCTTTGCCGCAAGTGGCGACGGTGCAGCGTCTACGTTGTGCGCAGGGGCGTCAGCGGTGATACAGTTGTATGCGCAGCATAGCAGCAATCAACGGAGTGCGATGTGAGGCATGTCATGAGCAGGCATCGGCATTGCTGGTTACAAGTGGACCCCTGAATACTCCTGCATGCAACCTCGTGCTAGCTGACAGTCCTGTTCGCATAACCATCAGACTGCAGGCTGGCAATGGCACATCCGGTCGGCAGCGCCCCAACAAAGGACATGGCCAAGATGCTGCTCCTGCGTTCCTCCTACAGTGGCCGCACCTTCACAACTTCCACCACAGTAAGGTTTGAGCTGTCGAATGTCCAGGTGATTCAGAGAGTGATACATTCACCACGGGGATGGACACCCGATTGATTGCGACATGACCTGCTATGTGCTCAACTGGAACCATGCCTGCAGGTAGATACGACTGTTCCCGTCCACCAGCGTCAGTGAAACATCAGATGCAGCATTGCTTGTGGAGCTAGCACATGTAATGCTCGAGGACATAGCGGAAGTCCGTGCGCAGTGCGCAGTGCTTGAAGCTCAGTTTGCAATGCGCAGGATGCGCTGCCTGTGAGCGCAGGGCAAAGTGCAGGCGCATGCCTGAGGACGCATTGTGTGCACGCAGAGCATGGTTCTGTTCCAGGCCATTCTACAAGGTATTCTGACACCGCCGCGCAGGTAGGAGCAAATGAGAGCCGCACATGGCGGTCCGGCCTGTATAGTTATTTCCATCGACCATAAGTATGTGGTATCCACTGCATTGGCAGCGTCCCAGTTCGTGTCGAACATGCTGCAAACAAAGCGCTCCTCAGGTGTGGTCTTTAGGTAGCGGTAGATCTTCCCTGGGATGCAGGGTGCCATGTGGAGCAATTGTCATAGGCTTGGCAGGTCAATGTGCAAAAGCCGGCACGAATGTGTTTGGGAAGCGCTGGAACAGCGGTGAGGACAAGTTGCATGTTTGGTCCGGAGATTGAACTGCCGCTACCATGCACATCAGACCATGTATGCTTGTGTGTGAGTGCCGCCATTCGTATGGTGCAGGAGTGCCGAAGGGTGACTGCCGTGCACAGGTTTGCTCGTGCATCGAGTGGTCATCAATGCATGTCTGCCACTGATCAATTGTGACACCCCTGCTATTGCAGACCTACAGAACCATGACGCACTCCATCTGTCCGGACAAGCTGGCATGTGTAACACCACATACAGGACAGGTGCCCTCTCCTGCACTTTGCAATGTCGTGCTGCTCCAGGACAAATACTGCTGTGCGCATGACTCCTGACAGACCACCAAATGTCATGCAGCGTCCTTAGAGCACTAATGGTTCCAAGAGAAATAGGCTGCAGACACCACTGCCTGCATCTGGCAGGTGCAATGTGGGCAGCAACGCATGCTGCAGCCGCCTGCAGCTGGCACCCACATACGACGGTGATGTTGGCGGCAGACGCGGTGCCACCTGCGAGGGCATGAGATGTTCAGTGCCCAGCAGCACATCCAGCGTTTCAGTTGCAGCAGTTTGGCACATCAAGGGCTAGCTGCTTCAACACGAATGTGGCGCACCCGTGCAACCCACCGCAATGACTCGAGGACTGCGCCTCTGCTGGCTGGCTATGCCTTGTGGAAGTGTTCACTTGATGGCGACAGCACACCTGAATGGCATTGGAAGTTGTCAATGCAGCGCATCGCACCCGCTCACACTGTGCAGCCTCGCACCCTCCCATCTAATTGCCACATCTGCTCATGTGCGCAATGGCTGCCATCATCCCTCAGAAGAGGAGAATTTGCTCTGCACAGCACTACCAGCATGTGGTTCATGGGCACGATGCTGTACTGGCAGCATGCAAAATGTCGAAGCACAAACGAGATACACAGCTCATCAGCCTGGGAAGCTGCAGAAGTCCTATGTCATACGATACGTGGCAGCTGCTTGCCAATGTGCAGACTGCATCATGACATGTGTGGCGCACCAAGATGGTGGTGGTTCCAGGCACAGGCACAGGCACAGGCTGCGCCTCAGTCGGCACTGAAAGCCGTGACTGCCGCGAGACTGCTGCCTGACGCTGTGCTGCTCAGCTGTGCTGCTAGGTTCTCGGAATTGTACATCAGCCACGGCTAGCATTGGTGCGCTGGTGGCAATCTGCGAGGCCTGCGCAGTGCGTCAATGTAAAGGCTCTTCTCTGAAAGAAGAGCCTTGAGAGACACCCAACGCTCTGCGATGTGTGGATGTCACAAGATCAGGATGGCAACGTGCACATAGGTCCGGCGGATCGCCACTCCGTGCAGTCAACGCACCTGACATCTGATGGATGTGCATAGGGCGGACCCTCGGCCAGCAGCCTGATCGGCGCATGGCGATCCGTTCAGAGTACAGGATGTGACAGAAACGCATCCTGCAGATTGCCGAGTATGCAATCAGCCAAGAGCACGCAGTATCAGCCCAAGAACGCACCCGGCCAGGGGCAGGGCAATGGCTTCGATGTCCATGCAAAAGCAGGCGTACGGGGCGCACAGCCGCACAGAAGGTGCTCCTGATGCCAGACCCACTCCCAGGTTGCCGCTCACCTGCTGCATCTGCCCAAGGCGCGCGCAGCACGACGCCATGCCTGACAAGCCTGCAGACCAAAAACACCCGTGCACGGCCAGCCTAGGCCCCCACCGCATGTCTCCCCGGCACAGTGCAGTCTCAGGCCTTCGCCGCTGCGGCACGCGGGGCTGTCACTGTGCGTGGGCCTCGAATGCTGCCGGTTTAGCTGCCGGAGGGTCCTCGACGCAGGACGGTATAGCGTGCCGCATCGCCGGTGCGAGAGGTCACACCCTACCAGATGGCCCCGACAAGATGGCAAAGTATGTTCTGAGACGGGTCGCGCATGTTGAGGGGCTGTGTGCTGGCGGCACTTAGCCGCGTTCGCAGCTATCAATCTGCACAGGACCAGCTATCAATCGGCACAGCCCCACTGAAATTCTGCTATCAAAACCACCCTTTCTTGCCTAGTGTTAAGGTGCCCTACATG